>CM066031.1:195302773-196542968 GCA_033557465.1 Ichthyophis bannanicus | reverse complement strand
GATTGGCTCCGCTCGTTTGGCTGGGCGTGAGCGGAGCCCATCAGGAGGGTCTGGCCCTGTGCTCCAGCGTGCGCGGCGGGTCGTGCTGGAGCACATTTGCGGCGGGCTGCACTAGTAAGGCACTTGGCAGCGATTCGTGAAGCAGGCGGATCGCCGGCGTATCGTGGGACACCGAGGTGCGGGGCAGCTGGCGCCCGGTCCCTCACCCATATTGTCAGGCGAGGTGACTGGCAGTTGTGGAGATGTTTTGTGTTTCCGTCAATTTTAGCTCACCTGATAGCTTCGGTCTATCCAATATTTCATCGCACGGTACTGTGAGGGGGGGGGTGGCCGTCTGATCATTAGAGGTGGCACAAATTTAAAAACAAAAAAAAGTAAAAAAGTAATAAACCTCCTGCCGAGGGGTTTTCTTTGCCTGCTTTTTGCTTGTCACTCCCCCTGGCCTGTTGCGATTTGTGGGGGGTGGGTTAGGCCATGGTGGGTAAGCAGTCTGGAAAAGGTCTGGGGAGGTGTAGGGCCACTGTGGTCCAGCCAGTAGTGAGGACACAGATGTCGGGTGGGTTGGGCCCTGGCCTGGGAAGGCTTGGTCCGCAGGGGGGTGGGGGACATTGGCGAGTATTAGCAGGGGGGTTAGGTGTGGCTGCGAGGGAGCGAGTTAGGACTCTCTGTTATCTGGTAGGAGGGCACGTATGAGCGGGCCATGTGCATGGCCAGGGGTGGCTTTTTGTGCTGGAGGGCAAGGGGCAGGTGGTTCCGGTGTGGGGGCTGAGGGTTGGGGCATTGGGGTCCAGGTCTGAGGTTGAGCAGAGGGGTATGGGATAGGTCCCCTTTGGGCCGTGGGGTGAGGGAGGGGGTTAAGCCCTTGGCTTGGTGGGGTAGCAGGAACTGGTTGCGATTTGGGATTCTTGTTGGGTGTAATGTTTCATTCACCTAGGGGATATGGTCCGGCTGAGCATCAGGCGGTTTGGGAACATTGGTTCAGTGGGGGGCAAGGATCTTCCCAAGTCGGATTGGGTGGGGGGCGTGGCAACCAGCTGGCTCTCCTGCTTTCCCCCTCCTTTGGTTTTCCCTTTTTGTCTCCGCAGGTGTCCTTTTTATGTCAGCGCCTGGGAGGTTTTCCGTCTACAGTGTTGGTCACCGGCTGCTGCGAATGTGGAGTCTGGATGCTCTCCTGCCATCGTGAGAACTTCGACTTATGCAGATCGGGCTCAAGGTGATGGTGGGCTGCAAAAAGGACTGTGGCTTCCTCCCGTCCGTCTGATGGGATGGCCGCTGGAGACAGGACAGGTGAGAGTCGCCGTCTGTCGTTGTGTATGATGCATGCCGGGAGCGGGTTTTATGAGGGCTTGAGCGAAAGCGTCACGACAGTCCGCTCAAGAAACGGAAGCATGTGTTGTCGACATATGCGTAGTTCAGACTCTTCCTCCTCCTCGTCTTCTGGCTCGTGCTGAATCATTAATGGGCTGGGTGGGGTCAGTGAGGTCGGTGCCGCGGCGAGGGTCTTCTGGTATGCACGCTGGTGCTGGCCCTTCTTCATTGGTGTTCCTTATCGGTATTATGGGAAGGCGTCCATGACGAAGTTGAGGCGTAAAATTCTGAAGCGTAAGTACATTGAACATTTTTTCGTTTGCTGGAGGAGCGAGTCGTGTTCGGGAGATAGTAAGAAAAAGGCGCAAGGATGCTGAGAAGGCGGGGCCGTCTGCGTAAGGTCTCTAGGAATGTTCGTTAATTGGGTTAGAATCGTTCTTTCGCGGCTTGCGAGTGTGTGGGGTCATCATTTTCTGGCGCAGTACGGTAGGTTTATGTCTTAATGCGGATTCGATTCTGGAGGCTTCTCAGGTTCACGAAGAGCTGGTCCTGGTTTAATTATGATGAGAAGTTTTCGTGATTAAGAGTGAGGAGAATAATTTCCTGACATGGGGTACTCAATTCATTTACCTTTGGCTAACTGCAAATGTCGGTAAAAGGCGGCGCGGTTTGGGGGGGGATGGAGGAAAGGTGGGATCGGGGGCTGTGGCCAGTGCGGGTTGCTCCCTGTTGGAGGGCGTTTCCCCTGTCTCAGACCCAGGACCAGTCTCCAGCGGTGGTGGGGGAGGGGGGGGGAGGGGGTGGGGGGGGGGGGTGGGGGTGGTGGGTGGGAGGGGGTGGTGGGGGGGGGGGGGGGGGGGGGGGGAGGGGGGCGGGGGGGGGGGGAAGGCGGGGGTGGGGGACGGTTTGACGTGGAGGTGGGAGGTTTAACATAGATCAGTGTGTCCCTTTCCCGGACTGCAAATTTCGTTACCTGTGTTCATTCTGCAGCAGGTCCCCAGTCTGCCAACAAAATGTGTTAAAAAAGGGGCCATCCAGCTCTACCTGGTTTGCCGGTCCCAAAGTAGGCGGCGCGCTATTTGAGTTGGCTCCTTCTCCGCTAAGGGTCCTCGCTATTGCATAGTTGGCTTCATGGTTACCCGCGTCGGGTAAAAGGAGATAAGGTAAATTTCTGCAGTTAGGTTTTCAGTTCGGCTTTCCGTTGTTTCCGATTCGGGGTTCCGGTTAGGGTGTTCAATGGCTCGCAATTCCCCTTATTGTACGTAGATGGGCATCGATAGCTCGGAGAGAAGTTGGCTGTTTATGAATTGCGGCATGGGCAGAATGGCAGGCCCTTTCCAACACCCTCCTTTTCCGGGGGGGGGTTTTGTGGTGTCCCCGTTGGGAATTGTTTCTAAGAAAGAACTGGGGAAGTTTCGATTAATATCCACAATTTGTCTTGCCCTGTTGGGGCCTCAATGAATGATTTTATACCCCGCGAGTTTTGTACGGTTCGTTATGCCTCTTTTTGATGGGGCGGTGGAGTTAGGTTCAGGAGGGCCGGGCGAGGCTTCATTAAATGGCTTCGGGTTGATATTAAGTCTTCCTTTCGGTTGTTGCCGGTCCACCCGTCGGCCTTCAAGTTGCTTTTTAGGTTTCCAATTTGAGGGAGAAGTTTAACTTTTGATAAGTGCTATGCCCGATGGGTTGTTTGGTATCTTGCTCTTATGTTTCGAGAAATTTAGCTCTTTCTTTGCACTGGATAGTTGCCATAGGAGAATGGGGATACTCGGAGGTTGTTCATTAACCTGGATGATTTTCTGTTTGTCGGCAAGGCGGGTTCTTCCACACGTTGTAGCGAGCTTCTGGATGGTTTTGTGCGTTATTGGCTAGCGAGTTGGGCGTGTCTTTTAGCCAAGGGTAAAACCGTGGGCCCAACGACAAATCCTCACCTTTTTAGGTGTGGAATTGGATTCTGATCAAATGGTAGCACGTACTTGCCGGTTAGAGAAGGTGGAGAAATTGAGGGTGCTGGTTGCTAATTCCATTATCCTCTTCTAAGTTGACCTTGAAAGGAATTGCAGGCACTCATTTGCGATCGCTTAATTTCGCCTGTAAGGTGATTCCGATGGGGAGGGGGTTTATTCGGCGTTTGGCAGCGGTCGACGGCTGGGGTGCTCAAGCCGCATCAACCGTATTCGTGTGACGAGAGGTTATGCGGTAGGATCTGCAGAATTTTGGGACGTCTTTCTGTTGGATTTTAAGTGGAACCCTTCAGTATTTCGCGATCCGGAGATCTCCCAGTGAGGACTTGCAGCTGTTTACGGACGCAGCCGGCGGTTCATTAGTTTGGGAATATACTTGTGGTGGGGCGTGGGTGTGCCGACAGATGGTCGCAGGCATGGGTGGATGAAGGGGCTCGTAGGTAATATTACCTTTTTTGGAGCTTTTTCCCATACTGGTAGCGTTGGAGTTATGCCGAACAAGTTGGCCAACCGCAAGGTAGTGTGGTGGTGCCGACAATGAGGTTGGTGGGGTGGTGGGTTATTAATTGGTTAATTCTCCGCGCTGCAGGTCAGGTAGCGTCATTAATGCGTCTGGTCATTCTTGCATGTTTTGCGTTTGAATGTGGACCTGAGGGCTCTCACATACCAGGGCGTACTAATGAAATTGCTGATGCCTCCTTTTCCTCGTTTGCAGTTGGGACAAGTTCGGTGCCTTGGCTCCGGAGGTGGATGAGGAAGGGCTTGTGCTGGTGGCTAGTGGAGACTGTGGAGCTGAGATTCGAAGAGCCTTCTCAAGAATGTTGGTGGCGGATGTGGGACGTGGGCTGCTTATCAGCGCGGTTGTGTGAGCGGGTGTTGAGAATATCTGTTATCAGTCAGGTTGGGGCGGGGGGAGGTGCCGGAGTACGTCTTTGCTGGGAGAGTATGATTGGTTGGGCCAATGGGCGCGGGAGTTGCTCGAATCGGCCGGTGAGATTCATCTGGATGGGTTTTTGGATTTTTTTTTTTTGCCAAGGCTGCGGGTTGGGGATTGTGTGGCCGAGGATTTCTGTGTGGCGGCAAACCGCTGCTTGCTGCAAGGGGTGTGAGCTTTCCTTTGCCAGGGGGCCAAGTGATTCACCGGCTGCCGATTAACGCACGATGTTGACCTTTAAGAAGGTTGTGTCAGGCTTTGCGGGGGGGGGTGGCGGCATCACCTTATGAAGCCACCTCTTTTTCGGGCGGTCTTCTGTTTGGCCATTTGTTTTGGTGCCTTTCGGGTTGGCACACTGGCAGCAGCTTCAGGGAAGGCGGGTTTGGTTTTTAGGTAATTGCTTTGCACCGCCAACACGTGTGGAGTTGAGCCGGGGCTCGTACGCGGTGTTGTTAGCAAAAATCCAAGACGGTCCAGAAAGGGAAAGGTTTTTTTGTGGGTGGTTACTATAGAGGGAATGGTTGGTATAATGTGGGACCGGTGGCCACCATGGAGAGGAAGGGTCTATGGGTTGGGTGTGCGCACCGAAGGGTGTGTGGAGGGGTTGTTTGTGCATAGTGATTCCCATGCAGCGGGACAACGATTTCAGGTGACGGCTGTGCTGCGCCTGGTGTTGCACCGAATCGGGAGGATCCCCGGTATTTCTCTGAGCATAACTTTCACATTGGGGCAGCCAACTAGTGCCAGCGGGCGGTGGGATTGTCTGGGGCTCAGATTCAGAGTATCGGTAGATGGAGGTCGAAAGCTTTTAAAGGGGTATGTTCAGTCTATGAAGATTCTCTTATTCTATCCAGGGGGGGGGGGGAGGGATATTAAGGATGGTTTTTTTTTCTGTTTGACAGATGTGGGGCGGCAGGACATGGGGCTGTTGGATCTCTGGGGCATGTTCCTACGTGTTTTGGGCCGTGTCATCGAGCAGCAAGTGCGGCCTATCGGGCCTAACTCTTGGAACTGGATCCCGCGGTGGTGGTGGTGTCATGTCCTGGGTAGGCGAGCGTGGGCTGCGGTGGCCTTCAATCTGATCGCCTTTGCTTTCGTCATCATCAGCGCATACGGGATATACCCACGATTGTGCTTGTGCATTTGGGGGGTTTGCCAATATTCTGGCGCGAATTGCGTATTGCAAGCCTGAATCAGAGCTGCCAAGAGGGACTTTTTGGCTGTACTGCTGTCGTATGTTTGTGGGTGTAATCTTCTTGATCTGATCTGATATTATTCCCCAAGACCGTCGTGCTGCGGGCCAAAGGAGGAGAGGGTTTCCCGGGGATTTGACAACAATCAATAGGCAAAATCGGGAGGGGTTTGTGTGATGAAAGGGGGGGTAGCAGGTTCCAGCATTTCTTTGGGTTGAGGGTGGTGCCACTCGTTTCACCCACTTACCATGGTCTGTATCCGGGCGGATGGTGATGCACCTATCTCCAGTCGGGACGCTCCTCAATGACTGGCAGGATGAGTGTTGGAGAGGGTGGTTTCAGGATGAGAAACGCTGGGTCGCAGCTTGGGGAGGTTCGGGGGGGTCTGCCACAGTGATGAGCGTTTTGGTTCCTGTGCCGGTGGCGGGGATTCCCCAGAGGTTTCCGGGGTCCGGAGGCCATTATGCGACTTGGGAAGGGGGCGGGGTGCCCTCTCGACCAGGACTACTACCCTGGAAGACTTTTTGCCTAGTAATATGGCGAGAGTCGGATAGGGGTTATTGGAAACATTGCTGGTGGTGGGACCGAGGGCTGGAGCGGCGGCGAGGGCGCACGTGCTAATTGCATGGCTGGGTGATGCATCGCATCCGCTCGGGGATTTGTTGCCTTCCTGTTTACTTAGTTAAAATAGTGTTATTGGAAATAAAACTGCGAACAGTCAGTTTGTTACCACAAAAGGCTGGTTCTGGGGCATTTTGTGGGGATAAGGGCGGAGGATGGTTTAAAAGGGGGATAGTGAAGATATTTGTGAAAGGGTGCGGGGAGCGTTGGGTTCGGCTAACCGGAATTAGTTTGAGGGCGCGGGCAGGGTCCCGGCGCTCCGATCGCGTTAACCGGGTGCTCCGGCCTGGGGCGCGGACCCTGCTCGCCATCGCATGGAGAAGGGGAGGGGTAGTGGGGGGGGGGCCGCTCAATGGTTGGGCCGAGTCAACGACGCAGGGTGCATTTTTTGAAGGGATTGGCTCCGCTCATTGCTGGGCCGCGCCAGTGGAGCCAATCAGGAGGGGTCGGCCATGTGCTCCAGCGTGCGCGCAGTCGTGCTGGAGCACATGCGGCCGGACTGTAAGGCAAGTGGCCCACCCGCCCACCCCCGTATGTGGTGGGGGGGGGGGTGAGTAATTGTATCGGTTGGTCGCAGCTGTGGGGGGTGAGCTGCGGGATCCCGGAGGTTTCCGGGGGGGGGTCCAGAGCCTTAGGCGACTTGGGAAGGGGGCGGGGGTGCCCTCGACCCGGACTACCCCTGGAAGACGTTTGCTAGTACTATGGCGCAGTCGGTTAGGGTTGGTTGGTACGTGGCCGGGGGTGGGACTGGGGCTGGAGCGGTGTCGAGGTCGCCTTTCTAAGTGGCTGGCTGGTGACGCATCGCACCACTCGGGGGTTTGTTGCATTCCTGTTTATTGTTTAAATAGTGTTGTTTGGAAATAAAGCTGCGACCAGTTGTTACCACAAAAGGCTGTCTGTGCATTTTGTGGGAAAGGGCAGAGGATGGTAAAAGGGGGCTAGGATGAGTTGTGAAAACAGGGGGGGGGGAGCATTGGGCCGGCTACCCAGTTACTGACATTTTCCATACTCCCAGAAAAGACAGGTGTGGAGGTGGATTCCTAATCCTAGCAAAGAAGGAGCTAAAGACCTCCCTGTCAGCTACCATTGTAATGAAGGCCTGGACATTCTTTTAGTAGAAACTAAGCACTCCACATTTTGCCTGGTGTATAAGATGGCCAGCTCAAGACTCCCAAAGCTTTAAGTACAATCCTAGAAACAGTATACTCTCACACACCCACTAACGAAGAATTAATTCTTCTAGAGGATTTTAATCTTGTCTCACTCCATAATATGCAGGCATACTCCTTCCTTAAAGCTATGGGTGATATGGACTACACCCAAATTGTAAATTCACCAACCCATAACAATGGGAAACACACTGGACCCTAGTATTCCTTCCAAATCGTCTTTCCCTCTTTACCAAACCCAAAATGTCCCTTGGTCTGACTATTACGGCATCACCTTTACAATCACACAAAACAATACAGCTCTTAGTCAAAGCACAAATCCCACTACCAATCCCCGCGTTAAGCCATAAACAAAGACTTATCCTACAAGAAATACTTCCTCAGCTTAATCATGACACCTCTGATATAAATATCCTGCTAGATAACTGGAACCTCTGTACTATATAAAGCTGCATCTGCCCCCACAAACACCTACAATAGAGGTACTAGGAGATCTAACATATGGTACCAATAAAGAGCTTAGAACACTAAAGAGAACCTCTGTGTAAGTTGGACCACAAATGGAGGATACCAAGCTCCCAGATGACAGGATGCAATATATGAACTTACTACGATTCTACGAGACTCCATCAATAGCCTTAAGAGGGAAAAATCACACTAAGTTACTTATAAAATCACTGAATCAGCCAAGAGAGCTTTTTTTGAGATTGTAAAATCACTAACACGATCACCAAGTTTAGAAGATCCCTCCACCTCCATCATCCCACCAGTACTAACGAACTTCTACAGAATCAAGTTGGGATTTCATGCCTATGATCCAGCAACATCTAGGCCAAGCCCCTTATCTAACATTCCTGCTTGGCAATCTCTCACCCCAATCAATTTGGAACACCCGGATCAAATAATTACAGCAATAAATACTACTTCATCCCCAGATGATCCATGCCCAGTCAGCTGATTAAAAATGTCCCACGAGGAATTGGCACTGGCTATGCTAAAAATAGTTAACCTATCGTTATCCCAGGGCCACATGCCTAAAACCTTCAATTCGCTCAGTTCTAAAAAGTGAGGCCTTGGACAAAATGCAACCTGACTCCATACCGTCCAATATCGAGCCTACCCTACATAGCAAAAATTATAGAAAAGATAGTCCAAAACCAGCTTCAAGACCACTTAGATGCTCATGCTCACTGGCTGCAACACAGTATGGATTCAGATTGTATTATGGGGTAGAAACCATCCTTAGAGCCCCCTTTGATAAGCTGATTAAAGGAATCAAAGCTCCTAAACAAATCTTCATTCTGATATTCCTTGATATCATGTCAGCTTTTGACTCGATCAGTCACAATATAGTATTAGCTAGTTTGCAGCAAATCAGAGTTAGCGGCACTGGTTTGTTTCCTACTTGCAGGACCATACTCAACAGGTCAAAATTGGCCAAGCCACATCCAAGCATACAGTTCAGCAACAGGGAATTCGGAAAGGCTCAGCTTTTCAGCGTTATTGTTCAATATGTACCTCCAGCCAATCTGTTAATATTTTTCGGAAGCATAAAGTGAATTATCACAGTTATGCTGACGATATAATGATTTATTTACCAGTCAATACCACAAAATCAACCACCAACAAATCGTAATGTGCTTCAATTAAGCCCTCTCTTTGGCTCTCATTGCATAATCTAAGAATACATTTCAATAAAACGGAAGCGATTTTCATGATTAGGGACAAAGAATTTACCCCCCACTACCACCCTGGATACAACTTAAAGAATCAACAATAGAAGTAAAAGATGAAGTTAAATATCTAGGTATAATACTAGATCAAACCTTGAGCCTATCTTCACACATTAACAGGACTACTCAGGCAATATACAGAAAGATTAAGCTGTTACAACATCTAAGATCTCTACTGGTCCTTTCGACTTTAGATCGGTCTTGCAGGCTATGATTCACCCTTACATTGAGTACTGCCATAGTATATTGCAGGGTCTACCCAAACAGACATTAACACAGTTGCAGATGGAACAACATACAGCAGCTCGTGTAATCATGCGAGCAGCTAAGTCTGAGCACATCACTCACATTTTATGCCAGTTGAATTGGCTGCCTATCCCAAGTTGGAGCAAATATAAAAATCTAGTCATGTGCATTCAAACTACTGCATAATATATCACCCTCTCATCTTACCATTCTAATTAAAATCCCAGACAATAGGCAGAGGAAAGTATGCACTCAAAATTCCCTAGTCCTCCCAGCTGACTTCCGCAGGACCAACCAATCAATGAAAATAGTGCCCCAATCCTATGGAACTCCCAGCGCGAGTAAGAGATATAGGGGACCTTGCTGATTTCCAAAAAAGTATCAAGACCCTACTCTTTACAGAGTACTATGAAATACAACATTTGATTCAGGTACATACCCAACATAAGGGACCCTTGCATTCTACACCTCCTACACTATATTGACCTGTTTATACACAATGTTTGATATTGTCCTTCACTACTAAATGTAAATAGTTCAATGAATGTTATCAAGTTCAGCTGTACATACGGGTATGTTACTTATGTTGATTATCGTTTTGATGTAAATGTTATGTTATTTGTAAACCGCTTTTGATTGCCTGATAAGGTGGTATAAAAAACTCTTAAATAAATAAATGATTGCAGTAGGATACTGTAAAACATTTCTGACTGAAAAACCAGGACACTTCTCTGAGCAAACACCGCAAGCTGGTGTTACTGTTCTGAGAACTACAGCTGAGCACTTGAGGTGCAGCTGAGCAGGGGGAATATCAGAAACAACACGTTGCCAGTGGCCAGAGTTCTTCAATCTGGGGTACACATTGAGAAGCCTCCGGTCAGCAAACCCTGTAAATGACTGCAATTGAGACCCAGGAAAGGAGATTATCTGTCTAGCAGGAGTAACCTAATGCTTATCGATCCTGCAGCCAAGCTCTTTGTCACATGACTGCACTTTCAATCTCCACTTTGGCTCTCTAGGCAAAAAGACCATGTCTAATGTTCTCCTCTTTCATAGGACAGCACTTCCATTTCCGTGAAATTATAGATATTCCTCTTTGCGGCACACACTGTCTGTGCCTGAGTCATGGCTCTCTTTGCCCATCTAACCGTTCCTCTCTGTCTTCGTTTGCTCCTAAATAGGCTGTAGCTGTCAGTGTTCTGCTTGCTGGTCTTTCTGTGCCCAATGTGTTTGCTTTCTGTGTCATAAAAAATATTTGTGTAAAGCAATCGATGGTTGTTTACTATTAGGGAATTTGATTTCTTTCATTTGGCGCATTACCTTACCATGCAAGGTGTGAGCAAAATTAATTTAGTAGCACAAAAAAATGGCAGAGTAGGGGTGGGCACCAGAACATTTTTTATTTGTTTTACTTTTCATATTATTAGTATTATTTCATGTATTGTGTTTGGGTTTAAAAAACATTTTGTTTTGAGTTTTTGTTATTATGTGTGCTTATTCTGCTTGGTGTGCACTATTAGTGTGTGATATGTAACTATTGAGCAGGCAACTGACAACAAAAAAGTCACAATTTTATTTTATTTTCCATTTTGAAAATGATAGGAAATGACTGCACATCCACATGGCAGAGTAGATTGGATGGGGAGACCAGACCAAGACAAATAAGAGAAGGCCAATTTGGGAAAGTAGATCTTTAATCAGAACCAAATTAAAGGCAGAAGGTGAATCCTTAAATCTGAGGAAGGCGCTTATTTCAAAGGGCAGATGGTACAAAGACATGGACTCCAGCTGTTGCCAGCACAGTAAGGAAGGCCAAATCTGAGTGAAGAGGCTGTGAGTAGCAGGAAATAGAGACAAGAAAGTAGACAGGAACCAGAATATGTACAGACTTGAAGGCAAGGACCAGCACCTTGAATTTGGAGGCCAGAAGGTAGGAAACAGAGGAGCAACAAGATACCTGAGAGTAGCTGGTTTAAGAGAGGTTCAGACAAGTTCCCTGGAAGAAAAGTCCATAAACCATTATTAAAGTGGACTGGAGAAATCCATTGCTTACCCCTGGAATCTGTCTACCTTTTGGGACACATACAGAGAGTAGTTGTGGAAGGAGGGGTATTATTATTATTTTCAAAACTTGATAAAGTGCTCCTCGAAAAAGGTAGAAGAATGGGAGGAGAAGGGGGAACAAGGCTTGTGAGGACGAGTGTTTGAAGTCACTAAGAACCTTAAATGCGCAATAACATGGAACATCAGAAGACCAAAAGAGAAGGCCAAATCCAAAATAGCACAGAATGGTGGTCTGGCTGCATTAAGTTTGCAAGAAGAAGTAGGGACAAGGTCAACTAGCATTGAAACTGAAACAAGGATGTGATACATCTTAGATATAATTAATTGGGTAGGAAGTGGTGGGCCAGTTTTCTAGCATGGGCTATAGGCTGATTTGGCCACATGTCCTAGCTCTAGGAAGAAGGTGTCAGGGCAGTAAGCCATGGAGCAAGTGAGAGCAGGCGAACACAAACAAGAGCTCCTGCTCACAGAAATGGCTCAAAAAACACAACAGCGAGCAGAGTTGAGGTCACTTGCACTTTATTAATTATGCAAACCCCAACGCGTTTCGGCGGATGCCTTCATCAGGGGGCTAGAGGACTGCAAACAAATAAAATATTTATCATAAAACATTAAAACTTAAAACATGAAACTCAAGAACAACAATCATAAAACATAAATTTAAAAACATAAATATAAATGACCATATATGGTATAAAAGGACAAACATGAATAAATATAATATAAAAAACAATCATATTGTACTCACAAATTGTATATCAATACATTAGATGAAGCGCATGGAAGTATATAAACATATAGCACAGAACCAGTATGCAGTTGATAATGCTGGAAAACAATAATATCATTAATACACAGAAGTAAAAATTACAAATAGTTAAACAAAAGACCATTGGGAAACCCAGACCCAAGAACGCAAAAAATGAAGGATGACTATACACATTTAATATGTACTTCATTATACTAAAATGAGAAAAAGTATATTCTGCGAGAAAGAGCTAATGCTATGCAGCATATGTCTTTGTAAATAACCTATACATACAATCATAAACTAGTATGGACAGTTTTAAAACCCTAAATATTGGACAAAATCATTTTTATTAAAAAAACATTCTTAAAAAACAACAAAATGGTGCTTAAACAAATACGAATAAGCACCATAATGCCATAATATATAAAATTTAAATCTAAATCTATTGAAGATAATCTTGAGCACTAGTACTGTTTAAAGGTGATTGCCTTTGTTGCACAACATGTATCAGTAATCAATATTTGGACAGCCCATAACTTCAGAGCTAGTGCTTATTAGAAAAAAATGTGTTAAAAAAGGAAAACAAGTGTTTTAAGAAAAGGGGACTAATGTTTTGAAAAAACTGATCACAAAATTGTAGCGTTAAACAACATAATATACAAGAAACAAAATACGGGTATAAAAGCAAAACTGCTGCGCTACCAGCATTGTAAAAATAGTGTTAAAAACGCTAAAACTAGCGCGCTTTAAAGGATAAAAGACATATGTGAAAAGAGCAAATGCTAACCAATCCTCACTAAATCATTAACAAAAATGAACAATGAGTGAAACAACCAAAGAAGATTGTATAATATTGTATAACCCTGTTAAACCGGCGCTATGCAGTCGCAACTGATACTACTTAAAAAACCCGATACTGTTGTTTAAAAATCAGGTGGAAATATGGATAACAACCAGACCAACCTGCTGAGCGTATAGAACAATCGCAAATCTGATTGTATAGAGGGGAAAATTCGCTGGGAGTAATGACTATTCTCAAAGAAATACTATACAGAAAACTGGAGAATAATTATATACACTACACCACACATATGTTTAGAAAGGACATTAAACCAACGTTAACTTAGGCACCAGGGGGCCAGGTGTATAAATAAAAATCAAGCTCAAACACGTACCTAAAGCACTGCCAATGAAATCAAAAACAACCTTTGGTAGGACGCTGAGTTTGGCGCGCTTTAAAGGTCAGAAGCCAAATTTTGCATATATACATATGTATACAGGAAAAACGATGTGATACCCAGGCAGGTAAAGGGAGTAGAAAATCCAGCAGTGTCTTTGTTTAAAAACATGTGTAAATGGACAATATTTGGACAGCCCGTAACTTCAGAGCTAGTTCTTAAAAATGAAACTAGTATTTAAAACGTAAATAAGCGTAAATATACATATTGTAGTTATTTCTCTTAATATTGTATATAGCTCCCCTGTTCAAGTCCAAGTTTCATTCCCCTGTTTCATTGTAAGTGTCGACCGGCACAATATTCATTTTATGTAACCGCGCTGATTTTTAAGAGTGCGGTATATAAGAAAAATAAAATAAATAAATAAATACTACTATTCAAAAAAAATACTGTTGTTAAAAAACATGTAGAAGTGTGGACAAACTACTAGACCATCACTACTGGGCGTATAGAACAATCAAAAATCTGAATGTATAGAAGGGAATTGTCGCCCGGAGTAATGACCACTCTAAAAGAAATATTTTACAAAAAACTATGTACTATACCAAGCATATGATTAGAGAAGACAGTCAACTAAGTTAAATTAAACACCAGGGGCCGGGTGTATAAATAAAAATAGAAAACCAAGGGGTATGTTTACTAAACCGCGCACACGTGCGCGGCGCACAAGAGCGGCCACTAATGATGCATTTAAGAGCTCTTAAGCGCCGCGCACGTGTGCGCGTCACATTAACGGGCCGCCGCACGTGTGCGGGGCGCTCATGTGCGATAGAGGCAGGGAAACGTTTACGGAGGGCGGAGGAAAGGCTCCCGAGGGCGGGGTGACGGGGTCAATGGGTGGAGAGTGGGAGGGGAGAGGCTCCCCGCACAGGAGCGGGGCTGAATCTGGGCATTAAAAATACCGCGAGTGAAACCCTCGCGTTAGAGCCCATTTAAAGGGAAGAGAAAACATTTCCGTCAGCAATGTACAGCAAAACCGGGGAAACCTGAAAAACGTGAGCAGTGGTGATATATTTGCACAGAACAAAATAGCAAATAAAAATTGAAAATGACCACAACAAATTACAAATAAATCATAGTCCAGCTGGGCAACAGTGATATTAATGGGCAACCATAAAAAAACACTCCCAGGAAAGCTCCAAAAAAAAGAAATTATTTATGGAAGGGTCCAAGCTCCGTAGACTCTCTCAAAAATCACCTATTTTGTGTTTTTGAGCTTTCCTGGGAGTGTTTTTTATGGTTGCCCATTGCTATCACTCTTGCCCTGCTTGGTGTTGTTTTTTTTCCCCTTGTTTGGAGGTTATATTTTTGGGTTATGTGCACGTTTGTCCCCATACAAGGTAAATGAGCCCACAGTAAAATTGGGCCGAGCAGGGTGTCTGCCTCATGTGGCCAGTTGTCCTATCTCCAGGGACTGCACTGTCTGTGTGGTGCAGCAGACACAGCCAGTGCCTGTAAGATCAGAGAGTCACAGGTTCAAATCCCAGCTGGGTCTCCTGCCAACCCAGTCCACATAGTTTTACACACCACTAAACAGTGATAGTAAAGACACTCCTTTATTGCAGAGAACATAAGCATGGTTCCAACACCTATATTTACCTTACACCGCATACAAACCATAACAATGGGCATACAAACCATAACAATGGGCATAACGTACAGGCGAGACCCCCAAAATCAGACCTGGAGAGCCACAACACACTCAGGTAATATGCGTAAAACCAGATAAGCACATCACACCAAGAAGGCCCAGGGGTACAGGTGGTGGAGGGGGCACTGGCTGCAAGCCACAGCAGACAGTGCCTTAGGCGTGTGCAGGCTGGCACCGTCCACCACAACAGACAGGCTCTGTCGGATGTACAGTCATGGCCTCCCCAGGGAACACACCATATATGTGGCAAAACAGTGGTGCAGTGCACACTGACAGTGTGTGCAAGAACAGAAGGTCACAGGTTCAAATCCTGTTTGTGGCTCCTGCCAAACTAGTCCCCATAATTGTACCCCTCTAAAACCTGGCAGTAACAACTGAACCTTTGCTGCTGAGAACCTAAGATATTTTGAAATATTCATATGTTACCTTCAACAGTACACACCACATAAACATATGCATTACCTACAGCAGACTCTCCCAAATGCAGTCCTGGAGGGTCACTAATCATTCATGTTTTATGCATTCTCCAATATAAGGCCATGTCAGCATGGTGGCGGAGGGGAACTGGTGGCAGCTGTCCACAGCACACCATGGCCTAGCCCTTTTTAAGTGGGTGCTGTGCACTGCAACAGACAGGGCCAGTCTGACAAACAGCCATGTATTCCCTTGGGAATGCACTTCCTCTGTGACAAGATGGTGGTGCAAAGCACACAGGCAGTGCTTTCAGGAGCAGAAGGTCACAGGTTTAAATCCCGTGTGTCAGCCCTGCCAACCCAGTCCCCACAATTGTCACACCACACAAATGTTTTAAAACTAACAGAACCTGTAGTGCAGATAATGCAAACATGGGCAATACATCTATATTTTCTCAGAAAGAGTACAGATATGAGAAACATGTGCATCACATAGAGCAGTTTCCCCCAAATGCAGTCTTGGAGGGCCACAAATCATTCACATCTTATGATGTCTCTAATAAAGATGTTTTTGTTCATTTCTATGTGCTGTTCCATGGTATGCAGATGTATCTCATGCATATTCATTAGGCACAGTTGGAGAACATGATCAGTGTTTGGCCCACCAGGACTGGAGTTGGGGACCTCTGCCCGAGAGTACCGGCCAACAGGAGCAGAAATGGCCAGACCCACAGGCTCCATTACCCAAAGCCTATTGGACAGTCATGATATTGGGCCTTGCGTACATCTCACAAAATTAGTAAATGCACACCTTAGCACTGTCACCATAAACCTGCAAATGCACTACACATATATCAACATGTTGATGTGATCAGTGGCAGATATCAATTCTTACGTTAAGCACAATATGGTTATTGAGCGGTATCATACCAATATGTCTGATGTTTGTGGAGTGTGTCTCAGGTCTGGTGTCTGACAATGTTCCCCACCCTGGGGTGTGACACCAACAGTATTGCATACCATAGCCATACCTGCACTGTATCCAGGACTGCTGAGTTGGCCTAGACTGCAAAAACTATCTATAGTAGCACAGTGATGGCATAGGTGGGGGATTGTGTGGCTGTACATCCAGTGTGTGATGTCTGCAACACCTTACTCAGCGCACAATGTTTGCACTGTGTGCAGTGTTTGCTTGCCAATGTGCATAATGAGGAGCAAGGTATTGTGGGTATACCTCCGACAGGCTGGCCTGGCCAGGATGCATGAGCACAGATCATAAGGCAATGTATTGGACATTGTAGTGTGCGGTCATCAGCAGCACGGACAGGGTAGCCCCTGCATGTCCCCCTGGAAGGTCACTCTCACCCTGACTGAGCAGTCACCATGGCATGGCTAGGTCTGCCATAGTGGCAACAACATCTTTCTTAAGTGATATCTATGGGTTGCCTTTTGGGGCCCAATCACTAACTTAACTGCTTGGTGAGTGTGCAGACATCCCAGTTTTGGGTGCACACATTTCCTGCAGTAATAGGCACTATGGACTAGTTAGCAGACTGCTTGCACCTAGTATGTGTAAGGCTGGCACACCTTGAAAGGTGCAGCGGCTGCAGCTTTTCTGTGTTTGCTGCTGGCGAATGTCAGATAGTGGTGGTGGGCCGCTGAGCATTTCCAGGCCTGCTGTCTGTCTGCTATCACTGTATGGATGGGCACAGAAATGCATGGACCGCCCTGTATGTTATCCTTCCCTCAGCTGTACCTAGGTTGACAGTTCCCTCCAGTAGCACTATTGCAGGAATGTGGATGTGTTGGTGGTTGATCATGAGTTCTAGTGGTCAGTTTGGGTGTTGCCACAGAATCCGTCTATGTGTCCAAACCACCTACCCCCCCCCCCACACCCATCAGCCCCCGCGGGCTTAACAGAGCAGCGAGGGAGAAACTCTCCCCTCGCGCTCTGAAAGTCGGCGCGTGAGACTGCAGGCAGCTGTACGAGAGAGCGGATACAGGGGAGGGCAGGCTCTGCTGGGCAGGGGGGGCCCCGCAGCACACTCGATTCTGCCGCAGCGGCCCCGGCAGCGGAGAAGACAGCTTTTTTTTTTTTTTTTAAATTTGACTTTAGGATCAGAATGTTTTTTGTGCGGGGCCCCCTGAAACGCGGGGCCCTGTGCAAAAAACATTCTCGCTCAATGGACAGGCCGGCCCTGATTGTGCAAGGTGCAGATGTCCAAGACATCAAAAAGGTTAGATAGAATGGGTCACCTGCCTCTGTGCCTCTCACCACCACCAAAATATGTTATATTATACATCTTCTTGGTGGTGGTGAGGATTGAGTTAGTATGTGACACATTCTATCTACCCTTTTCATGTCTATGACATCTGCGCTTTGCACACTCACACTCCTAAATGACAGAGTGTAAGGCAGGGGTCTCCAAATCCAGACCTAGAGGGCCACAAACCAGTCAGGTTGGCAGGATATCTCTGATGCATATAGATCTCATGCATATTCATTAGGGCTATCCTGATCACCCGACTGGTCTAGGGGTTCAAGGGGAAGTGGTTCACAACCACTGAGCTATGGAGATGTTGCCCACCTGTGACGTCACAGCGTGTAGAGCCAGAAGTCATGGGTCTGATCCTACAGTGGGGTAATCTGATATGGCTTTGTGAAGCTTGTTACCTTTGTAATTTCATTTGGTGCTGCCACCAACAACACCCTTAGTGCTGTAGCCTGAATCTTTCTCAAAAGCCCCCTATACGGTGCCTGAAATTGAACATTAGAAGGTGCTGTGGCGGACACTGCACCTCATATTGTCCTCTCTGGAGTGCCCTCATAGGGTACATGATGTGGCACCCTAGGTTATTGCATTGTCCCAGTGTGTTTGCTCTCAGAACAAAAACAATAACCAGAGGCCCACAAACCACTGCTGATATTAGAGAGTAATGTCCCAGCAAGTCATATTGATTAGGCCGAATGTGTGAAGGAAAACACGAGTTCTGTATCATAAGGAGGTATGGCAACTAATGTGCCACACCTCTGCCACTATGTCTGTATGTCAGCACACCCACTTAAGATCAACGTGCATGTCCGTCGTATGCCAACCTCCATCAGCTCATTAGTGTGCTACGCAACGTTTGGTGGTTGTCGAATTGCCAGATCAAAAGGCCCCCCCCCCACTTATGCCATGCGGCACATCATTGCTGGGCTCACATTGAGATGAACTACTGAACATGATCTATTGGGACACATATCCCCATATCACCAGGGTGACTGGGAGCCCACTCTGATGTGCTCTGTGGACTCCTGTGGATAGGGAGGGTCTGTTTTCTTCCTTAAGCACACACAACCACATCAGCAGAGTGACTGATAGCCCACTGTGATGGGCTCTCATGACCCTGGGGATAGGGAGGCTGTATTAAATTGTCTAAGCACACACACACCCATATCTCCAGGGTGCATATAATAGGCCACTGTGATGGGCTCTCAGGACCCATGGGGATAGGGAGAATGTCTTGAACTTTGAAAGCACACACACCAATATCACCAGGGTGACAGGTGACCCACTCTGATGGGCTCTCTAGTCTCCTGGGGATAGGGTGCATGTATTAAATTGTCTAAGCACACACAACCATATTTCCAGTGTGATGATAGCTCACTGGGATGGCCTCTCATGACCCCTGGGGATAGGGAGGCTGTATTAAATGGTTTAAGCCACACACAAACATATCACCAGCGTAAATGATAGCCCACTTTGATGGGCTCTCAGGACCCCTTGTTGTATTAGCAGTTGTATTGGCAGTCAGTGCAATGTGAAAGCCATAGCACATCACATCATACAAAAGCCTAAGAACCATTGTGGAAGTGTTGATAAGTTCAAGTCCCATCAGTGTGTGTTGGGTACCTGCATAGGTACATGTGCTGTGTCACACACATATACGTGTGCTGATGACTGTCATCTTCCACAGATGGTGATGACAGCGAGGAAGAACCCTGCACCTCCGCCTATGCCCTCCGAAGACCCACCTCCCGCGCTGGCCGTGGAGGTGGTAGTGCTGGACACCAGTGGGGAGGAGGCGAAGGGGCCAGAGGCCGGACCAGTGGAGGGGGGCATGGGGGATGTTGGGCTGGAAGGGGTGGGTGGCAGGGTCACAAGGGAGGGAGAGGGTGCGGGTGATGTGGGGGGGAGGCGTTGGTGGGTGTTGGGGAGGAGTCAGGGGGGGAGGAGTGGCTGCAGGGTGTCTGGGAAAGTGACCTGGATGACAGTGCAGCACAGGGCACTATGGGCTCCCACCATCCATGGCAGGTGCCTCCAACATCCAGGGCCCCACACATATTGCACGCAGATGCCACCACACAAGTGTGTGTGTGGTGGCAGATGCGTTGCACACCTGTGTGAGGCCCTGGATGCACTGGAGCAGCGGGGTGCAACCGGTTAGTGCACTTGCAGGAATGGATGGCGGGAGCCATTGAGAGGGTGGTTGCTGACGTGGAGCATCTGCCATGTCGGCAGCCACCCCCTGAGGGCGTCACAGGCATTATTGATGGTGCCTGTGACGTCCACACAGGTGCCCTGTGCTGCCCTGTCCTCCATCACGGGGCAGGCAGGGGGAGGGTGTGGTGACTATGCGTGTGGGGGGATGGGTGGGCGGGGGGGGCAGGGGGGTGGAGGGTGTGCTATGTTGGGGGAGGGTGTTGGCTATATTCCCCCTCCATAAATATGTAAATAGTCCCCGTTTGTTTTTTGTTAAAAAATAAATATTTTTGCTGACATTGAAATGGTCATGTGTCTCACTTTGCATAAGCCTAGGGATACCAACATGTGTGTGGACAGGAATGTGCAGAACAGGTAGACATGGGTAGCATACATGCATTCTATGGGAATAACCATGTGTGTAGGTTTTGGATCCCAGGGAGTTGCTTTAGTTGTTCCAAAGTAGCTTGCATCCCTGGGAAATACATGTCACAAGGATGGGCATAGGTGAACCTACTTTGTAAGCATACATCAGAAGCGAACAGACCCATGACAGCCATGTCTGCCTGTGCCACATGCATGCTAAGGGGGGGGGGGCAGGCATGTAATCAATGTTCTAGGCATGGCCAATGGTCACACATACACAAGAAGTGTTGGCTGTATGATGGGGGCAACATGGTGATGGTTCAGAAACACTGCACATGTAACCTCTGCAGATTGCCCCTGTTGCAACATGTGTGTGTGTATAAACCGCACGGCTTCAGTCCGGGCGGAGTGAAAACACAATGTGCATGTCACCCATGCCATATGCTACCATCTGTGAAGTAATACCTGGCAGTGCAAACAACCCACCAGCAAGGGGACTGGGTGAATATCATATAGTCTGGGACATGACATGCATTTGCACACTACATTGGGGAGCACACAGACATACATTGAAATCAGACAATGTATGTAGTGTATGACAGCTGTTTATTGTCACAACTATCCTTTCCGTTTTTTTTAACATTTGTAGAAAACGTTCTTGCTTACTGCTCTACCTAACATCTGCATGGTTTACATGTCTCAGACACATATGCCACTTTTCAGATCTATGCTCATTAAATTTCACCTAAAATGGAACCTTCAAAACAAGGGAAACTATATACATAGTTGTTCAACATTATCAGTGCAACCGGGGCAGACACATGTATTTTTTGCTTAACATGAGGATGTACACATGACTTAGCGACGACGTGGCCGACCACGCCTGCCACATTGCAAACGCCCCACCCGCGGTGCTACACCCTCTTCTGGTGCCATTGGTGGAGGTGGTGGTGTTGGTGGTGGCGGTGGTGTTGGTGCTGCTCGCCTCATCACATCCAGCATGCCTTCAAGGGCCTCACAGATCCGAGTGAGGGGCATGGCACGTAGCTCACCACATATCTCCCTCGTGTTCTGCTCCACTGCACTGTGGATCCTATCCAGCACCCGCCGATTGCCTGTGGGTGGGACACAGGGTGGTGTATGAGATAACTCTCCACTAATCCACCATCATACACAAACATGTTACACACATACAACAAGATTGGTAGTGTGATAGGACAGACTCGAGTAGACAAATGGATTGGGGTTAGATACATCATTATCACAGTAGTTTACTTCATAGACACACAAAGGGCACGTTTCAGTACTGTGATGTGTAAGGCAAACACAACGATGCACCAGTCTGCGCTGACACACCCACATACTGCAGACGTAGATTGTGTACGGGAGATGGAGCATGCAGCATAGACGACAACCACAGCTGGAGAGCAGCAGTGGTGATCAGAGGAAGATCTAGGAAAAGCATCCTAGGTGAAACGCATAGTTTGCTGGAAAAACACACTTTGTAAAGGTTACAGGAGATGTGCTATTGAGTCAGAGGGATGGAGTATTACCACAAGAGTATCACACCTTACATACACAAGTGCCCTGCTGCATCACATGTATGATACCAGAGGGGTTTCACATACACCGTGTGTAACATAGAGGAGGTGTTGGGTAACAGTTCCTGTGGACCTTGTGAAAGATATGGAGGCATTGGACAGGGCAAGGGAAGCAACAGAGGGGGCATCAGAGGTGGACATAACACAGGAATGCAATGACAGGGTTATGTTGCAGAATCCACAGCTGGTGGTATGCACTGGGGAAGGGCGGTGATAACCTGAGTTGGGGGGGGTCGTGTGTCTGATTTAGTTAGGAAGCAGGGGTGGTAGCTGACAGTTGCCTAGTCTTATGAATAACACATATGTCATTAGCTGACCTTTGTGATTGTGTGTGTGATTTCCAAACAGGCCCGGCACATCCATTGAGCAAGTATGTATTTGCACAGGGTCCGGCGTTCCAGGGGTCCCCATGCAAGGAACATTGTGTTTTTTAACAGCATTCCAAAACAACATTCAAAACCTGGCTACTGCTGCTGCTGTGGCAGCAGTGGCAGAATGGCATGTTTCACGGGCCCCCCTCTACTCACTAATCCCCTCTGTAAGGGCTTACAGACTTGTAAAGGGAGAGTGTCTCCCTTGTGTCTTTGTTCAGGCCACAGGGGCTAAATGAAAAAATCCCATAAGCTCCTGTAGACACAAGGGGCTGATGGATAGCGTATCAAGAGCCCCTGTGCCCTGAGTAGAGACACAATTGCGACAATCACCCTTTTCCATAATGAATGGCCCTGCAGAGGGCCACAGTGGCCAGAGGGGGCCCCCTGGGACACTCCATTCTGCTACAACCACAGCGGCTGTGGCAAGCCCCAGTTTATGTTGTCATGACGTTACATAGGCAATGGGGGTGGGGGGGCAGGATGTGATGTGAGGTGGCCTGTGGGTTGGGGGGGGGGGCCAAGACAGGATATGGGTTGTTGGTGAGTGTTTATGACCTTAGGTGGCCTTTGGGGGGGGGCTAGGAACCATAATGGACTATGGGGTTTGGAGACTGATAATGGGCTGTGGGTTGATGGGGCATGTCTGGAAATGAGGTGAGGAAGTAGCTGGGATAGGACTGGACATGGGCTGTTGGTGGTGGTAAGAATGGATATTGACTGTGGTGGTGGCTTTGTTTGCAAAAGACTCATGGAGGGGATGGGACTGGATGGAGCCTCATGGGGGGCGTCAGTCTGGTATTTGGCTGTGACGGGGAGGTGGGATTTTACATGGGCTGATGATGGGTCTAGGAAATGACTGAATAACGGCTGATGCTGGACCCGGTTAGGAAAGGAGCTGATGACGAAATGTGATCTGGAAATGGATAGGTGAGGTAGGCATGGAAATGGCCTGATGCAGGGACTAGAGGGGAATGGATGTTGGCTGAGGTTGAAACTCGAAGGTAGCTGGTGTTGTGGAGAGATTAGAATGAGATGGGGATGGGAGAGTTAAATGGAGAGAGGTAAATACAGTTTGTGTGGGAGGACGGATATATCTACTATTGGCTGGTATATTGGAGGGGACGTGGGGTTTTCAGATGGAGTGATAAGGATTGGGAGCATGACATAGGAATGAGGGGAGAACTAACGGAGAAAGATGGATATGTTAGAGCAGATGTAGAGAGAGTATGGAGAGAACACTAGAGGCTAACAGAATGAACAAATGGGCATCAGACGAAGGTGATTTAGCACAACTCATGCTGACACCTACTGAAAGTGGCTGCAGCAATTGCAACTGCTAAAACATGCACACAGGGTGGAGAGAGATTTGCTGCTTTACATATATGACCTGGTATATGGAAACTTTGGAAAATGTGCATCATTTCCATCTATGCTTTTTTGGTTCAAGGGAACATTAATGTATCAATGTACTGATTTGGCATAGATGTCGATACTGCTATTTACAATTTAATGTGTAGGTTTAACCCTACAGTGTTGTATCACATTCCATGTTTTACTTTTGAGGCTCACAATTGCATTATTGCCTTACTGTATGTAAGTAGTGACTCCGTGTTTGGTGATGCTCTATGTTCTGAATGTGTAACTCAGCTGATGTGTTGTGTTTTTATGTTTCGTGTTTGACATAGTATATTTTTCTCTTTTCCATGTATGTTATGTAATGGTTAGGTGGAATATTTGCTGTGTTACAGTTGGATAGGTGGGGTATGGTGTTTTGTGAGTCCAGGTAATGCTGTCATGATACGGGGGTTTTGCCATGGTGTCTACATGGGCATCGCTTGTTGTAGTTCCTAATGTGTCTGTCATTTGGCATTGGAGGATAGTAATTTTGGAAACATTTAGCCGTCCTTTATCCATACACTCAGTAGGAGACATGTTTCATACAAAGTACTGTATGGTAACATACAAAATATATGTTAAAAATGCCACCTATGCTAATGGGGACCATCACAGACTATTGCCACATAGCCCCGCAATCTCCCTGGGACGCCCCTGCTTCCAAACTATGCAATCAGGTGATTGATTGGTTGAGCTACAGGACGAGGACATGTTGATGGGAATATCTGTCTGCAATTCAGTCTATCGTATCTGTTGACATACAGACAGACTTGCAGAATGTGTGTTTCACACAAACCCATATTTTAGTTATGTGACATCGTGTCACCTCTGTAAATCCTTGTATATGGATGAACTAACACATTTTGTCAGCTCTATACATATGCTATGAGTTCTTATCACCTGCAGATGCAGACTGTGTGGAATGGTGGCTCTGTGACGTTACATCACAGAGTATGGTTAAATTTGTTTATCTCTGCTCTGATTGTTTGATGAATATGGGTCACTTGTCATCCTGTTGTCTTCAAGACATCTGTGTGTCTGCAATGAGGCTGACTGTTGCTAGGCAATGCTTGTATTTATTAAGTGGATGACAACGTGCTGGACCTTCAAAACATTCCTGTTAGGTCTGCATCTGTAGGTGTCACCTGACCTTAGGCTGTTCTGCTGTGTGACACAATAACATCATCTATCATACACCATACCCTTTTTTAACCACAAGTACATGCCATCTACATGAGCCATACATGTAACATGTGTGGAGGTAATGTTGCAACATCCACCACACAATCACCAACTAGAGACTAGTGGTTTCTGTGTTGTGGTTGTGACAGTCTTCTGTCACTCACCTTCGGCATCGTGACGTGCTGATGCGCCGTGTGCCCTCAACTCCGCCATCATTATATCAGGGTCAAGTGTATCAGTGCCTGCTGCCTGCCTGGGGTGTGGTCTGTCCTCCATTGCTGCAGCACCCAGTGTAGTTGCACGGGTGGCTCCAGGGGCTCATCACCAGCACTTGTGCTGCCCCCTGAGACAGCAGCCTCGGCCTCCACAGGACCCATTGGGACTGTGATGTCCAGCTCCTCCTCCTCCTCCTCCCCCGCCTCCTCCTCCTCCTCCTTCTCCTGGGCCCCCATTTCACTGTAGTCACCTGCATTGTGAACAATCAGAGACAGCACACATATGTTTAATCAATCCACATATGTATACGTGTGTGCTACAGACACCACAGACATGATGTGGTGGGTCTGTGCATGTGTGCTGCATACAGGACCCAATACACCCTCCCATACGTGTGTGTCCCCACCATGTACCTGTTCCAGGGCCACATGTGTGTGCTGTGCCCATGCACAGATTGCATGTTTGCCATGTTCCTGTTCATGATCCCATTCCACATGTTTCCCCCATCCCATCCCTTTCCACATCTGTGCCACATATGTCCACACATGCCTGTTGATGCCCCACCCTTACACTTGCTTTTGCCATTCACTGTATGTCTGTGTTGGATTGTGAGTAGGGCACATATTTTTATGTCATATTATCTGCTCATTGCTACATGTGATTGGCAGTGACCCATTGTGCAGCGGACTACAACTAGCCAGCACCTCTGGCCCACTGAGAAGCACATGCAGCACTGTGCTGATAGAATGTCACACAAACATGACCTGATCAATGGCCCTCACAATCATACAGGGGATGGCAATCACAGGTGTGGTGGTAGGGTACTGACTCGTGTGTGTGGGCTTCATAGTGACAGATGGGGAGGGGATGGGTTGAGGAAACACATTTTGAATGTTGCCCAGGGACATGTAAACAAAACAGGTTGTGCAAGGATATATCACACACATGTGCCACCAGGATAGCAACATGGTGGGGATTGGGTGACAGGTATGGGAGTGTCTGTGCAGATGACTGATGTGTACGGAATGGTAACATTAGACATTAACTTCTACCTGACAGTTAGTATACATACCTGCGTAAGGATGTGCCGTATCGAGGGCCTCAGGCAGTCCACGGAGGTAGATGTGGCCCAATCTTGTTGCCAGCTCTTGTTCCAGGGGCGAGAGTGATGGTATAAAGGGGCCCCCGCCACCTGTGCCCAGAGCATGTTGTCTCTCGGCAACCATGTGCTGGCGCACCCCTCTTTTTATATCTGAGAACCTCTTTTTGAGGCTCTCAACATCACGTGGGGGGGCCCCCTGCCTCAGACAGTGCAGCATGCACCTCCTCCCACACTGCCATTCTGGTGCCAACAGTTGTGCGGCTGCTGAGCCGCCCAAATAATACGTCATAGTTCTCTATGACATGTGAGAGCAGAATATGGTTCTCCCTCTCATTGAACCTTACAGCTCTCTTTCCTCTGTGGTCCAGGCACAGGTATCCTTTTTCTTTTTCCCGTTTGGCTGTACTGGGCAGGCTGTGGACCAGCAGATGGTCCTGCCTGTTCCTCCTTAGGCTGTGCAGTGTCTGCCCTGGGTGTCTCAACACCAACAGGTTGCCTCACATCCTCCACCCCCTCACCCTGACCCTTTCTCACAATCTCCCTCTCCATCTCCCTCTCCATCCCCCTCTGCAGCACAGGCTCCTCTCACCGCACACACACTCACCTAAACACACCAAAACAATGACCACAATACAGAATACAAGGACACTACAATACAGGACACAGTACACAACACAATACAAAATAAACCTTTGAAGTACACAAGCCAAAAGAGATAAATCCTGCACTACTCCTAACTCTCTTTCTCTCCCTCCTTCCTCTGAACTACTCCCACCACAGGCTCTCTCCCTCAAACTCTCTCTAACTCTCTCTCTCCCTCCTTCCTCTACACTACTCCCACCACAGCCTCTCTCCCTATTGCTCTCTTTCACTCTCTATCTCTTTTTTTTCTGGGCACTACTCCCACCACAGCCTCTGTCTCTGACTCTCTCTATAACTCTCTCTTTCTAACTCAAACTTCTCTAACAACCCTCAACGTGGGGCACATGTGCAGGCTTATTTATAGGGCTGGAGCACGTTTTTTTCTTTGCACATGAGCAATTGGGCGGGCGTGGCGCTCGTGCGCCACGCGCGTGCACGTCAACGCATGGGCGTACGCGGCCACACGCACATGCGCCGAGACACGCAGTAATACGCATGTGTAACATTACGCATGCGCATTACGGCGAGTGCCGCATGGGCGTCTGTGTGTGTTTTGCGCATGTGCGACTCGACGCACATGTGCGTGTGGCCACGCACAGACGGACACCCATGCGTAGAGGCGCGCGACGCAGGAGCTTCGCGTGCGAACAACTGCGCATGCGCATTTACCCAAAACCCCTAAAAAACACCTATAATTGAACGTGCAATCCTTGTCCACGTTGAGGGTTGTAGGCGAAGAAGAGTAGGAGTGTGTTTGCAGAGAGAAAGGAAGAGAGTCCAAGCAGGTGTAGCTGTAAATTGTATTGGTGTTGGTTGTATTGGTTATTGTATTGTCTTGTGTGTGTATTGTCTTGTGTGGTTTTTAAGTTTTACACTGTTTAGGGTGGTTTGTGTGTGTGTTATAGTGTGTCTGTGTAGTTGGACGGGAGGAGTTTATGGCGGCTATTTATGTTGCTGCATGTGTTCTGAGACGTGGGCAGATGCTGCGGTTGCAGGACAGGGGAGATGGTGTCCATGGGGCTGAGGCACAGGGCATGGGTGTAGTCCCGCAGCAACTCAGACCTGCAGCTGTGGAGGCAGTCCAGGCAGGTGCTGTGCGTCCACGGCGCAGAAGGCATGCTGAGGTGCAGGCTCGGCAGCCTCGCCTCTACAGGCCCAGGGCCCAGCTCCAGGACATGCGTGAGGACCAGGTCATCTCCCTGTACCGACTGAGCACTAGGGCTATTAGGGAGCTCTATGAGGATCTAAGACCTGACCTCGAGCCCCTGACTGATCGGTCCCATGCCATACCAGGTTTAGTCAAGCTCCTTGCGGCCTTACATTTCTTTGCCTCTGGCTGTTTCCAGTCATCTGTGGCCGCAGTGGGTGGCATGAGCCGCCCCACCTTCTCACGATGTCTCCACCAAGTACTGCGTGCCATGGTCAGCCGGGTGGGGAATTACATAGCCCTTCCCCACACTAGGCAACAATAGGGGACCCTGAACCAGGCCTTTGAGGCGTTAGCCGGGATACCACACGTGATGGGAGCTATTGATTGCACACATGTTGCCCTGGTCCCGCCTAGAGACAGGGAGGTAGCGTTCCGCAACCGCAAACACTACCATTCCCTGAATGTTCAGGTTGTATGTGATGCAAATCTGCATATTCTGAATGTGGTCCCAAGGTTTCCAGGGTCCACCCATAACTCCTATATCCTGCATCACTCGGCACTATTCACACAATTTGAGGACGGTCGTTATGCCGACTGTATCTTGCTGGGTGAGTATGTTAAGATTCTTAATCTATGTATGTGTTTATACATTTCTTTATTTATAATCAGATATGTAGCAAACTTTTATTTTGGAAAAAGCTGCAGTTTACATATGAGTAATGTAATCTAGAGGACTGCTGTGAGTTGAAATTCTTACAGGTGTATAGATGTATAGTAACAGTAAACCAAAGAATTAACCATAGACCATCAAACTCATAACATTATATGATCATAACATGCACATGGTGTATATGTGAGGACACCCCTGTGCATATGGCTATGCTGTGGCTGGATCCCTCATAGTGTGTGTTTGTAGCAACTAGGAACATGTGATAGGGGGGGGGGGCTGCCCTTCACATACACCTGCAATGATGGTTAATGTTTGTGTAATGTTTGTATGTCATTTAACATTGATGTTTTTGCCAATCCATACAACTAACCCTTGTCATGTGTGTCTTAGGTTCACCCACACACTCTGTCACCCAGGAGGCAATACATAACATGAGAAGGTGTCTGGTAATATCTGATGCATGTTTTTGAACTTTGCAGCTGGGAGAACACGTTTGCATATCTGTGGTCACGCATCTTGGCTATGTCAAAGCAGGGGTGCAACACAATATAGGGGGGTACAGTACCTTTGGCCACTGTAGATGAGCGGACGTTAGCGTCATCTTGTCTGACGATCCTCATGTAGCTTAACATTATGGGAAGGTGACGGCTAATGCAGGGGGGCTAAGCGGGTGCATACTGAGAGGTATTGTTACCAACTGCACATGATGGTACTGTGCCTATGTATATGTTTGTGTTGCAAACTCATGAGGGGTACAGTGTGCAGGTTCGAAGACCGCACCTTCAAAAGGATGTGAACGGGATGGTGACAGTGTAGAGGATGGTTATTACAGCAATGTGCGGTCAGCACTATACAGCATATGGAGACTGACTACCAAATCGTGAGATGTTGACCTTACAGGACAGGATGTATATAGGTAATATGGTCTACATTTTGCCAGACCTCCATGGCATACATGTTCTGGGTGTGGGCCTCCCTAAAATGGCAGCATGTTTTTCCTTGTTTACTGTTCAGACATACAATTTGAATATGTGATCAGTGGATCGGTGGTATAGTCTAACAGTGGCGGTGGTGCAGATGTGGACAGTAACTGCATTACAATACGCATGTCCCACACACACACAATCTCGAAAGTTATAGATGGAAGTGTTGTAATATTTGCCATGGGTGTACTGACTCGATAGGCCATGTTGTCTTTTTCTGTCATCATATGTATATTTGTATGAGCTGAATAGTTGTGCTGTTATATATTTCTGTAAGAATGTGTTGTGCGTTTGTTTATGACGTCTAAACAACTGTCAATTGTGTTGAACAGGAACTCCTGCATTCACATGCAACATTTCTTTCTGCAGGTGATGCAGGATATGGGTGTCGCCCCTGGCTGATGACCCCTGTGCGTCAGCCACGGACACGTGCAGAGTGGAGGTGCAATGAGACCCATGCCTCCAGCCGCTCAGTCATAGAGCGCACCTTTGGCGTGTTGAAGAGTCGCTTCAGGTGTCTGGATAGGACAGGCGGGGCCTTACAATATAAGCCAATGACTGTTGCTGAGATAATCATAGCCTGTTGCATCCTGCACAACATTCTCTCAGGCACAATATCCCTGCAGAGATTAATGAGGATCTGGAAGAAGATCCAATGTGTCCCCCTGTACGTGCCAGTGGTGACACACGGGAGGGCACAGCGGTCAGGCGGAGGTTGATTGCAGACATCTTCTCATGTACGTATTACCTATCTTGCCACACTCATGTTTTTTCCTATGTGTGTAATGGTTATAGAGGTTGATATTTATGTAAACATTTAATTCGGATGCAACACTGCTTTAACATTTGACTGACAATGCAAACGTCACATATAGGCATGAGTGTGTCACAAACAATGTTGGCACTGCACAACTGCAGTTGGTGGCAGATGATGTGGGTGGTTGTTCATACACCTGTGGGAGGTTTTGAGGGTCACATTCGCAGTTACTGGCTGCTTGTGATAGCAGCTGCTGTTGTGCAAACTCAATAATTTTTACAGATTATATGGGTGGAGCACAGTGTCAGCCATATGGTGAGATGTTCACAGTGGGAGAGCAGTCCATGTTTGGGGACAGTTGCCCAGTGGATTGTGCTCATATTATACAGGTTTGTGCTGCTTTTGGGGTTGTTAAGCTCCTGTCAGCTGTTTATGTGTGTGTGTTTGTTTGTTATGTGTGTCACAACATGTCATACATAGCACAATACACATGCTCAGTACTAGTATGTCAGGATGGAATTAACTATATGTGAGGGATGTTAATGTCACCCTACAGTGTGTCTGAATGTATAGGTCAACAAGTAGCCAGGACATGGATATGTTGAAGGATGGGGACCTGTTCAGTGTCCAGCCAGGGGGGTAGCATTGCTATATTTTGTTGTTGGAAAGTAGACCTTCACTGCAGTGTTGCATATCTGCACACATACAGAGGTGATCCGGGCAAGATCAGCAAGGGGTGGGTTACAGTAGGCAAGTGGAGCGCTGAATGTGTGGGTGGCTTGTGGTTGACCAGGTTTTTGAGGGAGTACATGGCATATCTTGCTGATGCTATCTCAACATATGCCATCATGCGTCAGCTACAGGCTGTGTATGTGTGTAGGGCAGGAGAGTACAGTCCATATCAACAAATACATAGCTGACCCGAGCAAGGGAGGGTTTATGTCGGCATACATACACAGACTTAGATGACAGCTATTTTACTGAGGTGCACATATAGGCTATCCATGCTTTGACATTCTCACTGACACACAGTGGGATCGCATGCAGCCATCATGGTTTGGTCACAAGCAGACATGGGGGTGTTTTTGTTTTTGACATGACGCAGACATTGCCAGCTATTTGTGCACATCATCAGCACATAGCTGTCGATATTATTCTAGGTATGAGATGTACACACCAGGATATGTATTTGGTCAGTGGATACAGGAAGCGCGCCTGCATATTTCCAATGTGTTTCAGCAATTGTCAGTGTGTTAACATACAACATTGGAACAACACTAAACAGGGAGAGGGGGCATTGTTGGCAATATAGTGAATCAGGGCTAATATTGTGACCTTGGGATGAGGTGCAAACATGGTGGGAGCAGACACCTCTATTGATCTGTGTGTACAGCAACAGAGAGGTAAGGGAGGGGACAGAGAGATTACGGACACCTGTAGATAGCCTCCAACACCTCCGTGCTGCCTCTCACATGTGAGAGATCTCTGCATTGTGATAGAGAGCAGTCAGTCATTATGTTATGTTGTGGTGTCTGACAGCTGGGGACAAGAAGGTGTAGTGTGTGATGCACAGCTAGAACATGACATATGTTGGCTTCTCTTGTGTTTCCCACTGCACAGGACATACTTTGTGAGGATGCTGTAGGTGTGGTGCATTGGCATGTGACTGTACATCACCCAAAATGCAGTGATTTGGGGTAGGTGGATCTACAACGACATTGTGTGTGCCTGCATTCAGAGGAAAAATATGTCTTCAGTGATCTATCATATTTTGCAGATGTTGTTATTTTCTCTTTTTTCACATCAGCCTCCGTAACCCATCTCTTGCTGTTGTCACACATATCCCCATGTGTTTGTGTTCAGCATGTCGTCAGCCACACTCTCTATGCGACATGTACAACAGAACTTGTCAGACGGCTGCCTAGGGTGAGAACTTACACAATCTTGACGATGCATATATTCACATGATTCTTGCAAGGTATTGTGGGTAATGTAGTTCATTCACTCCCAAACACAGCTGAAGACAATAATTGAGTTGTGAAACCAGAGGTAAGGCCAATAAAATACTTCTTTTATTGATGGGGTTTAATTCACCCAGCACAAGTATGCTTGTTAGCAATATAAATGAGGATACTTGCTTGCAGTGTTTAAATGGATAACATAAAGTCACAAAGCAAATCAGAAAACAACCTTCAGCTTGTCAGGCAATTAGCTAATGTTTTCTTAGCAAATAATTACCAAATAAAAAGGCACAAAGAAATGAATAAACTTTGCTGGTTAGGTTAACTTCTGCTTATTTTCCACACAGATCCCAGCAGTGATTCTCCCTTGCTCACACACACAATCAGGTGCAGCTTTAATTACTATCAATTGACCAGCTGAAAGCCTTTAGCTGGCTGGCTGCTACTGTGTGAACCCAAATCCTGCTTTAAGAGCTGTTTGCAGTGGAAATAAAGAACAAAGTTTGGTTTCTTTGTGATGGCTGATGTGTTTGCTCACAGAAAGCTAGCAATAGCACTTAGATAAAGAACAGTCCATGTAATCAATAGTTTCATCTGCTGTATCTCCCCCTTCATCAATCAGCATAGGGTCACTATCATACATTGGCACAGACGAGTCTTTCAATAAGGCACTATCATGAGAATGCTTATTCCCTTGCTGCCATTCACTATTATAGATAGGGTCTGGATCAGTGTTCATACCTGAGCCTCTCCTGCTATCATTATTCCTCTCTGTATATCCTGGCCAGTATGTAATCCAGTTATGATGTCCAGCCTTCCAATCTTGATCCCTGGACACTGGATCTTTCCTCACATACCTTCTGGCCTTGGTCTGAAAGTCCTTTCCACGTGCAGTCTTCTCTCTTCCAGGTAGCCACTGGTGATTCCTATCTCTGCCATTCCATTCCTCTGGCTGACTCCAGTCCAATGGACGCTGCTGGCACTTGGAATACCTCCCAGTATGGGTACTGCCTTGGACTCTCCCAGACCATCCAATGGGCTTTCTTCTCTTCCTTCCAGAGAGATCCTTCTTTCTCTATCCGCTTGGCTTGGCTTCTGTTTCTCCAGGTGATACTGGTGCTTGAGCTTGTAGGCGTTGCTGTATCTGTGTCTGAAGCTTGGCTGGAGCTTGTAGTAACTGTTATCTGAAGAATAAGCTCTATTCTTATTCTGTCCTAATGTGTGCTCCTCCCTAACACAGCGCAGCTGTGTTGAATCAGGCCCTGCCCTTTGAGATGAGTGCTTAGGGATTACCTCATAGCTCTCTTGATTGCACACACATTTTCTCACTTCAGCCCCTCTCATGGCTGCTGGAAACCTGGTGCATTCTGGGACTGGTAGTCTTTTATGTGAAAACTCTGTTTTCTTGCTTCTACCAGAACTGACAGGTTGCTTGTTCAGAGTCACATCATCTTTTCTATAGCTCCTACCTGAGCTATGATAAGCTTCCTTATCACAAACTGCATGTGTGTGTAGGTTTCTGTTTTCTGGTGTTTGCCTACACTTGCTCCCTACCCCAACATTGTACTATCAGCCAACAACAGGGTATCATTGCATGTTCACTGGGCCTTTATGTCTACAAATCTCCGCTTGTGCACATAGAGGCCATGTGTTACAGCTGACACGCTGTATTTTGCATACTATGTGGGTGGGTGTTTATAGGTTGCCTGTATGATGAGGCAGTGTTCAGGCATAGTACATTATCATGTGTTGTGAGGGGTCTGTGCACCTGGGGGGCAGTTGTGACTGTGCTACCTCTTCCGTAGTGCTGTTTACCTTGTGAACATTATCAACATGTGTTGGGTGCTGTGAGAAGACATGTGTCTTGTGTTCTGAGTGTGCACTGTTGAGCACCTTTATTTAATTTCAGATATGAACATAATGTGGACATGCATCAACAGTGGCTTGACATAGTGATTCTACACGTTTTGATGACATTGTCTCCCTTCACTGTGACCTGATATTGCTGTTTATTTATTTTATTTATTTATTACAAGTTCTTATATACCGCACTATTCGGCATCAGCATTTAGTGACTGAAGGGATTGATGACATACACCTGATGCACACACAAGGTAGGTTGCACCTTTGTTATTTGGGGAATTACATGTGTCTTTACTTGTTGATGATTTCATATTTGTCTCATGTGCATGTAATGTTTCCTGTAGGGTCACATAAACAGATGCATATCGTGTGTAGCTGTAAGACACCTGTGTGTCATGAGCATGGACATGACCATATCCATGTGACACCCGTGTCTGTGGTTACGATTAATGATGTCACCAAAAAGGTTTTGTTTAGTATTGCTATCATGTCATGTTTGCCTTTGCATCCCTTTCGTCTGTATTTCTTAAGGTGTAACTGTGTGTAATTTGTGCTGTTTTTCCAAGGTGTCTAACAATACCATACTTATCCTCTCCTGACACAGGGCAGAGGACATACCGGACAGATCTCTTACAATGCATCTGGTGTCACCATCACCCAGCTGTTGAAGGAAACAACAACATGGAACGTTTTGGAGGAGAAATTGTGCCATTGGATGTTTGACCTCTGTGAGTGGGGCAAATGACTACGATGGACAGTATTACTCTTGTACTGTTGATTTCCCCATGACAGAGGTGTCGAATGCACTGTTGCTACCATGGTTTTGCAGGGAGTCCTGCTCATTGTAGAGGACACACATGAACTTTCAAGGACTGTGGCATATCGAAATGTGACACTTGACTATGCATGCCCAGAGTTGCAAGAGCACCTTTAATCTGACCTGTTGGATTGCAGATACTATTTTGACTTTGGACACTGATCCCCCCGTGTGCAGCAGCGACTGACATGGACACTGTAGGTGGTACATTTCGACACAGTTGTGTTATTGTTGAGTTTTGGCCATGGGTGTGACATGGCACACAGGATATGCTCATCTGTTTCCTTCTACACAAGCATACAGCCATGTTTTTTGCATAGGGCCAACGATGGAGCGCTCCTATTGTCTATGTCCACCTGTTTTCCACCTGGACATGATACAGATTTTACCTCAACAATGCTTTCAAGCACACAACCATCTTGGATTGATGTTTTCAATGCGCCAAGGGTGTTTACGTGCATGTGTGCATCACTGTACCATGTTGCAATGTGGATGGTGCTTGTGCATATGACTGAGTATGTTTGTGAGACACAACATGTGGACCTACGGCTTCTGTGTAGTTCCCTGTAAGATGTTTGGCCATCATTTCCTTCTTCACATGCTGGTTCTTGTGTTTGTTTACTGTGCAGACGTGACAGTCTGCATGTATGTACACACCTTGCATTTCCCATCTGCAAGGTCCTGGTTATGGCCTGTGGTAGGGACACTTACCTTGCCACGTTATGTTTTGAGTGTGGCAGTGTGGGTGACCATTGTACCTCTTCAATTGTTCATTCCATGTATCATGCTATATGTTGCCAAACACTGTCTACCCAACAAACAGTGCAGGGGGACATCCTTCATGGTGTTATATCTGCAGGTTTCTGCAGGTTGTTTAGTTTGTATTCTGTCTGTGTTCATGTGCCTGTGCTACCTGTTGGCTTATGCTCATTGTGATTTTCATGATTGTTTGGGTCTACATTGTTGCTGCTTTGATTCCTAGATCAGGCATTAGGTGAGAGCTGAAACATTACTTTCAGAGCGTGTTTTTCACATTAGAACATTGTGACAACATATGCTTTTTTAGTTTGTTTGCCTCCTGTGTTGCCAGATGGATATGTTTTGAGGGACAGATGATCTGTGTTGGATCCTCGGCATGCAGCGCCTACTCTCTACATGCACTCATATGTGCGTAACACATTTGCGGCATGCCGAAGCAGGTGGGGGCTGGGGGTCTGCTGCCCAGTGCATAGCATGCAACTGATCCACATTATATCTCGTGGCCTTCATTTGTGGTCATGCAAGTAACCTTTCTGTAGGAGGTGGATTTGTTCCCTGCTAAAATTGTTTTGGACTTTCACCAGGGATGCCTTCACCTTGATATTATGATGGCACTGTCTACACTATCTGTGATGTATAACCCAAATAAAGAAATGTATTTGACAGACATTTGTCTCTTTTGCTGATTGATCATGGTGACAAACATGCAATGCAATGTGTGCCTTTGTATCAGTCCAGATTCCTTGTGACCCAGAGACTCCATTGTTTTCTTGTCAATGTCACTGGATGTAGATTATCTGGTCTTTGTTCCAAGGTAATGAAGGGTTACATGACTTGGCCTAGCCCACATGGAGTGCTAGTGTGAATTGATCACTGGTTGCTTGGGGGCCAAGCCACTTTTCTTACCACTAGGTTAGTCCTCCACTCTTTCAGCACATTGCCCCTTTATGTGGTCATTTGCTGGTCATGTACATGGGGCACCTGTGCTCACATCCTTGTACAGTGGCAGCTGTGTATCTGCCAGCCATATGCCACATCACTGGGTATTAAAGGTTGCCATACACACCCTCCCTTTGGGGTATTTGTGTTCCAGTGTGCTCAGTGTGCTGTTTCTGTGATTGGCTACAGTCATGTGTTTGACCTCTGTAGTTTGCAGGTTTGAACCCCACATGTGCTTTATCCTGTTTTTTTCTGTTGTGCTAACTGGACCATGAGGTACCACCAGGTTCCTCACCTCTACACACACCCTTCCCTCTCTTCACTGTACACCAAGGTGTATCCTGTGTGCTGCATAGCCATCACATATTTTTTGTTACATAGGTCTCTCACTTTATGGTGTTTACATGGCAGTGCACCTGGTGGTTTGGTATTGCTGTGATTCAGGTGGTGTGTGGTACACCTGATTGCATGTTGAGCTCTCTCCTGTCCTGATCCAGATTATTAACCTGAACCACAGAGCGTCCTCTGCTGCCCTTGTGCTTTAGTTTTTTCCTCTTTTGCATGCTGTATCCACTGCAGAACATTTCATTGTGTGTGTGCATGTGTCCCTGGTCCCAAATACAGAGTGCAATTTTATCTGTACATAGCAGATCTGCATGTGCATTTGCTCATGATTACTTTTGAGGGTTTGCTTGTCCTGACAGGCAGTAGGCATTTTGTGTACTGCCCAGCACTCTTTTTGTATGTAGCCTTTGCTAATGAGCTCACATTGGTGGTGTTGCCTACCGGTTTAGGCATTGCCATTTGTGGTGGTGGTCATAGTTGTGCTTCCTCTCTGCTGTCTTGGATTTGTATGCTTGTCCTGCAGAAGTGGTTTACATTGGTATGAGAGTCATATCTGTGGTGATCTGTGCTGTGAGCACATTGTACCCTCATCTGAGTTGTGAACCATCCTTCCTTCTGTCTGCCAGCTGTGTGCCATCCTACCCTGATCTGCATGCTGCTAACCCACGTCCTGGACTCCTACACATTCCTGCATTGCAGCTCTCCCTGCTTGCCTCTCCTGTGTGTGCTCTGCATACCACTTGTACTCCACAGTCATCATTATATTCCACCTATCCTGCCATTGTAGCCTCCTCTGTTGCCCACATCTTCCCATCCTCTGTCACACACTGTCATTATAGCATGGTACATTACCATCACTCTGTGCATGGCTGTAGCTGGCCACGATATGTTTGTCCATTTTTATGCCTGCCACATGGTCTGGAGCTTATTTCAGCGGTCCATCAACTGATCTACGTCCTTCTTTTATGTTTGTATTGTCTGTCTTTTCTGCTCTGTGCAGTGTTTGTGTTACGTGTGTGTTTGGCACATGCCTCTCTTGCCATTCATATTGGGGGATGTTACTGCTCTTGACTAACGTTTCTGAGGTCACCTATACATCCTTGGCCCATCTTCTGGCACAGCTTCAATTCAGGAAGCTTATGGGGTGCCTACAATAGTGCCTTGGGAGTTGACACCCTTTCAACATGGCCTCTGGGGAAAATTGAGGTTCGCCTTTGCTGACGATGTATGTTTAGGATGTGCCCTCTGATGGACCGTAAAAGGTGCAAGACTATATGGCACAAGGGTGTGGTTCTTTTAAGATGGCTGCACAGATTGCTGTACAGTTGCACACAGAAAAAGGACATACCTCTGTCAGCCTTATTCACTGGAAATTTCAAGCCATGACCCCTGCACCATCATTCAGTGTCTTCACCAGTTGTCAGCATACATGACATAGGAGTCTTGGCTTTTTCCCCAGACCTTGGATTCCATGGAGCTGTGTTACTCCTGTGATTTCAGTCTCCAAAGGTAATAGGGCAGTTTACAAGATAAAATTAACTCTGACCCCCTGTTTATATCAGTCGCCAGGGCCTGTCTGCAGCCCCTCCCTGCTAAATCAAGAATGTCATACCTGGGTCAGCACACCTACTTACGATTTCCATACGTTACAATGCACAGTGCTGCCATCTGGTACAGTGCTCTGACCTTTCCCTGCCTTTCCCTATATGGCGCCCCATCGCCAGCACTTTCAGCAACATTGTAGGGTGCTGTTATGAACACTGCATTTTAAAATGTGCCCTCTGCGGTAACTTATGGGGCACGTTATGTTACACTGCTTTGAGTGTGCATTTGCTAGCAGTAATAATTCCACAAATAGACGATAACGGCCTCCTAAAGCAATATTACCCCTAACAGGTAAAGCCTCAGCCAGCTGTCTTCATTGGGCATTGTGGGGGATTGAACTCCTGATCCCTGCACCATTGCTCAGTGCCTTAACCATTGTGCAATGATTCTGTTCCTGTGCTTGCACATCAGCGCACCGCCATATGCCTCCGAACATTAATATGCCTCCAAAAACATTAGCACGCCGCTTTATGCCCAACAGCGCTCCGCCTTATGTTGCCCATTATTTATATGCCTCCTAAAACAATGCCTCAGCCAGCTGCCTTCATTGTGCACTGTGGGGGATTGAACCTCTGATCCCTGCACTAATGGTCAGTGCTCTCACCATTGTGCTGTGGCTCTGCTCATCTGTTTGGACATCAGTGCGCCACTTATGCCGCACAGTATTAAAATGCCTCCAAAAACATTCGCGTGCTGCCTTATGCATATGCCTCAGCCAGCTGTGTGCATTGTACACTGCAGGGGATCGAACCCCTGATCCCTGCACCAATGGTCAGTGTCTTAACCATTGTGCTGTAGCTTTGCTCTCCTGCTTATGTATCAGCATGCCACTTATGCCTCCCAGTATTAACATTCCTCATAAAACATTAGCATGACGCTTTATGCCCAGCAGCGCACCGCCTTATGCCGCACATTATTTAGATGCTGCCTCAGCCAGCTGTCTTCATTGGGCACTGTGGGGGATGCAACCCCTGATCCCTGCACCATTGGTTAATGCTCTAACCATTGTGCTGTGGCTCTGCTCTTCTGCTGTGACATCAGTGCGCCACTTATGCCGCCCAGTATTAAATTGCCTCACAAAACATTAGCGCGCCGCCTTATACCGCCCATTATTTATATGCCTCCTAAAATAGCACCTCAGCCAGCTGTCTGCATTGTGCACTGTGGTGGATCGAACCCCTGATCCCTGCACCATTGGTCAGTGTCTTCACCATTGTGCTGTAGCTTTGCTCGCCTGCTTGTACATCAGCACGCCACTTATTCCTCCCGCGCAGCCGTCTCATGCGCTAAAGTGCAGGGCGAACATGGGCGCCACGCACCTTAGCGCATATGTAAATTACGGCGTTTCTTCTTCAGCGGGGAACGCCCACTCCTTATATGGCACCCGCACACTACCGTGGCCCGCACTTTACTGGGGTTTAGTAAACATACCCCCAAGGCTCAACACATACCTTCAACACTGCCAATGAAATCGAAACAAACTTTGGTAGGATGCTGAATTTGGCGCGCTTTAAAGGTCAGGAACCAAATTTTGCATGTATGCATATGTATGAGGAAAACCGGTGTAGTACATAGGCAGATAAGAGGAGTGAAAAATACTTGTAGTAATACCATAGAACATCAAATTAAGATTATAATGAATAAATATACTTTGAATAAAAAATGAATAAATATACTTTTTGATTAAAAGGGGGAAAAGGAGGAAGCAATGCTGTATAGAGACATGCAAGAGACAGTCGCTGCTCGTAAGACAGACAACGCAACTGGGGACTAGGATATATCTAGGAGAATGGTAAGGAGATACATAGGAGGTGAACAGGAGATAAGGAGATAAGGGGATGGAAGGCTACTCCTATGAAGAAAGGCTAAAAAGGTTGGGGCTCTTTAACCTGGAAAAGAGACGGCTGAGGGGAGATATGATAGAAGTCTATAAATTAATGAACGGAGTGGAACGGGTAAACGTAGATCGATTGTTTACCTTATCAGAATATAGAAAGACTAGGGGACATGCAATGAAGCTACAGGGTAAACTATTTAAGACTAATAAAAGAAAATATTTTTTCACTCAACGTGTAATCAAACTCTGGAATTTGTTACCGGAGGATGTAGTAAAGGCTGTTAGTGTAGCTGGGTTTAAAAAAGGTTTGGACAAGTTCCTGGAGGAAAGGTCCATAAACCATTATTAAGAAGGGACCCAGGATATCAATGCTTGAACCAATACAAGCATTGTGGAACCTGTGTCCCTTGGGGAAACTGCTAGGTACGTATGACCTAGATTGGCCACTGTTGGAAACAGAATACTGGGCTTGATGGACCTTGGTCTGACCCAGTATGGCATATCTTATGTTCTTATGTTCTTATGTAAGCAGATCAAGATCCAAAAAGCAGTCTCAAAAAGATGAGTTTTTAGCCTGAATTTGAAAAGGGCCAGTGATGGAGCCTGACGCACTGACTCAAGTAGTTTGTTCCAGGCATACAGAGCAGCAAGGTGGAAAGATCGAAGTCTAGAGTTGGCATTGGAAGAGAAGGGCACAGATAGAAGGGATCTGCCAGTCTCTTCCACTGCCAACTCCAGACACTCAAACCTTACCCAGTCTATTATGTTTATTACACTGTTTTCTATACTGCACATTGCATGGGCACATCAGAGTGACTTATGCAATGAAATTGGACTTGGGGGCATGTTTGGGGGTATAATTGTCAAGACCCAGTCCTAACCATTCAGTTTGGGTCTAATATATAACCTGTAAATAGTTACCTAACACAGCTTGAGTGGCTGAATTTGTAAATAGTTCACCCAGTTGCAGCTCCAAGTTATTGATCCTGTTTCAATGTATGCACAAGGCTGTTCCTTTTGTCTTTGCAAGAATTTGTTATTTGTAAACCGCACTGATATTGAAGAGCGCAGTATAGAAGAGCTGCTAAATAAATAATAAATGTTTACTAAGCTGCTGTAGCTGTTATGGCAGGCTTGAGCACGTGCTATTGGCCTGCAGTAATAGCATAGAAAATCCCTGCGCCATCTGCCTAGAGCAGGCCTTGACAAAGTTTCTTGGAATCTAGGGGAGCCAGCCTAAAAATCTAGGAGCTGACCACTGAAACCTAGGCCACAGTGTATGCCGGTGCCTCCGAAAAAGGTATATCGCAGTTACATTTTTAGGTTTTAAGGCTTGATTTAATAAGACTGTTTTCCCATTTTCTATGGGAAAAAGCTTAATAAATCAGATTCTTAAAGGGCCACTGCACAGTGCCAACAGAAGGCAGTGGCTCCATTTCCCCTCCCTCTCCCATCACCCCCACTGACCATTTAAGCTACACCTGTTTGTGTGTGTGTGTGTGTGGTGCGGAGGTGGAGCACCTGTGTGCATGTGTGTATGTGATGTGGAGAGGGCTGTACCAAGCCATAAATGCGCCCTATGCGACTTGCACCTCTGGCGCCCCCTCTGTGTTTATCATTTTCCCCATGCCCAGCATCTCCCCATCTTATCCACACCTACATGTTCACAACTTTCCCAGGAAATACCCCGCCAACTGATCTAGATCCACCGTCTCCTCGCTCCTCGCAGCACGCCATCCTCTCACCAGCCTGGGCACTACTCTAAAGATCATCTGTAGTTGGTTACCCGCCCACCCAATTTGCATGGCAAAGAAAACTTTTGGCCGCTACAACGGCTCGCTGTATATTATGGCTGGAAGAGCATATTCCACCACTGTACCCACCGCAGTGGCACCACCTCCTCCAGGGCATCCCATACAAAGTGACGCCAATCATCCAACTACGACTCTACCGGGGCTTCTGCCCCAGAACCTTGATGTTCACAAGCCAGTTCCCTCCAGTGGTCCAAATCTACTCTACCCGAACTTCTCTCCAACCCTCACCCTCATCCCTCCCCTTGTAAACCACGCCCTGCCAGCAACATTGGAAATAGACTAAGATATTATCTAACCAAGGAACTGGGAGCTTCTGAATCCCACAGCTCCCATTCCAGTCGAGCAGGGAGGCAGTGGCAAAAATCAAGTCCAACATATGTCCGCCCTGATGAGTCAGGCCCGTCACAACTTGTACCTACGCTCCCAAGGCGAGCGCTGAAAGCAAAAAATTTGCTTTTGCATTCCCTTAAACATCAACATGCACATTGAAGTCCCCCAACACCAATAGTTCCCATTTTCCCACAGGCTTAACCAAAATACCCTCCATCAACGCTTCTCATACTTCCCAAGACACCCCAGGCGGACAATAAACCAACATGATCCCATCACATCCCGCTTTATCTACCCAGAGGAAAACACCTTCCATCTCCTGTGGAAGTGGCGTACACTCATGCTGCGCCCATACCTGATCCCGCTCCAAAACAAACACCCCCTCCCCTCCGACCCTGCTGGCCCATCTGAACACCCACATATCCAGACCAAGCCAGACACCCTTCCACCAGATCCCTCTCTTCCTCCGCCCAGATCTCAGTCAAACACAAACACTCAAATCTGTCCTCCCAGAGTAAATCCAGTATCAGCTCCAGCTTTGGAGCAAGAGAAGAGACATTCAACAGTGAGCATGACCACGAGTCCGTGGAATGTAGCTGGCCCCGACGGTACCTCTTTCATAAACCTCTGCCTCCACCAATACTCCCTCCCTGAAGGTATACCCCTGTTCACATAATTCCCCCTCCCCCATACAAGGAGTGGCCATCCACCCATCCTCTCCACATCCTCTGCAACTATAACTGTACCACTACAAGCCCTCCCCAGCCACACATACCACACCAAACCAATCACCGCACACCACCACCAGAAATCCTGATCTACCATTGTCATACCCCCAATCCGAGCACTCAAACCCACAGCCCACCCGCTGTATTTATATCCCGCTTTATCCTTGAATCAAAGCGGATTTCACTGCAAACCAATCAAGTAGGGTAGTGCGGGGGTGTCGGCATGCAGTGGTTGTGAAGGTAGTGTTCATGAGTGTGTGGATAGGTAAATCTTGATTTGGGGTGCAATATATACAGATTGAGCTATGTACATTGGGCTATATACATTTTAATAAGAGTAATAGGATGTTTTTTTGTGTTGTGGATGTCATGTCTTGTGTAACTCATTTTGTGGGGTGGTTAGGGTGGATTGGTGGTCTTCGTTGAATTGTTCAATGAATAGGGTGGTTTTAAGTAGCTTCCGGAAATCTTTTTTATCTGTTGTTGATTTTAGATTATCTGGGAGGACATTCCAGATAGCAGGGGCAGCAAGAGAGAAGGCTCGCATGGATGTGGATTTGTTTGTTCTTGTGAATAGAGTGGGTATTGGTATGTTGTTTTTGGTACTGTTTCTGTCTGGTCTTTTGTTTGTTTTGGCTCCAATGAGTTCCTTTCGTATTCCTGCTGAGATGTTGTTTTTAATTTTGAAGATGGTGAGCGCTGATTTATATTTTGCCCGTGAGGAGATTGGTAGCCAGTGTAGATCTTGTAGTATTGGAGTTATATGGTCTTGTATTGAAGTGCTAGTAATAATGCGGGCAGCAGTGTTCTGGACTATTTGTAGGGGGTGGGTGGTTTGTTTAGGCAGACCTTGGAAAAGTATATTACAGTAGTGCAGTAGGGGTGTAATGATGGCCTGGAATACTGTATGGAAATGTTCTCTAATGAGGAGTGGTTTTAGTCTCCGGAGTGTTGCGAGTTTGAAGAAGGCTGCTCTGGATATCTTGTTAATATGCAGTTGGAGGGTGAGTTGCTTGTCTAGAATCACTCCAAGGTATCTGACTTCATCTTTTATTGTAATCGTTATATTGGATATGTTGATAGCAGTAGGGGGAATGAATGTGGAGTCTCTTGTGATGATAATTGCTTCAGTTTTTTTATGTTGATGTTTAAGTTGTTGTTAGTTAGCCAGGTTGTAATTTCTTAAATGCAGGTTGATATGGTGGTATAATCTGGGGAGTCCAGTTGAATAGGGGTATATGCCATGATGTCGTCAGCATATATGGCGTATTGTATCTTGTGTTTGTTAAATATTTTGCATAAGGGCTGAATATAGATGTTGAAAAGGAGAGCTGATAATGATGAGCCTTGGTGAACTCCTTGAGTAGTCTTGAGGGGTTTTGAGGTGAGGTTCCCAGATTTTACTCTCTGCTGTCTGTCTTCAAGGTATGATTGGAACCATTTAATTGTGGTATCTTGTAGTCCAATCTCCATTAGGTGCTTCAATAGGATGTGATGGGAAACTGTGTCGAATGCTGATGATATATCGATAAATATTAGTAGGAAACCCTGCTTTATCTTGTCTATTCCTTTGATTATGTTATTGAATAGGTGTATGAGTAGTGTTTCAACGCCATGTTTTAGATGGAATCCGTGCTGGTGGGAATCTAGTGGGGCGAATTTGTCAATGTGATCTTGGAGCTGTCTCTGTACAATTTTTTCAGTTATTTTAGCCAGGAATGGGAGGCTGGATATTGGGCAGTAGGTTGAAGGGTCGGTAATGTTGGATGAAGTAGATTTAGGAATGGGGCGGATAGTAGATTGCTTGAGGGCTTTTGGCATGTAGCCCTGGGTGAGAGAGGTGCTCACTGTCTTTTGGATGAATGTGATGAGTTCTTCTTTGGTGGATTTAATCCAAGTTACCGGGCAGGGGTCCGATGGAGAGGTGGTGGTGTTTAGAGCAGTGATGGTTTGTTCTATTTGTTTTGTTGATGGAATGCTGAAGTTCTTCCATTGATTGGTAGTTGTAGAGCCATCTGTTGCTGGTGTGTCCATAAGGGGGATGTTCATATGGTGTGTGTTGGTTCTGTTCTCGGCTGTTAGGTAATCAGCAAAGGTTTGTGGGTGCATTTTGCTTTCATCTTTCATTGTTGGGTCTTTCGTTAGGGTGCGGATGATGTTGAAGAGCTCTTTAGGTTTATTACAGGATTTTAGTACAAGGTTTGTGTGGTATTGTTGTTTATGTTTGTTTATTAGGCTATTGTAATCTTTTTGCATCTCCTGGTATTGTTTCAGTGTAGTTTCTGATTTGTTGTGTCTCCAGCGACATTCCAGTTGCCTTAGTTTTCTTTTGGATTGTCTTATTGTGTTAGAGTACCATGGTGTAGAACTGGTCCTGTTTTTGTTGTGGTGTGAGTTCAATTTGTTGTGGTGTAAATTTATACGAGGTGTTAGTTGAGATGCAGCAAGTATAGTGGTATTCCATGAGTTGATGGCTTCATCCAGGTTGGTGAAATCCCGGGGTAGTGACTGTATGGTATCTTTGAGGAATTGCTCTTTGTTAAAGGCTTTGAAGTGTCTTGTTGGCTGTTCTGTTTTCCGAGCTGTCTGTTCGGTATTGAGGTGGAGTTCAAATGATATGGCATGGTGATCTGACCATGCTATTGGTGTAGTTTCAGGTGGTGTTATGAGACCTTTATCTAGGGTGTTGGTTGGAACGAATATGCGGTCTGGTGTAGAGCCAGAGTGATGGGATGGGCCCATTAAGATTTGCTTGAATTGAATGGATTCCATTGTTTTGTGAAATGCAATCACACACTGACCTGCATTCCCCTGCGGTCAACAAATGGCCTACAAAAAGGCACACTAAGGGGCGTATCCTACCTCTTAGGCATGCCCCCCTGGTGCGCGATGCCTCAGCCGGCATGGCCACCTTATGTGGCCCCAATGATAATGTCAGATGCCTGTGATGGCTCCCTGCTCTCACTGAAGAGTGCTGCAGGTCCCATCTCACCACCGGTGCCAACAACCAACAATACCAGCCAAGACAAAGCATTCCTGGAGCTCAACGGACCTCAAGATGACAGTCTTTGGTAAAATAAGAACCTGGTGTTGATGGAAGTAGTGGAAACAGTCCAGCAAGCTGTCCAGTACTCAGTAGCACAGTTCAGAGCAGCAAAAACAAGGAACCCGGAAGTTATTCCAGCCTGACATTTTGGAACGGAAACATGTAGTGGTGCAGCAGTAGATTACAAGACCTCAGTATTTACCTGCTACATATTTTAGACTTGGCAAAAAAATATTGTGGGAATCGGAAGGCATTCTCCCCTTCTCTGTACTTTTGTTATTTGGCCAATACGAGCACTTCAAATGTTTAATCGTGCCCAGGAGCAGGTATAGAGATGGACATGTCTGCAGGTGGATTTAAACGTACAGCGGTAATCTAAAATCAACTGCACACATATCTTTTTGGGAATGCCTTGGACATGCCTCCAGCATGCCCTGTGCAACAAGGACATGATTGTGTCAGACACATGTAACTTAGGGTGCCCTAAAATATATACAACATATATATACAGCATGTTATATTTTAACATGTCCCTGTGGTCTTCATTATGTGGGCCGAACGATACGCCCAATAAAAAACGTTTATCAGAGCATAAATCTCGTATACATACCAAAACAATGACAGCTCCTTTAGTGTCACATTGTCTTCAAATTAATCACAAATTTTCAGATCTTACTTGGTGTATTTTAGATCATGTACCCACAGGTCCACGTATAGGAAATCGGGAGCAACATTTACAATTTTTAGAGCAACGGTGGATTTTTTCACTGAAAACTGTGGTCCCTGATGGACTTAATCAAGAACTGGATTGGTGGAGCTTATTACCCACCTGATATCGTCAGATGTGCCCTTTGGGGCATTTTGATTGGATATAAAGCATTGAGTAGTTGGGGCTGACGTCAGATGCCATTGCAAAGGAGGATGATTCAGAAATAAGCAACGGACATTCTAAGTTGAGAAAGGAATTTTTTCCACATGAAATATTTTCCATCTGAGGCAGGATCGGAGGATCCGAAACACAGCGCTTGGTCATGGTGTTCATGAAAATTGTTCATTATATTTTGCGGAGAACATTTTCCTTTCTGAATTGCTGAAGAGAGTGGAGGATTTCTTCCGCCTAAATCTAACAAGCTCTTGGGGTTACGGATTCACTTAAAGGACCCAACTGCCAGCTAAATAGAAATTTGGTTTTCCGAATTTTCTTGATGTGTTTGATACTTAGCACTGTGGCTTTGGGGGTTCAGTTACTTTGTTATAGGATTGTTGCACAATAATAAAAAAGATTAAAGGGAGAAGTCCATTATTCGATGGGGTTCTCTGTCCCCTGACCTGACGGACATTCCTACATTTAATATTTTACATTTTTTCTGTAGTTTGTTTTTATATGTTTGTCCCTATTTTGTGATCTGATTGTAAAACTGTATTCTTTAGTACAGATCAAAGATTTTGGCATTAATTTTTGATTAAGGTGTGGTAAAGGCACCGGCAGTGTTAAGGGCACAGGGAGTGGAGAGCGAGCGTGAACGGGGCAGGGAGTGGGCGGTTTCAGTGTATGCTCCCATACCACCGATTGTGCAATGGCCTGAAAAGCCCTTTAAAGTTGGGAACCTGATCATCAATTAAAACCTCGCGGAAAGGGTGTCTTTAGAGGGGAGAGAGACTATTTAAGCATCAGCAATGTCATGCACTGACAAGGGAGCCCAAGACAGTGATAGTAGTGCTCCATTAGCAGCAACAGCATGGTGCCCAAGTAGAAAAGGGCACCATGCTGAGGGTGCAAATGGGGCATAGGGGGAGGCACGGTGGTCATGCAGTGGGGGGTGCTGATGGACATGGTGGACTAGGTAGCTGTCTGGGTGACACAGGGGGGCATAAGAACATAAGTTCACAATAAAAGCCATACTGTGTCAGACCAAGGTCCTTCAAGCCCACTATCCTCTGTCCAATAGTAACCAATAAGGGGCACAGGTACCTAGGTGGGTCCTGAAAGGACACCCATGGTCAAAGAGGCCTGTATTTGGCCATGCAGGCGATCCTTAGTGTCCCCCGAATAAACGTATAATGACCTTTCCTCCAGGACTGTGATCAAACCCTCCCGAAGCCCAGCTATACGAGGAGCTGTCACAACATACACTGCCACTGTGTGCCAGTGTTTGCCAATGCATTGAATGACAAACTATATGCCCCGATGTGTCTGAAATGCATTACACTGTAGCAGTTGTGCCTGTCTCCTTCTTTCCCCATATTGTGATGGCATTAATAACTGTAAAGCATGCCACACCATTCAGTACCATATAGACCCTTATCATATCTCCCCCCAGCCATCTCACCAAAAGATTGAGGAGGCCTAACCTTTGTAACCTTCCCACATAGGGGAATCCTTCCATCCGCAGCACCATCTGTGATATCCGTCATGATCACACAGTGACAGTGGTGGAACACAGACAAACAGCTGGTGTAGTATGCTGATGTGCCACCTAGAGTGGTTCAAGGGACATGGCACCCTTAGCAGAGATGCTGGTGGGCTCCCCAGTGCCACTAAACCCAGCTGTGGAAGAAGAGGCTGATAGCGCCTGCAGCTGTAGCCCTCCAGGTAGCTGGAAAATACAGGTGCCCACGGAAATATCACAGCAGTGGCTGCCATTCTCCCCCCAAGATATATTGGTGGCAGGTGGTGATGGGACCCCTGTGTAGGCAGCTGGTGGGGGGGGGGGGCTGCATGGCCATCCAGCCCTTGTGCCCAAGGCACCCACCAAACCCACATGTTCAACATGCTGGGAATGCGCACCACCACACTGACAGTGTGTGGGCATGTCTGCATGGTGGGGAGGTGGTGGTGGTGGCATGGAAAGTAGCACCAGCCTGCAGCAGACAGAAGCCTTGTCCTGGTTGTGTGCGCCATGTACATTGCAGCATGTGCCAAAGGCCAGATGACGGGAAGCATGTCAGCAACAGGAGCTGTTATCCCGATATGGCAGCACTGCAGTGCAACACACATGATTGGTGTGTATATGTGTAGAGGGTCACAGGTTCAGGTCCTTGCTGGGGTTTCTGTATTGCATCCTTCTTGTGGACAAGGTTTAGCTAACAGTGCAAGTACACCTCCAGCATGTGAAATCCCAAAAGAGGTGGCCAGCAAAGATGGAAATGCTCACCAGCAGCACTGACAGGCTCCGCTATCCACAAATGGTTGGAGGCTAATAGCACATGGTAACAATGTGCAGTGAGGCCATAATACGCTAATAGTACTGCACACAGAGCACACCTTATTAATCCTTGAACAGACATTGAGATAGCAGTGGCAAGCAAGAATGCCAACCATTCCTACTTTTGCACAGTGCACCAATGAGAGTGTATGTGTATGTGTGTGTGTGTGTGTGTGTATGTGTGTGGCTCCCCTTTGTCCTGTGGCTTTCTGGACTGCACTTTGGCTCACATCGTCTGAGTTTTTCCCAGCCTTTTTGGAAAATATAAATAAGACAAAGCAGAGGATTGGGGGTATTGCCTGACTCTGCACAGTTTGGCCTGGATGTATCTGCCGCAATGGTAGGGTCAATGGCTGAGACACCATTGTGCCCATCTGCCATGTGCATTACCTGGGTGGCCACTGCATGTCATGCTGAGATGGCATGGCTATGTATTCACATAGAGCTATTATAATGTCTGGCTCCAGTAATGTGGATGCATTCTCTGTCTGGGGATGCTAATCACTGAGTAAATGGCTGGGTGTCAATGCTGAGTATCCCAAGGCAAGGTGCTCGTGGTCGCACTAAGCACATGTCATGCATGCAGATCAGCAGACCAACCGCAGTTGGTTTGTGCTTGGCTGACACAGCCCAGTGAAGGGCAGCAGGGGCAGTTATACTGCCCATGCTGTAATCAATTGTTAGACCTCAATGGTTGGGGCAGCAGTGGTTCATGGCCTACTCACTGGGATCCTGGCAGGAAAGTAGTCCCACGCCAGCCTATACACCCCCACTGTCGTGGCTGTCCATGGCAGCAGCATATTGACACTGGGCACTAACCTGCACTGTTATCGGAGGGTTAGTGTCCAACATAGGCAGAACACAGGGCCGAGCTGTTGCTCTCACCCCTACAGCATGCAGAAAACAAGGAAAAAAGCATAACACACTACAGACAATACCTGCCATACACTAGCAGTGATATGGACCTGCAGCATAGCCAGCAGAGACAATCTCTAACAGTGCAGGTTCAGTGGCCCAGGGTGACAGGTGAAACCACTCTGCAGCATGGCTTGCAGGTGTTATGTACATGTAGCACATGCAACCAGTGTGTCTTGCTGAGCTGATATGCTGGAACGGTGCATTCTCCATTGGTTCTTCAGCTGCAGACTGCTGTTTTGCATATGCAGTGCTTCATGGGTAGTAGAGGGCCCAACCTATACCGGCACACACAGCAAACAGTTTGACCAGAGACCTGCAGACTCTGCACATCTGTGTAGAGCTGTTTGGTGGTGTAGCCTACTGGTTGGTGCAATGTTGCCATGGTCAAAGGTCCAACGTTTGATTTCCACTTGTTCATTTTGTGCCTGGGTGCTACTCAGATCACTTGCCCACCTCGCACAGTCCTGGCTCTGCTGGGACCTGCAGACAATCATTCTTCTACATTTCTATGCATTATGGCAACACATTGGGTAGCCCAACATGGCATTCCCCATCATGGACATCTGTGAGCATGACTTTAGTGGCTCTGCTGCGGCGCATTGCAGTGGTTCAGTGATGTATACCCAGCAGATGTCTGGGACAATTGGTATGGATACATTTTCTGTTGTGCCATTATTGTGACCTCACAGCATTACGTAAAGAACATATATCTCGTACATTCAGGCACATACCACTCGTTGCATAGCCATACCCTGCACTGTTCTGCCATCATTACTTGTCCCACATGGGGCAAATGTGTTCAACTTGTCCCTTTCTATCATGCCACTCTGTCAGGTGTATTGTTTTGCAGTTGCACAGGCTGAGGCACCAGTCCCACCTGCACAAATGCTGTTTCATGTACCCCATGTAGTGCTACTTTTGGTTCATACACACCAAATGCTTTTGGCCTGTATGATCTCATATATCCACCCACCACACATATTGCAAACTCTCTGCTTGGAAAATCCATGGCACAGCCCTGCACCCACCATTGGCCATTAGGGGGATTCATGGTGGGGCAGCTTTCTGGCCGTAAGCTGCCCCACCATGGCCATCAGGGGTCATATGCAGCAGTTAGCCATATCATGCACACCTCTCTTATGACTGCTCCACATGTGCACTCATGGACAATCCTCCCTTTGTTGCCCACATCAGGAACATGCTACCTTTACCCAGACACTGTCCTGGCCTATGGCATGCCACACACTGACAGTATATCTGGATACATGTCCACACCTCACAGACACTATAATATAACTTACGGCAGGATGTATGCTTTCAAGAGCATCTAGGACTGCACGCCTGTCACAACACACCCCGCTGCTGCATCCCCTCCACTGACTCTGCTGCTGTCAACACCCACACTGACCAGCATCATTAGGCAGCTGCCTATCTCGCCTATTCAGCAACACAGGCCTGCTGTACGGTCAAACATGCTCATTACACATACTGTCACATAGCCAGGCATCAGGTGAGACAACTCCATCAGCTACCAATTGTGCTTGCATCCATACCTTCTCTAGTGGCTTCCCTGTCCCCCTTTCAGCGTTTCGGTGACTTTCCTGCGTTAAGGTGCATGCCAGAAACCTTAACGCAGCATGTCCTGTTACCACACATTAAGTGTCCACTATCACCCCTTACTGTCCTGTTACTATACAGTAAGTGTCCATTTCCACCCCTTAATGCCGGAACGCCTCTAATACGCCCAGCACACTTACCAAACGGTAACCTCTTATCGCTGCCATTAATGTGTGGTAAAGACAGCTCCCTTACCACCGTTTAGTAAACATATCCCATAGAGTCTACATCATTGCTGCTATAGGCCTTCTGGTGCAAACTCTCTGTATACGTTTCTTGAATCCAGTACATTAAGGCTAATGCATTGTATAAGTCTGGCAAATTCAAGCATCACTTTTCTTTGGTTAAGATTAATTTTGGATATCCTATTCTAGGCCTCTTCACTCTCCAAATAAATCTAACGATTCCTATATAATATTTCTCATCTGCCTGCTTCACCCAAACCAGCCTCATCTCTAGGGGACAAAGTAGTTTGGACATGAGTACCATCTTTACAAAAGCCACACGCCCCATCAAAGATAGAGCTAGCTTTTGCCATTTTTCACATGAGATCTTTATCTGGTGTATGCTATCTACGTTATCTTTCTGATACATGACTCATGGCTTTCGGTCTAAATAAATACCTAAGAAGTATTTTAGGTCCCTTTAGTTCATGTTTGTGGAAAGGCTGCCCAGTATCTCCCCCCTCTGGCTGAGGACAAGTCTAAGGCCTCTGATTTCCCATAATTGATTGTTAAGCCTGAAAAAAAGGCAAAATTGATTAAGCATATGAATAATCTCTGGCATGGATTCCCTTGTACATCCCAAAAATAGAAGCATATTATCAACAAATAGATTGATTCAGTATTCTACTGAGCCCGTTTTAATGCCTTCAATAAGTGCAGATTCCCGCAACTAATCACCAGCAGTTCTAATGATAGAACAAAGACACCCTTTGCGTGTTCCTCTTTTGAAGCTGAAACTCATGGCAGCCTACCATTATCAAAAGTTGTGTAGTAGGTTTCCTGTACATTTCCGTGAACCATCTCAGAAAACCTCTTTGATTACCATATCGTGGTAAACCCCAAAACAAATATTCCCAAATTATTTTATCAGATGCTTTTTCTGTGTCTAGCTTGGCTGTGACTCAGTCTTCCTCGCCACTCTTTTCTTGCTTGCAGAAGAGCCAACACTTTCAGCAGCTTCACTGACTGATCCGTAGCGCTCTTTTACAAAGCCTACCAGATCGGTATGTACTAAGCAAGGCAGAATCATGCCTCAACTGGCCACCAGTGCTGCAGCAGGAATTTTTATAATACTCTTGATGGAGAAGGGGTAGCCTAATACTTAGAGCAGTGAGGTGACACTGCTGCTCCTTGTGACCTCAAGCAAGATACTTAACCCTCTGTTGCTTTAGGTACAAACTTAGATTAGAAGCCCTCTGGGGACAGGAAAATGCCTACTGTACCTGAATGTAACTCACCTTAAACTCCTGAGAAAAGACGAGCTAAATTCTGTTCCCTAAAAGAAACTGCTCGTTCTGTATCTTTGACCAGTTTTGGATGACCACCACACAGGTGTGATTTTTCATCTTTCCTCTGCCCACCTTCTCGAATAAACTATCATGAACTTTCTGCAGAGGTGGGGGGTTAGTAGTTCATCTAAGCTTTTAGAACATTCACCATCCAGACCGTCCGATCCTGGTATTTTAGCTGATTTCAATTTCTGACTTGTTCACTGTATTTCCTCAGCCTTCCCAGGCACATTCAGAAATTGTAATTCCTCTTCAGTCACCTCAGGCAACTTTACTGTTTGAAAGAAGAGGTGTTTGTTTATTTCATGACTCAACCCTTCCACATACAATTCTTTATAATAGTCAAGAAAGCAGTTCCGGGTGTCCTGACTTGAGGAATAGAGTTCCTGTTTTATGTCCAACTCCAGCTCTATAGCTTTTAGCAGTTTGGGCCTTATTAGAATTACAAGGCGTTTACCTGCCTTATTCCCCCCATTTGTACAAATCATACCTGCAAAGTCTTATATCGTGTGCTACTTGCTGACTTGGTAAAACATCTATTTCTCTACGCCAGCCCAATATATTTTTGTGGCCTTCCTCTGTCCTCTTATGACATGATCTCCCTGACACTTTTGCAGTTGATTTACCTTTATTTTTTTTAATTGAGATTTGAAAAATATACATTTCCAACAAAACAAGGAATATTTATTTATTTAGCTGCTTTTATATACTGTTTTATCAGAACATCAAAGTGGTTTACAGATTAACTGAAACTTAAATCTTACATAGGGAACAAAAATACAGTTAACTACTTACTATACATAATGCAAGAAACAAGTTGAGCAAGACAGATAACGGAGGAACAAAGTAATGTTCATGAGTGGTAGGAAGGCGTGCTAGTCTTCTCTACCAAAATGTTCAATGAACAGATGAGTTTTTAGCTTCTTACGGAAATTGGTTAGTACTACTACTACTACTACTACTACTGAGCATTTGTACAGCTCTATAAGACGTACACAGTGCTGCACAGACATGTAAGAGACAGTCCCTGCTCATCAGAGCTTACAGTCTAGTCAAGACAGACAACACTAGCTGTAGACACAGGATACATCTAGGGGGAATGGTAAGGAAACACAAGGAGATCAGGTGAGTCAAGATCCGAAAGCGGCAGCAAAGAGGTGAGTTTTCAGCCTGGATTTGAAAAGGGTCAGAAAAGGCGCCTGATGTACAGACTCAGGTAGTTCTAACTCTCCGATCAGCCCATTACCAGTCCTAGCCCCCTTCCCGATCAGCCTATTTCCATTCTTAACCCTCCCCCCATCAGCCCATTTCCAGTTCTAAGTTAGAATAGAAATAAACTGATTGGGGGGGGGGGCTAGGACTAGAAATGGGCTGATCGGTGGCGTTAGAACTGGAAATGGGCTGATGGGGGGTTAAGAATGGAAATAAACTGATTGGGAGGGGGGGGGCTAGGACTAGTAATGGGCTGATCGGTGGCGTTAGACCTGGAAATGGGCTGATTAGGGGGGCTAGGACTGGAAATGGACTTATGAAGGGGGAGTTAGGACTGGTAATGGGCTGATGGAGGGCTAGCACTGGAAATGAGCTAGGACTGGTAATGGGCTGATTGGGGGGGCTAGGACTGGAGTGGGCTGATGGGGATAGGACTGGAAATGGGCTGGGATTGGAAATGGGCTAATGGGGGAGGGGAGGAGAATGCTGCTGGCCCTGGAAGAAAACTAGGGGCTAGGGCTACAAATGGGCTGATGCGGGGGGATGGGAGACTAGGACTAGAAGGGAGTGGATACTGAGAGGGTCTGCCAGGGGAAGGAGTGGGGCAGGAAGGGAGATGACATGGAAGAAGGAGGGGGCTAGAAAGGAGCTGATATGGGGGGGGGAGGTCGGAATGGAACTGACACCTGGGATGTACTGAAGGGGCACTGGAAGGGAGCTGACACTTGGGGATGGGAGTGGTCGGTGGCTGGATAATGGGAGGAGACTGGAAGGGAGCTGACATGCGAATGGCACTGGAAGGGGGATGGACAGAAGGTAGGGTGACTGGAAGGGAGCTGACTGGGGGGGTGGCATTGAGAGTGGACATGAGCTGGGATGGTATTTGGACTAGAAGGGGCTGGACAGTGAGGAAGGAGGGGGACTGGAAGGGAATGGACACCAGTGGCAGTCGTGGGAACGCAGGGCAGTTGACATTGGAAGGTACTGGGAGGGGAGGACTAGAAAGGGGGCTGATACAGGGGAGGGTTACTGGAACTGGAAATGGGCTGATGGAAGGAAGTGAAGAAAACAAAAGAAAAGATAAGAAATGGCAGATGGACCATAGACCACAGAAAGAGAGCTAAGAGAAGACAGGAAAGCAGAAGCTTCAGATCGGGACCAGCATAATCAGAGAATAAAATGGTCAGACAACAAAGGTAGAAAAAAATAATTTTATTTAATTTTAGTGATTGGACTTTGTGCTATTTTATATTTTACACAGTATGGGGGAACTACATCTCTTATTTATCTGATGTTACACTGCATGCGGAGTCTGGCTTCTTGGGGTTTCAGTTTAAATTTTGTCTACATATTTTTATTTTTACTTTAGATTGTGGTTACTTATTCTGTACTTGGTGAGGGTCTGTGTTCTGAGTGTGTGACTGAGGCCAAGTGTTCTGTTAACATGGAGTTTGTACATAAAGATCTATATTGTACTGTAGTAATTTGACTTGTTCAGCTTTTCAAATAGGTGTATGGATGTTCCAGGGCCCACTGTAGTATTTACAGTGATGATTTTTTTGGATGGACTCCTTATGTGAGATTTGGAAGTTTGTGCTGATATGGTATGGCATGGTAGATTTGCTCTTTGTTGTAGGGTTTTGTATTAGTTCACAATATGCCTGGTACTGGAGAACGTTTGTTGTCGTTGTTGTTAGTGAGATGATCAGAATCAGATTTTTTTTATTAAGATATTGAGTTCTGTGGGTGAATGTCCTGGTTCTACTCCTTGGATGCAAAATATATGTTCAAAAAGAAAAAGCAAGAACCATAACGCAGTTTATAACAAAATAAAAATGAGTTATAATTTAGTTTTATAAAATGTGCTGTGGTTCTCGCTCTCTTTTAGTTCCTTGGTGTGCAAACATCTTGCATTTACTCCATATAATCTAAACGGCTTTTTGATTTGGTTCAGTCCGTGATTGCAGTTCTGAAAAAGCCCCACCCCCGTCTACAAAGAGGGGGGGGGGGCGCCATCTCATCCTTCACCTCAGGCAGCAGATTGCCTCGAGCTGCCCCTGCCTATGAGAGATCTTGTCCATTCAGTCTTCCAAGAAGACTGTAAGAGTTTGACTCTCATTAGACTATCAAATTCATCTTCCTTACCTCTCTGAGTTTTAATCTTACTAGGCAAATAAAAGCATTTTGCAACCAAAATTGTACTTGCTAGTTTTAAAACCTCCAAGAAATATTTCTTAAGAAGAGTCACAGGCGAAAGGAAATGGGTAGAAGGAAAATTCAGAAAACATAAATTTCTAGCTCTGGTAACATTTTCTAAGAGATCTAATTTATTATGAACTAACATTGAATCCTTTATCGCTGACACACTTGTAGCTTGCAAAGCTTGCAACTGGGTATCAATTCTTTTAACAGACTGATCTAATTTAAGCACTGTAGAGTTCAAATTCTGTAATCTAGCAACCATTTCTTGAGAAAAAACACATAAAGCAGAAACGGATGTTAAAAGACATGTCTCTGTGAGAGAAAAAATTATCCAAATGTCTTAATGTCATCCTGAGCAAGAAAGGCAGAATTCTTCTCTGGGGCCGGAGGCAAAATAACTGGACAAGGCAAAGAGGCAATATCAAGCACCAGGTTGCTTTACCTTTAATAATAATTTCTTATCTCTCTGTTTCCTCATTCCAACAACATAAGCAATTATCTTATCCCTTAATCAGGGACAGCTTGAGAGGGATGCAGAGGGAATCAGGGGCATGTGCAGAGACCGATTGCAGAGGGCCTCATTTGCATAAGTCAATAGGGGTGGGGTGGCGGCACAGTGACTCTATGCAGGTTCTCCACCGAGGAAGCTGTCTGAATGGGAGGAGGAGGGGGAGTCATGGGAGCAGTGGAGGCGGATTGCCTTAACAGCTGAGACAGCAAGCTTATAATGGCTGAGGAGCCTGTGTGGCTGGATCTGTGGCTGTGCCTGCTTCGGTGGCTGTTGCTAGGGCTGGAGGAGCTTGAGGATCTCCGGTGCTTACTTCTGCGGCTCCGGCGCTGATTTCCATGGCTTCTGCGGTGCTGGGGGCGGTGCCGGCGCTTAGAGCGCTTGGAGATGTGTCCATCGCGGCTGGATCCACTGCTGTTGCCACTAGAGCTTCTGTGCCTTCTGTCTCTGCTCCGATTACTGGCGCGATGAGTCCTGCACTGTGATTGGCTCCTGCTGCGTCTGTGATGCTTGCTGGCTTTGTGTCCCCGGCGCGGAGGCATGTCGGCGCCGATTGGGCTCACGGCGCCGATCGGGCTCACCGGGGCAGCCAGTTGAGTGGGTGGACTCTGGGCGGAGCTTTGGGGGCTGGAGAGACAGTGCTGAGGGCTGCTTCCAGGGCTGTAGCTGCTGTGTCCAATGGTGAGTGGCCCACCCCAGAAGTGGGCAGAGTTGGAGGACTGATTGCCGGCGCCTTACTGGGAGCCGCATGGCCGCATGGAGAGGAGACCGCGGGCTGGGATTCAGCTGCCGCAAGTCCGGAGGAGTCCTTGAACACGGTGGGAGCCATTGGAGGTGTCACCGGAGACGCAGAGGAGGGAGCAGCAGCTACTCAGCTGGGGATGGAGGCCCCGATGGGCACATCCTGAGCTGGTGCAATCACAGGGGAAGAGACAGACTGAGCAGCTGAAATACCTGCATTTGAGGTGAGGTAGTCTTGCAGAGCGTGACCCCTGGATTTTCTGGCCCTTGGGGACATTTTCCTGCAATGGTAGCAGTCCTCCACTTTGTGACCTGAGCCCAAGCAGCGCAAGCAGATGTCGTGGGTGTCTGTGCTGTTCATTTTTCTTTTGCAGCGCTGGCATTTCTTGAAGCCGGGTTTTGGCATTGTTGAACTTCTTTAGTCTTATGTGGAGTTGAATTTATAGATTTTATGGTGTAGGAGAGCAGGGTCCGTCTTGCTGGCAAGGTGGAAGGAAGAAGACTGGCCGGGCTAGGGGGCGGGCCGGTAAGGTGGGCTAACTGGACATGCTCAGAAAGGTTCACCTTTCTGAGCTCTGGAGAGCACTTCCGTATCTATGGCGCCACCCGGAGGACATCACCAGGTGTGGCTGACGCAATCCTGCTAGTCCATGGAGAAACAAGTGTCCTGGCACTGTGTGTCAGGTGCAATGCTGCAGTTACCACTGTCAGTAGGATGGAAAGCATGACAGCAGCAGGTACAGCAGAGCACATCTTGCACCCTCCCTCCCAAAGTCTAAGGCAGCAGCACCTGTGCTCACACCCCTCAGTGGAGGGGGACAGGAGTGGCATGGTGTGAATAGTTGCATATGTGCAACCTCAATAAGACCACTGGCAGCACTGAGGCAGTGGCTGGGGCATGCTTACAGGGAGGGAGGTATTGGCCTGCATGCTGCCTACCACCATCTGTGGTCCCTGGGACATGGCTAGTATGCCTACCAGATGGGCTGGGCCTGGAATCAGTATGCCCCCACTTGCACATATTGAGTGGAAATGTGCATGTGGTGTGTAAAGATTCCACTGAGCCAAGAATACTGTGCAATATGAGAACGGCCCATGTCAGAGTTAAAAATGAGCACCCTGCTCTCTCACCTGCCAAATGATGACCAGAATCAGTGCGTGCTCCAGTGACCCATCCATAACTCAGTACTCAGTTGATCACAACCATCTGAATCACATGTGAATGTAGATAACCTCTTGTGGTCTGCAACATATGAGAGTTGTCCATGACTGGCCCACAAGCACACGCCATGCAATGGGTATGTTTGTCATTCTGCTAGGGCACCCATGGGTTGGAATGTGTGTGTTAATGTATCATGGCCTGCGCCTCTGACTTGGCAGATCCCATATGCATGACATGCATGTCAGTTGCACTAGCAGCATAGCAAGGCTGTGCAACATACAGACCTCACAAGACATCCCTCTCACACACCTGCCTAACAGACCCTGTCAGACAAGTATGGCAAAGAACACAGACTTCTCCACCATACTAGCTTGTAAACTATTTAAGACTAATAAAAGAAAATATTTTTTCACTCAACATGTAATCAAACTCTGGAATTTGTTACCGGAGGATGTAGTAAAGGCTGTTAGTGTAGCTGGGTTTAAAAAAGGTTTGGACAAGTTCCTGGAGGAAAGGTCCATAAACCATTATTAAGAAGGGACCCAGGATATCAATGCTTGAACCAATACAAGCATTGTGGAACCTGTGTCCCTTGGGGAAACTGCTAGGTACGTATGACCTAGATTGGCCACTGTTGGAAACAGAATACTGGGCTTGATGGACCTTGGTCTGACCCAGTATGGCATATCTTATGTTCTTATGTCTTAACAAAATGACCATCTGGTTACACGAACAATCACTTACATTAAACTTCAACAAAACTGAAGCACTTGTCATTAACAGAGATTCCACCTATACACCACCAGAGAAGATATCAATAAACTTCTACGATATCCCCATCAAGTCTGAAGTACCTTGGCGTGATCTTTGACCAGAGACTGAACTTCGAAACCCACATCAAGAAAGTATGTACAGTGATATATCAAAGAATAAAGATTCTACACAACCTCCGCCCGTTACTGGATCACAACCTTTTCTGTACAATATGCCAAGAGATCATCACCCCTCATTTAGAGCACTGCAATTCCATACTTCAAGGCTTCCCAAAATATACACTCCTCCCGTTAAAAATGACTCAAAACGCTGCCGCACATATAATATCACGAACTTCTAGAGAAGAGCATATCACCCCAGTCCTTAAAGAGCTACACTGGCTCCCCAACCAGGCACGCATAAAATACAAATCAATTATGAATACATTTAAGAGTATACACAATATAACAACTCAGATGACAAGACTTCGACTTTCAGACTTTGGACACATCATGCGAAGAGAGAGATCATTAGAGAAAGACATCATGCTTGGCAAGATAGAAGGTCAACGCAAAAGAGGAAGGCCAGCAATGAGATGGATCGATACAATAACAGCAGCTACGGGTACCAGTCTGTCAGCAATGAGCTGCCTGACTCAAGACCAAACACAATTTAGGATAGCTATCCAGAGGGTCACCATGAGTCGACTCCGACTCGACGGCACTTAACAACAACAACTGGCTGCTTACAGATGCTCATACAGAGATCCTCGGATAGACCAAGAAGAGATCAAACCTCAAACCTTCTTATAGTCCCCAAGCACAAAACCTTGAGCATGCAAGAAACTTGCCAGCACTCATTCTCCATATATGGGCCAACTTTGTGGAATTCTCTCCCATGCGATATAAGAGGATTAAAAGACCTGAAGGAGTTTTGCAAAAAGCTAAAAACACACATCTTCCAAGAATATAGTAACATAGTAACATAGTAAATGACGGCAGATAAAGACCAGCATGGTCCATCCAGTCTGCCCAGCAATATGGTAAGAGTAGGTGCACCTGTTGCTCTGTGCAGGCCACCCCTCCCCATGTCTTTGTTTAGGGGTGAACCCACCACTCCAAGTAGGACACTCCTATTTGTTGAGAAGTTAGATGGTTCAGTTTATTTTGTTTTTATCCTGTTGCTGTAAAGGGATCCGCTGTGCTTGTCCCATGCCGTTTTGAATTCCGTCACCGTGTTTGCCCCCACCACTTCCATCGGGAGAGCATTCCAAGCATCCACCACCCTTTCAGTGAAAAAATATTTCCTGACATTGCCTTTCAATTTTCCACCTTGCAGCTTCATGTTATGCCCTCTAGTTTTACAGCTTCCCCGTCTTTGGAAGAGGTTTGTTTGTTCATCGTTTCTCTTTAAGTATGTAAAGGTCTGAATCATATCTCCTCTGTCCCTCCTCTCCTCCAAAGTGTACATATTTAGGTCTTCAAGTCTCTTCTCATAAGGTTTCTTACGCAGGGTCCAAATAATTTTAGTTGCCTTCCTCTGAACAGTTTCCAGTCTTTTTATATCTTTTGCAAGATACAGTCTCCAAAACTGAACACAGTATTCCAAGTGAGGCCTCACCAGCAACCTGTACCTCTTCCTTTCTGTTGGTAAACCCTCTTTGTATGCAGCCCAACATCCTCCTGGCTTTTGCCACCGCCTTGTTGCACTGTTTTGCCACCTTGAGATCATCAGAGATAATCACACCAAGGTCTTTCTCCTGATCCATGCACACCAACCTCTCACCCCCTATCGCGTACATTTCCCTTGGATTTCTGCTACCTAAGTGCATAACACGGAACTTTTTCGCATTAAATCGTAATTGCCAAGCATTAGACCATTCTTCCAGCTTTTGTAGATCTTTCCTCATGTTATCCACTCCCTCGGGGGAGTCCACTCTGTTGCAAATTTTTGTGTCATCTGCAAAAAGACAGACTTTTCCATTCAGTCCTTCAGCAATATCACTCACAAATACATTGAACAGTGCCGGGCCCAGGACCGAACCCTGGGGCACACCGCTAATCACCTTACTTTCATCCGAGTGAGCTCCATGTACCATCACCTTCTGGCATCTGTCAGTCAATCAGTTTCTAATCCAGTTTACCATCTTGGGATCCATCCCTAAGCTACTGAGTTTATTGACAAGCCTCCTATGAGGAACAGTATCAAAGGCTTTGCTGAAATCCAGGTAAATGACATCCATCGCATGCCCCTGATCTAGTTCCTTGGTCACCCAGTCAAAGAACTCAATCAGATTTGTTTGGCAAGACCGTCCTTCAGTAAAACCATGTTGCCTTGGATCTTGCAACCTATTGGTTTTGAGAAAGTCCACTATTCGCTCTTTCAGGAGTGCCTCCATTACTTTTCCCACCACCGAGGTAAGGCTCACGGGTCTGTAGTTTGACACTTCTTCCCTGTCACCACTTTTGTGTAGAGGTACGACATCAGCCAATCTCCAGTCCTGAGGAACCTTTCCTGTTTCCAAGAATCTGTTGAATACATCCTTTAACGGCCCTGCAAGAACCTCTCTGAGCTCTTTCAATATCCTGGGATGTATCCCATCTGGTCCCATGGCTTTGTCCACTTTCAGTTTAGCAAGTTGTTCCAACACCTCATCTTCTGTGTATGGTGTAGTATCTACTTCATTCCCATTTTTATATTTGGGAGTCACAGCTGGTCCATCTCCAGGATTTTCTTGAGTAAAAACAGAGCAGAAGTATTTGTTTAGCAATTTCGTTTTTTCAGTGACACTTTCCATGAGTCCTTTCCCAGCACTTCTGAGTCCTACAATTCCAGCTCTGATCTTCTTCCTTTCCCAAATATACCTGAATAATGTTTTGTCGCCCCCCCTTAACATCTTTAGCCATCTTTTCCCCTGCCTTTGATTTTGCTATCCTTATTTCTCTTTTTGACTCTTTGAGTTTGATCCTGTATTCATTTCTGTGTTCTTCTGTTTGCAAGCTTTTGAATTTTGCAAAAGCTGTGGTTTTTTGACTTTATTTGAGCAGCCACTTCCTTGGAAAACCAAATAGGTTTCCTTCTCCTCTTGTTTTTATTTACTTTTCTTACATATTTATCTGTTGCCCCTTTTATTGTCACCTTTAGTTTAGCCCATTGCAATTCCACTTCCCTTATCTCCTTCCACCCTGTCAGCTCCTCCTTTAGGTACTCGGCCATTTTATTGAAGTTGGTGTTTTTGAAGTTTAGGACTTTGAGCTTGCTATCTTTGGCCTGTACCTTGGCTTTTATCTCAAACCACACCGTGTGATGATCGCTGCTGCTCACAGGGGCACCCACGCAGACATTCAACATGCTATCACCGTTGGTGAGCACTAAATCCAGCGTTGAGTTGGTTGGTTCCATGACCATTTGTCTAAGTAATGCATCTTGGAGAGCATCAACAATTTTTTCGCTTCTTTCCAGATGTGCAGAAGGAGTCATCCAATCCACATCAAGTAGATTAAAGTCACCCAAAATGATTGCTTCCCCCTTTGTGGCTATCTTGGTAATATCTATAATCAATTTGTTTTCTATCTCTTCAATTTGAGTCAGAGGTCTGTAGACTACAGCAGTATGGATGACAGTGCTATCTCCTCTTTCCAACGCAATCCAGAGCGCTTCTCTGTTATGGGCCAGACACTTGAATACTGCCATGCAACCATATGTCCCCTAGATCAACTACAGATTCACACTCTATTTATGTAAATTGTTTTGGCTTACCCTCACTACCCTATATCCCTGCAAAGTATAATTTACCATTGTTACTTTGTTCCCCTTCCTACCTGTCCTCTAATTGCTAGGAATCTAAAGTTCAGTTATGTTTGACGTTAACCTTACAATTGTTCCATGTAACTAAAATTCAGTTGTGTTCGATGTAAGCCGCCTTGATACAATTGAAAGGCGATATATAAGGAAAGTTAAATAAACAAATGGCACAGAGCCTGCAGACAGCTAAGCAGACATAGGCACACCCCAAGTCATGCCCGCATGCCCCCTGACAATGACCACCTAAATACCCATGAACTGACAAAGCCTCGTGGCTGCTCTGTGGCTCCAGCATGTGTATGAGTAAGGGGGCATGGGTTCTGGCCAGCACTTGGATCAGGTGTGTGTTAGCTTCATCATACCTGTCCAGAACAGAAGGATCAAGTACAACCCCCTCTACACACACACATTTCATCCAGCATGAGTCCTCACACTGAGAAAGTGTTGACAGTGCCCATACTTTGCAGAGTGTAGCAATAATAACTTCAAACTGAGCAGGTGCTGACAATGGTTTGATTTGACTGAAATGATAAAGTGGTATAAAAATCCTGTTAAATAGTGGCAACTGTTGTCATAGGGGCATTGCCCAGTACCTGCTTGTCATCTATGATGGTGGGCAATGTGTCTGTGGTGCAGCTGCAATACTGTGTTTTCAGTGCATACCATACTATATGCTCACTAGTGTAGGCAGCCCCTAGGTATGATGTACCATGGACTCTTAATGTGCCAGTCATGTTGTTTCATGTCTTGGATTTCACCCATTGCAGACAGGGACCTGCAATCTCTTTGATTCAAGGCACTGGTGTGCTGGACCATGTGGAGGTGTAGCCTAATAGTTAGAGCATTGGCTCAGTAAGCAATGGATGAGGGTTTGATTCCCACTTGTTCTCTTTGTGTCTGGGAGATGCTCCATTCATTTTGATGCCAGGAACAGTCCAGGGTCTGCTTTGACTGGTGGACATAGATTCTTATGCTTTTTTATGTGTTCCGATAGCACATTGGGTCTGTACACATGCTGTTTGTGATCATGCCCTTTTGTGAGCATGACTTTATTGGCTCTGTTGCATGCCATTGCAGAAGGTCAGACATGTTCACCCTGAAGAGGTGTGTCCCTCGCACCCCAAGTAGAAGAGTAGCCTAATGGTTAGCACAATGACTTGGGCACCAAGAGACCAGGGTTTGATTTCCACTGGAACTCCTGGTGGGAACATTTTACAGGGGCTTTTTATGTATGAAACATCCTTCATAGCATGACCTCTACTCTTTGTGGCCTTAGGCAAGTCACTTAACCCTCCATTGCCTCAGAATAATCCAAGTTATCAGTGACCCTGTTTTTAATGTACATTACCAGGTTTAAGCTACAACATGCACCGCTTTGACTGAAATGATAAAGCAGTATTTATTTATTTATTTACTTGAAGATCTTATATACTGCATGTCCAATGATCAAGGTGGTTTAGAAATAATGCAATTTAAAGTTACAGAAAACATTTTAACATATGGCATATTGCCAACATTATAACACAGCAACACAATTATTCTAAGAATGACAGGGAGAAGGCGGTGGAAACATTGAAACCTTTTAACATATGTCATATTGCTAACCTAACATTATAAGACTCTCAACACAGCTACTCTAAGAATGACAGGTAAAAGGGAGTGGAGACAAGGATGTCATCAAATCAAGGTAAAGAGAGCATAACAGGTGTGAAGAGCAGGGTTCGCAGTTCGTGATGGCTGGGTCTAAGTAATTCCTTCAAAGTGCTCTTTGAACAGGAGCGTTTTTAGTAGCTTTCAGAAGGCTGTAAGATCAGTGGTAGCTCTAATATGTCCAGGTAGAGTGTTCCAAAGGCAAGGGGAGTATAGGGAAAATGCCTGCAAACATATAAAATAAACCTCTTTAATAAATACATATATACTGTACAACACATAACAAACATAATTTGATTATTTCATCATCACTGTGACTGTACAGCTTTGCCTCCATCACATGTATGCATTACATGCAGCCACATCCTACCCCTGGAATGGCCACCTGCAGGGATCATCACACTCCCTTACTTGCCCCATAAGGCCAGAATGAGCAACTCTTGTCCAGTTGTTGTATGCACAATTGTCTGGAGAGTTGGATGGTGGTTGGGAGGCTGGGACAGCTGTGAGCTCACATAGCTGGTATTTGGGCTTCCACATGACACAGGCACACTTAGATCCTACACACTACAACTGCATTGGTGATGTCACACCAGGTACATCAGTGCTGCAAGTCCATACCGCACTCTCATCTACAGGTATCCTTCCTTCAGCCCATCCACCAGCATCTGCAGGCTATATGCAGTCATGTATTCTCCTGTCAGCTGCTACACCATGACCCACACAGGAACGTTTTCCACATTTCGATGTATCATTCACACCTCTCCTGAGACTGATCTGCAAATCATCACTCCTGCTCCGTCATACTTTTGATGCACACATCGTGGCAAGTCTGGTCTTCCCCATCCTATGCCACACTGACATTGCAGATTTTACCTGGGCACCCCTCAGCTGCCTCCCACATGCTCATCCCACTTACTGACTGCCACGTAGGATGTCCAGGCATCTGTCTGGTCCATCAGCTCCCAGCTCTCCTTCCATCCATCACCTTTACATTGCCTTTCACTGGGGCTCCCTTATCCAGCATTAAGGTGACAGCCGTTTTTGGGCATTAAGGTGCACGCTTGGCACGTTACCGCCTGGTGTCCTGTTGTGCCTGATAAGCGGAGCACAGTGCCCTTACCACCAGAAAGTCTACTACCCGACCCGAGCCTTTATTGCATACATCACCATTAATGCTGCTGTTAGCGCTCGATATCCCATGTCTTAGTAAACATACCCCTTAGTCTTTCACAAAGTGTAACGGTCCTGCGAATTGCCATCTGTCATATCTCTAACCTTATGGTGCCAGGGTAAAACAGCACTGTTCCGCCACACAGCATTTTCTGGTAAGCAACTGTTCAGATCCCACATCTGCAGGGAAAGCCAGTCGGCACAGGATATATGGGCCCTCTTCCACCCAGAATATAAAGATCTTGCATATTTCTGAACTGTCTGGGCTTCCATATATGTTATTGCTCTTCCCTTGGCCCTCAGCACACTCTGTAGTGCAGTGCCAGTCAATGGCTGACAAGGCCAGCCACGTTTCCTAAAGTTTAAGGGTTGCTGAGGCTCAGTAGTGCCATTACTCGAGTCCCTGCACCCCATTCTTCTCTATTTAATATGACTGATCCAAATCTCTCTGTCCTTCACCAGTAGCTTCTTCACAAAATCTTTCAGTTCAGCAGGTTTGTCAAAGTACTGTATTTTATTATGGTATATTGCTTGCACTTTTGCGGGCTACCGCATCACAAAGCAGATCCTGCGCTTGTGCAGTTCCATGCAGTGTCGAGCCATGCACATCTGCTCTCCTCCATGCCTGTAGAACGAGAAAAGAAGCGATTTGGCCTCATAGCATACCAGCTCTCTCTGGGCTCAATAAAGATGAAAAGTGTTACTTTACTTGCAAAATTCAAAATTTGAGCAATTATTGCTCGTGGTCTTGAATTCTTATCCTTTCTAGGCCTCTTTAGTAACATAAATAGTAACATACTATATGACGGCAGATAAAGACCAGTATGATCCATCTAGTCTGCCCAGCAAGGTGGCAAGAGTAGGTGCACCTGCCGCTCCATGCAGGTCGCCCCTCCCCATGCCTTTGTTTAGGGGTGCACTCACCGCTCCAGGTTGGTCACCCCTATTTGTTGAGATATAAGAGATAGTTATGTTTATTTTGATTTTTATCTTATTGCTATAAAGAGATCCACTGTGTCTGTCCCATGCCATTTTTAATTCTATCTCTGTATTTGCCCCCACCACTTCCATCGGGAGGGCATTCCAAGCATCTACCATCCTTTCCATGAAAAAGTATTTCCTGACATTGCCTCTCAGTTTACCCCTTGCAGCTTCATGTTACGCCCTATAGTTTTACAGTTTCCTCGTCTTTGGAAGAGGTTTGTTTGTTAATACTCTTTAAGTATTTAAAGGTCTGACTCATATCTTCTCTGTCCCTCCTCTCCTCCAGAGTGTACATATTTAGGTCTTCAAGTCTCTTCTCATGTCTTCTGACTCAGGCCCCAAATCATTTTGGTCGCCTTCCTCTGAACTGATTCCAGTCTTTTTATGTCCGTTGCGAGATACGGTCTCCAAAACTGAACACAATATTCCAAATGAGGTCTCACCAGTGACTTGTACAGTGGCATTAGTACCTCTTCCTTTCTGCTGGTAATTCCTCTCTATATGTAACCCAGAAAGGCTTTTGCCACCGCCTTGTCACACTGTTTTGCCACCTTGAGATCCTCAGAAATAATCACTCCGAGGTTCTTCTCCTGGTCTGTGCACACCAATCTCTCGCTCCCTATCATGTACAATTCCCTTGGATTTCTGCTTCGAAAGTGAATCACACTGCACTTCTTCACATTAAATCTTAACTGCCAAGCATTCGACCATTCTTCCAGCTTTTGTAGATTTTTCCTTATATTCTCCGCTCCTTCAGGGGGGGTCCATTTCTGTTGCAAATTTTCATGTCATCTGCAAAAAGACAGACTTTTCCATCCAGTCCTTCAGCAATATACATTGAACAGTACCAGTCCCAAGTCCGAACCTTGGGGCACACTGCTAATCACCTTCCTTTCATCCGAGTGAATTCCGTTTGCCATCACCTTCTGTCATCTGTCAGTCAACCAGTTTCTGATCCAGTTCACCACCTATTGAGTCTAGTGATAAGCCATCTATGAGGAACAGTATCAAAGGTAGATGACATCCATCGCATGCCCTTGATCTAGTTCTCTGGTCACCCAGTCAAATAACTCAATCAAATTTGTTTGGCAAGATCGTCCTTTGGTAAAACCATGTTGCCTCTGATCAAGCAACCTGTTGGTTTCGAGAAAGTCCACTATTCACTCCTTCAGGAGCACCTCCATTACTTTTCCCGCCACCAAGGTAAGGCTTACTGGCCTGTAGTTTGTCACTTCTTCCCTGTTACCACTTTTGTGAAGAGGTACCACCTCAGTCCTTCTCCAGTCCTGTGGCACTTCTCCTGTCTCCAAGGACCTATTAAAAGCATCTTCTAATGGCCCTGCAAGAACCTGTCTGAGCTCTTTCAGTATCCTGGGATGTATCCCATCCAGTCCCATGGCCTTGTCCACGTTCAGTTTTGCAAGCTGTTCTAACACATCATCTTCTGTGAATGGTATGATATCTACTTCATTCCCATTTGTATATCTGGGAATTACAGGTGGTCCTTCTCCAGGATTTTCTTTAGTAAAAACAGAGCAAAAGTATTTGTTTAGCATTTTTTTAGGTGGACTCTTTTGACTTTAATTGAGAACTCGGAGTCAAGCATTCCAAGGACCTTCAGTAATTAAGAGACCACAAAGTTTAGGAGTTTGTTGTCTTTTATCTTCTCAGGCAGGCTTATTATTCTTAGATTGTGTCTACTGCCTCTATTTTCTTGGTCATCAACCTTGCTAGCCAGCTTCTCATTCACTTCCTCCAGTGCCCCAATCTGGGCCTCTGCAGTAGTCAAGCTGTAAAACCCTCTTCTCCACATGCTGCAGTCTGATGGCCAGTGCCTCCAAACCTTCTTTTATTTCATCAATAGGAGATTGCATTTTTGAAAGCTTGCCTTCCAGAACCATTGTTATCTTTCTGGTGAGCTCCCAGATTGTGTCTTCATAGAAAGTCACCAGGGGCTGGTTTGTTTTGGCAGCCATCTTTGTTTGATTCATTTTCTCTTTCAGTGTCTTTTGGGAGCAGAACGACATACCCCTGCCAAGTTGGTTTCACCCTCCATTCCTACACAAAAAAGTGCCCAGCCGATCTCTGGCACTAGTGCTATCATTTGAAATGGGATTTTTAAGATAAAATGGGCCATTTGCATTGGTTCTTGGGGTTCTATTCCCTGAACTTCCATTTTGGGGACCCCCCAAGATAATCGTAAGAAACTGTCTTCTATTGCTCTTTCCAAAGTCTGCTGTCCATTTGTTGTTTCTCCTCTCTCCTCCTCTATTTCCCAATCCTTCCCTACCTCTATTACTTTTTCTGGAATTCTGCATATAATAATTCAAAATTTTGCACTTTTCTGTGCTATTTTTTTCTGTATTGTATCTTAAATTAAGAATCACTCAAAAACAATATGCTTTGTTATTTTGATAAACAAAGCATGCAGAAATTTGCATAATTCAGAGCTTTTGAGACAGAACTTTGAATTTCGTTGGCAGAATTCCAGCAGGTATAATCTATCTCTGGCACAGGGCATGACAAGGGCCGTGTAATCTGTGCAAGCTGTGCAGTCGCATAGGCAGCAGGTATAGAAAAGGCTCTGATATTATCACTGGGCTTCCAGGAAGCTCAAAGAATGAGTTACTGCACATGGCTGGGACAGGAGGGAGGGGTCCAAGGTTTGTTAGGATGCATTTCTAGCTTGCTACGGTCCTGCTCTGACACACTGATCTTTCTCTTTTAGTCCTTTCCATTTCTCTCTTTTTTGCCTCTTTCTTCATTCAAACATCAACTTCAATCTCCTTTTTCATTTTCACTTACCTATCAACTCTCCTCCTTTTACCTCCTGCCCAGTCCATCTACTTCCGGTGACACTGCCAAGAAAACCCAGGACTGACTCAAAGGCACACATTGCATTTGCATCAACTCTCCTCCTTTTACCTCCTGCCCAGTCCATCTTCCCTAGATCTGTCATATTCCCTGCCTCACTCCTTCCCAGATTTCTTACCCCCATCTATCTTCCATACACTCCCCATGAACACATTTCTGTCCTCTGTATTCAACAACCCCTTTCATTCATCTCCTTGACAATTCACCCATGACCTCTCCTACATGGTTCCCCACCATGCCCAACCAGTGCCCCCCTCTCTCCCTCACCACACTCTTGTAGCCTAGTATTCTCCCCCTCTCTGTTTCCCCTCGACAGTACAGCATCTGCCCTTCCTCTTTCACCCCCAACCACCCTTGATAGTACAGCATCTGCTCTCCCCCTAATCTGCCATCCCAATAGTACAGCAGCTGCCCTCTCTCCTAACCTGGCATTCTAAGTACCCTCCCCTTCCCCACCACCTAAATAGTTTACTAGCTACCTTCTCCTGCCCCCCAAAATAGTTCAGTAGCTACCTTTTCCCTTCCACTGCCCCTACTACTACTATTACTAATCATTTGTAATAGTGCTACAAGGTGCACGCATCACTGTGCATAAAGGTGTAAGACACAGTCCCTGCTCATCAGAGCTTACAATCTAATCAAGATGAAACAAACATCACAAAACTGGAGACTAGAGTATGGTAAGATACACATAAGTAGTGAACGAGAGAGTGAGGGGTATCAGGATCCAAAAGCAGCCTCAAAGAGGTGGGTTTTCAGCTGAATTTGAATATGGCCACCGGAATAGTTCAGTAGCTGCCTTCTCCCTTCCATCCCCCTCCCCTGCCACCTGAATAATTCAGTAGCTGCTCTTTCCCTCTGCCAGGAATAGCATCTGCCTTTCCTGGACAGCAGAAGACACGGTCGTAAAAGCAGCAGGCTTCTTCACTTTGCTCAAAACTGCAATGCTCACTAGGGTTGCAGTGACAAGTAGCACTTAATATGATTTCACTTCCTGTGTTCAGAACACACTGGAGCTGAAATCATGATAAGTTTCTCATGCCCTGTGATCTGTCAAGGATCGCAGCTTTGAACAAGGTGAAGAAGGATCCTGCCACTTCTACGGCCACCTTTCCTGCCGCCGGGCTTCGTGATGTTGTGCTGCCCTCTGCCTTCCTAGAACTGTTGCCCTGCCCGCTCTGGCCCCGCAACACACCTACTGATGCTTCACAAAACACCAGCATGTTGCGACACACCGGTTGACAACTGCTGCCCTAGAGACTTCTACCGAGGCACTAGCACCTAATTTTTCCAGGGAAAGGAATGAGTCTTAGGGGTCTGTTTACTAAATCGCGGTAAACGTGAATAACGCGCGTTGTATGACGTTAACGACCGCAAGTGCAGTATAACGCGCGTAAACACGCGCCAACGACCGGTAACGTCATACTACGCGCGTTGACCGCGCTTAACGATCGTAAAGCCCCGCGGCGCGTTAAAACAGCGCAGAAGGTGGAGAGTGGGCGGAGAGAAGGGGTCAATGGGCGGAGAGGGGGCGGGGAGAGGCTCCCCCTCACTAACGCGCTGTAATTCTGAGCTCAATTCCAACGCGAATGAAACCTGCCGTTGAAGGCATCTTTAAAGGTAAGAGAAACCATTTCCGTCAGCAATGTACAGAGAAACCTGGGTAACACACAAAATGTGAGCAGTGTGATACATGTGCACAGAATGAAATGTCACAGAAGACAATAAAAATGACCAGAGGAAACCCCTTTAAAAGCATAAATCAGCAGTTAAACAGTGATAGCAATGGACAACAAGGAACAGAACTCCCTGGAAAGCACAAAATAAAAACCTAATGATATGTGGAAGGGTTCACGCTTCGCAGACCCTCTAAAAGGGAAAGTCACTGTAATGGAGCTGACCTGGGAGTGTAGTGTAATGTCTCCCAATGATATCATTGTTGCCCAGCTTGGATATGGGTGTGTGTCCCTTCTGTGAGGTCCCCCTGAGGTGTATGTGCACCGTTGTCTGCATACAAGGGAAATGAGGCCACAGTAAACCTTTTGCAGAGCAGAGTCCCTGACCAGCCAGGCAGGTCATACTAACACCAGGGACAGCACCATCTCTGTGGCCCCAGTGTGGTGCAATGGACACAGCCAGTGCCTGTAAGACCAGAGGGTCACAGGTTCAAATACCAGCTGGGACTGCCACCAACCCAGTCACAATAGTCCTACCCACCACTAAAACGTGAAAGTAAAGACACACCTTTAATGCAGAGAACAAAGGCATGGTCTATTTTTACACCACACCAAACACAGACACCAGAAACAGGCACAGCAACGAAAGCTGAGCCCCGCAAATGCAGCCCTAGAGGGCCCCACAGCATTCCTGTCCCATGCTGTCACATCAAAGATGCCTGTGCTGTATAGCTATGCCCCACCCCCATGGTAGGCAGATGTAGGTCAGGCATATGTATGAGGGACAGCATGAAAACACAGATAAAACGTGGAAAATAGCAGAAAGAAAACTGTAAACATCACAAGTCAGCTGGGCAACAGTGATAGCAATGGGCCACAATAAAAAACACACTCCCTGGAAAGCGAAACCAAAAAAAGAAAAGATACTTGGAAGGGATCACGCTACGGAGACCCTTTCAAAACACATCCCCTGTTATTGGAGCATTCGCGGGAGTGTCGTGTATTGTTGCCCAATGATATAATTGTTGGCCAGCTTGGTAATGGGGGATTGCCCCCTCATGCGAGGTTGTATGTGAGGTTACGTGCAAATTGCCTCCATACAAGCTATATGAGTCCACAGTAAAATGGTGCAGAGCAGGGTCTCTGACCTGTCAGGCCAGGTATCCCATCTCCAGGGATCGCATTGTCCCTGTGGCCTCAGTGTGGTGCAACAGACGCAGCCAGTGCCTCTAAGACCAGAATGTCACAGGTTCAAATCCCAGCTGGGGCCATGCCAATCCTGCCCACATATTCTCCCCACAACTAAACTGTGATGGAATGGTCACACCCTTATTGCTGAGAACATACGCATGGACAAAACGCCAATATTTTACCACACCAGATATAGGCGCATTACCCAGAGCATAGTCCCCCAAATGCAGTCCTGGAGGGCCCCACACCATTCAGTTACCATGCTGCCCCCAATAAAGATACCTGTGCTGCATAACTATGCCCCCCCCTTGTCTGCAGATGTAGCCCATGCATATTTATGAGGGACAGCATGAAAACCCGATCAGTGCCTGGAATGACAGGACTGGAGTTGTGGAACCCTGCCGTAAAGCAGCAGCTAACAGTGACACCCACCCACCCACCCACAGGCCCCATTGGCCAATGAAACCCGAAGAGGTAAGACAATTGGCCCTGCTGTCAACTCCCAATACTAGCAGGTGCATACCTTAGCAATGGCACCCTACACATGGGTATATGGTACACATGCACTAAAAGTTGCCAATGATAAAATGTAGAACTCATGTCCTATGTAAAGCACATTGTGCACATTGAGCTGCGCCACAACAAGCAGTCAGATGTCTGTGGTGTGTGCCGCAGGTCTGGCCCCTGACAGTGTCCAACACCCTTGGGAGTGATCCACCAGAGTATGTCGTACCACATCCATGCATGTACTGTGCCCATGACAGGTGTTGTGTGTATGGCTGCAGAACCCCCCTACAGTAGCACAATGCTGGCATAGGTGTGGGGGTGGCTGTCTGTCCAGCCAGTGTGTGGTGGCTGCAAACACTGTCGACAGGCCACACTGCCAGCAATGTTGCCAGTAGTGGGCTGCCAATGTGCATAATGAGTAGCAAAGTACCATGGGTAGAGGTCGGATAAGGCGGCCTGGCCAGGGTGTATATGCACAGGGCAAAGGGCAGTGACAGGTACATTGTAGTGCCAGGCAACCACCTGCCCAGACAGGGTGACCACGGTAGATGCCGCTGCAAGCTCAGTGTCACCCTGAATGTGCAGTGACCACAGCATGTCTAGGCTCCACCATGGTGCTACATAGTAGTTCACTCATGTGATAAATATGGGTGTTCCCCTGGGGCCCAGTCACAGATGTATCTGCTGGCTGTGTATGCTGGCACCCCAGTTCTGGGTGCAGGTATCTCTGCTGGTCACTAGCAGCCTGTTTGCAGCTGGTAGGTGATGTGATGGAGTGGCCTGCAGGGTGTGTTGGCCTGCACCAGGGGAATCACAGATAGTGGTTGGGATTGTCATTTTCTACCAAGTCCCAATGTCAGATTGCTCCTGTGGCATGCATGTGTCTGGATCTGCAGTGACTGACCTGTGGGGTGTCTGCACCTCAGTAGGACTAGGGTTAATGTCCCCCCTCCACTGGCACCTTCCAAGGGAGGTAGAATGTGCAGATTATGATGGGTGACCCTGTTTGCCACCCAGGGGTGAGGGGGGGCGGTGGGGTGAGGGGGGGCGGTGGGGTGAGGGGGGGCGGTGGGGCATGGGTCTATACCTGCCCCAAACAGACAGAGATGTCCAAGGTGGTCATGCAGAAAATATCTATCTCACACAGTAACACTGCTGTGGACTTGCGCCATGGACGATGCTGAGGACCTAGGGCTGGATGCCCCACTGCACACTCAGGGTGAGCAGAGCACCCGCACAATGTGGTGTTGGGCAGGTTCTCAATGCCAGTACAACAAATGGTCAGTACCCCCTATAAGGGCAAGGGGCTGTGGGGGGTGCACATGACAATTTACCCCTACCATGTCCAGAGTCTGTTGGGATGCATTCCATATGGTGTGCCTGTGTGGAGAGCTGATTAGCATGTGCAGTGCATCATGGGGGTGACTGTATTATTCAATCCCTCTGAAACCGCAGCACGAGCTCGCAGCCATTGATAAACCATGGGACAGCACATGTACATCTGGTAGCAGAAAGCATAGGTGCACGACACCCTACAGAGTCTGTAATATATGAGATGCCCACACTGCTGAAACCCCGACGTACCCACACACATAAAAGAAAAGATCCCCGGGCTCAATGGTACGCGCGTCGCTGCACACGCAACAACGCACGTAGCTCGGCTCGCATACGCAATGTCCCGTCCAAAAGCCTCAGCAATCCCCCTCCAATATACAGGCCAATACCCCTTCCAATATACAGGCCATTGCCCAGGACTCGAACCCATGCTGCCCGTATCAGCTGTCAGTGCAGTAACCATTGTGCTACAGCTCTGTATGGGTCAGGGATGTTTGCTGGCAACCCTCTGACACATAACAGACATATACATGCCCCCACACTCAGTGAATAATGTGTGGGTGTGTTTACTTACACCCCATACGGACAGCAAACATAGACATGCCCCCTCACTCATTATCTGATATATGGGTGTGTTTGCCTGCATCCCTCCGACACGTCCAGGAAATAAAATATAATTGGTGCTGCCCCCTCCCTCATTGTGTCATGTACAGGGTGCTACATCAGCCAGCCTTCTGCTAATGCCACCCTGGGGACTCGAACCCATGCTGCCCGTATCAGCAGTCACTGCAGTAACCATTGTGCTATAGCTCTGTATTAGTCTTGTATGTCTGGGTGGCTACTTATGCTTTACGCGCGGTGGCCCGCTCGTTAGTTTCGTAACGCGCCAGTTAACGCTCGTTGGTTTCGTAACGCGCGCTAGGTCTTCCGCGGTCCCGCCCATCTCCTTATTTGGGGGTTTGTCTTCTTAACGCGGCTCCTACCGCGAACTGCACTAACGCGATTTAGTAAACAGACCCCTTAGAGTCCTTCTTTAATTCCCTATCCATAGAGGTGCCACTGGACCCAGGGATGTCTTAAGGCAATCTGCTGCCCAAAGAGAGAGATGAAGTGACACCCCACCCTCTGTCACTCGAAATGGACGTCCAGGAGCAGGGTATCCCCTCATTCAACAACGGTCAGGTGGCTGAACCAAGAAAGAAAAAAAAAAGCAACATCACCCTAGGCTGTATACTTGGAAAAAAACAAACCTTTGTAAGGCCGTTTATATGCAGAAAAATTGCAGCAGTTTATGTAGCCTAGGAATCTAATATAAAGCATATCAACTCCTGACACTATAAACTAGACAGGCATGATATTAAATATACATATATATATCCTGAAAAAAACAAAGGAGATGCAAAGTGTTTGCACAACAAGAAAGAAAAACAAAAAGTGAGAAGTACAGTGCCATTTATAACACCAAACTTTATTGTAACTACAGTTGTGGTCAACATTATTGGCACCCTTGCTTTTCAACTTCTTAGGGGTATGTTTACTAAAACCCCGGTAATGTGCGGGCCGCGCTAGTGTGCGGGTGCCATATAAGGAGTGGGCGTTTCTTGCTGAAAAAGAAAAACTGGAATTTACATATGCGCTAAGGTGTGCGGCGCCCTTGTGCACCCCGCACATTAGCGCATGAGATAGCTGCACGGGAGGCATAAGTGGTGCGCTGATGTGTAAGCAGAAAAGCAGAGCCACAGCACAATGGTTAAGGCACTTACCAATGGTGCAGGGATCAGGGGTTCAATCCCCCACAGTGGCCAATGAAGACAGCTGGCTGAGGCATTTAAATAATGGGCAGCATAAGGTGGCATGCTAATGTTTTAGAAGGCATTTTAATATTGAGCAGCATAAGGCGGCGCGCTGATGTGCCAGTACAGGAACAGACACAGCACAATGGACAAGACACTGACCAATGATGCAGGGATCAAGGGTTCAATCCCCACAGTGCTCAATGAACAAGGCTGGCTGATGTATTGTGGGGAAGATTGCTTTAGGAGGCATTTTATTTTTATTTTAATTATCACTACTAGCAAACACACTCTCAAAGCGTGTTAACATAAGGCGCCCCATAAGGCACATTTTAAAGTGCACTGTCCGCCAAGGCACCCTAGAATGTTGCTTATAGGGTGCCTTATAGGATGCCGTATGAGGTATCGCAAGGTCAGAGTACTGTTTTTGATGGCAGCACTGTGCAGTTTAAGGAATGAAAAGCATAAGTAGGTGCGCTGAGATGCAAGGAGGAGCAGCAGTGGAGCACAATGGTTAAGGCACTGACTGCTGATACAGGGGTCATGAGTTTGCTCCCAAGGGTGCCTAATATGTAAGGCTGGCTGTGGCATCAGCTTTGCAATGTACATATTTTTTCCTGCAGCACTTTATTTTTATTTAATTAATTGCTGCCAGCAAACACGCCCTCACGTGCCGTAATTGAAGGTGCTGTATAAGGCACCCTATAAGGCACTCCATAAGGCACATTATAAAGTGCACTGTCCGCCACAGAACCCTAAAATGTCCCCTATAGGGCACCCTATAAGGTGCGTCACAGGATAATGTATAGTGCACCTTATATGGACGGGAACCATAAGGTGCCCTATAGGGCGCCCTATAAAGCGCCCTCAGAGGCACCTTATGGGTACAGTACGCTGAGGGTGTTTTTGCTGGCATCAAAAATGTACATTAAAAAAAGATAATGCATTGGGCAACCCTATCAAATAACCCCACTGTGGGTTTGAACCCATGAACTCTGGCTTCACAGGCAGTGAAGCAACCATTGTGCTACAGCTGCTAACAAGCCCCTGGCTGGCTGCAAAGAGCCTGCATGTCACCACACAGACAGTCTGCTGTGGTCACCAGGATAGGGTTAGCCCACCCGTACCCATGATGCACTGCACATGCAAATCAGCTGTCCACAGATGAACACAAGATGGGGAATGCACCCCCACAGCACCTTCGGCCTGGTAGGGGGAAGTGACCATGTGCACCCCCACAGCACCTCGGCCTGGTAGGGGTTAATGACCGTGTGTTTTACTGGCACAGAGTAGCTACACACTGTCACATTGTGCGGGTACTGTGTTCACCCTGAGGGTGCGGTGAGGCGCCCAGCACCAGGTCCACAACACCTTCCATGGCTGAAAGAGGCCATGCTAGAGGTCCACAGCAGTGTTGATGTGTGAGATAGGTAGTTTCTACAGAAACACTTTGGATATCTCTGTCTGTCTCAGTCAGATGTAGGCCCCATGGATCCCCCAGGTGGGCCATGCACCCCCCCTCCCCTCCCCCCCCAAGGGCGGCAAACAGGGCCCCCCATCAACAGATGCACATTCTACCTCCCTGCAATGGTGGCAGTAGAGGGGAACATCAACCCCAGTCCTGCTGGGGAACAGACACCCTACAGCACAGTCAATGCAGCTCTATACACATCCATAGCACAATGACAGACATTAGGCCTGGATATGCTAAGCTGCACCCCACCACCATCTGATAATCTCCTGCAGCAAGCCTTCAGCCACTACAGCCTGCAAGCCACTCCATCACAACACATACCAGCTGCAAACAGTCTGCTAGCTAGTCCACAGTACACATTCCCAGTGGAAATGCATGCACCCAAAACTGGGATGTCAGCATACACAGCAAGCAGATAAATCAGTGACTGGGCCCCAGAAAGGAAACCCATAAATATCACATGAGAGAAATCACATATAGCACTATGGGGGTGCCTAGCCATGCTGTCATCACTGCAAAGTCAGGGTGAGAATGATCTCCCAGCAGGACATACTGAGGGCACCCTGTCTGTGTAGTTGGTGGCCGGGCACTACAATGTCCCAGTCAGTGCCCTATGCCCTGTGCAGATGCATCCTGGCCAGCCCACCCTGTGCGGGCTATACCCATGGTACCTTGCTCCTCATTATGCACATTGGCAGCCCAATACTGGCAACAGTTCTGGCAGTGTGGGCTGTGGAAGGTGTTTGCAGCCACCACACACTGGATAGACAGACACACACTCCCACACCTATGCCAGCATTGTGCTACTATAGAGGAGTTTATCAGCCTTGCCCACCACACCAGTCCTGGGCACAGTACAGGCATGGATATGCTACGCAATACTGTTGGGGGTCACTCCCCAGGGTGGTAAACACTGTCAGAGACCAGACCTGAAGCACACTCCGCAGACATCAGAAACATTGTTATGATGGAGCTCAAAGAGCAAACTGTGCTTAACGTAGGACTTGCTATCTGCCAGTAATCATAGGAAACGTTTGAGAGCTGTGTACCGTTTACCCAGGTGTCGGGTGGCATTGCTAAGGTATGCAAGTGCTAGTATTGGGAGATGCACGCAGGGCCCAATGTCCTGCCTCTCCAGGAGGCATTGGCCAATGGGGCCTGTGGGTGTGGGTGTGGGTGTGTCTGCCCCTGTTGGCTGCTGCTTTACGGCAGAGTTTCCCAACTGTTTGGGTTTTCCTGCTGTCCCTCATAAATATGCATGAGCTACATCTGCATACCATGGGGGTGGTGCATAGATATGCAGCACAGGCATCTTTATTAGAGGCAGCATGGAACCTGAATGGTGTGGGGCCTTCCAGGACTGCATTTGGGAGACTCTGCTCTAGGTAACGCGCCTGTTTATGGTGTATGTGCTCGGTGGGGTAAAATATAGGCGTATTAGCCATGCGTATGTTCTCTGCAATAAAGGATTGTCCTTACTATCACGGTTTAGTTGTGGGAAAAATATGTGGACTGGATTGGCAGTAGCCCCAGCTGGGCTTTGAACCTGTGACCTTCTGTTCTTGCACACACTGTCTGTGTGCACTGCACCACTGTGTTGCCACAGATATGCTGCATTCCCTGGGGAGTGCATGACTGTACATCCGACAGAGACTGTCTGTTGCGGTGGACGGTGCCAGCCTACACAGGCCTAGGCCACTGTCTGCTGTGGCTTGCAGCCACTGCCCCCTCCACCACCTGTACCCTTCCGCCAACATGCAGACATGTCCTTATCTTGGAAAAAGCATATGACCTGATTGAGTTGTGGCACTCCAGGACTGACTTTGGGGGACTTGGCTGTAGGTAATGGCCATTGTTATGGTGTGTGTGTGGTGTAGGGTTAAATATAGGTGTTTGAACCATGCTTATGTTCTCAGCAATAAAGGAGTGTCTTTACTATCACTGTTTAGTGGTGGGTAAAACTATGGGGAATGGGTTGGCAGGAGCCCCAGCTGGGATTTGAACCTGTGACCGTCTGGTCCTACAGGCACTGGCTGTGTCTGCTGTATCACACTGTGGCCACAGAGACAGTGCAGTCCCTGGAGATAAGAAACCTGGCCGGACGAGTCAGAGACCCTGCTCTGCACAATTTTACTGTGGGCTCATTTGCCTTGTATGGCGACAAAAGGGCAAATAAACCTCAAACATGACCTTGAAAAAAGGGGAAAAATACCATGACCAAGCTGGCCAATAGTGATATCAATGGGCAACAATAAAAAACACTCCCAGGAAAGCTCCAAAAAAAGGAAATGATTTTTGGAAGGGTCTACGGAGCGTAGACCCTTCCAAAATTAATTTCTTTTTTTTGGAGCTTTCCTGGGAGTGTTTTTTATTGTTGCCCATTGATATCACTGTTGCCCAGCTGAATTATAATTTTTTATGATTTTGTTGTGGTCATTTTCACTTTGTATTAGCTATTTTGTTCTGTGCACATGTATCACACTGCTCACGTTTTGTGGGTTTCCCCAGTTTTGCTGTACATTGCTGACGTAAATGGTTTCTCTTCCCTTTAAATCGTCTCTAATGCGAGGTTTTCACTCACGGTATTTTTTTGCTTGATTTTCAGCCCCGCTCCTGTGTGGGGAGCCTCTCCCCTCCCACTCTCCACCCATTGACCCCGTCTCTCCGCCCCTCGGGAGCCTTCCTCCGCCCTCAGAATGCCTTTCCACGCCTCTATCGCACATCAGCGCGCCACGCACTTGTGCGGGCCCGTTAGTGTGACGCGCACATGTGCGGGGCTCAAAAACGCACTATTAGCGTGCGCTAAGGTACCTTAGCACACGCTCAAGTGTGCCCCGCACAATTGCGCGGTTTAGTAAACATACCCCTTAGTTCATATTGTTCACTTATGTATCTTTGTTACTTTGTTCTTTGTAAACAGTTGAAACACACTGCCTTGATACGTTCTATGTAAACCGTCTTGATTTGTAGAAAGACGGTATATAAAAAATGTTAAATAAATAAATAAATACATTTCTCTTTATCTCCTTCCATGTGCAGCATCTCTTTCCTTCTCTCCCCTCTGTCCAGTATCTCTGCCATTCAGTGTCTACTCCTCTCCCCCATCCAATGCCTCCCCCTTTTTGCTGACCCTACCACCTATGTCCAGCATTCCCTTTCTCTCTTTATCCCTGATCCTATGTTCAGTATCTCCTAACTCTCTCTCTCTATCCCTCCCATGACCAGTATCTTCTCTCTCTCCCCCCCCCCCCTATCCTTCCCACTTCCAGCATCTCCCTCTATTCCTGGTGTGTCTAGCATCCTGCTTCCATCTCCCTATGTTCTCCTGTGCTGAGCATCCCCTGTCTCCATATGGTCCCATGTCCAACTTCCCTCCTCTGACTCCCTATGGACCCTTCCCATTTTGAGCATCCCCTTCAATCTGTCTTCACCCCCTACTCTCCGCCATGACCAGCATCCTCCCTCCATTGCCTACACTCCCCACACTCCCCAATGTCCAGCATCCTCCCTCCATCTGCCTACATTCCCTCCTCTCCCCCATATCCAACATCCTACTACTACTACTATTAAGCACTTATATAGCGCCACGCATGCAGCGCTGTACAGGCAAGCATACATGAGACAGTCATACAAACAAGAGACAGTCCCTGCTCATCAGAGTCATGCTCGTCCGAGCTTACAATCTAGTTGAGACAATACAGAGTATTAGTCAATACGGTGCAAAGTACAGTGTGGTCTTTATAATTCGGTCATGACAATTGACGGGAGGTTGAGATAAAGGAAGGAAGTCAGGATCTGAAAGCGACAGTGAAGAGGTGGGTCTTCAATCTGGATTTGAAGACGGCCAGGGAGGATGCCTGGCATACAGACACAGGCAGATTGTTTCAGGTGTGAGGTGCAGCAAGGTGAAAGGAACAAAGTCGGGAGTTGGCGGTGCGAGTGAAAGGCCTAGAGAGAAGTGATTTGTTAGCGGAGCGAAGATCTCGAGAGGGGATGTAGGGAGAGATAAGAGATGAGAGGTACTGAGGGGCCATAGAGTGAATGCATTTATAGGTCAGCAGGAGAAGTTTGAATTGGATACAGAATTGGATAGGGAGCCAGTGAAGCAATTTGAGAAGGTGAGTAATGTGGGCATGGCGAGACTGGCAGAAGATTAGTTGAGCAGCATGATTTTGTATGGATTGAAGGGGAAGGAGATGGTTCATGGGGAGACCAGCAAGGAATAGGTTGCAGTAGTCGAGAGGAGATCAAGGAGTGGATAAGCGTTTTGGTAGCGTGTTCAGAAAGGAAGGGGCGGATTTTGCTAATGTTGTAGAGAAAGAGGCGGCAGGTCTTGGCTACGAGCTCGATATGTGTGGAGAAGGAGAGAGAGGAATCAAAGATAACCCCCAGATTACGGGCCGAGGAACAGGAAGGATCGTAGATCCATCCACGGAGACTGAGAAGGGGGGAAGAGGAGGGGAGGAGTTGGGGGGAAAGACAAGGAGTTCAGTCTTGGCCATGTTCAAGCATGAGATCCTCCCTCCATCTTCCTACACTCTCCACTCTTCCCATGTCCAGGGCCGGCCCGTCCATTGAGCAAGAATGTTTTTTGCACAGGGCCCCATGTTTCAGGGGTTCCCGTGGAAAGAACATTCTGCTTTAAAAGTAAATTTAAAAAAAAAAGCTGTCTGCTGCCGCTGCCGCGACGGCGGCAACGGCAGAATCGAATATCCCGCGGGGCCCCCCACTGCCCAACAGAGCCTGCCCTCCCTGCATCAGCTCCATCTCCGCAGTCGCACCGGCTTTCAGAGCGCGAAGGGAGACTAGTTTCCCTTTCGTGGCTCTGTTAAGCCCGCAGGGGCTGATGGGACTTTCACATCAGCACCCGCAGACTTAACAGAGCCGCGAGGGAGAAACTCTCCTTTCGCGCTCTGAAAGCCGGTGCGACTGCGGAGGCGGAGCTGATGCAGGGAGGGCAGGCTCTGTTGGGCAGGGGGGGTGGGGCCCCGCGGGATATTTGATTCTGCCGTTGCCGCAGCGGCAGCAGCAGACAGCTTTTTTTTACATTTTAAATTTCCCCTGGGCTGTTGGGGTGGGGGTTAGGACTGGAAATGGGCTAATGGGGTTAGGACTGGAAGAGGACTAATAGGGGGTTAGGACTGGTAATGGGCTATGGGGAGCTAATCTGGAAATGGGGTGATGGGGGTTAGGAGGGGTAATGGGCTATGGGGGGGCTAAGACTGGAAATGTGCTGATGAGGTTAGGACTGGAAGTGAGCTGATGGGGGGTTAAGACTGGTAATGGGCTATGGGGGGGGGGCTTAAACTGAAAACTGGGTGATGGGGGTTAGGACTGGAAATGGGCTGATGTGGTTAGGACTGGGAGTGGGCTGATGGGGGGTTAGGACTGGTAATGGGCTATGGGGGGGCTTAAACGGAAAATTGGGTGATGGGGGTTAGGACTGGAAATGGGCTGATGGGATTAGGACTGAGAGTGGGCTGATGGGGATTTAGGACTGGTACTAGGCTATGGGCGGGGCTAGGACTGGTAATGGGTTGGGGGGGTTCCTAGGACTGGAAATGGGCTGAGTGGAAAGGAAGGCTTGAACTGCAAATAACTGATCGGGACGGGGGCTTGGAATGGAAATGGGCTGAGTGGAAGAGGGCTTGAACTGCAAATAGCTGATGGGGAGGGGGGGCTTGGAATGGAAATTGGTTGTGAGGGGAGGGAGCTAGGATAGGAAATGGGCTGATGGAGGGGGCTAAGATAGGACTGGGAATTGGGTGTAGGGGGGAGCTAAGATTGGAAATGGGCTGTGGTGGGGGCTTGGATTGAAATGGACTCATGGAGGGGCTAGAACTGGAAGGAGGCTCATAGGGGGCTGGGATTGGAAATGGGCTGAGAGGAGGGGAGCTAGGATTTGACATGGGCTGATGGTGGGGCTAGGAAAGGACTAGAAATGGGCTGATGGGAGGCTGGTATTGGAAATGAGCTGATGGAGGGACTTGGATAGGATGGGGGAGCTAGGACTGGAAATGGGCTGATGGGGGGGCTAGGATGGAAATGGGCTGATGCGGGGACTAGAAGGGAGCGGATACTGGGTGGGGCTGGAACTAGACGGGAGCTGATGTTGGGGGAGATTAGAATGGGATGGAGCTGCGAGAGTGAAATGGAGAGGGGAAAAATATTTTGTGTGGGACGGAAGAAAAATCTACAATTGGCTGGGTATTGGGAGAGTAAGTGGGGATTGAGGATGGAGGGGTAAAATTTGAGTGGATGAAATAGGAATGAGGAAAGAGCAAAAGGAGAAAGATTAGTATGTTAAAGCAGATGTAGAGAGAGAATGGAAAAAAATTAGGACAAATGGACAGCAGACGACGGAGAGTTAGCAGAAGACACAAAGAAACCAGAAGAAAGTGGCTGGAGCAATTGCAACTGAAAAAAAATGCACAAAAGGTAGAAAGATGTCTCTTTATTTTGAATTTATTAACTGGAATATGTCAGCTCTGGGAAATGTGCATCATTAACGTCTGCGCTTTGTTTAGTACAAGAGGAAATTAATTTATAGTTTTATTTCTACAGTGTTGTTCTACATTCCAAGTTTGGCTTTTAGGGTTCCCAGTTTAATTGTCTTCCTGTTTCTAAATTGTGATTCCTTGTTTGGTGATGGTCTGTGTTCTGCATGTGTAACTGAGCCGAGGTATTCTGTTTATGTAATTCCTATTTGACATTGCCACTTGTTCCCTTTCCCCAGTAGGTCATGTATTGTTATTCTCTGAAATGCATTGGTTTAATATTTGCAGTGTTGCCTTTTGATAGGTAGGGTATGGTGCTTTGTGAGTCCTGGTAGTGCTGTTAGGATACAGCGGGTTTGCTATGGGTTCTAAATGGGCAGTGTTTGTAGTAGTTCCTAATGTGCCTGGTGGTTGGCACTGGATTATAGTAATGTAGAAATCTTTTAGTCTTTCTTTATCCATACACTCAATAAGAGGCATGTTTACTAAAAGTTAGTGTATGGTAACATTATGCAAATATTTATGCAAATGAGGTCCCTTATGCAAATGAGGCCCCGCACCGAGTCTCCGCACATGGCCCCGCACCCCCCTTGGGCCGCCCCTGCCCATGTCCAGCATCCTTCCTCCATCTGCCTGCACACCCTGCTCTCCCCCATATCCAACATCCTCGCTCCATTTCCCTAAGGCTCCTCTGTGTCCAACACCCTCCCTCCATTGCCCTAAGGCTCTCTTCCAAGTCCAGCATCCCCTTACATCTGCCTATACCTCCTGATCCCTCCATCCCTCTATGGCCCCCCATATCCTTCATCCCCCCTCAGCCCTCCCAGCTAGCAACATCACCACCATTTCACATGAAGGTCTGCAGCAGTGGCAGCATAAGCTAAATCTTAAGCATGAGATCTTTGAGGTTCTCAGGTGCTTCCATGGCCCTGCCGGTTCTGCCCCCCCTCCCCCTCCCTTCTGACGTGAGAACTATGTGTCAGAGGTAGGACCTGCAGGGCACTAAAGTCTCAAAGATTCTGCACTTAGTTTAATTCAGTAGCTCTCAATCCAATCCACAGGACACACCTAGCCTGTCAGCTTTTCAGGATAAACACAATGAATATGCATGAGAGAAGAACTCAAATCAGAAACAAATGCGTCTTGAAATAAATATGTATTTAAGCTTTTCCTAAAATCCTAATAAAAAGGTTTCTGTCTCACGTTTTCTGGCAAGGAATTCCATAAAACAGCCATTCAAAAAACAGAAAACCTATTCATAGTAGACTTCATAGGATAATTTTAGAAGAAGGGACCTCCAATAGAACTTTGTTCAATGTTCGTAGTGTCCGGTGAGGGCAATAAGTAGAGGTCAGTGAATTCAAAAGAATTGGCGCATTCCCATATACAATTTTATGAATTAAACAAAAATGTTTAAATAAAACGCGTGGTTGGACAGGAAACCAGTGTAGTTCTTTTAAAAAGGTGCAGCACTATCTCTAAATTTACCTCTCCAGATCAATCTAGCTGCCTGATTTTGCAAAAACAGAATTTCCCATATTATGGGCATTAATACACACCGCTTTCCAGATGTTGTCCTTTTATCCTATTTATTTATTTTTATTTATTTATTTATTTACAATTCTTATATACCGCACTATTAGACATCAGCGCGGTTTACATTAAACAGAAAACATCCGACAGTTTGCATATGTCTGGTCATTACATTTAACAGGAAGTATAACTTGGCGAAATAGGGGACACTAAATACAATGGAGGATTGTCTATTAAGGGATATCATGGTTAACTATATACAAAGGTGTTACAACAGTACATGGAACTGCTTGTTATCTACAATGTAAAGTTGGCCTGCAGAGGTGTTTCATATTTTATGTACCCGAGGGCATTTACTTACACTGGGCCACTCATAGACAGGCAGGGCTGTGCCAAGGGCTCTGCGAGCGGTGTGGTCACACAGGGCACAAGATGGGGCGCTGATATCATCACTGGGCTTCCAGGAAGCTCAAAAAGAGTGAGTTACTGGATTCCGCTGAGTGTGTGTGTGTGTGAGGGGGTGCCATATTCATTAGTCACACAGGGTATATTTCTAGCTTGGTACAGTCCTGCAGATAGGTAGGAGGGAAATGGGCAGATGCACTAAGGCCAGGAAGTATTTCACAGGGGGGATAGGAATTGGCCCAACTGGGAGGAAGGTATGGGAATCTGGCAGTGTCTTGGAAAGGGGAAGAGGGACAGGTCTGAGAAGGGCAGAAGATACACTGCAGATGTCAGAAATATAACTTTTTGCACAATGACAGACACCTCAGTGAAGCAGGTAAAACAAATTTATTGCGTTCTTGCAAGAGTGGGTGTCCTATGTAAGTAGGCACACCGAATATACAGAAAGCTCAGCATTTATTTCATCTACAATTCCTTCCCCTCACACCCTATTGGCGAGGGAACTACTAAGTTCACAACCTATCAGTGATCCTTATTCATATCATTTATGTTTGTGTCTCCGCCTCTGTTTACATCTCCTAGTCCTTCCTCCATTCACCCCTCTCCCTTTATTTACATTATTCCTTTAATGGTCTTATGACCGGCCACATGATTTCTCAGAAATCCCCTTGCTTGCTGCACCGGGTCTTAACTTTCATATTCCTTTAACTGTTCTTGAGTTTCGTTTCCCATTTTTCACATCACCATGGTTCTTACAAAAACAGCAATTCTATCATTTCTCTTAGTCTTCAATATTCTTATCTCTTCTAGTCTCAGTATGACTCACATAGTATGCCTTCTGTCCTTAAGTTTCTATTTCTCCTTTCTGTCTTTAAGCACCCCAGACTGGGGTATTACAGGTAGCTTTGCATAGCATTGCATTCTATAAGTTTCTGTTTCTTCTTTGCTCTACATTAGCCTTTTACCTAACTTCACAGATATTTTTGTAAAAACACCATTTTAAACGTTTCTGGCAACCCCCCCCCCCCCTGCTCCCACACTTTTTCTTTATATCACAGAGGAACAAACTGTACGTGTATAGAACAAGATACCTACATGGACACAAACGCCAGTCACACCAATAACTCACAGGCCAGGCTCCTCTAGTCACCATCGCAGTCCCAAAAGACAACAAAGTCCCATCCTTATTCGTGATTTACAGCAGGTCTAGACTTACACATTTAGAAATAATGCCGGCTCCGGCCTATGTGAAATACATCGTAGATGTGCAGACACATGCACGGCCCAGGCTGTGCAAGGAAATGGCCAGTTACACCCCCGGAGGAGACATGCAGAGATTGATGTGTTAGGGGCGGAAGCATGTACCTAGCAGTCATTCTAAAATGACGTTTAACATGTGGGTATGGCTTCAACATTCTTCTGCCGCCGCATCCACATTCAGACGTGAATAGGGCTTCTAAAATGATCCCCATAGCCTCTAGAAATAAACAAGCTACTTCAGATGCGGTCTCATTGTGACCTATCCCTCCCTTTATCCTGCTGATGATACATCTTCTTAAATGCCAGTACATAATGTTGCCTTTCTCCACCACTCTATTAGACTGACTGGACTTTCCGATCATCTGAGATGATTACTCCTAGGTCCTTTGTTCAGTGGTCGGCAGTACCGACTTTCCTAACTGAGGAATATCTAATCGATTTGTGCACCTGTGAGGCCCTGTTACTCACAAAAGACCGATTACTAATTATCACTAATTTCCTGTATAGTCCAGATCCAAAAGTCAGTACAGGTGCAATCAGAATCTCTGTTTATTAGATAACTGATGGACAATACAGGCAGCGGAGAGGAGAGCTTCTGTCAGTCATCAGACACCAGACACCTCCAGAATTCCTCCTCCTCCGAGTACAATAATCATGTTACATATATACATTTTTTGCTTCCGTGTATGCATACAGTTTCCAAATCCATTCCTCTTTGGGTCCTCTCCCCTCCTCCCTCCTTCTGTTTCCTGTCATTGACCTTTCTGTCCCCTCTATGTTCCTGTTTCAACATTCCCCCAGGCCTCTCTGTCTTGCTTATACTCACCAACTGTCAAAACCATCTACTGTCTTCAGGACTAACGGCTCAGCTTATACTTTTTTGCATGGTTTCCTGTGTACGTGCCCTCTGCACAAAGCCTCTGCATGGACTCTTCAGTCCAGGCATACACTTTGCTAAGGCTTATGATATATGATATTTCCTTATATGGTTCCTTATGCTGGCCTAAGGTTTTTCTTTGTCCACAATATAGTAGTTTGGTTGACATATTTTTATTAGAGCAGACATTTATAAAGGCCATTGAGTGATTATGAACCAGGAACATATCCCTAAACCTTATAATCCCTACACACCTATACAGTCAAAGTTAGGAAGAAAAAAGGCTGTCCCAACTTTAGCAGGTTTAGCTATGTGATCAGTGCCTGAATATCGCTGCTGACCAGATAGCTAAAATGTTAAATGGCAAAACCGGATATTCAGTGTCGCTGGCTGGGTAGAGCCCCAGCACTGAAAATCCAGGGATGATTTATCATTTTAAATGTTTTTATTTTTTGACAGAAAACAGCACTAACAAACATTATATTTAAAAACACAGAGTCTGATATGCATAATTACAAGTTATTTATATAAAGACAAAAATATTTCTTATGAAGTTCAAGTTACAGAGCATCATAATATAATTTAATTTCCCCTAAATATAGACAAACTTGGAACGATCTCCACTGAGTCATTACATCCACTTCACAACTTGAACAACTTCCAATGATTACTGTTGCCAAAATTCCAGGAAAGGCACAGGTTTCCAAAATGCAACAACAAAAAGGGCAGCTAGTAACATTTGTGATACTAGATTTTAAACTTTTTTTTTCTTATTTATGCCTCTGTATAAACCTGTTGAAACCTCATGTGGAAGTGTTGTGTGCAATTCTGGCCACTGCACCTTCAAAGGGATATAAACAGGATGGGGTCAGTGCAGAGAGCATCTACTAAATGGTCAGTGGGCTTCATCATAAAGCATATGGGGACAGACTTAAAGATTTCAAGATGGATATGTTGGAAGAAAGATAGGAGATGGGAACTAGGATAGAGACGTTTAAATACCTCAATGCATCTTTGCACAGGAGAAAAGCCTCTTTCAATTGAAAGGAAGCTCCAGAATGAGAGGTTATAGGATGACGGTGAAAGTGGATAGACGCAGGAATAATCTGAGGAAATATTTCTTTACCGAGTGGTGGATGCATGGAACAGCGTCCCAGAGGAGCTGACCGAGACAAGGGCTGTATATGAATACAAGAAAGCATGGGGCAAGCACAGAGGATCTCTCGTGGAGAGGAAAGGATTGTAGAGCTTGCTGGTTTATATGGATAAGAAGATTGGACGGACAGATTGGATAAGCTATATGGTCTTTTTCTCCATCATTTTCTGTTTCTATATTTCTATATTTCATAGAATTTATTGGCTGCTATTCTGTCCCTATGACCTAAGTAAAGCACTTAAACACAATTAAGGATTTTTTCAGGAAATATAATACCATTTGGCAAACGTGAAGAATCCATCAACATGATCAAAGGTCTTGCCCGCATCTAGTACTGTAATAGAGCAAGTCCCAAGAGATTCCCTGCTGCCTTTCTGTATGTGGTCTACTGTTCTGTGTAGCCTCTGTGAGGTTCTTTACTGCCAGTGCCGTACCAAGGGCTGTGTAAGCAGTGCGACCGACAAGCGAGTTTCTGCATGTGGCTGGGTGGAGGAGGGGACCCCAGGGCAGCTGTACCAACTAGGCATTGCAGCAAGAGACAACCTCATACACAGGCACTTCATGTGAAGGTAGGTATTTATTTCCAAACCTACTAGCCGTGTACAGTGCAGTGGTCACCTTCCACCATACCCTTTCCCATTCCTATGCCCATCCCAGCTACAACAGAACCCACCTCTACTCCCCAGCAGCATCCTTCTGCAACTCTTCCACCCCCCCAACAAGGCTGCCAGCAGGCCCAACAACACCCCTCTTCAAGCACTCACACTACCCCTCCAGGAGTCAGCCTCCTCCCTATCCTAATCCCTCCTCCCGCAACTGCCCCATCACCCCCAAAGGGTACTCATAAGAAGACAGTGTTACTTTTTCCCACATCCTTGTCTCCTATCCCTTGCCCTTCTGCACCTTACCTTCTGCCCTAACCTCCAGATCCTGACTATGTTGGGGTGTAGCTGTGCTGGCTGATGCCTCACTGGACTCTATGGAGAAGTCAGAGATATTAGCCAGCACAGATAATTGTTGCAAGCCCTCATGGAAAGGGAGAACGTGAAAAGGTTGGGGGGCATAATTCCCAATATGCTGGAAGGGGAGGGTGGTGCTGAACTGATTGTAGCTCTAGGGTGACAGAGCTGGAGGTGGTGGTGGCTATGGTGCTGGGTGATGGTGTAGGTGGCCTCCTCTTTGGGGCCCAAGAAGATGGTGCCACAGATGGCATTATGGTAGCATCCAGAGGTGAAGGGGGAACCATAGGCTGTGTTGCCATATATTGCTGCATGTCCCTGTGCAACACCATGATAGACTCAATGAGGTGTTCTGTTGCCTGCAGTTGGGTGTGGCATTTCTGGAGTTGAATATGGCATTCCTGGAGGGTGAGAGAACCTCTCAGCAGCTCTATCTTCTTGGCATGTTGTGCCTAGTGTTGGACATTGTGCTGTAGGAGCTGTTCAGTGCAGCACAGTAGTTGCTGAGATCAATGGCACACACTTGGGTTGTCCTGACTGTCATCTGCTCTTGCACCCTCTGCAGCTGCTTGGCTATCATCAAAGGGAGAGGGAGGAGGAAGAGGTAGATCAGTCCCCTCATTGGCATCTTCCTCCTTCACCACCTGGGTAGCAGCAGAGTTGTAGTAGTCAGGATCTGGAGGTTAGGGCATGACCCCTGCTCTACTACCTTGACTGGCCTGCCACTGTCTTCCTGGGTTGTAATAGCATACAGCATGGGACCCTCTCCAGGGGGCTGGCATCTGAGGTATGTGCTGCAGTCCTCCAAGGCATCTGTAGACTCCTCATCCCCTGTAAGTAGGATATGAAGTGTCATCATACACCATGTTGCAGCTGTCTATCTACCCCATGTCATGTCAGTGATGCATGCCCTTTCCACACTTACATACCATCTGATGCAGTGTTATACAGTACAATGTGTAATAGTGGATGGCACTCTGATTGGTGGAAATGATCCCATTGCAGCAGTACTGGCAAAGTTCAGCTGCAGCATAAGATATAAGATATGCCATATTTGGTCAGACCAAGGGTACATCAAGCCTAGTATTCTGTTTCCAACAGTGGCAAATCCAGGTCACATGTATCTGTCAGGTTCCCAAAAACTAGACAGATTCCATGCTGTTTATCCCATGGGTAAGCGACATCCCCAAACACTGACTAAGGCCACCCATTCACAATGAGAATTTTTCAACATGTTGCATGCTGTGGAGATGCAAAGTGTGTGGCAATGGAAGGCATAGCATTTAGACCTCATCCATTTCACCTCTGACCATAGCTCTAGCCCTCTCACCTTGACCAGGATTGCTGTGATGGAGTCATTGCCACCAGTCAGAGTGACTTGGAAGTAGCCTATGATGTCCTTGGAGGTCCCTTTCAGATGCTCTGACACACCCTTAGTGGTAGTAGAGTACTGTGAGATGAGGTGCCTGATCACTGCAGCCAAGGTATGTGGGACATGACCTCTGCACACAGTGGACTGGAGGTGAAGTTACCAGAACAGCAGGCTTCCATTGCAGCAATGCAGCCTCAGGGACTGGAACAACCAAACCACATGCCTGACAGACACTATTGGTGACTAGGACCCATGTCTCTCAGGGGGTCAGGATTATAGATGTTTCTGCAGCCACCATGACCCCATCACAGCTGTCCTGGCCAAGGTGAGAGGACTAGAGCTATGGTCAGAGGTGAAGAAAATGAAAATGAGGGGAAAAGGAAATCTATATGGTTCACCAAAGAAGTGGCTGCACAAATAAAGGCAAAAAACCCCACAGCTTTCACAAAATTCAGAAAATCACAAAAAGAGGAACATAGAAAAGAATACAGGATAAAGCTAAAAGAGACAACAACATAAATAAGGATAGTAGAAGCAAAAGCAGAAGAAATTATGGCTAAAGATGTGAAACGTGGAGACAAAACCTTTTTCAGGGGAAGAGGAAAATCAGAGGTGGAACTGCAAGACTCAAAAGTGCCAGGGATGGATTTGTGGAAAGTGACACCGAAAAAGCAAAAATGGTAAACAAATACTTTTGTTCTGTATTCACGAAAGAAAATCCAGGAGAAGGAACACATGATTCACAAATATACAAATGGGAATGGAGTCGATACCACACCATTCACAGAAGATGATGTTTTTGAACAGCTTGGAAAACTGAAAATAGACAACACCATGGGACCGGATTGGATAACAAAAGAACATATGATATGCCATACTGGGTCAAACCAAGGTCCATCAAGCCCAGTATCCTGTTTCCAACAGTGGCCAATCCAGGTCACAAGTACCCAGCAGTTTTACAAAAAGACACAGGTTCCACAGTGCTTGTACTGGGCAAGCAGTGGATTTCCCGGGCCTTTTTTAAATAATGGTCTATGGACCTTTCCTCCAGGAACTTGTCCAAACCTTTTTTAAATCCAGCTACACTGACAGCTTTTCCTACATCCTCCAGTAACAAATTCCAGAGTTTGATTACACGTTGAGTGAACTCGTCCAAACCTCTTTTAAATCCAGTTACACTAAGAGCTTTTATTACATTTTCTGGTAATGAATTCCAGAGTTTGATTATGCGTTGAGTGAAAAAAATATTTTCTCAGATTAATCTTAAATGTGCTACATCGTAGCTTCATTACGTGTCCCCTAGTCTTTTTACTTTTTAAAGGAGTAAAAAAACAATCTATCTTTACCTGTTCCACTCCATTCATTATTTTATAGACCAGCGATGGCGAACCTATGGCACGCGTGCCAGCTGTGGCACGCAAAGGCCTTGCAGCTGGCACGCGGGAAGGTCCGCAATTAGGTTTTTTTTTTTTTTTCAATTTTACTTGTCTGCTGCCGCTGTCGGGGCCGCCGCGGCAAAATCGAGCGTGCCGCGGGGCCCCCCTGTACCCGGCAGAGCCTGCCCTCCCCGTAGCAGCTCTCTCTTTGGCAGCTCTCTCTTTGGAGCTGCAGTCAGACGCGCCGGCTTGCAGAGCGCGAAGGGAAGAGTTTCCCTTTCGCGACTCTGTTAAGCCCGCAGGGGCTGATGGGAACTTCCCATCAGCCCCCGCGGGTTTAACAGAGCAGCGAGGGAGAAACTCTTCCCTCGCGCTCTGCAAGCCAGCGCGTCTGACTGCAGCTCCAAAGAGAGAGCTGATACGGGGAGGGCAGGCTCTGCCGGATACAGGGGGGCCCCGCGGCACGCTCGATTCTGCCGCGGCGGCCCCGACAACGGCAACAGACAGGTTTTCTTTTTTTAAAATTTTCCCTGGGCTGGGGGGGGGGGTTAGGAGTGGTGATGTGATGGGCGGGGCGGGGCTGGGGGGGGGGGGAGGAGGGGTGAGGTGATGGGCTGGGCTGGGCGGGGCTGGGGGGGGTGAGGAGTGGTGATGGGCTGGGCTGGGCTGGGCTGGGGGGGGTTAGGAGTGGTGATGGGCTGGGCTGGGGGGATTTAGGAGTGGTGATGGGCACTGGGCTGGGGGGGGGGTAGGAGTGGTGATGGACACTGGGCTGGCTGGGGGGGTTAGGAGTGGTGATGGGCGCTGGGGGGGCTTAAACTAAAAATTGGGTGATGGGGGATTAGGACTGGAAATGGGCTGGTGGGATTAGGACTGGAAGTGGGTTGATGGGGGGTTAGGACTGGTAATGGGCTATGGGGGGGCTTAAACTGAAAATTGGGTGATGGGGGATTAGGACTGGAATGGGCTGGTGGGATTAGGACTGGAAGTGGGTTGATGGGGGGTTAGGACTGGTAATGGGCTATGGGGGGGCTTAAACTGAAAATTGGGTGATGGGGGATTAGGACTGGGAGTGGGCTGATGGGGAGGTTAGGACTGGTAATGGGCTATGGGGGGGCTTAAACTGAAAATTGGGTGATGGGGGATTAGGACTGGAAATGGGCTGGTGGGATTAGGACTGGGAGTGGGCTATGGGGGGCTAGGACTGGTAATGGGTTGGGGTTGCTAGGACTGGAAATGGGCTGAGTGGAAGGGGGCTTGAACTGCAAATAGCTGTTGGGGATGGGGCTTGGAATGGAAATGGGCTGAGGGGAAGTGGGGGGCTTGAACTGCAAATAGCTGATGGGGACGGGGCTTGGAATGGAAATGGGCGGTGGGGAAGTGGGGGGCGTGAACTGCAAATAGCTAATGGGGACGGGGCTTGGAATGGAAATGGGCTGAGTGGAAGGGGGCTTGAACTGCAAATAACTGATGGGAAGGGGGGCTTGGAATGGGCTCTTAGGGGAGGGAGCTAGGACAGGAACTGGGCTGATGGATGGGCTAGGATAGAACTGAGAATTGGGTGTTGGGGGAGCTAAGATTGGAAATGGGCTGTGGTGGGGGCTTGGATTGAAATGGACTCATGGAGGGGCTAGAACTGGAGGTAGGCTCATGGGGGGCTTGGATTAGAAATGGGCTGAGTGGAGGGGAGCTAGGATTTAACATGGGCTGATGGTGGGGCTAGGAAAGGACTAGAAATGGGCTGATGGGAGGCTGGTATTGGAAATGAGCTGATGAAGGGACTCGGATAGGACTGGAAATGGATGGGGAGCTAGGACTGGAAATGGACTGATGAGGGACTAGAAGGGAGCGGATACTGGGTGGGGCTGGAACTAAAAGGGAGCTGATGTTGGGGGAGATTAGAAGGGGATGGGGCTGGGAGAATGAAATGGAGAGGGGAAAAATATTTTGTGTGTGAGGGAAGAAAAATGTACAATTGGCCGGGTATTGGGAGAGTAAGTGGGGATTGAGGATGGAGGGGTAAAATTTGAGTGGATGAAATAGGAATGAGGAAAGAGCAAAAGGAGAAAGATTAGTATGTTAAAGCGGATGTAGAGAGAGAGAATGGAAAAAAAAACTAGAAGAGAGAAGAAAGGACAAATGGACAGCAGATGATGGAAAGTTAGCAGAAAACATGAAGAAACCAGAAGAAAGTGGCTGGAACAATTGCAACTGTGTAACTGAGCTGAGGTATTCTGTTTATGTAATTCCTTTTTGACATTGCCACTTGTTCTCTTTCCCCAGTAGGTCATGTATTGTTGTTCTCTGAAATGTATTGGTTTAATATTTGCAGTGTTGCCTTTTGATAGGTATGGTATGGTGCTTTGTGACTCCTGGTAGTGCTGTTAGGATACGGCGGGTTTGCTATTGGTTCTAAATGGGCAGTGTTTGTAGTAGTTCCTAATGTGCCTGGCGGTTGGCACTGGATTATAGTAATGTAGAAATCTTTTAGTCTGTCTTTATCCATACACTCATTAAGAGACATGTTTACTAAAAGTTAGTGTATGTTAGCATTATGCAAATATTTATGCAAATTGACGTGCTGGCACTTTGAGGAAATTCTTTGGTTTTGTGCGGCAGTTTGGGCACTCGGGCTCAAAAAGGTTAGCCATCACTGTTATAGACCTTTATCATATCTCCCCTCAGCTGTCTCTTTTCCAAGTTGAGTCCTCACCTTTTAAACCTTTCCTCATAGGGAAATCCTTCCATCCCCTTTCCCATTTTTGTTGCCATTCTCTCTACCTTTTCTAATTCTGCTATATCTTTTTTAAGATATGGTGATCAGAATTACATACAATATTCAAGGTGCGGTCGCACCATGGAGCGATACAGAGGCATTATAATATCCTTGGTTTTATTCTCCATTCCTTTCCTTATGATTCCTAGCATTCTCTTTGCTTTCTTGGCCGTGGCTGCACACTGGGCAAAGGGTTTCAACCTATTATCCATGACGATGCCCAGATCCTTTTCCTGAGTGGTTATTCCTAATGTGGAACCTTGCTTTGTGGAACCGTGATTTGGATTGTTCTTTCCTAAATGTATAACTTTGCACTTATCCACATTAAATTTCATCTGCCATTTGGATGCCCAGTCTCTCAATTTTTCAAGGTCCTCTTGCAATTTTTCACAATCCTCCAGTGCAGTGATTTGCAAACTTGGGGTTACAGAAACATGACCACCTCCCCTTCTCTCTGGACTTTCACTGTGACCTATGCCAAGCCACCAGTGAGCATGTGGCCTGTGCTCCAGTGAGCATCATAGGCCCTTGCCCCTCATAGATAAGCTTCCTGTTAGGCTGAAAAGTCATGCTGAGTACTGGGGTTTGTAAACATACACTGCACACTGACACAAAGTACCCTGCGTGGACAGCTGCCACTGTGCCACTGCTGTTGCTGCTGCCTTCCTGCTTTAAATGAGTCGAGGGAGGGGAAAGAGGCTGTAGATCTGCCAGTTTGACTTCATCATCATCTAGGGTCACATGAATTTTCAGTTGTTAAAAATGGATTATGAGGGATAAAAGTTTGGAAAGCACTGCTCTAGTGTATTAACAAGTTTGAATAATTTTGTGTCATCTACAAGTTTGATAACCTTACTCGTTATTCCCATTTCCAGGTCATTTCTAAATAGATTAAAAAGCAGCGGGCCCAGCTCAGATCCCTGGATACTCTACTATTCACATTTCTCCAATGAGAAAATTGTCCATTTAGCCATTTTCTATCTTTTAACCAGTTTCCAATCCACAATAGCATGCTGCTTCCTATCCTATGACTTTTTAATTTTGCCAAGAGTCTCTCATGAGGAAACTTGTCAAAGGCTTTCTGAAAATCCAGATACACTATGGTGATCATTCTGAAGTGCAAATAGCGGGGTTGGACGTCCAACCCGCATTCAGCGCCAGGACGCGATTCCTGTCGCAGCGCTCTCCACATATACAGAACATTTGTGTGAGGAGAGCTGGATGTGGGTAGGAGGGCACGGAGAGATGGACCCTGCCGTATTCCTCCCTGATGAGGGAATAAGTGCTGGGCACCGCCACGAGCAGGACCCACAGCCCCCCCATACCCATCATGCCACTGTGGGAGAGCTCACGCCATCAGACCTTGGCCTTGGGGGCCCTCAGTGAGGGTTGGATGGCAGTCTACAGTTGCTGCACTATGCCCGGCCATTCTGCGCCTCTGGCTAGACATCTTAGTACTATGGTGACAGGATGCCAATGCATCAGCATACCAGCCGGAGCACTGTGTGAGGTGGACGGGCAGGCCATGAGACATCCCCTGCATGGGAATCGGGTGCCCGCTTAGACATCAAGTCTGCCATCGTGGGTATGTCCGGGTGCCATGGCGGCAGAATTGGGTACATCTTCAGCACATCCTGTTTTGGCCGGGCAAAGTGGCCAGACATGCCAGAATCAGAATCAGCCTCTTTAACAACTAGCTCATCCACCTGATTATTTACACCTTCATAAAACTAAAAGAGATTTGTGAGGCAGGATTTTCCTTGGCTAGATGTTGTAAGGGGAGATTAGATGGGGGATGGAAAGGGGCATTACGGGAGCAGCGTTAGGGTGGGCAATGGGCGGTTTGCGGCACTGGACATATAGGGCTGATTCCAATGTCGGCCCTGTATGTCTGGGGCCGGCTGCCTGTACGGGGAACTTATTCCACCTCTGAGATGGAATAAGTTCCCCAAGTCGGCAGGGGATGGCAGGCCCGGGGTGCAGCAAAGATGGGAGGGGGCAGAGGAGATTCCCTGCAGCCCGACCCTGGCCTTGGGAGGCCAGATCGGGGGTTGGGCAGTGGGGAATGAAGATTCTTGTCTGGAGGCCAAGGATCATGGCTGCTGAATGGAGCTGCAGTGCCACGGCACCGTGACTCCATTCGGGAACCGTGACTGAGTAAGGCAGGCAAGGCCTGTACCTGCAGGCAGACCAGAATCAGGGTCCTGGCCTGCACATACAGGCCTGGATGCGATTCTGAACCCACGGGGCTAGACGTGCCCCGCAGGATTAGAATCCCGTCTATCTCTGTGCAGTGGTTCTGACCAGGCGCACAGAAGGCTGGGACATCCAGGACAGAATTGGACCCTTTATCTCCCTAGCATGTCCTCATGTGACATTGGCCCAGTCGATACAAGGGAAATTGAAATCTCCCATTATTGCTGTGTTGTAAACTTTACTAGTTTCCCTAATCTCTATTAGCATGTCATCATCTGTCTGCTCATTCTGGCCAGGCGAGCGGTAATACACTCCCGGCGCCATTTCCATCCCCTTTTTACATGGAATTTCTATCCATAGAGAATCTACTGTGTATTTTGTTTCCTACAAAACCTTTATCCTGTTTGACTCAATGCCGTCTTTAACATATAGAGCCACCCATCCACCTATGTGATCTACCCTATCACTGTGATATAGTTTGTAGCCTGGTATCACAATGTCCCATTGGTTCTCCTCCTTCCACAAGCTCTCTGAGATGCCAATTATATCTAACCTTTCATTTAGTGCTACATTTTCTAACTCTCCCATCTTATTTTTTAGACTTCTAAAATTTGCATACAGGCATTTCAAAGTTTGTTTTTTGCTCATATTAACCGTCAGGCTATTGGATGACAGGAATAATTTAGAATCTTTCAACTGTGTCTGATTTTTACCTAAAGGCACCTGAGTTACTCTTACCTTTATGTGGACTATCTCTCTCAAGATGCCATAAACTCCCTATTTTGCTAATATCCTCCAATATGGTAAAATGGTGTGACAAAACATATTTCAGTTATGTTAGTGAAAGGAGGAAGTGCAAACTGAAGGGTGAAGAGGAGGAATATGTAGTAGCTGATGAGGATAAAGCAGAATTGCTTAGCAAATATTTCTGTTCTGTGTTCACAGTGAAGGGCCAGGAGAAGGACCTCAGAAAACACTGACAAATACTGTAGGAACAGAAGTGAGCTGGATCTTGAAAGATTTTCAGAAGACTGTCTTTGCGAGGAGTTAGCTAAACTAAAAGTAGATAAAGCGATGGGGCCAGATGGGATATAGTACATCCAAGAGTGCTGAAAGAACTTAGGGAAATTCTAGTGGCTTGACTGTCTTTTTTAGAGTCTGGCATGTTCCCAGAGGACTGGAGAAAGACACGTGTGGTCTCTTTCCATAAAAGTTGAACTAAAGATGAGGTTGTGAACTACAGGCTGGTTAGTCTGACCTCTGTGGTGAGTAAACTGATGGAAAGGCTGCTAAAACAGATGATAGTGAGATTTCTGGAATCCAGTGGATTGCAGGATTCAAAACAGCATGGTTTTATGAGAGACAGGTCTTGTCAGACAAATCTAATTGATTCCTTTGACTGGGTGACTAGAGAGATGGACCGAGTGAGAGTTCTAGATGTGGTGTATTTAGATTTCATAGAAACATAGAAACATGATGGCAAAAAAAGGCACATGGCCTATCTAGTCTGTCCTTCCATATCAACTACTATAGTCCTCTTTTTACCTTTAGAGATCCTCTGGGCTTCTCCTAGGCTTTTCTGAATTTAGATACTGTCCTCATGTCCACCACCTCCACTGGGAGACTATTCCATGCATCTACCACTCTTTCCATAAAGAAATATTTCCACATATTACTCCTAAGTTTATACCCTTTCACTCTCATCCTATGTCCCCTTCTAGCAGAGCTTGCCTTCAATTGAAAGAGACCCTCCTGTGCATTTATACCCCAAAAGTATTTAAAGATCTCTATTATATTGCCTCTATCCTGCCTTTCCTCCAAAGTATACATATTAAGATCTTTAAGTCTGTCCTGATATGCTTCATAACGAAGACCTCTAACTATTTTAGTAGCCACCCTCTGTATCGACTCCAACCTGCTTATATCCTTTTGAAGGTGTGGTCTCTAGAATTGCACACAATACTCCAAATGAGGTCGCACCAGAAACTTATACAGAGGCACTATCACCTCCTTTTCTCTGCTGGCCATTCTTCTCCCTATACACCTAAGCATCCATCTGGCTTTCGAAGTCACCTTTTCTACCTGCTTAGCTATTTTAAGATCATCAGGCACAATTACGCCAAAGTCCTGCTCTTCTTTTGTGGACAGAAGTACCTTACCCCCTACACTGTACCAGTCCTTTGGATTTTTGCAGCCTAAATGCATGACCCTGCATTTTTTAATATTAAATTTCAATTGCCAAATTCTAGACCATTCTTCAAGCTTAACGAGATCCCTCTTCACGTAATTGACTCCTTCTTCTGTGTCTACTCTATTGCAGATTTTGGTATCATCCGCAAACAAGCAAACCTTACCTGATAGTCCTTCCGCAATATCACTAACAAAGATGTTAAACAGAATCAGACCAAGGACAGATCCCTGGGGCACACCACTGGTAACCTCCTTCTCCTGAGTGAGCTCCATTTACCTGTACCCTTTGTCACCTCCCACTCAACCAATTAATAACCCAGTCAGTAACTTTAGGGTCCATCCCTAGGGTGCTCAGTTTGTTTATAAGTTGCCTGTGCAGAACAGTGTCAAAGGCTTTACTGAAATCTAAATACATCACATCTAGGGCTCTCCCTTGGTCCAACTCCCTGGTCACCCAGTCAAAAAAATCTATCAGATTTGTCTGACAAGACCTGCCTCTGGTGAATCCATGCTGCCTCGGATCCTGTAATCCAGAAACCTCACTCTTCTGTCCTTTAGTAGCCTTTCCAATAACTTACTAACCATAGAGATTAGTGAAGTCTAATGGATGACAGCGGGAGTTCCTTAACCTGAAGCAGGGTTGTTAAGACAGAGACCCGAAATAAGACACGTTGTTATGAGTGAACTCCTTTTATCTCACAAATTTTGAAAACAAAAGTTAAGTGTTAAGTTTTTGCTCACTTTAAAAGTATTAAAAGGAGCAGCTGCAGCGAGAAGATGGTTTTCTCTTATTTATTTATTTATTTTATTTATTTAACATATATTTATAACCCGCAACTTCCAGAGTTCAGTTGCGGTTCACAATAAAACAACATTCCACATAGCAAAAGCTTAGTTTTACATCGAACATTTTTGTAACAATAAAAGTAATGGGTAACAGCTTGAACTAATGCAAAATAGCAAAACTGGCTTATTAAACTATGTACAAAAAACTATATACAGGTACATGTTGGGGGTACTCAGGGTTGGATCGTAGAGTTTATATAATAGCGTAATGTCTGTTAAATTTTTGGGATAAGTATTACTCTGTCATATTTTTAACCTTTATCTGAGTGTATCCAGGGGTTCTTCTGTCTACTTTTGTCACGGCTGCTCCAACAAAAAGAAAAGAAACTTTTTCATTCTATGTGTATTCAGGTTTTTATGTATTGTTAGATTTGTTGATTCCTGACAAGGGTTTTTGTGGTTTGGATATTTGTGCAAAGGGTCCACATGTGCCTCTCTCCAGTCCTCTGGCACCACTCCTGACTCCAAAGAGGCATTGAAAAGGTCAGACAGTGGAGCCGCTAGAACATCCCCAAGTTCCCTCAGTATTCTTGGGTGTATCCCTTCTGAACCTATGGCTTTGTCTACTTTTAGTTTAGCCACTTCCTTACGAATACAGTCTTCTGAAAATCGTTCGAGATCCCTGTTGCTTTGGTTCCTATTCGTGGGTATTTTCTGAGGTCCTGCTCCTAGCCCTTCATCTGTGAACACAGAACAGAAATATTTGTTAAGCAATTCTTCTTTATCCTCATCAGCTTCTAAATATTCCTTCCCTTCACCCTTGAGTGTGACAATACCACTTTTGCCCTTCCTCCTCTCACTAACATATCTGAAAAATGTCTTATCTCTGCATTTTATTACATTGGCTATTTCTTCTTCTTTTTGTACCTTTGCTTTCCTGACTACTGTCACCCCCACCTGGCCAGGTAGATAACTGGTACCAGGAGAGGTCGCCTTTTGTTACCTTTTAAATAAGTTTCCCTAAAAATGGCTGCCAGGAGGGCTGCTGGGAATTGTAGTCTTATCTTAAGGCAAAGGAGTTGTGATCCAGTGGTTAGGCATAAGACAGAGAAAATTTATTTGTTGTAATCAGGGATTCCTTCATACACAGGATACAAGTGGAACAAACCCAAATATAGGATTTTACTCCTGCGCAACAGCTTCTCAAAAGAAAACAGGTACAACTTTGCTTGTATTCAAAAATGTAACTTATTCCAAAAACTATACTTCTTAAATGTTTCTCTTTACAGGAACAAAAATCTCATGAAGCAAAAACAGCTCTTTGAATGTCCCTTGATTATTACTATCAACTTTCAGCTTTATAAGTTGAGCTTAGCACTCAGCTGTTTTTCTTCAGTCGTGACGTCTTCACAAATCAGGTTGCTCTTTAAGCATGCACACATTCAACGGCTCTCTAGATTAGCATTCTTCCACATCAGAGGCTTGACATAAAGCACATTGCATTTCAAAGGAATTGTCTTCTACATCTCCTATTTCCATTTCTTCAATGCTATCATTCTCACACACATCCAAGGGCATCTGTAGGGAGAGCTGACTGTTCTCTTTCTTAATTAATTCATTCAACTTTTTAAGCAGGGCTTGCTTTTGCACTAGCTCCTCTGCTATGTGAGCCACTTGATACTCAGATAAACAGTCTCTCTTTATCCTGGGGTTTTGCTTACTGCTAGAATCAGCTTTTAACTCTAAAGCTAATTCTCCTAAGCTTTTACTGGTTAAGAAATGAGGAGGACACACTTGCCTGGAGTCAGAGGTGTTTAGAATCTCTCTCTGCCCTGTAAGCCAGTCATGCTGTCTTCCGTCTGCAGTAACTTCGTTTGATTGCAACAGCCTATCTTTCAACTGGAACTGTTTTGGCACCTTTCCAAACAGTTCTCCCTGAGCAGATGGAAGCTTTAAGTCAGCAGCCTTTATCTCTCTCCTGCTGCCTTCGTTCAAAGGTTCACCAATACCTTTATCGGATCCTCCTTCCCTTGCTCTCTCAGCTGTTCTTGGCAATCTCTCGGGAGCTCTCTCTCTTCTGCTTCCACTCTTTCCTTCACACTTTCTTTCACTCTCCCTCTTTCCCTTCTTCTCCTCTGTGCTTCTACAAGTCAGCTTTTTAAACTGTTCTTCTTCCTGTGCCACGCCTTGCTCCCAGCACATGTGATTAGAGTCAGGCTTCCCTCTAACCCTGACGTGCTGCTGTGGGCGGGGCTTAGGGATGACTAAGTTATGAGTCATAGACTCTTGGTTACCCGGGAAACCCTTGATACTTTCAGAATTAAAGGTACAGGTCTCATTTCCCTGTGTATCTCTATGCTCAGCAGTGCTCTTCTCACCACACTACTTTGCTAGCATCTCTAAGTCTTCCTCTCTCTGTGATCTCTTGTATTTCATGAAGGCCTCCCTCTTTTTCTTCACCTTTTCAGCTACTTCTTTTGAGAACCATAGCGGCCTCCTTTTTCTTTGACATTTATTTACCTTTCTAACAAAAAGGTTTGTTGCCATTCAGTTTTGCCCACTGTTTTTCTACATCCCCCAGCTGTTCCCATCCCATTAACGACTCTCTGAGGTGTTTTCCCATCTTTGCAAAGTTAGTTTTCCTAAAGTCTAAGACCTTCGCTTTTGAATGGATTTTATCAGCGTTAGTATTAATACTGAACCATACCATCTGGTGTTCACTGGATGCGAGATGATCTCCCACTATGACATCAGAAACACTTTCCCCATTGGTAAGCACTAAGTCCAGTATGACCCCATCACGTGTGGGTTCTGTTACCTTTTGCCTGAATAGTTCTCCTTACTTCTAGATGACACCTCTGTAGGGATGTGCCAATCCACATCCTGTATATTGAAATCACCTATCAGTAGCACTTCTTCTTTCATGGCAATACTTTGTATGTCTTCTATTAAATCTTCGTCCACTTCTACTCCCTGTGAGGAGGATCTGTATATAACTCCGATGCAAATAGATTTCCCTTTCCCTCTTTCTAGTTTAATCTATAGTGCCTCCTCTTTTCCTTTTAAGCCTTGCAGTTCTATAGCTTTAATAATATTTTTGACATATAGTGCCACTCCACCTCCCCTTCTTCCTACTCTGTCCTTCCTGAATGAAGTATAGCCTGGTATAATTACATTTGAGTCATGGTTTTCCATGAACCATGTCTCTGTAACCACCACTAAATCCAAGTCATCCTCTTCCATTAAAGCCTCAACATCTGGGATCTTATTTCCTATGCTACGAGCATTTAGACACACCACTTTCCAGATGTTGCCCCATTACTCATTTCAACAAGAGGTATTTAATGTTTCACTTACCTGGGGGGCTTTCTTCACTTACCTGGGGCTCTCTTCACCCATCCCCAATGGATCTAATTTAAAGCTCTCTTCAGTAGGTTAGCCAGTCTGCTAATGAAGATACTTTGACCCTTCTTGGGCAGATGGACACCATCTCTGCTCTGCAGCCCTTCGAACATCATCCCATAGTCCAAAAAAACAAAATTCTCTCGATGACACCATCCATGCAGCCATGCATTCATCTCCAGGATGCAAGTTTCTCTTCCTTGGCCTTTACCCTCAACAGGGAGAATTTAAATCTTTTGACACTGTTCTGCAAAGGCAACTTATAAATAAATTGAGTGCCTTAGGAATGAACTCTAAAGTGACTGACTGGATTAGAAATTGGTTGAGTGGGAGGTGACAAAGGGTATAAATAAATGGAGCTCACTCTGAGGAGAAAGATGCTGCTAGTGTTGTGCTGCAGGTATCTGTTCTTGATCCGACCCTTTTTAACATTTTTTAAGTGGCATTGTGGAAGGGCCTTGGGTAAGTTTTGCCTCTTCATGGATTCCAAACTCTGCAATATGGTAGATACCCAGGAAGGTGCAGATAGCATGAGGAGGGATCTAGCAAAGCTTGATGAGGAGAGCCTCTTTCAATTGAATGAAAGCTCTGCAATGAGAAGCATAGAATGAAGGTGAAAGGAGATAGACTCAGGAGTAACATGTAGAAATATTTCTTTAAGGAAAGAGTGGTAGATGCATGGAGTAGTAGAGACAACAACTGTATCTGAATTCAAAGAAAGCATGGGACAAACATAGAAGATCTCTAAAGGAAAAAAGGGACTGTAGAGCTTAGTGGTTGGTAAGGAAGGACAGATTGGATTAAGAACATAAGATATGCCACACTGGGTCAGACCAAGGTCCATCAAGCCCAGTATCCTGTTTCCAACAGTGGCCAATCTAGGTCACAAGTACCTAGCAGTTTCCTCGAAAGACACAGGTTCCATGATGCTTGTATTGGCCATATGGTTCTTATCTACCATCATATTTCTATGTTTCTGTGTTTAAAGATACATCATTCTGAACCATGCACTCTTGGGCAACTGTTACCTTTCCCCATTATCTAATTTAAAAGCTGCTCTAACTCATTTTTAAAGGTTAATGCCAGCAGCCTGGTTCCACCCTGATTAAGGTAGATCTCATCCTTTTGGAAAAGCACCCCCATTCCCCAGAAAGTTCCCCAGTTCCTAACAAATCCAGTACCCTCTTCCTTGCACCAATGTCTCATCCATGTATTGAGACTCCAGAGCTCTGCCTGCCTCTTGGGTCCTGCCATTGGAACAGGAAGCATTTCTGAAAATGCTACCCTGGAAGTTCTGGATTTCAAACTTCTACCTAAAAGCCTAAATTTGGCTTCCAGAACCTCCCCCACCCCACACTTTCCTATGTCACTGGTTCCAAGACAGCAGGCTCCTCCCCAGCACTATCTAAAACCTTTTCTAAGTGGCATGTGAGGTCCACTACCTTTGCACCAGGCAGGCGGGTAACCAGGTGAGTCTCACATCCACCCAGCTATCTACATGCCTAATGATTGAATCGCCAACTGTTATGGCTCTCCTAACTCTTTCCTCATGGGCACATGGTCCTGGAGACACATCCTTGGTGCGAGATGATATTACATCGCATGGAAGATAGGTCCTAGCTACAGGATCACTTCCTACCACAGCAAGGTGTTGCTTTCCGTCCACATGACCTCTCTCCTCCATGGCAGCAGAGAGGCTGCCAGACTGGAGTTGGTACTTCTCTACTATATCCTTGTAGGTCTCATCTATATACATCTGCATCAGTACAGCTCCTTCAAGTCTGCTACTCTAGCCTCCAGCTATGTTTGCTTTGTTTGTATGTGTCCAGTTTCCCTGCCGGGTGCTGATTCTACTTCTGGATGTCTGCATGTATGGGGCTACACAGATCTCTTGCATTGCTTTGACTGCTGCTGCTCTTAACAGACCCTCTGAAAATGATGACCTGGGGACCTCCACATCTTGTCTGCTGTTTGGGCAAGCCCTACCAACTATAGTTCCCTGCTTGTTCACTGGGTGTCTGTCAGCAGCTAGGTGTCCCCTTCTGAGATGTTCCTATGGATGTGCAATTGTTGACTCACCTGGCTAGTGATATGCAGTTGGTCTCTCAGACCCACTTTGTGAAGTTGCACCATCCTGGTAGGTAGAGGACATCCTCTTTGGCCAGTATAAGCTGGCAGAGCATGAGGGTCTCTGCACTGGCAAAGTTGGTCTGCCGTGTGGCTATCATCATGCTCTCCTGTTTGGCTCTGCATGGACAAGATACACAAGCAGATATTCCATGGGGGGGGGGGGGGCACGTGCTGTGAAGGTGAGCAGATATGAATCCTGAAGGTGTGTGCACACTTCTGCTGGTGACCATGTATGTACATATCCTGGGATGGCGGGAGGGGAGGGGCAAAAACAAAATTGTAGATGTACATCTTTATTTTGGCATGGAGATATATGTTGTTGCAGCTGTCGCTCTCTATGGGAACTATGCATATGTGTGGAGCTCCATTTTCAGTCGTATGTGTGTACAAGCCCCACTATCCTGGACATGTGCATGTTTGTGGAGTGGATGTGCTGATTTCACAAGGGCCGTGCACATGCATGCCACCTTTACTAAAATCACCACTGCTTTCCGCACACTCTGACTTGCACATCTCCACCGCCGCCTGGAAGACCCTTCTAAAATATGAATTCACACCTTTGCAAGGACAATGAAGGTTCAGAGAACTACCAAAATGGCCTGTAACATACACCCTACAGAGACATTAGATACTCATTGATAGAGGCAACTGGACAGACTGAGTGGGCCAAATGGTCCTCATCTGCCGTCAGCTAATATCCCTACGGTTTATGAAGCTTCTGTTTTATATGACATTGCTGAGTATCCCGGCTAACAGCCTTTCTTCTGTTCAGGTTCAGCCCCATCTCTCTGCTCCTCTGCCTCATCATTACCTCTTTATCTTGTCCTGGGATGGCAGCAGTCTTCTACTGCTGGCAACAACACTGGGATCCCCTTTTAAATCCCTTCCTCCGTTTTTGTCATGTTTTTAACTTCTCTAGTATGTGTGTGATAGCCAACTGCTGGCCATTTGTATATTTGCTCACTATCAGATTTACAAGATAATTCATGATCGCCTTCTACACCCCTATGCGTCTCAACATCCCTATGCGTCTCAACATCACCAAACAATTCAGTTAGTGAAAGGGCTAAGGGACCTCAGATAGGAGAAAACGCGCCATTTCAACAGCGTAGTCAAGGCCAAGGTTTTCTTTTTACCACTCCTATGTCTTTCATCAGTCCCAAAAAGAACTAAGTGTTTTCAAATTTGTAAATGCATATAAAAATTCAAGAACCAGTTAGCTTATAAAGATGGTATCCCAAAAGGACGCGTAAGTCTCCAAACTGTGAAATTACACATCGAGTTGAGTTTTGCCAGTTAACTGAAAAATAGCCGCCTCAGGAAAGATCGCACAGGAAGAATGGAGAGCAATCAGGTAAATGTATACCATTTTGGGATGCCATCTTTATAAGCTAAGCAGTTCTTGAATTTTTATATGCATTTAAAAATTTGTAAATAGTTCTTTTTGGGACTGATAAAAGACTTTGGAGGAGTAAAAATACCTTGGCCTTGACTATGCTGTTCAAATGGGGGGTTTTCCCCTATCTGAGGTCCTTTAGCCTTTCACTATGGGGTCTATTCAGAGCCCTGAATAGCAGGGATGTATGACCTGCTTGGACATACATCCCCGCTATATGTCCCCCTTGCTGTCCCCGTGCAAGGCTCCCTGTATGAACAGCAGAGTTGTATGGGGAGCCATAGATGGGGTGGGAGGGAGTGGGCGGAAGGTAAAGCAAGGGCGGGTCATCACCCTGGATGTACAAGACCAATTCTGAGGTCGGCCCTGTATATCTGGGGTAGGCTGGTTAGATGGAGGACTTATTCCAACTCAGTGGTGGAATAAGTCCCCCTGGATGTGGGGTAGTGGCGGCGGCCAGCAGGCACAAAACATGGAGGCATGCAGGGGGAGCCCCGCAGCTGAACCCTGGCCATGGGAGACCAGATCGGGGGTCTGGCTGTGGGGAAAGGACAGTCTCGGTGGTGGCCATCAAACGCAGCTCCTGAATAGAGCCATGTGCTGATGTGCTATTCCAATAAGGCAGAAAAGTATAGCCACAGTTAAGGAAACACCAGTCACTAGCTAACATCGCTCAATAGTTATGCATCCACCCATTTAGGAAAACAAACAGTGAAAGAGAGAGAAAATTAAAACCCGATAGAATTAACGGGAAAAGATACAGGGATGTGTTTACTAAAGAGTATTAGGCTATTGCAGCTAACTCTCGGCATTAGCGCAAATGGCGCTGCGTTAGCTGCAAAAGTCGCATGTTATCTGTTGGGAGCTTGCACAGCATTTCCCCAGCAGATAGCACTGTGAAAATGCAGCGGTCACGGCATGGCAGCATCACAGATGCAGCTAATGCCAGCCATTGAGATGACATTAGCTGCACCCGTGATAACTGCAAAATGTGTGGTTACTGTGCGCTGCAGATGCACGTGGTAAATGTTCATTGCAGGCATGCCCACTCTCTGCCCACAAGTTGCCCACACACACTGCTAACACATGGTATACATATAGCATGGGAAATTCCCTGTGCTATCTGCATTTGGCCCACGTTCGCTATTACTGTGGTATGCTTTTTCTATGTTACCACCACACTAACAGGATAGCAAACATGCCTCACAGAAGCAAGGCATTGCAACTGGTTGTGATTTCCAAGAATTGACCATTCAAGGAATCATACCCAAAGATGTGATATTGGTAAGAAGGTTTTTTCACAAGCATTGATCTCATCTCATCTACTGCTGGGAAGGAATTTGCACTTGTGAGTATTTACCTGTTGAGGAATTACCTTAAAACTTGGGGAAAGAGGGAGGTTTGGATTAAATTGAAATTAGATGTCTACTGATAATTTTGTATCTATTTATATAGTCAGTAAAGACATAGCTTACCTTTGTGTTGGAGTTTATTTCCCACCCTCTCTCCTCAACTTCTACCCATCTGAGGTTCAATCTTTGATTTATAGGGTGTTAAACTAATTAATTAAATAGAAGCTGAAACTATTAGAGGAAGAACAAGATTGGCTTTCCTAAAGCTGTGAGAGTTAAAGAAAAAATTCCAGTTTCAAATTGGAATGTTACAAGATGCTCAAAGATCCATGTTGAATGATGCTGAGAAGATCAAGAAAAGGTGGAAAGAATATACAGAGTTATTATATGATAAAGATCAAGTGGACCAACAGCTGTTTCAACCTGTACCTTATGATCCAGAACCATTGGTGATGAAAGAAGAAGTTGAAGCAGCATTGAAAACCTTATCAAAGAACAAAGCACCAGGCATTGATGGCATTCCCATAGACGTATGAGGTCCACAAAGAGAACAGCGCTAGCCACTCAACGAGCAGAAACAAAAACAGGAAGCGGCAGATTCGACACCCAACACCTTTATTAGTACAGATTAAGTGGCCTAAACCCAACACAGGACTGTGTTTCGTCCTTAGGACCAATCCCCACTTCATCAGGGGTTATCAGGGCACACTAAAAAATATAAATTATAAAATTACATGAAGAAATACAATCAAAGTTAAAACAATAAATATGCCAAAGAGGGGTTAAAATAAAGAAATATAACATAAAAGAAATACAATATACATAAAATAAAGAAATATAACATAAAAGAAAGACTAAATTGGACTATATCAGACGGCTAAAGTCTCAAAGGAAACTAAAAACACACTAATAAAACCCAAAAAAACATAAACACATCATGAATATCTAAATCAAAATCATAAAGGTAATACATATAAAATCAATTTCAGTGCATTAATCAACAACCACTCTGTAATAAATAAAATTATATATATATAAAATTTTTTATATATGTATATATAAATAAGTATATAAGTATATAAATATATAAATAATTAAAAGTATAAAAATGTATAATGGAATACAAATGAGAATACTATAAAAAATAAGAGATCAAAAGAAAAATTAAATTGCTTAATCTAACATTTATAAATTGTAGAGTACTTGACCAAACATTTACAAGGAACCTACATAAAAAACAGAGAAAATGGAAGGGATGAGGAGACCAGAAAGAGTAAGTCCGAACTAGACCTAATGCAAAGCACTGGATTTTTTAAGTGCACCTTAGCGTTGTTTTTGGCGTTCGCCCAAGTGGGGTTCCTTTAGTATTTTATGTGTTCTCGATGTTATAATGAGACAATATATGTTATTTTAAGGTTTCATGGAACAATAACATTGGGCCAGAAGCTCGAAGTGGATTGCGTGGTACAAGGCGTCCTTCGGGCTTTGTAAAGGCAAGACAAACAAAAGGTTCAACACGCGTAATTTGCACTTTCAATGGGCAGTCTCTGGCGGCCTTTTGAATCCTGACAGTTCATAGGTTTTTTTTTAGAGTTTTATGGTGCCTAAAAGTTTTTATAGGTGGTCTTGATTCTAAATTTACCTGTACAATTGATGTTGGCATTTCCTTCCACTCGTTCAAATAATGTACGTTTCTTTAAATTGATCTTTTACAGCAATATATTTTATTTTAAATATCCTTTCATATCTTTGAGGACCCTTAGTTAGCCGTTATTACGGCTTTTTACTTCAGCATTAAAATACGGGTTACATAAGTTAACGAATGAAAGTCTTATTTATAACACAGGTACACTACCAAAAAACTGCCTCCAGTTTTGCAACTGATTCCTATAGATTTTGGGGTGCTGAATCCAGGAAAAATAGCCAAAATGTTCCATCACGTCACGTTTTCTTGCAAAATTAGATTTCTTACCCATATAAGGAATGTTCACATAATTTCTTTTTAGCCGACTGCAGTTTATTTTCTTGGCCCAAAATAGAGGTTGTAATGGTTAACTAACTAGAAACACTCCCTCATGATATTTTAGAGTGTTTTGTATTCATTTTATACATTAACAGGACAATTGGGAGGCGGGGGCTAAATCCAGTACTCGCGCTGGCGCATGTTCTTTCCTGTTCGCCTCGCCTCGTTCGCTCGCTCAAACACGGTGGTTGCGACATGAACGTTCCTGTCAAATTTCAGTTTCTTGCAAGTCCTTTTGTTTGCTCAGTCGTAATCCAGCTTTATTCCGAAGTGGTTCACTACAGTTGTAGTTTGCAGTGCTGTGTATTTGTGATGGCTCACAGAGCCAGAGGTTGCGTCAACTCTCCGGACAGTTTTTGTTTTATTTGTGGGGAATATACCGTGAAAAAGCGGCAGAGGAACATTTCTGCATTTATTAAAAAAGTATATTTCGCCTATTTTGGTTTGAAGTTAGGCGATCAAGACAAACCGTGGGCTCCTCACAAAGTGTGCAAGACATGTGAGGAAGATCTACGCTTATGGATGAAAGGTAAAAAACAAGCATTTCGTTTCGGAATACCTATGATGTGGCGTGAACAAAGAGACCACAGCAGTGACTGCTATTTTTGCTCTTGCATTGTGAAGGGATACAACTTAAAAAATAAGAACGTAATAAGTTACCCCAACCGTCCCTCAGCAATTAGGCCTATGCCTCATAGCAACGAAGTACCTGTGCCTGAACCACCAAAATCTTTGGATCATATTTGTGTGGACGGTTCTGATCATGATGAGACTCATCAGATGGCTTTTCCCGATGAGTCCAGTACTTCTGAGTTTGAAACTGAACCAGATCCGAAACCTGAACTTTTCTCTCAAGCTGAATTGAATGATTTAGTCCGGGATTTAGGACTCCCAAAAGATGCTGCCCAACTGCTAGGTTCTCGGCTTAAACAGAAAAATCTATTGTCACCAGGAACAACTTTTTATTGGTACCGCAACCGCGAGACACAATTTTTGAAGTATTTCAGCAAAGAGGAAGATTTGGTATTTTGCAACGATATATACGGAGTGATGGAAAAGTTTAAACTCAAGTATGATCCTGCTGAATGGCGGCTGTTCATTGATTCGTCAAAAGACAGCATAAAAGGTGTTCTTCTTCATAATGGCAACACATTCGCTTCAGTTCCTATTGCTCACTTTGTTATTCTCCAAGAAAAATACGAGAATTTGGCCCTGATTCTTCAGAAGATTCGTTATAATGAGCATAAGTGGATGATTTGTGGAGACTTTAAAATTCTATCCATGCTATTAGGGCAGCAATCCGGTTTCACCAAATATCCCTGCTTCCTTTGCTTGTGGGATAGCCGGGCCCGCGATCTACACTGGGGAAAAAAGACTGGCCAATTCGGGAGTATTTGAGACCCGGTGAGAAAAATGTTCTTCATGAGAGCTTGGTACCTCGTGATAAAATTCTATTACCACCTCTCCACATTAAGTTGGGTCTCATTAAGCAATTCATCAAGTCCCTTCCAAAAGATGGTGAGTGCTTTCGGTACCTTTGCTCAAAGTTCCCCCGACTTTCTGAAGCAAAGCTAAAGGAAGGAGTGTTTGTTGGCCCTGATATAAGGAAACTCATTTCAGATGGAGCATTCGCTGAAACGATGTCTGAGAAGGAAAAAGAAGCCTGGGATTCCTTCAAGGATGTTGTTCTCAAATTCCTGGGGAACAGGCGGGATGAGAACTATAAGGATATTGTTGCCAGGATGCTCAATGCCTTCAAAGAACAAGGCTGTAACATGAGCCTGAAAGTCCTTTTCTTGCACTCCCATGTGAACTACTTTCCCGAAAACTTGGGGGCGTACAGTGAAGAACAAGGTGAAAGGTTTCACCAGGACATCAAGGACGCAGAGAGAAGGTACCAAGGAAGATGGAACACCACTATGATGGCTGATTTCTGCTGGTTGCTGCTGCGGGAAACCCCAGATGAAAAATACGCCAAGCAGCGCACCAAGAGAAGCATTCGGGGAAGAAGAAACGGGCCCAACAGGAGATTGATTGACCCAAGAATGACTTTAAAATCTAAACTGTGTTGACAAATATCGTGTTTTTACTAAACTTTGAAATAAAAATTTGCTAGTTATTACCACAGTGTCAGATCTCATTTATTAGAATTTTATTTTCACACCATCGGGTGTTTGTCTTCATGTATTGCAATGGTGCGGTTTGCGTTTTCTATTCTTACATACATACCTGTACAACATTTTTTGCACATTTCTTTGCTTTGCTTTGTGTCTAACCTCGCTCTTATATGCTCAATGTTTGTGCACATGTATGTGGCTGTTTTAAGTGCAGACAATTTTGCTACCATCACAGTGTGTTTTGTTGACATTACTCTATTCTTATGTGCTGCCTTGTTACAATTTTCTTTATTCTTATTTGAATAACTACTAAACAATTAGTATAAAGAATTCATCCAAGAAACTTTTATCTCGATCGCACTCAATCTGAAACGTTCACCTCAAACTGCTAACCCAATGTAGCAAAAAATCTGTACGTGATGGAGCAAATTGGTTACCAGATTTGGATTCAGCGCACCAAAAAACGTAAAAATCAATCGAAACATTAGAGGCAGTTTAAAAAAATTTTTTTTAGTGTACCTGTGTAATCCTTCCTCTTTCCCTTCCCCTCCCCCCCTTTTTCCCCCCTTTCCCTTTCCCCCTTTCCCTTTCCCCCTCCCCCCTCCCCTTCCTCCCCCCCTCCCCTCCCCTCCCCCTCCCCCTCCCCTTCCTCCCCTCCTTCCCCCTCCCCCCTCCCCCCTCTCCCTCGTTTATCATGTTTTAAACAATTTGGGTAACAATGATACAAAACTATTATAAAATGACTTCAATTCATATTAATTCAATTAATTTTAATCGGGGCAGTATCCAAAACCTTCCATCAATTTTAAATGTATAATTTATTATATTTATTATTATTATTATTGTCTTCTTAATTATCCCTCCTTTTAAGAAATAATTTATTTGATTGGGGCAGCACTCTGATTTTGCATACATTTTATATTCATGTTTCTATTTTTAGAAGTTTTTTAGATAATAGCGACTTCCATTGACTCAAATGAGCCTGGTGAAGTCTATGAACATCACACACCCCAGGTAATGCCCCCCTTTTATATTTTATATTTTATCCAGTGCTTTGCATTAGGTCTAGTTCGGACTTACTCTTTCTGGTCTCCTCATCCCTTCCATTTTCTCTGTTTTTTATGTAGGTTCCTTGTAAATGTTTGGTCAAGTACTCTACAATTTATAAATGTTAGATTAAGCAATTTAATTTTTCTTTTGATCTCTTATTTTTTATAGTATTCTCATTTGTATTCCATTATACATTTTTATACTTTTAATTATTTATATATTTATATATTTATATACTTATTTATATATACATATATAAAAAAAAATTTATATATATAATTTTATTTATTACAGAGTGGCTATTGATTAATGCACTGAAATTGATTTTATATGTATTACCTTTATGATTTTGATTTAGATATTCATGATGTGTTTATGTTTTTTTGGGTTTTATTAGTGTGTTTTTAGTTTCCTTTGAGACTTTAGCCGTCTGATATAGTCCAATTTAGTCTTTCTTTTATGTATATTGTATTTCTTTTATGTTATATTTCTTTATTTTAACCCCTCTTTGGCATATTTATTGTTTTAACTTTGATTGTATTTCTTCATGTAATTTTATAATTTATATTTTTTAGTGTGCCCTGATAACCCCTGATGAAGTGATATACGAAACACGGTCCTGTGTTGGGTTTAGGCCACTTAATCTGTACTAATAAAGGTGTTGGGTGTCGAATCTGCCGCTTCCTGTTTTTGTTTCATTCCCATAGAAGTATTACAGCAATCTGATGCAGCTGTTACCATACTTACATGGCCAACTAACTGGAAAAGATCTGTGTTTATACCAATAATAAAGAAAGGTGATCCAATTGACTGTGGAAATTATCACACAATCGCTCTGATCCCACATGCCAGCAAGATTCTACTGAAGATTATTCAAAAGAGACTACAACCATACTTGGAACAAGAACTACCTGAAGTGCAAGCAGGGTTCAGGAAAGTGCGAGGAATGAGAGACATTAGGATCTCTATATGTGTGTTATTGACTACAGCAAGGCTTTTGACTGTGTAAACCATGAGAAACTTTGGGCCACATTAAGAAGCATGGGTATACCAGAACACCTGATTGTTCTCTTGCACAACCTTTACATTGATCAAGAAGAAACAGTTTGAACGGAACAACTAGAAACAGAGTGGTTTAAAATCAGCAAAGGCATATGACAAGGCTGCATACTTTCCCCCCACCTGTTTAATTTACAGAGGTGTGAAGATTGGTGGGAGACTCATCAACAACCTTAACTACGCTGATGATACCACTTTACTGGCTGAAAGTGAAGATGATCTGACACATTTGCTTCTCAAGATTAAGGAACATAGTCTTAAAATGTGCCTGCACCTTAATGTAAAGAAGACAAAGGGGTATGTTTACTAAACCGTCTTAATGTTACCGGCGCTAGTTGCAGCGTTAATGTGAAGAATGCCATATAAGGTAGTGGGCGGTCCGGAGGTAAGGTTGCAAGGAAACGGTATTGTGCGATAGTGGGCGCCGTGGCACGTTAATGCGCGTTAACCCTAAGTTCATGCCAGCGCAGTGTTGAAAGCTATAAAGATGTAGCCCACTGGTTACTGCATTGACTGTGGAGGCAGAGGTCATAGGTTTGATCCTGCAGTGGTGTTATGTAAGAAGGCTGTCTGAGGCATTTCCTTTTTTTTATTTAAATCTGTGCTGTCTGAGGCATTTCCCTTTTTTAAGTTATATCAGTGCTGCCAGCAAAAACATCTTCACAGTGCCGTAACCTAAGGTGCCGCATAAGGCGCCCTATAAGGCACTCCATAGGGCACATTATAAAGTGCCCTGTCTGGCAGCACTGATTTAAATTAAAAGTAAAAGCCTCAGACAGCCTTATTAAAGAACACCCCTGCGGGATCAAACCCATGACCTCTGCCTGTGCAGTCATTGAAATAACCACTGAGCTACATCTCTATAGTGTCTAACACACCGCTGGCTGGCTACAGAAAGACTGCAGGTCACCACACAAACTGTCTGCTGTGGTTACCAGGATAGGGTAAACCCACCCGTACCCATGATGCACTGCACATGCAGATCAGCAGCCAACATCTGCTCACAAGATGGGGTATGTGCCTCTATAGCACCCTGGCCTGGTAGGGGGAACTGACCATGTGTGTTACTGGCACAGAGTAGCTACAGACCGTGACATTGTGCGGTTCCTGTGCTCACCCCGAGGGTGAGGTGGGGTGCCCAGCACCAGGTCCGCAGTCCCTGGCTTGGCTGAGATAGGCTATGCTGCAGGTCCCCATCAGTGCTAGTGTGTGCTAGGTAGTCCTTGCAGACACACCTATGTCCGTCTTTATTTCTTAGTCACATCTAGCCCTTGTGGACTATGATGTACTCAGAATTTTGCATATCCTGTGTGGTTGCCATGGTCAAATGTTATAAGAGAATGGTGGTGGTTGAACCCAAAAGCGGATTATGTAGCACCACCCAACCCGCTCTCTGTGGGTCAGGGTGGAGGACAGGATCTCCCACCAACAGATCCACATTATATATCTCTGCAATGGTGGCAGTAGAGGGGACCATCAACCCCAGTCCTGCTGGGGAATAGGCACCCTATAGGGCAGTCAATGCAGATCTTTACACAACACATAGGGCACTGGCAGACAGGCAGTAGACCTGGAAAAGCTCAGCTGCCCCCCACCACTATCTGACATTCACCAGCAGAGGACACAGTTAGTCTCCACCCTGCAAGGTGTTCCAGACAGTCTGCTAGCTAGTACATGTTCCTGGAGGAACTGTATGCACCCAAAAATAGAATGTGAGCATACACACACACTCCAAGCAGGTATGTCAGTGATTGGGCCCCAGAAAAGAAAACTCATAGATATCACTTGAGAGAAATGCTGCATAGTACTTTGGGGGAACCTAGCCATGCCATGGTCACTGCTCAGTCAGGGTGAGAGTGACCCCCCCCCCCCCAGCATGACATGCTGTGGCCACCCTGTCCGTGCAGGTGGTGGTCGGGCAGTACAATGTCCCAGCCATTGCCCTATGCCCTGTGCAGATGCATCCTGCCCAGGCCACCCTGTCCGGGCCATACCCACAGTACCTTGCTCCTCATTATGCACATTGGCAGGCTAATACTGGAAACAGTGCAAGCAGTGTGGGCTCAGTAAGGTGTAGGCAGCCTCAAAACACTGGATAGACATGCACACACTCCCACATATATGCCAGCATTGTGCAAATATAGAGGTTTTTGGCAGCCCTGGCCGCCACACCAGTCCTGGGCACAGTGCAGGCATTACTATGGTACGCAATACTGTTGGGGTCACTCCCTGGGGTGGTAAACACTGTCAGAAACAAAAACTGAAACACACTCCACAGATATCAGAAAGGTTGCTATGATGAATCTTTGTCAACAAATTGTGTTTAACTTAGGATTTGTTATCTGACATTAATCATAGCAACCTTTTGATATATGTGCAACATGTTCCCAAGTTTAGGACGACATTGCTAAGGTATGCAGGTGCTAGTATTGGGAGATGCTGCTCCGTGCAGGGCCCAACAGCCTGACTCTCCATGAGGCTTTGGATAGTGGAGCCTGTGGGTGTGGGTGTTTGTGCCCCTGTTGGCCGCTGCTCTAGGGCAGAGGTTCCCAACTCTGGTCCTGGTGGGCCAAACATGGTTCAGGTTTTCATGCTGTCCCTAATGAATATGCATGATATACATTTGCATACAATGGGGGCGGTGCATACAAATGCAGCACAGGCATATTTATTAGGGATAGCATGAACCTGAATGGTGTTTGGCCCTACAGGACTGCATTTGGGAAACTCTGCTCTAGGGATTGCACATGTTTATGGTGTCTGTGCTCTGTAGGGTAAAATATAGGCGTTTATGGCATGTTTATTTTATCTGCATTAAAGGTTCCATCTTTATTACCACAGTTTAGTACTGGGTAAAATATAGGGATGTGGTTTGCAGGAGCCACAGCTGGAACTTTAACCTGTGATCTTCTGCCCCTGAACACACTGGCTGTGTGTACTGCACCAAATTGTTGCCACAGAGGCAGATCATTCCCTGGGGATACCATGACTGTTCGTCAGACAGACCATGTCTAGTGCAGTGCACGGCACCCACCTAAACGGGGCTTGGCTGTGGTCTGCTGTGGGCAGATGCCACTGCCCCCTCCGCCACCAGCACCCCTCCGCCACTATGCTGACATGCCCTTGTGCCGGTGGTGCTGGTGGTGTGCAGTCCCAGGCCATCCAGTGTGCCGGTAGGCGGCTGCCTATGGTGCGTAATATTGGGTAGGGGTGCCTGTATAGACATCCATGCTTCCCCCCGGCACTGCCTGCCAATGTTATGTGCCCTTTGGGGTACTTGCTGGGTACTGTCCCCTGGGACCCTGTGGGGCACACACTCGTGGACATGTTTGCCCTTGGTCAGTTGCTGTCTTGCTAGTTTTCCGCTTCTACATTCCTATGTGTCACCTAGGCATCTGCCTAATCCACCCGGTGCCCCAGCTGCCCCACTGCATGTCCCGCCTGCCACCCCCTGTACCCCATTTGCAGCCTCACCGTAGTGCCCTCTCGTACTTGGGCACTATGATGTTGCTGCACATGTATCATTACTATCACTTTTCTTGGTTTCCCTGCCTTTGCTGCACATTGCTGACTGAAATGGTCTCTCTCCCCTGCAAATGTGCCTCTAGCACGAGGTTTTCACTGGCGCTAATTTTCAGACCTTCATTTCACGGCGTTAGTGTGCATGGGGCCTCTCCCCGCCCACTCTCCACCCATGGACCCCTTATCTCTGCCCCTCCGCTCTCTGTGCGCCTTAACGCTGGCGGAGACGTTATCACGCGATACGTGACGTTCTCGCATGGTAATGCACCATTATCACGCAATAACATCACTTATCGTGCGATAACGTCACTTATCGCGTGATAATGTCGCCGCTGCGATGTTAGCGCTGTTTAGTAAACATACCCCAAAGATTCTGACGTACTGCCAAAATCAATAAATTCATTGTTGATGGAAAAAAAATTGAAGTAGTGGATAACTTTAACCTACTTGGATCAACTATCATTAAAGAAGCAACAAGCAGTCAAGAAATCAGATGATGCATTGCTCTTGGCAGAATGGCTATGAAGGACCTAGATAAGATTCTCAAGAGCAGAGATGTCTCTCTCCATACAAAGATTTGACTTGTTCAAGCCATGGTATATTCACTAACGTCATATGGATGCGAAAGTTGGACAGTGAAAAAGATAGACAGGAAGAAAATTGATGCCTTTGAATTATGGTGCTGGCAATGAATACTATGTATATCATGGACTGCCTGAAGAACAAACCAGTCAGTAGTAGAGGAGATCAATCCTAAGCTTTCTTTAGAAGCTCAGATGACAAGACTTTGACTTTCATACTTTGGACATTTTGTGCGAAAAGAGAGGTCATTAGAGAAAGACATCATGCTTGAAAAGTAGAAGATCAACGCAAAAGAGGAAGGCCAGCAATGAGATGGATCGATACAATAACAGCAGTTATGGGTGCCAGTCTGTCAACAATGAGCCACCTGACTGAAGACCGAACACAGTTTAGGATAACTATCCAGAGGGTCACCATGAGTTGACACCGACTCGATGGTACTTAACAACAACAAAACTAATTTAAAAGATAGGTGGGATTTTTTATCTTCTTTTTCATCACCAGATTCAATTAGACATCTTCTTCAGCAAGTTATTAGCCCTTAGTAATAGGTTAGTTCTAGGTTCTTGCAGGGATTAATTTAGAAGCCATCGTTGCGATTTACACTTGTGTAATCAGGCATATATATCTGTACCTGGAATTTTAGAAAGGGTCCAATTTACACATGGATGTCCTTAATATGTGGAAGCTTTGAGGGGGGGGGGGTGTCACAGGGGTAGTCTGGGTATAGCCTGGGCAGGGAAAAAATCTACACATGCATTCTCTATATGAAATGCGGACTACATGTGCAAGCCCAAAATTCTCCATGTCATGATTTACACCTATTCCCTGGCACATGAAAATTTTTAAGAAGTGCATGTTTTGGCTAGCCCTTAACAGGAGGGATTAAGGGCTCCCCACTAGTTTATTTCCCCTTCCAAATTGAAATGAGTTCAAGATAGAGTCCATCATAGTTGACTAGCAGCATCTGCATGTCTAAGTTTGCAAAATGGCTTACATGTACATTTACATGTGCACGTTATGAAATGCCAACACTTGCATGTGTAAGTTGCTGGGCTTCCTCTGTTGATTTTTCTTACATTTCAGTTTGTAAAATGGTGCTTCCCACTGCACTTGGATGTCATTCCAGATGCGTTTTTCCACTTCCTTCATGTATTTCAGAAACTGTTCCACTTTTGGCAGAGCCCATTTCTAAAATTCCATTGCCTTAACCTTGATGTCTCAATTCTCATTTCTACATACTATCAAAAATGTGTCTTCATATAAATAGCATACGACATATCTAATAAACCTAAGGATCTTTATATCAGGTTAAGTATTCTTAATTCCTTAGCAACCTTAAATAACTAAACAACTCACTAATACTAAGATGAACATAGCAGTTCAGTGGCATTGAGTGCCACATGTAGGACTATTTCCCAATTGGTGGAAGTTCATATGTGTGCATTCGGTGCAAAGAGCTGCTGGCTCTCAGGAAATGAGTCCGATCTCTGGAGGCTAGAGTAGCAGACTTGGAGGAGCTGAAGAAGACAGAGACATACATAAAGGAAACCTTCAGGGACATAGTAGAGAAGTCCCACCTCAATCTGGCAACTTCTGTGCTGCTATGGAGGAGAAAGGGCGCCTAAGCTTAGAGGCAAAGCAGGCATCCATTTTGGTCCAAATTTTTAAGATACGTGGGGCCGCTTTTACTAACACTTAGCTCGAGCTAACTGCCACACAGCCCATAGGAATAAAATAGATCATGCAGCAAGCAGCTCGATCTAAGAGTTAATAAAAGGGGCCCATAGGCACTTATGTGTCTTTATGAAATGTAACTGTACATTGGCTTACTATTAAAAGTAGGTTAGGTTTAAATTAATGTGCTTAATTTATAAAATTCTGAATGGTTTCGCTCCCAAACTTTTAAGTCGTATTGCTAATTTTCATAAGTGGGTCGATTTGATGAGCGATTCCTTCTTGATTATCCTTCTCCTAAGGAGATACATCTTAAGCGAGTATATAATAGATTAGCTATCAGGCTGCTGTAGAGTGGAATCATTTGCCTGAGGATATAAGAATTTTTGACAAATGTATCTTTCCATCGTTCTCTTAAAACCTTTTTTTATTTGAAAACTAAAAATGATCTGATCTGTATGTATGTATTTTTGCTAATTTGTATATTCTTACTGAACTGTGTTTTAAACGAATGATGTAAGTCGTTCAGGACTATTTTGGAATTGAGTAGAATATAAGCATTTAAATTAAATTAAATTAGCTGGTTGCTACAGAAATCAATAACCTGGGTAGCCCGGACACCAGGTCTCTCCGCGCACTCACACCTTCCCTTACTATTCACCCCTTTTTGCACACGACCCCAAAGAAAGCAATGACAAACAGTCAAAAAGGGGGTTCACCAAAAGGCCCTGTGATTCTGCCCAGTGCACTCAGCCGCAATTTTTCCCACACTACCTCCACGAGGCACCGCACCAATGCCACATTCCTCGCTGTTGTGTCCTGCACACTTCCATGGAAAGGAATCAGAAGCCCTTGCTCGAAGTCCTTCAACAACCACCCTTCTATACCCTGCTCCCCATAACTCAGAAGCCAGGGCCGCAAGGCCTCAGCCCACACTAGGGTTGGAGCCAACTGTACTAAGTCTCGATCACTTGATGGCAGGCAGGGCCCCCACCACACCTTTCTAGCTGCAATAGGGTGCAGCATGGCTTCCCCCACAGAGGGAACAGGCATGTCAGAACTTGCAATCCGAGAATGAACAGGATGACTTGTTAAAGTGCCAACACAGGTCTGCATTCTCTGCCCCTGCTTTAGGGGGACCGAGACTAATCACCATGCTCCGAACAGACTGATTCCATGCCAGTGTCACTTGGTCTCTGCTCCTGGACCCTGACGAAACCCCCTGCTGATCCATGCTTGGTTGACATCTGCATGAGCCAGAGGTTAATGTCCTTCGTTCCCCAGGACAAGTGTACATTCTCCTCCATCGTGTTTAAAGTCCTTATCATGGTTTAACCAGGCCCACCCTTCATGAGCCTGCAAGGCAGCGAGTATGGTGTCCGCATATGCTAATAATGACCCATATTGTACTGAGAAATAATGCCCCCACATACTGGCCAATATCAAAAAGGCCCTGGTGCAATTAAGAGTATTCCAGGAAATCTTCCACACCCTACCCATCGTCTCATCGTCCTTCTGCTTCTTCCGACTCTCACCTAAGTGCTTCCGCCCTTCAAGCAGCCAAAAAATGTCAGTATACCACCTCTTCTTAATCTTGTGTCATAACTTCCATAGGACCCTTCCAAAGCTCCGAATACACCATCAAAGTAGGTACACCACCCCCCTTTTCCACTCTAGCCACCTCCAGAGACATCACCGACGACATGCCCGATGAGGTAGAGGACGACAACGAGGTGGACTCATGCCAACATCTGTGCATATGCTTGCACTTGGCCCTAGACTTCTTACTCTCCCCTGTAGTCAATGCAGAATCTGTTCCCCTCTGGAGCCGCGCATGTCCCCAACATTATGCTCAACTGTCGGCAAAGATGTTCACCTGGCCTCCTTGGGACCCTGGAGATTCTGTGCTGTTATCCCCATCAGCTGTTGCTGTGCCCCGACTGCCTCCACCTCCATGCGCATCCTCTTTGACACTCCCACTCTGGTCGCCCACTCTGCTGCCGCCTGGGGAGAGTGTAAAGAAGAAAAACTACCAGAAACTGCACTGGGATTGGAGCCCCCAAACATCTCAACCCCTCAATCCCAATTTATAAACAATGACCCTTGCCCACCCCAGCAGCCTGAAGCTGCCCCCCCCCATTAACCAAACTCCCATATCCCCCAACGCCAGATGGCAGCCATCCTCCATTGCCATTACTCCATCCTACAGGGTACCCAGGTGCCCAAGGTCCCAGACTGGGTGGCAAGGAAATCATCAACCCAGGAAAGTAGGCAGGGGACAATCCGCCCCAGGGCTACCATGGCCCATAACCTCCTACTGGCCCCAGAGAACCAGACCCCCACCCAGCCCCCTGTCCCCTCACATACCCAGTTCCTACCTCCCAGCTGTCCAACCCCCCCCCCCCAGGCCCCCAAACTGACTCATGTTGCATGCCCCATTCTGGCTGAGTCCCTCCCCTCTGTTGCTCCCCAAAGTTATCCACCACTGCAGTACCGACCCTCCTCCCCACTACTCTCTACCGCTCTAGAGCCCCTTTGCCTTCCCAAATTGGCCCCCTCTGCACCGTTCCCCAAGCCAGCCTTCCCAACATATAATGCAATAGCACCCTTCCTGCTCTCCCCCCTTCACCTCTTCCTAGTGTCCTCCCACGTCTCCTACCCCCTCCCCATCAGGTCACCCTTGGCTCTGCCAGATCTGCCTCAGAGCCCCCTCCAACTAAAGCCCCCACTCTGGCATCCCTTGTCACCATGTGACCCCCCTTGCTTCTCCCTTTTCCCTGCAGTGCACACCTCCCCTAAGGCCCCCTGTTGCTCCATAGGCCCGCCATCTCTCCCTACACTGCGGCATGGTCCCCAAGTCCAAGCCCCAGTCCTCTGCTGATCGTGTCCACGCATCCCTCCTCCTCCACAGAACATACCCACTTTGCAGCCCAAAACATGCTCCCCACAGCCACAAACCTTTTCTTTTTTTTGCTGCAGTTGCTGCCGCAGCAATGACCCGCAGAGTTCCTGACGCTCAAGCCTCCAGCTCCTGCTGACACAGCTGCCCGAAGCCCCCTGATGACACTCCCACTCAAAGGCTGCAATCTCCAAGGCCGAGATCCACTGCCCGTCCGCCCACCACCACAAGGTGTACTGGGCCAGCATACTCATGGAACCCAGCATGCCCAGCCCCCCCTAACTACGCGCCTCCCTGCGGCCAATGAAATCGCCTTACGCCAGACGCAGGATGATTTCAAACCCTGCAGCTAACCCAATCACATAGCAATGCTTCCCCCTCCCACCTTCCCTCCATGCCGCCTGCTGTGCTCTCTGGGCTCGCAGGTGCCGGGGCACCCGGTTATTCTTTGGCCCCGGGACCCTGGCCTTGTGGCCTGCTACAATTAAGTTTGAACTTGGCTAAAACAAAGCTGATGATTGTGCATAGAAGTTCTAAGGTTGATTTTTTGCAATATTTGGAGTTGGAGGTACATATGATTGAAAGTTGGCAAGAGGTGTGGTACCTAGGTGTACTGTCAGATTCTACTTTGCTTTCTAAGACACGTTTAAAGACTGTGTTGAATCTGATTTTTACAAATCTAGACCTTATTTACAGCAGAAAAAAATGATTTTAGGCTGGATTACTATAATATTATTTTTGTCAGTTTACCTGCTAAATTCATTAAGGCTTTACAGATTGTCTGGTAATGGATATTAGGCAATGTATGTCCAACCTGCCTTGGGCAGCCTTCACTGGTTATTGGTGTGTTCTCAAGCACTTTTGAAGACAATTTGGATTCTGTTTCGAGATCTCCAATTGCTTCTGACTATGCTGGTGGACCTCTATGAGCAAACGAGAACTCTAAAAATTCTGTCGTCGTGGATTGCAAAAGTTGTGAGCATTTGTAGTCGTGCATTAACTTTTATTGGGCTTAAAATTTGGAATTCCTTGCCAGCCAGACTACAACAGCTTAGGGATATGTTGGATTTTCAGAAGCATTTTAAAGCCTTCTTGTTTCAAGAAGCCTCTGGTACACAATGTAGGCTGTCCTGTATGTTTAGTCAGTACGTTTTATGTGTTTATATATTGCCTGTGATATTTGCGTATGCTCCTTGTAACCCTCTAAGGCAAAGAAATATTTAAAATAATAAATTAAACTAACCTAATCCATTTCTTGATTAGATTTCTGCATTCCTTAGGCCCAAACAGAATGAGCAGGTTTATTCACATTTATTTACACAAATTCAAGTATCTGTTGTATCTGGTAACTTCAAGCAAGCCTTTCCTGTCTCCCATTAGAAAGAATTTTGGGACCTTTTCTTCTAACATGCACACACCCTTGTTTCCAAAAGCTTTCAGAGTTCTACATTCTGTTGATTCGCTTTCATTTAAGCTTACCGATAGAATGTGATTACTTCTTCAGCGAGACTCGCTTTCCCCATTTGTTATCACCGTTCATAAACACATTCTAACACTCTTTATTCAGCAGTAATAAAGCTGAGGTAGCTAGGGACTCTCTTGATCATACTTGGGGCACCTGTATTCCTCTGAGTTAGTATTAATTAGACAATGCACAGTTCTCAGGTTAGCCTCTTGTGATCATGCCAACTGATCTGTAGACAGTGATCACAGTGCCCATTCCGTGCTGAAGCTCTCCGCGAGGGTCATTTTCTAAGTGGGCGCCTAAGCTTAGAGGCAAAGCAGGCATCCGTTTTGGTCCAAAATTTTAAGACATACAGGGCCCCTTTTACTAACACTTAGCTCGAGCTAACTGCCACACAGCCCAAAGGAATAAAATGGACCCTGCAGCAAGCAGCTCGATCTAAGAGTCTGTAAAAGGGGCCCATAGGCACTTACGTGTCTTTATGAAATATTTGCACAAACCCAGCAGCATTTGTGGCTACATTAGTATCATGGACATTTATGCTTGCTTGGAAGCAGGTGAAAGCGTCCCTGCCTACAGTACACAAATACTTGTGTAGCTTAGTGGATTTTGTCTACCCAGACCACACCCTGGCGATGTTTACAGCCCTGAATGCCGCATTCATGCCGTCAGGTGCGCTTTTACGCCTGAAGTCATTTTAAGAGAGCCGTTTTACACACATACATTACCACAAACTAAAGGGTGTGTTCACTAAGCCTCACGCTAGTGATGCTGGTTTGGGCCGTATTACTAGGGCAGGACACGGCGCTAGATGCAGGGGCCCGGGAACAGTCGTCCCCCTGAATTTAGCACAGCTTGCCGAGTTAATCCTGCTGTGGGGAGCAACTACTGCCACCCATTGTGCTGGCGATAGTTGCTACCAGCCAAGTGCTGGCAGGATGAGCTTTCAAGACCCATGCTAGCGGTGCCGCCGTGGGTACACCCACCTCCCGCCCAAGTGCCACCCAGATGTGTGCTGCCTGGGTAGCACATTCTTTTTAGCATAGGGTCTTGTGCTATTTTGTAGCATGGCACAAAAAATGCATGCAAACCCTGCCCTCCCTGGGTAGCACGCTTTAGCAAACATGCCCTTAAAAGGACTTTATAAAATTAGCCAATTTTTTAAAAAAATTCTAATGCTGCATTTATTGTAATGTATTTATTTATCCTTCTAATATATCTTTGATTTCTGCACTTAATTTGATCTATTTTTCTCTTGCATATTAAATTCTGACTTTCTGCGTCACCGTGATGGATTCTGTCTTTGATATTCTTGGTTCTAGTCCATTCTCTTTCCTTGTTTGTTCTGTTGTAATATTGCTGCTGCTGAACAGAATCGGTTCATTTTAGAACTGTAATACCATACTCAGAATGTGAGTGTGTGCGTTTTTTATTATCTAAGTGTATAGCAAAGAAAAGGAGGAAGACAAGTCATTATCCAGAGCTCTTTCATGCTGCTGCACAAAGAATATTAAAATGTGGTCATCAGCAGAAAATAAGGAAAGATGTTTTGTTTAGGGTTGCAACTGCAGCTCTGTGTGTGTGTGTGTGCGCATTGTTTTGGTGTTTCATGTGTCTTATTGTTACTTGTCGAGGATAAAATGCATTGGTAGAATATAACTATTTTGAATAAATACAATGCAGTGTCTTAAGGAAGATTTGGTAACCTGCAGCAGTTATAACCCTAAACAAAACAGTGGGTAACTTGCACAGAGTGGCAGTAACAATCCTAAACAAAAAAAAGAGGGTTAACTGCACAGGGCAGGTGTTAACAACCCTACCAACCTTACTGAGAATCCTGGTCTTTATCTGTGTCATTTACTATGGAACTATGTTGCACATATGAAGGCACATATTATAAAGGATGTCCAAGTGCAATGTGGGGCAGCCAGGTCGAAATTTCTGAAAAAAAGCAGGCACATCCAAGTTCAGGCACAATTTCACAAACGTGGATATGTGTGAGATGGACATCTATGGGGCCGTCTACATAGACATTCCCAGAGGAGCATGTGAGAATGGGAATGTCTAACAGCCTATTGGTTACAGTGATGTACTAGGACTAGGGAAGTCAGGCTTCAAATCCCATTATTGCTTCTTGTCATCTTAAGCCAGCCACTCAGCCCTCTATGCTCTCTGGATGTTTTAAGGCCAAAACAAGCACTTTCCTAATGTCTGCTTAAAGCAGGTCTAATCTCGGATGTCCCTGCTCAATTTCAGAAACATCGGGGACATCTACGTCCATTGTACCTCCCCAGACATGCTTCTGTCACACCCCCTAACTACATGGACATCCCTGCTTGAAGACGTTTTAGCAGTCTCCATTGCAAGTTAAGTGAACATTGCATTTAAAATCTATTTAATCAGCTATGCTTTGTGTTGAGTACTACATTTGTGTTTATGACACATTCACAGGTTGATTTTTCAACCATTCTTTATACTAAAAGGAGGATTTGGGTCAAGAGGGGTTTCCTCTCCTAACAAATAATCATATCCTGGCAATGTCCCAGTTTTTATACTCTTTCCTAATATTTCCTTTTTAAATTTGTTTTGTTTTATTTGATTCTTTAATGTGTCAAGTATGTATGCATATATAGTCCAAAGCCATTTCACTGGCCACTCTTTTTAGGAGCTATTGGACATAAAGGATTGAAATGCAAGGGTGCCAATAATGTTGACCACAAAAAACAGGTGAATTTAGTTCCATTGAAATCACCCCTGACGCAGGTGGTTGTTTGCTGAAATGAGAAGGCCGCGGGCAGCGTCACGGCGGACGCCGGTAACCGGCGGTTCCAGCCGGGCGCGGGCCCATCGGTCGCGCGGGCGGGGGGGGGGGGGGGAGAATGAGAGCATCATTCAAAAGGATTGGATGCTGGCTTCGCGAGTGAGCCAGCATCCAATCGGAAGAGTGGATGGGCCATGTGCTTCGGCGGCGCGGGTGCGCGCAGAGCACATGGTCCGTCTGCGGGGAGCCGGCAGCGTGGTGGGGACGGAGGCTGAGACAGAGCTTACTGTTGCTGGGGAACCTCACCTTCCGGGAGCTTGCGGTTCCGAGAGGCTGAGGTGCGGCCTGTCCAGTGCGGGTGCTGCGTTCCGGAGGTGAGGTGTGGGTGGGGGGGCCGAGCGGCGCAAGGGGGGTGAAGCGGAGTAGTTTCTGCTCAGGCCTGCTGGATTGCGGTCCCCGCGGCAGTGCGTTCCTCGCCTTTCACTGCCGGCCAGCGGGGGGGCTTCCGGAGTGAGCGGCTGTCCCTGTGGGGTTCTTTTTACTTTCCGCCCCTGCCGGTAGGTGGGGTGGTGTCCCGGAGGGTTTCCTGTGTGGGCGGTGGGTACCGGGGTTTGTTTTGCAAGGCCTCTTTTCTCTAGCTATGGCTGGGGGGGCAAAGGCGCAAAGGGGGGGCGGGGGCAGCGAGGGGCTGCTCCCGGACGGTGTCTGTTGGGCCGGCGGGGCCCTAGGGTAGCCGTGGGGCACCCGGGGGGGCCGCGGGGTTCGGAACAGGCGGTATTGGGGGTGGACGGGGAGGGCCTGACTGTGGTCTCTGGGGGTGTTGGCCGGGGGCCTGGTTCTCAGGCTCAGGGGTCTGGCAGGGGCAGGGACCGCAGGGCGCGGGCTCCTGCCTTGTTGCAGGGGGGGCAGGGAGCTAGAGCGTCTTCAGGGCGTGGGTCTGGTGCTGGGGCAGTTGGGGGACAGCGGGGCGAGGGGGTGCGGCCACGGGGGGGTGCTGGGGCCCGTGGGTCTCGGCGGGGTGCTGGGGGGGCTGGGGGCGTCCTGCCCGGTTCTCCGATGGGGGCGGGGTCCTTGGGGCCAGCGGGTTGGGAGCATTGGCTGGGCGGTGGGCTGGGTTCCTCTCAGGGTGATTGGTCAGGGGCCTGGCCGTCGGTGTGGCCGGCGGCGGTTCCTCCTGCTTTTTTCCCTTTCTTGTCTTCTCAGGTTCCTGGTGGTGCCACTGCAGGAGCGATGCATCCTCTGCCGGCAGTTCCTGCGACCAGTGCGGCCTCCGGATTGGGGTTCAGTGGAGAGTCCCGGTCCTCATCCGGCGTGGAGCAACAGCGGGCGACCCAGTCGTCGGCGTTGGACTCGGCTGCGGGTGAGTTGTCATTGGCGCCAGCCGGCGGGGCTGCGGGCGAAGAGCGTTCCGCTGGGGATTTGCTGATAGAGCGGGGTACCTCGGGTGTGTCGGCGTTTGAGCACGCTGCTCGGGCTGGGAGTGGCGCGCGCGGGCGGGTACCTCTGGTAAGGCGGCTAAGAAGAGGAAGCATACTTGCCGGCGGCGTCACGGATCTGGTTCGTCCTCGTCCACTTCTTCCAGTTCTTCCACGGGGTCCTCTGCTGGTGGTGGGACGGCAGCAGGGACGGGTTCGGCGGGAGGCAGTTCGGCTGCGGTGACGGTTTTGTCGGAATTGTGGGAGGGCGTTCCGAGGAAATTGAGGAGGAGGATTCGTAAAAGACGGTATATTGATATTTTTCGTCTCCTGGAGGGTCGTAAGCGATCCGGGGAAAGCAGGAAGAAGCGTAAGGAGGATGAAAAGGCTGGTAGGGTTCGGAAGGTGGCGAGGACAGTGGTCAATTGGGTGCGGGCTTTCTTGCGCCTGGCGAGTGTTTGGGGACGTCATTGGCCGGAGCAGTCCGGGATGCTTTTGTCCTATGCTGATTCGATTCTGGAGGCTTCTCAGGTCCATGAAGGGTGGTCCTGGCTCAATTATGACGAGAAGTTTCGGGATAAGATGGAGGAGAACAAGTTGTTATCTTGGGGTTCGCAGGATATCAATTTGTGGCTCACCCAAATGTCCGTTAGGTCCACTGGGGTGGGTGTCGGGGGAAGCGGCGGGAAGGTTGGGGGGGCGGCCATTCCTGTAGTGAACCGGCCCTTTCGGGGGGCCGGGGGGGGGAGCCTTGGCAAGCCGGCTGCAGGGGCAGGGGCCGACGTGTGCTGGAGGTTTAACAAGTCGTCTTGCCCGTTCCCGGATTGTAAGTTCCGGCATGCATGTTCCGTCTGCGGGGGAGGGCATGCCGCAGCGAAATGTGTGCGAAAGGGCCCCTTGCCCTCCACTAAGTGATAGGGCGACTTGTGCATTGGCCCCATCCCCTATTCGGCTCGAGGTATTGCGGGACTGGTTGCTATCTTACCCTCGGGGGCGGGACAGAGGGGTGCTTCTCAAGGGGTTTTCGCAGGGTTTTGTTATTCCGGTTAAGGGGCAGGTGGTTTCTTTTGCTGCACGAAACGCCCCGTCGGTGCGGCGTTTTGCGGCAGTGGTTCGCGAGAAGTTGGCGGGGGAATTGAGGTTGGGTCGGATAGCGGGCCCCTTTGCAGACCCCCCTTTTAAGGACTTTGTGGTGTCTCCTTTGGGGGTGATTCCAAAGAAGGAGCCTGGCAAGTTCCGTTTAATTCATAATTTGTCTTACCCTGAGGGTTCGTCGGTCAATGCTCATATTCCGCGAGAGTGCTGCACAGTACGGTATGCGTCATTCGATAAGGCGGTGCGATTGGTTCGGCGGGCCGGGTATGGCTCGCTGATGGCGAAAGTGGACATCGAGTCCGCCTTTCGTTTGCTTCCGGTACACCCCTCTTCCTTTCCGTTGCTGGGTTTTAAGGTCTCAGGCGAGTATTATTTCGACAAATGCATGCCCATGGGCTGTGCAGTGTCGTGTGCTTACTTTGAGACTTTTAGCACTTTTCTGCACTGGGCTGTTGAGACGCAGGTGGGTTGTGCTGATCTGGTTCATTATTTGGACGATTTTTTCTTTGTGGGTGCAGCCCACACTTCGCAGTGTCAACAGTTGTTGGACGGTTTTGTTTCTGTGGCCGGCGCGTTGGGGGTCCCGTTGGCAGAACAGAAGACGGAAGGTCCGGCCACGACCCTCAATTTTTTGGGCATTGAGTTGGACTCCACGACCATGATAGCGCGTTTGCCCACAGACAAGGTGCGGAAGTTGCGGGTACTAGTGGCCAATGCGCTCGTCTCGGCAAAGTATACCCTGAAGGAAATGCAGGCTCTCCTGGGGTCCCTGAACTTTGCATGCAGAGTGATTCCTATGGGTCGTGTATTTCTCCGGCGGTTGGCGCTGGCTACGTGTGGTGTGTCCAAACCGCATCATCGTATTCGGATTTCCAGGTGTCTGCGTGAGGACTTAGCAGTGTGGGATGCCTTTTTGCAGGATTTTAATGGATCGGCGGTTTTGGTGGAGGAGGACTGTTCGAGTGAGGACTTGCAGTTGTACACCGACGCTGCAGGGGGGGTGGGCTTAGGGATTTACTTCCGGGGATCGTGGTGCGCGAGCCCATGGCCGGCCGCTTGGGGGGAAGCGGGGCTTCTAACTAACATTACCTTTCTGGAGCTGTTCCCTATCTTGGTGACGTTGGCATTGTGGCCCGATCGGTTGCGTAATAAGAAGATGGTGTGGTGGTGTGATAATGCAGCCGTCGTGAGTGTGGTCAATAATTATTCCCCTCGATGTGCGGATGTGGCGGCTTTAATGCGGCAGGTGGTCTTCGCCTGTCTACGTTTGAATCTGACCTTGCGGGCGCGGCACATTCCGGGACATAAGAATGGTATTGCTGACGCTTTGTCTCGTTTGCAATTACAGCGTTTCCGGCTGTTGGCCCCGGAGGCGGATCCGGTGGGAGCGGAGGTCCCATGGAGCTTATGGAGCAGTGGGCGGTGGAGATGACGGAGCTGCTGCGGTGTTCTCTGGCGGTCGGCACGTGGACTGCTTATTGTCGGGGCTGCCGGCGAGTGGTGGCGTTCCTGCAGGGGCTGGGATGGCAAGGGGGGGTGGTACCAGATTCACTATTGGGGGGCTATGTTCTGAGCTCCAAGCGCCAGGGCGTCTCCCGGTCGGCTGTTCGGCAGCACCTAGCGGGCTTTTCTTTTTTCGCTAGAGTGCTCGGATGGTCCCCTGTGGGGGGGGGGTTCATTGGTGCGGCAGTTGATGCAGGGTTGGCGACGTGTTCATCCTCCGTTTCCGGATGCGCGTCGCCCGCTCACGCATGACTTCCTGGCTGGGGTTTGCGCTGCGTTGCCGGCGGTGGCTGCTTCGGCCTACGAGGTCACCCTGTTCCAGGCCCTTTTCTGTCTGGCATTTTTTGGAGCCTTCAGGGTGGGTGAGTTGGTGGCTGATTCCAGGAGCAGGGGGGGGTGTAGGTGTCTGCAGACACATCAGGTGCACTTGGCACGGGATTCCCTGCGGGTGTTTTTGCAGCAGTCCAAGACCGATCCGCACGGTCGGGGTCGGTGGGTGGTGTTGCGAGCGATTGGTGGGGTTACCTGCCCGGTAGCGGCGACTCGCTCATATATGGAGGGCCGTCCTAGGGCGGCGGGTGGGTTTTTTGTTCATGCCGATATTCGCCTAGTCACTCGTTACCAGGTGACTGCGGTCTTACGGTTGGGGCTGCGGCATATGGGTGAGGATACCCGACAGTTTTCGGCGCATTCCTTCCGCATCGGGGCGGCCACCAGTGCGGCCAGGGTTGGCTTGTCGCCGGCGCAAATACAGGCGATCGGCGGGTGGCGGTCCAGGGCTTTTCAAACTTATGTGAGGTTGTGATATGCGGGCATTCCAGGGGCAGATCATTAACACTGTGTTTTCTTTGCAGAACGGGGCAGAGTGGTGCGGGGCTGTTGGATGCTGGGGCATACCTTTGTCTACTGGGCTGGCAGACGTGCTGAGGAACGGCCTCTTGGGCGGCACCTGCGATTAGAGTCTGCTGGGATGACGCTTTCATGGCTGGGCGAGAGAGGACTGAGGTGGCCACAGCTAATGCCCTTGCTTCGTCATCATGCGCGTCTTCGCACACAGCCCGGATTCCTTCTTTTGCATTTGGGGGGTAATGATCTGACTTCTTGGACTTGTAAGCAATTGATTAATGCTGCCAAGCGGGATTTTTCTCGAATTCTGTTAATGTTTGCTGGGGTGGGGCTGCTTTGGTCTGATGTCATCCCCCGACCGGTGTGCGCGGGGCAGCGGCGCTGGTCTCGGGGGTTGGCTAAGATCAACCGGCAGATTGGGAGGTGGGTGGTGGAGCATGGGGGGTCCCATGTGCAGCATGATTGGGTTGATGTGGCCTGTACGGGGTTGTACAGGTCGGATGGGGTGCATTTGTCTCCGGTTGGGCTTGACCTTCTGCTTAATGACTGGCAGGAGGCATTGGAGAAGGTGTTGGGCAGGTCGCAGCTTTTGCCCGGGTAATGGGGCGGCAAAGCCACATAGTTGTGTCTATGCCGGTGGCGGGATCCCGGAGGTTTCCGGGGTCCGGAGACATAAGCTACTTGGGGCGGGGGCAGGGTGCCCACGACCCGGAGAACCCTGAGCTTACTTTTGCTAGTGATATGGCGAAGTTGAGCAGGGGTGGTTCGAGCTGGACTGGTGGTTGACCGGACCAGGGGCGGAAGCGACGTCACCTTGCTAATAGTAGGGCGGGTGACGTGTCGCTCTGCCGGAGGTGGGGGGGGGGGGGAATTCATGGTTAAGTTATTGTTGACTGTTAAAATGTTAATTGTATGGGCAATAAAGCTGCGACCTGGTTTTCTTTCCAAGCAATTGTGTCTGTGTAATTGTATGGGGAATGTTGAGGGGGGAAGGGGGGGGGTGACCTAGAAGGGTGGGGAGGATGGCGAGCGCCTGGTATGGATCCCCGGTTATGAGAAGGCCGCGGGCAGCGTCACGGCGGACGCCGGTAACCGGCGGTTCCAGCCGGGCCCGGGCCCATCGGTCGCGCGGGCGGGGGGGGGGGGGAGAATGAGAGCATCATTCAAAAGGATTGGATGCTGGCTTCGCGAGTGAGCCAGCATCCAATCGGAAGAGTGGACGGGCCATGTGCTTCGGCGGCGCGGGTGCGCGCACAGCACATGGTCCGTCTGCGGGGAGCCGGCAGCGTCCCGCCCTCCCACCCTTAAGGTTGAGGGTGGGTTTCGGGGGATTTTTGGGGGTGTCGCAGCTGGGGGGGGATGGGGGTGGCGGGATCCCGGAGGTTTCCGGGGTCCGGAGACATAAGCTACTTGGGGCGGGGGCAGGGTGCCCACGACCCGGAGAACCCTGAGCTTACTTTTGCTAGTGATATGGCGAAGTTGAGCAGGGGTGGTTCGAGCTGGACCGGTGGTTGACCGGACCAGGGGCGGAAGCGACGTCACCTTGCTAATAGTAGGGCGGGTGACGTGTCGCTCTGCCGGAGGTGGGGGGGGGGAATTCATGGTTAAGTTATTGTTGACTGTTAAAATGTTAATTGTATGGGCAATAAAGCTGCGACCTGGTTTTCTTTCCAAGCAATTGTGTCTGTGTAATTGTATGGGGAATGTTGAGGGGGGAAGGGGGGGGGGGTGACCTAGGAGGGTGGGGAGGATGGCGAGCGCCTGGTATGGATCCCCGGTTACTCATCCATGCTGGGGTGTTTTATTAATGAAAAGTTTTTAAATTCTTCATTTGGAGTTTTATTCTTTGGAATCCATCCTCATATTCCTGCCGTGTCTTCTTTTGATGGTAATACAATGACATCTGATTTAACAGTTGAAGAGCTAATAAAATTATTTCCAATCATAAAAAACTCATCTGTGTTCTGATTTTTCTGTTAGCAATCTAAGAGGCTAAATAGGCCTAGTGGCTTTGATTGATCAGTTCAGCTTTACTTCCTGCTACTTTGTTCACCGTCATACTCTAAGGATCCACAGTCTTTTCTCAGCAGTTTAAGGCAATCTGTGTACAATAGAGAAGCCTCCGTGAAGTAAATGTAAATTATAGTATCATAAAGGGGCTACCTAATATAAAAAAAAGTTAGAGTCAAGACCTAAACTACCACCAAGTCCTCCATAGAAGACTGTTGATGGATTTCCAAAGGTATTTTAATGAATAGAGGTGCCCTCAGGCTAGGATGAGGGTGGATTAACAAGGCCTAACCCCTTCCCCACTGCTGTTGCGTTACTGTAGAGAGAGACAGAGGGAGGGTAGATAGGTGTTATGGATCTTGGAGGGGGGGGGGGGGAGGCAAGTAGAGCTTAATGTGGAAAGTAGAAGAAAGGACCAGACCAGCAGTGGTCAGCGTCAAGGCACTGTTCTGTGAACAGGTTTGCAGGGAGGAAATATTATCTTCAAAGATCTTCCTTAGCTTAACTCCTTCTTTTATTGCTAGTTTCTATCATGTTGATTTTGCTTTCAGTATCCCTCTGAGAACTTTTGTTTTTTTATAGTCTGTCTTTTGATCCCTCGTTTTAAATATTCTCTGTTGTTTATATTCTACAATTTTGTATTCCTTGTCTTTCTTGGTTCTTTTTGTTTGGGGAGTGAGGGGGCCGCAGGTGTCCATGGTCTGGTTCACAGCAGCCAGCTGTTTCGCTTTGGGCAATTTTGAAATATAACTAGACTTGAGCGAGGAGATCACACTGCTCTAGCTTACCTCAGTGATGGCTCTACTGGAGACAGCAGCATGGATTGCAGTGCACAGCGTTGCTTTGCGTGAATTGGCCCACCGAGAGAGTGCTGATTCCAGGACTGCAATAGTGTGCTGAGAGGCCTGTGGTGTTTGGGTGTGGAACAAGCTGTGGCTTGCTGGAGGCCTCACTCATTGCTCCTTTTTTAGATCAATGATGTTAAGCAAAATTGGGGGTGGGGGAGAGGGGATGTTCAATGCAATTAATGTGGTTAGCACATCTGCTAACCGCGTTAATCATGGGCACCTGGATACTAGTGGCACTAACACAGTGCTGCAAAATATCTGCTGGTGCTGCCGCTAAATGCCTTGATGCTAGTTGGTGGAGGCGGCACCCGATGATAACCGGGCAGCAGCAATATTTGTTTAATGTAATGTTCAATCCTTGAGTTCTCTGTAAACCGCTTTGATTCACGAAAAGTGGTAAATAAGCACTAATAATAAATAAATATTGTTAAAGTATTCTGTAAAAAGACGTGTCTTCAGTTCTTTCCTAAAGGTCTGCAGATCTTTGATTGACCTAATGGGGTCTGGTAATAAATTCCATAGGGTAGGTGCAGTGAAAATAAAGACCCTGTTGCTGGTTATTTCTTTTGTTTTACGCACTGAGGAAGGTATGGCAAGTATGTTCTGGTTACTCTTCCTTCTGTTCCTGAAGTCTGTTTGTGATTGAATTCTAGATTTGAGGAAGGAGGGAGAGATGTCGTTAATTAGTTTGAATGTGGTGATTATTGTTTTATATTTTACTCTGCTCGCTATTGGAAGTCAATGCAGATTCTTGAGCACAGGTGTGATGTGATCTGTTAGGTGCGTTCTGGAGATAATTCTAGCAGTCATATTTTGGGCTAGTTGTAAGGTATTGATAGTTCTTTTGGGGAGACCCTGTAGTAAGATGTTGCAAAAGTCCCAATGAGGTGTTATAAGCGCTTGGACCACGGTTCGGAAATTGCTAGGTTCAAGGAGAGATCTGAGGTTCTGGATGGTTCTTAGTTTGAAAAATATGGTCCTGGCTGTTTGTTTTATATGAGCTGACATACTGAGGGACTTGTCCAGAATGATTCCTAGGTATTTTACCTTCTGCTTTACAGGGATTGTGGTGTTTTGTATGTTGAATTCGTTGGGGGGTGGGGGGGTGTTAAATCTAGGTTTCTTGTTGTGAACATAATTTCAGGTTTTTTTAAATTGATTTGGAGGTTGTTATTGGGGAGCCAGGCTTGTGCCTCTAGAATGCATTCAATCATTTTGCTATTGATGCTCTGTTGCCTACTTGAAATGTTGGTCTTATGCTCTGATAAGTTGTACTTGTGTTTTTCGGTATCTTAGTATTTACTCCTTGGTATTTTAGTCTCTTGGTGAGTATATTTCCATATACATTTTCTATTCTTCTCTTTGTTCTTAGGTTGGCTCTGCTTACATATTGGGCTCACTTCTGTATAATTGTACTCCAAAAAGCTTTACATATGCTTTTGTATTTTTGTGGCCCCTTTGGTCAACACTGTATAGATTATGCATTATGATTTTCCTCACAATTAAATTGGTTGAGGTGTTTTCAGCACAATATCAGTAGTTTCTATGTTTGTTTATATATTTGTATGTTCCATCTCTCTATGTTTAGGATATATTTCTGTTGCTATATGATTATGTGGTTTTTAATGGTTTTTAGTAGGTATTTATTGTATTATCTGTTTTAGAGGTCATAATACCCCTGAAGAAGGCCTCCTGGCCAAAGCACATGTTGGGTTGACCTCTGTGCCTGAGGATAAAGCATCCCTTTCCATGGTGGTTCTGTTGTCCTGCTTATTTTGTGCCTATCTTCTGGGCTATCCAGCTGAACCAGATATTCAGTGCTGACCCTGATATTCAATTCACTTCTCTCCACTGGGTAAACTGACCATTCAGACCTTGTATCTATTTGTTTCTTATCTTTTAACCAGCTCCCACTCCATAATATAGCATTGCTTCCTATTCCATGACTTTTTAATTTCCTGAGGAGACCCTCATCTGGAGCCTTCTCAAGTGCCATTCTCTTCACTGGTATTCTTACAGATCTGGATGAGATTCTAGGAGGATGGCAGTGCATTCCCAAAATGGGAACTGGGACTTGTATTATCAGTGAGGTCCACTGAAATCTTGATTGATGGACACATAAACTTTGTCAAGGAAGTGTGTAAATTCCTTTGCAATCTGTATTACCCTACAAATATTATGTGGCAGAATGTTTACCAGGACAGGGAACTATGGCGTTGATATCAATTTGTTATGGTTATGATGTGTATAATTCAAGGTAATATAGTATATGCCAGGGACACTTATATGTTTGTGTTTATGTTTGTGTTTATTAATATTTTGATATGCCACCTTAGACATGGGTATGTAATAAAGCGGTTTACAATAAAAACACATTGTCAGATAAAAAGGAATGCCAACTAGTTATAGTAAAGCATTAGAAAACATATGTGGGTACAAATTATATCACAATGATATAGTAGATCAAAATAGTGGAATGGTTGTGCTCTGTGTTAGAGAGGGCATTGAGTCACATAGGATTAAAGTTTTGCAGGAAACAAAATACATGGTAGAATCTCTGGATAGAAGTTCCATGTAAAAAACGGAAGGCGATGGCAGTGGGGGTGTACGACCAATCGCCTGGCCAAAATGAACAGATGGATGATGAAATGCTAAAAGAAATCACGCAAGCTAACAAAAGTTGCAACACAGTAATAGTGAGTGATTTCAATTACTCTGGTATTGACTGGGTCAATGTCACAGCAGGACATGCTAGAGAGATAAAGTTTCTAGATTAAATACATGCTGCTTCTTGGAACCGCTGGTTCATGAACCAACAAGAGAGGAAGCTATTTTGAACCTAGTCCTAGGTGGATCATAGGATCTGGTGCAAAAGATAAGGATGATGGGACCACTTGGCAGTAATGATCATAGAATGATGGCATTTGATTTAATAAATGGAAGAAAGACAGCAAAGAAATCCATAGTACTACCTTTTAACTTTCAAAAGGGAGACTATGATAAGATGAGGAAAATAGTTAAGAAAAACCTAAAAGGAGCAGCTGCAGAGATTAAAGATTTACATCAAGCACGGGTATTGTTTAAAAGTACTTTCTTGGAAACCCAGCTCAGATGTATTCCACACTTTAAGAAAAGTGGAAGTAAGGCCAAAAAGCTGCCAACATGACTTAAAGGCAAGGTGAGAGAGGCTGTTGTTGCCAAAAAAGCATCCTTCAAGGAATGGAAAAAGGAGCCTAATGACGAACATGTGAAATAACATAAGCATTGGCAAGTTAAATGCAAAGCATTGATAAGGCAGGCAGAGAGAATTTGAAAAGAAGCTTGCCGTGGAAGCAAAAATGCATAATAAAACTTTTTCAAGTACAGTTGTAGCAAACAATCTGTGAGAGAGCCAGTTGACCCATTGGATGATAAGAGGGGTAAAGGGGTGCTAAAGGAGGACAAGGCCATAGTGGAGAGACTGAATGAATTTGCTTTGGTCTTTATTGAATAAGATGTAGGGATGTTACCTGTGCCTAATGGTATATAAAGGTGATGCAGTTGAAGAAAGAAATATCAATAAATCGGGAGGATGTATTACACCCGTTTGATAAAATGAAGAGTAACAAATCACCTGAATTGGATGGTATACATCCAAGCGTATTGAAAGAACTGAAATATGAGATTGCAGATTTACTATTAGTAATCTGTGAACTATCATTAAAATTATCTGTAGTACCTGAGGATTGGAGAGTGACCAATGTAACTCCAAGTTTTAAAAAAGGTTCTAAAAAAGGTTCCATGGATGATCTGGGAAACTACAACCTGGTGAGCCTGATGTCAGTACCGGGCAAAATGGTAGAAACCATTATAAAGAATAAAATTACTGAACATGTAGATAGCCATGATCTAATGGGAGAAAGTCAACATGGATTTAGCCAAGGAAAGCCTTGTCCAATTCATCTTATATTTTTTTGAAGGTGTGAATAAACAGGTAGACAAAGGTGAGCCAGTTGATGTGGCGCCCGATTCAGAGAGAGGCATGCCCAGGCCGTCCAGATGGCCCCAAGCAAGATGTGCCCATTTGGACCCAATTCTGGACCACAGGAACAAAATGTTCCTGTGGTGGCCAGAAATGGGCCCAAGGAAAGCCCAGTGTGCCACTGCTGCCTGCGGAGACATCCTCCCCACAAGTGCCCCAACTCCCGTGGCTCCAATCACCCTTTTCCCTGCCACCCAATCCAAGACTGGCCTGCTGTGGCCTGGATGGGGCAAAGTGGACCCCCCACAACTGGCCCCGGCCCCGGGGGGGGGGGGGGGATCCCCAGCCCCGATTGTGCCAAAGTGCTTCTTATTCCATCTTTGAGATGGAATAAGCAGCACGTCCCCATGGGCCTGGCAAAACATACAGGGCCATGACCTGAACCAGTCCTGTATGTGCTGCCTGGCTGGCCCGCCCCTCTCTGCCCCAATCCTGCCCCCACCCACCCTCCACCAACTCTTCCCGTCCTCAGCATCAGGATGTACAGGGAAAGCCAGAGGGAGAATCAGGCCCAGATGGTTTGTGGAGCTGCATGTCCTGCCCGGATGTGCAGCCCCGCCACCCACATCTCTGCATGAAGGCCCATAGTGTATCTGGATTTTCAGAAAGCCTTTGACAAGGTCCCTCATGAGAGACTTTTGGTGAAATTAAAAAGTCATGGGATAGGAGGCAGCATACTATTGTGGATTAGGAATTGGTTAAAAGATAGAAAGCAGAGAGTAGAGCTAAATGGCCAACTTTCTCAATGGAGAAAGGTGAATAGTGGAGTACCCCAGGGATCTTTGCTGGGCTGCTTTTTAATGTTTTCCTAAATGACCTGGAAATAGGAATAATGAATGAGGTGCTAAAATTTGCAGATGACACAAAATTATTCAAAGTTGTTAAACACAAGAGGATTGTGAAAAATTGCAAAAGGACCTTGAAAAATTGGAAGACTGGACGTCCAAATGGTAGATGAAATTTAATGTGAACAAGTGCAAAGTTATGCAGTTAGGAAAGAACAATCCAAACTATGGTTACACGATGCAAGGTACCACCTTAGAAACTACCACCCAGGAAAAAGATTTAGGCATCATTGCAGATGATACCAAAATCTGCAAGAGTAGACACCCAGGAAGGTGTAGATAACAAGAGGAGGAATCTAGCTAAGTTTGAAGAATGGTCTAGAATTTGGCAGCTGGGATTTAATGCTAAAAAATGTAAGGTCATGCATTTGGGCTGCAGCAATCCAAGGGAGCAATAGAGTATAGGGGATGAAGTACTTTTGTCCACTAAAGAAGAGCGGGACATAGGCGTGGTTGTGTCTGATGATCTTAAAGTAGCTAAACAGGTAGAAAAGGTGACGGCAAAAGCTAGAAGGATGCTTGGGTGCATACGGAGAGGAATGGCTAGCAGAAAAAAGGAGGTGATAGTGCCTCTGTATAAGTCTTTGGTGCAACCTCATTTGGAGTATAGTGTACAATTCTGGAGACCGCACCTTCAAAAGGATATAAACAGGATGGAGTCAGTACAGAGGGTGGCTACTAAAATGGTTAGTGGTCTTCATTATAAAGCATATGAGGACAGACTTAAAGATCTTAATATGTACACCTTAGAGGAAAGACGGGATAGAGGTGATATGATTGAGATGTTTAAATACCTCCGTGGCATAAATGTACAAGGGGAGAGCCTCTTTCAATTGAAAGCAAGTTCTGCTACAAAGGGACATGGGATGAGGGTGAAGGGGGATAGATTCAGGAGTGATATGGGGAAATATTTCTTTACGGAAAGAGTGGTGGATCCATGGAATAGTCTCCCAGTGGAGGTGGTAGAGATGAGAAACCCAGTACTAATTCGTAGTATCAAGGAAGGAGAATCTTTATTTGACACAACTTAAGCCCAAACGCTCGACAAAGGCCATGTTTCGAATCCTCTTCGTCAGAGGAATTCAGGCGTACTACATCCATAAATACATGAACAAACAATAAAAAATAAATAATAAAGTATTGTTCATAAGAACTCATAATCACACACATAAAAGATTATATAAAAACAACAAATGCACAAATTAAAACCATAACAAATGGTTAAAAGTCAATGGTAAGAATAAATATAAAACATTGATAAAAATTAAAATATTAAAAAATATTGGAATGCCCAAAAACAAAATGCCATAAAAAAGCCTACAACAATACATGTGAAATATGAACATGAATATAAACTATAAATATAATATCTTATAAAGAAATAAATAAACTATATTAAAAATATAAATATAATATCTTGTAAAAGAAATAAATAAATAAGGGTGTGACTACTGGAATGAACTCATAGGGGTATGTTTACTAAACCTTCTTAACGTGCGCGCCGCGTTAGTCTGCAGGATGCCATAAAAGGAGTGGGCGGTCCGGTCAAAAATAGCAAAACGGGATTAGCGTGTGCTGCGCTGCGCACATTAGCGCACGAGTAACGCGCGCAGGAAGCATAAGCAGGTGCGCTGATTAGCAAACAGAGGAACAGGACTGCAGTACAATGGTAAAGACACTAACAGATGGTGCAGGGTCATGGGTTCAATCCCCCACTGTGCCCAATGAATAAGGCTGGCTGAGGCACTACCATTTATGTGTAATATTGCATTATGAGGCTTTTTAATTTTATTTTAATTACTGCTGCTAGCAAACGCACTCTCAAAGCGCTGTAACATAAGGTGCTGCATAAGGCACCCCATAAGGTACCCCAGAGGGCACATTTTAAAGTGCACTGTCCGCCACGGCACCCTACAATGTTGCTTAAAGGGTGGCCTATAGGGCGCCATATAGAGTGCCCTATGAGGCACAGCAAGGTCATAGCACTGTTTTTGATGGCAGCACTGTGCATTTAAACGCATGGAAATCTTAAGTAGGTGCGCTGACATGCACAGAGGAGCAGCAGTGTAGCACAATGGTTAAGGCACTGACTGATGATACAGGGGTCATGAGTTCAATCCCCAGTGTGCCTAATACATAAGGCTGGCTGAGGCATCAGCTTTGACATGTAAGTATTGTTTCCTGTGGCACTTTATTTGTATTTTATTAATTGCTGCCAGCAAACAAACCCTCATGTGCCGTAACCTAAGGTGCCCTATAAGGCACTCCATAGGGCACATTATAAAGTGCACTATCCGCCACGGCACCCTATAATGTCCCCTATAGGGCACCCTATCAGTCGCTCCATAGGATACTGTATGGTTCACCTTATATGGACGGTAACCATAAGGTGCCCTATAGGGCGCCCTATAAAGCGCCCTCTGAGGCACCTTATGGGTACAGTACGCTGAGGGTGTTTTTGCTGGCAGCACTAATGTACATTAAAAATAGATAATGCTTTGGACAGCCCTATCAAATAACCCCACTGTGGGTTTGAACCCATGACCTCTGGCTCCACTGGCAGCAAAGTAACCAGTGGGCTACAGCTCTATAGCTGCTAGCAAGCCCCTGGCTGGCTGCAGAAGGACTGCAAGTCACCACACAAACAGTCTGCTGTGGTCACCAGGATAGGGTTAACCCACCCATACCCACGATGCACTGCACATGCAAATCAGCAGTCTACAGATGATCACAAGATGGGGTATGCACCCCCACAGCACCTCGGCCTGGTAGGGGGAACTGACCATGTGTGGTACTGGCACAGAGTAGCTACACACCGTCACATTGTGCAGGTACTGCACTCACCCTGAGGGTGAGGTTGGGCGCCCAGCACCAGGTCCACAACAGAGATAGGCCATGCTGCAGGTCCCCAGCAGTGCTAATGTGTGAGATAGGTAGTTTCTGCAGACACACCTTGGATATATCTGTATGTCTCAGTCAGGTGTAGCCCCTATGGACCCCTAGGAGGAATATGTGCCACCACCCTCTGCCTTCTCCTCCTCCTCCTCCAGGGCTGAGGGTGGTAAACAGGGTCTCCCACCAACAGATCTACATTCTACCTCCCTGCAATGGTGGCAGTAGAGGGGACCATCAACCCCAGTCCTGCTGGGGAACAGACACCCTACAGGGCAGTCAATGCAGCTCTGTACACATCCATAATGCAATAGCAGACAGACATTAGGCCTGGATATGCTAAGCTGCACCCCACCACTATCTGATATTCTCCTGCAGCAAGCCTTCAGCCGCTGCACGGCATTCCATCAAGACACATACCAGCTGCAGACAGTCTGCTAGCTAGTCCATAGTGCATGTTCCTGGTGGAAATGCGTGCACCCAGAACTGAGATATCAGCATACACACCAAGCAGATAAATCAGTGACTGGGCCCCAAAAGGGAACCCATAAATATCACATGAGAGAAATACTATATAGCACTATGGGGGAGCCTAGCCATGCCGTGGTCACTGCTCAGTCAGGGTGAGAGTGATCTCCCAGCAGAACATGCTGTGGCCACCCTGTCTGAGCAGGTGGTGGCTGGGCACTACAATGTCCCAGCCAGTGCCCTATGCCCTGTGCAGATGTATCCTGGCCAGGCCACCCTGTCTGGGCTATACCCATGGTACCTTGCTCCTCATTATGCACATTGGCAGGCCAATACAGGCAACAGTGCTGGCAGTGTGGGCTGTGGAGGGTGTTTGCAGCCACCATACACTGGATAGATAGACACACACTCCCACACCTATGCCAGCATTATGCTACTATAGAGGTGTTTAGCAGCCCTGGCCACCACACCAGTCCTGGGCACAGTGCAGGCATGGATATGGTACGCAATACTGTTGGGGGTCACTCCCCAGGGTGGTAAACACTGTCAGAGACCAGACCTGAAGCACACTCCACAGACATCAGAAAGGTTGCTATGATGGAGCTCAATCAGCAAACTGTGCTTAACGTAGGAATTGCTATCTGCCAGTAATCATAGCAAACCTTTGATAGCTGTGTACCGTATTCCCAGGTGTAGGGTGGCATTGCTAAGGTATGCAAGTGCTAGTATTGGGAGATGCACGCAGGGCCCAATGTCCTGCCTCTCCAGGAGGCATTGGCTAATGGAGCCTGTGGGTGTGGGTGTTTCTGCCCCTGTTGGCTGCTGCTTTACGGCAGAGGTTCCCAACTCCAGTCCTGGTGTGCCAAACACTGTTCGGGATTTCATGCTGTCCCTCATGAATATGCATGAGATACATCTGCATACCATGGGGGTGGTGCATAGATATGCAGCACAGGCATCTTTATTAGAGGCAGCATGGAACCTGAATGGTGTTTGGCCCTCCAGGACTGCATTTGGGAGACTCTGCTCTAGGTAATGTGCCTGTTTATGGTGTCTTTGCTTTGTAGGGTAAAATGTAGGTGTTTTTGGCATGTTTACGTCATCTGCAATAAAGGTTCTGTCGTATTAGCACGTTGTAGTAGTGGGTAAAATATGGAGACTGGGTTGGCAGGCACCATAGCTGGGACTTGAACCTGTGACCTTCTGCCTCCAAACACACTGGTTGTGTGCAGTGCACCACCATGTTGCCACAGAGACAGTGCATTCCCTGGTGATACCATGACTGTTTGTCCGGCAGGGCCTGTCTGTTGCAGTGCATGGCACCCACCTACACAGGGCTAGGCCATGGTCTGCTCTGGGCAGCTGCCACTGCCCCCTCCACCACCAGTACCCCTCCGCCACCATGCTGACATGGCCTTATATTGGAGACAGCATAAAACCTGAATGATTTGTGGCCCTCCAGGACTGCATTTGGGGGACTTTGCTCTAGGTAATGCACATGTTTCTGGTGTCTGTGCTCGGTGGGGTAAAATATAGGCGTTTGAACCATGCGTATGTTCTCTGCAATAAAGGTTTGTCCTTACTATCACGGTTTAGTAGTGGGTAAAATATTGGGACTGGATTGGCAGTAGCCCCAGCTGGGACTTGAACTTGTGACCTTCTGCTCCTGAACACACTGGCTGTGTTCACCGCACCACACTGTGCTCATAGAGACAGTGCAGTCCCTGGAGATACCATGGTTGTTTGTCAGACAGAGTCTGTCTGTTGCAGTGCATGGCACCCACCTACACAGGGCTAGGCCATGGTCTGCTCTGGGCAGCTGCCACTGCCCCCCTCCACCACCAGTACCCCTCTGCCACCATGCTGACATGCCTTTCTGCTGGTGGTGCTGGTGGTGTGCAGTCTCAAGCCATCCAGTGTGCAGGTAGGCGGCTGCCTATGGTGCGTGTTCTGGGGTAGGGATGCCTGCATAGGCGTCCACGCTTCCCCCCAACACCGCCTGCCAATGTTCTGTGCCCTTGGGGCTACCTGCTGGGTACTATCCCCTGTGACACTGTGATAAACACTCTCGTGCCCATGTTGGGCCCTCATCAGTTGCTGTCTGGCTGCTGTTCAGTTTCAGCATTCCTAAGTGCCACCTAGGCATCTGCCTAGTCCGCACTGTGCCCCAGCTGCACCACAGCATGTGCCGCCTGCAGCCCTCTGTATCACCTTTCCCAGCATCTGTCCAGTTCCCCATTCCAACATGCCCACCCTGCTGTTGTGGAACATGTGCATGCCATAGGTAACCTGTCCAATGGAGAGAGAAACCCTGATCAGTGCTATTTCACTGTGGGATCATTCACCTTGTATGGGGACGGAGCGTAGACCCTTCCAAAATTCATATGTATTTTTTGTGGCTTTCTTGGGAGTGTTTTTTGATGTTTCCCATTACTATCACTATTGCCCAGCTTGATTATGATTTTTTTTTAATTTGTTGGGGTCATTTTCAATGTTTATTTGCACTTTTGTTCCGTGCACATGTATCACACTTATCACTTTTTTGTAGGTTTCCCTGGTTTTGCTGTACATTGCTGACAGAAATGGTTTCTTTTCCCTTTAAATCAGCTCTAACGCGAGGTTTTCACTTGCGTTATTTTTGGCCTCGAATTTCACATCGTTAGTGTGCGGGGAGCCTCTCCCCTCCCACTCTCCACCCATTGACCCCTTCTCTCCGCCCCTGGGGAGCCTTCCTCCGCCCTCTGGGAGCCTTTCCACGCCTTCAGCGCTCGTTTGCGCCGCTGCGCCCGTGAGCACGCACTAAAGCGCATTTTTGCCCCGTAAAGCGTCATTAGCGCGCTAAGGTACCTTAGCGCGCGCTATTTGCACAGCGCGCACATTAAGAAGGTTTAGTAAACATACCCCATAGATTCTTAAAAAACAGTAACTTTTCAACAGATTCAAAACGATTGTATGAACCTTGTGCTAAAAAAGGGAAGAGAACGAGAAGAAGAGAAATCTGTGTCAAGGAACATTGTGATCAAACGAAGCAGGAGTGGTATGATAATAATATTTCCAGCAAGAGTGATATTGGAAAAATACCTTATACATAATGATTTCAAACAAATTACTATAGCATTATGTTAAAGAATAAATTCCTAAGGAGGAGGAACCACTGAACTGTGGCGAATGAAACAATGATAAATGCTCCAAATATGAAATGCCGTTTAAAACGGATATATTTGCAAACTTCAATTTAGAAACCTTTTAAATGGATATACCTACTTATCTTTGTTAAAAAAGGGGCTTCAAAATGGTAGCATCTAATAAACAACGGGTGTATTTTTAAACTTTTAAATGGTAAATCAGTGTATATATTATAACACAAGACCTTTTTAAAGGATATAAGAGCCCAAAGAAAGAAAGCCTTTCTTATTGATTCACGATATAGTTCTTCAACCTTTAAAAGCCATAAATGAACCCTGTTCCCAAAAGCTAATAAACAGAGTGCATTCAGACTACTTATCCACCTCCTGTCTGAAAACTGAAGACAAAGCATGTCGTGTAACTATAATGCTGTGAATCTAATATCCTTTGGATAAGCGGCAAAACAATATGTTAACTAACATAGTACATTAAAGTGTTAAATCCATCCAAAAGTTAACATTTTGTTTGAGGATCGATTTAAAAATGCTGCCGTAAGGAAAACCCCTTCTATTATTGCAAGAACCTTTACCGATATACTTGATCGCATTATAGTCTGTGTCGGGCATTTGGGCTTAAGTTGTGTCAAATAAAGATTCTCCTTCCTTGTAACAAAGGTATCCGGATGCCCAGCCCTGGCGGCTCTGGGATCTCGCCTCCCCCCACTCCCCTGACCGGTACACCCCCAAAACAAAGCACGCAGACACAGGAATCTGGAAACAAGTGCTTGGTCGCAGCTTTATTAACAGTATTGAACACCGGCCCAGCCTGGGCCAACTCAACAATTGTAATGCAACAAATTTCCCCCTACCCACCCCAGTAATCCGGATGATGCCCCCACTAGCCATTTTTAGCAAAGTGGAGCATCATCCACCCCCCATTGCCCCTACCGCCCGACTCGCCATATTATTAGCAAAGGCCGGCTAAGTTGCCTTCCACCGGGCAGAGACCCCAGCCGTGAAGTCTCTCCCAATCTAGGAGCACTGCTGCTCCCAAGCGAAGCGGCATCCGCCTCGATGCCCCCCGCCAGGTCGACGAGCACCAGCTCGCTACCCCGCCACTGGCACAAGGTAGACCACTAACCTTGCGCCGCCCCCCCCCCAAAGAAAGCTGCGACCAGCACCAACCCTCTAAAGCTTCCTGCCAGTCATTCAGCAGAAGATCCTGACCCACCGGGGCAAGGTGCACCCCATCCAAGCGATAAAGCCCTGTGCACCTGACCTCCGCCCAAGGATGCAACACCTGGAGCCCTCCTGTCTGTTGCACCCAGCGTCCAATCTGCCTGTTTATTTTGACCAGGCCACGCGACCAACGCCGCTGATCCCAGCATGCCGGGCGTGGGATAATCCCTAAACTAAAGAAGAGTGAAAAACATCCAAACAATATATGAGCGAGTGCAGAAAAATGTTTGTGTTGGAAGTGTTTTTGTCGGAAGATCAGCCATGAGGTCAAAAGCCTCTCGAAGCCGTTACTTCCATTTTACTCAGTTTTATTAAAGTCCAATTAAATAAGCTCACGTCGGAGCCAAAAAAGTGAAGGTGAAAAAAACACCACAACTTGGTGCCACCTACAAAGCATAAATGTACATATATAAATATGGAATTCAATTTAAAAGTACACTTATCTGAACCGCTGTTAGCCCTCAGTTGAATTTCACATGGAACGGAACACAGCAGCAGATAACGTTCTTCCCAAATCTCAAAAAGACGAACAGAAGTGACAACTTCCAAATAAGAACAATTTCCAAAAAAAGCAGTTATCCAAAAGTACACAGCACTGCGTTTCGGGCAAATATACATTCCATGCCCTGCTTCAACGCTTGATTGAACTGCCAAAAAGAAAAACACCCATGCGGCCTCTCCACCACTCTGAGACGCCAGCGCATGCTCATTAGTGATCCGAAAATTGCAGTAAGGTTCAGCCATTAAATAGCAAACTTAGCCAATGATCGCTAAGGAAATATCCACAGCCAATATGTATGCCCAACGCAAATCCCCGAAAAAAATATATTTTCAAAAATTTTTTTAGAGGATACTAATCCAATCCAGCTCTTTATTAAGTCCCAATGGTTCAACACTAGACCAAGTAAAAATCCATCTCTGTTCTAAGGTTTGAAGTGATTGTTCACGATCTCCACCCCTCGGGTGTTCAGGCACTCTATCAAGCACTCTCCAAGTAAGATCCTCAAAAGAATGATGTAGATCTAAACAATGCTGTACAATCGGAGCTGATAATGTACCAGTCCTAAGTCTAGAAGCATGCTCACTCAGATGGATGAAAAAGGGAGAGACGCCTCAAAGGAGGGTGACTTTTGATTCTTTTGATATTTCATCGGATGATTCTGATCAAGGGGGACGGTCTGTTACTTTTACCCCCCCTAATCAACATCAGCAGCAGGTTTTTCAACAAGGCCGGTCTCGGGGCCATGGTCGCAGTCGGACGTGGAAGCCCAGGGAAGGCTTTCAATCCGATCGCCTGTGGAAGCCACCAGACAATCATCAACAGTACAACAATTTTCAAGGTCCAGTCACCCGGAACCGTTGCAAACAACAGTAGTTAACATTTCTTCGATTCCATTAACTGCTGACCAACAGTCACTTTTAGACCTGGGTTTATCGTTTGTGCCAGTAATCCACTATGACCCTTTTCGGATGCGTATAGCCTTACATCGCTTTTTTAGGAAGCTACTGGTCACTCATTTCTGTGCAACCCATGAGATGGGTCTGGACATTTCGCTGGTTCGGGCACCTTCCAAGTGGATACCTCAGGGTGTAGTAGATCCCCTTCTTCAAGCATATCAGAAACTGGTGCTTAATGATGTTGCTGCAATGGAAACAACAAATTTAAAATCTTCATACCATAATTTGTCTACTAATCAATGGCATGCAGGGAATTACGTAATAACCATGATTTGGTGATTCGGAGAGCTGACAAAGGTGGAGCAACTGTGGTGCAGTCTTATTCCCAGTATAGAGAACATCTTTTGGATCAGCTGAATGACAACACTTATTATGCCAAAATTCCTGAAAATCCATTTGGTGCTCTGCAATCTCATATATTTCATATGTTGCAACAGGCATTGGCTTCTGACTGGATCACCAAGCGTGAATTTAAATTTTTGGCTATTAAACATCCTGTGATTCCAATTATATATACAATTCCTAAAATACATAAATCTTTGGTGTGTCCTCCGGGCAGGCCCATAGTGTCTTGTCGTGGGTCTGTGCTGGAACCCCTCTCTAAGTTTTGTGACAAATTTTTGCAGCCGTGTGCCCAGTCAGTGCCATCATTTTTGAAGGATACTTCTCATTTCATCATGAAACTTCAACAGGTTCAGGGTGATGTCAATCCTTGGTGGTTAGTTTCATTAGACGTTACTGCAATGTACACCAATATTGACCAGGGTCAAGCTTTATCAGTTATTTCTCAATTGCACATCCCTTTACCTAATCGTATCCCTCGGACATTTTTTCTGGAATTGCTACATCTAGTGCTCACTAAAAATTATTTTCAATTTGAGAAACAATTTTACCATCAAATTCAGGGGATTGCAATGGGGGCTATAGTAGCTCCATCAATAGCCACATTATATATGGCCGAATTTGAAGAGTCTCAAGTTTATCCTTCGCCATGATTTAACCATGTGGCGTTGTGGGTACAGTTTCTTGATGATATTTTTTTCTTGTGGACAAGCACGGAATCTTCATTACAATCTTTTTTGCATTGGTTAAATTCTTTGCGACCGAATTTGTCTTTCACCATGCATCACCATTCATCTCAATTGGAATTTCTTGACGTGTTAGTTTTCAAAAGCCAAAATGCTCTTCACACGACTTTATTTAGAAAATCGGTGCAGCGCAATACGCTTCTCACTTTTACCAGGTTTTCATCCACCGTCTTTGAAGAAAGGCCTTCCTTATGGCCAATTTCTCAGAATTCGAAGGATTTGTTCTGATTTTGGAGATTTTTTAAAACATGCCCATGATCTGTCGCTTCGGCTTGCTCAGTGAGGCTATCCTAAGAAAATCATCAAACAAGCCTTTTTGAGAGCCAAATATACCCATCAAGAATGGTTATTTCCTTCATCTGTTTTGGATTGTTCAAGTGATCAGAACTCAGTAGTTTCTTCAGATGTGGTTGTGGGAGTGCTTCAATATATGTTCCATACTCAACACATTAGAAAAATTCTTCTCAAACACTGGCATGTTCTACAATTACACCCGTGTTTTCAGGGTCGATTACAGATAGCACACTCTAGGGGGTCTAATCTTCGTGATCTAGTGGGTGCTACTCCTTCCCCTTTGGATAGATGTATACCAGAAAGATCTTCAGAAGTGGGTCATTTTATGTGCTCTTCTTGTAATTATTGTTCACAGTCTATAACGGGCAATGAATGGCAGGTGCCAAATTCCAACTTGGTTCATAAAGCATGCTGGTACACCACTTGTTTGATGTCCTATGTGGTGTATGTTTTGGCTTGCCCTTGCAACCTTTTATACATCGGTAGGACGGTCCGTCCTGTACGGATCTGTCTGAGTGAGCATGCTTCTAGACTTAGGACTGGTACATTATCAGCTCCGATTGTACAGCATTGTTTAGATCTACATCATTCTTTTGAGGATCTTACTTGGAGAGTGCTTGATAGAGTGCCTGAACACCCGAGGGGTGGAGATCGTGAACGATCACTTCAAACCTTAGAACAGAGATGGATTTTTACTTGGTCTACTGTTGAACCATTGGGACTTAATAAAGAGCTGGATTGGATTAGTATCCTCTAAAAAGTTTTTTGAAAATATATTTTTTTCGGGGATTTGCGTTGGGCATACATATTGGCTGTGGATATTTCCTTAGCGATCATTGGCTAAGTTTGCTATTTAATGGCTGAACCTTACTGCAATTTTTGGATCACTAATGAGCATGCGCTGGCGTCTCGGAGTGGTGGAGAGGCCGCATGGGTGTTTTTCTTTTTGGCAGTTCAATCAAGCATTGAAGCAGGGCATGGAATGTATATTTGCCCAAAAAGCAGTGCTGTGTACTTTTGGATAACTGCTTTTTTGGAAATTGTTCTTATTTGGAAGTTGTCACTTCTGTTCGTCTTTTTGAGATTTGGGAAGAACGTTATCTGCTGCTGTGTTCTGTTCCATGTGAAATTCAACTGAGTGCTAAAAGCGGTTCAGATAAGTGTACTTTTAAATTGAATTCCATATTTATATATGTACATTTATGCTTTGTAGGTGGCACCAAGTTGTGGTGTTTTATTCACCTTCACTTTTTTGGCTCCGATGTGAGCTTATTTAATTGGACTTTAATAAAACTGAGTAAAATGGAAGTAACTGCTTCGAGAGGCTTTTAACCTCATGGCTGATCTTCCGACAAAAACACTTCCAACACAAACATTTTTCTGCGCTTGCTCATATATTGTTTGGATGTTTTTCACTCTTCTTTAGTTTAGGGATTGTATGTGTTGAGTGATTGTTGTTTTGTGAAATTTGGGCGTGGGATAATGTCAGACCATACGATGGCCACACCTGGAATCAACTCCTGAACCAGAGCGATGTCCTTCTGCACCGCCCGGATGATCTGCCGGCAGGACCAGCTCTGCAAGTCATTGCCGCCAAGATGAATGAACAACCCGACTGGTTGCCGCCGCTGGCCAAGGCTCGCCCGAACAAAGGCCACGAGCTGCCACCAACGTATCCCACGCTGCCCCATCCAGCAGAGTCACACTCCGGAATCGGCCAGTCCAAGGTGGATGCCCAGCGGCCGCACCACCACCCGCCGCTCTGCCCAGTAGACAAAGGAATGGCCAACGATCCACCAATCTCCCCAGCACACGCCAACTGAAAGGAGAAGATTGGACTACCACCAGCCAGCGCTCTGCAAGGTGAAGGAAAATGTTGATAACCCCCCCCCCGTTACCCTTAACACTGCTGTATTCCGCCCCACCACTGCCACCAACCCCAGCCCCAAAACGTAGCTAAGGGCGGATATACCTCTCATAAGCTCCCTACCGCCACCTACCGATCCACCAAATGACCCAAGCATCGAGACCCGCAGCCGCCGCACTGGTAGCCGCACCAATCCTGAAAGAATGCGACGCGTAGCTCCTGTCATCATAACCCAGGAAACGCAATGCCAAACGCAACACCGCTGTAAACTGGAACTGCGTTACCGGCCTGCCATCAGCATGGATGAAAATCTTTCCCCGCCCCCCCGACTGCAACCCCTGGAAGGCCCGGAGGGCGTGAACCAGGCAGGATAACAAGGGAAAAATAGCGCCGAGCACCACCCAGCAACCCTTTCCCGTCTGATCCGTCTTGGAGCGTGGGATGTAAATGCGCACCTGGGACGCCTCGATCGTGACGTGTTCACTGTCAAGCCCGCCAAACGCACCCCGATGCGCAGACCTGGGCACCAGCTTGCACACGCGAAATGCCCCAAAAAACGCCATCGCAAACAGAGCGTGAAACAAAACGGACTCATAACTCGATGCCGCGATGCGAGGTAACGCCTCACAGATTTGCAGCAGAACCTCATGGGAAACTGGGAGCCGCCAGTCCCGCACACTAGGCTGCCCCCTGGCCCAGCCTGCTAAAAGGCGCTTAACCAAAAATGAGACCCTGGGATTGCCCCAACCGGCCGCCTTGCAAAAGAAGGAAAATCCCGCCAAGGCAGCCACGACTGCCGACCGAGCTCAACCTTCCTTCTTCGCCCACATGACAAATTGGCCCCGTCAGGCACACACCCACCCGACCAACCCCATGCACCCAGAAACGCACTCACCTGAAAGTATCCACACCGATACAGCGTCCACGTGCTATGAGCCACCGATGCAGCTAACAGAGCCATCAAGTCAGGGTCCCAACTCTCCAAAGATGCTCCGGGATCCGTGTGGCCGCCTCTTCCGCTCCTGGAGCCAACTACCGAAACTGCGCCCACTGAAAACGGGACAAAGCATTAGCAATGGAATTCCAGGAGCTTGGCACGTGGTGCGCCCTGGCAGTGACATTCAAGCGCAGACAAGCCAGCACAAACACCCTCATCAAGGAAGTAACCCTCGGGCACCGTGGTGCCTGGTGATTAATAACCTCGACCACCACCGCATTGTCGCACCAAAACACCACTCTCCGATCACATAGGCGTTCCGGCCAGACCCAAAATGCAACCACTATAGGAAAAAGCTCAAGGAAGGCAATGTTACGGGTCAAGCCAGATTGTACCCATTCCCGTGGCCACGGTTCCACACACCAAGCACCTGGGCAATAAGCTCCAAAACCAGAGCTGCCTGCCGCATCCGTAAATAGGTGGAGATCCTGATTCGATAACTCCGGATGCTGGAGCACTGAGCAACCGTTAAAACCCATCAGAAAGGCATCCCACACCCGCAAATCCTCACGTATACCCGCCGACACGCAGATCCGATGGTGCAGAAGGTGCACCCCCGCCATAGCCAGCGACAACCGCCGCGCAAAGGGACGCCCCATAGGCAAAACCCTGCAAGCGAAATTGAAGTGCCCCACTAACGACTGCAAGACCCAAAGGGTGACCTTGCTGGAAGACCCCACAAACACCACCAACTCCCGGAGCCACACGACTTTCTCCACAGGCAGACGCACAACCATAACCTCGGTGTCAATCTCGAAAGTAAGGCACGTAACAGGGCCCACGGTCTTACCGGCCGCAATGGGAATACCGAAATCACCTGCCAAGCCCAAAAAAGTCTCAAGCAGGGTAGCGCATGTGCCTACCCGACTAGGCCCCACAAACAGAAAATCATCCAGATAGTGTACAATATTCCAGACACCCGTTGTCCTCTCTAGAACCCAGTGCAAAAAGATACTGAAGGCTTCAAAATAGGAGCAGGATATCGCACAGCCCATAGGCATGCACTTATCAAAATAAAACCTTGATTCAAAACAAAAACCCAACAATGGAAAAGCCGAAGGGTGGACGGGCAACAAACGAAACGCCGATTCAATGTCCACCTTAGCAAGTAAAGTGCCCTGCCCACACTGGCGCACCAAGACTATAGCAGTGTCAAAGGAAGCATAGCGCACCGAGCATAGCTCACGAGGAATGTGATCATTCACAGAATCCCCAGGTGGGCAAGAAAGGTTTTGAATCAACCGGAACTTACCCAGCTCCTTCTTGGGAACCACGCCCAACAGAGACACCATGAACGGAGAAAACGGGGTCTCATTGAAAGGCCCTGTGACTCTGCCCAGCCCGCATTCCTCGGCAATTTTCTTTCGCACTATCTCAGCCTGTGCCCTCACTGAACCAGCATTTCGCAACCAGCCCACCGTCGGCGCCCCCCGAAAGGGGATCCGAAAACCCTCCGAAAAACCATCCAAAAGCAAACGCCCAGCCTCCCCATGGCGAGACTGCCCGTACTGCATTAACCATGGGCGCATCGCCTCAACCCGCACAGGCGTGGGAGCCAATGCCCCGCAAACGTCCTCACTTACCCCCCGCTGGGGCTCCCGCCACCCCCTTGCGGCTACATTTGATGGCCGCGTGGCCACTCCCGCACAGGGAGCAGGCGTGCCTAAATTTACAGTCAGGGAATGGGCAAGACGACTTATTGAAACGCCAACAGACGTCGCCCCCCGCGGAACCAGTTTTTGATTGGGAGGTAGCAAGGGCTGGTGCCCGAAAGGAACACAAACCCGCCCCCCCCCGTGGACGGCCCCACCTTGCTGCCTGCTGCCCCTGATCCCACTGCCCGACTCTTTCCCGACATCTGCGTTAACCACAGATTGATATCTTTCGTCCCCCATGTCAACCGTACATTCTCCTCCATCATGTCCCGAAACTCCTCGTCATAATTCAACCAGGCCCAACTGTCGTGAGCCTGAGACGCTGCCAGAATGGTATCCGCATAACCTAGCAGCGCCCCGTACTGCTCCGGGAAGTAATGGCCCCAAACACTGGCTAAACGCAAAAAGGCACGAGTCCAATTGAGGGTATTGCGGGAGGCCTTCCGCACCCTACCGGCCTTCTCATCCTCCTTGCGCTTTTTTTGACTTTCCCCGGACCGTTTCCTACCATCAAGCAGACAAAAAATATCAATGTACCGGTAGCGCTTGATCCGATGCCGCAGCTTCCGCGGCACACATTCCCACAATTCAGCACAGCGGACCACTGAAGCCCCCCACCCTCCCCATTTTGCCCCGCGGCCAGCGCCGAGTCACCAGACAAGACCATGGCCGAAGAGGAGGACGAGGATGAGGAAGACGCACGGCGACAACAGCGACCCCGCCTTCGCTTAGAACGTGCTTTCCGTCCCGCAGCTATGTCTGTACTCGGGGCCGGCGCACCCCCTCAACCCCCCCTCCCCCAGCCTCATACTCACCAGTCCCACGGAGGGACTCCGGAATGCTCTCGGACCGAACCTGCGCAGCCGAACCAGACTGCTCCTCCAAGGTGCTTGCGGGACCTCCAATCCCGATCCTGCTCGAATCCGCCATCCCAGTCCTGGACAGTGCATGGCCCGGGACCTGCAGGGGGAAAGAAGGAGAGAAGCCAGCAGCAACAGCCCCCGGAGCGCTAGATCCCGCATCTGGACCCGCCCCCCAACCCCATGCCGAGGAACCGAGCCCACCCGCATCCCAAGCAGCTGCACCCCTGCCCAAGACACTCCCGGCCTCCCCAACACCCGCCCTGGACCAGTTGCCCCAACTGCCGCCCCACGGCCCCCAACCCCCCCCCATGGATCCGCACCCCACATCCATGGCCCGACGAGACCAGGGTGCACCAGGCGCCCGGGACCCCTGAGCGCTGAAGGGGACCCACCCATAGGCCCACCCACCATGTCCTCCGGGCACAGGCCGCCAACTGGCTCAGATGCTGGCCCCGGCACCCCAACACCTGTGGAGCCACCTGCACCCGCCGCCCCACCTGCCTCTCTCAAAACCTCCCCGCCCCCTGCCCGGAACAGGGACCCAGACTCCCCACCCCCCAAGTCCTCCGGCGCCCCCTCCCAGGCCCATCCTGAGGCACCCCTCCCAGTGCCCCTGGCCTCCAGCCCCCCTGGATTTTCCTTTCCCACGCCTAACGCCACAGAGCACCCGTGCTGCCCCCTCACCCCTGCCAGCCACCCTGCCCCTTGACGAAGAAGTGTGCCTACCCCGCAGTGCGCCATGCCCCCGTGCCGACCCCCCTGCACCCCCCCGACCGCTGTACGGCACCTCTCCCAGGCTGATGTGCCATATCACCCTGGAGGCCCACTATCCACGCACACTGTGCACCTCTGTGTCAACCCTGATAGCAGGTGGCAGGCAACTACTGGGGTTGCTTGGCAGTGGCACAGACCACCTACTCAGCGAAGGAGGATAGAGGGTTTAAATACTAGTGGGCCTCAAACCTTAAACTCTTGGCTACCAAGCCAATGCTGCAACCATGAGGCCACTCCCTCACCTCGAGATGGGAATAGACCCAGAGTGCTGGTAGGTCTTTTTTTTTTTTTTAAGTAAAAGTCCCCTGTGCACTGTGCCACGTTGGCTCGTTTTTCTTTTTTTTTTCTAATGCAGAAGGAACCCCCCCTCTTCACCTAAATCGCGGCAACAGTCCACCCCCGGCACTTAGGCCACCCACCACGTGGCGAAGACCCGGAGCACATGCTGCTCAAGGGCCGGCCGACACCGTCAGGTTTGTGTTTTTTTTTTTTTAAATTTTACTGCCGTTATTGTCCTCCCCCCCTTCCGACGCTCTTGAAAGCTCCAACTGATTAATAACGCCCAAGCCCCCAAAACCGCAACGCCCAGCGCAACGGTAAAGGCCCCAGAGCTGGAGACCCACTGCACACACCTCTTCAGCAAGGAGAGCCGGCAGGAAGAGGGAGATCCCACGCCTCCGATCTCCCTCTCACACTGCCAGCCCCGATCCCCCTTCAGGCCCCAGCGCCAATCGCCGGACCATAATCGACCCGGCGAAGGGCAGCCGAGACCAGGGACACGCCCACCTCCATGACCCCGCCCCCCCACCTAAGGAACGCGCCAGGGGATGCTGGGCCCTGGGGACCCGGTTACTAAACCGGCCTCGGGACCCTGCCCTGCGGCGCGGCGGGACATACCACGAATTAGTACTGGGTTTCTTCTGTTTAGGTGGTAGAGATGAGGACAGTATCTGAATTCAAAAAAGCATGGGACAAACACAGAGGATCTCTAAAGGAAAAAAGGGGACTGTTGTAGTTGTTGATATGGAAGGACAGACTAGATAGGCCATGTCGTCATATTTCTATGTTTCTTTTGTGGATAATACTTTGAAATACTCCGCCCAGTGTGCAGCGGCAGCCAAGAAAGGCATAAGGAAAGGAATGGAGAATGAAACAAAGTATATTATAATATTATAATATCTCTGTATCATTCCATAGTGCTACCAAACCTTGGATATTGTGTACAATTCTGGTCGCCATATCTTAAAAAGGGTATAGCTGAATTAGAAAAGGTACAGAGAAGAGTGAGAAAAATGGTAAAGAGAATGGAAGGAGAGGTTTAAAACGTTGGGGCTCTTCAACTTGGAAAAGATATGGCTGAGGGATGATATAATAGAGGTCTATAAATTAATGAATGGAGTAGAATGGACAAACCTAGATCAGTTGTTTATGCCATCAAAAAGTAGAAAGACTAAGGGACATGTAATGAAGCTACAGTGTAACCCATTTAAGACTAATAAGAGAAAATATTTTTTTTTACTCAAAGCGTAATCAAACTCTGGAATTCATTACCAGAGGATTAGTAAAAACTGTTAATGTAGCTGGGTTTAAAAAAGGTTTAGACAAGTTTCTGGAGGAAAGGTCCATAAACCATTATTAAAGAGAACCTGGAAAATCCTGTTTGCCCGGGACAAGCATCGTGGAACCTGTGTGCCTCTTTGGGAGCCTGTCAGGTATTGTGGCCTGGATTGGCCACTGGGCTTAATGGACCTTGGTCTGACCCAGTAAGGCATTTCTTAAGTTCTTATGAGAAAGAAACATAGAAGCATAGAATATGGCAGCAGATAAATGTACCATAGACTATAGTTGATGTCTGGCTTCCCCCTCACTTCTTAGGTACAAGGGATCCTCTGTACGAATCTCATACTTTCTTGACCATTAATCCAACCTACACTACTCTGGTTCTAGTCATCCCTCACCTTTGTATTTAGCATTACTTTTTAGGCTAAAGTAAAAATTTAAGTTGTCAGTTGTATATGCTTGACCATCTAAAGAAGATCGCTCCTTATCATTTTTCCACTACCCAAGTTGGGAGTGGCCAATTTAATCCACTGCTCCATGCTGGTCAAATTACCACCTCCTCTCAATTATGACTCATGTCAAAGTCCTACTACTAATCCATGCTTGTTGACCCTGCTTGGACAGATAAGCATGTGTGCTTCCATAGCTATGCCAAAATCCAGACTCCCATATTTATCAACCCCTCCACCTCCTGTTCTTAGCACATGGTGCTTGAATATTGTCATTGCTTTGGATATATTGTAATTACATCTTCTGTTAAGCTATTCCAGGCATCCAACTACTCTCTGTGCAGACTCAGGCAGATGAAATTATTTCAGACTTACCATTCAGCAATAGTTTAATATCTAACTTACATTTCTGTTAGATTAAACTCATTTAGTTCCTCTCACAACCCATCCCCTTAACATGCATTCTCTACTTTCCATATGCTTCCCTTGTGCAGGCTAATTGTACTTTAGAAGATTTTGTTATATTCATGTGCTTCAGTGCCTTTTCACTGTCTACAAAAGGTTAATTTCCATTCTAACCCTTTTTTGCATAATGAGTATGCCTCCAGAGAGTTTGTTTTTCTAAGGATTTTAGCATCGGTGCACGAGGCTATCTACTGCTGGCAGTCTGACAGTGACTTGGCTTGATTGTAATATGTTTTATCCTGAGGGTTGTGTTGATCATATGACCAACCTGTAGTTAGTTTTAGTTTTAAAAGTCTGCATTCACCCACTTGCAGCAGCATGTCTTCTGGTGTCACCTGCAACTGTCTTGAAAAGACAAGTTTCTTCTAGAAAATAAAAAAATAAAGGACCCATAGAAGCCCTCCTGAGTACAGGAATCACAAGATTTATTTTTATTTATGAAGAGGGCTACTGGAAAAAATATGCGCACAATCAAATGTCAAATTCCTTTATATTCCAACTTTTCTGCATTTATCTTTGGCTTTCTTTTCTAAAACACTTTACATTTTGCTGGAAATTTCTTGGGGGAGGGGTTACAACTTATCAGTATATGCATTGCATCAGACTCCAGGTCATCTGTCCTTCCTGAGGCTGAACAGAGTGTGGGGGAGACTAATCTCGCCGGTTATGTGTAGGCAGGATTTAATTTGTAGACAGTGGAACTGTGGAGCAGGGGAAGGGGGCGGGGAGAGACTGGAGAAGAAGCAACACGAGAAGAGGGGCTGGATTAGGGGGCAGAGCGACTCTTCTCAGCTCTGCTCTTGGCTCACCCCAAATTCCCTCCTCTTCCCTGCAGACTGTCTAGCGCAAACAGACAGAAGCAAAACACCCCTGATGCTCTGAAGTCTGAAAGAAAGGTGAAACTGCATTCCAGGCCATTCTCTCAGAAGTTAAGCCCAGTGTGTAGTCAGGGAGGAGGGATTATGTCCTAAACCACAACAAATTCCAGGCAACACTCTACAAGGAATAAACTTAGAGAGCCTTCATGAAAATGAGCTGCACTTTCTTGTGACTTTGCTGATGAGTTAGATGGCTGAGAGAAAAGTCTACGGGCACCTTTTACTAAAGCCTGCTATGGATGTGCAATGAACGCGAGGATCTCATGCGCATTAATGGCAAGGACTGCACAATAGCTCTAGGGGAGTGTTCAATAAATCCCCAGCAGCCAACGCCCCAAGGGGTTTCCTAAAGTGTGCTCCACTACATCGGATTCACTTAATGACGCCTGTACAGGAGTTGTTAGGTGAACCCATGTTAAGAGCCATGCTGAGCACACAGCAATTACCCTGGTGCTAGTAGAAATAGGGAGGGAAGTAGGGAGGAGTAGCCTAGTGGTTGGGGCAAGGTACTTCAGGCTGGAAGGTCGGAGGTTCAAATCCCACTAGAGGACAGCAACCTTGGGCTGGAAGGACTGGGGTTTCTAGTCCCACAGATGCTCCTTGTGGTCTTGGGCAAGCCACTTAACCCTCCACTGCCCATGTTCCCTGTAAGTATTAGCGTATGTGTCTCATATCCCCACGTGTTAAATGTATCCCCCAATTGTGTTGTGACCGCTTTGATTGAAGGATAAGGCGGTATACAAAACTGTCTAAATAAATAAATAAAATAAAATATTCTCCATGCCCACTCTCTGCCCATTGCCAACCTCATCCTGTGATCTCTGATTAATGTGCATTTCAGTGTGTGAAGGCAGACACTATTGCACATTAGTGTTCCTGACTGCTTGTAGCCATGCGCTAAAATACCCTATAAGCAGCTAACAGGCTTTAGTAAACAAAGCCCCTAAGTATCTTTTCACACAGAACCAATTCCTTTCATAAAATACTGGGCCTGATATTCAGCGGCAGCGGCTCATGTGATTACAGCGGCCGTGAATATCCGCATCAGCTGGATAACGTAGAAGCTAACTGGGCAGTGGTGATATTCAGGTCTGGCAGTGAAATTTAGGCCAGTCTTTACTGCCTCTGACTTTCACTGCCAATAGGCTGAATATTCGTGGTGACTGGTTATTCCAGGTGCTCCTTGTGGTCTTGGGCAAGCCACTTAACCCTCCATTGCCCATGTTCCCTGTAAGTATTAGTGTATGTGTCTCATATCCCCTCGTGTTAAATGTATCCCCCAATTGCGTTGTGACCACTTTGATTGAAGGATAAGGTGGTATACAAAACTGTCTAAATAAATAAAATTCCTGTGTGCTGCTGGAGCTTCGTCCCCTGAATGCTTCAGTGCTAGTCACCTAGCATTGGGGCACCTAGCCGCAGTACATGCAAATATTTAGTGGCCCTAACCATGTTAGAGCCATTGAATAACACAGTCAACACGATTAACAAAGTAGGTCTGCTAACCCCATTAATGGCTTTCCACATGGGCCACTGCTTTGAAGAACATGTTTCTAAACCATTCGTGTACGATTTTGTTAATAATTTCAGGTCTAAGGAAACTGCGCAGGGAAACGTTAGGGAGACTGGGTGTAGTAACAATCTAGTACTGCGTTTTTGTACTCAGAAATGTTCTCTCCTTTCACCCCTAGGACCTCGGACGAGGCGGGACGCAGCTCTGGTTTTCAGCACCGCGGACAGCGCTTCTCGTCCAGGCCGAAGGCCAATGATTGCAGAAGTTGGCCACAAACCCCGAGTGCTACCAAGTCCAGAGGCCCAATAGAGACGTCAGTCTTCACTTCAGCTCCACAAGCAGCTTAGTGTGAGTCCTTCCAATTAAGAGCACAGCAAAACAAAATGAAGTAGAGTGCTGCTGCTTTAAGGGCTGATGCAATTATGCTGGAGAAAAGGGCCGCCTTAGTCTGCAACGCTGACTAAACGGATTGCATACTTGCTTGCTTTCTCTGTCACATGCACAGAAGCCTCTCTCTCTCTCTCTCTCTCTCTCTCTCTCTCTCTCTCTCTCTCTCTCTCTCTCTCTCTCTCTCTCTCCCTCTCTGCAGTGCCTGGCACACACCCTCCTCCTTTCTGCACAAGGAAAAAAAAAAGGCTTCTGACATCATCTAGCATGAGAAAGCTCTTCCAGCAGCCTTAATCTTCTTATCTTCAGCCACTGGAGCTGCAAGAATACACACAGACTCCAGAGACACGTCGCCCCGGGCAGCTTGCGGTCCGGGTATGCAGAACCCAGTCTGCTCCCACCTACCCACTCTTCTCCCTTCCTAGGACTTCTGCAAGATCCTCGTCTTTAGGGGAGGGGGGTTGACTCCCGCGTACACCCTCCATCCTAGTGTACTGCAGCGTTGTTCACTCTTTGTCTCTGCATCGGAGGTTGCAGGCGGCCGCGGCACGATGCCCGGGGACTCGGCCAAGGAGGAGGGAGAGTTGCAGGAGCCTCCTCGGAGCTTGCAAGGAGAAGCAGGTGAGTGTGGGGTGCGGAGGTGGAAGGAGGAACCCCCGTGCTAGCCCAGGTCCCGGGCTGTGCGCAGTACGGGGGGCGGGGGCGCCGCTCTGCAGGCTTCGCCTTGCGCAAGCCCTAAAATAGCAGAGGAGAAAGGGCAATCCGAGAGACGGACGGAGTGGTCGCCTGTGACAAGGCAAATAAAAGGAGAAACGAGGTTTAATTGAAGCCTTTAGGGAGCTCGGCCGCATAATTAGCTGAGCCTGATTTCACAAATCACCTCACTATAGAGGGCTGCTAGAGGGGGGAGGGGGTTACAAAGCAAGCAAGGAGTTGTTGAGTTGCAAAACTGGGTACTGCTGCAACTCTGGGCACAGGCCAGACGGAGCTGGGAGACTGAAACAGGTACTGGACGGCTATAAGGCTAATTTCTGTGTGCAGGAGTTACACAGAGTCACGCTGGAGCCCTGCTGACGCAGTACGGAGAAGAGATAGACACAGTGGTCATATGAAGAGGGGAGACAGTGCCGTCACGGGAAAGAAGTGACAGTGCTGTTACAGAGGACATCAGAGACATGGATGTCACAGGGGGAGAAAAGACAGCCAGTGGCTGGGATGAGTTGAGACATGGCTATCACGAGAGAAAGGGAGCATATCCCTCCTAAGGAAAGTAGGCACAACCATCCCAACGGAGAAGAGAGCTTTCTGTCACCGAGGTGGGGGCATGGATTTGTATAAGGGCATTTTCACACTTAGCTCAGGAGTTCAAGGCCAGTTATATTCAGGTACGGGAGATATTTTCTGTCCGCTTGCCCAAGATCACCAGGATTCAAACCGCAGCTGTAAGCAGTAGGCTACTGCACTCCCTGAATTTAATGAGCAGGGGGGCATTATTGGGTCAGTCTTAATACTGCTGTAATTGTCATTGGCATTCAGTTCAGTCACACCTTTTTTGGGGAGCACTCCTGCATCCGCTACTTTTAGAATATAAATGCTGGAAGCGTCCCATCTGAATGAGCTCTATATCCAAGCTTCTTTTACTGCAAGCCCAGACAGCTTAGCCCTGGCAGCCGGGAGACTTATCCCATAGTGCTCCAGTGACTGTCCTGGGTGTGAAATCCTGCTGCACCAGGAAGGACTGGAGTCTGAGCAGAGGACAGCAGAGCTTCTCTGACCCACCTGCAACAGACACCCAGGACTCAAATGAACAGAAGGGAAGGCTCCTGATCATATTACAGCTTCTGCATTGAAAAGCGTTCTTCCTACTGCTCATTTTTCTAGCATTATTAGACTGTGTGTGTGGGGAGGGTCAAAGCATATATATGTGTGATAGTATGTGCACTGTAGGGGCAGTGTTATAAAGGGACACCTATGTGTCTTTCTACAGTAGAAAGACATATGATTATCCTACACATAAAAGTACAGACATTGACAAGAAGGTGCGTACTTCTATTTGACCCAAGTATAAGCATGTTCAAGGGAGGAATTTAGACAGACCCTGGGTGGTGTTGTGAATGTAGGTTACAAAATATACACCTTTACCATATTTCAGTCGCATGCATGTCCACCAGTCCCTCTGTGTCTTCATAACATAGGTTTAAAATAGTCAACTGCTTGGCCTCCCAGCCTAGGTGACCTGTTATAAAAATTACCTTGCCTACATGAGTGTGAGCCTGCAGCGCTCGCGGATATGTAGGAGGCAGTCTGCGTGTGTAGTCTGTGCATAGGTCTCTACATACTACAGAGGCCTCTACATACTACAGAGGTCTCTACATACTACAGAGGTAAATGTACCAACTTCCAAAAAAAAGTCCATGGAAATAACTTTATATGGTACAATAAACTATCTTAAGTCTTCCTTATATTGTCCTCACAAATATTTCAGATATACTCCAGAGAAGGTCATAGAAATAAACTCAATACTTGGAGAGCAAATTACTCAGGGTAATCAAGAAATAAAAATAAAAATAGGAGAAAGGCAGTTCATACTTCAAACAAGTATATAACCTGGCTGATCATAGCAGAAATTCTGAAATGATTTGTTGAGTTATACACCTGTTTGACGTACTTGTTTGAGTGCCTTCCCACTATCTTTCATTTTATTTCTTGATTACCTTGAGTAGTTTGTTCTCCAAGTATGTTGAGTTTGTTTCTACAACCTGGTCTGGTATATATTTGAAATATTTGTGAAGGCAATATAAGGGAGACTTAAGATGGTTTATTCTTCTATATAATTTTTTTTCCATGAATGTTTCTGGAAGTTGCTTTAGCAGTGGTCCACTGGTAATTTTGGACCCGATGTTCAAAGGCTTTATATGGTTTACAGACTCGTAAACTGTGTAAATGCCCCTAAGTGGTATATTCAGCCACACAAACAGGGTTAGTGCCGCTGAATATCCACAGGTATCACTGCTGTATGCCCCGATGCTCAGCGGTTAGCATCAGGGCGTTCTGTAGCTGGTACCTGGAGATAACTGTTAAGCAGCGATATTCAGCTGTTGCCCGGTTATCCATCAGTGGCAAGAACTAGGTGCAGCAAAAGCTGGCCTAAGTTTTGCCACCAAAGCTAACCAGCAGCAGCTGAATATTGCCGTTGCTGGTTAGCTTCCTGCTTCTGCAGCTGCCCCACATATTCAATGCTGGTGGCCGGATATAGCCACAGTATTGAATATCCAGCTTTAGTGTTTAGTGGCTAGCCACTGTAATCATGCTAACCACTGCCACTAAATATCAGGCCCCTTGTGTTTTAAAGCATTTTTTGAAACTGCATGGCCAATTTATAAAGTCATTCCCATGCATATGTGGCCTGAGGTGCACAGAAATGACCTCTTAGAAAATTCCAACCAGCATAAAAGCTTTAGGGCTGGTGTAAATCTGCACACCTGCCATGTAGGGGGCGCAGTAAGCCACTTGTGCTAGGATTTATAAAGACAAGTAGGCACCCACGTGAAGATCAAGAAAAGGTGGAAAGGATATAGAGTCATTATTTTTATTTATTCATTTGGGTGCTGTTATATTCCGCCCCTTCCAGAGATCAAGGGCGGTTTACAAGTAACAAATACAGAACTTTTACATTAAACTTGTGATAAGAACTAGGATGGGGTAATTACATTAAACTGGGTTATGGAATATATACAACTTTGCTTATGCTTATTTAAAGAGACTATGTTACAAAATTGATTATGCATATTTGCAGTAGCGATTACAATGAGCATATTTACAAAGATGCATATACATAGGATTAGTATCAGGCAGAGTAAGGGGCTAGTAGTGTTAACTGGGTGGGTTTGGAATGTGTGATGCTTGTTGTTGTGTTGGGGCTATCTTGTTTCTGTTTTCTGGATTACCAAAGTATTCTATGAAGAAGTGTGTTTTTATTTCCTTTCGGAAGTCTTTAAGGTTCATTGATGGCTCTTATCTGGAAGGGCATTCCAAAGAAATGGTGTGAAATATACGAATGCTCTGTTGCTAGTTGAGTGGTTTATATTTCGGTAATTAGTTGGGACTGTCAAGGTATTTTTGTTACATTCTCGTCTGCTTCTTTCAGTATATGGCATGCTAATTAGTGAAGATAAAAATGAGGGAGCTAATTTCTAAATGACTTCAAAAGTGATTGTGAGGATTTTATATTTTATTCAGCTTGCTATGGGTAACCAGTGTAATTCATATAAAATTGGCGTGATGTATTCTGTGCTGTTTCTCTTGAAGACGATACATGCTGCTACATTTTGGGCCATTTGTAGATGGTTAAGGGTTTGTTTAGGAAGACTGAGAAGTCTAGCCTGTAGTACGGTTCAGAAGTCATTGTTAGACAAGTATGGCCTGAGCTGGTTTTAGAAATTAATTTTATGTGGGCTGTCATCATAAGATTTTGATCCAAGGTAATCCCTAAGTATTTCATTTTGTGCTTTACTACTAGTTCTGTATCCATGATTTTTAGTTTTGGTGGAGGGATAAAGTTTTGATTTCTTGTTACGAATAAGATCTCTGTTTTGTTCAGATGTATTTATAGGTTATGATGTTTTAGCCAATTTATTACTTCATTGAGACACATTGTAAGTTGATGAAAACTGGGATTCGTAATGTTGACTAGGAGGTAACACATTATGTCATCCGCATAAATGAGGTAGCTCAGTTTAAACTTCTTAAAGATGTCGTAAATAGGTTGTAAGTATATTTTAAATAGTAAGGAAGATAGTGCTAATCCTTGTGGGATACCCTTCTCCTGTTTATAAGGGAGAGATGTGTGCTGCCCTATTTGTACTTGTTGTGTACGTTCTGAAAGATAGGATTGGAACCATTTGAGAACACTATCGTTTATGCCTATCTGCTGGAGTCTTGTGAGGAAGATACTGTAACTGATGTTATCAAAGGCCGATGCTATGTCCAAAAATATAATCACAAAAGCGTGCTTTGAGTTGTCTAGGCCTTGAATAAGATTTTTAAAGAGAGCCAATAGAAGGGTCTCTATACCATGAAATGGTCTAAATCCATATTGGTGTTCATCTAGAGGGGAGTTTTGATCAATAAAGTCCCGGAGTTGGGTCTGAACGTTTTTTTCAATTAATTTGGCTATGAAGGGGGACTGGATACGGGTCTGTAAGAGTTAGGATTTTGTTTATCTAATGTTTTATTTTTTGATCTTGATCTAATGGAGGCATGTTCTAGGGTTGATGGAAGTGTTCCTAATTGTAGGGATTGGTTCACAATGTTAAGTATGAATGGTGTCAATTCAGCGTGTGAGACTTTTAGCCAGCTAACCGGACAGGGGTCTAGGCTTGAGGTTGTTGTATTAATTTTTGATATAATGTTCTTAATGTGTCTTAGGTCAACTCTATGAAATTTATGCCATTTTACAGGGTATGTGCCATCATAGCTTGGTTCATTATGCGAGGTGTCAGGTTGTTTCAGTTTCTTCATATAATGTATTGCCAAGGTTTGTGGGTCCAAGGATGTTATTTGTTTCAGGTGATGGTATCTGAGTTAGGGATTTGATAATATCAAAAATCTCTCTCAGGCAGTTGATGGATTTTGTGAGGATTTTTGTGTGATATTCTTTTTTTGCGTTGTTTATTGGTAATTTATAAGACTGAAATGTGTTCATGTAAGAATTTCTGTCTTTCACCGATTTTGTATTTCTCCATTTATTTTACATCCTTCTCAGTTTTTGTTTTAGTTTCCTTAGATCATGGGTGCGCCATTTCTTTGGGTGCTTTAGATTTGTTTTGTGTTGTGAACTAGGTACCAGTGTGGCCTTCTGTATAGTGGTGATCCAGTTTGTGATTATATCATCTAGTTCGGTTAGGGAAGTATCTAGCTGTGGAATGATTTATTTTGATTGAGAATTATTTTGTGACTATGGGAATGTGGGTATGATATGTAGTGGTGTGAATTCAACAAGATAGTGGTTGGACCATGGGACTTATAATGTTTGCGGAGGTACATAGAGGTGATGTTGAGTGATATGTTCGGGGACGAATGCTAAATCTAGAGTGTTACTTCTTATGAGTGGGTGTGTGCACAATTTATTTATTTTATTTATCTGTTGGAATTCTAGATCTTCCATGGAGCTGAGAAAATTTGTAGAGTGTGAGCTGTGTAGTGACAGAGATTAAAGTCACCCAGTATAACTAATGGTTTCTTTAATGAGGAAGAGCATACATTCTCCAATATAGATGCTAGGCTCTCTGGGGTCGAGTTTGGAGGTCTGTATATCAAGCAGATTGAGAGGTTTTTATTGTCTATTTGTAGTATATCCATTCCGTCAATGTTCTTGGCTGTGCTCATTGAAATATTTAGTTCCTGTTTTGTTACTATAAGACCCCCCCCTCCTCTGATTGTTGTCCTTGAGCAGTGGGATAGGTTGTACACAGATAGAAGTAATTGGTTGGTACTGCATCTGTGTCAGATAGCCAAGTTCCTGTGATACAGAATATGTCAGGATTGTTGTCCATAATGATATCTATTATAGCGGGAATTTTGTTCCTAATAGATCTAGCATTTAATGGGTTTAGGATGGTCCTGCGGTTTGCAGGGTGTTATTAGGCAGGGTGGAGATATTAATTAGTTTGTGATTAGATTGTCTCTGTCTATTATTCGTTTTATAGTTGAACGGTGTATATTCCAGTCTATAAGAGCGGTGTAAAACTGCTATATTGAATTGTTGGATAGATGTTAGGGGGTGTGACTGAGTATTGCATATTGAGGTCAGTATTATCAAAAGTATGGGGACTTGTGGAAGTAGTTTGCTGTTTTCCATGTTTAGTGTGAGGCCAGGGCTGGATAATGTGAAGGTAGTTGATTCCTAGGATATTGGGTGGATCTGTTTGGAGGGTTAGAATTTTAATTAATATATGTGCACTGGATGTGTTTAGGTGTAAATTGTTATGAATTATAAAAATGTGAGTTAAGTTGTATCTGTAGGGGTTACATGCTATGTTAGTGTATGAGGGAGAAGATGTGTAGCTTCTCAAATCTGGATTTACTCTGTCCTTTGCTAACTTAAATCATGTGAGTTGTTATCATATTTGTGATATGTGGTTCACACAGAGTTTTGACATTAGTTAGGATTGTGAGGAGTTATAAAGGTTGCAATTAGTTGTAGGTATTGTAGACAATCAATAGGTTGTAATTAGTTCTAGGTATGGTAAACAATCAATAGGTAACCGTCAGTATAGATAATCATATGGTTTGGCTTCTTTGGTATGTGATAGTATCTATGACAGTGTTTCCTGTGTAGTTTGAATACAATTTATTCTCAGGCATAAATTTATAGCAGGCTCAGGTAGACCCAGATTAAATGCAGAATGTTATGCCAATGTTATAAAGCAATATGATGACAACGTTATAAAACATATACATATCATATGGTACTAAGACCTACTTGTTGCAAGATGAGGAGGGAAAGGTTATATGTAGGTCAGCTTTCCATATGGTTCACTGTATTCCACACCAAAGGGACACACTAAAGGGCCCTCTGGTGAGGCCTTCAGTCGCAGGCGCGCCCAGGCATGCTCTGCCTTTTAAAGTCCCGCCAGTGTGCTGGTATGCCTTTTCTGCCTGGTTGGCCCATCCAGAGGTGAGTGGGAGGAACTCACCTGGCCTGCTCTCCCCCGGTTGTGACAATTGGGCTGTGCAGGAAGAGGATCTTTTGCAGGCACGCTCTGCATTTTAAAGTCCCGCCAATGTGCTGGTGTGCCTCTTCAGCCTGATTGGCCCATCCAGAGGAGAGGAGCTCACCTGGCCTGCTTTCCCCCAGTTGCAACAATCGGGCTGTGCAGGAAATTATGCCATAAAGATCAAGTGGACCAACAGCCATCTCAACCTGTACCTTATAATCAGGAACCATTGATGATGAAAGAAGAAGTTGAAGCAGCATTGAAAGCCTTATCAAAGAACAAAGCACCGGGCATTGGTGGTATTCCAATTGAAGTATTACATCAATCAGATGAAGCTATTACCATACTTACAAGGCTCTGCCAGGAAATTTGGAAGACAAATTCATGGCCAACTGACTGGAAAAGATCTGTGTTTATGCCAATACTAAAGAAAGGTGACCCGACTGACTGTGGAAATTATTGCACAATCGCTCTGATCCCACATGCCAGCAAGTTTCTACTCAGGATCATTAAGCAGAAACTACAACCATACCTGGAACGAGAACTGCCTGAAGTGCAAGCAGGGTGCAGGAAAGAGCGAAGAACGAGAGAGAACATCACAGATGTGAGATGGATCCTTGAAAAGACAAAAGAATGCCAAAAGGATATCCATATGTGTTTTATTGACTATAGCAAGGCTATTGACTGTGTAAACCATGAGAAACTCTGGGTCACCTTAAGAAGCACAGGTATACAAGAACACCTGATCGTTCTTTTGCACAACGTTTACATTGATCAAGTAGCATATTTTCCCCCTATCTGTTTAATTTATATACAGAACAAATCATCAGAGAAGCAGAACTGTATGAAGACAACCAAGGTATGAAGATTGATGGAAGACTCATCAACAACCTATGTTATGCTGATGATAGCACATTACTGGCTGAAAGTGAAGACAATCTGAAACATCAAGGAACATAGTCTTAAAATGGGCCTGCAGCTTAATGTTAAGAAGACAAAGATCCTGACAACTCGCAAAATCAATAAGTTCATCTTTGATGGAGAAAAAATTGAAATAGTTGACAATTTTAACCTACTTTGATCAACAATCAATAAAGAAAGGACAAGCAGTCAAGAAATCAGACTGCTCTTGGCAGAATGGCTATGAAGAACCTAGACAAGATTCTCAAGAGCAGAGATATCTCTCTCCATACAAAGATTTGTCATGTCCAAGCCGTGGCATTTTCAGTAACATCATATGGATGCAAAAGTTGGACTTTGAAAAAGATAGACAGGAAGAAAATTGATGCCTTTGAATTATGGTGCTGCAACAAATACTGTGTATATCATGGACTGCCCGAAGAACAAACCAGTCAGTACTAGAGGAGATCAAACCTAAGCTTTCCTTAGAAGCTCAGATGATTTATTTATTTATTTATTTAGCTGTATTTATATCCCGCTTTTCACCGGGTCAAAGCGGTCAATTGGGGGATACATTTAACACGAGGGGATATGACACACATACATTAATACTTACAGGGAACATGGGCAATGGAGGGTTAAGTGGCTTGCCCAAGACCACAAGGAGTGCCTATAGGACTAGAAATCCCAGTCCCTCCGGACTGAGATTGCTGTCCCAGGTGGGACTTGAACCCCCGGCCCTCCGGCCTGAAGTACCTTGTCCTAACTATTAGACCACTCCTCCCCACAGATGATAAGACTTTGACTTTCATACTTTGGACACATCATACAAAGAGAGAGAGTGTTAAAGAAAGACATAATGCTTGGCAAGGTAGAAGGTCAATGCAAAAGAAGAAGGCCGGCAATGAGATGGATCAATACAATAACAGCAGCTATGGGTGCCACTCTGTCAACAATGAGCCACCTGACTGAAGACCGAACACAGTTTAGGTCAGCTATTCAGAGGGTCACCATGAGTCGACTCCGTCTTGATGGCACTTAACAACAACAACAAGTACCCATTTGTCTTTATAAAATAGGCTTAACCTAGGCACCTTAAAATGCACTTTAACTAGGCGCCCCTTTATAAAGTAACCCTTTATGGGTCTGATTCTGACTGGCAAATAGCAGGGCTGTACGTCCGGGTTGGACGTCCAGCTCCGCTATTCGCTGGGACTGTATACTGTCACAAACTCTCCCTGCATGCACAGAGCTGCTGTGTGGGGAGCACTGGATGGGGCTGGGAGGGGGCAGGGCAGAGGCAGAGAGTGGGCGGAGTGGGGGCAGACTGATGCACTTAGACATACAGGGCCGATTCAGGCCACGGCCCTGTACTTCCACCCGCGGAAGAGTAGATGTGGGGTTTATACCACCTTGGAGGTGGTATAAGCCCCTGGTATGGCAGCAATCGGGCCACACAGCCCCAGAAAGCAGCCAGAGGGGATGCAGGTGAGTCCCCGCTGCCCTATCCTGGCCCTGGCTGCCCCCGCCAAGGGTGTTGCGGCGAGGAACAGATGTTCTTCACTGTGGTGGGCTATCAGCGCTCTTGCTGGGCATCCCGGTGCCATGGTGACGGGACGTCATGGCACCGGCACAGCATCAGGAGCATAGGGCAGCCTGAACGGGGTGATGGGATGACGTCTCACGCTGCTGCATCGGGGCAACACTGGGCTGTCTATGTGCCCAATCCTGCACCCATGGGAAAGTCTAGCTCCCTTGTTTGCAAAAATGGGTACACTTTGGGGCCGTCCAGACAGCCCAGACGTGCCCCTCACTGAATAGGGCTCCATGAGCATGCCTATATTTTATATGTATAATTATAAGCTTTATGCACTCTCTCTGTGTTTGTACTATGTGTGATGATGAGGGCTGAAATATGCCATATCACTGGGAAAGCTTTTCCCTGTTTGACATTTCAGCCTGGATTTATGTGATTCAGGATGGCTGCAGTACAGATGCTGTTTGGAAAGAATCCATACAGCTATAGTATTATCCTCCCACTCTATCCACAGCAAGAGTCAGGTCCCAGAATCAACATGATGTAAGAGCAGGCAAAAGAAAAGCTGTGGCCGTTTGCCCCGTTCAGCTCCTGCACCCTATGTTATAGGTGCTGCTAGGCTTGATTTCCTGAATGGTAATAATAAATAGACAATCCATATGTACACACATCCCCACAAAGCTGTGTCATACTGTATTTTTACTGACAGTTTTACCTTTTAATGGACATACTATTATTTACTGCTGTCATGTTGTGGGCATGGAGACTTGCTACAGTATGTCGAGATTCACCCATTTATGCACTGAGAAGTAGTCCCCAACTTCCGAGTGGTGCAGCCTTCCAGACCGTGAGCCCATAGCATTGGAGATTTAGGTTTATTGCTCATGATGTTTTTACTGATATGAAATTCTTTTTATACATGTCGTATTTTATTTATGTATATATATCACATTTCTGTGACAAAATGGCAACAACACTAAATTTAAACTGCGTGGAGGAAAGGCCTGGTAATCTACTTCTGTATCTTGCCATGAAAACCCAATGGATAGTCACAACAAAACAAATTACAATTTAGGACAACTATCCAGAGGGTCGCCATGAGTCGACACCGACTCGACGGCACTTAACAACAACAACAATATTTTTAATGAAGTCAGTAAACTTATTGACAGTTGGCATCCTTGCATGACATAATTGGCAATATAGAGAGATACCATGGAGTATTGGGGCTGTAGGGCTAAATGGGCATTTTTCTCAATGGAGAATGGTAAATAGTGCACCTATGTTGGACCCACTACTTTTTGATATAGTTATAAATGACCCGGAAATGGGAACAACAAGTGAAGTGATCAGATTTGCAGACAACACAAAATTATTTGAAGCTGTTAAATCACCAGAGGATTATGAAAAATTGCAACAAGACCTTGAGAAATTGGGAGACTGGGCATCCAAATGGCAGATAAAATTTAATGTGGACAGGTGCAAAGTGATGCACTCAGGGAAGAACAACCCAAACTATGGTTACACGATGTAAGGTTCCACATTAGGAGCCATCACCTAGGAAAAGGATCTAGGCTTTGTTGTGGATAATATGTTGAAATCCTCTACTCAGTATGCAGTGGCAGCTAAGAAGGCTAATAAGATTCTAGGAATCATAAAGAAAGGCATGGGAAATAAAACAAAGGATATCATACTAGCATAGCATAGCAGAGTGGAGGGGTAGCCTAATGGTTAGAGCACTTACTGGGGAACCAGGAAACCAAAGTTCAATGCCCACTAGCACTCCTTGTGGCCTTAGGCAAGTCACTTAACTCTCCATTGCCTCAGGAAAGAATCCATGTTATTAATGTCTCTGTTTAATATACATTACCAAGTTTAAGTTGCAATGATAAAGCAGTATTAAAAAAAAACTGTTAAATAAATAAACATAATGCCTCCATGGTATGACCACAGCTTGAGTATTGTATGCAGTTCTGGTCATCACATCTAAAGAAAGAACATGCAATATGTGCCTTCCACTCAACCCAGTTCCTGGACTTTCTTGGCAAAGTGACCAGAAGCGGATTACCAGGCCTTTCTTCCAAGGTAACAGAGAGTTAAGTGATATACCCAAGGCCACAAGGAGTGCTAGTGGGGATCAAACCCTGGTTCCTTGGCTAACAAGCTAATGCTCTAGCCATTAGGCTACTCCTCTACTGAGGAAGAGTAATATAGTGAAACTGAAAAAGGTAGAGAAGGGCAGCCAAAATGATAAAGGGAATGGAAGGACACCCCTGTGAGGAAAGCCTTAAAAAGTTAGGGTTCTTCAGCTTGGAGAAGGGATGGTTGAGAGGAGATATGATAGAGATCTATAAAATCATGATTAGAGCAAATGTGAATTGGTTGTTTGCTCCTTCAAAAAATGTAAAGAGTAGGATATATGCAATGAATTTACAAAGCAGTACATTTAAGACTAATCGGAGAAAATATTTTTTTCATTCAAAGCATAATCAAACTCTGGAATTTGTTACCGGAGAATGTAGTAAAAGCTATCAGTGTAGCTGGGTTTAAAAGAGGTTTGGACAAGTTCCTGGAGGAAAAGTTCATAAACCATAAGAAAGCCAGGGAAATATACTGGAATCTGTCTACCTTATGAGAACCTGCCAGGTGACATGGATTGGTCACTGTTGGAAACAAGATACTGGGCTTAATGAACCATTGGTCTGACTCAGTATAGAAAATCTTATGTTCTTAAGTAGATATAATGCACACAGACCTTCCAAAGCATGTGCATGTACAGTATGTGCACCATGGACTTACTACTACTGCTACTATTAATCATTTATGTAGTGCTACAAGGCATACGCAGTGCTGTATAGACACATATAATAAGACGGTCGCTGCTCATCAAAGCTTACAATCTAATCAAGACAGACAGTACAATAGATGAGAATGAGAATACAATAGGGAAGGGTAAGGAGAAAGGAGAATAATGAAGGATTAAGATTCTGCCGTCACGTTTCTATGTTTCTGTGTTTCTATGGGATTGTTGTAGTGGTTGATATGGAAGGGCAGACCAGACAGACCATGTGGTCTTTTTCTGTCATCATGTTTCTATGTTTCTAAAAGCAGCCTGAAAGAGGTGAACCTTTAGCATGGGTTTGAAAAGGGGGAGTAGTGAAACCTGACGTAAAAATACAGGCAGTTTGTTCCAGGCATAAGGAGCAGCAAGGTGAAAGGATCGAAGTCTGGAGTTGGCAGTGGAAGTGAAGGGCATAGAGAGAAGAAAGCCAGAGGAAGAGCGGAGTTCACGAGGAGGGGTGTAGGGAGAGAAGAAGGAGGAAAGGTAGTGAGGAGCTCAGAATGAATACATTTATAGATCAGAAGGAGAAGTTTGTATTGGATACAGAAATGGAAGGGAAGCTAATGAAGTGATTTGAGAAGAGGTGTTATATGAGTATAATGGGACTGGCAGAAGATTAGCCGCACAGCAGAGTTTTGAACAAACTGAAGGGGAAAAAGATGACTCAGAGGGAAACCAGCAAGGAGGAGGTTGCAATAATCTAAGCAAGAGGTGATTAAAGAGTGGATAAATGTTTTAGTAGTGTATTCAGAAAGGAAGGGGCAAATTTTGTTAATGCTATGGAGAAAGAAACGACAGATTTTTGCTATCTGTTGTATATGTGTGGAGAAGGAGAGGGAGGAGTCAAAGATGACCCCAAGGTTACAGTCTGAGGAAATAGGAAGCAGAAGAGCGTTTTCAACAAGCTAGAGAAAGGAGGAAGGTAGGAAGAGGATTTAGGGGGAAGAAGTTCAGTTTTGGCCATGTTCAGTTTCAAACAGCAATGAGACATCTAGGCAGCGATATCAGATAAGAAGGCAGATATGCGGGCTTGTAGGAGAAATGTCAGGTGTAGATAGCTAGATTTGAGAGTCATCAGCATAAAAATGATATTGAAAACCATGGGAAGAGATGAGAGCACCAAGGGACTGGTTATAGAGAGAGAAAAGGAGAGGGTCTAGAACAGACTCTTGGGGGCTTGTTTACAAAGCTGTGGTAGCGGTTTCCGATCGTTATTGGAGCCGCAGCCCCATTGATTTCAATTGAAATCAGTGGGGCCGCGGCTCCGATAACAATTGGAAACCACTACCACGGCTTTGTAAACAAGCTTCTTGGGGTACACCAATAGAGAGATTGATAGCAGTAGAGGAGGAACCACCAGAACAGACACTGAAAGAGTGCTGGGCGAGATAAGAAGAGAACCAGGACAGTACAGAGCCTCTAAAACCAAGTGAGGACAATGTATCGAGGAGAAGGTGGTGGTTAACAGTGTCATAAGCAGCAGAAAGATCAAGAAGAATGAGGATTGAGTAAAGGCCTTTGGATTTAGCCAGGAACAAGTCGCTGGAGACTTTGGCAAGGGCTGTTTCAGTAGAATGTAAGGGATGAAAGCCAGACTGAAATGGATCAAGAAGTGCTTAAGAGGAGAGAAATTCAAGGCAATGGCAGAGAACTACATGTTCAAGAATTTTGAACATGAAGGGAAGAAGAGAGATGGGTTGATAATTAGAGGGAGAAGTAGGGTCAGGTGAAGGTTTTTTGAAGAGAGGAGTGACCAGAGCATGCTTGAAGGCTGCAAGGAAAGTAGCAGTGGAGAACGATAGGTTGAGAATGTGTATGATGGAAGGGATGACAGAGGAGGAGATAGAATTAAGGAGATGGGAGAGAATAGGATCAGAGGAACAAGTAGTAAGTTTAGAGGAGGAAAGAAGATGAGAGATTTCTTCTTTGGAGATCTTAGAAAAGGAAGAAAGGGTAACAGAAATTGAAGGGAAACGTTGGTATTGAAGAGGGGGAAGAGGGGATGAAGCTGATCTTGAGGTGAATTGGAGTGTAATCTTATGAACTTTGTTATAGAAGTTGTCGGCAAGGGTTTGGCAGAAAGAGAAGGAGGGATCAGAGGCAGAAGTGCCTTGAGGAGAGAGATAAAAGTAGAGAAGAGACGATGGGGGTCAGAAGCAAGAGAGTTTGTTAGATGGACATACTAGTTTTGCTTAGCGAGAGCAATGGGAGACTGGAAGGAAGCAAGCATGAATTTGAAGTGAAGAAAGCCAGAAAGGGAGTGGGATTTGAACCAAATGCGCTCAGCTGTGGCGGGCACAGGAGTGAAGGTGGCGGGTAGTTGAAGACAGCCAGGGCTGAGGTATAGTTTACCTCACAGGACGAAGGATAGGTGGAACAAGAGTATCCAGAGCAGAGCAGTATTATAGGAAACTATAGCTTCATCGACCGAGTTAGAAGACAAAGAGGAGGAGAGAGGTGATGAGAGTATAGTGGAGGATCGATAGCATGAAGATTCCTAAAAACGTAGGAGGAGACTAGGGGATTCTACACACTAATGGTGCAATATATAGGGAGTAAACAAATGCAAATAGCAGAAAACATCAGAAGGCTGGGTCTGGACCAGCTGAATACACATTCCTGACAGACTACAGATATGAAGAAGCCAATCAAAGTCAACCTTTGTCTGTCTGTTAAAGAAAGATTTGCATTCCACATGCCACCATTCTCAGTCTGCCGCAGAACTCTCCTGTTGGCAACAGCACTGAGCTTTAAAAGTGTAAACTGCCGTCTTTGGCATCATGATTCATTTTAGCAGCCAGTGCTAGAGGTGAAAACAGTCTAGAGGACACTGGAGCGGAAAGCCTCCCACTGTGAACTCATATGCATCCTACCATCTCCTGCTCTATGGCTTCCTGATCAGTGTTGAATAATCTGAGCAGGCCTGAGAAGATGAATTATAATAAGGCCCTGTCAGATTTTTTTTTTAGCATTAGTTTTAATGCTTCTGCTTTAGTAATGGTTTTTACATCATAGAGTACTCAGCAAAGGGAGTTATAACCCCTTCTCCCAATAATGCAATCTGAATCAAAAGGCCAAAAGGGATGGTTCAGCTCATAGGTCAGACCCAACACCGATGAGCTACTGTGAAGCATTCAATGGCTACCTTTAAGAGTAAGCACTCTTTAAACTGTGCATCAACGGCAAACTACAAAGTTTGATCCAACACCCTTCAAAAGATCAAGAGTAGGCTGCTGAAAAAACAGGAGAGCAGATACCAAACTCACAGAGAACAGCAACAATACAGTACAAAAAACAATGCAATGTGTGCCTTTGAGTCAATGTTGACTCAGTAGCTCCTGGGTTTTCTTGGCAGTGTGACCAGAAGTAGAATGTCAGGCCTTTCTTCTGAGACAATGGAGGGTTAAGTGACTTACCAAAGACCACAAGGACTGTAAGCATAGGCGGCTCTATAATGAGGCCAAGTGAGGCAGTGGCCTCAGACGGCAGCTTTTTGGGGGCGGCAAAATTGCCCCCAAAAAGACCGCCGTCATCGCCTCACTCAGCCTTCAAAATAAAAGAAAAAAACAAAACTCCGGTGCAAGAAGCAGCTGCCGCTGCTGCTCCAGCAGCGGCAGCGGCAGAATGAGGAGCCCTGTGGCCGCCCGCCCCCCCCCCCCCCCAGAGAGCCTGCTGGTTTCCCGGCTCCGCTTTGCAGAGCCGCGGCGAAGGGACAGTGTTTCCCTTAACTGTGGCTCTGTTAAAGCTGAGCCCGAGGTGCTGATGGGAAACAGGATTTCCTGTTTCCCATCAGTGCCGTGGGCTCAGCTTTAACAGAGCTGCGGTTAAGGGAAACACTGTCTCTTCACTGTGGCTCTGCAAAGCGGAGCCGGGGAAACCAGCAGGCTCTCTGGGGAGGGGGGGGGGGCGGCCGCAGGGCTCCTCATTCTGCCGCTGCCACCGCTAGAGCAGCAGCAGCAGCTGCTTCTTACGCCGGAATATTTTTTTTCAATTTCCCTGGGTTGGGGGGAGGGGTCTAGGACTGGAACTGGGCTGATGGGGGGGGGGAGGACAGGAACTGGACTGATTGGGAGGTTTAGAACTGGAAATGGGCTGATGGGGGGGTAGGAATGGTAATGGGCTATGGGGGGTTAGAACTTCAAAAGTCCAGAAGGTTTTAATACTGGAAATGGGCTGATCAGGAGGGGGGCTAGGACTGGTAATGGTCTATGGGGGGGTTAGAATTGGAAATGGGCTGATGGGGGGTTAGGACTAGAAATCGACTGATGGGGGTTTAGAACTGGAAATGGACTGATCAGGAGGGGGGCTAGGACTGGTAATGGGCTATCGGGGGAGGGCTAGGACTGGAAATGGACTGATGGGGGTTTAGAACTGGAAATGGGCTGATGGGGGGTTAGGACTGGTAATGGGCTATGGGGGGAGACTAGGACAGGAAATGGGCTGATTGGGGTGCTAGGACTGAAAATGGACTTATTGGAGGGTTACTACTGGTAATGGGCTGATTGGGGGGCTAGGACGGGTGGGCTGATAAAGGGGATAGGACTAGAAATGGGCTGGGACAGGAAATGGGCTAATAGGGGAGGGGAGGAGAGTGCTGCTGGCCCTGGAAGAAAACGAGGGGCTAGGGCTACAAATGGGCTGATGCGGGGGGGGGGGATGGTAGAATAGGACTGGAAGGGAGCGGATACTGAGAGGGTCTGCCAGGGGAAGGATGGGGCAGGAAGGGAAGGAGGAGGCTGGAAAGGAGCTGACACCTGGAATGTACTGAAGGGGGACTGGAAGGGAGCTGACACTTGGGGATGGGAGTGGTAGGTAGCTGGATAATAGGGAGGAGGCTGGAAGGGAGCTGACATGTGAATGTCACTGTAAGAGACATGGACAGAGGGTAGGGTGGCTGGAAGGGAGCTGACTTGGGGGGTGGCACTGAGAGTGAACCTGAGCTGATACCAGGGATGGTATTTGTACTAGAAGGGGCTGGACAGTGGGAAAGGAGGGGGACTGGAAGGGAATGGACACAAGTGGCAGTCATGGGAATGCAAGGTGGTTGACATTGGAAGGTACTGGGAGGGGAGGACTGGAAAGGGGACGGATACTATTGTACCCAGTAACTTTCCCTGCCTACTGATTTACATTATTACTAAAATTGAATATATAACTAACTTAATGTTAGTTCAATTGCTGTAACAACTGATATTATATCGTTGGTTGCTCTTTCCTACATTTACTATCTCAACTGTACCCACATTTACATTGAAATTAACCGATTACGGTTCCCAGTATAATATCTCAGCCAAAATGCAACTATTTAACCCTCACAAATGCATATTTACATTAATTAGCATCACTATAGCAGTGCTAATAGCCTTTGCTCAAAGCCTACATAACAACAATGTTAAAAACATTCCCATCATACACAGTCAAATACGAAACTACCCCCCATCATGGAATCCATACATCGCACATCATCCCAAAATGAACAACCATAGATTAATTCACATAAAACATTATTCACCCCCTCAGCCAACAAACACTAAGCTATGCAAAAATCTAGAATCATTATCAATAATACTAATTAATGCCAGATCAATGAAAAATAAATTACCCATATTCACAGAAATACTAGACAATCAAAAACCAGATATACTATGTATAACTGAGACATGGCTATCAGACACAGACAGCGTCTTCTTGAATCAATTAAGTAACAATGACTATGACACTTTCTACACACATAGAACTCACAAAAAAGGTGGTGGAGTACTAATAATGTTAAAAAAAGAACTAAAAGCCAAAAAACTAACATCGAACCTATCCATCAACATAGATACCATCATTGTGAAAACTGGCACCATAACAATCTGCCTAATTTACAGACCACCAGACCAACAGTCAGAAAACCTGGGCCCATTAATTGATTTGCTAAGCTCCTCCACTGATCAAAACCCAATTTAACCTCCCCTCCTTATCAGCCTCATATGCCTCCCTCTTCCTAGAATCAACAGTAGATATGGATTTTCACCAAATAATAAATACTAGCACACATGGAAAAGGTAGTATTCTTGACATGGTCTTCTTGCCAAATGTACTCCACCAACTCTATAACCCCACCTCCCTCAATTGCACACCAATCCCATGGTCAGACCATTACCTCATTAATTTTAATATCACAATAAACAACACATCAGTTAAACAAATACCAACCAAAGCACCAACCTCAAGATTTAAAAAATACAATGAGGTAGAATTCCTAGACCTCATAGTTCCTAACTTATCAACATCACCACTAAACTAAGACGCAGCAGTAACTAACTGGCACAAAACTATCAATAATGCTGCAACTAAAAAACAAATAATTAAGAAAAACACACAATCTAAAGCTGGTCAAACCCCCTGGTACAATAAGGACCTAAAACAAATAAAAAAGATTTTAAGGAAAGCTGAATGTAAATGGAGGAAAAATAAGAACACAAATACAAAAGATTTATATCTCACGCTCCTTAACAAGTATAAAGGCGCAATAAACAATGCCAAGAAAAACTACCATGCCTCCATCCTAAATAACGCAATAAATAGACCCAGAGAACTTTTCTCAATAGTCCAAAAACTGACAAATAATACTCACAACTCCAGCAACGAAATCACAGACATCACCCCACAGGCATTGGCAAACTACTACATGAACAAAACAACATCTCATCCCCCACTACTTAAACCAGTAAATACCTCTCAAACACTTAACACAGACGAATGGTCTGTATTCCAACCTCTAACCAAGGTTGAGCTCAAGAACATTATCACAAACATTAACACAACAACCTCACTACTTGACCCTTGTCCAGTAACCTGGATAAAGAACTCTCTACCTATACTCTCTCAATTCATCCTCCCAATAATAAATCTTTCCTTAAAAAACGGATACCTTCCCCCTACACTAAAACATGCACAGATCCGCCCAATCCTAAAAAACGACACCCTTGACAAATCATCACCAAAATCCTACAGACCCATATCGAGTATTCCATTTATGGCTAAATTCATTGAAAAAGCCGTACAAATTCAAACACAAGAGTACATTGATAGCTCAGCCCCACTCGATCACCAGCAGTATGGGTTTCGCCCCAGACATGGAGTAGAATCACTCCTAACAGTCCTAATCGACACACTTGTAAGGGGAATAGACAACTCAAAACAAGCATTCTTACTCATATTCATTGATGTCTCCGCAGCCTTCGACAGTGTTCACCATTCAACAATGATTAATAAACTTAGGCAAATAGGTATAAAATCTACTGTTCTAAAATGGTTTACCTCTTATCTAACAGACCGAACTCAAACGGTACAAATCGGTAATCTCACCTCAAAAACATACAACCAAGAACTAGGTCTCCCACAAGGTTCGGCACTGTCAGCGTTACTATTTAACATATACTTAAAACACATCTGTAAAATCTTTAAAAAATTCAATGTCCACTATCACCTATATGCGGATGACATTATGATGTATGTCCCTTTCAAAATACCAAATATCCCTATACAACTCATTAACAATTGCTTCAATGAAATAAACACCTGGCTAAACGAAAACAATCTGTACATCAATCACTCAAAAACAGAAGCACTAATAGTAACCAAAAGCACAACGTTCATTCCCCCCTCACATATTACATTGCAGAATAACGAAATCAAACTAAAATCTGAAATACGTTACTTAGGCGTTATACTGGACAAACACCTCAGCATGGACACACATGTAAGAAACATAATAAAAAAAGTATACTTTAAACTGAAAATATTAAAGCAACTCAGCCCCCTAATGCACTTACAGGATTTTCAACGAGTCATACAAGCAATTATAGCCCCCCATTTCGACTTTGCAAATCAAATCCTACTTGGAGTCACTAAGCAAGCCTTGAAAAAACTACAATTAGTACAAAACGCAGCAGCAAGGACCATTACGAAGGCCCCACCTTTCCAACATTCCGATTTTAGAATATTTACACTGGCTCCCGATTCAAAGCAGAATAGAATACAAAACTCTCTTAACCACCTACAAAGCCATAACTAAAACAGCACCACTGACCATAAATAATCTCATCAAAACAGAACCCATTCATAATCTCCAAAGGAGGGACCAGTTAAATAAACTAACTACACCAAAATAATTCATTAGGGCCAAAAAATCCACAAACAAGAAAGCCTTCTCCCATGCAGCCCCCATCTTGTGGAACACAATTCCAATAGAATTAAGACAATTACCTGAAATCATGGAGTTTAGGAAAAAACTTAAAACACACTTATTTACAATGCACTATGGATCCGTGATGAACTCACCCCTCACCTCTCAGCTAGATAAAGGATAACTCTACGCCAGATAATACATTGCTCAACACAGGAATGAAGTACCGTACCCTAAAACAATGTATTGAAGACAAATAACTCTGTATATAGTATAATCCTGTTTCATTTGTACATAGTTCACTAATTGTTAATTGTTAACTGTAATATCTAAGTTACAAATTGTTATATGTAAAAACAGCTTGCACTGTTTATTGTTGTTCTATGGGAACCGCATCTGATCAATGGAAGGAGCGGTATATAAAAAATCTGTTAATTAAATTAAATTAATTAAATACTGGGAAGGGTTACTGAAACTGGAAATGGGCTGATGGAAGGAAGTGAAGAAAACAAAAGAAGAGATAAGAAATGGCAGATGGACCATGGACCATAGACCACAGAAAGAGAGCTAAGAGAAGACAGGAAAGCAGAAGCCTCAGATCGGGACCAGCATGATCAGAGAATAAAATGGTCAGACAACAAAGGTAGAAAAATAATTTTATTTAATTTTGGTGATTGGACTTTGTGCTATCTTTATATTTTACACAGTATTGGGGAACTGCATCTCTTATTTATCTGATGTTGCACTGCATGTGGACTCTGGCTTCTTGGGTTTCAGTTCAAATTTTGTCTACATATTTTTATTTTTACTTTAGATTGTGGTTACTTATTCTGTACTTGGTGAAGGTCGATGTTGTGCATGTGTGACTGAGGTCAGGTGTTCTGTTAACATGCAGTTTGTATGTAAAGATCTATACTATACTGTAATAATTTGACTTGTTGAGCTTTTCAAATAGGTGTATGGATGTTCCAGGGCCACTCTAGTATTTACAGTGACGCTTTTTTTGGATGGGCTCCTTATGTGAGTTTTGGACGTTTGTGCTAATATGGTTTGGTATGGTAGGTTTGCTTTTTGTTGTAAGGTTTTTTTATTAGTTCACAATATGCCTGGTACTGGAGAATAGTGGTTGTTGTTGTTGTTGTTGTTGTTGTTGTTAGTGAGATGATCAGAATCAGATTTTTTTTTTTTTAATATTGAGTTTTGTGGGTGAATGTCCTGGTTCTGCTCTGCATCTACTGTGGATGCAAAATATATGTTGAAAAAGAAAAAGGGAGAACCATAACACAGTTTATAACAAAATAAAAATGGGTTATAATTTAGTTTTATAAACTGTGCTATTGATTCTTGCTGTCTTTTAGTTCCTTGGTGTGCAAAGAGGAGCGTACCTAGCCCTGTGCAAGCAGTGCAGCCGCACAGGGCTCAAAGGCTTGGGGGGCGCATTTTGGCTCTCTGCTGTTGCCCTGCTGCCACTGGCAGGACAATAGCAGGCAGTTAAAATGCGCCCCAAAGCCTTTTTGCAGCACTTTAAGCAGGTCTGGTCCCTCCCTCCTCCGACACGATGTCAGAGCAGGGAAGGACAGATCTGCTTAGAGTGCCGGCGCCTTTCAGATTCGGAGCATGCCCCCCTCCTCCTCCCCATACCTCCATCCAGTGCTGCCTGCTCTTTCCCTGCTGCCGGCGCCGCCGTGAAAAAAACAGAGGGCGGCAGCAGCAGGGAAAGAACAGGCAGCGCTGGATGGAGGTATGGGGGGAGAGGGGGGCGTGCGCCTGAGTTGCAAGTCGCATAAGGCGCGATTGCAGTTCGATACGGCCCTGTGTGCAAACATCTTACATTTCCTCCATATAATCTAATCGGCTTTTTGATTTGGTTCAGTCTCTGATTGGATTTCTGAAAAAGCCTCGCCCCCCTCTAAGGTGATTGGGGGCGGGGGGGCGCCATCTCATTCTTCGCCTCAGGCAGCAGATTGCCTTGAGCCGCCCCTGACTATAAGTGAGAATTGAATGCTGGTCTCTTGGTTAGTAAGTAAGTTACTCTAACCACTACGCTACTCCTCCACTAGTGAGCAACCATGACAAGCAAAATCATTAAGATCCTTCAATGTCCTTTTATCCACTTTGATTTTGATGGAAATCATGATCAAGTCTGAGTTTTTAGTTTTTGACAAGCTGGAAAGTGCACATTTAGAGGTGTGTTTACTAATATTCATGATATTTTTGGGCATTTGACCCCCCAGAATTATCATGGAGGTCCACACTAGCCTTTGGGGGCATGTTTGCACACCCCCTATTACCAGGTTGGAGTTGTGGCACATTGCACTAAACAGCATGTGAGTGTGATTATCGCCACACATTGAGGAAGCAGTAAGTGCCCCCAGTAGTATTTATTTAACAATTTTTAATATACCGTTTTTTAACAAGTCAAAACAGTTTACATGGAACTGAGTGAAATACAATGAACATGTTGTATAAATGAAAAGGGACTAGAGATATAACTAATAAGAGGCACATACAATGAATTAAGTATGTAGCTGTGAGAAAAGGAACCTATGATTAAACATTGAGAGAGTCATTCCAACCCATGTTTAGTGGGGATATATGTCCCGGTCGGATGTATAATTTCCGCTAAATGCCCGGCTGCAATTCCTAACACAAAGCTCCCCGCACGCACAGACGAGATGTGCGGGGAGCTCTGTACCAGGGTGGGAGGAGGTGTTCTAGAGGAGGAGGGGCCGGGCCAGAGATGTGACCCTGACCCTAGACATACAGGACTAATTCCAGTGATAGACCTGTACGTCTGGCCTGTGTTACTTAGATGAGGGACTTACTCCACCTCGGAGGTGGAATAAGTCCCTCCCCCCCCCCCCCCCCGATGCCAGCGGCCATCCAGCCTGGGAACACCAGAGGAGGTGAGAGGGGCAGGGTGTTTCCTGCAGCCTGATCCCAGCCCTGGAAGGCCCGATTGGGGGTCAGGTGGTGGGGAAAAGGGCACTTTGATTTTGCTTGGGCGATTGGGGCTCCTGCATGGAGCCATCGTGCTATGACGACGGGACGCCACTGCACCGCGGCTCCATGCAGAAGCCTAGGTTGAACTAGCCGGGGAATATGTGCAACGTCTAGCAAGGTAGAATTGGGGCACATCCAGGACATCCAGGCCCTATGCCCCAATTCTGCTCCCATGGGGCTGTCTAGCCCCTGTGGGAGCAGAATCAGATGCATATCTGGGCTGTCCAGATTTTGGATGACCAGGCAGCCTGGACATGCCACAATCAGAATTGGCCTCCACATGGGTTGCTTGTTAGTTTAAAAAGGGAGTAGGAATTATACATAATAGGGTGTGGGTTGGGGGGGGGGGTTGGATAAGGGTTCTAAGGGGACTTCATGGAGGTGGGGAGGGAGAGATCCTTTTTGATTGTGAAGGGTCATGATGCTTTGTGTTAGGCTGGGATCCGGTGCTGAAATGCTTTTGAAAGAGGTGGGTCTTTAGTTTCTTGTGAAAGTCCACAGTGAATTTAATGCTTTGTATAGTGAGGGGTAGTGAGTTCCAGAGGGTGGGGGCATATAGTGCGAATGCTCTGAGTCATGCATACTGTTTGCTCCTGCGTGACTGAAAGGGAAGGCCGAGTAGATTCTGGGTGCTGTTCTTCTTGGTCTGCTAGTATTGGGAGTGTGAATTAGCATCTGAAGGTGCTGAGGATTGCTTGTTTAGGGTCTTGTAGATGATGGTGAGAATTTTGTATTTTATTCTTGAGCTGATGGGTAGCCAATGACACCCTCACTAACTGCAGTGTGTGTCAATGCTCATGCTCTGCCCCAACCAAATCTGTCCCGTCCCCCCATCGCATAGTAACTGGGCTATTATGGGATTTTATCGTAGTGCTCTGTGCTAAAATGGCATGGCATACTTAGCATGTGGTAAATCTAGTTTAGTAAACGTGACCCTTAGTGTGATACAAGCTTTTCCTTGATGGGCTGTGTGGGTGGTGGGGTGTGTGCATAGAGAAGGAAGATTCATGTGGAAGTGGGGAGATATGGGGGGAAATGGTGCATAGGTCATATGTGTGGAGGGGCGGTAAGTGTGCATGTGAGGGGGTTGTGCAGCTGTACAGAATGCACACCTCTCCTGTTCTCCTTTTGCCCTCTCCCCTGGTGCATGGATACTAGGCACCTTAGGGAAACATTTGAGCTTGCCTCCCTCCATTACACACCTACCTAATGACTATACTTTCACAGGTGATGTTCAATGTATGTAATATTCTAATTCTTTAACCACATCAGTGACGCTAACGCACACTCTCCACTACTGGGCATTTTGGAGATGACACAAAACCCAAGAAAAATTACATTCCATATTTGCCATTCCGAAACATCAATAGCTCCCAGGACTCAAACATCAAAAATCCTGATACACAAGAGCTGAGTACACCTCTGCACCTCTTATTAGGAAAATTGAACAGGTCAGGCTGCTAAAGATCCCTATACAAAAACTATGTTCCAGTAAAATACCTCACTTCTGTTACACATGCAAAGTACAGACAAACCCTCACCCAAAAGGAGTGCTGTGCCAACAGGTTGATCCATTCTTAGTTTTACCCCATTCCCTGAGGGAACTGGTCATTTTGATCACCTTACTGCATTACCTAAGAAAGGCAAGATTACAAGTCTCTCCATGGAAGGAGATAAACCCAGGCTGGATCAGCTTATCCTGAAAATCTGGAGCCAGTAGCAACACTGTCACCAAATAAATAGGGAACTACAAATTAAGAAGCCAGGCTCAGCATTTAGTACAACACTGGAAAAAGAGCAAAGAAAATGTATTTCTTTCCCTACAAAGATTATTTTTTTTAGAAACCTGGTTAAATAAATAATAAATGAAGATAGAAACATAGAAACATGCTGGCAGAAAAAGGCACATGGCCTATCTAGTCTGCCCTTCCATATGAGCTAGAATAGTCCCCTTTATTCCTTTAGATATCCTCTATGTTTGTCCCATGCTTTTTTGAATTCAGATACTGTCCTCATCTCTACCACCTCCACTGGGAGATTATTCCATGCATCTACCACTCTTTACGTAAAGAAATATTTCCATATATCACTCCTGAATCTATCCCCTTTCACCCTCATCCTATGTCCCCTCATAGCAGAACTTGCTTTCAATCAAAAGAGGCTCTCCTCCTGTGCATTTATGCCATGGAGATATTTAAAAATCTCAATCATATCACCTCTGTCCTGCCTTTCCTCTAAAGTAAACATATTAAGATCTTTAAGTCTGTCCTCATATGCTTTATAACAAAGACCACTAACCATTTCAATAACCACCATCTGTACCGACTCCAACCTGTTTATATCCTTTTAAAAGTATGGTCTCCAGAACTGCACACAATACTTCAAATGAAGTCACACCAAAGACCTATACAGAGGCACTATCACCTCCTTTTTTCTGCTGGCCATTCCTCTCCCCATGCACCCAAGCATCCTTCTAGTTTTCGCCGTCACATTTTCTACCTGTTTAGCTACTTTAAGATCATCAGACACAATCATGCCCAGGTCCCACTGTTCTTTTGTGGACAGAAGTACCCCCCTCCTACACTGTATCGCTCATTTGGATTTTTGTAGCCTAAATGCATGACCCTTCATTTTTTAGCATTAAATCTCAGCTGCCAAATTCTAGACCATTCTTCAAGCTTAGCTAGATCCCTCCTCATGTTATCTACTCCTTCCTGGGCATCTACTCTATTGCCGATTTTGGTATCATCCTCAAGGAGGCAAACCTTACCCAACAGCCCTTCTGCAATATCACTAACAACGATGTTAAAAAGCATTGGACCAAGGACAGATCCCTGCGGCTCACCACTGGTAACCTCACTCTCCTCAGAGTGAGCTCCATTTACCTGTACACTTTGTTGCCTCCCCCTCAACCAATTTCTAACCCTATCAGTAACTTTAGGGTCCATCCCTAGGGTGCTCAGTTTGTTGATAAGTCACCTGTGTGGAACAATGTCAAAGGCTTTACTGAAATCCAAGTACATCACATCTAGGACTCTCCCTCAGTCAAACTCCCTGGTCACCTAGTCAAAGAAATCAATCAAATTTGTCTGATAAGACCTGCTTCTGGTGAATCCATGCTGACTCCGAACCTGTATCCTTTGAACTCCAGAAACCTCATTTTCTCTTTGAGCAGCATTTTCAGTAATGTACTCACCAAAGAGGTTAGACTAACTGGCCTGTAGTTTTCAACCACATCCTTACTTCTGCTGTTGTGTGAAGGGACCACATGTGCCTCTCTTCAGTTCTCTGGCACCACTTCCGACTCCAAAGAGGCATTGTAAAGGTCAGTCAGTGCAGCTGCTAGAACATCCCTATGTTCTTTCAGTATTCTCGGATGTATTTCATCCGGTCTCTTGCTTTGTCTACTTTTAGTTTAGCTAGTTCCTCCCGAACACAGTCTTCCGAAAATCGTTTGAGATCCCCTTCGCTTCTGTTCCTATTTGTAAATGTTTTCTGAGGTCCTGCTCCTGGCCCTTCATCTGTGAACACAGAACAGAAATATTTGTTAAGCATTTCTGCTTTTTGCTCATCAGCTTCTACATATTCCTCCCCTTCACCATTGAGTTTGACAATATCACTTTTGCCCTTCCTCTTCTCACTAACATATCTGAAAAATGTCTTATCCCCACATTTTATTGCATTGGCTATTTCTTCTTCTTTTAGTATCTTTGCCTTCTTGACTACTTTGCTAGCTTCTCTAAGTCTTTCCAAATATAGATGCCTGTCTTCCGTTCTCTGTGATCTCTTGTATTTCACGAAGACCTCCCTCTTCTTCTTCATCCTTTCAGCTACTTCTTTTGAGAACCATAGAAGCCTCCTTTGCCTTTTACCTTGATCTACCTTTCTAACAAAAAGGTTGGTTGCCCTGAAAATATCCCCTTTGAGTTTTGCCCAGTTTTTTAACATCCCCCAACTGTTCCCATTCCACTATCGACTCTTTGAGATATTGGCCCATCTTGGCAAAGTTAGTTTTCCTAAAATCTAAGACCCTCGCTTTTGAATGGATTTTATCACCCCTAGTCCTAATACTGAACCACATCATCTGGTGATTACTGGATGCAAGATGATCTCCCAATATAACATCAGAAACACTTTCACCATTGGTAAGCACTAAGTCCAATATGGCCCCTTCATGTGTGGGTTCTGTTACCAGTTGCCTAAATAGTTCTCCCTGTAGAGAATCCAGGATCTCCTTACTTTTAGATGACACCACAGCAGGGATGTGCCATTCCACATCCAGCATATTGAAATCACCTATCAGGAGCACTTCCCCTTTCCTAGCAATGTTGCATATGTCTTCAATTAAGTCTCCATCTACTTCTCCCTGTGATGGGGGTCTGTATATCACGCCAATACAAATTGATTTCTCTTTCCCTCTTTCTAGTTTAACATGCAATGAAGCTACAGGGTAAACTATTTAAGACTAATAAGAGAAAATATTTTTTCACTCAATGTGTAATCAATGGAATTTGTTACCGGAGGACGTAGTAAAAGCTGTTAGTGTAGCTGGGTTTAAAAAAGCTTTGAAAAACCTGGAGGAAAGGTCCATAAACCATTATTAAAAGCGACCCGGGATATCACTCTTGACCCAATACAAGCATTGCGGAACCTGTGTCTTTTGGGGAAACTGCTAGGTACTTATGACCTAGATTGGCCCCTGTTGGAAAGAGGATACTGGGCTTGATGGACCTTGGTCTGACCCAGTATGGCATTTCTTATGTTCTTATGTTCTTAACCCACAGTGCCGCCTCGCTCTCCCTTTTGAGCCCTGTAATTCTATAGCTTTAATGTTATTGCTTACATATAGAGCCACTCTTTCTCCCCTTCCTCCTACCCTATTCTTCCTGAATAAGGTATAGCCTGGTATAATTACATCCCAGTCATGGATGTCCATGAACCACATCTCTGTAACCTCCAATAAATCCAAGCCAGCCTGTTCCATTAAAGCCTCAGCATCTGGGATCTTATTTCCCATGCTACAGGCATTTATACGCACCACTTTCCAGATGTTGCCTCTTTTACACCTTTTTATAGAGATATTTAATGTTTCACTTACCAGAGATTCTGCATATTCCAATCAGTAGATTTAAAATAAAATGTTTTCTGCCTTTGTTTTCCGAGCATGTTGTTTTACTAATCATTTTATTTTTGGTCTTTTTTGTAATGTTTTCAGTGCTTTCCTCATCTCCTTTTTCAGGGTCTCCTTTCCATTTTCTGTTGCTTATCTCTTGGAGGTAATGTTGCCCAATGGATTAGCTTATTGCATACTATGACAGCAGTAGACCTCACTCTTAAGCCAAGATATGTGTATGAACTTAGTCTCTCAAATTTACTGCTAATGCTCTCCTGTTTGCTTTATTTCCTTTCCTATCTCTGTCTGACTTTAATCTTTCTCTTCTTCATTCTTTCACCTTCTTCCCAGTCCTTCCATTCCCCATTAACCCCTTTCCCAATTTTCCATGTGCACTTCTGACTTTCACCCACTATCTAGTCTCCCATTTCCATCCTCTGGACTCATCCCCTTCCCAGTCCTCTTCTACATTTTTGTCTGTCATCTCCTCAACCGTGCAAGCTCTCAAGCTCCTTTCCTGCCCCTTAACCTCTTCCCTGGCTCAGGTCCTTTTCATTTGTCATCCTGGAGCCTTTCTCCCACTTCAGGTCCCCATCCTAAGTCCCCTCTCTCTCTCCCTTCTTCTCCCTACCCTGCACTCCATCCTTTTTGCCACATCTCAGGTAGATTCTCACTCTCCCTGTCCCCCGTCCTCCACTCCATGCACCACACTGATATATGCACAGCACCGGTGATTGAAGGTCGTACTCAGGGAAGGAGATTTTTTTTTCTTTTGAATATAATTGCTTTCTTGTAGCTTAAAGGGAGGCAGCCGCCCACAAGCACATGGCAAGAAAAGTCAGCTCCAGATTATTGCCATCACAGACACAACTTAATTCACACTTCATAAATAAGTACTGTACTAACAGATGCAAAGGCAGCAGCGGCAGCATGTGAACTGAATACAAAGTAGCGCCATATGCCGACAAAAGTGTTAAAAATATAAAAACATAAGGTAGGTCAAAACAGAAAGGCAAAGTAAGAACAAGAGCGAAGCATTCCTCAGCAGAGCAAGCTAGGATTCTTAAGAAAATTCAGAGCTGCACTGCTCCTTTGAATCCACAGATGTGGCGTGCCCAAGTGACCAGTAGAGCAGGAACTGCTTTTGACCATCTGACATAAAATCAGATGCCTACAATCACTGTATTGCAGTCAGTGCAGTTCAGAAGGGAGAGGCTGCTGTATTCAGAAATGCACATTTTATTCAGAAATCATCACCTCTTTCCAGAGAGCAGGACATGCACATTGTCATTGTGTAACACAGTAAGTGGGATTTTAGAAAGTATATCCAAGTCAGATTGGGGATGTCCAGAGCAGAACGTGCAGAAAAACTCCAGGGATGTCTGCCCAGTGTTAGTAACATAGACTTCCCCGAAGTGGATGTCCTTGCCGACAGCCACATAGACATCCCCCGTTAGGAAAGCGTGGGATGGGGATGTCCATCTCAGGCAAGCTAGCAAAAGAGGGCATCCAGGGCCATCTATCTCCTGAACCAACTTGCTGAGACCTGCCGCTGCTCATTCCCAGCATCTCTCAACATTCTGAACAAGGTACTCTCTGTAACTTTGATTTCTCTGCTGTTTGCTCTCAAGCGCTTCCCTCAGCAATAGCGCTACAAAGTAATCACCCCATTGTGCTACAAAGTATTCATTCCTTTGTGCTACTGTGTTACTCCTCCTGTATATTAGGTTATCACACCCCTACTACCACTCGATTGCTTCCATTCACTTTGTAAAATCCCTTATTGTGTAGCTATTTCACTGGCTGTTTCCTCTGCACTTTATTCTATGTGTTAACACTACACCATTCTCACTCATTACCTTATTCACGAATAAGCAGAATCACCACATCCACACCACAAAATCTGACTCAGCACTTACCAAGCCTCCATGGCCCTCCCACTACTCACTCTCACCATCTTATACTTCCTAGCAAACATCATTCAAAACTCTATTGCCCTTTTAAATGGATATAGCTACATCCCTACCCTATCTCACCTGGGCAAGAAAAATCATGGTAACCCCTACCACTCTGCCACCGGATTCCCACACCACTCTCGACACTCACACCTACTGTATGTTGCCCTCAATCATCCTGATAACTCCAAAACAACTCCTTCAAAAACACAACACCTCCTGAAATGCGCCCTCATAAATTCACGCTCTGTGCGCAAGAAATGGCCTGTCATCTCTGACCTTATGTTGGTCCATGACCTAGATCTCCTCATGGTGACAGAATCATGGCTCACTGACACTGATACAGCTCTCATAAATCAACTCATCCCTCCTAATTTCTCCATCCACTCCTGCCATGGAACTAACCAGAGAGGTGGAGGAGTCTTTATCCTTGCAAAAACAGAGCTAAAATTTCAACTGCTCTCCTCCAAGAGCACCATGCACACAGACATGGTTACCATTGCCAATAAATACAACACCATAAACCTCATATACAGAGCTCCCTCCTCCCCAACAGAGGACATCTCTACCTTCATTGACTTAGCCTGCAACCCTGCCAACCCACGCAACCCCAACTGGCTGCTCGGAGACTTCAACTTATCCTCCCTGCAGTCCAACCATGCAGATGCCTTCCTGAATGCTATGCAAGCTCTCGGATTTGAACAACTAGTGAGCACCCCCACCCATCTCAAAGGAAACCAGCTTGACCTAATCTTCGCTCCCCATTCTGCCGCAAGTCACAAGCCCAACTTCAACATCGCTATCACCCCTATCCCTTGGTCTGACCATAAGCTAATCACGTTCCAGATTCCCTCGCATCTAGTCCAAATTCCTCCCAACGATGCCAAGACAGAACCCTCTAAGACTCCTCATTTCAGACTGCTAGATATAGAAGAGTTCACCAAACACGCTCTTCCTACTCTCAAACAAACATCACTGAACCTTGATGAAGCAATCACCAACTGGAACACCACCCTGAAAGCATTCGCTGAACTACCAGCCATGGACAAATCAGCAATCCCCAAGAGATGTAAAAGAAAAAGACATCCAGCCCCGTGGTTCACAACAGAACTTCGGACATCTCTCGTCTCTCTCAGGAAGCTTGAAAGGAAATGGAGACACTCTCACTCCCAAGCCGACAAATCAACATATCTAGAACACTTGAAGTCCTACCATGAAACAATATACCTCAGAATGAGTGAATACCATTCCAAGCTCCTACTCCGCTCCCTTAACAAACCAAGAGATCTTTTCAACCTAGCAAAATCCCTAATTAAGGAACCCTCTCCTACTCAACCTGATCCTATATCCCCTCAGTCATATGCTGACTACCTCAAATCCAGACCATCATAACCGATAAAGCTTCAGTTTCCACACCCTGTCTTTCTCCCGCCTTACAAACACCTATCACAAAGTTTACCTCACCAACCGAGAAAAACATCCAAGACCTCATCACCATCATCAACACTTCTACAGCTCCAAATGACCCCTGCCCAGCATACTGGGTCAGAGCCCTGTGAGTTGAGCTTAGTCCAATTCTAACGAACATCATTGGTCAATCCTTTGCAACAGGCTCATTCCCCTCACTCCTCAAACAAACCTCAATAAGACCACTTCTGAAGAATAACAGACTTGACCCACTGACGTCTAATTCCTACCGCCCTATCTCAAGTATACCTCTGTTAGCCAAAATAATCGAGAAGGTGGTCCAAAGACAGATCCAACATCACATTGACGTAGCTGCCCCTCTTGACCCCTGTCAACACGGGTTTAGAGAATCTCATGGAATAGAAACTCTGCTCACCACCCTAACCAATACTCTGAATAGAGGAATAGACAATGTCGAAAATGGCTTTGCTCTCATCTTCCTGGATATCGCTGCCGCCTTCGACTCCGTCAATCACAATCAACTTCTCATCCATCTCCAGGAGAAGGGTATCTGTGGCCTCACCTGGGAATGGTGTAGGTCTTACCTAACGGATCGTTGGCAACATGTCTGGGTTGGATCCATCACATCCGCACCATTCCACCAACAACAAGGTGTGCCACAAGGCTCATCTCTATCTGCGCTGCTGTTCAATATCTACATGCAGCCGATATGTGACATCATCCGCTCCTACAATATTTCCACTCTAATTTATGCAGATGATATCCTGCTGTTTACGCCATTCAAAGTCAAACACCCAGACTTCACCAACCTTGTCAGCTGCTTCGACGCCATCACTGACTGGCTACTATCCCAAAATCTCCACATAAACTTCAAGAAAACCGAAGTTCTGTTCATTTCAAGGAACAAAACATTCTCCCCACCCGCCCTAAAAGTAAGAGATGCTGAGCTTCCAAGTAAACCCACCATATGTTACCTTGGGATCACTCTGGACCAGCATCTTAACTTTAAGGAGCACATACGAAACACTACCAGGACCATATACAATAAAATCAGAACACTAAGGCACCTTAGACCTATGCTTCCCCCTAATGATTTCCGAACCATTTTTCAGGCCCTCATTCTACCACACTTCGACTAAGCAAATGTAATCCTGTATGGTCACCCCAAGAACACCATCAACACACTGCAACTTGTGATGAACGCTGCGGCTCGCGTTCTCTGTGGTCTTGCTAGAACAGACCATATCACCCCAGTACTTAAGGAACTCCACTGGCTGCCAATACACTTCAGGTTAACTTACAAAACTATTCTCATTATATTCAAGATCATCAACAATCTAGCCCCCACGTCACTCAACGACCTCATCACCCTTACTCCGAAAAACAGAACGAGGAGGACAATTGCAGACAACACTTTGATCATCCCTAAAGACTCCATTAAGTGCACCCAAACAACCAGGAGAAGAGCCTTCACCTTCTACGCCCCAAAATGCTGGAATGATCTCCCACCTGAAATAAGATCGATTAAAGACCTCATTCAGTTCCGGAAGGCAATCAAACATCACATTTTCCTGCTACACTTTGCACAAGTACCCACCCCACCACCGATCATTCACCCACCAACCCTCACAGGCTCTCCATATACTTCATAAACAAAGGGGTCTCAAGTAAATGTTGCCCCGCCTATAGTTTTATGACAACACCGGCCAAATTATAATCTTATGCTCTATGTTAATATGTTAATATGTATATAGTTACCCTGTTTATCCCAAGTTTTATTCCCTGTTATAATGTAAACACAAACTAGTCTTGACTAAATTGTGCAACCTTTGTTGAATGTAAACCGCACTGATAACAAATAGCACGGTATATAAAAGATGTTCAATAAATAAATAAATAAATAAACGTGAGCCCTCATTGCTCATCAGTATTGCTCTCTACTTGTAAAATAAAGTGTTCCTTCTTCTCCACACCCTCTGGATGTTTGCCTGATAAAACGAGCACTTTTCCAGGGCCTGCTCGTGTCTGGAGCAGCCTTGGGACATTCAGGACATTTCTGAAATCATGTCCAAGTTCTTGAAAGTGCCCTGGCCATGCCCCATTCCATCTTGGACATCCTCGCGCTGGGGACATCCACAGCATCAGCTTCTAAAGTGGCTTTGGAGATGTCTCTGTGCGTTGGACTTCTCTATGCCCATTTTCAGACATCCAAAGCATGACTAGGGCTTCTAAAATAACCCCCAAGATAACATACCAAACTTTTTGAAACCCAGTTTTAGTGAGTGGGATGCTGCTTGGATGTCGTAGTCAATCATGACCGATGCTTATGGTTCATTTGATGGGTATTTTAGAAAAACATTCCATTGGAGTATTTTGTCTCTTACCCCTTCCTTCTACTACTACTACAACTACTGAACATTTGTATAGTGCTACAAGATCTACGCAGTGCTGCACACACAGACCCCGCTCATCCAAGCTTACAATCTAGTCAAGACAGACAACACAATAGCTGTAGACATGGGATACAACTAGGGGGAATGGTAAGGAAACACAAAGGAGATCAAGTGAGTCCAGATCTTAAAGGAGCAGCGAAGAGGTGAGTTTTCAGCCTGGATTTGAAAAGGGCCAGAGAAGGCACCTGACGTACAGACTCAGGTAGTTTGTTCCAGGCATAAGGAGCAGCAAGGTGAAAGGAGTGAAGTCTGGAATTAGCAATGGAAGAGAAGAGCACAGATAGAAGTGATTTGCCAGAAGAGTGGAGTTCCTGAACAGGGATGCGGTCACACTTTAAATTTATACAGAGGCATACTGATATTCTCAGTGTAACACGCATGATTTCGGTCAGTGATGATCAGTTATTTTTCTATGTTTTATGCATCTGGGGGCTTATTCCTTAGATGAGCTTATATTTGGAGTGATTTAAGTGCTAAAGGATTATAAAAGAGCTATCAAGCAATGAGAGGACTGAATGCACTGGTATTTAAAAAGGAGATAGAGCAGCTTTTAAACTAGATAATAGGGGAAAGCCGACAGTGGCACAAGAGCGCATGGTTCGGAAGAATGTATCCTTGAAGGATACTACTAAAAACAGAGAGGTTCCAAAAAAGAGTAAAATAGCCCTAGAGTATGGAGCAGACAAAACTTCAAGATTTTATTAATTTACATTCTGTTATATACCGTGCTATTCTGCATCAGTGTGGTTTACATTGAACAACTGAAATTACATTGAACAGGGCATTATAACTTGGAGATAACTATTTTACAGGGAACATGGGCTATGGAGGGTTAAGTGGCTTGTCCAAGACCACAAGGAGCACCTGTGGGACTAGAACCCCCAGTTCTTCTGGCCTGAGGTTGCTGTCCTCTAGTGGGATCTGAACCCCCTGACCTTCCGGCCTGAAGAACCCTGCCCCAACCACTAGGCCACTCCTCCACTCCAACATTCACAAATTACCCATGCCTACCAATAGCCAAATTAATATGAATAAAATACAGTCTCTAAAATGCTTGTATGCAAATGCTAGTAGTCTAAAAAATAAGATGGAAGAGTTAGAATATATAGCACTAAATGAAAGGTTAGATATGATTGGAATCTCAGAGACATGGTGGAAGGAGGACAACCAGTGGGACACTGTGATACCTGGGTATAAACTATATCATAATGATAGAGCTGATAAAATTGGTGGAGGAGTTGCGCTCTATGTTAGAGAGGGCATTGAGTCAGAAAGGATTAAATTTTTTCAGGAAACAAAATTTGCTGTAGAAACTCTATGGATTGAAATTCCATGTAAAAAGGGGAAGGCGATGGCAGTGGGGGTGTACTATCGACCGCTTGGCCAGAATGAACAAATGGATGATGAAATGCTCAAAGAAATCAAGGAAACTAACTAAAGGTACAGCACAGTAATAATAATGGGTGATTTCAATTACCCCGGTATCGACTGGGTCAGTGTCATGGCAGGACATGCTAGGGAGATAAAGTTCCTAGATGAAATAAATGACTGCTTCTTGGAGCAGCTGGTTCATGAACCGACCAGAGGGGAAGCCATATTGGATCTAGTCCTTAGTGGAACACCAGATCTGGTACAAGAGATAAGGGTGTTGCGGCCACTTGGCAATAGTGATCATAGCATGATCGTGTTTGATTTAATTAATGGAGCAGGGATGGTAAGGAAATCCACAGTGCTACTTTTCAACTTTCGAAAGGGATACTATGATAAAATGAGGAAAATAGTTAAGAAAAAACTAAAAGGAGCAGTTACAAAGATGAAAGACTTTAATCTTTGCAACTGCTTCTTTTAGTTTTTTCTTACATCAAGCTTGGGTGTTGTTGAAAAATATTATCTTGGAAGCCCAGACCAGCTGTATTCCACGTTTTAAGAAAAGTGGAAGGAAGTCCAAAAAACTGCCAGCATGGTTTAAAGATGAGGTCAGAGAGGCTGTGGTTGCCAAAAAAGCGTCTTTCAGGAAATGGAAAAAAGAACCAAACGACAAAACCTGGAAAGAAGCACAAGCACTGGCAAGTTAAATGCTAGGCATTGATAAAGCAGGCAATAGGAGAATTTGAGAAGAAGCTTGCTGCGGAAGCAAAAACTCATAATAAAGACTTTTTCAAGTACATTCGTAGCAAAAAACCTGTGAGAGAGTCAGTTGGTCCATTAGATGATAGAGGGGTTAAAGGGGCACTAAGAGGCGACAAGGCGATAGCGGAGAGACTGAATGAATTCTTTGCTTCAGTCTTTACTGAGGAAGATGTAGGGATGTTACCCATGACTGAAGTGGTATTTAAAGGTGTGGAAGAATTGAAGGAAATATCGATACATCGGGAAGATGTATTACAACTATTAGATAAACTGAAGCATAGCAAATCACCTGGGGCGGATGATATACATCCAAGGGTGTTGAAAGAACTGAAATGTGAGATTGCAGACCTGCTATTAGTAATCTGTGAAATATCATTAAAATCATCTGTAATACCTGAAGATTGGAAGATGGCGAACGTAACACCAATTTTTAAAAAGGGTTCCAGGGGTATCCGGGAAACTACAGACCGGTGAGCCTGATATCAGTAGCGGGAAAAATGGTGAAAACCATCATAAAGAACAAAATTGCTGAACATGTAGATAGTCATGGCTTAATGGGAGATAGCCAACATGGCTTTAGACAAGGAAGATCGTGTCTTACTAATCTGTTATATTTTTTGAAGGTGTGAATAAACAGGTGGACAAAGGTGAGTCGGTTGATATAGTGTATTTGGACTTTCAGAAAGCCTTTGACAAGGTCCCTCATCAGAGACATTTGGCAAAACTAAAGAGTCATGGGATAGGAGGCAGTGTACTATTGTGGATCAGGAACTGGTTAAAAGATAGAAAGCAGAGGGTAGGGCTAAATGGCCAATTTTCCCAATGGAGAAAGGTGAATAGTGGTGTACCCCAGGAATCTGTGCTGGGCCCGCTGCTTTTTGACATATTCATAAATGACCTGGAAAACGGAATAACAAGTGAGGTTATCAAATTTGCAGATGACACAAAACTATTTACAGTTGTTAAAACCCAAGAGGATTGTGGAAAATTGAAAGAGGATCTTGATAAACTGGAAGACTGGGCATCAAAATGGCAGATTAAATTTAATGAGGACAAGTGCATACTTATGCACCTAGGGAAGAACAACCCAAACTATGGTTACACGATGCAAGGTTCCACATTAGTAACCACCACCCAGGAAAAAAGATTTTAGGCGTCATTGTGGATAACATGTTAAAACCCTCAGCCCAGTGTGCAGCAGCGGCCAAGAGAGCAAATAGAATGCTAGGTATCATAAGGAAAGGAATGGAAAATAAAACAAAGGATATTATAAAGCCTCTATATCGTTCCATGGTGAGACCGCACCTTGAATATTGTGTGCAATTCTGGTCGCCGTATCTTAAATAGGATATAGCATTTTTAGAAAAGGCTCAGAGAAGAGCCACCAAAATGGTAAAGGGGATGGAAGGATACCCCTATGAAGAAAGGCTAAAAAGGTTGGGCTCTTTAACCTGGAAAAGAGAGGGCTGAAGGGAGATATGATAGAAGTCTATAAATTAATGAACGGAGTGGAACGGGTAAACGTAGATCGATTGTTTACATTATCAGAATATAGAAAGACTAGGGGACATGCAATGAAGCTACAGGGTAAACTATTTAAGACTAATAAAAGAAAATATTTTTTCACTCAACGTGTAATCAAACTCTGGAATTTGTTACCGGAGGATGTAGTAAAGGCTGTTAGTGTAGCTGGGTTTAAAAAAGGTTTGGACAAGTTCCTGGAGGAAAGGTCCATAAGAAGGGACCCAGGATATCAATGCTTGACCCAATAAAAGCATTGTGGAACCTGTATCTTTTGGGGAAACTGCTAGGTACGTATGTCCTAGTTTGCCCACTGTTGGAAACAGGATAATGGGCTTGATGGACCTTAGTCTGACCCAGTATGGCATATCTTATGTTCTTATGGACCTCTTAAAGTCCACACAATGAAGATCCTCACCCATGGAACTCACTGCCATGACCGGAAAAGAAGAAAGGAGATGGAAAACATTTGAAGAGTCCTTTCTTGAGTGATCATGTATCACCCTTGTCAAGTGACTTTAGGCATTAGACAGCATACTTTGCATTATTCTACATGTTTTTATAATTTTAATCTGTATATTTTAAATTCTGTGTTTATTGTTGAATTGATACTCTGTTTAGAGTATAATTGGTGAAGTAGAGGAGCTGTAGAGTGAATATATTTGTAGGCAAGTAAGAGGAGCTCGAGCTTTATGTAGAAGTGGCTTGAGGAGAAGAGTCATGTTGTCATAGTGACATTGAAGGAAGGAAAGCAGATTCTAGATGGTTCTATGGCAAGACCTGTGAGGATCAGTTTACATTAGTCCTAGTGGGAGATAATAAGAAAGTAGATAAGTGTTTTTGGTAGCATGCTCTGAAAACCAGACTAGTATTAGCTGCACCATCATGCTGGAACAACCTACCACCCAATATCCGTGCCATAAACAACCTTCTCCAGTTCAGAAAGGCTTTAAAACACTACCTTTTCCTTCAATGCTTTCCCAACCCTGAAGACATCACGTAGCCGCACCCCATCCATATCCACTTATTCCACCCTGACATATCCCCCACAAAGACCTTTGCACAACACACATAGATGGATTGAAGAGTTGTGTACATAGTTTATATTGAAAAGTTTGTACATAGTTGTTATCTGTTATCCAAGTTTGAATTCCTTGTTTAATGTAAGTCCAAGGTTTCCCCCCCTTGGACATCTGTGTTTCCTGGAAACCGTGCTGATGTTAAATAGTGCGGTATACAAACAATGTTAAATAAATAAATAAAAATAATAAAATAAAATAGTCTGGGAAGAGGCATATAGTATGGACTGGAATTGAGAAGCACAGATGTAGTGTTGCCAGAAGGCTCAGGTCACCTGAACCAATCTTGGATTTTGTCCTTATTTCATCCTTGCAGATCTTGGCTCTATTTTCTTAGGGGTATGTTTACTAAACTGCGGTAACGTTATATAACGCGCGTTATGTAACCTTAACGATCGTTGATGTTCCGCGGCGCGGTAAACACTGCAGAAGGTGGAGAGAAGGCGGAGAGAAGGGGTCAATGGGCGGAGTGTGGACGGGGAGAGGCTCCATTCACACTAACGCGCTGATCTGAAGAGCTGAATCCTAACGCGATTGAAAACCTGCCGTTAGATGCACATATCACACACTGTCAGTTCATCTTTCCCAGCTGAGGTACCGGAGAGGTGCAGACCCCATTTGGTGATCAGCTGTAGACTGCTATTCAGCATTTTGATAGTTAGATGCACATATGCAGGAGGGAGAAACCATTTACGTGTCAGCAATGTACAGCCCAGGCAGGGAGCCCAAAAACTGTGATAGTAGTGCTTCATGTACAGCAATACCATAGTGCCAAAGTATGAATGGCCACTATGGCGATGGTGCAAATGGGGCATAGGGGGCCGCAGGCGGGACATGTAGCATGGGCAGCTGGGGCACAGGGTGGACCAGGCGGGCGCCTAGGTGGCACATAGGAACATAGACACCGGAGATCAGCAAGACAGCAGTTAACCAAGGCCAAACACAATCCACCAATATCTACCTGGTACACCCTAGCCAATAGTCGCTAGGGCACAGACCTGACATCCCCCCAGCCATCCCGCCCCCATGTGGAGGGGACATAATAGTGGTAGGCAGTGATGGGGGGATGTGAGGATGTCCATGTATGCCCCCCCACCCCGGAACCCGCTCCCTAAGCGGGCGCCTACCTACACAGTGGATGGCCTGGGACTGCGCACTACCAGCACCGACAGCAAATGGCCACGTCAGCTTGGCAGGGGGCATGTGCCCATATTGGAGGGGGCAGTGCCACCTCCCTGCAGTGGACCTAGGCCATGCTCTGCATCGGTAGTGGTGTGCAGTGCAACATAAAAGGTCTGGCTGAAGAAAAGTGCAGGTAGCCCCAGGGACTACCATACATTTGTGGCAACAGTGTGGTGCAGTACATCCAGCCAGTGTGTCCAGGAGCATAGGGTCACAGATGCAAGTCCCAGCTGTGGTTCCTGCAGAGCATGTCCCTATATTTTACCCTACAATGCAGATACAACAGCAACATGTGCAAAGCCCAAAGCAGCGGCGAACAGGGGTGCAAACACCCACTCACACAGGCTCCACAATCCAATGATGCATGGAGCGGCAGGCTGTTGGCCCCAGCATTAGGATGATGTTATCACCAGAGCACTACTACTACCCCCTGCACAGTTTAGCAATGTCGGCACTGTGATCAGGACTAGTGTGGCGGGCAGGGCTGCCAACCACCCCTATCTTTGTATAATGCTGCAAAAGGAGTGAGCGTGTTTGTATGTCTATCCATTGTTCTATGGCTGCCCACACTTCACTGGGCCCAAAATATCCCACTGTTACCAGCGTTAGCCTGATTAGATGCATAATGAGGAGCAAGGTATTCTGGGTATGGCCTGGACAGGGCAGATTGGCCAGGATGCATCTTCACAGGGTGTGGGGCAATGGCTAGGACACTGTAGTGCCTGACCACCACCTGCATGGACAGGGTGGCCACAGCATGACATGCTGGGAGGGCACTCACTCTGAACGAGCACATAGCGCTCTGCACTATTTGTCTCTAGTGATATATTTGTGTTCCCCAGTGCTGGGGTCCCAATCACTGAGATGCCTGCTTGCTGCACATAGTTCCTGGTGGACTGTCTGCAGTTAGACTGTGCATGGTCGGAACACCTTTAAGGTACAGTCTGACTGTGCTGTCTGCTGGTGACTGGCAGACAGTGGTGGGAGGCACTTGGGGTTTCCAGACCTAACCCCAGCATTGCTGCTGGTCTGCCACTGTCTCAGTCATAGGTATGGCTCTGGCCCACCAACCATGGAGGGCTGTCTCGTACAAATAGGATGGAGGTTGCTTCCCTGGGGTGGGGGCACTGTTCTTTACCTACAAAAGGGTGATGTGAGCCCTTTGGGGTATGTAGTGTATACCACTGTGACCTATACAGCCACTGCTACACACACCTCATGCAATTCTAAGAACCCCTCTGCCCTGATAACAGCTGCTCATGTCAGCCAGACCCTCACACGGGGTACACACTAATCTGGCTGGTGTCTGGTCCCACAGGGCCACATGTGACTGCAGGATACAGATGGACACCAAATTACCTTCGGCTGCACTGCACAGAACACCTGTCACACACTGGTAGTGATGGGGATGTATAGCAGGACCTATCTCTAGCACCACATGTACTGCGGACCTAGTGCTGGGCACCAATCCTATCCCTCAGGGAGACCACAGAACCTGCACAATGGCATGGTCTGTAGCTACTCTGTGCCAGTATCACACACTGTCAGTTCGTCTTTCCCAGCTGAGGTACCGGAGAGGTGCAGACCCCATTTGGTGATCAGCTGTAGACTGCTATTCAGCATGTGCATTTCATCATGGGTATGGTGGGGTTACCTTATCCTGGCACTCAGAGCAGACAATTTGTGCAGTGACCTGCAGGCCTTCTGTACCCAGACATTGCTGTGACATACACCATGGAGGTATAGACTACTGGTTAATACATTGCCATTCTTGGCAGTGTTCATTGGTTCAGTTCCTCATTGTTCCCTCCTCTCATGCCTGTCCTACTCAAATAGTGTGCATGCCTGTAGAGGTCATATTTTTGCAGATCTGCGCTTCCAGCCCATAATACCCTCGCCACAATTGCCAACATTCCCTCGGTCCATCTATCTGCGTCTATCAGCTGTGTAGAGTCCTGTCTGCCTGTACAGGCTGCCAGCCCATGTCCTGCGCTGCTACCCTTTCCTGCATTGTGCCTCATTGTGCTTGCCTCGCCTGTGCCTGATCTGCATGGCACCACCACTCCTCTGTCCACCCATCATTGTAACTATCCTGCCACCTCCGCCTCCACTGGGGGGACACGTATTCCCATCGTCTGCCACCAACTGTTTTTCCGGTACTTTACATTGCCAACACCCTGTGCTGTGGTAGAGCTGCCCCACCATGTTTGTCATCAGTACGGGCAGGCACATGGGATGCCCGCAGATATGGCAGGTCCAGCAACTCCCACTTCTCCCTCCTTCACTCACCTGTTCATTGCCTTTCCTGAGTGTTCTATCTAGTGTTAGGGCTACATCTGTCTCTGTTCCGCACAGGTCATGCATGTCATCCTGAGGCACCTTGCAGTCCCTAGGGCACACTAACCTAGGACACCATAACCTTGTTAGGCCACCTTAACCTATGGTTCCATAGCCCAGGGTGCCTTCTGCGGTGCCTTGTCCAAGGGTGCCTAATATGGTGCTTATCCTAGGAGGCCCTTTAGGGCGCCTTCTGAGGCACCTTACAGGGCACCTTACTAGGCACCTTATAAGGCATCTTACAGGGAACCTTACTAGGCACCTTACATGGCACCTTATAAGGCACCTTACAGGGCACCTTACAAGGCACCTTACATGGCACCTTATAAGGCACCTTACATGGCACCTTATAAGGCACCTTACAAGGTGCCTTATAAGGCACCTTACAAGGCGCTTTACAAGGCGCCTTGTAACACTCGTTATTCTAAGGTGCCTTGTAACACGCATTAGCTGTCAGCTTGCTGTAACGATGCACCGCCCATGCCTTTATATGGGCATCTCTACCTTTACCGCAGAACCTACCGTGAATGATATTACTGCAGTTTAGTAAACATACCCCTTAGAGAAGTTGGAATTACAATTCCTTGTATGTAATGGGAGAAAACACAAAACCGGCTTAGCCTTTCCCCAGTGACCCAGAACCATCTGGTCATCATTTTCACAGGAGAAACAGAGCTTTAGCAGCAAAGGTTAGAGTCCATCCCTTTGGGCTTTTAGCGCCTACCACAAAATCTGTATTTAACAGGGTTCAAATTTCTATCACACATCTTGGAAAGTTGCTGAAACTGGATAGAGACCAGTTCTAAATCTTTGATGGAGAAATCCAATTGGAGATTGTACTTTGAATGCCAAAATAAAATAAAACTAAGCAATAGTCCCTTTCCTAAGCTCTTACCTCCCCATCCATGTGTGGTCGATGGGAATCTGTCTTCATAGCAAATGAGCTGAGAGCCAGCAAATCTTTGTTGTTAAGAAAGTCTCTCATGTCTGCAATTGTTATAATGTTATCACTGATAAACTGTCGAGGAATGATTCTGGGCAATAAAACTTCAGTTTGGATGGTGTGAGGAAGGTCCACGGCATCAGTGGTTTTTGTGCTGCTGCCTGTATTTTCACGATTAGAAATCCACTGAAGCTGTAGTCCTCCTAGTCCATTCCTCAGTCTCCCCACTCGCCTTTCACATCGCACTCATATTTCCCTCTGGTTTTTTTTTCCTTTCTTGGCTTTCTTGCCTCCATCTTCCCTTGCTCAATCTGTTCTTCCTTCCACCCACTTGTCTTCTGATTTTTATCTGTCTCTCTTTTTCTCCATCAGTTTCCTCAGCCTCTCTCTCCAGATCCTTCCTGAATTCCTCTGGTCCTCACTCTCACAGCTCGTCCATGTTTCCCACTTGAGCTACAGCAAGGCCGCTGTGGATTCCTATATGAAATACAGTCTTTGCAGACTAAGGAGCCCCTTTACTAAAGTGTGTTGAGTACTTAATGCACAAATTAGCAAGTGCTGTTAGCACACAGCCACAGTTATTTTGGTGGCTTGACGCTTAATTCATGCATTAAGTGCGCAGCGTATACAGGAGCAGGGAATGGGGGTGGACTGCACCTTGAGGTTAATGCATGGTAAATTTAAACTTATTAACTATTAGTGCAGCAGATAACGTAGATCGCTTACAGTAACACCACCTCAGTTACTTTTCTCTGCAGTAACTGTATGAGAAGATGCTCCGCATGCCCCCAACACTTACTACAAAGGTTCTGGAATTACTGCACATTAATCTTTACAACTAAAGTGTGGTAACTGCAAATTTGTACCTGCAGTTTAGTAAAAGGGCCCCTGAGAGTGTTTCAGAAAGGTCAGTGGTGGTTGCCCCACAGGGTACATATTATTATGTAAAATATTCTGGCAATTTGCAGCTTTCAGTCTCATGGTTTGTGAGTCACTTGACTGGCGGAAGCTCAGAGAGCCCACCTCCAAAGTACATCGCCCCCGAGCTCACAGACACAAAGGGCTGATATTCAATGGGATTAACGCGGCTAGCAGACCTGTAATTGCATTAATCGCGGTCACCGGGATATTCAGTGGCTCTAATGCGGTTAATGCCACTGAATATTCCTGGGTACCTCTGCTGCATGCCCGATGCTAGCTGGCTAGCAGTGGGGCGTTCCAGGAGCAGAGCAGAGGTGGTACCAGCAATCACCGGTCAACGATGATATTTAACTACTGCCCGATTATCACTAAGTGGCAAACGTTAGGCTACCAAAGCTAACCAGGCAGCAACTGAATATCACTGCTGCCCGCTTAGCTTTGTCGTTATCTGGCCAACCCGGATATTCAATGCCGTTGGCCCTATATGCTCCCAGCATTGAATATCTGTGTCTTCAGTTCAGCAGCGATAACCAGTTGCTTTACAAAGGCTAGCTGTCGCCACTGGATATCAAGCCCAGACTTTCCACGAAGGTGGTAGATGCAGGTAGAATGTTGATGATATGTTTAGATGGAGGAACCCATGAACACAGTGGGCCCGATTACAGTGGCTAGCATCCGGTGCTGAACATTAAACCCAGATATTCAATGCCAGGGTCATATCGGGTCTTGGCATTGAATATCCGGGGTCACCTCGCAGCCTCCGATGCTGCAGAGGTTAACTGGGCAGCAGCGATATTGAGCCACTGCCTGGTTTGTGACTCGTGGATAAAGACAGGCACAGCAAACGCTGGCCTATCTTTACCCGTGGATTGCAAACCAGGCAGCTCTACCCCGAAACACCCCCGACACACCCTGATGCTAAGCAGTTAGCAACGGGGCATACAGTGACATTAGTCTGGAATATTCAGCGGCACTAGGGGCATTTACACAGCTTACAGTTCTATAAACCATGTAAATGCCTTGGAATACTGGGTTCAGTTTGTCCTGACTGTCTTGCATCAGCAGGACTCTCTCTTTAGGCCTAGGTGCACAGGCTGCAGAGCTCAGCACATAGCAACCTGCAGATGTTAATATTTCCCACGGATGGATAGGTCTTTTCTCCTCCTCACAAAAACTACTCTCTTGTGCATTAAAGAGTCTTGAGAGGGAGACAGCCACCTGCAACCTACATGAAAGGAGAAGTGAATTAAAATTTATAGATAAATACCATCTAAGCCAGTGGTTCTCAACATGGTTGGTTTTTCAGGATATCTACAATCAATAGGCATGAAATAGATTTACATGCACTGCTTCCTTTTCAAGCAAATCTATCTTATGAATATTAATTTCACATATCCCCATGGACTGGGTTGAGAACCACTGATCTAAACAGAGAGAATTAGCAGCAGCAACAGTAGCATATGGTCTAAAGAAGTGTTGAGAGCAGCAGCGGCCTCCAGGGTCATCCCCTTCTGACCCCTATGCTTCCTAACTCCTTCCCCTTATTTGCTCATTTAACCTCCAGCTTTGCTTTTCTGCCCCCACTCATCAGCATGGCCATTACCTTGATCTTGTTTTCTTCTCTAATTGTTTACCCTCTAATTTCTATACCTCAGTTCTTCCCTTATCTGACCATCACCTGCTTAACTTCACTCTTCATCATTCCCCAACTCATTCTCGCTCAGTCTTGCATCACCAGTCTCTCACAATTTTATGAAGGTGTGAACGTGAGCCACTTGATTTAATATATCTGGATATTCAGAAGGTATTTGACAAATTCCATCATGGGAGACTCCTGAGGAAATTAAAAAGTCATGGAATAGGAGACAATGTCCTGTGGTGAATTGGGAACTGGTTAAATGATAGAAAACAGCGTGCTGGGATAAATGGTCAATTTTTTCAATGGAGAAAGGTGAATAGTGGAGAGCCCTGAGGGTCTATATTGAGACCAGTGTTTTTTAACTATTTATAAATGATCTGGGAAAAGAAACATTGACATAAAATTCAAAGTTGTTAAATCAAAAGTAGATTGTGAGAAATTGCAGGAGGACCTGGTGAGACTGGGAGATTGGACATCCACATGGCAGATGAAATTAATATGAATACGTGCAAAGTGATGCACATAGGGAAGAACAACCCAAACTATAGATACATGATACAAGGTTCCACCTTAGAAAGATCTAGGTATCATCATGGACAATAGGTTGATGTTCTCTACTCAGTCTGCAGTGCTGGCCAAAAAAGCACATAGAACGTTAAGAATTCTTAGGAAAAGAATGGAGAACAAACCCAAGAATATCATAATGCCCCTGTATCATTCCATGGGGCAATCACACCGAGTACTTGAGTTTTAGTCATTGCATTTCAAAAAAGGTATATTGGAATTAGAAAAGATACAGAGAAGGTCAACCAAAATGAGAAAGGGCTGAAACAACTTCCCAGTGAGGACAAGCTAAAAAGGCTGGGGCTTTTTAACTTGAAGAAGAGAAGACCAACAATAGAAGTCTATAAAATCTTGAGTGGAGTCGGAAGGGTAAACGTAAATCAGTTGTTTACTTTTTCAAAAGACGGGGCATGTCAAGAAATTACTAAGTAGCACATTCACAACAAATTGGAGAATTTTTTTTTTTCACTCAGCACATAAGTCAAGTTCTGGAATCTGTTGCCGGTAGATATTGTAAAGGCAGTTAGTGTAATCGGGTTTAAAAAAGGTTTGTACAAGTTCCTGGAGGAAAATTCCATAAATTATTATTATCAAGATAACCTTAGGAGTCTATCTACATTTTGGGTCTTGCCAGGTACTTGTGACCTGGATTGGCCACTGTTAGAAACAGGTTTTGATTCACTTTTGATCTAACCCAGTATGGCAGATCTTATATTCTTATAACTGCCCCATATGCCTTTTTTACCCATCATTCATTTTCTCTCCTTTATGCTCTCTGTTGCTGTTCAGTCTCTTGTCTTCTCATCACTCCCTTCCCCAACTTTGTTCTTTCTGATTAAAGAGGTATTTTAATTCTTCTATTTCTAAGATAATCCCCTTCACCATTCAGGCAACTCTTTTTTTGTTTCTAGTTCCCAGTTCTGTTCTACTTTTACACTTATATACTGCCTTATTCCTGCTCAAGGGAACCTGAAGCTACATTCATCAGTGCAGTAGAGTATAACACATGTGAACTAATTTGCACAATCCCTAATGAAGCCACACCAATCCCCTGCTCTTGCTAGGTAAGGAATGGAGTGCATCACACTGTTGTAGGTGATACCTTTAAGTAGAACAACTCCATACATCTGTGACTAGCTCTTTTCATCGTCAGTGAAGCACTGATTTTGAAAACTAGTCACAGATGTAGTGAGTTGGTCTAGTAGAAAGGTGAAATCTACAGCATATTTGTTGACCCTTATGCATTCGAGTGGACTAAAATGGCAACCATACTTTGCCCGCTTCCCAGCTGAGAACTCATCCCCCTCTACTGCCCTGATCATCATCTTTGCTCAGTCCGATGGTTAACCTCACTATGCCTCCCCACATGCTTCTCATCCTCTTATTAGCATTTCTGTTTTCGAGATATTTGCAGGAAAGAGGTTATTTAAAATTAGAAATAATTCCAGGATTGGGTGCCACAGAGCAGGGCATAGGGTGGGCACTCATTCAGACATTATTTTTTTATTTTTTTTTAATCCAGATGTTAAATTTTATCTCTTTCTGGTTCTGTTCATGTTAATTTAGTGTTCACATTTCCAGATCTTGGGCTCTCCCAATAGGTCTAGATTTCAGCTCATGAATATTCAGGAGCTATATATATTCACATAGGTGATCCACTAATCTAGTTAATGTTCAAGCTTTAGTTCCCTGTAAACCAGACTTGGGGGAGGGGAAGGGCAGGAGCCTCAGAGACCAACTCTGCCACTGCCACTAATGTTCCCCTCCCCTTCTGCATATTGCCCAGCCCCCATTAGTATGGGTAACTGTTTCCTTTATGGAAATAGTTCTGTTCGAGCTGCCTGCTACACCACACTCTTCTTCCCCACGTGCTATGACCTGTTTTTTTCTTTGTATGATTATGTCTTAAGCCCAGTGGAAATAAAAGAGACAAATCATAATTGCACAGTTTGCAACTTGTTCTTGTTATTAAATTATGCTTTCAGATGGTGTGTACTCGCAATCTCCTTTTAACGTGTCGCTTTAGACATGACTCTTGAATTTCAGTGAGTCCTTTTTTTCTGTATTCCACATAAAGCTACCACGTCTCTTCTGATTCCTTGTCCTTTTCAGCGTCGTCGTCTCCTACAATAGACATGTTGTGCAGAAGCTGTCACCACACTGAGGAACATGCTGCAGTAACTTACGAAAACCTCATTAGCAGAATATCCTGTGACCCTCAGCGCTCTGTCTGCCCACAGCACTTAGAATCCCCGCTTGTTCTTTTTCCTCTAGGAAATATACCAGTTCAGATCTCCAGCATGTCAGAGCGCATTGTGAGTTCATGTGGAGGCACATTTCAAATGGGACGTCCAAGTACAATCTGGGACGTCAAAGCCAGAATGTATGAAAAGAAAGGCAGGCACATGCAAGTTCAGGCACAATTCCAGAAACGTGGATATGCCCGATATGCACGTGTAGCGATATAGACATCCCCAGGAAAGCATTTCAGAACCAAGACATCTAATAGCATAATGGTTAGAGTAGTAGCTTAAGAACTAGGTGGCTAATATTCAAATTCCAGTGTGGTCCTTTGTAATCTAAAGCTAGTCACTTAATCCTCCATACTCCCTGGATATTTTAAGGTGAAAACAAATGCTTTCCTGATGCCTATTCATGCCTGGAGCAGGAATAAACATGCACGTACCTGCAGATGACTCAGCTGCTTCTGGGATCAAATGGGGATGTGTAAGTCCATTGCTCCTCCCCAGATATGCCTCTGACACACCCCATGCCTACTTGAACATCCCTGTACTGGAGACAGGACATCTGCAAATGGCATTTGTAGATTGGCTATGGAGACCTGCCTGTGATTTTGACATCCATGTGCATGAATGCAGATGTCCAAACCACAACTAAACCTTTTAATATGACCCTCTAAGTAATTTAAGAGCTGCTCCACAATTGGCTAGTAGTTCTAACCATGTGGAAATTTTTGTACCGAAGAAGGAATATCAGCATCATTCATTCAAAAGTGAGAGTACTAGACTTCAGAAAAACTGATTTTGGCAAGATGAGGGAATACCTCAAGGAGTCTTTAGCTGGATGAGAATGTCTAGAGGAAGTAGAAACGCAGTGGGCAAAAGTTAAAGTAGATATTTTAAGGGCAACAAACCTTTTTGTTAGGAAAGGAAATAAAAGTAATAAGAAATAGAGGTTGCTAAGGTTCTTGAAAGATGTACCTGAAAAGGCAAGGAGAAAGGAGGTTAGATTTCATAAAACTACAAAAAATTGCAGAAAGAAGAACACAAACAACAATATCTAGAAAAACTAAGAGAAGTTGGGAAAATAGTCAGGAAAGCAAAGATGCTAATAGAAGAAAAAATAGTCCAACACAATAAAACAGGAGATTAAGACTTATTTTTTAGATATGTTAGTAACAGGAGGAAGTGCAAGAGTGAAGGGCAGAAATATGAGAACAAAAGGGAGGAGTGGTCTAGTGGTTAGGACAAGGTACTTCAGGCCAGAGAGCCGGGGGTTCAAGTCCCACCTGGGGACAGCAATCTCAGGCCGGAGGGACTGGGATTTCTAGTCCTATAGGCACTCCTTGTGGTCTTGGGCAAGCCACTTAACCCTCCATTGCCCATGTTCCCTGTAAGTATTAGTGTATGTGTCTCATATCCCCTTGTGTTAAATGTATCCCCCAATTGACTGCTTTGACCTGGTGAAAAGCAGGATATAAATACAGCTAAATAAATAAATAAAAATAAATTGGAATTGCTTAGCAAATATTTCTGTTCTGTGTTCACAGAGGAAGGGCCAGATCTCATAAAATAAATGTTAATAGGAATGGAAGTGAGGCAGATAACCAATTTTCAGAAGACTGTCTTCATGAGGAGCTAGCTAAACTAAAAGTAGACAAACAATGGCACCAGATGGGACGAATCCAAGAGTATTGATGGAACTTAGGGAAGTTCTGGTGGCTCCACTGTCTGACCTTTTCAGTGCTTCTTTAGAGTCAGGAATGGTTCTGGTGGACTGGAGAATGGCATATGTGGTCCCTCTCCATAGAAGCAGAAGGAGGAGATTGGGAACTAAAGTATAGTTAGTCTGATCTCTGTGATGAGTAAATCAATGGAAATGCTTCTAATACAATGGATTTCAGAATCTTAGGCAATATGTTTTTATTGGAGGTAGGTCTTTTCAGATGAATTTGATTAATTTCTTTGACTGGATATGATGCGGTTGACACCCCCTTTGGATGGGTTAAGTGAGCATAGTGGCCCTTTAAGACCTGGGGGAGGGAAACGCAAGCCAGGCTTGTATCTCTCATAGCAGAGTTCCAGACTTCACCTAGAAATAGCCTCTACCAATTTGAGTGGGGAACAGAGGTGGGCCTAGAGCTCCCGGGTTTGCTAAATGCTCACTTCCCACTGGAGAGAAGGAAAAGTAAGAGGAATCTGCTTGTGTGGGCAGCAGGGATCCCAAGGCTGGGGGCCAGGGCAGGAGCCTTAGGGAAAGAGGACTGACGATCTCAGGAAGAGAGAGCCCCAGGAAGAGAAAGCGGCTGAGAGCCGGGAAGTCCAGTTAGGTTTGGGGCAGGCAGAATCACAAGGTGAGCAAGAGAGAAACCTTCAGGCCGGGGCCAGAGGGATGCTGTTTTTCTCAGTCTTGGGGACAGAGGCAGGAGAAGGAGAGAAACCTCCAGGCAGGGGCTGAAGAAAGGGGGTGTCTCTAAGCCTTGGTGGCAGGGGTAGAGCAGATGTAAGCCTGCTTTGAAATGTTTAAAAGTGCATGGAAGCATGACTCATTGTATCTTCTTGTTCATGGGGTTAAGAAGATTGAAAGAAAGACATGTAATTGTGTTTAAGAATTACAGAAACCTGCATAAGAAGTTTACTTTGCATTGCGGTTAAAGCGCTTTGTTTTGATGATAAACTAGAGGAATAAAATATTGTTACCTGTGTGTACCATTTGGAACTCTAGTTTGTACTGTATGGAAAGGGGCTTTCTGGTAGAGAAGGCCAACTCAGAGTTCAACCCTTAGTCTGCTAGAGAAGCAGAGCCTTTTCTAGGGGGGAGGGATGGTTTGCAAGATGGGCTAAAGGGACTAGCCCTGTCATAGAGAGGGGCTGGGGAGAGTATAGTAAGTGCTGGATAAGTAGGGTTTGTTTTCCTTTCTATGGTGCCTGCAGGCAAGCAGACCTGGAACAGGGGGCTAAAAAGACCCTGACTATTAGTGCCAGTTGGGCAGTGTTAGGCAATGTGAAACCAGAGACACTGTCTACCTTATCTCTGGTGTAAGAATGGCTGAGTCTCCAGAGACCTTATGGGTGGATCTTCTAGAGGTCTGCAACTGGGGAAACCAGCCAGAAACATGCACAGGAAGCGTGGTTGGGGGAACTCCAGGGGTTTTGGGAACTACCCACATTGGGCGACCATAAAGTTGGATTGAGAGGCTGCACTAGATATGATGGGCCCAATATTTGAAGAGCTAGGTGTGCGCTGGACACTGAAAGTAGACTCTTACCCATGTAATGATGCCATATTCGAATACACCAAATATTCAACAGGACGGCTTGTTTCAAAAATCCGCCATAACCGGGTAATGGTAACTGCCCAAGTCGTGAGGGCATAACGGGGTGTGGCCGATGCATGGCTCCATCATACCCATGTAACACGGATATTTGAATGCACTGGACAGTGCTGGAAGATGCTATAAACTGCATAAGACTAGGTGAGGGTTTGTGACACATAGGACACCACAACACTACCTGTGGACCACTGTATGCACGTAGTAAAGCAAATCCATGCAAGAGAGAAGTGCTATCGGGGAGGTTTTCCAACCCCAGGAGTACACAAACCTGGGCAGGACAGCCAGGGATGCTATGTGGGCACTCCACAGGCTCCTCCAGAGGTGGAGACGCGCCTGTCATGCCCAGGCACAGAGGAGTATACAGCTAGCTGCAGGGAGACAGCAGCAGGCAGTGGTCCAGCACCCCAGGTGCAGGTACCGTGCCCCCTGGGTGCCCAGGCCAAGGTGAGCTATCTATAGTTGACCAAGGAAGTGTACCAGTGATACTGGCTAGATGGAGGCACCATCACGGAGCTGTGCATCAGACTCAGTGGGAGCCTGGAGCCAGCCACTGTGAGAGGCCAAGCACTGCCAGTGGCTGTGAAGATCACCACCGCCCTAGCCTTCCTGGCAACATGGAGCTTGCAGCATGTTGCTGGAGCAACCATTGACATCATGCAGTCCACAGCAAGCCACTGCATACATGCCATCACCGGAGCACTGTTGCATTGCATGGGCCACCTCATAACCTTCCCCCGGACACGGCTGGAGTGGCAGGAGACAATGCGGGCCTTTTATGACTTGGCTGGCTTTCTATCAGTACTGGGCAGCATTGACTGCACACATGTGACATTGAGGCCAGACATGGGTGTGAATGCGAAGAGGGGGGGGAGCGGCGTGACCCAACTTGCCTGTGCCATGCTACTATGAAGGGCATGGTGGCAATGGCACACCTATAACTCAGCAAAGACAGAGGCAGGTCACTGTCACAGTGACGCATAGGGCGTGGGGCAAGCACCACTCACCTGCCTGTGAGGCAGGAGTGGAGCTATCAAAGCCACTGACCCCAGAGATAGAGACTTCATCCACGAACTGGAGGACCTGTTTCTCAAGGGGGCTGAGTCTCCTTTGCAGCCTACCTTACCACCCGCCACTTTTTCTTGATATCCTCCATGTCCCTGTTGTGGTGGTGGACAGCGTTCATCCTCCTGGCTATGCCCCTCCAGGCCAGCTGCTGTGTGCCAGCATCTTCTGCTGCAAGGAGGGTGGCCTGCCGCTGAATTATGAGCCCCAAAGCCATGGAGGTCTCTGTGGGTGTGAAGTTGGCTTTCCTGGTGCGCTTTGGGCCCTTAGGCATTTGGTTAGCCATTCTGCTGCTTATACACTATGGCGGTGGTAGCTTACCCACTTATCCCTTTTCAACATGTGTGGTTATGAGGCCCAGGCAGACCATGCCCCATCCAGACCCATATCTGCTACCCGTGCAGTATTTTAACCACCACACTTTCGAAAATCCGCTTCTGCGTACACTGCCGTATGCTGTCCTAGCCATACAACATGCTGATGAGGGATTATGATACATGGGGACCATGCTACCCAGATATATGCCTGCTTACCATGGTGCTGCAGTGGCAGCGTGTTGCTTGGGTACATTATTCAGCTGCGGCACCCAGGGTTGACTGTGTATGCGTTGCACACCTGCTACTATGCTTGCTTCGGCCCTCATTTTCAAAGCTTGCCCATATAGGTGCTGCCTGACTGACGATTCAGGCTTTTACTGAGCGGGTAGCTGGGTAGGGCCTGCATCGCTGCCTTGTTCAATATCGGGCCTGATATACTTAGATTTCAGTAAAGCCTTTGACACTGCTCTGCATCAGTGACTTACAAATAAAGCTGTGTGCCCTGTGGATGTGCCCTAAAGTGAACGACTGGGCTAGAAACTGGTTGAGCGAGAGGTGACAAAGGGTAGTGGTAAATGGAGTTCACTCCAAGGAAAAGGATGTTATAAGGGATGTGCCACAGGGATCAGTCACTGGTATGGTTCTTTTTACATTTTTGAAAGTGATACTGAAAAAGGGCTGTCAGGTAAAGTTGCCACTTTGTGAATGATACCAAAATCTGCAATAGGGTAGACAACTACCCTATCATTGCGATGCAGTTTGTACCCAGATATCACAGCGTCCCATTTGTTGTCCTTCCACCAGGTCTCTGAGATGCCAACCATATCTAACCTTTCATTTAGTGCTATATATTCTAGCTCTCCCATCTTATTTTTTAGACTTCTAGCATTTGCATACAGGCATTTTAGAGGTTGTATTTTATTTATATTAATCTGGTTATCAGTTAATAGGGGTAATTTGGAATCTTTCAGCTCTGTACTTAAGAGCATCTGGATTACTTTTATCTATTGGAACCTCTCTCCCCTAACTTCCCTATTTTGCTGGTATCCTTCAAGCATACATTCTTCCAGCCCATGCACATTTGGGTTTAATGCCAGTAGCCTGGTTCCATCCTGGTATATGTGGAGCCCATCCCTTTGGAAAAGCCCCTCCCTTCCCCAGAATGTTGCCCAGTTCCTAACAAATCCAAAATCCTCTTCTTTGCACCATCGTCTTATCGACACATTGAGATTCTGAAGCTCTGTGCAGGATCCAAAAGGCAGGCAGAGTTCCAGAGTCTCAATGTGTAGATGAGATGATTGTGCAAAGGGGAGTCCACTCTTGAAAAAGAAAAAGACCATATGGTCTATCCAGTCTTCCCTTCCATGCCAACTACTATAGTCATTTTTTTTCCTTTACTGCTACTACTACTACTACTACTATTATTATTTGTACAGTGCTACAAGGCATACGGAGTGCTGTTCATACAGATGTAAGCCACAGTCCCTGCTCATTAGAGCTTACAATTGAATCAAGACAAAACACATAGAGGCCAATTCTGGTTCCCCCATGTCCGGCCGCATTGGCCATGCAAAAACTGGATGTGCAGGAAATGTATCCGATTCTGCCGCTGCAGGGCCTGGACATACCTGCGACAGCAGAATCAGGGACTTGGTCATCCAGGCACTCCCTGTATGCTGATGAGATTGGCGTATGGGAAGCTGCCCATCCAGATTGCAGAACGGCATGGCTGGGACGTGGGAGCCGTGGTATTCTGGTGCCATTGCAACTAGCCATCTAACAGACAGCTCGGAATGCCATTTCCCATGTTTGCCCCTGCAGACCATGATCCTGCTGGCACTGAAAGCCCCCATGGGCCGGATTGTGGCTGCAGGGGCACAGCATGGCTGGCAGCATGGTTTGTTGTCGTGTGCAGTGCTATGCAGTGGGGACCCCTGGGGCTTCTTCCACCTTTGGGGTGGAATAAGTTGGGCATCCATCATTGCGCTGGGAGACATACAGAGGCACAACCTGAATGGCCTCTGTATGTCCGGGTGCATGGCCCACCCCCGCTCTCCCTCTGTCCTGCCCCCATCCAGTGCTCCCTGCACAAACACTCTGTACATGCAGGGAGCACTGGGACCAGAATAGCATCCCAGGTCTGTTCGCGGGTTGTACGTCCAAGCCAGATGTACAACCCCACTATTCGGGGATCAACATGACTGCCATAGTGAAACTGGGAACTAGAGTATGGTAAGATACACATAAGTAGTGGACAAGAGAGTGAGGAGCATCAGGATCCAAAAATGGCTTCAAAGAGGTGGGATTTTAGCCTGGATTTGAATAGGGCTAGAAAAGATGCTTGACACACAGATTCAGGTAGTTTGTTGCAGGCACATGGAGCAGCAAGATGGAATGAACAAAGTCTGGAGTTGGCCCTTCTTCTGTGTTTGTCCCATGCTTTCCTCAATTCATATATTGCCTTCATCTCTACTACCCCCACTGGGACACTGTTCCATGCATCTACCACTCATTATGTAAAGAAATATTTACACATATTAGTCCTTAGTCTTTCCTCTTTCACCTTCATCCTATGTCCCCTTGTTGCAGAGCTATCTTTCAAATGAAAGAGGCTTTCCTCCTATGTATTATGCCACATAGGTATTTAAATGTCTTTATCATATCTCCTCTATCCTGCCTTTCTTCTAAAGAATACATATTGAGATATTTAAGTCTGTCCCCATATGCCTTATGATTTATTTATTTTATTTTATTTTATTTATTTAACTGCATTTATATCCCGCTTTTCACCGGGACAAAGCGGTTTAACATAAAAGGGGGGGGGGGCAATAATCACATTGACAGATAGAGGGAGGGGGGCCGTCACCAGGGGGATAACATAGTTGCCAGAGGGATAACATAGTTGATCTTCATAGAAAGTAACAGTACTAGACAGTTGACGTTTTTCGGAAGTCTCTTAGATGATTGCTGGGGGGGTAGGTCAGAGGGTTCAGGTGAACAGCTTATTGAGAGATGTTTGTTTCAGGTCCAAGATCTTCATGAAACAGGATGGTTTTTAGTTGTTTCCGGAATGTGGAGAGGTCTCTGTTGTTTCGGATCTTGTTCGGGAGGGAGTTCCAGAGGGAGGGTGCGTATAGTTCGAATGCTCTGTTGCAGGTTTGCTGATTGAACTTAATTCGTTCGTGGGGGATAGTGAGAGTGTTGTTGGTGGTCTGACGGGTTGGTCTGTAAGAGTAGGGTGAGGTAGTAGAGTCTGGAGTTGTGTGGTCTGGGTTTGATGGAGGGCTTTGTGGATAAGTAGGAGTTATTTGTATTTAATCCTTGCTTCGAGGGGCAGAATGTGAAGTTCTCTCAGGACTGGGGTCATGTGGTCATGTTTTTTTGCCTTCTGGATGATTCTTGCAGTGGTGTTTAAGGCAGTTCGTAGGGGGTTGGTGTGAGTGGCGGGTAGTTCGTGATAGATTGCATTGCAGTAGTCCAGGTGGGGGAGCGTCATGGCCTGCATGACTGTTCTGAAGTCCTGTGGGTCAATGAGCGATCTGAGCCATTGTACTGTCTTTGCTTTGTGGAATATTGTTCTGGCCGTCTTTTTGATCTGTTGTTTAAATGTAAGTGCTTGATCATTAATGATTCCCAAGTATCCTATGTGGGGTTGGACTTGTATTTGGGTGGTTCCCAAGGTGAGGTGTGCCAGTGGGGTGAAGTTTGGGTCCTTGGTCACAATGAGGGCTTTTGTTTTTTTAATGTTGATGGAGAGGTTGTTCTCTTGTAGCCAGTTGGAGGCATTAATAAAGCAGTTTGATAGGTGATTGTTTGTTGGGTTTGTGGTTGTGATGGGTCCATAAAGCATTATGTCGTCTGTGTAGATATGGTAGTTGATGTTGTGAGCACGTATTACCGAGCAGAGTGGCTGTAGGTAGATATTAAAGAGCATCGTGGATAGTATGGAGCCTTGGGGTACTCCTTGGTGCTGTCTAAAGGGAGGGGGGGGGGGGTTTGCCATGTTTGTGCGGATCAGCTGTTGTCTATTAGTCAGGTAGGAGCAGAACCATTGTAGCATGATGTCCTTGATGCCAATCTCTTGTAGTCTATGTAGGAGTGTGTTGTGGGAGATGGTGTCAAATGCTGCAGATATGTCTAGAAAGATCATAGCATATCCAGAGTGTATTGTCTGTGTACCTTTGATTAGTGTATTCAGTAGTGATATCATGAGGGTCTCGACTCCATGTGATGGGCGGAATCCGTGTTGTTGTGGGTCCAGGAAGTTGTTGGTATCCAGGTGGTCTTGAAGCTGTTGTTGAATTATTTTCTCGATGACTTTAGTAGTGAATGGGAGACTTGCTATCGGCCTGTAGGAGGCGGGGTCAAGGGGGTCTAGGTTGTGTTTCTTGATGTAGGCTGTGTTTCTTGATGGTTAGGCGAATGACGGATGTTTTGAGGGTGTCTGGCATGTGTCCTTGCTTGAGAGATTTGTTGACTATGTGGGCTAAGGCTGTGCTTATGTCTTCCTTAGTTTTCTTTATCTACTCCACAGGGCAGGGATCTAATGGAGAGATGGTGGTGTTTAGGCAAGAGATAGTAGATTCTATCATTCCTTTGGTGACTGTTTTGAATGTGCTCCAGTCAGTGTCCTTAGCAGTAGGGTAGGTTGTTGTTGTTGCATTCATTTTTGGGTTGGTTGGTTGTTGGAGCTGCTTGTATTGGCGTGCTAGTTATTCCGGTGGGATGTTTGGGAGCTGGTTAGTGTGGTTGGGTGCTTTTGTAGCTTTTTGACAATCTCAAAGAGCTCACATGGTCTGTTTATTGATGTATTTATGATTTTTGAGTGGTAGGTTCTTTTTACATTATCTGTTTCTGTGCGGTATGCATTTAGTTCACTCATGTATCTTGCTTTGTCTCTTTCTTTTTTGTCTTTCTCCATTTTCTCTTGGTTCTCCTCAGTTTATTTATTTATTTTTTATACCATGCTATTTATTTATTTATTTTATTTATTTAACAATCATTTATATCCCGCATCTTCCAGAGTTCAGATGCGGTTTACAATTGAACAACAGTCAAAACAAGGGCTTGTTTTACATGGAACAATTTTTGACAGTAAACAATGTAATAGTTAAATACGTAACAAAACAGTGTAATGGTTAAATACAATAACAGAACGGCTTCCGGTGACGTCGGATACCTGATGGCCGCCTGAATCCTCAGCTCCGTCCCGAGTGTGGATTTAATGCCCTGATTATTTGTTGAAACCCCCCGAATTGCACCCCCGAGGTAAAGATTTAAGTGGAGCATACCCTGCGGGCTGAATGGCGACAAAGAAATCGAGCACAGACCTCAAAGCATTCACCTTTAAACCATCCACGGGGCCGCGGACCCCAGCAACCAAGATGGCGGCAGGTCGTGGCGAAACCGCCGGTGCAGGAGATATCGGAGGAGGCGGAGGAGGGCCTAGCGAGATTCAGGCCCTTCGAGCGGACTTGCAGGGGTGGTTCGAGGCTTCCCGACAGGATTTTGAGACTCTTAAATCGGAGGTCCATACCTGGCTCCAGGAGGTGAGAGGGGATCTGGCTGGGCTGGGGAGCCGCCTGGAAGATGTGGAAACACAATTCGAGGAGCACGTGGGCCAGTGTGCCGCAGTGGAACAGCGCTTGGATTCGTTAAACCAATTGCAGGAGGAGGTCTGGCAAAAAGTTGAGGACTTGGAGAACAGGTCCCGCCGGGCGAACCTGCGGATCCGGGGCCTCCCGGAGCAAGAAGGCTCGGTTAATTACCTGCTGCTTGCCGAGGAGTTTTGCGCGGCTGTATTGCAGAGGGCGGAGGTGCCTATGGACACTGTATGTCTGCGAGTCGATAGAGCGCACCGGGCGCTGGGTCCCCGCCGTGATAACAAACCACGGGACATTCTTCTGTGTCTGCACGAATACCGCACTAAAGAGCTGGTGCTGGCTGCGGCGCGTAAACTGGGACGTATTAGATGGCATGAGGCTGAGGTGGAAGTCTATGCTGATATCTCCGGTATCACTATGCGGAAGCGCCGCGCATATCAACTAGTCACTAAGAAACTGCGGGACGAGAATGTTCGGTACCGGTGGCTCTTCCCGGTGGGACTCCAGTACTCGCTGAATGGCCGTTCCTATGCGGTGCACTCTGTGGAGGCAGCGATTGAGAGTATGCAGCAGATGGGCTGGACAGATATACCGTCGATTCCGCCAACAGTGAGTGGTGACCCTGGCAGGAGTGGGGCACAGCGGCCTGGTCCCCTCCAGTGGAGCCGCGCAGCCGGAGGCGACAGGCGTTTGAGGAGGCAGCGCCCTTCTCAGTCTCAGCCTACTGTGGACACTTGAACTGTGTGTTTATGAGGCCCGTGGGAGGCCTTTTCTCCTTTTTGATGGGGTTTCTATTTGTTTCTTGCCCGGAGGGTTTGGCGGTCACTTGTGTTGTGGCAGGGGGTTGCCTTTTTTCTGGGGGGTGGTGTGTTTTTCCTATTGTATGATTGCATGGGGTTATATGATTACTGCTGTTTGATGGGGGGGCTATTTGGGTCTGCGGGTCTCTTGCCGCAGATCGGTTTGCTGGGGTGGAGGGGGGAGGGGGGAGGAGGATGTATGGGGGGGGGAGGGGAAGGAGGGGGGAATGGGGGGGGGAGGGGGGCTGGGGAGGGGTATTGTTTATATTCGAAGACACCATGCATTTGGGAGACGCGTGCCTTAGGCCATGGCTTCTCTTAATTTGGTGACAATTAACGCTAAAGGGCTTAACTCTTACAGGAAGCGCCAACTTTTCTTTAAGGAGTGTGACCGGCTGGGGGGTGATATTGTTTTTGTTCAGGAGACCCATCTCCGGGTGCGAGATGAGCGGTGTATGGGGCATAGGCATTTCCCTCAACAGTACTTTGCCTCCAATAAACACGAACGGAAAAGGGGGGGTGTGGGGATTCTTCTCTCCTCTCGGGTGGCTGGATTGGTGTCAGACTGTATCCGGGATGCTGGGGGTAGGTATGTACTCCTAAAACTCACTGTGGGAGTGGATACCTTTACCCTGGTCAGTGCCTATGCCCCGAATGTGAATCAAGGAGAGTTTTTTGTGACCTTGCAGGGGATGCTCCTGGGGAAGGCAGTAGGAAAACTGATTGTGGGGGGAGACCTTAACGTTGCCCCTGACCCCCGGATGGATACATCTCGGGGGACAGCCTCGATCCCCAGGAGTCATCGCCTCAAGTTGAAATATTTGATGAGCAAGTTGGATCTGGTAGATGCATGGCGGGAGGTGAATTATGGCCAACGCGATTACTCTTATTACTCCTCCGTCCACGGCACCTTTTCTCGGATTGATCTATTCCTTATTGATAAAACCTTGCTGGGGGGGGTGAAGGAATGTAAGATTCGTGAACGCACCTGGTCCGATCATGCCCCTTTGACGTGTCGGCTTCAGCTTGGCAAGCAGGGCCCCTGCAGAGCGTGGTGGAAGCTGAATGAATCTTTGTTAGATGACCCCGAGGTGGTGCTCCAGGTCCGAGATACTATCTCTGACTACTTAGCCCTGAATGACACGGGTGAGGTCTCCCCGGGAACTCTCTGGGAATGTCTGAAGGCGGTTGTGCGGGGCAAGTTGATCTCTGTGGGGTCCCATAAGAAAAAGCTCCGGCTAGTACAACAGGAGAAAATCCTGGGGTCCATTCGGGAGACAGAGAACCAGTTGAAGGCGAACCCGGCCGACCAGGCTTTGCGTGGGCGGTTGGGGGGTTCCAAAAGGAATTGAGTGAACTTTCTCTTCAGGAAACACAGTATAAGTTACAGCTGTTGCGTCAGCGCACCTTTGAATTTGGTAATAAAGCAGGACGGATGCTAGCTCGCAGGGTGCGGCAGTGGACTGCGCGTAACGCTATTCTCAAGGTTCGGGACGAACGGGGTCGCCTGCTCTGGCTCACTCATGAAATTGAAGATAGGTTTGTACAGTTTTATCGAACTTTGTACACTCCGGAGTGTGACCCGGGCGAGGCAGCGCTTTCGGAATACTTGGAGGGCGTTCAGCTCCCTCGGCTATCTGGGCAGGCTAGTGCGGACTTATCTAAGCGCATAAGGGAGCAGGAGGTGCTTTCGGTGATTAAGGGTTTGAAGTCCCATAAAGCCCCGGGGATGGATGGGTTCTCAAATGTATTTTATAAGGTGTTTATGGGGCAGGTAGTTGAACCCCTCACTGCGATGTATAATTCTTTTAGTGGCGGTGGCCCGCTGCCGTCGTCCCTGCGGATGGCGGGGATTAGTCTCATCCCCAAAGAGGGGAAGGACCCCACAGATTGTGGAGCGTATCGACCCATCTCCCTATTGGGTAGTGATTTTAAGATTTTCACCCGGGTTCTGGCGAACCGGCTTTTGCCGAGTTTAGGACGGTTGATACACCCCAACCAATCAGGGTTTGTCCCAGGTCGGTATACTGCCGATAACATTCGTCGGGCGCTGAATCTGATGTGGCAAAGCTCCCGGGCTGGGACGTCATTGGCGCTGCTAGCGGTGGACGTGGAGAAGGCTTTTGATCGAGTGAGTTGGCCCTTTTTGTTTAAAACGTTGGAGAAGGTGGGAGTACAGGGGGCTTTTTTGTCCTGGGTCCGGAGCCTTTATAATCAGCCCTTGGCGTGTTTAAAGATCAATGGTGCAGTCACTCAGGCTTTTGAGCTGCGGCGGGGAATGCAGCAGGGGTGCCCCCTGTCCCCTTTGCTTTTCATACTGGCGATGGAGCCCATGGTACAGCGGGTTCGGGACTGTGCGGAGATCGCTGGTGTGCAAGTGGGGACAGTACAACATAAGATCTCTTTATTTGCTGATGATGTTTTATTTTTTCTTACACATCCTGAGGGCTCCTTGCTTGCGGTTCAGGCGGAGCTGGCTCGGTATGGGGAGGTTTTGGGCTTCCGCATGAATGTTTCAAAGTCGGAGTTGCTTAATGTCTCCCTCACAGATAGGGAGGCTGCCCGGGTGCGGCAGGTTTTTTCTTTTAAGTGGGCCCGCAATAGCATTCGTTATCTCGGAGTGCGGATTACAGCCCGGTTCGGACAACTTTTTTTGGCTAATTACGCACCGGCCTGTGCTAACATGTTTCGGGACCTGGAGAGGTGGGAGAGCTTTGAAGTGTCATGGCTCGGTAGGATTGCATTGTTAAAAATGATAGCTCTGCCTCGATTGCTTTATCTGTTCATGAATTTGCCCATCAAAATGCCCCGTCCTTTTCTAGCAAGGCTTCAAGCTCGGTGTTCTAAGTTTGTTTGGCGTGGACGAAGGCCGCGGGTGGTGCAGACTGTTTTGTGCGCCCCTAAGTTGGAAGGGGGGATGGGGCTCCCGCTCATTTCTCGGTATTATGAGGCTGCCCGGGTGCGAGAAGCCTTTGAATGGGTATTGCGTGGGGAGGTGGAGTGGGTGACTCTGGTTGGGGCCGAGCTGCGGCGACCTGTTAAGTTGACGGCTCTGCTCTGGGGGTTGGATGGTGGGGAGGTGGTGGAGAACCCCTTCCTTCGGTTAACCTTGGGATACTGGCGCAAATGGCGCCTAAAGTGGTATGGTGGGCGGGGAGCCTCAAAATTTATCCCAATCGCGGGCAACCCTGATTTCACCCCTGGACTTCATGATCCCGCCTTTGCCCGATGGGCGGAGGGGGGCCTGCAGTTCGTGGGTCAGTTTCAAGAGGGGGGGGATTGGGTCACTTTCGAGGACTTGGTGTGTGGGTTTCAGCTCCTCCCCGCAGATCGTTTTCGGTATCTGCAGGTGCTTCATTTCTCCCAGTCCCTGGGGCGGCGGGGGAAGGGCGAGCGGGGGGAGGCTGTGGACGAGCTCTTCTCTAAAGGGCAGGTTAAGGGATTGGTCTCCGCCTTGTATAAACTAATGGATTTTACGGACTGTGCTACTTGGTCTCACCGACGGGCTTGGTTATGTGACTTGAATCGTTTGTGGGAGGGGCCGCAATGGCGGGGGGTTTGTAAAGGTTTGCTGACTGGAGTAGTGGCTAGCACTGTCTTAGAGCATAATTATAAGATATTGTACCGCTGGTACTCAACCCCACAGCGGCTGCAGAGATGGCTGGGGGGCCCAGCACTTTGCTGGCGAGAGTGTGGGGGAGTGGGTTCCTTTATGCACATCTGGTGGGAATGCCCGGCCATCCAACGCCTCTGGGGGGAAGTGCAGGATTGGTGTGGCTGTGTGGTTGGGCGGCCGGTCCCCTGGGGTCCCTGTATGGCACTGCTTGCTGTGGGGAGCGATTCGTTTTCAGGTGACCTGGCGGGGTGGTGCGGGATTGTATGTTTGGCGACCCGCCAATGCATTGCTCGACAGTGGCGGAAGGTAGAACCGCCCTCTCTCCTGAGGGTCCAGAACCAGGTTGCTCATCTTTACCTGATGTACCGCCTTACGGCGCTGAGGGTTAAACGGCCCTTGCGCTTTCACTCTGTGTGGGACAAGTACTCTGATTGGTGTCGGGGGGCTCAGGATTAACACTTTTGTTTGCTGTTATTTTGGATGCCAGGCCTATTGTTCTGATTGTTCTGATTGTGTGGCAGTGAGTCTTCGATTGTATTGTGGCAGTTCTGTTGGGAGGGGGGGGGATTGGGGAATTTGTGGATCTTTACTGTGTCTGTTTCTCTTTATTGTATCGTGGCCTTTGGGCCTTATGTTTGATAAACAATAAAGGAAAAAAAAATACAATAACAGAACAATGTAATGGTTAAATACATAACAGAACAAGAACAAGTTAAGAACTATGTACAGTTACAGGTTTGTAAGCTCCTTAGATTTAAATCATGGTTATTTACAAGTGGGTGTAATATCTGTTAAGTTATGAGGTTTAGCTTTACTCAGTTGAGTGTAATTTAGCCTTTTTCTGGGATGATCAATGGATTATCTATGTTGTTGTAGTGCATGGCAAAGAGGTAGGTTTTCAGTTTTTTGCGGAATTCTATGATTTCTGTTGTAGATCTTAGGTCCTCCGGGATGGAGTTCCAAATGAGGGGGGCCGCATGTGAGAAGGCTCTGTTATTAGTTAGTTTGTTTGCTTTTATAAAATCATTTGGAGTCCTTAATTTATTTGAGTGTCCTTTTCTGTGAGTGACTTTTTGAGATTCCTTGCTTATAAGATTGCTTAATGGGATTGGAGCCATGCCATTGAGAGCTTTAAATGTGGTTATTATGGTCTTATATATTATCCTGCTTTGTATTGGCAGCCAATGCAGGGTTGCTAATATTGGAGTAATATGCTGGAATGAGTGTGCTTTCATTACAATTCTAGCTGCTGCGTTCTGTGCTAGTTGTATTCTTTTGATGTTTTGTTTCGTTATTTAAAATCAGTGTGGTTTACATGTATACTAACAGGTACTTTTTATTCCCTTGTCCCTGAAAGGCTCACAATCTAAGTGTACCTGAGGCAATGGAGGGTTAAGTGGCTTGCCCAAGGCCACAAGGAGTTGCCATGGGACTAGAGACCCCAGTCCCTCTGGCCTGAAGCTGCTTGTCCCCATGCGGGAATTGAACTCCTGGCCTTACAGCCTGAGGTAACCTGTCCCAACCACTGAGCCACTCTTTAGTCTACTTAGGACAAGGGTGAACCATCGGGCTCTTGTTGTGGTAGTTCTGGTCTTGTTGTTGTTTGTCGTTGTACATGATGCAGATAAGATCGTGGTATTCCAGGTGTTGATTAGGTCTTCGATTTTGGTGGAGTCTGAAGTTTAGGTAAAATTTGTGTTAGGAAGTCCTCTTTGTTAAATGGTTTAAATCTTCTAGCGAGTTGATTGTTCTCTTTGATGTTGGTGTGTTGGTAGATGTAGGTAAGATTAATGAGGTGGTGGTCAGACCATGGTGCGCTTGTTATCTTAGGTTTGTTGCAGGAGGTGGTGCTTTGGGAGTTGAGGAATACCAGGTCGAGAGTATTTCCTTTTTCGTGAGTTTATTCATGTATGATCTGAGTCAGGTCCATTGCTTCCATAGTGCTGATGAAGGCTTCGGCATGTTTTTCTTGCAGTGAGGGGAGGCTGAAGTCTCCGAGGATTAGCTGTTCTTTTGTGGTGATGGTACTTTCTGATACATGTTTTAGTATGTCTGATAGATCAGCATGTGCGGTGGGTGCTCGGTAGATTAGGCATATGGAGAGGTGTTTGTTGGTGAGAGTGAGTATGTCCGCTTCGTTGGTTGTTTCTGATGCGTGGTTTCTGAGGTTGAGGTTGGATTTTGCTATAATGGCTACTCCTCCTCCTCTGGCGTGGGCTCCGGAGCAGTTGTGCATACTGTATCCATTAGGTGTTAGCTGGTTCATGTGTACTGTGTCGGAGTCTGTGAGACAGGTTTCGGTTATGCAGAGAATGTCGATCTTTTGAGATATGATCAGGTCTTGGAGCATGGGGAGTTTGTTTCTGACTGAGCGTGCCTTTATTAGGGTGATTGAGAGAGAGTGGGTGTTTGTGGGGTTGGAGGTGTGGGTTGGTGTGGGTGGTGTGTGAGCGCTGCCACATGTGGAGGGGTGTTTGGTGATGTTTGTAGGTTGGGTGGGTGTTGTGTTTGGCGTGGGGTGGTTAGGGTGTGTGTTGGTAATGATGTGATAGTAGGCCAAGTTGATTTGGAATGGTGTTAGGAGGTATGTTGGAGCCAGCAAGGGTGGCATGGTTGTAGGAGTACCTCTAGATCCTTGAGCAGAGCTGGTGGAGATAGGGTCTGTTGCTGGAGAGGTGATGATGTCAGCTTTTTTGGGCTTGCCTTGGTTTGCTCTGGTGGTGAAGGAGTCGTGGTGGCTGCTCTGTTTCGGGGTGGCTGCTTTGGTGTCTGGGACCTTGTTGGATTTCTCTTTGTGTTCTTAGTTCCGTGCCCCACCTAAGGGCCACGCCAAAGGGCCCTCTGGTGAGGCCCTCAGGCGCGGACCCGCCAGGTGCGGGCACACCTGCTGCGTGCTGCTTTTAAGCCCGATCACCATTGCCGGTGTGGATGTTGTGAACGGAGCTTGCAGCCGCGTGTAGGGCGATCGGCAGGCTCGTTGGAAGCAGGGGGAGGGTAGGCTCACCTCCATAGTAGCTGGTGGTTACTTGCAGAGTGGAGGAACACAATGCTCTGTTTGCTGGAGGAAGGAACTGTGGATCGGAGCTCCCGATGGTGCTGGAGAGGAGTTCTCTCTTGCTGCGTGCTGCTTTTAAGCACGATTACCATTGCTGGTGTGGATGTTGTGGGCGAAGCTTGCAGCCGCGTGTAGGGTGATCGGCAGGCTCACTGGAAACAGTGGGAGGGTAGGCTCACCTACGTAGTAGCTGGTGGTTGCTTGCAGAGTGGAGGAACATGATGCTCTGTTTGTTGGAGGAAGGAGCTCTGGATCGGAGCTCCCGATGGTGCTGGAGAAGGGTTATGATGAAGTCCACTGACCATTTTGGTAGCCACCCTCTGCATCGACTCCATCTTGTTTATGTCCTTTTGAAGATGTAGTCTCCAGAATTGCAAACAATACTCCAAATGAGGTCTGATCAAAGCATTATACAGAGGCACTATCACCTCCTTTTTCCTGCTGGCCATTCCTCTATGTACTCAAGCATCATTATGGCTTTTGCCACCTTAAGATCATCAAAAACAATCACGCCAGGTCTCGTTCTTCTTTCATGGACAGAGGTATTGTACTTCACCCCTATACTGTATGCTGCCTTGGATTTTTGTAGCCTAAATGTTTGACCCTGCATTTTTTAACGTTAAATCTCAGCTGCCAAATTCTTGACCATTTTTCAAGCTTAACGAGATCCCTTTTCATTTTATCTACTCCTTCCTGGGTGCCTACTCTATTGCAGATTTTGGTATCATCCTCAAAGAGGCAAACCTTACCTGACAGCCCTTCCGCAATATCACTAACAAAAGTGTTAAAAAGAATCAGACTAAGGACAGATCCCTGCGGCACACCACCTCCTTCTCCTCAGAGTGAGCTCCATTTACCTGTACCCTTTGTTACCTCCCACTCAACCAATTTTTAATCCAGTCAGTCACTTTAGGGTCCATTCCTATGGTGCTCAATTTACTTATAAGTTGCTGGGAATGATGTCAAAGGCTTTACTGAAATCTAAGCACACCACATCTAGGACCCTTGGTCCAATTCTCTTGTCGCCCAGTCAAAAAAATTACTGTAATTAGATATGTCTGATAGGACCTACCTCTAGTAAAACTATGTTTCCTCAGATCCTGCAACCCATTGGACTCAAGAAACCTCACCATGCTGTTTTTTTTAGCAGTGTTTCAATTAGTTTACTCACCACAGAGATCAGACTAACCAGCCTGTAGTTCTCAAGCTCCTCCTTCCTCTTTTATGTAAAGGGACTACATGTGCCCTTCTCCAGTCCTCTGGGACCACTCCCAAGACTAAAAAAGCATTAAGAAGGTCAGACAGTGGAACCGCTAGAACCTTCCCAAGCTCCTTCAATACTCTCGGATGTATCCTATCTGATCCCATCGCTTTGTCTACTTTTAGTTTAGCTAGTTCCTCACAAACACAGTCTTCTGAAAATCATTCAAAATCTCCTTCACTTCTGTTCCTATTTGTGGGTGTTTTCTGAGGTCCTGCTCCTGGCCCTTCATCTGTGAACACAGAACAAAAATATTTGTCAATCATAGGTGGTCCTTCTCCATGATTTTCTTTAGTAAAAACAGAACAGAAGTATTTGTCTAGCATTTTCACTTTTTCAACGTCACTTTCCATGAATCCATTCTCAGCATTTTTGAATCTTGCAATTTCATCTCTGATCTTCCTCTTCTCCCAAATATACATGAAAAAGGTTTTATCACATGCTTTAGATCTTTAGCCATCTTTTCTTCTGCCTTGGATTTTGCCTTTATTTCTCTTTTTGTCTCTTTTAGTTTTATCCTGTATTCTTTTCATTGTTCCTCTGTTTGTGAATTTCTGAATTTTGTGAAAGCTGTGTTTTTTGCCTTTATTTGTGCAGCCACTCCTTTAGAAAACCAAATAGGTCTCCTTTTCCTCTTGTTTTTATTTACTTTCCTTACATATGTATCTGTTGCCCCTTTTATTGCTTCCTTTAGTTTAGTCCACTGCAATTCCACTTCCCCTACCTCCTCCCACCCTGCCAACTCCTCCTTCAGGCACTTGGCCATTTTCCTGAAGTCTGCATTTTTTAAGTCTAGGACTTTGAGCTTGCTGTGAGGGGACTCTACCTTGGCTTTTATCTCAAACCACACCGTATGATGATTGCTGCTGCTCACATAGGCACCCACATGGACGTTTGACATACTTTCTCTGTTGGTGAGTACTAAATCCAGCATTGAACTTTCCCTGGTCGGTTCCAACACCATTTGTCTAAGCAAAGCATCTTGGAAGGCATTCTCAATTTTTTTTACTTCTTTCTAGATTTGCAGAAGGAATACTCCAATCTACATTGGATAGATTAAAATCACCCAATATGATCACTTCCCCCTTTATGGCTACCTTTTCAATATCAATAATCAAGTCTCTATCCATTTCTTCGGTTTGAGTTGGAGGCCTGTAGATGACACCAGCATGGGTGACAGTGCCATCTCCTCTTTCCAACACAATCCACAGCGCTTCTTCTTTTCCTGATGTCCCCTGCAATTCTGCAGCTTTAATATTGCTTTTGACATATAGGGTTGCTTCTCCTTTTTTGCCTCCAAGTCTCCAGTTCCTGAGGCAGCAACAACTGCCCCACAACATTATGGAACCTCCACCATATTTAACTGTTTTTTTCCTTATAAGCTTCATTTCTTTGCCTGTAAAGTATTGCTGGTCTGCAATGCGAAAGAACTCAAGTTTGTTTTCATCTAGTCACAGAACATTTTCCCAGAAGGATTGTGGTTTCTCAAGGTGGGTCTGGGCAAAGATCAGGCATGCCTTTTTATGTCTGTCTTTGGGCAGTGGGGTCTTCTGTGGCCTTCGTCCATGAAGCCCTTCTTTATTAAGTGCATGGTATATGGTGTGGGTTGAAACCACCACTCCAGATTGTTCCAGGTCAGCCTTAAGCATTTTGGATGTTGTACATGGTGTTTTTCCAACAGTTCACACTAACCTTTGAAGACTTCTTGGATTGATTTTCCTCTCCTACATGTCCTGGGAGGTTCTTGACACACAGGTATCCCAAGAATTTTTGGAGATGGCCTTGTACCCCCTTTGAAGATTGCAGCTTGGTGATAATGGCTTTTCTGATGGTCTTGGCAGTGCTCTTGTCTTCACCATTGTGGTAACCTACTTCTCCTCAGAATGAACTCCATTTACCTGTACCCTTTGTCGCCTCACACTCAACCAAATTCCTAACCCAAGCAGTAACTTTAGGGTCCATCCCAAGGGTTTGTTTATAAGTCGCCGGTGCGGAAAAGTGTCAAATGCTTTACTGAAATCTCAATACACTACAACTAGGGCTCTCTCTTGGTCCAACTCCCTGGTCACCCAGTCAAAGAAATCAATCAGATTTTTCTGACAAGACCTGCCCCTGGGGAATCCATGCTGCTTCGGATCCTGTAATCTATTGGACTCCAGAAACCTCACAATTTTCTCTTTCAGCAGCATTTCCAATAATTTACTCACCACTGAGGTTAAACTAACCGGCCTGTAGTTTTCAACTACATTCTTACTTCTACTTTTGTGTAAAGGGACCACATGTGCCTTTCTCCAGTCCTCTGGCACCACCCCTGACTCCAAAGAGGCATTGAAAAGGTCAGGCAGTGGAGCTGCTAGAACATTCCCAAGTTCCTTCAGTATTCTTGGATGTATCCCATCTGGTCTCATCACTTTGTCCACTTTTAGTTTAGCTAGTTCCTCACGAACACAGTCCTCTGAAAATTGTTTGAGATGCCCCTCGCTTTTGTTCCTGTTTGTGGGTGTTGATTCCTCCCCTTCAGCCTTGAGTCTGACAATATCACTTTTGCCCTTCCTCCTCTCATTAACATATCTGAAAAATGTCTTATCCCCCCATTTTATTGCATTGGCTATTTCTTCTTCTTTTTGTACCTTTGCTTTCCTGACTACTTTGCCAGCCTTTCTAAGTTTTTCCACATATAGATGCCTGTCTTCCTCTCTGTGATCTCTTGTATTTCATGAAGGCCTCCCTCCTTTTCTTCACCTTTTCAGCTTCCTCTTTTGAGAACCATAGTGGCCTCCTTTTCCTTTTAGCTACCATTCTAACAAAAAGGTTGGTTGCCCTTAAAATATCTCCTTTCAGTTTTGCCCACTGTTTTTCTACATTCTCCAGCTGTTCCCATCCCACTAACGACTCCTTGAGGTATTGGCACATCTTGGCAAAGTTAGTTTTCCTAAAGTCTCTCACTTTTGAATAGATTTTATCAGCCCTAGTCCTAATACTGAACCACACCATCTGGTGATCAGTGGATTTGAGATGATCTCCCACTACAACATCAGAAACACTCCCCATTGGTAAGCATGAAGTCCATGTACAACCATATCGCATATATTGCGACCGCAGGAGTAAGCTACTATCAAATCAGTCTGAAAACAACGATGAAGAGACAGAACATGCCGGTGTTTTCTTAATAACAAAGTTATTTGAGGGCAATTTGCCATAAATGGTAACACTCCGACAATCCGGTTTGATGCATCAAATGGGCTTGAAACACAGTTCTGTATCCGCTTCAGTTGGATGGAATTTCTTTGACTGTCTAGACTGGTCTTTTGTCATAAGGTGAGGAGTGGTCTAGTGGTTAGGACAAGGTACTTCAGGCCAGAGGGCCAGGGGTTCAAGTCCCACCTGGGGACAGCAATCTCAGGCCAGAGGGACTGGGATTTCTAGTCCTATAGGCACTCCTTGTGGTCTTGGGCAAGCCACTTAACCCTCCATTGCCCATGTTCCCTGTAAGTATGAATGTGTGTGTCTCTCATCCCCTTGTGTTAAATGTATCCCCCAATTGACTGCTTTGACCAGGTGAAAAGCGGGATATAAATACAGCTAAATAAAAAATAAAATAAAATAAAAAAATAAGAATTTGATGAACCACTAGATTCGGGAATGCTTGTCAGTTGCCATTCACAAGTTAAGTCTCTGCATTCAAAAGCTAAGTTGCAAGATTTTATAGCTTTGCTTGTGTGTTTTACTTTTGTGGGTTTAACATATATTTAGTGATTTTTTCACTTATATAAAAAAAGAATAAAACGGAGAGTTTGGTCATGAGCGAGGATTTCCTCCTTTCATGACAAACATTCCAACATTTCCACATATATTTAGAAAATGATTTTTTGTTTTGGCGGATGTCTTTCGCTAAGTTTGGCTTGACTTTATTGTTATTAATAATCATCTCTTGGCAATGTCCCAGTTTTTATACTATTTCCTTTTTTAAATTGGTCTTGTTTTATTTGATTCTTTTTGTGTCAAATATGTATGCATATGTAATCCAAAGCCATTTTACTGCCCACTTTTTTTTAGGAGATCCTGAACATTAAGAGGTTGAACTGCAAGGGTACCAATAATGTTGACCACAACTATAATATATTAGCATGCACTAAGATTACTTAGCACTTTTCTGGGCATGAAAAAGATAGTACATAGTCTAGTTTGCATTAGCATTCATTTATCATTAGTATTTATGTTGAATTTACATCAGCAAAATACTTTCAGTGAGAACAACAGCTTTGGAGAGGCATGTTTTAACCGAGGGGTTGTGGCCGTCAGAAGCATCTGCGCATATATCGCAAAGATGGGCACGATTGGAAACATGCAGCTGTCCAAAATACAGTGAATGTGGGGACGTCCAAAACCATTTCAATTCTTACCTGTGTCCCATAATATTAGTGGGGATGGGTTTCTCTGCTTCACTCTGTGTCCTGTGCCTGCATCTGTGTGTGGCATGAACCGACTGTTCAACACTCTGCTGCGTGACTAATCTTCTGCCAGCCTCATCATGCCCATATTACTCCTCTTCTCAAGTCACTTCATTGACTCCCTATCCGTTTCCGCATCCAGTTCAAGCTTCTTCTGCTGACCTATAAATGCATTCACTCTGCGGCTCCTCAGTACCTTTCTTCTCTTATCTCTCCTTACAACCCCCCTCGGGAACTCCGTTCTTCTAGCAAACTACTTTTATCTGTGCCTTTCTCTTCTACTGCTAACTCCAGACTTTGCTCCTTTCACCTTGCTGCGCCTTACGCCTGGAACAAACTACCTGTGTCTGTATGCCAGGCACCTTCTCTAACCCTCTTCAAATCCAGGCTGAAAACTCACCACTTCGCTGCTGCTTTTGGATCTTGACTCACCTGATCTCCTTTTCCTTCCCCTTTTCTTTCCCCTATTTCTATCCCTGCTTACACCTTCTGTGTTTTGTCTTGTGCTTTGTCTTGACTAGATTGTAAGCTCTGATGGGCAGGGACTGTCTCTAGCGCTTTACAAATGCTCAGTAGTAGTAGTAGTAGTAGTAGACTGAACAGCATGTTGGACATGCCGCACCAGACACATCTACATGTTGATTCTATTAATACAGGCGCATCTATATCCATGGATGCGGAATTAGGAGTGAATCGTGCCCATGCCTGATTTAAACTTGTCCGCCGGAGATAACCAGCCTATATGGAATCTGCCTCTTTGTGTCTCTGTACCTTGCTGTGCATATCTGGTACACGCTCGATACAAATCACGATGATAACAAGAAGACGAACTGTGCATACCTGCATACAGCCTGCCAAAATTCAGTCAAGTGACTTCACCATCCTGTAAGAAAAGCCACAAAGATAACTTGTATAAAACAGGAAAGAAAGAAAAGAAATGTCTCATCTAAAGAACCGTCCTGAAAGAAACAGTAAACTGACAGATAAAAAAATGTAAGACAACGTAATCTGCAGGAGGACATTTTTAGCATGTCGAAGCAGCTAGCAAGACAATGGGAGCCAGCCAAAACCCTGAATGCTATTTCCCTTCAGAGACGAACTAGCCTGCATTATATTCATCCCTGGTGAATATCTTAATGGGCGCACGGAAATACTGGATTTCTGTGATAAATGGCTGAACTATATCTTTTAAATGTTTGTTTATTTTAAGGAGCCCCTGACCTTTGTTTTCTTCTTCTTCTTTCCTCTCTGACTGAGGGCTAGGGATGTCTCTTTTGAGGCAGAATCTCTTGGTGCTGCTTTTCTGCCAACAGAGGACAGTCATTACTGATCGCAGCCACCTTCTATGTCTCTCCCACTTTCCCCAGAGCGTGAACACATCTCTGCCATGACATGCCCCAGCCCCACTGGCCACAACGGAGAGAAGACTAGAACATTGACAGCTTGATTAGCCTTGATGTTGGGAACATTAACGGTGTGCTCAACTAGAGCAAAGTATTTCATAAAGACTCATGGGTGTCTATGTGTCTTTATAACATAGCATCTAAGTAGATGCCTACTTGGTTCTGGTGCTGGTTTGTATTGTCCCTGGTGGCAAAATACAACGGGGTTGATATTGAAAACCCTTATCTGAATAGCCCACAGGAGGGGGGAGGGGTTATCCAGATAAGAGCACTGAGTGAGATACTCAGCAGCAAAAATCTGGATAGTGCCGTTGAAGATCTTCACAGAGTGCTCCGGCACCATCCAGTTAGTGCAGGGGCAGTCCGTGGGTGAAGCGAGATCGGTACGGCCGCTATTCAGATTAAGTGCGGACCTCGTTTGGATAGCAGCAATTTTCAGGTGACACTTATCCGGACAGCTTGGGCCACATAAGAACCAGGCCTGGAGGGAAAGTGAGCACACACATTTACACCTGCTGTGAGGCAGTATAATTCTGTGTGTGTGTGTGTGTGCCAGTGCAAATGGCCAAGCGAAAGTCCTTGAAAACCTCTGGCATAATTGGCACTGATGGGCACTTTGGCTGAGGCATTGAGAGCAGGGAATAAGGAGTCTTGCAGCGCTGCTGCCTCACCTCACCTGCTTGGTGCATACAGGTAAAGAATCAGTCTTCAGCGGCACCATGAGGCCCCTTTCTCCCCACCAGCTTCAGGCCAAGGATGTCTTTACTGCACCTTTATGCTTTATTCAGTTTTACGATATGTAACAAAACATCCATAACATTTCAAAAACGACACTATTAATACACTATGAATTTCTACTAGAACTGTCTATCTTTGTGCTCTAAAGAATGATTAAAAGGTGCTCACCCTTAATCTCAACCCAAAAAAGCAGGCCTAAATTGTTATTGGTTAAGTGCCTGCTGACAATCGCCCCTATCCGGATAAGGTCGGCACTTCTCTGGATATTCCGTGGCAGCCCTTAGCCAGATACTGTCACTAAATATCTGGCCGATATTTGAGCACCACAGCTGATCGTGGTGGCGTTTAAATATCGGCCCGATTCAACATCGGGCCCAACAGAGTTTGCTGCTATAGCTTCTGTTTATCCTTTTTTCCCTCAGGGTTATACCAAGGGGCATGTTTACTAAACTGCGTTAGTGTGATTCGCATTAGGATCCGCGGTACAGGCAGAAATCCCAAATAAGGACATGAAACTCTGCCAGATAAACAACAACCCTGCGTCCAACATTATCCTTCAGCCTTACAATCAAACACCACTCACTACCTTCACAACTCCATCCAAACAATGCATCGAAGACACCATAGCAGCCATCAATACGACCACAGCGCAATCTGATCCATGCCCAGCTTTCTGGGTCAAAGAACTTTGGACTGACCTCAGTCCCATCATATCCAGACTCATGCAACAATCTTTCACAACAGGTGATTTCCCACGCACCCTCAAACACACATCAATAAGACCTCTACTAAAAAACAACAAACTTGACCAACAGAAACCAGAATCCTACAGACCCATAGCAAGCATACCATTGCTTGCAAAAATAATGGAAAAGGAAGTTCAAAGACAAATACAAGATCACATTGATTCCAATGCACCACTGGATCCATGCCAGCACGGATTTAGAGAAGCCCACGGGGTGGAGACCCTTCTTACCACACTCTTCAGCAGCATAATATCAGGCATCGACAATACCCGCCAAGGCTTTGTCCTTGTCTTCCTTGACATCGCAGCAGCGTTTGATTCCGTTAACCATGAGCGCCTCCTAGAACGCCTCAAGGAAAAAGGAATCTTCGGTAAAGCACTCGAGTGGTGCAGATCCTACCTCTCGGACAGATGGCAGCAGGTACGATCCAGAGACACATCATCAGAACCATTCCACCAAAGCCAAGGTGTCCCACAAGGATCCTCCCTCTCCGCCTTGCTGTTCAATATATACATGCAACCTCTCTGCAACCTGATCCGGTCTTTCAGCGTTAACTGCATGATATACGCAGATGATGTGCTATTATACACACCTTTTGCAACAGAAAACCCAGACCTCTCACCAATAACATGCTGCATAAATGAAATATCCAATTGGCTACAATCCCAAAACCTCCGGATTCAACACAAGAAGACGGAGGTGATGTTCATTACAAGGAACCATAACTTCACTGCGCCGGCAGTACTAAAAGTGAAGGACGCAGACCTCCAGACCAAATCCGCGATCAGATACCTCGGCGTCACACTAGACCAGAACCTAAATATGCAGGCTCATATAAGTAACACTGTAAGGGCAGTATATCATAAAATTAGATCCCTTAGGTACCTGCGATCTCGGCTGGAGCCAGATGATTTCAGGACTATCTATCAGGCACTAATTATCCCACATTTCGATTATGCAAATGCAATACTGCAAGGACTCCCCCAAACCACCCTAAACCCACTGCAAATGGCAATGAACACCGCAGCAAGAGTACTACACGGAGCATCCAGGAAAGACCATGTCACACCCATAATGAAACAACTCCACTGGCTCCCGATTCAAGGTAGAATTACATTCAAGACCTTGCTGCTCACCTTCAAAGCCACCAAAGGTCTCTCGTCAACATCACTAACAGAGCTAATCCAGATGACACCCCACAATAGGGACAGAAGGTCAGTAGCTCAAAACACCTTGATAGTCCCAAGATCAATAACTCAATGCACCAAGTCAACATCCAGCAGGACCTTCAAACTTTATGCACCAATGATCTGGAATAACCTCCCTCACAACATCCGATCAATCCCGGACCTATGCCAATTCAGGAAGGCCGTGAAACACTACCTCTTCCTCCTACACTACCCGGAAACCAATAGAAACTCAGCACCATTTGCTGAAACCACCCAAATCTCCAATGTCTAAAACCATACGAACACATGACCAGTCTATAAATTGTATATATTGTATATATTGTTGTTGTACATAGTTACCCTGTTAGCCAAGTTGAATATCCTGTTCATATGTAAACACAAAGTACTATTGGAAATGTGTATGTTCATTGTTTATTGTAAACCGCGCTGATGCTGAATAGCGCGGTATAAAAGAGACTTTAAATAAATAAATAAATAAATATAAATAAACGCGCGTTACCAGGCGCCATAGCCTAACGAGCGTTAAAAAAACATCGTGTAGAGCGCCACGCAAGGCGCCCTGTACAGCGCCCATAAGGCGTTTGATAACCCATTTCTGAACTGAAATAAGTGCTAAAACCTCAAACCGATGTTTCTGAATACATACATACCTTGTACATAGTTATAATCCGGTTCTTTGTATATAGTTTACAACTGTTAATTGTAAGATTGAACTTCTCGTAGTTTCACATTGTTATATGTAAAAACAGCATTGAGTTGTTTACTGTTGTTCCATGTAAACCGCAACTGATCAATGGAAGGTGCGGTATATAAAAACTCGCTAATTAAATTAAACTAAATTAAATTAAGGTGTTTAATAAGGTATCTAGAGCTGTAGCACAATGGTTAATGCACTGACTAATGGTGCAGGGGTTGTGAGTTCAATCCCCCTGTGGGTCTAATGAGTAAAGCTGGCTGAGACATCACCTTTTACTTTAAATCAGTGCTGTCTGAAGCATTTTGTTTGTTAATTTTAATTAGTGCTGCCAGCAAACACACCCTCACAGGGCCGTAACCTAAGGTGCCGCACAAGGCACCCTATAAGGCACCCCAGAGGGCACATTATAAAGTGCACTGTCCGCCAAGGCACCCTAGAATGTCCCCTATGGGGCACCCTATAGGGCGCAGTATAGGGTGCCTCATAGGGCACTGTATAGGGCGCCTGATGAGGCACCGTAAGGAGACAGCACTGTGAGGGTCTGTTGCTGGCAGCAGCAATTTAAATTAAAAAAAGAAAATGCCTCAGACAGCCCTACCAAATAATCCCACTGTGGGATCAAACCCATGACCTCTGGCTCTACAGGCAATAAAGTAACTAGTGGGCCACATCACTAGTGCTACTAACAATTCCCCGGCTGGCTGCTGAAGGACGTCAAGTCACCACATAAACTGTCTACTGTTTTGGCCAGGGTTGGATTGGTCCAGCCACACCCATGATGCACTGCACATGCAAATCAGCAGTCTACAGATGGTCACATGTTGCGGTATGCACCCCCCCAAGAACCTCGGCCTGGTGGAGGGTCCTGACCATGTGCAACCCCACAGCACCTCAGCCTGGTTGGGGTACTGACCGTGTGTGTTACTGCCACAGAGTGGCTACAGTCCATCACAGTGGACGGGTCCTGTGCTCACCCTGAGGGTGAGGTGGGGTGCCCAGCACCATTTCTGCAGCACCTGACTTTGCTGTGATGGGCTATGCTACAGGTCCCCATCAGTGCCACTGTGTGATAGGTGGTCCCTGCAGATACCCTGTGTCCATCTGTATATCATGTCTTGCCTGTGTGGACTATGATGCACCTGGTATAGTGCATACACTGTGTGGGTGCCATGGTCACATGATTTCAGGTCGGGGGGGGGTTTGGGCCCATAGGCGGTCTACGTACCAACACCCAACCCACCCTCTGTGGCCCAGGGTGGGAAACAAGATTTCCAACCAACAGATCAACATTTTACCCCCTACACTGGTGACAGTAGAGGGAACCATTCACCCCAGTCCTGCCTGGGAATGGACACCCCCTATAGCGTAGTCAATGCAGATCTGTACACCTCCATACATTGGGCAGTGACAGACAGTAGACCTGGTACTGCGCAGCTTCCCCACACCACTATCTGACATCCTCCAGCAGCAAGCAAAGTGAGTCACCAGCCACTGCACCCTGCAAGGTGTTCCAACCACACACACATACATACTAACTGCAGACAGTCTGTTTGCTAGTCCATAGTGCATGCTCCTGGAGGTGACGTGTGCACCCACCAAGCAGATGGGTCAGTGATTGGGCTACAGAGGACAGAGCCCATATATCTCACTTCAAAGGAACACTACGTAGCACTATGGGGGAACCCAGCCATGCCGTGGTCACTGCACAGTCAGGGTGAGCATGACCTCCCAGCAGGACATGCCGTGGCCACCCTGTCCGTGTAGGTGGTGGGCAGGCACTACAATGTCCCAGCCATTGCCCTGGGCCCTGTGCAGGTGCATCCTGCCCAGGCCGCCCTGTCCGGCTATACCCACAGTACCTTGCTCCTCATTATGCACATTGGCAGGCCAATACTGGCAACAGTGCTAGCAGTGTGGGCTGCAGAGGGTGTTGGCAAACACCACACACTGGATAGACTGACACACACCCCCACACCTATACCAGCATTGTGCACCTATATAGGCTTTTGGCAGCCCAGGACACCGCACCAGTCCTGGGCACAGTGCAGGCATGGCTATGGTATGCCATACTGTTGGGGTCTCTCCCCATGGTGGTGGACACTGTCAGGTACCAGACGTGACACACACTCCACAGACATCACAGAGGTTGGTATGCTACAGCCCACTGGGCAGCTTGTGCTAACCTTAGGGATTGCTATGTGCCAGTTATCATAGCAACCTTTTGCTATCTGTGTACTGTATTCCCGGGTTTTGGGTGGCATTGCTAGGGCATGCAAGTGCTAGTATTGGGAGATGCACACAGGGCCCAACATCCTGCCTCTCCAGGAAGCTGTGGCTAATGGGGCCTGTGGGTGCGGGTGTTTCCGCCCCTGTGGGTCACTGCTCTTGGACAGGGGTTCCCAACTCCGGTCCTGGTGGGCCGCACCATGTTTGGGTTTTCATGCTGTCCCTGATGAATATGCATGAGATACATCTGCATACCATGGGGGCGGCGCATCAACGTACAGCACAGGCATCTTTATTGCAGACAGCATGGAAACTGAATGTTGTTTGGACCTCCGGGACTGCTTTTGGGAGACTCTGCTCTCGGTAATGCGCCTGTTTGTGGTGTCTGTGCTCTGTAGAGTAAAATGTAGGTGTTCCAGGCATGTTTATTCTATCAGCAATAAAAGGTTCCATCTTTCTTACTATGGTTTATTACTGGTAAATTGTATGGGGACAGAGTTGGCAGGGACCACAGCTAGGGCTTGAACCTGTGACTTTCTGCTCCTGAGAGCACTGGCTGTGCTTACTGCGCCACACTGATGCCACAGGGACAGATCATTCCCTGGAGGTACCATGACTGTTTGTCATACGGAGCCTGTCTGTTGCAGTGCACAGCACCCACCTACATGGGTCTGGGCCGTGGCCTGCTATGGTCAGATGTCACTGCCCCCTCCGCCACCGGTACCCCTCCGCCGCCATGCTGCCATGCCCTTCTGCTGGTGGTGCTGGTGGTGCGCAGTCTCGGGCCATCCAGTGTGCGGGTAGGCAGCTTCCTATGGTGTGGGTAATGGGGTAGGGGTGCCTGGATGGACGTCCATGCTTCCCCCCAGCACCGCCTGCCACTGTTCTGTGCCCTTAGGGGTACTGCCCCCTGCTGGGTACCCCTGCTGGGTACTGCCCCCTGTGACACTGCGGGGGACACACTCGTGCCCATATTGGGCCCTCATCAGTTGCAGTCTGGCTCTACTGTTTATGCATTCCTATGGGCCAAACTGAGCATCACCCTAGTCCCCACTGTCGCCCAGCTGCACCACAGCATATGCCGCCTGCAGCCCTCTGTATCCCCTTTTCCAGCATCTGCCCAGTTGCCCATTCCGAAATGCCCACCCTGCTGTTGCGGAACATGTGCACGCCATGGGTAACCTGTCCACTAACAAGGGGGAACCCTGATCTGCGCTATTTCACTGTGGCATCATTCACCTTCTATGCCTGGGACAGAGCATACACCCTTCCACAGTTAATATCTTTTTCTGAGGCTTTCTCAATGGTGTTTATTGCTGTTTCCCATTGATATCACTATTGGCTAGCTTGGTTATGTTTTTTTCCTCGTTTCTTCTGGTCATTTTCACTGCTTATTTGCCCTTTTGTTCCGTGCACATGTATCACACTTATCACGTTTTGTGGGTTTCCCTGCCTATGCTGTACATTGCTGACACTGAAATGGTTTCTCTCCCCTGCAAATGTGCATCTAACGGCAGGTTTTCATTCGCGGTAGGATTCAGCCCTTGAGTTCAGCGCTTTGGTGTGCCTGGAGCCTCTCCCTGCCCACTCTCCGCCCATTGACCCCTTCTCTCCGCCCTCTCTCCACCTTCTGCGGTGTTTTACTGCGCCGCGGTGCTTTACGATCGTTACGTGAGGTTAACGCGCGTTCTGAGACGTTAACAATCGTTACCGTCTCAGAACACGCGTTAATGTCACGTAACGATTGTTAACATTACATAACGCGCGTTATGTAACGTTAACGCAGTTTAGTAAACATGCCCCCAAGTTTGTCCAGCTAATTCTTCTGTAGGAAGTCTTTGAGTTTCTCGGTTAGTTTTGGGCAGTGGATACCTCTGATATATTTGCATGTTGCGCGTTGAAGCTGGAAATGCATTGCTAGTTCTTTGCTGTCGCACTGCATACTTCTGTGGGTTTCCAGTTCAGCTTTGGTCAGCATTGCGATCTCTTATTCTGTCGATAGTAAGAGTCTGTGTTTTGCATGAGTCACTGAGATCAGGGATCCTGCTAGCCAGTACTTTCTCAGTAGGGATCTGCAGCAGTCCTATTTGTTCTGTTTTTTCATTTGTTACCTCCCTATAAGAGGCATACTGGTGTTTATAGTGCTAGTGTTGCTGTTTGAATGCTGGGAGTTAGTGCTCTTATGATATGGTATGTTTGCTATGTAGGTACAGAGAGGTTTTAAGGTAAGGCTTTCTTTCTGCACAGCAAATAGTATATAGGGAAATGGTGCAAATAGTGCTGGAAATAGTGTGACCGCACTGGGCCCAAAAGCTGGAGAGGCCCCACAGCAGTTGCCCCCACACAGGCCTAAAGCTCGCTCAATGGGAGCAACAGAAGCATTATTTCCCACATAGGGCTGTCGGCATGAAGAGAAGCACTAAGTAACTGTGTCCTTCTGCCAGTATAATTAGGCAACATCTAATAGAACATTATATAAACCTTTAAGAAAAAAAGGTAAAGGAAGGAAGAAGATCTCAGAGTAGACATCAGCTGTCAAGTAGCTTGATAACACCACACCTTGTAGCGCTATATAACTGATCAGTAGTGGTAGTAGCAGTAGATCGCGGGTCATAAAAACTTTCCAGTAAAAAAAACCAAATGCAAAATCTTTAGATTCAATTGTTAAATGCAGTAACTTCAAAAACAGCATTAAATAGATATGCAGTATCTCTTGTGTCTTTCATTCTCATCCTTGAAATGTTCTCAGCTCCAGTCTCCGAGGCTGTGAGCATTTCACCACAGCCGCATCAGGGAGCGTCTATTAAGCAACGAACAAAGTCGCTTATTAGACATGAAGAGACCGGCAGAACTAGCTCCCATGCAGGTTTACTGCACCAAGAAGAGAGGCAACGCTATCTCCGATGCAGGACAAGCAAGTGAGAGGAGGATCCAGAAATGTTGCATGCCGCCACTCCCCACAAGGATTGACCCTTTGATCGACTTTAGGCAAACAAGCATGTCGTACCTCCCATTGTAATCTAAATCCATCTTAAAACTCCTACAAATAGAGCTCTGCGTAGTTGTGACTGCAGAAGAAAGACCGCAGGAATGACAACCTGCTTATGAACCTCTCCTGCTAATTGGAGGACAGTGCACAAGGGGTGGGGGAATAGACAACCTCAGTGGGCAGTAGTGACTCTGGTCCAACCGCCCACTCCACATCCCACTCAGCCTCTTCTGTCTGCCAACAGCTGACTTACCAGAGCAAAAATCTGCCTTGAGAGCCATCGAAGTAGCACATCTGTGAGGGCCTCTCCTAAAAAGTGTACCCTAGACACTTGCCTCGTATCCTAGTTTGTCTATGTATAATGCTGCCCTGCTCCCCACCTCAAGCATGGCTGCATCTTGTGGGACAGCATGACTCCAGTAGCAATGGGAGCTAGGAAGATGTACTTTTGATCTGCTACCCCCTCCGCCATCTTACATAGTTGACTGGTTCTGTTGAGCAGACTGAAGCAATTAGCTGCAGGAGATGGAGAAAAAGTAGTAGCAGTTTGGGGACATTTCCTCCCAGATGCTACAAGGGAAAGAGGTACAAAAATGGCAAAGAAGGGTGACAAATGTGAGAATAAAGTAAGTCAGAGTAGGAGATAGTGAGACTGATGAAACCAGATGAGGATGACACTGAAAGTGGGTGGGGAAGAGGGGTAGACATACTTGGTGCGATAATAAAATGGATGACCCCCAACATTTCATCGCCTCATCTGGCCTTGCTGCAACCTAAAGATGTCTAGTGCCTGGTAGTGGAGGGAGTTTGGGTTGCTGTTACTGAAGTTACATCAGAATCTGACCAGTCTTTTTGTATGGTGACCATATGGGGAACCATCCTGTTCTTGTTGGGGGAGTATCTGTGGAAGAGGACATTTCTGTTTGCAGATGTTCCTATTGGGGTTATTTTCCATTCTGTATAGTTTTAGGTTAATGGCAAAGAACAGTTGATTGAAATGTCTCTTGTATTCTTCATTTTCATCTCCTCCCCCTGTCTCTTGCCTCTTTTGCTGTCTCAGGTTCTCTCTTGAGTTTTCTTTTGTCCTGCTCACTTTTTTATTTATTTATTTATATTCTGCCTGTCTGTGATAAAGCATTTAGGTGATTTACAATCAGGTACTGTCTATATTCTCTTGTCCCTGAAGGGCTCACAGTCTATGGGGCTTCTGAACAAAATTATGGCTCCGATAATGGTTGGAAGCTGCTATCACTGCATAGTAAACAAACTCCTATGTGTACCTGAGGCAACAGAGGGTTAAGTGACTTGCCCAAGATGTGCCTATAGGGCTAAAGACCCCAGTCCCTCTGGTCTGAGGTTACTGTCCGTGGGTGGGAATTAAGCCCCTGGCCCTCTGTGCTGATGTAACTTGCCCTAACCACTAGGCCCCTCCGACTCTCCCCTTTTCTTCCTCTTTGATACTTTCTGCTGCCTCAGCCTAATGTATTTGCTTTTCTTCTTTCTATCTTTTTTGCTTTTGCTCTCTTTGTACGTTTGGGTTTCTTCACGTCTCTCTCTCTCTTTTCTCTTCATCTCTCTGTATCTCTTTTTAGCATTAATACGGAAGAGTGACTCTGTCTTTACATTACATTATTTGTGGCTAATTGCTTTCAAGTTCCTTAGCAAGAAAGCAATTTTCTCCTTTCCCGGTTGCTCAGGACCCCTGGACATTAAAAGCTTTGATTACTAATGCAGGAGCAGACATGAATTTAATGTAGTCTCCAGCTCTGGCCGTTCTCCCAAGTGCTCTCAGCATTCAGAGCTCCAGCTTTGCCTTCGGGTTGCTTTGGGCTTGATAGTACAGTCCCTCTTCTTAAACTAGTGCTTCGTAAGCAAATGCTTCTAATATACCAATAATTTTATATTATTGCTGTGTAATCCAGCTTCCCAAATTATTTTGCAAAGCTTCTGCTAGGAGTCAGGTTTTTTGGGCTTCTGTCATTTTATCTTGTATTTATAATTTAAAAAAACCCATTATTGCACATCATTACTACAGCTCAGAGGAACCTGTATCAAGAGATCTTTTAGAGCTTTCTTGGAACTGGATCAACATATATTGATAAAATTGCTTAGAGATAAGATGCTTCAGGCGGTCCAGTGGCTTAGTAAGCAAATGCTGCCCAGTGGAGGAGCTGGGTTTGATTCCCAGGCCCAGTATCTGCCTCCTGAGGTTGCCCAGGGCTAGTGATGTTAAGAAGGCAGTGCTCAGAGCCTCTGTGGGTGGTGGGCGAAAGGGGTGGGGGGAGGTACTGCCATCACACATTCATGATACTTAGAGTGCATGCTTAGCGGGCTCTTGAGGGAGCTGCAGACTCTAACCCCTCCCTGGTCAAGGACTGTCATTGCAATGGTTAGGTGTGTGGGAGGAGGGCAAATGAAGGCTCTGGATACTGCAGGTCAGCGGAGGCTGGTTTTAATTAGGCTGGTTGCACAATGTTATGTAAACAGGGCCCTTTCCAGCCACCTGGGCATTTCCACCAATGGAGACTGGATCTCTACACCTTCATCCCCTTGGAGGTTCCTTAGACTGAGCACTCCAGGTCCCCGGATTAGGATTCTAAGATTAAGACCAGCTAAGCCTGGGAAGCTATTAGCCAGGAGATATAATTGCTCTAGTGCCCTTGTGATATGCCCCCCCCCCCTCCCAGGTAAATGCAATTGCCCCACCTGTTCTCCTGGGCCCATCTGTAATAAAAGTAGTTCCAAGAGCAAAGTACAACTTTACTACACAGTTACTAGGCTGACCTCTAAAATCCGCTACCTGCATTCCTGTGCCTGCTCTGCTGATTGCCTATGGCAACAATCCCATACTCTTGCTGACCTCATACATTACAAATTCATGCTTCTCTCCTTCCAGGCAGCCATAGTTCTCCCTAAGCAAGAATACGATGTAAGTCTTACAAACTCTCTCGCCTTAACCCTCGCCGTCTCTGCGACATTCAATTCTCTCCTCAAAGTACCTCCAACCCCTATTCTTCCTTCTCTCTCTGCCCAAACTTTGGCTGACTACTTCTATGATAAGATTCACAAGATTAATATGGAGTTCTCCACAGCACTATCTCCATCTCAATCCCCCCCCCCCCCCTTCTCTCACAAATCCTTCCTTCAACCTCTGTCACCCTTTCTTCCTTTTCTAACATCACTGAGGAGGAAACTGCAGATCTTCTTTCCTCCTCTAAGCTCACTACTTGCTCTTCTGATTCCTTTCCAACTTTATATCTTCCCTGCTGTTATCCCCTCTCTTTGTCACATCCTCAACCTATCGCTCTCCACAGCATCTATTCCTGCAGCCTTCAAACACGCTATGGTTAGACTTCTCCTCAAAAAAACGTCACCAGACCCTACCTGCCCTTCCGATTATCATCTCATCTCCCTTCTTCCCTTTGTATTTCAACTACTCAAATGCACGGTTCACCATTGCTGTCTTGATTTTCTCTCCTCTCATTCCATTTTGGATCCATTGCAATCTGCTTTTTATCATCTACATTCTACTGAAATGGTCCTTGACAAAATCTCCAGTGACCTCTTGTTGGCCAAATCCAAGGGCCTTTACTCAGTATTCATCATTCTTAATCTGTCCATGACTTTTCACACTGTTGATCTCTGCTTTCTCCTCAATACCCTGTTTTCACTTGGCTTTAGGACTCTGCTCTGTCTTGGTTTTCCTCTTACCTCTCTCATTGCACTTCTGGTGTATGCTTTGCCGAATCTTCCTCTCAGTGGGTGTACCTCAGGGATCTGTTTTGGGACACCTCCTATTCTTGCTCTATACTCATTCCCTTGGCACTCTAATCTCTTCTCATGGTTTTCAGTACCATCATTATGCTGATGACTCTCAGATTTACCTCTTTTCGGGAGTCCAGCCCCGTATCTCAGCTTGCTTGTCTGATGTTGCTGCCTGCATGTTCCACTGTCATCTAAAACTGAATATGACCAAGACGGAGCTCATTATCTTTAAATCCACCTTCCCACTTCCTCCTTTCTCTGTTTTAGTGGATAACACCATCATCCTCCCTGTCTCCTTGGCTTGTAACCTTGGGATCACCTTTGACTCTTCTCTCTCTTTATCCGCACACATCCAACAGAAAAGTAAAACCTGTCTTTTTTTTTGGTATAATATCAGCAAAATCCATCCCCTCCTTTCTGAACTCACTATAAAGACCCTTATCCACTCTCTAGTCACCTCCCATTTAGACTATTGCAACCTACTCCTCTCTCCTGAATCAACTCTCTCTTCTCCAGTCCACTCAAAAATCAGCTGCAAGGCTAATCCTCCACCAGAGTTGATTCTGTCTGTGCCCTTCTCTTCCACTGCTAACTCCAGACTGCATTCTTTCCATGTTACTGAGCCATATGCCTGTAACTGACTGCCTAGGTCAGAGCATCAGACTCCATCTTTGGTCCTATTCAGATCGAGGCTAAAACCCCACCTCTTCATGGCTGATTGGATCCTGACCCTTATGCTCCTGTATCACCCATGTGGGTCAAGACCATCTCTAGTGCCCTCTTGGTTGTGTGTCTGTCTTGCTTAGATTGTAAGTTATATTGAGCAGGGACTATCTCCCATCTGTATATGTACAGTGCTGCATACGTCTTTTAGTGCTATTCAAATGATAAGTAGGAATGCTAGCAAGAAAAGCTGCATATGATATTTACCAGGAAATAATATAGTAAGTTAGATATTAGGTGGGCAGATAAATACATAAACAATTAAGGTATTTCTCAAGCAGTGGAAAGTTGGCCAGGCTATTGTGATATAATTACAGTCCCAGGCCTAGTAAATGAAGCATTTTACAGGGGAAAAAAAACAAACTGAAAAATGGATATTTGCGGTGTGACAAAACAGCACGCTTCCCCTTCCTCCATTTGCAAACTCGTACATGTCAGGAGGAAGAGGGGGTGTGAAAAGGCATGGCAAAGTGGATCTCATTAAGATAGTAGGGGCTGTGGAGCTATATAAGACATCTGTAATCTCTGTTTTGTGTGTGTGTGTGTGTGTGTGTGTGTGTGGAGGTGGTGTGCAGGGCTGGCTCCAGAGTTGGTTCTAGGTGTTGGCGCCTAGGCAGACTTTAAGCTTTACAGCCCCCCCCCCCCCCGGTTGTCAAACTCTATATTTTAGCTCTGCATGCCCTGCTGTTTGTTGCACCCCCCCCCCCAAGACCTTGCTACCCTAGGCAACCACCTAGTTTGCCTAATGGTTGGGATAGCCTCGGTGGTGTGGTGTGGGTGTATGTGGGGCGAGGATAGTGTGTGTGGATGGTGCTAGGGTGGATGGCTATGTATGAGGTATAAGGTGGGGTGGGATGTATGTGTGTGGTGTGGGAATGGGGTGTGTGGAGGTGATGTATGTGTGTGGTGTGAGGGTGTGTGTGAGCGTGAGCGTGTATTTGATGTGAGGATGGGATGTCTGTGTGTCTGATGCGGAGGTGGGGTGGGATAGGGGTGGCTTGTATATACAGTGTGTGTGTGTGTGCTGTGGAGGTGGGATAGGGGTGGCTTGTATATACAGTATGTGTGTGTGTGCTGTGGAGGTGGGATAGGGGTGGCTTGTATATACAGTATGTGTGTGTGTGCTGTGGAGGTGGGTTGTGCCATTTGGCATATCCATATTCTAGCCTCTTGCCGAATGCATTCATCATCTCATCATCCAACCCCTTGCACTCTTCCCTTCTTCCCCATCCCCCCGCCAGTGCCTCTCATGCATCCCCTCAGCCTTGCACTCTCATTCCCATTCTCTTCCCCTTCACAGACTCTCTTCCTTTCTCCCTCCCCCTTAAATTCTCACCCCCTGCCCTTCATTCCTTCCCCTTCCCCAGGTGTCTCTCTCTATTCTTTCTTTTCCATCTGTACTGCCCCTTTAAATGTCTCCTGCATTCTTTTCATCTCCCTCCCCCATGTCTAATCTTTGTCTTGGGTTCTCTTTCTTCCACTGCCCATGGGAGGATGGGGTCCTGCCAGCAACCTGCAACAATCTTTTCTGCGACAGCGGCCTTGTGCTCCTCTTCTGCAGGGCCGGCCCCAGAGTTGGTTCAAGGTGTTGATGCCCTAGGCAGACCTTAAGCCTTATGCTCCCCTCCGGCTGCCAGAATATAATGTTTAGCTATGAATGCCCTGCTCTTTATTACACCCCAAAAGCTGCCACCCTAGGCGACTACCTAGTTTGCCTGATGGTTGAGCCAGCCCTTCTCTTCTGCCTGCAGAAGATGGGGTTCCCCAGCGGCAGCCTGCAGCAATCTTCACTCTTTGCAGAAGATGGAAAGTTCTCTCTGCTTGCCTAGCAGCCTGTCTTAATCCAAACCCGTAGGTTCATTTGCACAAGCACAAACAAGCCTATGTGTATAGACAGACAGGTGGAGCCTTCTCACTAGGAGCTATCACTTCTGCAAAACACACCTCGAAAGGAGGGAAAACCCAGATCAGCTTGCAGTGGATTAGTACAAAACATAAAACACTGCAGTGTTACCCCCGTCTGTTGGCGGCCACTGGTTAAGTGCTTGGCCTTTAGTTTAACTGGACTGTTCACTAAGCACTTTAGGTGGCTGAGGAGGGTCTCAGCTCTTGAGAGGATATGTTCCCTGACAGCTCAGTCTGTCTTTATTTCCTTCTCTAGCCGATGCTGCCCAGCACTGCTCTGATTTCTCTACTCCTCAAATTCAACTGAAAACCTTTCTCAGCCACTGAATAGAATCCATGTAGGTTACTTTGACTGTTTCGGGCGGGGGCGGTGGGGGGGGGGGGGCGCAAGGAGTTTTTCTCTGGAAGCCTGGCTTTTTCTCTCTCTCCTCTGCAGTGTCTGTGGGCATGTACCTCTGTCCTTCTTCACCCCAGCAATCTGCCTTGAGGGTGTTTGTCTTTAATCTCAGAGAACATGAGACCTTCCCTGCTACTGCTGCGGCTACTGTCCCAGCACCCCACACTGACCCTGTCTTATCTGGGGAGGGGGGAGGGGTCCCAGGATTCCTTGCAGCATGTGAGAGCTAACCCAATTACTGCTGCCTTGTGCAGAGTACTCAGTTCTCCTAGGGAATCCATTCCAGAAACTGCTAGAACAGTGCATACATGTCTTCAATATATTCAAATGTATCTCATGCATATTCATTATGCAAATGCTGAAAATCCAGCCTGCTGTGTGTGCTTCTAGGAGAGAGTTGAGAAACACTGTGCTAGCAGATGGTCCTCCAACAAGCAGCACTGACTCTGTTTCAGGTTTTGACTCCAACCAGCAAATGAAAACATCATAATTTGATAAGTTCACCACTCAGTTCATTGTAAGCTGAGACGGGATGGAGCCTGCATTTAGTGAGTCCCCTCGCAGTTGGTTTGGAATTGGTAGTGACCGATTGTTCCATGTCTTGGTTGAGCCAAGATTCCCACAATGATGATGCACGAGATAAATAAACGGGGACCCAGAATATGCATGTTTATCTCATACGTCATCATTGTGGACATCTTTGAAAACCTGATTGGCTGTGGGTTAGTCATTTCTAGACGGCCTCTCAGACCAGAGAAATATTGACATTGGCCACTGAGGATGGGAGACTCGATTTTGATACTGAACCAGAAAATGAGAGTCTTTTGTTTTACAGGAGGAAAAATCCAGATAGAAACAGAATATAAGAGGAGGTGAGGACCATTAGGTCTGTCATTCCTGTTATAGACCCCAGTGGATCTGTGGCTTCCTCGTCACTTCTTTGCAGCTAGGTAATGCAGACTACAGGGTACACGGTGGAAGCAGCCATTTAATCTTCACTATTGAGTTCCATTTGAATTTAGTTCTACAGGAGTTTCAAGGTTTTTTTTTTAATAACTGTCTAATTACATATATAACGGGACTAATACCTGCACCACAACTCCTTTCTTCCTTCTTCATAGAAGTTGAGTTTTCCAAATGAAAGGGGCGTTAAACCGAACATAGTGACCCTCCCACACACCTCATTCAAACAAGTCTTCCTCCTTCCCAATCTAATACTGCTACTTATCATGTGTGTAGACTACGAGGCGATCACAGCGCTGTACAGAGACATGTAAGAGACAGACCCTGCTCGTAAGAGCTTACAGTCAGTCAAGGCAGACAACACAACATTCAAGACAGACAATACAACAAATGGGGACTAGGATATATCTAGGGGGAATGAAAAGGAAACACATAGGAGGTGAACAGGGGACTGCACACAAACACTTTTCTAGTGATCCCTTGTCTTTACATCCCCTAACTCCAGCTTATACCTTCCAGCCCTTTTCTGAATTCCTCCTAGCCAATCCCCTCTTTTATATCACCTGCCTGTTGCACACTTGCCACAGGCATCTCCTCTCTCACCCGCAAGTTGATCCTCTGTACACCTAGTTCCTCTTCACCCTTTCTCATACTCTTCAGCTCATAACTCCTCCCAGTTCTAGCTCACACTCCTCTCACCATCCCCCAACTAATCCCTCATTTCACTCCCCCCCCCTTACTTACCACCAACAATTGGAGCTGGTAGGAGGAGGAGGGCAGTGGTGCCTGGACAATATTTATTTATTTAGCTGCTTTTACATAAGCACCTTATCTTAGAGCCAAGGTGGTTTCCAATTAACGGGTCAACAAACTATTACATGGAACTGGGTCCTAAACTTGGAGAAGAAACAGTCACATTATACCCTGAACTTCAAAATACTTGCAATGAAGATGCGGATGTGTACGGGAAATGTACATTATGTGAATGAAGAAGAGGGCAGGGGAAAGGGTGAAACTAGAGAGGCAATGGGGAGAGACAGTCTGTTCATGTTTTGCTGTCAAAGTATTCCTTGAAGAGATGGGTTTTAATGTCCTTACAGAACTCCTTAAAGTTGGCTGTTGTATGTACTGTTTATTGTCAGGGAGACTGTTCCAGAAGATTGGTGCAAATAATTACTCCTTATTCTGAGTGGGGGGACGGTGAAGGTGTTTTGCGTGCTTGTCCTTCTAGATCTGTTAACCGAAGCTCTGTGTAATAGTGATTATAAGTATTCTGATGATAAATTGTGAGATACCTTGAAGATGGTCAAAATGGCTATATATTTTATTTGGCTGATAATGGGGAGCGAATGAAGTTGTTTTAGAATTGGCATTATATGGTCATATCTGGAGGCAGCATGTAGGATGCGGGTGGCTGTGTTTGTGCTAGCTGTAGTGGGTGTAGAGCGTATTTAGGCAGGCCTTGGAAGATTGTGTTACAAAAGTCCATGAGTGGGAATACCAAAGTTTGAAAGACTGTTTGGAAGTCACCTGAATCTAGGAGAGGTTGAAGCCTCTGAAGCATTTTCATTTTATAGTATATGGTTCTTAAGATGCTATTGATGTGTGGTTGCATGGTGAGGCATTGATCCAGAGTAATTCCTAGGTACCATACTTGAGCTTTTACCCCTAATATGACTTCAGAATCTCCAGGAACTGTCAGGGCTGTCGGGGGGTGAAAGTTGGCTCTTGTGTGACATAGAGAACCGCAGTCATTTTGTAGTTGATGACTAGGTTGTGCTTGGAGAAACAGGTAGTAACTGTTGTAGAGCATGTTGACAGTGGGGTGTAAGAAGGGCATCTGATGGAGAACGGTATGTACAGCATTATGTTATCCACATATGTGATAAAAAATGTGATGCCTTGTGAGTGAGCAAATGGGCTGAAGGTAGACATAATAGCAGAGATGATAGGGCTGATCCTTGTGCCTTTTGACTGCAGGGGGCTGACCTATATGACCCTAGCTTAACCTGCTGTTGTCTCCCTGTAAGATAAGATTGGAACCACATCAGGGTAGTATCCTTTAGTCCCAGGGATTATAGTCATTATATAAGGATGCTGTCATTGACTGAGTCAAATGCAGAAGCAATGTCTAGGAATATCATAATGAAACTCAGGTGTGGCTTGTCCATGCCCTTCAAAAGTCTGTCTGTCAGTACTGTAAGGAGTGACTCTACTCCATACTTGGGCCTGAATCCATATTGCTCTGGGTCAAGTGGTACATTGGAGACACCTTCTCTGCTGTCATGAATGGTAATAATGTTTTGAACCTTGTAAGACATGCTGCTTGGCTCAAAGCACACAAGGAAAAATATATAGTTACAACGTAATGACACACACAACAACTTTATTAAGCCAGGCAAATTACAGTATTTGGCTACAAAATAATAACAGAAAACAGCAAACATACTTAACAAGATATATACCCCCAAATTACCTTTTTACAAGCTAACGTTTGCTTCTATTTCAACTTCTAATAAACTCCCAGGTTCTATCCCACTCCTCAAAGGGTTATAGTGAACACGCCCATCTTAATGATCCACATTTAAAATATTATAGAAATGAGGGGGAGACCAGGGCACTGGCACTACAGATGCAATTTCAGGAAAGATTGGAGTGAGGATCAAGAGGTGGCTTGGCCCAGGAGGGTCACATGATCATCCAGCAGCAAGAATCAACAGTCCTAAATATATCAAAGGTTGAGTTGACTCCTCACCAGCGTTTGATGTTGGAGAAAGGGCTGTCTTTTGTACCTTCCACTCTACATGATCCATTTAGATGTAGGGTTGATATTGCCCAATTTATAAGAAATCTGCAGGCCCAGTTGTATTTCTTGAAGCAAACATAGGTCTACTGATTTATCTATTTTTAGACCTTATTCCTGTTGGATACCTCAGGGGATTATGGATGCCCATATATCGACATTTCATGTTCTGTTACTAAAGGGTGTGTTCAAATTGGAGGAGAAACCAGTGACTAAGTATCATTTGAATTTGACTAAGTATAAGAAAATTGCATGGAAACAATTCGCTGACTACCCAGCTAATGTCATTCACCCCGCAGATACGGGGGGGGCACAGTGATAGTCTGGGGTCAAGATCAGTATGTGACAGAAGCCTTACACCAACTGCAGAATACAGCTCATTATCATCTTTTGTCTACAGATCCAACCTCTGATTTCATGCACAAGATTGGGACTTAGATTCAGGAAGCACTGGACAGAGGTTATCTGACAAAGGCTGAAGCTGGTTTTCTATGTGCTACTGCACCTAAGATGCCCTTTTTTTTTTACCGTGTGCCTAAGGTCCACAAATCTATTGATACCCCATTTGGACAACCAATTGTTTCACTGTGTGGTACTGTTTTGGAGCCTTTGTCGCACTTTCTGGATTATTTTTTGAAACCATTAGTGCCTCTTACACAGTCTTATATCCGGGATACAGCTCATTTTGTACAACATTTGGGGACATTGGATCATGTTACACCAGATGCGGTATTGGTACTGTGATTTGGAAGCTCTGTATACCAATATACCACAAGAGACAGCAAGAGATATTATCTTCCAGAAATTACAAGCATGTCTGTCTACCATGTGTATACCAACTTCATTTTTGTTGGCATTAGCAGACTCGGTGCTGGAAGAGAACTATTTTTATTTTGATGATTCTTTTTATCTACAGGTTCATGGCACCACTGTGGGCACAGCTATGGCCCTTAGCTTAGCCAACCCATACATGGCGAATTTTGAAGAGCATTATTTGTATAGGTCCAGTTGGATCCAAGATGTCAAATTATGGCTACGGTTTATAGATGATATTTTTTGTCTTTGGACATCTACTGTGGAAGATTTGCTGCATTGTGTAACATGGCATAATTCTTTGGATAAGCATTTGAAATTCATGTGTACTTATCATCATTCTAATATTCAATTTTTGGATGGATTAGTGATTAAGACTGATGGACAGTTACAGACCACACTGTTCCTTAAAATGGTAGACTGGAATAGTTTATTGCTGAATTACAGCCATCACCCTGTGAAGTTGCGGATTCACTACATATGCTCCATAGTAACAGACTAAAAAGCCCAGGCAGTCGTCTCATGAGAGAGGCTGCTACACTGAGGATATCGGAGTTTAGCCCATAGATGGGCTTTTTTACAGGCTTTGTTGCTGATAAGAAGTTGCCTCTTCAAGATCGTTATTGGGATACTACTCAAAGATCAGTATGTGTGCTGCAATATTCTAATTTGTCCCAACAATTGGCTAATGTGATTCATACACATTGGCATGTTTCGGTACTACAACCAAGTGTTCAGTGAAGGTCCATGTGTTGCATTTTGGCTGGCCTCAAATTTGAGAGGCTGAGTAGTGCAGTAAATCACCGTAAATGAGACGCCTGGTTATGCACCTTATCATGAAGAAGACATAGAAGTATCAGCATGCCATGTCCTGTTCTACATCTTTTGTCATCTGTATAATTATGTGCCTGTGCCAGCTTGTGTCTGTAGGGAAGATTGTTTGCCCAGTTAAAATCCGTCTAAGCAAGCATAAGAGTAAGTTAAAGTCTGCCACTCTCAAGGCACCTGTGGTGCCACATTGTCAAATATTTAATCATACATTTGAGGAACTTATGTGGACTGTCATTGAAATTGTACCGTATCAGTCCATGGCGGGGATCGGAGAGCTAAATTGTCAGATTGTAAACAATTTGGATATATGAACTGCAGTCAGTAAAACTGCATGGTTGAAATGATGATTTAGAGCTATCATTTAACTTTGTAACTTTTGTCTTGCTAATAAAGTTTGGAGCAGCTGTGATGTCCTCAGGGTTGTGCTTAGATAAGCACGCCGGTGCAAGTCTTTTAAATACCGGCGGCTTCTTTTGCTGCCAATGAGGCAGTTGCCATTGCGCTTTAATGAAGCTTTGAATTTAATTCAGTGATTCACCAGCCCCTGGGGAAGAAGTCGAAACCTTTTGACCAAGTGAAGGTAGGGTTGAGGAGGCAGATGGAGCTGTTATTTGTGAATGGGAGATACATGTGCTGAGAAAGGTCCACTGAAATGCAATGTATGCAGATAAGCGTTCTTTTGTAAGTTTGATATTGAAGGTTTACTAAGTGTCTTTTTATGCTGTGATTAGTGACTGCCCGTCCTTATGCGAGTTGTGGTGGAGCAAGTATTGGAATACAGCACTTTTATGAAAATAGAAATGATATTAAAAATACAACAAATTTAGAAATGAACAAATAGCAATTGATTAATAAAGGTTATTATTGGACTCTGATGGTCTTGAGGTGTGGTTGATGAGACTGTTGACTGATAAGGTGAGCCTATGATTTTTGGTACATTTGCATTTGACCAAGTGTGGCTCAATCTGATGGTCTCTCCCTCACTTCTGTAATATTCGAAGTGTGGATTATTAAGATGGGTATGTCCACTATAACCATTTGAGGAGTAGGATAGCCCCTGGAGGTTTATTGTTTGTTATTCTGGTTTCTCCTCCAGTGTGTTTATATTTGGATTGTTTATTGCCGAGTTCTATTTCAACTTCCAGCAGTGTTCAAAAATATACACGTTGTATTTAAGATCTATATTACAAAACCCAAATTCCAAAATTAAAGAAGGATATAGGGAAACATTCTTGGCTGCTCTCTGAACTAAGCAGGGTCAGGCCTGGCTAGTAGGGTTTGCATTGCAAGTAATGTAAGACTGTGGGGCTCTTAAATACAACCTCTCGGCCTGAGCTCTTAAAGTGGGCTTTTTTGTCATTTTTAATAGCTACATTTTTTTTCTGCTGTATTGCAAAAGGGGAATTTGTTTGTGTACTTGGGCAAAACCTTTTTTCCCCAGCTACCTGAGTTATTTCCTCTCCTCTAACCTTCAAGTTCAAAGAGGTAGGCAAGCTCTTTAAAGTCACTGACCTCCTCAGGTATTGCCACCACCAACTCTCACCCATTTGATTTAGACAACAGATTTTTATTGGTTGGCAGGGGAAATCTAGGAAGCAAATAGTTTCACATTTGGATATCTACTAAAAGTAAACAATTTGCCATTTTTCAAGGAGCTCTGATTAGGTGATTTTACAAAGGGAACACAATCTATATACTTCAGACACATAGGGGGATGTTTACTAAAGTGCGGTAATCGTGATTAACGCGCGTAAAGTACGTTTAACGATCGGTAGCACGTCAGAACGTGCGTTCTGACGTGCTAACGATCGTTAAACATACTTTACGCGCGTTAACCGCAGTTAACGATCGTAAACCTCCGCGGCGCGTTAAAACAGCGCAGAAGGTGGAGAGTGGGCGGAGAGAAGGGGTCAATGGGCAGAGAGTGGGCGGGGAGAGGCTCCCCTCATACTAACGCGCTGAATTTCTGAGCTCAATTCCAACGCGAATGAAAACCTGTCGTTAAAGGTATATTAAAGGGAAGAGAAACCATTTCCGTCAGCAATGTACAGCAAAACCGGGGAAACCTACAAAACGTGAGCAGTGTGATACATGTGCAAAGACCAAAAGTTCACATAAAACCTTAAGAATGACCACAAGAAACATTGTAAAAAGCACAATTCAGCTGGGCAACAGTGATAGCAATGGGCAACAATGAACAACACTCCCTGAAAAGCACCAAAGAAAGAAATGATGTTTAGAAGGGTCTACGCTCCGTAGACCCTTTCAAAGATCATTTCATTGTGATGGAGCTTTCCTGGGAGTGGTGTGTAATGTTGCCCAATGATATCATTGTTGCCCAGCTTGGGTATGGGTGTTTGCCCCTTTTCTTGAGGTCTGTTTTGAGGTTTATGTGCACCTTTGTCTCCATACAAGGTAAATGAGCCCACAGTAAACCTGTGCAGAGCAGGGTTTCTGACTCGTCAGGCCGCTTTAACTAACTCCAGGGACTGCACCATCTCTGTGGCCACAGTGTGGTGCAACAGACACAGCCAGTGCCTGTAAGACCAGAGGGTCACAGGTTCAAATTCTAGCTGGGGCTCCTGCCAACCCACTCCCCATAGTTTTACCCACCACTAAACAGTGATAGTAAAGACACCCCTTTATTGCAGAGAACATACGCATGGTTAATACGCCTATATTATACCACACCTAACACAGACATCAGAAACAGGTGCATTACCCAGAGCAGAGTCTCGCAATTGCAGTCCTGGAGGGTCCCACACCATTCAGGTTCCATGCTGCCTCTAATAAAGATGCCTGTGCTGCATATCTATGCACCACCCCCATGGTATGCAGATGTAGCTCATGCATATTTATGAGGGACAGCATGAAAATCCGAACAGGTTTGGAACACCAGGACTGGAGGTGGGGAACTCTGCCGTAAAGCAGCAGCCAACAGGGCCAGACACACCCACAGGGCCCATTGGCCAATGCCTCCTGGAGAAGCAGGACATTGGGCCCTGCCTGTATCTCCCAATACTAGCAGTTGCATACCTTAGCAATGCCACCCTACACCTGGGTATATGGTACACAGCTATCAAACGTTTCCTGTGATAACTGGCAGATATCAATTCCTACATTAAGCACAGTTTGCTCATTGAGCTCCACCATAACAATCATTCTGCTGTCTGTGGTGTGTGCTGCAGGTCTGGTCTCTGACAGTGCGTACCACCATGGGGAGTGACCCCCAACAGTCTTGCGTACATTATCCATGCCTGAACTGTGCCCAGGACTGGTGTGGTGGGTATGGCTGCTGAACACCTCTATAGTTGCACAATGCTGGCATAGGTGTGGGGGTGGCTGTCTGTCTATCCAGTGTGTGGTGGCTGCAAACACCTTCCACAGCCCACCCTGCCAGCACTGTTGCCAGTATTGAGCTGCCAATGTGCATAATGAGGAGCAAGGTACCATGGGTATAGGCCGGACAGGGTGGCCTGGCCAGGGTGCATCTGCACAGGGCATAGGGCAGTGACAGGCACATTTTAGTGCCCGGCCACCACCTACACAGACAGGGTGACCTCAGTATGTCCTGCTGAGAGATCACTCTCACCCTGACTGTGCAGTGACCACAGCATGGCTAGGCACCCCCATAGTGCAATATAGTATTTCTCTCATGTGATAGATATGGGTTTCCTTTTGGGGCCCCAGTCACTGATTTATCTGCTTGCTGTGTATGCTGACATCCCAGTTCTGGGTGCATGCATATCCACTGGGCACATGCATTATGGACTAACTAGCAGACTGTTTGCAGCTGGTATGTGTCTTGATAGAGTGGCTTGCAGGGTGCAGTGGCTGATGGCTTGCTGCAGGAGTATATCAGATGGTGGTGGGGTGCAGCTTACCATATCCAGGCCTGATGTCTGTCTGCGTACAGAGCTCTGGTGCCTGCCCTGTGGGGTGTCTGTTCCTCACCAGAACTGGGGTTGATGTCCCTCTCTACTGCCACCTTTGCAGGGAGGTAGAAGGTGGATCTATTGTTAGGAGACCCTGTTTGCCACACTTGGGGGGGGGGTACACCTGACTGCAAGGTGTTTGTGCAGAAACTACCTATCCCGCACATTAACACTGCTTTGGACCTGCGCCATGGCCTCTTTCAGCCATGGATGGTGCTGGGTGCCTCAGGGTGAGCACAGTACCAGCACAATGTGACGGTGTGTAGCTACTCTGTGCCAGTACAACACACGGTCAGTACCCCCTACCAGGCCGAGGTGCTGTGGGGGTGCACATGGTCACTTCCCCCTACCAGGCCGAGGTGCTGTGGGGGTGCATTCCCCATGGTGTGTATCTGTGGACAGCTGATTTGCATGTGCAGTGCATCATGGGTGTGACTGGCACAATCCAACCCTGGGAAGATCCAGCGCCTGCTCTCAGGCTCTGATAAACCATAGGCCATCACACGTACATCTGTTAGCATAGTGCATAGGTGCAAGACACCCTAAAGTGTCTGTACTATACGGTGCCCACGCTGGTAAAAACACACGTACCCACGCACGATTGTACGCACGGGGCTACGCCCGTAACAACGCATGCAGCCACGCACGTACCAATGTACATGGCTATGTGCACTGCGAGAGTGTGTTTCACTAACAACTACTGAACGTAAAGAAAAACATGCCTCCTCATTCCCTATGTAATGTACAGGGTGCTGCCTGGGACAGCATTCTGTGTTAGGCACACTGGAGACTCGAACCCATGCTGCTTGTACCAGTGGTGAGTACACTAACCATTGTGCTACAGCTCTGTTTCAATGATTTGTGTCTGTACGCCTTCATATGATTAACGCGCCACGGCGCCCTGTAACGCTCGTTAGTTTTTGGAACGCGAGTTAGTCGTTACGATGTCCCGCCCATGTCCTTTTATGGCTTTCCTTTCACTAACGCGGCTCCTAACGCGATTTGCACTAACGCAGTTTAGTAAACATACCCCATAATATCAAAATTTACTAGTGCAAAGCAAGAACTGTTTAGCAAGTAAGCAGGGCTACACGCAGGGACATAGAACAGCTCTGTTAGAGCACACATAGAAAAGGTTAGCTGCTTTTTCTCTTAACCCCTTAACTGAGCAAAAGGCACAGTGCTTAACCAACCACTGCCTAGAGAATTAACTCTCCAACTGCAGAGTTCATCCCCCGCAGTGATCACTGATCAAGCGCTGCTTATGTTGATTACTGATCACCCTGTTTCTCTCTGCACAGTCTGTCTGTGGTCAACCACGCCACCAACACGGTTGACCACAATTGTACATCCATGGACTAAACGCACAAGAGGAGAACCTCTTTTGATTGAAAGCAAGCTCTGCCACAAGGGGACATAAGATGAGGGCGAAAGGGGATAGACTCAGGTGTAATAATCGGAAATATTTCTTTACGGAAAGAGTGGTAGATGTGTGGAATAGTCTACCAATAGAGGTAGTAGAGACAAGGATAGTATCTGAATTCAAGAAAGCACGGGACAAACATACCTTTTTAACAGCATATGTTGCCACATAGCTCCTTCAGATACTAAAAACCTCTTTTCAAGCTACAAAAATATTTAAATGAATTTATAAGCCACACTTAAAAGAATTTACCATTTAGATAAAGCAACCATCTCAATTGCTGTTCACATTATTATCATGCAGAAGACTTCAGTGTGGAATCTGACAAAACAGCATTATCATGGCTTTCAGTGGCCACACCCTACACAAATCACAAAGTAAAGAGACATACCCTTGAGGCAAAACCGCACAATATTCCAACGAAGAGAGCAGGGGATAGATCATCTTCTAAGAAACACTGAGTTCTTTATACCTCTTACACCACATCCATCTTAAAGATGGTGGAATAACAAATATTTAAACAAACCCCAACCTCCAAAGTTCATGCAATCAAATCACATGGCTAGACTGATGGTTCAGTATGAAATATTTCTATAGTCAGTATTTAGTAGAGATGTGCTTTCATTTGTAGTGAAAGCAATGATCTGGGCAAAATAGGAAATGATGAAATTTATGTTATTTCCTGGTTGCCATCAATAGTGTGCACTATTGCACAATAGTTGCTATATTGAAGCTGTGGACATTAATGCCTACTGAGGAAATATAAAAGTTAGCATGTAAAGTATGTGTGCAGGCATGTAGTTTATAAAATAGGTGTGTAAATCACAATTTTCCCCACGTTCTGCCCAAACGTCTTCCTGAAGTCACATGCAAGTGCAGTATGTACTTTTACACATGGAGTAATGTTATAAGAGGCTTTTATGCAGATATAAAATTACCTCCAGTATGTCTAATTTTGCGCTAAATGGCAACGGTAACATGTGCTTCCATAAAAAAGTCAGTGTTGTTGTTGTTCCTGAAGTGATAAAAAGCCTGACTCGGCCAAGTTTTGGCTACGAGAGTCTTTGTTTCATGAACACTGTGGTCAACCTTCTTGAAGAAACAACACAGTTCTAAGTAGATTGAAGGTACCAACTTCGGAAAAATGTCACACGTGCACAAGCAAAGAGTGCAGGAAGACCTTAAGTCTTTTATTGATTAAAAAGCCTGACTCAGCCAAGTTTTAGGACTCTCATAGCCAAAACTGCCTGATGATGGCCCTGGAAACGAGAAAAGTGTGTGTATAGGATCAGCAGTAAGTAAAGATGTCATTATTTCTCAGACTTTTGTTTTATCTGTATTTTGTATGATACAATATCACACGATTTTATTTTATACGTTGAGGGCAATAATTAAACTTCCCACTTTGGTGAAAACACAGCATGTACTTTTTACCCATAGGCTCGGCAACAGAGTCAGCCCTAGGCATGTCCAGGACTGTTTTCTGCACATTGCCCGCTCTCTCAGTGTAGTAAGCAAGACAGGAGACAAGAGCTGGTGTGGGGCCCACAGCATGTAACTCAGATCAGAGACAGGATTTCTGTGTGATTCAGATCAGAGACAGGTTTTCTGTTTGGTAAGTTTTCCCATTGTTTCTCCTGTTGATTCTTTTTAGGCTCAGCGATCACAGCCCCTTCCAGCTGTTGCAAAATGTAAAAAAAAAACCTCTACAACCCCCTCGTAACTCTTCCTCTCCCTACTAATACACACACAAACTTGGGATTTCTTTCCTAGCCCAGAGCTTTGCCAGTGAGTTGCACACACCCACCCTAACTGCCCCCTCTCAAGAAGCAGCCTCCATAATGCACTTGCAGGGGAGGGGAAGATAAGATAGCCCAGTGGCAGGGGATTCCTCAGGTCTTTTCCAGCCCAATCATTCTTCCCCCAGGCACTTCTCTCATATTAAAACAAAAAAAAAATAGAAAGAAAAATAAAGCCCGGGGTGCATGTGTATGTAGACAGGGTTTGGTCCCTTGGTGCATGTGAAACTAGCATGACCTTGAACCACTAGACTAGTCTTAAGTGCTGTGAAGAGACTGCAAAAATTAGAAAATAGTTTTATTTCAATTTTGGCCTGATTTGTGGTTTGGCTCTTAGAGATGAAAGAGTGGTTGGGGTACTGGAATTGGTAGTGGGAGAGGAAGGCGTTCAAACCAAAACTGATGTGCAACTCTCTCTCTCTCTCTGACACTACCGTTGGAACAGACCAGGATAACTTGCTCTATATACACACACACATAAAGTGGAAACATTTAGGGGTATGTTTACTAAACCGCGCACACGTGCGCAGCGCACAAGAGCATGTCACATTAATGGGCCGGCGCACATGTGCGGGGCGCTGATGTGCGATAGAGGCGGGGAAACGCTTACGGAGGGCGGAGGAAGGCTCCCGAGGGGCGGGGGGACGGGGTCAATGGGTGGAGAGTGGGAGGGGAGAGGCTCCCCGCACAGGAGCGGGGCTGAATTCGGCATTAAAAATACCGCGAGTGAAACCCTCGCATTAGAGCCGATTTAAAGGGAAGAGAAACCATTTCCGTCAGCAATGTACAGCAAAACCGGGGAAACCTGCAAAACGTGAGCAGTGTGATACATGTGCACAGAACAAAATAGCAAATATAAATTGAAAATGACCACAACAAATTTCAAATAAATTATAATCCAGCTGGGCAACAGTGATATTAATGGGCAACCATAAAAAACACTCCCAGGAAAGCTCCAAAAAAAAGAAATGACTTTTGGAAGGGTCTACGCTCCGTAGACTCGTTCAAAAATCACTGCATTTTAATGGAGCTTTCCTGGGAGTGTTTTTCATGTTGCCCATTGATATCACTGTTGCCCAGCTTGGTTTTGGTTTTTTCCCCTTTTTTTGGAGGTCATTTTTGAGGTTTAATTGCACCCCTGTCCCCATACAAGGTAAACGAGCCCACAGTAAAATTGTGCAGAGCAGGGTGTCTGACTCGTGCGGCCAGGTTTCCTATCTCCAGAGACTGCACTGTCTCTGTGGCCACAGTGTGGTGCAGCAGACACAGCCACTGCCTGTAGGACCAGAGGGTCACAGGTTCAAACCCCAGCTGGGGCTCCTGCCAACCCAGTCCCCATAGTTTTACCCACCACTAAACATTGATAGTACAAACACTCCTGTATGGCAGAGAACATAAGCATGGTTCCAACACCTATATTTTACCCTACACCGCACACAAACCATAACAATGGCCATTACCGACAGCCGAGTCCCCCAAATTCAGTCCTGGAGTGCCACAACTCAATCAGGTCATATGCTTTTTTCCAGATAGGGACATGTCTGCATGTTGGCGGAAGGGTACAGGTGGTGGAGGGGGCAGTGGCTGCAAACCACAGCAGACAGTGGCCTAGGCCTGTGCAGGATGGCATCATCCACCGTAACAGACAGGCTCTGTCGGATGTACAGTCATGGACTCCCCAGGGAACACAGCACATCTGTGGCAACACGGTGGTGCAGTGCACACAGACAGTGTGTGCAGGAACAGAAGATCACAGGTTCAAAGCCCAGCTGGGGCTGCTGCCAATCCAGTCCACATATTTTTCCTACAACTAAACCATGATAGTAAGGAGAAACCTTTATTGCTGAGAACATACGCATGGTTCACACGCCTATATTTTACCACACCAAACACAGACACCATAAACAGCCGCATTACCTAGAGCAGAATCTCCCAAATGCAGTCCTGGAGGGCCCCACACCATTCAGGATCCATGCTGCCTCTGCTAAAGATGCCTGTGCTGCATATCTCTGCACCACCCCCATGGTATGCTGATGTAGCTCATGCATATTTATGAGGGACAGCATGAAAACCCGAACAGTGGTTGGAACACCAGGACTAGAGTTGGGACACTCTGCCGTAAAGCAGCAGCCAACAGGGCCAGACACCCCCCCCCCCCAGGCCCCATTGACCAATGCCTCCTAGAGAGGCAGGACATTGGGCCCTGCCTGTATCCCCCAATACTAGCAGTTGCATACCTTAGCACTGCCACCCTACACCTGGGTATATGGTACACAGCTATCAAACGTTGCCCATAATAACTGGCAGATATCAATTCCTACATTAAGCACATGTTGCTCATTGACCTCCACCATAACAATCATTGTGATGTCTGCGGTGTGCGCTGCAGGTCTGGTCTCTGACAGTGTTTACCACCCTGGGGAGTGACCCCCAACAGTAGTGCGTCCCATATCCATGCCTGTACTGTGCCCAGGACTGGTGTGGTGGGTATGGCTGCTGGACTCCTCTATAGTAGCACAATGCTGGCATAGATGTGTGGGTGGCTGCCTGCCTATCCAGTGTGTGGTGGCTGCAAACACCTTCCATAGCCCACACTGCCAGCAATGTTGCCAGTATTGGGCTGCTAATGTGCATAATGAGGAGCAAGGTACCATGGGTATAGGCCGGACAGGGTGGCCTGGCCAGGGTGCATCTGCACAGGGCATAGGGCACTGACTGGGACATATTAGTGCCCAGCCACCACCTACACAGACAGGATGACCTCAGTATGTCCTGCTGAGAGATCACTCTCACCCTGACTGTGCAGTGACCACAGCATGGCTAGGCACCCCCATAGTGCTATATAGTATTTCTCTCATGTAATAGATATGGGTTTCCTTTTGGGGCCTAGTCACTGATTTAACTGCTTGTTGTGTATGCTGACATCCCAGTTCTAGGTGCATGCATTTCCACTGGGAACATGCACTGTGGACTAACTAGTGCACTGTTTGTAGCTGGTATGTGTCTTGATGGAGCAGCTTGTGGGGTGCAGTGGCTGATGACTTGCTGCAGGAGAATATCAGATAGTGGTGGGGTGCAGCTCACCATATCCAGGCCTAATGTCTGTCTGCTATTGTGGTATGGATGTGTATAGAGCTGCATTGACTGCCCTGTGGGGTGACTGTTCCTCAGCAGGACCTGGGTTGATGGTCCCCTCTACTGCCACCTTTGCAGGGAGGTAGAATGTGGATCTATTGATAGGAGGCCCTGTTTGCTGCCCTGGGGGAGGGGGGTGGTGGTGGTGCATGGCCCACCTGGGGGTCCATGGGGGCTACACCTGATTGAAACAGACAGAGATATCCAAGGTGTTTGTGCAGAAACTACCTAGCTCACACATTAACATTGCTTTGGACCTCCAGCATGGCCTCTTTCAGCCATGGAAGGTGTTGTGGACCTGGTCCTGGGCGCCTCATTGCACCCTCAGGGTGAGCACAGTACCCGCACAATGTGACGGTGTGTAGCTACTCTGTGCCAGTAAAACACACGGTCAGTACCCCCTACCAGGCCGAGATGGTGTGTGGTTGCACATGGTCACTTCCCTCTACTGGGCCGAGGTGCTGTGGGGGTGCATTGCCCATCTTGTGTTAATCTGTGAACAGCTGATTTGCATGTGCAGTGCATCATGGGTATGGGTAGGCTAACCCTATCCTGGTGACCACAGCAGACTGTCTGTGTGGTGACGTGCATGCTCTCTGCAGCCAGCCAGGGGTTTGCTAGCAGCTATAGAGCTGTAGCCCAATGGTTACTGCACTGCCTCTGAAACCAGAGGTCATGGGTTCAAACCCACAGTGGGGTTATTTGATAGGGTTGTCCAATGCATTATCTTTTTTTAATGTACATATTTTGATGCCAGCAAAAACACCCTCAGCGTACTGTACCCATAAGGTGCCTCTGAGGGTGCTTTATAGGGCGCCCTATAGGGCACCTTATGGTTCCCGTCCATATAAGGTGCACTATACATTCCCCTGTGACGCAACCTATAGGGTGCCCTATGGGGACATTTTAGGGTGCTGTGGCGGACAGTGCAATTTATAATGTGCCCTATGGAGTGCCTTATAGGGTGCCTTATACGGCACCTTCAATTACGGTACGTGAGGACGTGTTTGCTGGCAGCAATTAATAACATAAATATAAAGTGCTCCAGGACAAAATATGTACAATGCAAAGCTGATGCCACAGCCAGCCTTATGTATTAGGCACACTGGGGAGCAAACTCATGACCCCTGTATCAGCAGTCAGTGCCTTAACCATTGTGCTCCACTGCTGCCCCTCCTTGCCTGTCAGCGCACCTACATATGCTTTTCATTCCTTAAACTGCACAGTGCTGCCATAAAAAACAGTACACTGACCTTGCGGTACCTCATACGGCACCCTCTAAAGTGCCCTATAAGCAACATTCTAGGGTGCCTTGGCTGACAGTGCACTTTAAAATGTGCCTTATAGAGCACCTGATGTTAACACGCTTTGGGAGTGCGTTTGCTAGTAGTGGTAATTAAAATATTACTAAAATGCCTCCTAAAGCAATCTTCCCCATAATATGTTATACCTCAGCCAGCCTTGTTCATTGGGCACTTTGGGGGATTGAACCCCTGATCCCTGCACCATTGGTCAGTGCCTTAACCATTGTGCTGTGGCTCTGCTCTTCTTCCTGCACATCAGCGCGCCACTTATACCGCCCAGTATTATACTGCCTCAGACATCAGCGCGCCGCCTTATGACGCCCAGTATTAATATGCCGCCAAAAACAACAGCGTGCTGCCTTATGACGCCCAGTATTAAAATGCCGCCAAAATCATCAGTGCCCTGCCTTATGCTGCCCAGTATTTCTGTGCCTCATAAATTACTGCCTCAGCCAGCTGTCTTCATTGGGCACTGTGGGGGATTGAACCCCTGATCCCTGCACTGCTGGTGAGTGTCTTAACCATTGTGCTATGGCTCTGCTCTTTTTCTTACACTTCAGCGCGCCACTTATGCCTCTCGCGCAGCTATCCCATGCGCTAAGGTGCGGGGCGCACATGGGCGCCGCGCACCTTAGCGCATATGTAAATTCCGCCTTTCCTTTTTCAGGGCAGAACGCCCACTCCTTATATGGCACCCGCACACTACCGGGGCCCGCACTTTACCGGGGTTTTAGTAAAAATACCCCTTAGAGTAACCAATTGGCAGTTTTAATTGTCATTTTTTAATTCAGCGCATCAAAACCCATAAGAATTGGCAGATTTTGTCTCTGAAGCAGACCACTTTAAAAAAATTGTTGACCAATGATATTTACAGTAGTGCTGCATCACATACTTGTATGTATTCAAGACAGCAAACTAAGGGGATTGCCCTGTAATAGGGAAACAAGCAGTGGCGGCTGGTGTGATATTTAATGTAGAAGGCAAATAGTAGGAGATACACATGTCTTTTGTACACAAAATGAACAAAATCAGATAAATTAATAGTAGATTGGTAGTAGAGCTTTAATCACAAGTTATAAACCTAGGTCTTTTTCTATGTTTATGGTTGCCATATATATGACCTTGATAATATACTATCATCTTTGTTTAAAAATCAGTCAAATGGTTATTTAAATACAATTTATTAAAAAGCTTAGTTTGAAACAGAAAGCAAGAAATAACTATATAGACATTAGTATTTATTTCAGACCTTATTCAGTGTCCTCTTGGCATTTCTTAGTGGAGTGGAGGAATAGCCTAATAGTTTGAGCACCAGCTCAGGAGCCAAGAAACCAGAGTTCAATTCCCACTAGCACTCCTTGTAGCCTTGGGCAAATCACTTAACCCTCCATTGTCTCAGAAAAATCCAAGCTATCAATGTCCCTGTCTAATGTACATTACCAAGTTAAAATGTAAACTGCTTTGACTGGAATGATAAAGCAGTATAAAAATTCTGTAAATGGAGAATCTCTCATCACTGTCCAGCAATAGTCTAGAAGCATTAACAGGCTCCATTTGCCTTGATTTCTTTCCTCCATCACTGCAATGTCCTGATGAAATTGCTTGCCATGCTCATTGTTCACTGCTCTGCAGTTTGGTGGGAAAAAATCAAGATGAGAGTGCAAAAAATGTATCTTTAGTGACATGTTGCAGCCAAGACTTTTGTATGCATTGAGGAGTTTTTCCACCAACTCTCTCTAGTTGTCTGCCTTGTTGTTTCTGAGAAACCGTGTTGCCACTAACTGGAAGGCTTTCCATGCTGTCCTTTCTTTGCCACGTAATGCATGATTCAGTACATCATCTCAAAAGGTTTATGAATCCGAGGACTAACAAGCACACCTTCCTTTATCTTAGCTTTACTTAGTCTTGGAAATTTCCTTCTGAGATACTTGAAAGCTGGTTTGGTTTTGTCCAAGACCTTGACAAAATTTGTCATTAGACTCAGCTTAATGTGCAAGGGTGATAACAAAATCTTCCTTGATTCGACAAGTGGTGGATACTGCACACTTTTCTTTCCATGCTCCAATGACTGCCGGAGTGGCCACTCTCTTGATTTAGTGGGAATCTTTTGCACGACTATCTCATTCACAGAGAAAATAACAGTATTTTGCGTATCCAGTTTGCAGACCGAGCAGCATAGCAATGACTTTCAAATCACCACAAAGCTGCCATTGACTTTGGTCATAGTTTATGCATCTCGACAGCTTCTTTTATATTGTCATGGGTTTCCTTCATATGGACATTGTCATTATGTAGTAAAACAGCTTTGATGAATCGATGAACAGTCTCTACTCATCTGAATGATGTTGAGAGCTGCCCTCAGACCAATTATGTTGTTGCAGGCTACAAGGTCACCTTCCATGAAGAAGAATGTAACAAGATCCTTTTGACATTCATGGAATATGGAAACCCTAACATCACCTGACAGGAGATTCCACTGCTGCAGTCTGGAGCCCAACAGCTCTGCCTTACTCTTAGGTAGTTCTAAATCCCTGACAAGGTCATTCAGTTCACCTTGTGTTATAAGGTATGTTTCGGAGGAGGAGGCTGGGAGAAAATCTGGGTCATGTGACATTGATGGATCAGGATCAGAAGTTTCATCCCCTTCCTCTTCTCACTCAAGTGAGAATGATTCTGGAGCATCGAACTGTAAGTCCTCCTCCATGGGGAACTGGGCATATAGCTGATGGAATGTTTGGATACTGCATAGTCCACTTTCTCTTCTTAGACAAACCTTTCCCAACAGGAGGCACCATGCAGAAGTAACAATTGCTGATATGATCTGTTGGCTCTCTCCAAATCATTGGCACTGCAAAAGGCATGGATTTCCTTTTTCTGTTCAATCACTGGTGAAGATGTGTTGCAGTATATGTGTGGGGCTTAGCTGTTTTCCTGATCTCCAAATTTTGCAGCCAAAGTAAAGGTGATAGGCTTTCTTAATCAAAGGGTTATACTGTGTTTTTGTGATGCAAAAGTCACTTCACCACAAATATAGCAGAAGTGATCTTCATTGTTCAAACAATTCTGAGGCATCTCTCACTTTGACTAAATGGAAAAAAATCAAATACCGAGAAGACTGGTCTACAGCCAAAATACTACTGACATGTCATGTTCATTACAAAATTTGAGAAACAACCAAGAAAGAAGAAATTTGAGAAACAACCATCCAAGAAACAACCAAGTGCTGCCAGACAACAGTGAACAGGGCTTTCAAATTCTCAGCACCAAAATGCTGGAACAGCCTCCCTCCTAGTATACGGGCAATCACTAATTTAACGCAGTTTAGGAAAGCTCTGAAATACCACCTTTTCCTCGAGCATTACCCGGATGACAGCACCTCAAATGCCTCATCAGTAAACTAACCACTTCAAACAGACGTTCAGCCAGCTCTTTCTGTACAGTTGTAAATAGTTACCCCCTTGTTATCTGTCCAAGTTCTGTTGCCTGTTAATTGTCAACACAAATCGAAAGTTTTGAGATGTGTATTTAACTGGTTCTATGTAAACCGCACTGATGGAAAATAGCGCGGTATATAAGTGCATGTAATAAATAATAAATAATAATAATAATAACAATGTTGTGAAATTTGTTTTGCAGAGTGATGCAATTAAGCTGACTTAAGATTTCATCGTCTATGACTTCTGGGAATAACATGATACAATTCATATAATATACGATGCAATAACACCTTCAAATTGCATCATTCATTAATTGTTTTTCCTGAAAAGCAAGTACTGTCCAAACAAAAACATAGATTTATCACTAATCCAGTCAAAGATGTTCATGTATTTTAGTAATTAATGGTTTAAATTGAGATCCCTTCCCATTTTAATTTGCATATCCGAAGTTGAGGTCGTATGTACTGACCCAGTAGTGTAAATTGAAAACTAGAGCCAATAAACATTTTTAAGCATCATTTTTGTTCTCAACGACCCAGACTTAGTAAAGTGTGACTGAATTTATTTCAGAAGCATTTTGGTTATAGAACAGTGTACTAAGAGTAGCAGGAGTGCCTGGAAAGCAGGTGAGCTGTAGGGGAGGGAGTGCCTTTGGAAGGGAGCAAGGGAATGGGAAAAAGGGGGACTTGGTGGGAGAGGGAAGGAAGTGCTTTGCAGGAGAGGGGAGAAGGAAAGGAAGAGAAGAGAGAGAGTGCCTTGGGGGAAAGAGGTGAGGGAGAGAAAGAGAAAGAAAAGGGAAAGAAGAGAAAGGGCCTGAGGCAGCTTAGAAACATGTAAACAGAAAAAGGCTATATGGCCTATCTAGTCTGTCCTACCATATCAAATACTATAGTCCCTTTTTTCCTTTAGAGATCTTCTGTGTTTGTCCCATGCTTCTTGAATTCAGATACTGTCCTTGTCTCTACTACCTCCACTGGGAGATATTTCTTTACAGAAAGAGTGGTAGATGCGTGGAATAATTTCCACATATTCCTCCTGAGTCTATCCCCATTCATCCTCATGCTATGCCCCCTCATTGCAGAGCTTGCTTTCAATTGAAAGAGGCTTTCCTCTTGTGCATTTATACCATGGAGGTATTTAAATGTCTCTATCATATCTCCTCTATCCCTCCTTTCCTCTAACGCATACATATTAAGATCTTTAAGTCTGTCCCGATATGGTTTATAATGAAGACCACTCACCATTTTAGTAGCCATCCTCTGCACCGACTCCAATCTGTTTATATCCTTTTGAAGGTGTGGTCTCCAAAACTGCACACAATATTCCAAATGAGGTTGCACCAGAGACTTATACAGAGGTACTATCACCTCCTTTCTTCTGCTGGGGCCATTACTCTCCTTATGCACCCAAGCATCCTTCTGGTTTTTGCCATCGCCTTTCCTATCTTTTTAGACACTTTAAGATCATCAGAAACAATCACGGACAGATCCCGCTCTTCTATTGTAGACAGAAGTACTTCACCCCCTACACTGTACTGCTTCTTTAGATTTTTCCTGCCCAATTGCATGACCCTGCATTTTTTTGCATGAAATCTCAGCTGCCAAATTTCTAGATCCTCCTCATGTTATCTATTTCTTCCTGTGTGTCTACTTAATTGAAGATTTTGGTATCATCCACAAAGAAGCAAACCTTACCTGACAACCCTTCTGCAATGTCACTAACAAAGATGTTGAAAAGAATCGGACCAAGGACAGATCCCTGCGGCATACCATTAGTAACATCTTTCTCCTCAGAGTGAACTCCATTTACCTGTACCCTTTGTCGCCGCCCACTCAACCAATTTTCAACCCAGTCAGTCACCTTAGGGTCCATTCCTAGGGTGCTCAATATATTTATAAGTTGCCTGTGCGGAACAGTGTCAAAGGCTTTACTGAAATCTAAGTACACCACATCTAGGGCTCTCCCTCGATCCAACTCTCTGGTCACCCAATCAAAGAAATCAATCAGATTTGTCTGACAAGACCTACATCTAGCAAACTCATGCTGCCTTGGATCCTTCAATCCATTAGACTCCAGAAACCTCACTATCCTTTGTTTTAGCAGTGTTTTCATTAATTTAGTCACCAGAGGTTAGACTAACCAACCTGTAGTTCTCAACCTCATCCTTACTTCTGCTTTTGTGTAAAGGGACTACACGTGAACATACCAGGTCATACCAAGGTCCATCAAGCCCAGTATTCTGTTTCCAACAGTGGCCAATCCAGGTCACAAGTACTTGGCAGGTTCCCAAAAGGCACACAGGTTCCACAATGCTTGTCCTGGGGCAAGCAATGGATTTTCCCAGGTCCTCTTTAATAATGGTTTATGGACTTTCCTCTAGGAACTTGTCCAAATCTTTTTTAAACCCAGCTACACTAACAGCAGTTACTAAATCCTCTGCTAATGAATTCCAGAGTTTGATTACGCATTGAATGAAAAAAATATTCTCTTATTAGTCTTAAATGGGTTATGTTGTAGCTTCATTGCGTGTCCCTAGTATTTCTACTTTTGGATGGCTTAAACAACCCATCTACATTTACTCATTCTATTCCATTCCATGTACCTTTCTCCAGTCCTCTGAGACAATTCCCAATCCTAAAGCAGCATTGAAAATGTCAGTTAGTGGAGCCGCTAGAATGTCCCCAAGTTCCTTCAGTATTCTCGAATATATCCCATCCAGCCTCATCGCTTTGTCTGCTTTTAGTTTAGCTAGTTCCTCACAGAGACCTCTGAAAATTGTTCAAGATCCCCTTCACTTCTGCTCGGTGTTGGGATTTAGACAGTTAGCATTGGTTTGCGCAAACCTGTTCCTAAAATTTCCCAGGTTCGCCAACCCAGTCCCTATAGGCCATTGAGCACTGCATGGCTAATTTACATATCGTCCCAAACAGTATTTTGATGGCATCAGGGGCGATCACGGCATTGGGAAAGCCCCCGCTGCCATCAAAATACTGTTGGAGGCCGGTGCCCCAACAGATATGGAATCCCTGGTGGCCCAGTGGTCCAAATCCCCCCACCCGACAGTATTTTGATGGCATCGAGGGTGATTGCGGCATCAGGAAAAGTCCCCAATGGCATCAAAATAGTGTTAGGGGCTGATGCCCCAACAGATGGTGAATCCCTGGTGGCCTAGCTGTCCGGGATTCCCACCACTTCCCTTAAAATGAAAATATACCTGGTGGCCTAGAGGCTCCTGAAACCCCTCCCCCCCCGGTACCTTTCCAAATGAGCAGGAGCACTGCCTACACACCTCTCCTCATGGTCTGCCATCTTCAAAAATGACGGTGCTGGCCCCATGTGGTGCATCCTAGGATACACCGGGCATGGTCCGACTGCCATGTAAGGCATATTCTACCTTATATAGCAGTCAGATCTTGCCCAGTGCATCCCAGTGTTCTGTGTCATTTTTGAAGATGGCAGACCATGAGTGAGAGTGCGTAGGCAGCACTCCCGCACATTTCAAAAAGTACCAGGGGTTGTTGGTTCAGGGATTATAAGACCACAAGGTCTATTTGTTTTTTAGTTGGCTAAATGGCTGGATCTCTCCTATGTCCACAGAGCTCCCTGCACGTACAGGCCACTTCTGCGAGGTGCTCTGTTTGTGGGTGGAAAGGGGTGGGCTGGGGAGGAGTGAGGGCGGGCAGTAGGCAAGGATGTGACCCCGGACATACAGGGCCGATTCTGAGGTCCTGTACATCCAGGGTCGCACAGTTAGACGGGGGACTTATTCTACTCGGAGATGGAATAAGTCCCCCTAGATGTCAGGGGACGGCGGCGCAGAAGGCCAAGTTTGAGGTGAGGGGTGCAGGGGGTTCTCCATAGCCCAAACCTGGCCATGGGAGGCCCGATCAGGTCAGGCTGCAAGAAACAGGCCACTGGTGACCACAGCTCCTTCATGGAGCCACGGTAACATGGCGACGAGATGCCATGTCACTGCGGCTCCATGAGGGAGCCTGACTGAGTTAGCTGGGCAAGTGGCTGAAGTTCAGGGTGCCTGAATCAGGGCACTTCACAGATGTCCAGCCACTGTGATGAGATTCTGCTCCCGCGGGGGATGTCTATCCCAGGGACACACAAACCTGAATGTGCCTCCACCTATTGGGGCACCGGTCTCTGACAGTATTTTGATGGCATCAGGGGCTTTTCCCAATGCCTGGATCATCCTGATGCCATCAAAATACTGTTGGGTGGAGGAATCAGCATGCTGCAATCCGCTTGTACCGACCTTGTATAAAATGATACAGAACTGCTTCCTAAGATTTTTGAATCCCATCACTGCTTCTGATCCTATTTGTGGGTGTTTTCTGAGGTGCTGCTCCTTGCTTTTCATCCGTGAACACAGAACAAAAATATTTGTTAAGCAATTCCACTTTATCCTCATCAGCTCCTATATGTTCCTCCCCTTCCTCTTTGAGTCTGACAATACCACTTTTGCACTTCCTCCTCGCACTAGCATATCTGAAAAATGTCTTGTCCCTCCATTTTATTGCATTGGCTATTCTTTTTGTATGTTTGCTTTCCTGACTACTTTCCTAGCTTCTCTAAGTTTTTTCCAATTGATGCTTGTCTTCTTCTCTCTATAATGTCTTATATTTAATGAAGGCCACCCTCTTTTTCTTCACCTTTTCAACTACTTCTTTTGAAAACCATAATGACCTCTTTTTCCTTTTACATTTATTTATGTAACAAAAAGGTTTGTTGCTCTTAAAATATCCACTTTCAGTTTTGCCCATTGATTTTCTACAAATTAGGCCACGTGGTTATACAAATGAGGCCCTGCCTTGATATGCAGATCTGTCTCATGCATGTTCATTGTGGATATTCTGAAAACCCAACTGGATAGATGTGCCCCAAGGACTGGACTGATAACCCCTGCCCTAGACTCAGGGATAATATTTCTTCATGGATAGGGTGGTGGAAGCATGGAACAACCTCCAAGGGAAAGTGATGGCAACAAACACTGTAAAAGTTTTCAGAAAGCCTCAGATAAGCACAGAGTATCCCTGGTAACAAAGGAATGGGATCAATAGATGTCTATGGCGATGGAATGGATGCAACTTGGGCAGATTATCTGGGCTTATCTGCTGTTGTGTTTTATGTTTCTATGTAACAGAGATTGCCGTGTGACAAACAGAGTTTATGGTAATGGCCTTGTTAACAACAAAACCCACCCAACGGGTAAGCAAAGTAAAGGGAGAGGGTCATGTTAGCTGCTGCTGCTGCTGCATCTAGAAGCTCCTCACAGATTCCCTGCCATACCATAGCAGCTGTCCTTACAAAGCAATGCTGCTTCCCCTTGATGACGATGTCTCAGGGGGCAGTTCCATGTCCTTCTGGTGTTGCTCGCACAGAGCAGTACTGCCCTCTCCTGGGGATAGTGTCTTAGAGTGAAATGCTAGCCTCTCCTGGAGACGATATCTCATGCTACAGTAGTGCTTCTCTCTACCAAGTTAGCCAGTTTTAAGAGGGAGACTTTTTTGGCCAGTCCTGGTTGTGAACTTGTATCTCAAAGCAGTGTGGTATTTATAGTCCCCGAGTCTCCCCATTGAAATCAGTGCTACAGGTCCCATAATGCACCAGGACAGGATTACCATAAATCCAAGATAGGTCGAAAATCTCCCTCTTGGAACTGGGTAACTTGACAGCTCGGCAAGAATTGTCTGCTCTCTGAAAGAGCTGAATTTTATAGGGAGAGGCAGCCCTGCATTCGTTTTACACTGTGTCAGCTCTCAGCTCAACAAGTCATTAAATTCCTCCAGAGTCTCTTCAGTTTAATGTTTGTTGTTGTTGTTGTTAAGTGCCATTGAGTCAGTGTCGACTCCTGGCAACCCTCTGGATAGTTGACATAAACTTTGTTCGGTCTTCAGCCAAGCAGCTCATTGTTGATAGAGTGGTGTCCATAGCTGCTGTTATTGTATCGATCCAGCTGCTCACCCTTTAAGGTACAAGCTGAAGGAGAAGTACTAAGGACCTGACTTTCAGCTGCCCGTCGTTTGGAAGGACTATGCTCCACTGAGGCACCCAGCCCTCCCTGCCGACCTCTAAACCGGATGTTCAATGCCCCAGCGACGGCATTGAATATCTGGTGATTGCTGCAGGGACAGGAAGCTGCAGAGGCGCAATATTGCTACTGTCCGGTTAGCACCAGTCCCCCCCTCCACTCTGCCCCAGAATGCCCCCAACATGCCCGATGCTAACCGGATAGCATCAAAGTGCGTAGGGGACTTAGATTGGGATATTCAACGGTACTGATTGTGTATGTGCCATTGAATATCCCCATCTAAGACATTTGCATGGTTTACTAGGCTGTAAACTGTGTAAATGCCCTTGAAATATCGGGCCTAAGACTTTAGGAGCTGTGGACTACTTTAGTGAAGTCACATGTAGGCAAAAGCCTATCACCTCACTCAAAAAACATGGAAACCTCAGCATTAATTTTAATAGGAATTATTTTCCAACAACTTACTTTACGAATGTAATATGTCCTAGTAATTTCACTTCATAAACCCACAGAAAGACTAAAGGCTTATTTTGAAATCTAAGAGAGGGATATTTTGAATGTGCATTCATTAAAATGAAAAATGCAAACAAACATCCTTCTCTCATTCTGTTTCAAAATAAATTGGAGAGGAAGGAAGTGATGTCACCGAGTAGATGGCAGCTTAGATTTTGAGCTCCCATGGGGGCGTGAATAAACTTGGTAACTTCTCCCTCCGGTCTCTGCTCACACCCCAGCATGTCAATCCACAAAAAGCTGGAGAAATACAATCCCCCTACGCTGTGAAGGGGAACAAGGAGCTGCGGGAAGCGGCTGATCGTGTAGCCTCGGAGGACGACACAGACGACAAGTTGGAGCATGCAGCGGAAAGCTGTACCCAAAGAGACTTTATGGGGGTGGATGTGCAGCTTGAAAAAATGAATTGGTCAGTACCAGGGGAGAACTTCGGGACATTGAATGGAATCAGGGGTGACTTGCACGCTTTGAGCAGCCGGGTCGAGGGCCTGGAAGAGTAGGCGGAGCAACAGGCAGAGAAAATTAGTGCAGCAGCAGCTTGGATACAGCATTGCAAGCTGAACAGGAACTCTTGCATGATAAAAATTGGCGACTTAGAAAATCACACCCGGCGCAGTAATTTACATATCAGGGAGCTCCAGAAAGGGATCGGTATACTGATGATGCGACTGTGGTCCAAATATTATGTCAGCATGTCCTACAAGACTTCTCAGACCAGGGGGCAGCAGAGACCATTTCCATTGAGAGGGCCCACAGACCTTTAAGTCCTCCAATAGCGTGGAGACCACGAGACATTGTGGCCTGCATGGCCTCTTTTGCTCAAAAGGACCCCATGATGTGTGCAACCGCAGAGAAAGGGAAATTCTCCTGGGATGGAGTAGAGATTGAGCTTTTTCATGATCTCTTGGCTGGCACTCTTAAGCAACATTAGGCCATGTGGCCGGTGACACAGTATCTGTGGGCTGAAGATTGCAAATATCGCTGGCTATTTCCCATTGCCCTTCTTTTTGACATCAACGGCCGGGGTTTCCGTGCTCGCACAGTGGAGGCAGCATGGACCATCTTGCGCCAGGAGGGAGCACCAAATGTACTGGCTTCTGCCCCCCACTCAGTTCCATGCTTTTTGGGAGAGGGTTCAGGCTAAGGGGCAGCATCTGAGGCACAGGTCTGGAGGAGTGGTAAGAGCACCAGCACCAGCGGAGAGGAGTGGGGGCCAGATCCCTGAGACTTTCATGGCAATGTAGCATGCGTAGAGCTGGAGGCTCGTTGGGGCCTGTCATTTTTGCCATGAGACTGGTTGTTGTTTTCTTTATCTTTGGTGTTCTTGGCTGTAAAAGTTTTCTTTGCGTAGTTCAGTGGGAGTGTTTGGGGGGAGATGAGGCAGAATGCATACACGGGGGGAAGGAGGAGTATCTGGGAAGTTGGGGCCATGCTTGGGGAAGGGGTTGTGTGTTTGTCGTTTGCAGTGTGGGGAGTGTGTGTGGGGAGGGGGGGGGAGGTTTGCGGGTTACCCGAGGGGGAATGCTGAGGTAGGGATGTTTGAGAGTTAGCCCTCGGGGAGTCACTTCCTTCACTTTAGGATCGGAGCAAAGCTCTGTGAGACAGGAATGCGGGGGTGGGGGAAGGCATCTATATATCAGCAAATGTCATGGTTGGGGGGAGGGACAGTACATGGCCTGTAGCCTAAAGGTAGGCATGCTGAGTGCGCAGGGCCTAAATTCCCCACAAAAGCAGGTATTACATCCCTGATAGAATACATAAGATGTACCCTTTAACACCTGATCAATATTGAAGGAATTGTGGGATGAAGGGCACTTTTATTCATATTTGGTGGGAGTGCCCAGTGATTGCTCAATATTGGGGGAGATTTGGTCTTAGGTGGCCAGTATTTTTCACCTGGACATTGGTTTAGATATGGGATTCTGCTTGTTGGGGATTTGGCATGAGAACGTGATTTTAAAGTGGGCCAGGCCAGTTTCGGACTTGTATACAAGTAGCCTGCAGTGAAATTGCTTGGGCTTGGAAGCAACCATTGGCTCCGGGACTTGAAGGGTGGAGTACCCAGCTGCGTCATCTGGTGTTAATAGAGCAGCTTACGGCTATACAGCATCAACAGGGGGACAGTTTTCACAAGAAGTGGCAACCTAATTACTCCATGCTCTCAAGTTGCTTCTCAGAAGTAATAAATTGGCTCCATTTTCATAAGCTCTCCATCAACCTCAATAAAACAGAGTTCTTCCATGTTACAAAAGACCCCAACTTCATCCCCTCTGCTTCCAGCAAACTCGCCAACAATGATATCCGAGTCAGCACACCGATAAAATATCTAGGCATCACACTGGATCAACAGCTGACCTTCAAGGCCCATATGCAAAATATTACCAAAGCTGCATACTACAAACTCAGAACTCTCCGAAACCTATGCCCCCCGATACATTCCGCTCGGTCTGCCAAGCCACCATCACTCCCTTGTTTGACTACTGTAATTCCATTTATCATGGTCTACCGAAATACGCTCTCCTCCCACTACAACTCACCCAAAATTCTATTGCCAGATTTATCTTCCAAGCTTCAAGACAAACCCACATCATGCCAATCCTCAAACATTTCCACTGGCTTCCCATTAGCTCCAGAATACATTTCAAAGTTCTAACCATTCACAAAACCTTGGATCAACAATCCCCAGAGCAACTCCAAGCACTAATTCACACCCTGAACTCCAACAGACCAAGAAGAAAGAGCACCCAGAATCTCCTCAGTCTCCCACCACAGACTCACAAATCCAAGCAAACCACAAGAATGAGAGCATTCTCCTTGTACGCGCCTATCTTCTGGAATTCACTTTAACCCCTCAATTTGAAATATCAAATCAACCATAGACTTTCATAAAAAGCTTAAAACCCACCCCCCTCACAGAACATTTTGGCATCAGGCATTCAACAACCACAGATCAGGACTACCCCATAGAAATAATCACTTCATCCTCCAACCTACCCCCATAAAACCTTTTAACCCCATCACCTTTCAACCCCACCTCTGCCCCCATGTACATAGTTCATTAGAGAAATCCTGATTTGAATGTATTGAAATATACAAAAGGTTCATTGTTTTCTGTTCACATTTAATAGTTTTCATGTTAATTGTAAATGGCTTTTGATGTTCCTTGTAACTCGTTCTCTCTGTCAACCCAGTTCTATGTAAACCGTTTTGACTTGTAGATAAACGGTATAAAAAGTTTTGCTAAATAAATAAATCTTTGCTGGACTTTTTAGTTGCTAGAGATGCCTTCTGGGGAGGAGGGGAAGGGGGAGGAAAGGGGGTATCCTTTGTATAAACACAAAATATTGCCTTGGTTGCTGTTGTTCATGGAAGTTGTTACAGGATTGACTGTTACATGGCCATAGGTACAATAAAAAAACTTAATTTACAAAAAATAAATCAATAAATTGGAGAACAATTTTAATGAAACTTGGACTTTTTTCATTGTCTTTGTAAGTAAGATGTACTTAAAAAAAAGGAAAAAAAACTAAAAAAAGAAGCTGAGTGAAATGAAAATGTGGACCAAAAAAATGCTGAAACGTCACAAAATGAAACAAAGAATTTTGGACTGCCTGCCTTTAAAATCCATCAGTTTCCCATCTGTATGTATTAAAAATATAATTTTAAATTTAAAAGTCCTATGACAAATAGCCCCATTTTAGTCTGTGTGATAGAGGAGCTTTACACTATAGGGCTCTGTTTTCTAAGCGTTTTCCCCATAGACACAAACTGGGAAAATCCTTTTAGTAAACAGACCCCTATGGTGCTTTAAATTAGCTTCAATTTCTGGCTCCAAACTTGGGGCCTGATTTGCTAAGCTTTCCTCCCACAGATACAGAATTTGAGAAAAACCTTAGAGGTTGATTTTTAGCCAGCCTCTTCTTTGGTTGACCTGAGTTACCTAGACAACTTTGGCCGGCGCACACGGACTGGTCAAAGTGAAACTGCATCTTGGGATTGCTCCCAGCACTGCCTTTTTTTGGCTGGATACATTTTGCCAAGGCAACAACGAACATAATTTATCCATCTACTTTGAGGAGAGAGAGGGGGTGAAATTTCAGCCATCAGGATTTGTCTAGCTAATTCCAAATGTTACTTGGACAAATCCTTTAAAAATGGATCTCTTAGTGACAGATTCATGGCCCCGTGTCTAGTAAGGAGCACTCAGGGTTTAAGCATTGTCAACATCGGTAAAATTCTGTGGGCCCAATAGTCAAAAAGATATATGAACTGGGAACCGAGACCGATCTAGAGCCAACACGATCCAACAGACTAACTAGGCGGTCGCCTAGAGAACCATGGTTCACAAGGGGCCCCTTTCCGGGTCTTGCACTGACGGCAGTGGTATTTAAATGGAATCATAGCGCTTAACCAAACTCTCTGAAGTTGCGTTGCTCTTCCAGTTCTCTGTGACCTGCCGCTTCTGCCCTCTCCGACCCATACTTCCTGTTAAAATTAGAATGGAATGTGTTTGATTAGGGTATGTTTTAAAGGTGAATTACGGGGAAAACAATATTTGGGCTAATTCACTGAGGACTTGCAAACACCTGAGCAGCCAGAAAATGGAATAATTCTGATTGGCCGGAAAGCCATGATGAGTGGATGATCTCCGTTTCTCCAATAGTGAGCAACTTAATTTAGAAAGTTCTGTAAAACCAGCCCAGCTCTATAAAACCATCTGTTGTGGTCTTGTTTTTGAGCTTGTCTTGAATGAGGGTGCACTTGTCTGTGCTGAGTTGTAGCTGGAACTTAAGAATTCAGGATAAATGTCTGTAATTTTCAAGGAAAGCAGCGGAGCTAATAAGAGGAAGAGTGGCTTGGTCAAAGAAAGTAGATACCCCACCCTCATTTTTACCTTCTTTTTGAATATAGCAGCTTTTGTGGACTTGTGCACAAATCTATTTACTACAAGCTAATCAGTCAGTGGAAAACCGACAGACAGATTTTCAAGTAAGTTGATCAAAGACTCTCAAGGCAGTAAAGCACAGTAAAACCCAGAGAAAATTAGACTGGAAAACCATATTTCTTTGCTTAATTTTGAATATCAGTCATTTAGGCCATGCACATACAATGGCAGGCTTATTTTGCATGGCATTATGGAAGATCTAATGGGTGCACGGGTTTAGAAAGGACTTCTTTTGTTAAAAGTTAGGGAGGAAAGCCGCCTTCGTTCAGAGGCACAAGAACTAGGGAGCATCTGGAGCAAGGGGCCTTTCATGGGGCCTGTCACAGCTATTATTTTCTCATCACCAGAAATTGTGTGGGATCTCTCAGGCACTTAAGGTCATAGGGGCCCACTAAATAAGGTCACCAGATTTTTGGAGAGCAAATCTGGGCCATCTGGGCAGGATCGAGTTAGGCTGGGGGAGGGGGGGCAGGGGTCCTCCTTCCTTGGGCATCTTTTCCCTATATATTTTGAAACGACCAGCCTAGAAATTTCAAAAGTTTAAAAAAGACAGGAGCAGTCTTTCTCCAGTTATAACTGTGCATATATACATAAACTTTATTTATTTTTTTTTTTTTTTAATGTTTATTTATAACCATCAATACAGACAACCAGAAAGATAACAATGAATAGAGGCCCCCTGGGGTGGGTTCTGATCCCCAGGAGGACCCAGCGATGGTGTCATATTACCCCATCCCCCCGCTCCCCCCCCATCCCCCCCCCTATTTCTCCCTCCCCCCCCCATCACACCCAGACACACAAGAGGGCCAGTCCCTCCGGAGACTGCATATACCCGCTTCTAAAGAACGAGTCAGGTAAAAGACTACAATTTAACTGCCCGATTCAAGGACTGCGTTGCGGCTCCGGGAGCTTAACTGGTGGAGATACGGTTCCCAAAGTAAGAGAAAGGCAGACCATCGCTTAGCATCACCCTTGGCGCCCCGACACTCCAAAAGCATCAATTGATGAAAGGAATTCCTCCACTCCCAAACAGAAGAGGGGGTACTCTCTCGCCAATGGCGCAAGATGGGTCCCTTACCCACCATGCCTTTCGCACGAGACCTCGGCCCCACCTTCCCTTCGGGGAATTGCCGCGTAGGACATCTAGCGTGACCAAGGCAGCGTCCCACACCACCTGTTGTCTCAAAAGGGTCATCATGAAGGCACATATGCGCCCCCAATAGGGACGGATCAACCGACACCCCCACCACATGTGCAAGAGTGTGGCCTGTATCTCCCCGCAGCGTGGACACCGCCCATCCGTAGTCAGGTGACATCGAAAAGCCCGTCGGGGGGAGATATGAACTCTCGTCAAGCATTTAACGTGCACCTCTCTCCAACGGACACTGGCGGCCAGGGTCCCAGTTCGCCGAAGGGCTTCGAGCACCGTACCCGGGGGTATCTCCCTCCCCATCTCCGCCCCCCATGCTTGCTCTATGCTACGAAAATCCGGGCGACAACGATACTGTTCCAGCCTAGCTCTAAGTACTCTTATCGACGGTTTCCCCTCCCCCCCCAGGTCAAAGAAGTCCAGAATCTGTGCAGAACGATCTGCATGCAGCTCCGCTCTCGGGAGAGAGCCTACGTAATGGGCAACTTGCATGTACGCAAAGACATGCTTCGGCCCTAAGTGATATTCCTGAGAGAGGGACTGAAAGGATTTAGATTTCCCCTCAGAGTCAACCACATGCCCCAAGTTACACAGGCCCTTTGCTGCCCAGGTGCGAAATACCACACCGTCAGTGCCCGGGGTAAAGCTAACGTTGCCCTGAAGTGGCAGCCAACTCGACACCTGCCATGTGTGCCCCCAGTACTGATTAAGCCGCCGCCACGTCATCCGCACCGGTGCCAATAAAACACTCTCCGCCAGGTGGGTCGGCAAATCCTGGCTGGCCACATGCAGTAGAGCCTGAAGGGAATGGGGGGCCACATAGGACTCCTCTAGGGCTCGAGGCGTGTAGAACTCCGTGTCCCCCAGCCAGTCCCCCAGGTGGCGGGCCTGACAGGCTACCGCATATGCACCCAAATCTGGAAGCCCCCACCCCCCCCATCTCCCGCTCCCCACCAACCGACTATAAGGGATGCGCGCTTTCGCACCTCTCCACAAAAACCGGCGAAATTCCACCTCAAAACGCCGTATGTCACGTTGTAGAAGCCAGACTGGAAGGGTCTGCATCCAATACAGTAAACGCGGTAGAATGATCATGTTGATCGCCGCAATTCTCCCCGACAGAGATAGTGGAAGGGATTGCCATGCTTGCAACTGGGCGCTCACTTTGGACAGCATCCTATGCAGGTTAGCCCCATAGAGTCGTGTAGGCCGAGTGGGGAGCACTATCCCCAGATATACAAATTGATTATCAGCCCATTTTAGCGGGAATCCTCCCTGCCAACTATCCCGGAGCTGTCCTGAAACATCCAAAGCTTCGGACTTTTCCCCATTGATACGAAAGCCCGCAAACTGCCCGAACGTCTGAAACTCCTGTAAAAGACTAGGTAGCGAAGCCTCAGGCAATGACAAATGAACCAAAAGGTCATCGGCAAAGGCCGAGAGCTTAAAGCTGCACGCACCGAGGCGCACCCCACGTATCTCGGGGGATTCCTCCACTCGGCGCAAAAGGGGGTCCAGTGATAAAACAAAAAGTAACGGAGATAGAGGACACCCCTGACGTGTCCCACGTTGGAGGGAAAAGGCCTCAGAGAGAACCCCATTACACCTGATTGCAGCAGTTGGGTTTGCGTATAAACTAGCAACCAATTTACAAAACCCCGGCCTGATGCCATAGCGCGGGAGAAGGTATTTTAAGTATTGCCAGTCCACCCTATCGAACGCCTTCTCAGCATCGAAACTAATTAATAAAGACGACAGCCGTTTATAACAGACCCATTCCAAAGAGGCAAGAATTTTACGCAGGTTGCGCACGGCATAACGGTCCTTCACAAATCCTACTTGAGATTCATGAACTAACTGCCCCAAGTAACCCGCGAGGCGATCAGCCAAGATTTTAGCCAGGAGCTTAAGGTCGAAGTTAAGCAGCGAGATGGGGCGATACGATGTTGCCTGCAGGGGATCTTTGGTAGGTTTCGGAATGAGGACTATATGGGCATGGTTCTGTCCCCAACGAAAATACCCCTGCTGCGCCCGCCGGTTATGTACATCTGCTAAGGTTGGAGAGACCAGATCATTTAAAATCTTATAAAATTCGGCACCAAACCCATCCGACCCAGGAGATTTATAACAGCTAGCGTTAGATATAACAGCTTGCACTTCCGCCACTGTAATTGGTAGGTCCAGCTGCGCCTTTTGCAGTTCTGTCAGTTGGGGCAGAGTTATTTTCTCCACGTAGTCTTTCATCGGTTGATCCGTAGAGGATTCCGCCGTATATAACTGCTGGAAGAAAGAGCGGAAAATACATGCTATCGCCGGGCTTTCCCGTTGCAGCACCCCTTGAGCATCGCTAAACTTTATTTTATACAATGAATATGCATGAGAGAGATTTGCATACAATGGACCATTGGCAGTGCTGCAAATCTCTCTCATGCATATTCATTGTGGTTATCCTGAAAACCTGTCTGGCTAGGTGTGTCCCACTGGGTTGAGAACCCCTGATATAGATAAAGATTCTATGTACCTCTAAATTTCCCCCTTTTTTTTAGAAAATAAGGTAAATTTTACACCTTCTCCTACCAGGATCGTGATGACTCCATTAGAGGGGTATGCAGTAGAAGCAATGTTCTTTGCATCCGTCCTCGTACATAGGGTTGCCAGCTGGCTCCAGATGCGCCTGACAAGCTTGATCCAGTTCTGGGTTTACCCCATTGCTTGCAGGGACTTGTAGTTTTCTATTTCCTATGGAGTGCAATGGAGAAAGTAGAACTAAATGTCCCTGCATGTAATGGAGTAAACCCAGGACTGGATCAAGCCTGTCAGGCTCATCTGGAGTCAGTTGGCAACCCTGCTTGTACAGGAGGTGGTTACAGTCCATGGAGTTGGGGGACACTACCTGAAAATCAGGGCTATCTGGTAATCTTACCATTAAAACACAGACACAGATAATCTAGGCCAGAATAAAACGGATTCTTAATATGCCACACAGTGTCAATATTAATGTGCGTAAAAGCCAATTTTGCATAGGTCATGGAAGGGGAAATTTAGATTTCCAGGTCAGAACATGAAAAATTCCCACTGTATTTTTCAAAGGCTCTGCCAAACGCAGTACCTCTGCAAGCTATAGATAGGATCAGGCAGTAGTGCATGGATGTATCCCCACGTCCAGCAGGAGCAGCAATTTTAAAAACTGCCACATGGGAAAATTGGCATCTTGCTCTTCCCCAAATGTTCCTGGGAGCAGTTTTTTAAAATCATTGCTCCCAATATCCGTGCAACCCCCTGATCCCCTCCCTCCAGCAGGACAAGCCTCCTCCACTCACAGATCACCCCACCCAGCAACCAACCCCACCAAACACCCCCTCGGTATTAATACCTGCACCCAACACCTCCTCAACAACTGAACCCCCAATTATAAACCTCCCAAAATCGAAATGCCCAAGTGAATCCGCCTGACAGCTGCCCCCACCTCCCTGATAACCCCCTGGCTCTTATTGGGGTCTAGTAGAAGCAGGAGCAATCTCCATTCGCTCGTACCTCTGGTGAGACCCAGGTTCAAAATGGCATCTGTGATCCTGTGCAGTAATCCCGTAATACCACTAGGGGTCAGGCTGCTAAATAAGGGCACCTCCGGAGGTGACATTCAGTGCATCTGCATTATCTGTCATTTATTTAGTGCATGGTAAATCTTTTTTCTCTGTGTTAACTGTGTGGGCAGATGCTGGGGATTACTGCCAACAGTTAATGAAGAGGCTTTTCCATTACCACATTTAAGTAAAGTCTTCTTTTGAAGGTGAACAAGAATAGACTTAACTTTCATATTTTTACAGTTATTTTCTTTAATATAAGCTCCAGGGGTGGCCCAAGGGGGGTGCAGGACCTCATTTGCATAAGGGGCCTTATTTGCATAGATATTTGCATAATGTTAACATACACTAACCTTTAGTAAACATGCCTCTTAGTGAGTGTGGATAAAAAAAGACTAAAAGATTTCTACATTACTGTAATCCAGTGCCAATCGCCAGGCACATTAGGAACTACTACAAACACTGCCCATTTAGAACCCATAGCAAACCCATCGTATCGTAAAAACACGACCAGAACTCACAAAGCACCATACTCTACAGTACCTATCAAAAGGCAACATTGCAAATATTAAACCACTACAGTACATTTCAGTGAATAACAATACATGACCTACTAGGGAAAGAGAACAAGTGGCAATGTCAAATAGGAATTACATAAACAGAATACCTCAGCTCAGTTACACATGCCGAACATAGACCATCACCAAATAAAGAAGAAGGAATCACAATTTAGAAATAGGAAGACAATAATTAAACTGGGAACCCCTAAAGCCAAAACTGGAATGTACAACAACACTGTAGAAATAAAACTATAAATTATTTTCCTCTTGTACTAAACAAAGCACAGACGTTAATGATGCACATTTCCCAGAGCTGACATATTCCAGTTAATGAATTCAAAATAAAGAGATATTTTTCTACCTTTTGTGCATGTTTTTTCAGTTGCAATTGCTCCAGCCACTTTCTTCTGGTTTCTTCGTGTCTTCGGCTAACTCTCCATCATCTGCTGTCCATTTGTCCTTTCTTCTCTCTTCTAGTTTTTTTCCATTCTCTCTCTACATCTGCTTTAACATACTAATCTTTCTCCTTTTGCTCTTTCCTCCATCTCTTTCTTTATTCCCTTTTCATCCACTCAAATTTTACCCCTCCATCCTCAATCCCCACTTACTCTCCCAATACCCGGCCAATAGTAGATTTTTCTACCCTCTCACACAAAATATTTTCCCCCTCTCCATTTCACTCTCCCAGCCCCATCCCATTCTAATCTTCCCCCAACATCAGCTCCACCCAGCATCCGCTCCCTTCTAGTCCCCGCACCAGCCCATTTCCAGTCCTAGCTCCCCATCAGCCCATTTCCAGTCCTATCCGAGCCCCTCCATCAGCTCATTTCCAATCTCAGCACCCCATCAGCCCATTTCTAGTCCTTTGCTAGCCCATCATCAGCCCATTTCCAATCCTAGCTCCCCTCCACTCAGCCCATTTCCAGTCCAAGCCCCCCATGAGCCTATTTCCAGTCCTAGCCCCTCCATGAGTCCATTTCAATCCAAGCCCCACCATAGTCTATTTCCAATCCTAGCCCCCCCAACAGCCCATGTCCAGTTCTATCCTAGCCCCTCCATCAGCCCATTTCCAGTCCTAGCCCCCCTCCCCATCAGCTATTTCCAGTTCAAACCTTCCCTCCACAGCCCATTTCCAGTCCTAGCAACCCCACAACCCATTTCAGTCCTAGCAACCCCCCACAGCCCATTTTCAGTCCTAGTATCCCCCCAGCCCATTTTCAGTCCTAGCAAACCCCCACAGCCCATTTTCAGTCCTAGCAACCCCCCCCCCCTCCCCTTCCGAAGAGCCTCACGGCTAGCTAAAAGGGAGCTGGAGAGGCCCCGGCTCACCTCTATAGCTGCTGAAGTGAAGCACACCTTTTCCATTCACTTCGGCAGCTGTACTGACATTTAGAACGCTGCCATGCTGAGGTCAAAAGGGACTTCCTGTTTCCCGGTGCTCAGTTCACTTTGGCAGCTGTTAGAGGGAGCCTGGGCCTCTCATGTTGAAAACCACGAGGAAAAGTTTGTTAGACCTAGGCTTTTTTGTTCCATTGCTGTAAGCCCTTTTGATAAAGCCTTTTGGCGAAATGGAAGCTGCTAAAAGAAATTATTGTAATAAGATTAATATTGGTTGTTACTATTTGAGTAAAGCACAGTACAGGGTTTGATTTGTATTTTGTAATATGGAGTAAGCCACAAGTTGTGCAATATCTGCAGGTATTTTTGTATCCACATACCTTGAGTGAATTTTCAAACAGCCTACATGCAGGTACCATCTCATCTTGGGAAAGTCACTTAACCCTAGATCTCAAGGATGCGTACACACATATACTCATCCACCCATCCCACAGAAAATATCTAAGATTTCTGTTTCAGAGAAAAAGTTAGTTAGACCTAGGCTTTTTTGTTCCATTGCTGTAAGCCCTTTTGCGTCAAGGGCAAGCATGGAGAGTTGAAGTTTTAAGTCTAGAGCCTGAAAGAGAAGTGTTTTTCCTCAAGTTCTGGCTGGTTCATTGAGCTGGCTTTGGGCAGTGTGCTGAAGAGCCGTTGGTTTTGGTCCCGTTGAGGCTGTGTGCTGTTTAAGCTGCTTACTTCAGATAAGTACAGTGTGCTCTTATTTGTGAGCCTATATTTACATGGGAGTAATTTTGTGTTATGTTTTTTCAGCTTTGGGACTGCACTGATGACTCCAGATGTACTGCCATGATTATTTAAGTGAGACGCTTTTAATGAGTGTGTGTTATTTATGTGGTGAATGTTTGTGAAGATTACTGGATATAGGTTCCTGAGTGAATTGTTTGGGGTGTATTAAGTTTGTAAAATTGGTTGTATTTATTAGGTTGGATGGTATAGGCTATTTGACCTGTGATGTGAAGCGTCTGCTATTTCCCTATAGTGACTTGTCACTGTATGAGGGATATTAGCCATCCTGAGGTCATTTTTGCCTGCTAAAAGAAATTATTGTAATAAGATTAATATTGGTTGTTACTATTTGAGTAAAGCATAGTACAGGGTTTGATTTGTATTTTGGATTATTGCTTCCCTGAGACAGCTTTGTGGTGTTACTCCATATTACCCCATGTATATTGCCTGTGCTATATGTGCAGCTGGAATTTTACTCCCTCGACCCAACCATGCCTTTGGGAACGCTGACATTTGAAGTGGTTAAATTCAGCAGGCGAGTGAGATGGGTCTGCTGTATTTATCCTTTCCATGGTAAGGCAGATTTCAAACAAGGGATCAAGGTGACTAACATCTTGCTTAGTCTGTTGGATTCCATTGAAAACCAATCTCTTAGGGAGCAAGTTTCAAGCTATCCACAATGGGACAAAGGGGCATGTTTACTAAACATTCCTAACGTGCGGGGCCGCGGTAGTGTGCGTGTGCCATATAAGGAGTGAGCGGTTCAGGCAGAAAGAAGAAAAAAACCCGACCGTACGTGTGCGTGTCGCGCTAATTTGTGGGGCCCACATTAGCGCGTGGGAAGGCTAAGTGGGGCACTGCTGAGCACATATCAGAACAGAGCTGTAGCACAACGGTGAACACACTAACCAATGGTGCAGGGGCCACAAGTTCAATCCCCCATTGTGCGCAACAAAAAGGCCAGCTGAGACAACACCTTGAATGTGTAAAAGTGGTTCAGGAGGCAAAGTACTTTTGGACGGCATAAGGCGGCACACTGTTCGTTTTGTACGGTATAAGGCGGCGCACTGTTCGTTTTGTACGGCATAAGGCGGCGCACTGTACTATCTGGGCGGCACAAGGCGGCGCACTGTTCTTTTTGGGTGGCACAAGGCGGCGCACTGTTCATTTTGGGCGGCACAAGGCGGCGCACTAATTGTGGGCAGCAGGAGGTGGCGCGCTGATGGGCATAAGGCGGCGCGCTGATGCCAAAGCAAAGGAACACAGCCACAGCACAATGGTTAAGACACTGACCAATGGTGCAGGGACCAGGGGTTTGATCCCTCACAATGCCCAGTGAAAAAGGCTAGCTGAGGCAGTATGTTATATGTTGTGGAGTGCTGTAGGAGGCTTTTTAATTTTATTTTGTGATAACTACTAGCAAACGCACTCTCACAGCATATTAATATAAGGCGGCCCATAAGGCACATGTTACAGTGCACCGTCCGCCAAGGCACCCTAGAATGTCCCCTATAGGGCAGCATATATGTTGCGACACAGGATAATGTATAGTGCACCCTATATGGCTGGCAACCGTAACGTGCCCTATAGGGCGCCCCATAAAGCACCCTCAGAGGCACCTTATGGGTACAGTACGCTGAGGGTGGTATTGCTGGCAGCAACATATGTACAGTAAATTAAAATAAATCTGTGGACACCCCTATCACATAACCCCACTGTGGGTTTGAACCCATGACATCTGGCTGCACAGGCAGTGACGTAACCATTGGGCTACAGCTCTATAGCTGTAAGCAGCCCCTGGCTGGCTGCAGATAGCCTGTACGTCACCTCACTGACAGTCTGCTGTTGTGAACCACCCGTACCCATGATGCACTGCACATGCAAATCAGCTGTCCACGATTGAACACAGGATGGGAAATGCACCCCTAAAGCTCCCCGGCCTGGTAGGGGGAAGTGTCTGTGTGCACCCACACAGCACCTCGGCCTGATAGGGTGTCCTGAGTGGGTGGACAAACGGCAAAGAGTAGCTAAACACCATCACATTGTGCGGTTACTGTGCTCACCCTGAGTGTGAGATGTTGCGCCCAGGACCAGGTCCACAACACCAGGCATGGCTGAATGCGGTCATGACAGAGCTCCAAAGCAGCAATAACCTGTGGAATAGGTAGGTGCTGCATAAACATTTTGGAGATCTCTGTCTGGCTCAGTTAGTGGGGACCTCCACCTGGATAAAACAGGGCTTCCCCTCAACAGATCCCCACCCCAATGGTAGTAGAGTGGACCATCAACCCCAGTCCTGCTAGGGAACAGACACCCTACAGGGCAGTCTAAGCAGCTCCACACACATCCATAACACAATATCAGACAGACATTAGGCCTGGATATTCAAAGATGCACCCCACCACTATCTGATATTCACCTGCAGCAAGCCATCAGCCACTGCACCCTGCAAGGCACTCCATCACAACACATATCAGCTGTGAACAGTCTGCTGGCTGGTCCTGATGGACATGCATGCACCCACAACTGAGGTGGCAGCACACACAGACAGATAAATCCATGAAGAGGCCCCCACAGGACACCCATATATATCACATGGGAGAATCACAATATAGCACTATGGGGGTGCCTAGCCATGCTGCCGTCACTGCACACTCAGGGTGAGAGTGATCCCCCAGCAGCACATACAGAGGTCACCCTGTCTGTGTAGGTGGTGGCCGGACACTACCATGCCCCTGCCAGTGCCCTATGCCCTGTGCAGCTGCATCCTGGTCAGTCCACTCTGTCTGAGATATACCCATGGTCCCTTGCTACTCATTATGCACATTGGCAGGCCAATACTGGCAACAGTGTTGGCAGTGTGGGCTGTGGAAGGGGCATGCAGCCAACACCCACTGTATAGACAGACACACAATTCCACACCTATGCCATCATGGTGCTACTATTGAGGAGGTAATTAGCCTTGCCCACCAAACTGGTGCTGGGCACGGCAAGGCATGGATATGCTACGCAGTACTGCTGGGGGTCACTCCCCAGGGTGGTAAACACCGTCAGAGGCAAGGGCTGGAGCACGCACCGCAAACACCAAACAGATTGTTCGGATGGGGTCAACTAGCAGTATGTGCGTAACGTATGGATATCTATCTGCCAGTACTCCTAGCAAGCGTCTCAGAGCTGTGTACCGTAAACCTCAGGTGTAGGGTTACATTGCTAGGGTATGCAGGTGCTAGTATTGGGAGATGCACGCAGGGTCCAATGTTCTGCCTCTCCAGGAGACATTGGCCAATGGGGCCAGTGGGTGTGGGTGTGGGTGTGTCTGCCCCTGTTGGCTGCTGCTTTACGGCAGAGATTCCCAACTCCAGTCCAGGTTTGCATCACACTGATCAGGTTTACCTGCTGTTCCTCATGAATATGCATGAGCTACATCTACATGCCATGGGGGTGGTGCATAGATATACAGCACAGGCATTTGTATGAGTGGCAGCATGGACCCTGACTGGTGTGTGGCCCACCAGGACTGCATTTGGGAGATTCTGCTCTAGGTACTGCCCCTGTACATGGTGTCTGTGCTCAGTGGGGTAAAAGATAGACGTAGTACCATTGCATATGTCCTCGCCACGAAAGGTTTGTCCTTACTATCACTGTGTAGCTGTGGGAAAAATATGTGGGAAGGATTGGTGGTAGCCCCAGCTGGGCTTTGAACCTGTGACCTTCTGTTCTTGTATGCACTGTCTGTGTGCACTGCACCACCTTGTAGCCATAGATTGGCTGGATTCCCTGGAACATCCATGCCTGTGGATCCGGCAGGGCCTGTGTGTTGCAGTGGACTGTGCCAGCCTGCACATGGCTTGGCCTCTGTCCTCTGTGGCTAGCTGCCACTGCCCCCTGCACCACATGTACTCGTGCGCCAACATGCTGGCATGAGCTTCTCTCAGAAAAAGCAGATGACCTGATTGCAATGTGGCAGTACGGGACTGCATTTGGGGGACTTGGCTGTAGGTATGCCCATTGTTGTGGTGTGTGTGCGGTGTTGGGTAACATATGGGTGTTTCCCCCATGCTTATGTTCCCTGCAATACAGGGGTGTCTGCTCTATCTTTGTTTAGTGGTGGGTAAAATATATGGACTGGGCTGGCAAGTGCCCCAGCTGGGATTTGAACCTCTGGCCTTCTAGTCCTAGAAGTCATGGCTATGTCCTCTGCATCACACTATGGCCACAGAGACAGTGCAGCCCCTGGAGGTAGTAAACCTGGCAGGATGGAGTCACAAACCCTGCTGTATGCATATTTACTGTGGGCTCCTTCACCCTGTGTGGTGACAAACGTGCAAATAAAACCCGGGAATGACCACGGAACAAAGGGGGTAAACATATACCCAAGCTGGGCAACAGTGATATTAATGGGCAACCCTAGATAACACTCCCAGGACAGCTCCAGAAAAAGGGAAATGTTTTTTGGACGAGTCTCCGCTCCGTACACCTTTCCATAAATCATTTCTTTTTTTTGGAGCTTTCCTGGGTGTGTTATCTAGTTTTGCCCATCACTATAACTGTTCCCCAACTGAATTACTATTTTTCATATTTTTGTGGTGGTCATTTTCTATTTATAATTGCACTTTTGTGCTGTGCACATGTATCACACTGCTCACGTTTTTCAGGTTTCCCCGGTTTTGCTGTACATTGCTGACGGAAATGGTTTCTCTTCCCTTTAAATGCATTCTAACGCGAGTGATTCACTCGCGCTATTTTTTTTGGAAATTCAGCCCCGATAATGTGCGGGGCGCGTCTCCCCTCCCCTTCCCCTCCCCTTCCCCGCCCATTAACCCCTTCTCTCCGCCCCTCCGGGGCCTTCCTCCGCCCTCCGTTAGCCTTTCCACGCCTCTATCGGACATTTGCGGGCACGTACTTGTGCGGCACCCGTTACTGTGACGCGCAAGTGTGCGGGGCTTCATCGCACGTTTGCGGGGCGTTTAAGCGCTCTTAAGTACCGCTTTTAGTGCGCTATTTTGCGGCGCGCTAATTAGCGGTTTTTAGTAAACATGCCCCAAAGACCACAGATATGTTTTCCCTGTAGGCCTTGTAGCATGTGTAAGCAATATGTAGGATCTTTTTCCCAGTGTACATAAACCTGCCCTTTCTGCGGCTAGAATTGGCTGAAAAACTGAAAAATGCTATCAACATGCATCCTTTTCCTCTCCTGACCCAAGCATACCCCTGAGAAAGCCTTCTCTCAGTGCAGCTAAGTTTGCATGTCGTGGAACACAGGAACTTTTAACCACAATGAGGAGGGGTAGTTTTCAGACCACCGATTAACATAGGTAAAATACTTTTAACCAGGATAAATTGCTTTGAAAATTGACGTCTACAATGCTGTATGTTTCTTTCTGTGTTTTATCAAAGATTCCTTTTTTTCCGTTATGCCCCAACTCTGGAAGCAATACTCCAGCTTTCCCAGGACCTGCCCATACAATGAACTCATGCTGTTCCCTCGTCAGTCTTAATAAGCACTGTTCACTTTTCCCCTTTCAGTCTCCCCAACCTCTTGTGATGCCATGGGATAGGTTCCAAGGCAACTGGAGCAGTTGAAGCATTGTCCAGGGTTCCGCAGCCCAGGTTGGGCTTTCAAAACAAACACCCACAAGCATTCCTCTCAGGTCCATAGCAAAGTCCAGCAAATAGTTCTGATATGCCAGAATAAAACATTGTTGCTGAGCTGCATAGTTAATAGCTGTGTAGCTACCCCTCCCTTCCACCCTTCAGGTTCATTATAAACTGGCTGAAACTGCCCCAGGGCTAGAGCTTTCAATGTCCTATCCACAGTACCTCCATGGGTTCCTGGTCCTTACTGTCCTCATATGCTTGAGTTTACATAGCTTCTTCAACTCAGGGTATCTGCTCTCCTGCCCTGGAAACACTGGAAGCTATTCTAGGGCCTCACCCAATGGCCCCTCCCCTCTGCCACCTCTTCTTGGTTCTAGAGTGTAATTTCTGGTGAGCCAGGGAAACTGATCCAGCTCCAGGTCCTGGGGTAGATCAGTGGATTGGCCCTGTTCTCTCTTAGCAGGAGTTGTACATAGAAGGAGGCACCTTCTCTTCCAAGGGCTAGCCTGGGTCTTTCCTGTCTTTGCTGGTTCTGGGCTGTCTATGGAGCTGCAACAGAGCCTGCAGAATCCTAAAGATACCCTTCTCTGGATTCTCTAGCAGCTAATCACCACACATTCCCCCCTTAAGTGATTGCGGCACCACGGAGGATGGCTTACATCCTCCAAGGGGTCAGCAATCTGGGAGAGCACGTCTGCGTTATCCTGTAGTCTTTCAGCCCTATGCTATACCTGGAAACTGTAGTTCTACAAGGCCAACTACCATCTCGTAAGGCGAGTGTTATTTTTCATTTGGTTGAGCCACTTCAAGGGGGCGTGATCTGTCACAAGTGTAAATGTCCAGCCCATCAAATAGTATTTTAAGGCCTCAATGGCCCATTTGATGGCCAGGCATTCCTTCTCGATAGTTTTTTTCTGGGGGCATTAGCTTCCTACTTAAATATAGGAAAGGGTGTTCATCCCCCTCCTTTTCTTGGGACAAAACCACTCCTAAGCCTACTTCTGACGCATCTGCAGTATAAAAGGCTTAGTGAAGTCCACCCCCTTCAAGATTGGTTCTTTACACAGACTATTCCGCAGGTTGCTGAAAGTGACCTCCTCACAATTGGACTACCGCAGTTGATTAGGTTTGCTTTTCTTTAATATATCTATGAGGAGGCCGGATTCCTTGGCAAACCTCGGGATAAAATGGGGTAGTATCCTACCAAATCCAAGAAACTCCTCAGCTGCTTCTTCGTCGTAGGTTGGGAGAACCCACAGATAAAACCCTTGCTGAATTAGATTCAGGTTATCATCGACTTGCCCCACTAGGTGACCTAGATATTGCACGTCACGCCTGGCAAACACGCACTTATGCAGGTATAAGGTGAGACCTGCCTTGCAGACCGCTTCTAGGACAACCCGTACCCTTGGGATATGTGTATTTCAATTGGGGCTAAAGATGATGATATCGTCCATATAAGCAGCCACAGATTCCTGATGGTGTCTGAGTACTTGGTCAAGAAGCCTTTGACAAGTGGCCGAGGCCCCATTAAAGCCAAATGGCATTCGGCGAAATTGATACAGATCTATGGGGGTGGTAAAAGCCGTTTTGAGTCGGGAGTCCTTAGCTAGAGGGATTTGCCATTAGCCTTTGGTAAGGTCTAAGGTGGTTGAATACTGCACTTGCCCCAATTTATCCAGGAGTTTGTCCACCTGAGGCATAGGATATGCATCGTAAGTGAAGAGGGCATTTACCTGGCGGAAGTCAATGCAAAAGCATTGAGCTCTATCACATTTTGGCACTAGTATGATTGGACTGGCCCAAGGACTTAGGGATTCTTCCATTACCACAAACTTTTCCATTTCCTTCAACTGCTTGATAACTTCTTGTCTTTTGGACTCTGGTAGCCTATAGGAGTGTTGCCTTACAATTGTTCTGAGGGCGGTATGTATTACGTGGGTACTGAGGTGAGTTTCCCCTGGTATAGCGGTTAATATATCCTGAAAGTCGTCTAACACCACCAGCACCCTCTTCTGAATGGGACTTCGGTCCTCTCCATTAAGGGGTCCTCCCTTTTGTAGAAGTCACTGACCTGGGGGCCTAAGTCCTCTACCTCTGCCGCCACCACAGCGGCAGCCAGAGCTTGTCGCTCTTGCCACGGCTTTAACACATTAATATGATAGGTTTGTTTCCTACCTCTCTGGCTTACTAGTTCATAAGTATATCTCCCTAGCCATTGGCTTACAGTCAGGGGTCCCTTCCACTTAGTTGTAAACTTAAGATCAGCACCAGGACTTTGTCCCCTTTCTCTAAACGTCTGGGCTGAGTACTGCGGTCATAGTACCCTTTTTGTCTCTCCTGGCTTCATAGTAAATTTCTCTGAGCATATTTTGCGGTTCTTCTTAACCTCCCATGGAGGTTCTTCAGGAAAGCAGGCACAGTCTGGGGATCCCTCTGTGGCTACACCCATTGTTCTTTTAATATATCAAGGATTCCTCTAAGGGGATGTCCATATAGCAGTTTGAACAGGGAGATGTCTAGTGAGGTCTGAATAGCCTCCCCGCAGGAATGGAGGGCAAAGGGCAATAAGTGGTCCCACTCTGAGTGATTGCCCTCTAACCCTCTCCTTAACATAGTTTTCAGGCTCTTATTGAATCTCTCTATCAACCCATTTGTCTAAGGACAGTAGATGGAGGTTTTCAAATGCAGTATGTCGAAAGCCTCCCAAACCTGCTTGAGGTGACTAGACATTAAATTGGTACCGCGATCAATCAAGACTTCTTTCGGGAAGCCGATTTCGCAAAAGTACTTAATGAGCTCACTAGTTATGACTTTAGCAGACGTGGTTCACAAGGGGACTGCCCACGGAAATTTCGTAGCTTGGTCCATGATGACTAGTATGCATACAAAACTTTGAGGGGGGTTGGTGAGAGGTCCCATGATGGCTCCTTAATGACTGGTGATTGCTGGAGGGGCACCAGGGTAGGGTGAGAGGAGGACATTCATTGGCAATGGGGGCAGGAGGAACAAAACCGAGCTACCACCTTATAAACCCCCTGCCAATAGAACCTCTGCAATATTTGTTGCAAGGTGCCGTGAACTCCCTTATCCCCTGACAAGGGGTGATTGTGGACCAATTGTAGGACAAGGTCTGTGAAGGTCTGAGGCACCACTAGCTGCCTTTTCCTCCCTTACCCAGTGGGGTCTGAACTCTCCCTGAACAGGACTCCCTGTTCCATAATGAAGCCAGAAAGACCAGCCTGAAGGGGGGGGGGGAGACCCGGGCTTGCTTATCTGCCCCCCCCCCCCCCAAGGGCCAGATCAGCCTTTTGTTCATGAAAGGAGGAAGGGAATCGCTTCATGAGCTCCTCGGGTGCCCATGGCATCTCCTGCTCAACCCTAATTTTCAAGTCATTCAAGCTCTGTCCACCCGTTCCTTTCTGTGGTCGGATTTGTCTTTTCTCTTTTTATCCGGAGCGGCTATCACATCTCCGCTAAAAGGGAAGAGTTGAGAGGGGGTATCCTCCTCCTCTTCTTGGGGCCTGTCTTCCCCAAGAAGCTAACCCATCCCTTTAAACAGCATGTAAAGGAAGGCCAATCCCACCCTAACACTAGGGGATGGGGTAACTTGGGGAGCACCGCCAAAGGGAGTTTCTTGCTAAAACCGGGAGCCTGAATGTGCAAGTTATATACAGGATAGGAAGTAAAGCCCCATGAACACACTGAATCCTCACAACCCCTTTATATCTATCCCCTTTCCCCCCGGAGACCCACCCTTATGACTTGCCAGTGCTTCTGGGAGGTCATGCTCTGTTCAGCCACCGTATCGAGTAGTGCCTTGGTAGGAAGTCCCTCAATGGAAACTTCTAGGAAAAACTCTTTCCCTGGTCCAGGTCTTACGCTTCCCACCAAACCCAGCCAGGCCTTGTACTCTCTCTTCAAATGCCTCCTTTTCCCACTTTGGAAGCATTTGTAGTCTTCCATTTGTCTCTCCTACATAGGGAGTTTTTCTCTTTCCCCTTTTACCTCCGGGGCCCATTACTAAAACATCCCGATGGTTTCCCTGGTGGAGAGGTCTAGGGGAGATCCCTGAGTCAGCCAGAGCAAGCCGTGCCTCGCAATACAGCTCAGCTGCCTGGGTAGCTTCCTCTGTGGTTCGGCAACCCTTCTTTATCAGCCACCCTTTTACTTTCCCCGGGATTGCAAAGAAAAACTGCTCTAGTACTATATCCTCCATTATATGGGCAGTTGTCCTACCCTTGGCCTCTAGCCATTTGGTTGTTATGTCCCTTAACCTCTGAGCTAGGGCCCGGGGTTTTTCATCTTTCGCCAGTATGGCTTTTCGGAAGACTCTTCTGTAAGAGTCCTCTGTTAGGCCATACCTCTCTTTTATGGCTGCTTTAATGGCTGTATAGTCTGTGGCCTGCATGGGGGTTAATGTTCTATATGCGACCAACTGGGCAGTCAAAGAAACAGCCAATCTGACAGCCCAGTTTTCCTGTGGCCAGCCCTCGACAATAGTCACCCTTTCAAAAGTCCCCAAAATGTCCTCTATATCATCTGTATTAGTAAGTTTTCCAAAAGAAAAGGGCCCATATGGTTGTAGTCCTACCAGGTTAGCAAGGGCACTGGCAGAGTCCTGCACCACAGATGATCCACTTTCCTTCTCTCCAGTTGCAGTCTTAAGGTCCAGAAGGGGACGTTGTTGTTCCTGCATGGTCACCAGGGCAGTTTGCTGGGCCCTCAAGGATTCCTCTTGCTGCTTCTGAAATTGCACAGCCATCCATTAAAAAACATCTTTAGAATCCATCTAGAGGTGTCCTGCAAGAAAACACAAACAAAAAGAAACCAAATGTGGTCCCCTAGGCAGCCACCTAAGCCCTCATCTCACAGGGCCCTTTCACCTCTATTCCAGCAGCTTCACCTCCTCTGCCTATCCCAGGTAACCACAAAGCCCACCCCGGGTACCCTTACCAGGCATGGCCACTGGAAATCACATGGACTGAGGAGTTGGTCCGAGTTCCTTTACAGGATTCTTGGCCAATGCACCACTGTGTTGCCATGGGATGGGTTCCAAGGCAACTGGAGCAGTCGAAGCACTGTCCTGGGTTCCGCAGCCTCAAGTCTAGGTTGGGCTTTCCAAACAAACACCCACAAGCATTCCTCTCAGGTTCATAGCAAAGTCCAGAAAACAATTCTGATATGCCATCTTCCACACACTGGGCTTCCTTCAGTCCCAGAGTTGGGCGTGGCCTCTCCTTCTCAAAGTAAAAAAGTTCAGAACAGAAATGCACACAAAGTCACAAGTAGCCGAATCAATCATCCAGGTTCAAACCCAGAATCTATCTCAGAGCAAAACAATGTTGCGCAGCTGCACAGTAAATAGCTGTGTAGCTACCTCTCCCTTCCACCCTTCAGGTTCACTATAAACTGGCTGAACCTGCCCCAGGGCTAGAGCTTTCAATGTCCTATCCACAGTACCTCCATGGGTTCCTGGTCCTTACTGTCCTCATACGCTTGAGTTTCCATAGCTTCTTCCACCTGGGGCGGATCAGTGGATTGGCCCTGTTCTCTCTTAGAAGGAGTTGTGGAAGGAGGCACCTTCTCTTCTAAGGGCCAGGCTGAGTCTTTCCTGCCCTTGCTGGTTCTGAGTTGTCTACAGGACTGCAAGGGAGCCTGCACTATCCCAAAGATACCCTTCTCCGCACTCTCTAGTGGCTGATCACCACACTCTGCCTGACTCTTTTCCACTCACAATGAACCATCTACATGATCGTATCTTTACGTGCTGTATATTCTAATTTCTTTCTACTTTAAGTCTTTATGTAACAAAAGCACTTCTCTGTCCCTCACCAGGCTGAACCTAGAAACAATTTATCCTCTCTCTCATGCATTCCTTTCTGTAGAGGGGTCAGAGATACTAAAGTCACATCTGATTAGCTAGACGTGGTCTATTACATCACTGCATTCCAACTCTGGAAAAAGGCTTAAAGTTCTATAAACAAATAAGTAGGATATAGTACACAACAGGGCATCCATTAAAGGATTTCAATTCATGCTCCAGATGCAGTGTGAGGTAAGAAGCCGAGGGCTGAGCACCTTCATCACGTGGGAATCATGTCAAGTATGTCAGTGATGTCATGGAGGCTCCACTGATCCTCTGCAGCACCATTAGCATTTAGAATTCCCAGGCCTGGTCCAGGGCTGGGAGTGCTGTAGAGGAGTTCAGCAGTGAAATGCTGTGGCTTGTAGTAGGACAAGCCCAGTGAGGGAGGAGTAGTCTAATGGTTAGTGTGGTGGGCTGAAAACCAGCGAAAACCAGTTCAAATCCCATTTCTGCTGCTTGTGATCTTTATCAAGTCACTTGACTTTCCATACCTCAATACAGACTTAGATTGTAAGCACTCCAAGTGTAGCAGCAAAGCGCAGACAAACCAATGATACCAGCAGTCTGTTCAGAAGGTCCAAATCATTTATTTGTGCACAAGTCTCGAACCAGTCAATTTCAAAATGGCTGAGCAAAGTTTTCAAGCATTACAACAACTTTTATAGACTCTTGTTCCATTCTAGGTATAGAAAAACATTTCATTGGTCCCGGTAACCTCCCGTACCTCCCGTACCTCTTCCATTGTTCCCGGTACTGATAAGTTTATCCAATTATGTCCCTTCAGTGGGCATGACACCTGCCTGCCCCCCTTCTAGTCCCAATTACAATGGTCAGTTCATCAACTTGTTACTTTCACACTCTCAAGGCCATAGAACCAATTTGTGCGTGCAGAGGAGCAGGGTTCTGCAACTCATCTGTCAGCACTCCCAATTATTTCTTTGCAGATGTACTTTTTCTTATCAGTAACTTTTAAACATGTCTTTCTGTGTTTTTCCATCTTTCAGCTCTGCAATTCTGCCTACCTAAGCTAATTCAATACTTCTACTGAATTCTGTCTTACAATAGCAGCATATTGGGGGATGTGCAATCCTATATGCCTCTCCACAGGCCTCATTTACAGGTCAAGCTAGCCATGCTGGCCTGCTTATGTTCAGACACCGTGGGTCACAGGCCTGCACCTGCCACATTCCCCCCTTTGATTAATCTCACCCTATTACTCAATAAGGTGTGAGAATTAAATCACCTTTAGAAGAATCACATCATGATTGAAGGATTTCGACTAGGACTAGCTTTATATAAAGCCATTATTTTAGTTGCGGTCTTCCGCTCTACTGTACTATCAATAGCATTATGAATGGAACGCATACAACATGGGATCAAACATGGTAATAAGAAGATAACAGCAACAAGGATTAGTACTAAAACAATGAAAGTCTTAAATCCTCCCAGCCAAGAGAAAAGGTTAGCAAACCAGTTAGGAAATTTCAATGAGTGCCAAGTCTGTACTGGCACATAAGCATGTCTTTGCATATCTTTAGCAATTTCTTCAACTACTTGACCTTTATCGTCTATTTTCAAACAGCAATTAGTTAAATTCAGTTTACCACATACTCCTCCTTCAGCTGCTAACAAATAATCAAGTGCTAAGCGGTTCTGATATATAGCAGTGCGCATCTGAGTACTTTGTCTAGCTAAGAGCGTAAGAGCATGACTAGTTTCATTGGTTATTATTTCAACTACTGCTTGTAAGCGAATAATACGATTAATCATATAAATTGGAGTACGATAACCATACATACCATCATCATTCCAAGTGGCAGGCCCATAATACTCAATGATTCTTTCTGGTGGCCAATCATCACCTTGCCACTTCTCCCACTTGCCTGTCTGTAAGGCTTCTCTTTTCTGTCTCAATGCTCTTTTGTGTCGGTGGGTAGTGTATACAGGGTATCCTAATTGTTCTCCATGTTCAGTGTTTAAAAGAAAGAAGGAAGGTCTGATGGTTCCTAAGACACATGCCCCTCCCCAGTGGGGCGGGAGTTGTGCATATGCTCGGTTTCCACAGATCCAATATAGACCAGGTGGGGCTTGCCAGGCTTGGACTTTGGCAAGGTTAGTCCATAGACCAGCAAGTTCAGGAAATCTGGCTAATGGGTTAGGAGGTTCAGGATGTCTGATTCCTGACCACCATGCTGTCTTTTTGGTCGTGGCATTATAGTACTTCTGGCTAAGACAGACCAGCTGTCCTACCTTCTGGGTGAACTGGGGTCCAGTTCTGGCATAGCAAAGACGTCCAACGATTGAGTGCGCTAACACCCATTCACTGGTAGCCTTGTGTAATTCAGTCTGATTATAAACCATAGAATAATTCAATTCTTGGGCTTCCCATGGCCACTGGTCTCCCATTTGGGTTCCGCCACAAAAATAGCAATCTGAGATCTTAAGACTAGATACTACTGCTCCGGCTAATTCTAGAAATAAATTCTGTGAAGGATGAGGGATCTCAAACTTATTTACATGCATGGCTTCATAAAAGGTATTATGAATATGATATTTAGATGACTTATGGGCTTGAGTATTCAATCTGATATACACAATGGTCCCTGGATCTATTGCTCCTCCAGCAATACGTAAACCAAACTTGTATCCTTGTTTCCATGCATGGGGATTGTGTATACGTAAGTGTAAGGGGTTGCAAGCATCTTTCTGACATTTATCATTTGTGGTTGGCTTGGTTAGAGTAGCCATTCGTTATCTATTTTCTCATCAGTTATACCAGTGTTCCAGGTAGCATAAAAAACACATCCCCAATACGGGCAATAGTAGTCTGCTGCTGGTGCAGTACTATAGCCTGATCCCGTTTTACCTGTACACTTCCACCAATTTGTGGCACCTTCTGGACACATATACTTATGGTCATTTCGATACGCTTTCTCCCATGTACCACAGGTGGACTGACTATCTCTATTAATGGCATTACATGCATCAAAATTCAAAACAGCAGGTTTAGTAATGTCCTTAAGTGGTGGTGTAGCAGCTAATATAGGTCCATCTGCATCCTTCCATCGTATTTCCAACGTATAATAGGATGGATTCTGATGCGGATTATAGCATGCTTTGATTTTGCCATGAGTGCAAACATTTAGTTCAGTGGTGTTATAGATACACCGAGTTACTGTTCCCTTGCAGGTATAGTAAGAATGATAAAGCAAAGTCTGAGTTACTTTCAGTCCAGTTCTAGTAGAAGTAATGCAAGCAGTGCATGGAGGTAAAGCATAAGTCAGTTCAAAACCTCCAAAGAAGGCAACCAAGGCGAAGCAAAAACAAAGATACATGTTGATGTTGATTGGAGTTCTTCTGAATCCTCAGCTTGCTGATCTTGATCACGACGGTCTTTTATTCTTCGTCCCGTTTGCTAATGAAGCAATTTAACGGGTGCTGAGTGTTGATTGAAGATCCTCAGGTTGTCCAGTACACATTGACCAACTTTTTAGCAATTTCAGTTGGCTTGTGAAATCTGGCTTAGTCAATGTAGTCTCAAAGTAGTGTGTCAAATCACACACAAATTGGGTTCGTTGAAACAAAACTGTTGCTGCATGGAAAACAGCAATCCTCTTCAAAAGACTTGGCTACTGCAAAGCACTTGTGATGAAGTGTCTAAGCTGCTGGTTGCCGTCTCAGAGTAACTCGCAAGGGTGCATCAGGATGCTGTTCTGCTGTCCACTGCTCTGGTTCAGGATCGGCGGCGGGCTTGACTCTGCTGTGGTGGATCCAGGCGTCGATCTCGGCTACCTTTACTGCAGTTGGGGTAGACAGGATGACGGTGTACGGTCCCTTCCAATGGGGTTCCAACGGTGTCTTCTTCCAATCTTTGATCCACACCGAAGTACCAGGCTGATAGGGATGCAAGGGTTCCGTCAAGTTGATAGGCAACTGGTCTTGGATCCACGTATGGAGAGTCTGCAGAACAAAACTAAGAGCTAGGAGTTCTTGTCTGGTTACTTCTGAACCAATCTGGGCTAAACTTCCTTTGACTCCCTGCACTATTGGTGGGGGTTTACCATACAAAACTTCAAAAGGGGAAAATCCTGTTGACTTTACAGGAGCTGAGCGTATTCTGAGTAAAGCTATGGGGAGCACTTGGGGCCATTTCAAGTGTGTCTCCTGACAAAGCTTGGACATTTGGGCTTTCAAGGTATGATTCATTCGCTCAACTTTCCCTGAACTCTGGGGTCTGTATGCAGTGTGGAGTTTCCATTGTATCTGCAAAGCTTTTGCTAACTGCTGAGTAACTTGGGAGACAAATGAGGGTCCATTGTCTGACCCTATTACTGCTGGGATTCCGAATCTAGGGACAATCTCTCTCATCAAGACTTTGGTAACTTCTCGGGCTTTCTCAGTTCTGGTTGGGAAGGCTTCTACCCACCCAGAGAAAGTACAAACTAATACTAATAGGTAATGGTATCCATTGGCTTTTGGCATTTCAGTAAAATCAACTTGGAGGTTGTGCATGGGGGTGACACCTCCTGACTGAACTCGGGGTGCCGTTATAAGGCCTTGCTTGGCATTATTTTTGGCACAGGTTAGACATTGACGTGCTACTGAGGCTGATATGGTTGTCATCAGAGGGATGTAGAAATGTGGTCTGAGTGCTTTTTCCATAGCACTCTTCCCATAGTGGGTGGCTTCGTGGAAAGCTTTGACAAAGGATGGTCCTAACAGTTCAGGAATTACTATTCGTCCAGGAGGTTGACTGCCCTCTTCTGGTGGCAGCTCAATCCATCCATCTTTCAGTATTCCATCTTCTCTGTTACAATAGTAATCCAATTCTTTGGTGGTATATCGTGGGGTCCATAGATTCAAAGGTACTGGAAACAATGCTGCTTGCATTGGCATAGCTTGTGGGGCAATCTGTCCTGTCATAGCTGCTTGTCGTGCTGAGGCATCTGCAAATCTATTTCCTCGGGCAACTTCTCCTTTTCCTGCTTGATGTCCTCTACAATGCATGACAGCTACACGTGTTGGGGCCCAAACTGCATCAAGTAACATCAATATCTCGGGACCATACTTGACTGATTTTCCTCCGGATGTGATGAGTCCTCTTTCTTTATAGAGAGCTCCATGGGCATGCAAGGTAGTGAAGGCATATTTGGAATCTGTATATACATTTAGCACAAGTTTTTCTCCTAACAACAATGCTCTGGTAAGTGCTATCAATTCGGCTTTCTGGGCTGATGTTCCTGAGGCTAGAGCTGATGATTCAACTACTTCGTGTTGAGTGACGACTGCATATCCGGCACAGCGTCGTCCATCAAGGATGAGACTGCTCCCATCAACATAATAGATTTGGTCAGGATTGTCTATGGGCACATCTGTCAAGTCGGGTCGACTGGAGAACACAGTTTCCATGACTTCGATACAGTCATGTTCTGGGAGTTCTTCACTGATGGGTATCAAGGTAGCTGGATTCAAGGCATGGCTCACTTCAAGTTGTATCTGTGGGTTTTCACATAACATGCTTTGGTACTTCAACATTCGGGAATTGGTGAGCCAATAATTTGCTTTTTGTTCCATAAGGGCAAGGACTGCATGTGGCACAGTGACTCGTATGTTCTGTCCTAGTGTGAGCTTGTCTGCTTCACTCACTAGTAGCGCTGTAGCTGCAACTGCTCTCAAGCAAGGTGGCCATCCTTTGGCCACAGGGTCCAATTGTTTCGATAGGTATGCTACAGGTCGCTCCCAATTTCCCAATTTCTGAGTCAACATGCCTAAGGCATTTCCCTGTGCTTCATGTACAAACAAGTGGAAAGGTTTGTGGACATCTGGTAGTCCAAGTGCTGGTGATGACATCAATTCTTCCTTTAACGTCTTGAAGGCTGTATCCTGCTCAAGTCCCCACTCCAGTGGCGACTTTTCTTCTCCTTTTGTGGCTTCATACAGTGGTTTGGCAATTTGGGCAAAGTTAGGTATCCAGATTCGGCAATATCCTGCCGCTCCCAGAAAGGCTCTGACTTGCTTTCTGGTTGTTGGAGTTGGAATTCTACATACTGCTTCTTTTCTTTCTCTGCCTAATCTTCTGCTTCCTTGGGTAATACGAAAACCCAAGTATTTCACTTCTTTTTGGCATAGCTGTGCTTTTGCTCTGGAAACTTTGTATCCAGCTTCATCTAGTAACTGCAAGAGGTCTTTGGTGGCTAGTATACATTCACTTTCTGATATGGCAGCTATCAACAGATCATCCACGTATTGGAGAAGCACTCTCTTCCCCGGGGCTACTGGATAGCTTGAAAGGTCTTGATTTAGTGCAGCGCTAAAGATGGTAGGCGAATTCTTGAATCCTTGGGGGTAATCTTGTCCAGGTGAGTTGGCCCCCTCTTCCAGAGATGGGGTCCTGCCATTCAAATGCAAACAATATTTGGCTTACAGGGGCTAATCTTATGCAAAAGAATGCATCTTTCAAATCCAGTACAGTGAAATGGGTAGCTTCAGCAGGTATCAGTCCTAGAAGAGTGTAAGGATTGGGTACAACTGGATGTATGGTTTCAACTGCATCATTTACTCTTCTCAAATCTTGTACTGGGCGATAATCATCTGTCCCAGGTTTCTTTACTGGCAAAAGTGGAGTGTTCCATGGGGATTGACATACTTTCAGTAGGCCATACTCGAGCAATCTTTGTAGGTGGCGATGAATGCCTTCAATTGCGGCTCTTGGGAGAGGGTACTGTTTGACGTGCACTGGTGTAGCACTAGGCTTGAGGGTTACAATCACTGGAGCTATATGCTTGGCTAGGCCTGGGGGACTGCCTTCTGCCCATACTCCAGGTGGTGCATCGATGTTCTTTAAAGTTTGTTCAAAATAGGTATCTTGGATGGAGTCATCAACGTAATACCTCCATTCTTCTTCTCGGGGTACTGTCAGCAGCATTACTCCTGCTGGTTTGGCTTGGGAATTTACTGTCATTTGCATTTCTCCTTGTTCAGAGAAAGATATCTGTGCTTGAAGCTTGGCTAGCATATCTCGTCCCAGTAGTGGCACTGGACATTCGGGCATGTAAAGGAATTGATGAGTTACTTGCTGTCCTCCTAGACTGCATATTCGATTTTGAAGAAAAGACTTTGTGGCTTTGGCACCAGTTGCTCCTATAATGGTGACTGCTTTTGTAGTGAATGGGGCTATCTTTTTGTCTATTACTGAATGTTGTGCTCCAGTATCAACCATAAAGTCCATAATTTGGTCTCCTATTTGTATTCCGACCATAGGCTCCTGGAGACCTAAAGCAAACTTGGAGCCCGGTCTGTCCTAATCCACGTCATTCTCATCATGGGCTGGTGTGGCCAATGCTTGAATGGCTCCTCCTCTCTCTCGCTGGAATTGTTCTCGATTGGCTCCTCCTCGGCTTCGTGGATAGCCTCGTCTTTCTTCTCGCCACTGATGACTGCTGTCGTCATCGTGCTGGGCGTCTTCGAGTTGCGGGCACGTATCTCTCCAATGTCCTTCCTCTCTGCAATAGGCGCATTGGTTCACGCCTAGTCTCTGGGTCCGGCCTCCGCCTTGACCCCGCCCTCTTCCTCTGCTCCTTCGACTAGGGACACCTCCCCTTTTCTGTTCCACTATGGCCGCAGCCAAAAAATCAGCTTTCTTCTTCATCTTTCTATCACATTCTCTCTGTCTTTCATTATCACGATTCACATACACTTTATGAGCGACTTCCAATAACTGTGTTGCATTCATGCCCGCAAACCCTTCTAATTTCTGTAATTTACGTCTAATGTCTGGTTGAGACTGGTTTACAAAAGCAGAATTCACCATACATAAACTTCCTGGTGCCTCGGGATCATAGGGAGTATACATTCTGTATGCTTCAGTTAATCTCTCATAAAAATCTGCTGGGCTCTCATCTATCCCTTGGATGACTCCTGCAACTTTGGAAAGGTTCATAGCTTTTTGGCCCCCCCTTTTCAGGCCTTGTAAGAAGCCTTGGCGAAAACGGGCTAGGGCTGTGGATCCTTCATCTGTATTTGGATCCCATTGGGGGTCTTCATTCGGGAATTCTCTCTGAGCTGCTTCCCGACGGTCTATTATATTCTGCCCCTGTGCCGGAGCTACAGGGTTTTCTGCCATCCATTCAATAGCTGCTTTTCTAATTCTTGCTCGTTCTTCTGTAGTGAATAGGGTGGTCAGGAGCTGACGGCAATCTGGCCAAGTGGGTTGGTGAGTTTCCATAATACTAGTTACTAATTCTGTCAGCTCCTGGGGCTTACTAGTATAGGAGGCATAATGCGACCTCCAATTTAATAAATCAGTTGTAGAGAAAGGGATATACACATAAGTTAAGGGTCCCGCTACCACTTCATCATTATCATTCTTTACGGGCATTCCCGGGACTTGCCGTAAGGGAAACATTCTGGCTGTCGTAGGTGTCTTTTGGGATCTAAGGGTTATTGTCGTAATTGCCTTTGAAGGAGTCACTTTCTTTTTCTCAACAGGTTTTGCTTTGGGTTTAGCTTTTACTGGCGTGCTAGTGCTAGCGCTGGCTTTCTCAATTACTTGTACACTGTCCTCCTCGTCTGGGGGATCCTCTCTTTCTCCTTCTTCTATCTCCGCTTCTAGCTCACTTTTTATGTCCTCCTCTTCTCTTTCAATTAATTCCTCCTCTTTCTCCCCTCCGGGAGGTGGATCTGGAGTTGGGTCCCGCTCCGGCTCCGGCCGTCTCTGGGGCTCTGGGGCAGGACGCCGGGCTACTCTTATTGGACCTGGGGTTCGGGGCTGCCTGTGAATTATTTCTGGGGAATCAGGATCTACCAGGATGGGCTTCTTTCTGGCTTTCTTATCCTGCTCTTTCATTTTGGGCTGTTCCGTTTTCTGTCTAGAATCTGTTTTCGCTAACATTATTCTGCACTGTTCCTCATAACAGCGCTGCGCCCAGGGGGGCGGATCTTCACAAATACTTAACCAGGAATCTATATAGGGGTACTGATCGGGGTGCGCTATCCGCACTCTACGGTGTATTGACTGAATAATCTCTACATTGAACGTTCCCTCTCGGGGCCAGATGGGGTCTAGATCGGGCCACTCCCTAGTACACAAAATCTGCAAACGGGCTGCTGTCATTTTAATACCATAATCTCCTGAATATCCCTCTTTAAAATGTGCGATCATACATTCTAATGGAGTGTTTCTAGTAGACCCCGCCCCTCCCATTTCGATGTGTGCGCGCAACAACAGACAGAAGGGAAAAGGAGGGCGGACCGTGGGTAAGGGGTCCTCACGGTCCTGGAAACGTATAAGGAGTACAAATAACAAGACAAGACGACAATCGCTTCCCCCTTTTCGCGACCTGAACGCGGTCGCCCGGTCAGGAAATGCGCTACTCAGGGGTCCGCCTTCACTTGGTCCGTGCTGCCAGACCTCTCATTCACACTTCGTTCACACAATCATGCTAGCAACGTATCCCAGAATGCATTCGTTTCTATCTGTTCTGACTAGTCTTTTTCCCAATTACAAAAAGGATGAGGGTTTCACCCGGCGAATTCCCATGCGGGGTTACTCGGCCCTTCCTTGAGAGTTGATCATGCTCTCTTACCAATTCCCAATATCTCGAGATTACAAATTCCAAATTCCAAGTTCCAAGTTCCAATGGCAGTACTGCTCTTTCTATTTCTGTCTAGACACCAAAATCAAAACTATACTCACCGGATCCGGTCCTCAAACTTCCCAAGCAGGCGCATGAGTTGGACCTCGGACTCCCCTCACTCGGGTTCGAGGCGTTGGCTCCAACCGGGCCCGGCACCCGCCGAGGTCCGACCAGCTCCCTCCGATACAAGGGACCGGTGGCGCCAGGGAGCAGCCCTCGTCGGAAGGGCGCGATCCCGGCAGGACCAAGCCTATAGAGGCGGAAAGTCGTGGTATATTGCCCTATATACACTTTGATTCCACAACTTCCCGGCCAACGCACCAAGAATATGTAGCAGCAAAGCGCAGACAAACCAATGATACCAGGAGTCTGTTCAGAAGGTCCAAATCATTTATTTGTGCACAAGTCTCGAACCAGTCAATTTCAAAATGGCTGAGCAAAGTTTTCAAGCATTACAACAACTTTTATAGACTCTTGTTCCATTCTAGGTATAGAAAAACATTTCATTGGTCCCGGTAACCTCCCGTACCTCCCGTACCTCTTCCATTGGTCCCGGTACTGATAAGTTTATCCAATTATGTCCCTTCAGTGGGCATGACACCTGCCTGCCCCCCTTCTAGTCCCAATTACAATGGTCAGTTCATCAACTTGTTACTTTCACACTCTCAAGGCCATAGAACCAATTTGTGCGTGCAGAGGAGCAGGGTTCTGCAACTCATCTGTCAGCACTCCCAATTATTTCTTTGCAGATGTACTTTTTCTTATCAGTAACTTTTAAACATGTCTTTCTGTGTTTTTCCATCTTTCAGCTCTGCAATTCTGCCTACCTAAGCTAATTCAATACTTCTACTGAATTCTATCTTACAATAGCAGCATATTGGGGGATGTGCAATCCTATATGCCTCTCCACAGGCCTCATTTACAGGTCAAGCTAGCCATGCTGGCCTGCTTATGTTCAGACACCGTGGGTCACAGGCCTGCACCTGCCACACAAGGATAGGAAAATGCTTACTGTACCTAAATGTGATTCACCTTAAGCTCCTCCTGAAAAAGGCACAAGTCAAATCCAAAATTCCTTCCATTCACTGTCATTGACCAGTGAACACACAGTGCAATGTCCCAGCTCAAACAAAGCAATTCGATACTTCACCCTTGCCTTCTGTAATTCATGTATACTTCTCTATCGTGTTCCTCTATATTATATTACATGGTTGTCATCTCATCAAAGTGTTTGGTGGCTTTCCATGAACCAAAACAGTGACTTGTGAGATGACATCAGAAATCACTGATAAATATACTTGTTTAAAAATATCTTTCAGAGGTTTTGAAATTTGTTGATATTGGTAGAATACTATTTTGTTATTATCTTTCTGATGAAGTCATATCTGAAAATGCTATGGGGGAAGAGTTGGATGCTCTGGTGGATAATCCTTCAGCTAATTTGACCCCTTTTTTTAGAAGATTCCTCTGATACTATATCCACCAGGTCTGCCCTTCTCATCTCCCTTTCTAGCAAGGCTGACAAAATCTTAATCTTAAAGTCCTTTTTTAAACATAAATATTTCCTTTTTTGTGGTGCTAGGATATCTGTCTGTCCAGATGTTTGCTGAGCTTACCTGATGTGCAGGAGAGTTTTTTAGTGTTAAAACCTCAAGTGTTGCAATTAGATGCTCTTGTCTACCTACATTTTCCTTGTAAATGTATGATAACTTATCAAGAAAATGGCTGTACTTGAAAAGCAATGATAGTTTGCTCTTGTTTCTTCAGTGTTAGTGGAAGAATAGGAATACATTTTTTAGCAAATTTATGGGAGGTGTTTTCCCCCTAGATTATTCTTTTTTTAAGGTTTAATTTGCCCTTTTTTATCTGGGTTATTCTCCCTTGCTGTGGACTATAGCCTCTTCTTGTATCTCTGTAATAGTTGGTTTTCTCTTTTTCTTTTTGTAATATATGGAAAAGAAGGCTTTTCCTTTTGCATTTTGTTGTGAGATGTATTATGTCAGAAATTTTCAAATTAAAAAAAGAAATCTCTGATAAAAATGTGCTTTTTATTATACTACAGCTTTTGACTGATTTCATATGCTCATGGCTTGGTTCTTACAGATATTTTCTATCTTTCTTTCTTTTTCAGGCCTTTCCCCAAATGTTTCCACCACTTCAACACCCAGTTGCGATGCTTCAACTCCCAAAAGCCTTACCCCACTGCAGTCTTTCCCAGCAGTCACCCCTGAATATGAAGAAGAGCTGGTTATGGATTCTACACGCTGCACTGAAAGCACATCTGAGTTCTTGAAAGCTAAGACAGGAGACAGACCCCAACCAGAAGGGGCAAGTTGTGATATGGCCATAAGCGGCCCTCCTATTGGGTTGCCAATGACTTCAGTTGAATTAAAAGAATGCAGGTCTTCCCCTGGGCAAGATGCATTGACAATGCTCAAAGAATGCGCAGGCGCCAAGGCTATCAATGAATCCCTGAATATGAACAACCTGGATACCAGGATAGTGATGGGTGAAGAAACACAGAGCAGCAACAAAGAAACAGGTGCAGGCGATGTTCTGCACACCCTGCTCTTAGACACCAAATTGCCAATGGTGGCTGCTTTAGATACAGCACTAAAAGCAAGATCTTCAGAAACTGATTCTGAAGAAGAAAGTAGTACAGAAGACACACTTCTAGAGGAAAGTCTGGAGAATGACCTGACTACGGAAAAAAACAGCGCCATGGTGATGTCTGCAAAACATCCTTGTCTGGAAACAAACTCCTGCATTTCTCAGACTTTCAACCAGTTGCATTTGGAACTTGAAAAATCGCAAAGAGAAACTACTCTAACAGAGCAGATGCTTTCTCAGGGTGAAACCATGACTGATGTGCCTTCAGACTCTTATGAACCTACCAAAGAGCCCCTTACTGATCCCCCTGACACAGATGCCCAGCCCTTACAGAGCATGCAGACCTATAGCGTAGATCCAGACCTTTATTTCACAGCTCCATCAACTCCTACTAAAACCACATATCCTCATCTTAAACATTATTCTTACTTAAGGGACAGCCTGAATGAGGATCAGAATGACATGGAAAATGAAGGACTGTGCTCTCCTCCCACATCTCCTTCAGGATCCTACATTACTGCTGAAGGAAGCAGCTGGTCCTCCTCTGGCACATCCAGTGCATCTCCTTCATGTTCTCCAAACTTGATGGCTGAATCAGAAAACATAGACACTTCTAGTGCTGGTGTGGAATTGTTTTATGGACTTCCTGAAGACTTTTCAGATGTTCCAAGGCTTTCTTATCTTTCCTTTCCACGAACAGAGCAGGAGACATGCACCATTTCTGGAAAAGATTCCTCTGGAAGTAACCCAGGTCAGTTCTTACCATCATTTAGTGGCAAGATGAATGATGAGGACACAGCCTATGGACAATGTAGTACAGAGGTGGAAGAAAACGAGTGGGAATCCAAGTTTGTATCTTCTCTGACAAACGTTCCTCGAAAGGATGGAGTTGAAGATCACAATGAATCTGTGAATGTTATCAACCCCATCAGTCCTGCGCAAATGGAAACCCTCCACTCTTCAGACTTCTCATCCGGTATCATCCCAGTATTTCAGTCATTAAATGATCTAAACAGCATGCCAGAAGCAGAAGCAACATCTCCAACTGAAACTGAATCTTCGACCGAGCTGCCATATGATTTTGTTGGGACTGATTCAGATGGCACAGAGAATGACCAGATGATCCCTGCTGCTCTCCTGCCCTTTTGTGGAAGTTTGATCTTTGAGGCAGAATCAATGGAGATCACATTGTTTCCCCAAGGAGAATCTGTGGAGAATGATGTGATGTGTGACATTGAAGATGATGATAGCACCTCTGCTTCCTTCCTACATTCTCTGTCAGAGTCCTCCATTAATGAAGGAGTGGATGAATCTTTTGCTTTCCAAGATGACACTTCAGAGTCCTCTGATTCAGCATCATATGAGGGAGAAGAAGATGAAAAACGTTATAGCACTGAGCAGTATGCTGTCATATCAGACTCCACTGAAGGATACGCAGCAAAGCTTGGGGACATAGAAAAGGAATCTTCAAACTATGAAAGTGAGAGTGAAATGGAGACTTCTTCTGACTCATCTGAAACTGATGAAGAATGTGCCGTGTTTGCGGCACTCGATATGGATTCAGACAATGCTACAACAGCAGAAGGACAGATAAGATCAGAACTGCACTTACTGGCAGATCAACAGGAGAAGGTGGAAGCAGTAATGAGGGACGGTCAAGAAAACGTAGGGCATGAAACAGATTCTTTCACTCATGCTGAGGTGCCAGAAAGAACAGATGCCACTAGGCTACCACCCCAATCAGAAACTCCAAGATTAGAAGACTCCACTGTCATACAGAAGAATGCACCCAAATCTGAAAAAAGCTCATGGTATCAATCCATGGACTCTTTCAACGGCAGCAGCAGCGGTGCTTCTCAAATGGATAGAAACAACCTTTTAGGACCAGGTTGCACAGTGCAAAGTGAAGAGAATCCAGTTGAGGCTCACGCTGCACTTTTAGAATCTGATCTAGATTTGTACATGACTGGGTCAGATCATGCAGAAGACAGTCAAGAGGAAATTGGATCTTTATCTGATAATTCTGCTGAGCAACAGACAACCCTGTCAGAGATGGAAGAAGCTCTGGAAACAGGTGTTCCCAGTGATGGAGAATGTTTAATTGCCTGCTTTGATACCGACGAAGAGCTTGAGACATTTACAGCAGTCCATGGGTCTCCAAACCATGCAATGCTATTAGGCCAATCTGTAAATACACAGTTAGAAACCGTCACTTCAGAAGTAATGCAAGACCAAACGGAGAGAGAGTCAGTAATAGCAACTTTTGAACAGCCAACACCATCTCCTCTCAGAACAAATGAATTAGAAGACAAAAACAGTATTCAAGTTGAATTGAGTGTTCTTCAGTTGGAAAGCAGGTTGATGGAGTCTGAAGAACAATTATTAAAATATGCAGACAGGGATAGTGCTGTAAAGACCGAACAGGCAGAAAATGTGCCCACTGTTGAAAAAACAGAACTAGAAAATATTATGCAAATCTCCGACCTAGAAAAGAAAGAAGATGAATCAGAAATTGAGACAGAAATGACCTGTGAACTGATTTTACAGCAGCCAGAAGAGGACAGGTTAGATATCATGCCAGCAGGAGAATGTCTGATTGCATGTTTTGACTCTGAGGAAGAGCTAGAGGACCTCACTTCTCTTGATCAGATCAATAACAATGATGAACATGTGGAGGCTTATCCTTCAATACAGCCACTAACAAGACAGGAGAACAAGCACCAAGAAGAGCCTAGAGACAAAAATGATCAACTGGAGAGAATGACAGCAAACACAGATTTACAACCAGTATTACTACCTGCAGAAACATTTTCAGAATCAAACATAGAAGCATTGTCCAAGATAAACATGCAAGATGAAAGGGATTTCTCAGAACCACTCACCCTGCCTACAGCCCCAGATGAATTAAGAGCCACCCAAGCAGCTACTACTGAGCAGCAGATACACAACAAAAGCACTTCTGAACAATCTTCACCACAGTTAGATCTAGCAGAGACCAGCAATTCCAGTCTAAGTGAAACTACAGAAGTGAAAGGCATATTTTCTACTAGCAACATGGTTTCTGAAAACAGCCCAGAAATAAACACAAACATAAACATCTGTCAAAAAACAGATAACCTCAGAGAAGGTATCATAGAAGGGAAAGAGGAGACAGGTTTATATGATAACTTACAATCAAAGTCAACTTTGGATGAGCCATCTGTACCAGTGACGGCAGATGCCAATCCAATGGGCGCTGCTGAGATACAAGAGAGCTTGGTGGAGTGCGTCAGTGGTCTTGAACTGAGAGATCAGGAAAGAGACAGCACCTCGTGTACATTAGCAGGGGAAGAGTCCTCAAAGAGCTCTTTCCCAGAGAATGTTCAGTGCAACAACACAGAAATCTTTCCAATAGGACCTGATTTAGAGCTCAAAGGCAACGAGGGCACAAAGGAATTATCTATGCAAAGTGCCTTGGTGCCACAATCAGAAACACAAGTACCTAGAGTCATTGAGTCATCTGAAACCAACAGTAGGACAGAACAAGTACATAATGTAGAAGAAGGAGAGCAGTCCACCTCCAAAGATCCACCAGATAGAGACAGTACATGTCATCATTATGAGAAAAAGGAGGAAGGCACGATTAACCCACCAGCTCTAGATCCTGAAAATATAAAGGATGTGCTAAAAGATCTCAGGGAATCCACTCTTCCTACTTTTCAGGATAATGATAACTGTATGGCAATTACCCAAGAACTGAAATCTGATCTTGCTTCCGAACAAAGTTCCAGTTTAATAGATAAACATAGATCAGAGGATAAGACGCAAACTGAAGAATCGGTTCCAGAAACTCATCTATCTGCCTGCATTTTAAAGCAGCTGTCTGGTGATCTGAGCCTGAATGACAGCAAAGATACAGACCCAGGGAAAAGAACGTGTGCAGTTATAAGTGAAAGTCTGCTAAGTGACAATTCGCCTTTGGAGAAGGAGGTCGTATCTTCTCCTAAACTCACTTTACATAATACCTGCATAAAAGAGGCACCCTCGGACACATTCACCATTTCATTGTCATCTGTGATGACAGAGGAGGCAGTTCCTGAGTTAGGATATGATGCTACAAAGAATGTTCTTCTACCATCAGATTCAAACTCATACCAGACCCCACAAGAAACTATGGAAAGAAGCAAGTCACCTTCTAAAAGCAGCAAACTGACAGAGCCTGGGTGGTCAGAAACTTGCATTCAGAAAATGGGTGGTCAGAAACTTGCATTCTCTAAGCAAGAGGAGGAAAGTAACTTGGACAACATAGAAGGGAGTCAAGAATGCATAAAAGACCAGGGGATGGCATCCACTTATCCATTGTCTACAAAGCCATTAGAGCAGCCTTCCATTTCTTCAAAACAAGATCAATGTATACGTGAATCTGTTGTTACAAGCAGCACACTAACAGACACTCCTTGCCATTCAGATCAGAATGTAGGACTGGAAATCAGTGCTCCTGAAGAGTACCCCTGGAAAACAGACACTAAGACACAGATAGATATAGAAAGTATGTCAGCCTACCATTCTAGCTGCTTGGATTCCTCTGGTGCCTTTTCATTACAAGCATTTGAAGAAGAAAGATTAGGTAGCCTGCAAGAAATAGCGAACATGTTACAGGGTTCCTTTGGCAAGCTGGAGACTTTAGAACTGGGAATTCGGCCTTCTTGTCTTGAAAGCAGTCTGTTGTCAGTGCAACCCCCAAGTGGATTTTCCAGCCTAAAAGACAGTGATTTGGTGGAACCTAAAGAAATCTTACCAGATTCATTGCAGACCAACCCAGAAAACATGCTAGATGCAAAAACCTCACCCCCCTGTAGTCTGAAGGTGCAGCCTGAAGTAGCACAGGGGGAAGATACATGTCACGTCATGAAAGAAACATCAGAGGTGCCTTCCACAGTGGAGAACACTGAAATGTATACCAAAAGCAGGGAGGAAGATGGGCATCTGAATAAACTCAGTGAGCAGACGGTGGCAGATAGTGTGAGAGAGAAAGATGTTGTCACCTGTGGAGAACAACACTATTGGCAGGAGACAACTAGTCCAGACGGTGTTGAGACATATGAGAAAACGAAGGTAAAATCACAAGATCTGCAGCATCGAAAAGCAAGCGAAAACCAGGGAACTCAAATTACAAGTGCACCAGAGGATGCAAGAAGTAGTAAAGAGTACAAAAAGCATCACGAATCATCAAATGTGACCAGGCCATCTGATCTAATGCATAAGCGGCAAGCTGATTTCTCACATTGTCAGACATCTTTAGCTTTCCAGGTTGGTGATTCACAACTTCAGTCTCCATTGTGGGAATCTCGCACGGTCCCATCTTTCTTTCACATTCCACCAGAGGTGCCCTCTACTCATTCTCCTCTCCGTGATGCGTCCCCTGCTCCTCCATGCCCTGGTGCCACTGAACTACCTCTGCCATGTTTATCTTCCCCATCCTGTCATTCAGATGGCAGTGCTCAGGATGAAGGGGACACCTCACAGTTTCCTGTGTCCGAAGCAAGCTCAAGCCTAGAGAACAAACATGCTGAGCACCATTCATCTGTACTGCTGGAATCCAAAAAATATTTAGCAGGTATTTGGTGTTCTCTTACATATTGATTAATTATCTTCTATTCCTAAACAGGATCCACATTGGCCCCATGCAATTCCCAAAGATGGGGGGGGGGGGGAATAGAAATCTCAGGGACATGGCACCAGAGAATTATGTATTTTCTGGGGATCTTTTCCTTCCATTACAAACCAGACATTGCAGTCTCCTCCCATGACTTCCAGGGCAGGATGCTGCTCTTTTCAGAGGATGCCCGGTGGTAGTCTAGGAGACAGAAATATGTGTAGCCATTGAATTGGTCCCTCTCTTCCACTCGTAACCAGAAACCCAGACCATGAGTGCTAGCTTGGAAGCACTCCTGGCACATAGCAGGAAATGATGCCATTGCTGTGCATTGAACTGGCCGTCTGTTCACCACTTCTGGCTAGCATTTAGAAATGGAAGTGTTTGTGGTTGTACTGTATGTGGGAAAGCTGAGAGTGGATGAAGTCTCTGTGGATAAGGGAACATTACTCTGTAAGCAAACTTGGTGACTTAAAGCTTGGGAGAGAGGAGAGATTGTGGGTTTATTTGGAAAAGTCTGTTTTTTATTTCATTAAAAAAACAAAACTAGCTGTTAGCCTGTTTTAGAGGTGTAAAATTAATTTCTGTTAGATTTAGGCAGGCTTCTATAGTCTTACAAGAAAACAGACAGGTATTTACCCACCCACCATAAAAATCCCATCCACCCCAGGCTCATCCCTTAGGGGTCAATATTCAGTGGCAGCTCCCAATGTTTTTAAAGTGTCTGACCATCACCGCTTAAATCAGTGTTTTCCAAACTTGGGGTTGGGACCACAAATGGGGTCACATCATTAGTGGATGGGGTCACAGAAGCATGGCCATTTCCTCATCTCTCTGGACTTTCACTGTGACCTATGCCAAGTCACCAGTCAGCATGTGGCCTGTGAACCAGTGAATATTCCTAGGCCCTTGCCCCCACCTGGGAAAACTTCCTGTTAGACTAGAAACCCATGCTGAGCACTGGGGTCTGTGAGCACACACTGCACACTGACACAGCGGACCCTGTGCTGGCTGCTGCTGCTGATGCCACTACAGTTGCTGCTGCCTTCCTGCTTTAGATGATTGCAGGGAGGGGAAGGAGGCTGGAGATCTGCTATTTTGATTTCATCATCATCTAGGGTCATGTGAATTTTCAGTTGTTAAAATGGGGTCATACGGGATAAAAGTTTGAAAAGCACCGGCTTAAACTAAATCTGGATGTTCAGCACTGGAGCCCAGCCAACAACTGGCACTGAACATCCAGTGTCGCTGCTGAGAAGAATTTCCAGCCGCTAGCCAGATAGCAACAATCACATAAAGCTAGGACACCCATTGACCTGTCCTAACTTTATGTGGTTTGCCTATCCCAGGAGTTCTCAACCCAGTCCTCGGGACACACCTAGCAGGTCAGGTTTTCAGGATAACCACAATGAGTACGCATGAGAGGCAGTGCTTGCAAATGTCTCTCGTACATATTCATTGTGGTTATCCTGAAAACCTGACCGGCTAGGTGTGTCCCGAGGACTGGGTTGAGAACCTCTGGCCTATCCCATTAGTGGATGAACATTGCTGCCAATGCCATACCTAGCCCTGTGTGAATGGCGCAGCCACACAGGGCACAAAAAATAGGGGCACATTTGGGGTTGCCGGCCTTGGCTCCCCCCCTCCCCGTGCTGCTGCCTGCCCTTGCCCTGCCACCGCCGCTTTTCATGTTCCCTTGGCTTCGACGGTGGCGGCGGCAGCAGCGGAGTGGACCTCCAAGTAAAAGAAAAACCCACGCGGGTCTTTCCGACTCTGCGCTTGCATGCTGGCCTGATCCCTCCCTCCTCTGATCTAGGCTTGCATCAGAGCAGGGAGTGACCAGACCGGCCATTCAAACATGGGTCTTTGCAACTCCGAACTTAAATGGCTGGTCCGGCTCCTCTGACACGAGGCTACATCAGAGGAGGGAGGGATCAGACCAGCATGCAAGCACGGAGGTGGAAAGACTCGCATGTTTTTTTTTTCAATTGGCGTTCCACTCTGCTGCCGCCACCACTGCCAAGGGAACACGAGAGGTGGTGGTGGTGGTGATGGGGCAAGGGCAGGCAGCATGGTGGGGGGGGGGGGGAGCCAGCTGGACATGGAGGTGTGAGGTAAGATGGGGAGATGCTGGGCATGGGGCAAATGGAAAATTTGTGATGGAGGCGGCACCAGATATGCAAGTCACACAGGGCGTATTTATGGCTTGGTACAGCCCTAATTGTCGCCAATTGACTGCCTGTTTCTATGGCAACCTGTGGGGATACTCAACAGTACTAATTGGTTAGTGCCACTGAATATTGGGCAGAGTTGGGTTTAGTCAGTTAGCAGGTCCTGCTAACTAGTTAAACCCTTCATTTATAGTCAGTTTTCCTAATTAAGAGAGACAGTGAAATTTGACACCACAGTGTATTTTCATCAGCAAGTGATTAACACTTAACCGATTATTAGCTGTTCATTGGGAAACATACAAAAAATAACAGCAAAAAATATACCTAATAATTCTAAAGGCCTTTAGATTACAGTAGTTTATTCCCCTAACAACTCTAAACAGCTAAACTCACTAATATAACAGAAGTCCAGCAGCAAGATAGGGGCTATCCAGTCTTTTGCACTGTCACATGTACTGTAAGATTATCTCCTAGTTTAGTGGTTCTCAACCCATTTCTTAGGGCACACATAAGCCAGTCAGGTTTTCAGGATTCCCACAATGAATATGCACAAGATAGATTTGCATACAGTGAAGGCAGTACATGAAAAATGGGTTGATAACCACTGTCCTAGTTGGTGAGAAGTCGTATGAGGGCACTCAGTGCAAAGAGCACCTGGCTTTTGCAGACTAGAGTAGTAAACTTAGAAGAGCTGAGACAGACAGAGAGGTATACAAAGGTATACAGAGGAAACCTACAGGGTCATAGTAGAAAAATCCCCTCTCAAGTCCAGCAGCCTCAGTGCTGCCATGGGAGGAGAGGTCACCTGGAAGTAGAACATCTCCTTGGTGTGGCAAGAAATGAACATGTAGCCAGGACCTCCCTCCAGGGGATGCAATATCCTCTCACACCAAGAATGTGTCTCTTAAGGGCTTCTACCAAGGAAGAAAAGGTTAGGATAGCACATTTAGTTGATGATTCGACATTAGGCATGTAGCTAGCTCGGTGGCTAGTGGACATAAAGGATCACTTAAGTCACTTGCCTGTCTAGTGCAAACAAGGCCAAGCTGCCGCTGCCTCCTGCTGCCACCAATTCCGTCTTGGGGGGAGGTGGGGGTGGCAGTGATAGCGTCAGTATTTTAAAAATGACAGCTTTGTGCCTCGGCTTTGTTGCCTGCAGCAGGCCATGTGCTTCAGCACACATGGCCTGCCGCTTCTGACCCCCCCTCCAACAGTAAGTTGCGTCAGAGGGAGATCAGAAATGGCAGGTCATGTGTGCTGCACCACATATCCTGTCTCAGGTAGCAAAACAGTGGCCCAAAGCCACCCACCTGGGTTGGCTGTCCTAGGTGGCCGTCTCGCTCGCCTATTTGTCAGGCTGGCCCTGGGTGCAAAGGTGGCAGATCTCATATGTCACCTAGATGTGATTCTAGACAGTGATGTGGAGGAGCCAGCTGTCTTGGTACATGTGGGCCCTAACAACATAGGAATGTATAGAAGGGAGGTCCTAGAAGCCAAATTTAGGTTCTAGGTAGAAAGCTGAACTTCAGGACCTCCAGGGCAGCAGTCTCAGAAATGCTCCATGTTCCTTGCACAGAATCCAAGAGGCAGGCAGAGCTCAGGAGTCTCAATGTGTGCACGAGACAGTGGTGAAGGGGAATGTGCTTCACATTTGTTAGGAACTTGGCAACACGCTGGGATGCTGGCGTTAATGTTTAAAAACAAAACAGAGCAGCTTTGAAAGTACATATTGTGGGAAAGCTGACAATCACCCAAGAGTACATGGTTCCGAAAAATGTATCCTTAAAGGATACTACCAAAACAGGGAGGTTAGTGCATCCCGATAGAGAGGTCACAATAAAGATAAAAGTAGCCCAAATGCCTTTAAGTAAAAAGCAGACAGAGTTGAAAGATTCCAAATTACCCCATTAGCAGAGAAGTGAGATGTCAGTATACCAGTGATTCTCAACTCAGGGCTGATTCGAGAACCACTCAACCATGAAGCCCGGTATCCTCTTTCCAACAGTGGCCAATCCAGGTCACAAGTACCTGGAAGGTTCCCCAAAAGGTACATAGGCTCCACAAAATGCTTATCCTGGGGTAAGCAGTGGATTTCCCAGGTCCTCTTTAATAATGGTTTATGGACCTTTCCTCCAGGAACTTGTCCAAACCTTTTTTAAACCAAGCTACACTAAGAGCTTTTACTACATCATCTGGTAATGAATTCTAAAGTTTGATTATGCGCTGAGTGAAAAAATATTTTCTCTTATTACCCTTAAATAAGTTACATTGTAGCTTCATTGCATGTCCCTTAGTCTTTCTACTTTTTGATGGAGTAAACAACCGATTTACATTTACCCGCTCTATACCATTCATTAATTTATAGACCTCCATCATATCTCCCAACAGCCGTCTCTTTTCCAGGTTGAAGAGCCCTAACCTTTAAAGCCTCTCCTCGTAGGGGTGTCCGTCCATCCCCTTTACCACTTTGGTGGCTCTTCTCTGTACCATTTTCTAGTTCTGCTATATCCTTTTTAAGATATGGCAACCAGAATGGCACACGATATTTAAGATGCGGAGGCATTATAATATCCTTTGTTTTATTCTCCATGCCATTCCTTATGATTTCTAGAATTATATTTGCTTTCTTGGCTTCCGCTGCACGCTGGGCAGAGGGTTTCAGCATGTTGTCCATGATGATGCCTGAATCCTTTTTCTGGGTGGTAGTTCTCCGTTATGCATGTCTATTGTGGCTATCCTGAAAACGTGACTGCCTGGGTGTGTCCTGAGGACTGGATTGAGAACCCCTGCTGTATGCAACTGTTAGAAGTCTAAAAAGAAGATGAGAGTGTTAGAATATCTAGCACTGAATGAATAAGTAGATATAATTGGCATCGCAGAGACCTGACTGAAGGAGGATAACCAATGGGACACTGTGGTACCAAGGTACAAATTAAATTGCAATAATATAGTGGAACAAATTGGTGGAGAGGTGGTGCTAATGCCAAACAGGATAAACGTTTTGCTGGGTACAAAGTGCACTGTAAATGCCAGCGGCACTAGCACGGTGCCACCGCTACATGCCCTAGCGTTAGGATTAGGCGTGCTATGGGAGTTCTGGGACTGAGCGGACGTGTCACCCCTTGCTAACCGGGCAGCAGTGATATTGAGCCACTGCCTAGTTAGCTTCCAGGTTCTGCGGCTACCCAAGATATTCATTGCCAATGGCCAGATATAGGCCCCAGCATTGAATAGCCGGGGTTCGTTTTCAGCAGTGACGGCTAGCCATGTTAGCAGCACTAGCCACCGCCGCTGAATATCGGGCCCTTTATGGATAGAAATTCCATGTGAAAAGAGTGAGGGAATAGCACTAGGCTGTACTACCATCCACTTGGCAAGAATAAACAGATAGATGATGAAATGCTAACAGAAATTAGGTAAATTAAGAAAATTAGCAGCATAGTAATAACGGGTGATGTCAATTACCCCAGTATCAACTGGGTCAGTGTCACAACAGGATATGCTAGGGAGGTAAAGTTTCTAGATGAAATAAATGACTGCTTCATCGAGCAATTGGTTCAGCAGCTGACCCAAGAGGGAGCTATTTTAGACCTAGTCCTTAGTGAGAGAGGTAACGGTGTTGGAGCCGCTTGGCAGTAGGGATCATAACTTGATCAAATTTGATTTAATAAATGGAAGGAGGACAGCAAGGAAATTGCCTGTGCTAGCATTTAACTTTAAAAGGGAGACTTTGATAAAGAAAGTAGCTGGAATAAAACTTAAAAAAGCAGCTGTAAAACATTATAGGCCGATATTGAGCTGGGCATTGAATATCCAGTTTGTGTGTCCTGGGGAAACCGCTTCACAGTCTAACCGGGTAGTGGTGATGTTGGACCGTTATCCGGTTAGAATCCACGACTAAAACTAGGCGAGCCAAAAACTTGCCTAGTTTTAGCCATGGAGTGCTAACCTGGTAGCGGTCCAATATTTCCACTACTACTACCCGGTTACCACCATTCTCTGCCCCAGCTCTGCCCCGGAATGCCCCCAACATGACTCAATGCTAACCGGATAGCATCAGGGTGCATAGGGAGCAAAGACGGGGATATTCGATGGCACTAACCATATAGGTGCCATCGAATATGCCCGTTTACTGCATTTACATGGTTTATTGGGCTGTAAATTGTGTAAATACCTTTCCAATATCGGGCCCTATGAGTTTACATCAGGCCTGGGCAATGGCCACCACCGAAGCCTGCTCTCCCCTCCGGGGGATCGAGCTCCTCCGACCAGCAGCTCCGGCGGCCATCTTCCAGGCAGACTACCCAATCGGGGCAGCTGCCTGCAACATTCAAAAGCAAGCGCCAGCAGGCGCGGGAGAACAGCCGGCAGCCACCACCGAAGCCTGCTCTCCCCTCCGGGGGATCGAGCTCCTCCGACCAGCAGCTCCGGCGGCCATCTTCCAGGCAGACTACCCAATCGGGGCAGCTGCCTGCAACATTCAAAAGCAAGCGCCAGCAGGCGCGGGAGAACAGCCGGCAGCCACCACCGAAGCCTGCTCTCCCCTCCGGGGGATCGAGCTCCTCCGACCAGCAGCTCCGGCGGCCATCTTCCAGGCAGACTACCCAATCGGGGCAGCTGCCTGCAACATTCAAAAGCAAGCGCCAGCAGGCGCGGGAGAACAGCCGGCAGCCACCACCGAAGCCTGCTCTCCCCTCCGGGGGATCGAGCTCCTCCGACCAGCAGCTCCGGCGGCCATCTTCCAGGCAGACTACCCAATCGGGGCAGCTGCCTGCAACATTCAAAAGCAAGCGCCAGCAGGCGCGGGAGAACAGCCGGCAGCCACCACCGAAGCCTGCTCTCCCCTCCGGGGGATCGAGCTCCTCCGACCAGCAGCTCCGGCGGCCATCTTCCAGGCAGACTACCCAATCGGGGCAGCTGCCTGCAACATTCAAAAGCAAGCGCCAGCAGGCGCGCCCGCGCTCTGCGGGCCCGCGCCTGAGGGCCTCGCCAGAGGGCCCTTTGGCGTGGCCCTTAGGCGGGGACCAAAGAAGGGGCACCAGAAGACTACTGCACGACAAACAGCTCCAGGCGGCACACTCACACAGCAATCCCATCCAGCCACGAACAACAACGCTGGTCAGTAACCCTGAAATAATACATTCTGATCTGCCAAGATCACATTTGAACAGCATTAAATGACGTGACACTTTTGATGATCTATTGTCAGGCTACTCACAAAGTCACCTCTAGCCTTTTAAACTATGCCGTATCATCTCAGTATTGCTAGTTTCCCTGCTTGAATGTCAATATATTCTGCAAGCCTATAATTTTCTGTACTGTCTGTTTTGCACTACAAGCCTATAAGTTTTTGTACTGTCTCTAGATTGCACATCTCACCAAATTAGACAATGCCACAGCATGTAAACTATGTCAACATAGTCTGCTAGCCTGTAATATTTGTTGTACCGTCTCAGTATTGCAAGTTTCCCAATTTGAATGTCAATATAGTTGCTAGCCTGTAATATTTCTTGTACCACCCCAAGACTGCACATCTCATCAAAATTTATCAAGGACTCAGCATGTAAACTGTAATTGTTCAATCTTGCATCCTCGTAGAACTGCCCTCACATTCTGAAGGATACCCTCTCTATACTGTGCCTCGTATCTGCACTATCTACACCTTACTACTCCAACATCGCTCTTCACCACCTCTTAGCCACAATCTATCGCACGCAATCCAAACCAATAGAATGGCACTCCAGATCGCGGTCATTCTTAGCTTCTACCTTCTCACCCACTGGCTTGGAACATCCCAGGCCCTCTACACGTCACATGGCAAGATTCCAATCCTGAATAGCCATGGAAAAAGATGGAATGGTCCCCCACACTTCAACCCTGGAAATGATGCGCACACGCGCCACTCCCACCTGATACATGTTGCACTCCAGATATCTAAAACATCCAGCCAGGAAAAACCTTTGAGATGCCGACCCCTAAAATGTGCCATCATCAACGCACGCTCCATCCGCAACAAATGGCCCGTGATCCAAGACTGTATCTCATTTTATGACCTTGAGATACTCATGATAACTGAAACATGGCTCTCCCCTGAAGACAACGTCCTCCTTAACCAACTCCTACCCCCCAATTTCTCCATCCACACGAAACATCGGGAAAACAAAAAAGGAGGAGGACTTCTCATAATCTCCAAATCAGACCTCAATTTCCACATTGTAGACTCCTCTAGCACAAACAACTTGGACATCCTCTCTGTTACAAACCAACAATGCTCCCTCAACTTGCTGTATAGAACACCTTCTTCTTCTCCAGATGACCTGCCAACCATTGTTGACCTTGCTGCTAACACACTCAATCCCAAGAAACCAAACTGGATAATGGGTGATTTCAATCTTCCTTCTCTACCCCAAAACCACGCAAATGCTTTCCTTGAAGCAATGGAAGACCTGGGATTCAAACAAATCATCAACGAACCCACGCATACAAAGGGGAACATTCTGGACATGGTATTTACCCCTCACCCAGTCATGATCCAAAACAACAATCCTCCAGTATCAATCGTAGAGGTACCCTGGTCCGACCACAAATTGATCATTATCCAGATACCCATCAACATTGACCAGCCAGACAGAAGTCAACACACAAGCAACACCTCTAGAGCTGCTACCAGATGCTTTCGCCCCTTCGATAGGGAACACATCCTTTCGGAAATCCCATCACTCCTCAACTATAGCTCACCAGACCTTGATGATCTAATCTCTCAATGGAACTCCAGCCTGCTTGCCTTATCACAACGCTCAAACCCGAAAAATACAGCGAGGACAAAAAGAAAAAACTCCGCCCCATGGTTCTCCCCCGAGCTACGATCCTCTCTTGCACAACTACGGAGACTTGAACGCCGATGGCGCCGATCGCGTTCAGAGGATGACCAGACTGCTTACCGCACCCACCTTGCAATACATCGTGAAACAATCACTACTAAAATGAGACAATACCATACCGACACCCTAAAAAGGTCTCTGAATAAACCACGGGACCTCTTCAACTTGGTCAAAGCCCTCTCAAAGGAACCATCTCCCGAACAACATAGCGAGATTCACCCGCAAGAATTTGCCGATTACCTGCAATCCAAGATCGTGCAAACTAACAAAGTGTCAGTAATTTCATACCAAGTTCCGACGGGCCTATCCCCACTGAACATACTCTCCACACCACCCACTAAACTTATCCAGAACACCATATCATCCCTCAACACCTCTACTGCCCAGACTGACCCATGTCCAGCATTTTGGATCAAGGAGCTACGTGATGTGTTCAGCCCTGTCATCGCAAATATAATGCAGATCTCCTTCACAACAGGTTACTTTCCCTCTTCACTCAAGCAGACCTCTATTAGGCCCCTACTGAAAAACCCCAAACTAGACCCCCAAAGAGTTGACTCTTATCGGCCAATAGCCAGCATCCCTCTATTAGCCAAGATACTTGAGAAAGAGGCACAACGGCAAATTCAGGACCACATTGATGATGCTGCTCCCTTAGACAACTGTCAACATGGCTTCAGAGAACATCATGGGGTCGAGACACTACTCACTACTCTATTCAACGACATCATCACAAGAATTGACAACGTCCGTCAAGGTTGTGTGCTTATATTCTTAGATATAGCCGCAGCATTCGACTCCGTCAGCCACGAGATACTCCTCGAAAGATTGAAAGAGAAGGGAATCTGCAACAGTGCACTAGAATGGTGCAAGTCTTATCTGGATGGCAGATGGCAATATGTGAAGTCTGGATCAGAAGAGTCGATACATTTCCATCAAAAGCAAGGGGTACCCCAAGGCTCCTCACTATCCTCCTTACTCTTCAATATTTACATGCAACCCATCTGCAATATCATAAGATCTTTCAATGTGAACTGCCTGATATATGCAGATGACATCCTCTTATACATGCCTTTCTCCACAACTCACATGGACCTAACCCCACTCACGGATTGCTTCAATGCAGTGTCAACCTGGCTCCAATCACAGAACCTACGCATCCAACATAGAAAAACTGAAGTACTTTTCATCACCAGAGACCCCAACTTTACTCCCCCACCCCACGTCAGTGTCAAGGAAGCCGACCTGCAGACTAAAGAGGCAATAAAATACCTGGGAGTAACTGTCGATCAACGACTGGACATGAAAAGTCATATAAGCAATATAGTCAAAGCTGTCTATTTTAAAATCCGTGCACTCAAGCACCTACGCTCACTGTTGGACCCAGAGGACTTCCGAACCATATATCAAGCGCTGATCCTGCCACATTTCGACTTTGCAAATGCCATCTTACAAGGGCTTCCCCAATCCACACTAGCCCCCTTACAGTTGGCCATGAATGCCGCAGCCAGAGTCATCTACGGAGCTTCCAGAAGCGAACACGTAACGCCCATTCTCAAACAGCTGCACTGGCTACCTATCCATGGGAGGATCACCTTCAAAACCCTTCTATTAACATTCAAGGCAATCAAAGGCATTTCCTCCCCCTCACTCACGCATCTTTTCCACATGGTTCCCCCAACAGATCTAGAAGAGCAACATCTGTCAACCTTCTAATCACACCAAAGGCATCGACAAAGTGCAACAAGACAACCACAAACAGAGCGTGCAGTTTCTATATCCCCAGATGCTGGAATGCTCTACCCCCTGATATTAGAGCCATAACCGATCTATATCAATTCAGGAAGGCACTCAAAACCTACCTCTTCATCCAATACTTCCCAGACAACCTTTGAGCCTAGATATCCCTCTCAAGAAATCACCCCTCTAGAGATGCCCCCTTACTTATGATCTGATTTTACCTATCCTGCAGTGTAAATAGCTCATGTATATAGTTAACCCAGTTATCCAAGTTTCTTTTCCCTGTTCAATGTAAAACCAGACACCTTGTCGTATGGTAGTTATGTTACAATGTAAACCGCACTGATGCCGAATAGCGCGGTATATAAGAAACTGTAATAAAAATCTTGGAAGCCCAGGCTAGATATATTCCATGCTTTGAAAAAGGTGGAAGGAAAGCTGAATGACTGCCGACATGGTATAAAGGTGAAGTGAGAGAGGCTGTTATAGCCCCAAACAATCTGCAAAAAATGGAAAAAAGATCTGAATGAAGAAAACAGGAAACAGCACAAGCACTGACAAATTAGATGCAAAGCACTGATAATGTAGGCAAAGACAATTTGAAAAGAAGCTTGCCGTGGAAGCAAAACCTCATAATAAAAACTTTTTCAGGTACATTCCTAGAACAAAGCCTGTGAGAGAGTCAATTGGATCATTTGATGATAGAGGAGTAAAAGGGGCACTAAGGGAGGATAGCGCAGTAGTGGAGAGACAAAATGAATTATTTGCTTTGGTTTTACTGAAGATGATATAGGGGAGATACTCCTGGCAGAAATGACATTTAAAGGTAATGAATCAGAGGAACTGAACCAAATCTCGGTGAACCTGGAAGATGTAATTGAACAATTTGACAAACTAAACAGTAGCACATCACCTGGACTGGATGATATATATCCCATGATGCTGAAAGAACTCAAAAATGAAATTGCAGACCTATACTAGTAATTTGAAAACTATCATTAAACTTGTGTATAGTACCTGAAGGTTGCAGAGTGGCCAAGTTAATGGCAATTTTTAAGAAGGGTTTCAATGCTAATCCAGAAAACTACAGATCAGTGAGCCTGACATCAGTGCTGAGCAAATGGTAGAAACCATTACAAAGAAAAAAAATACTGAACATATAGATAGTCAAGTCTACTGGAACAAAGCCATGTGGATTAACCAAGGGAAATATTGTCTCACCAATCTGCTACTTTTCTTTGAAGTTGTGAATAAACATAGAGATAAAGATGAGCCAGTTGATATGGTGTATCTGGATTTTCAGAAAACCTTTGGCAAGTTTCCTCATGAGCAGAAGCGGCACAAGGGTTTCTGCTGCTCTAGGCAAACCCTCTATGCTGCCACCTCCCCCCCCCCCCCAAAAAAAGACTGCGCCTCTGTCCAACCCATCATACTAGCCCCCTTGCGCTGAAGCATCAGCAGCTGAATTGCCCCTTCAGTGCTGCATTGGGCCATAAAGTAGCCATCCGCATGCACTCATGGCCTGCCTTCCCCTCTGATGCAACTTTCTTGGAGGGCAGGCAGAAGCAGCAGGTTGGAACTGCGCAGACATGCATAGGGGTTTTAAAGTCCACCACGGCACTGAAGGAGCACTTCAGCTGCCACTTCTGGGGGAGTTGGGGTAGTGGTGCCGCCCACCAGGTTAAAAGATAGAAAGCAGAGGGTAGGGCTAAATGGCCAATATTCCCAATGGAAAAAGGTGAATAGTGGAGTACCCCAGGGATCTGTACTGGGTCCGCTGCTTTTTGACATATTCATAAATGACCTGGAAAAGGGAATAACTAGTGAGGTTATCAAATTTGCAGATGACACAAAACTGTTTAAAGTTGTTTAAACCCAAGAGGATTGTGGAAAACTGCAGGAGGATCTGGATAAATTGGAAGACTGGTCATCCAAATGGCAGATGAAATTTAATGTGGACAAGTGCAAAGTTATGCACCTAGGAAAGAACAACCCACACTATAGTTACACGATGCAAGGCTCCACATTAGAAACCACCACCCAGGAAAAAGATTTAGGAGTCATTGTGGATAACATGTTAAAACCCTCCGCCCAGTGTGCAGCGGCGGCCAAGAAAGCAAATAGAATGCTAGGTATCATAAGGAAAGGGATGGAGAACAAAACAAAGGATATTATAATGCCTCTGTATCGCTCCATGGTACGACCGCACCTTGAATATTGTGTGCAATTCTGGTCACCGTATCTTAAAAAGGACATAGCGTTATTAGAAAAAGTACAGAGAAGAGCCACCAAATTGGTGAAGGGGATGGAAGGCTACTCCTATGAAGAGAGGCTAAGAAGGTTAGGGCTCTTTAGCCTGGAGAAGAGACGGCTGAGGGGAGATATGATAGAGGTCTATAAATTAATGAATGGAGTGGAACAGATAAACGTGGATCAATTGTTTACGCTATCAGAGTATAGAAAGACTAGGGGACATGTAATGAAGCTACAGGGTAAACTATTTAAGACAAATAAGAGAAAATATTTTTTCACTCAACGTGTAATCAAACTCTGGAATCTGTTACCGGAGGATGTAGTAAGGGCTGTTAGTATAGCTGGGTTTAAAAAAGGTTTGGACAAGTTCCTGGAGGAAAGGTCCATAAACCACTATTAAAAAGGGACCCAGGATATCAATGCTTGACCCAGTACAAGCATTGTGGAACCTGTGTCTTTTGGGGATATTGCTAGGTACGTATAACCTAGATTGGCCACTGTTGGAAACAGGATACTGGGCTTGATGGACCTCGGTCTGACCCAGTATGGCATGTCTTATGTTCTTATGTACCACCCTAGGTGACCGCCTAGGTCGGGCTGGCCCTGCTCATGAGAGACTCTGAGAAAATGTAAAAAGTTATGGGATAGGAGGCAGTGTCCTATTGTTGGTTGGGAACTGGTGATAAGAGAAAAAAACAGAGAGTAGGGCTAAAATGTCAATTTTCTCATTGGAGAATGGTGACTAGTGGAGTACCCCTGAGAACTGTACTGGACCCACTGTTTTAATATATTTTTTAATGATCTGGAGATAGGAACAACAAGTGAAGTGAAGAAATTTACAAATGTTATAAAAATTTAAAGTTGTTAAATCACAAGAAGACTGTGAGAAATTGCAAGAGGACATTGAGAAATTTGGTCTTGTCTTGTAATGGTAGCAATGTACTAATGTTTTCTTGGTAGCTATGAAGTTAGTATTTTAAAACCACTGAGCAGGTAAGATAACTTGCTCATTTTAGCCAGTTATTTTTAGGAAAATTTCAGCTGAACATTAGTAGCTAGGTGGTCAACTGAAACATATATGGTTGCTGCAGAAAATTTAGTAATGGCCAGTTAAATTTACTAAACCGGATTAACAGCCTGGGCTATCTGCAGCTAGATCCCATTGAATAATATGGACCTGTTGCAGATAGACCGAGTTAACCATTAGCCTGGTTTAGCAAACATGCCCCTTTGTTACATAATATCTGCACTAATGTCTACTTCCCACTGTGCATTCACTGTATTAAAGAGAACAACATCTTCTGCAGGCCCATGCCTCTTCCCGTCCCATGAGAAATCCTACCCACTACCTCATCCCAGCATCCTGGGAAAATGGCATCCAGATGCTGCCGCTGCACTGGTGGGACTCACCCTACCTGCCTGTAGTTTGACGACATTGGGGGACCGCGGCATCACGGGAAGCCCCCGATGCCATCAAACCACTTACGGGTGGGGGATTCGGGCTATTGGGTCACCAGGGAGCAGCTGCCCTGCGGTGACCACCAGCGGCTGAGCATGCGGTGCCGTCAATGCAAACGCATGCCATGCTGCCGCCCGCTCGTTCCTCTCAGTGGCGGGATCGATCCGAACTGGTTCCTGTTCAGCTCGAATCCCACCACTGCCTCACCCCCTTTCATCTTCTTCATGCTTCCCCAAAATGCAACTTTACATCTGCCTGGGGACAATCTCCGCGTTACCCTCCTCCCTCAGAAACTGTAAACCTTTTTGTATGCTGTTGCTGTCCCCCTTACATTTTTAAATCAGTAGGAGGAAGAACAATATTGACAAAGCAGTGTCAGCCCCCTGGCTCAATTTTTTAAATTCATTAGGATAGAGGAGTGATTTGGCTAAGCTCGTTTGGGCACTGCAATTGTAGTGCCTCAATTTGGTCAGCCAAGTTAAGTGGCTAGCACCAGGGCCACTTTTACCTATGGGGCCGATAAGTGGCTTAAGGTGTTAGCACATCAGATCGGACCTAGGGTACCAAACGTCCTGCCCATTCTGCTGCAGTGTGCCATGCAAAACCTGTCTAGTCATTTTTGCCCATGGTTGGCAGCAGGAGACATGTTTAAATGCACTGTCAGCCCATACTGCCATGGAGCCAGTCTCATGACGAACTATGAGATTTTGTGACTCATTCTGTGAGATTGGTTCGGCAACACTAGAGGATGACATGCAGTTAAGAGTGCTTCCTGCTGCCAGCCAGAGGCTAGAACAGAGCCTGGAGGGGGAACTTCTGGAAAGAGGAAAGGACGTGAGAAGGGGCTAAGAATGAAGGGAGGGAAGGAAAGAAGGGAGAATGAGGTCAGACTGAAGGGAGGGAGTGAGAAGGGGAAAGAGTGAAGGGAGGGAAGGGTCAAAAAGGAGTCAGCATAGAGTAGTGGAAGGGGTAAGAAGGGGGTCAGATTGGATAAAAGGGAAAGAAGGGCGATGAGTGGAAGAATAGAGGGAGGGGGAGAAGGGGTCATTATGGAGGGAGAGAGGGGTCAAATGGAAGAAAAGGACTGAGAAAGGGAAAGAGTGGAAGGAGGGATGGAAAGAGCAAGGGGTCAGAGGATGGAAGGAGTAGAGGGAGGGAGGGATGAGGTGGTGAGAAGGAAGTTATCACAGAACCAATACAAGGATATTGGATGTCCTAGGTGAATTTTCAGCCTTACGCCCCCCCACCAAGATTTTGATAATTAAACTCAACAGTTATAATCAGCCCACCACCCGTCCCACAGCAAGCCTGAGAAAATGCATACGCAGAGACCAGAATATTGTATTGTGACCTTTTATGCCTCTTGTAATTTTCCAGAACAGGGGAGGAGTCTCTATACCAACAAGTTATTGATGGGAGGAGACTTCACTGAGAGGGAATCTTGAACTGGCTTAAATACCTAGCCCTAAAGGAATTAGCTGTCTTTGGCTGTACAAATCATTGTACCACCAAGGTGCTGGTGAGTGACTGGCTGAATCATTACACCAGAAAGGTGACCGAGGTTGCTTGGACCTCTGCACTTCATATGATTTGCTTAAGCCATCACACCACCGTGCAACAAAGAAGGGAAGGAGTACCGGGGAAGAAGAACCTCTTGAGTACCGATGGAGCAGCAGGGAGCCCTGATCCTGGATAAGAAGAAGGGGAGATAGAGGATCGAGGAGGGCCAGGCTCTGCTACCGTACTACACCTGTGATTATGTCTCAGGACAGCACCCACTTCTATGAAGTATTTTGGGAAATGAGTTTTCTCCATCTCAAAGGGGGAGGCCAACTGTAACCTAAGTGATTGTGTCTGCTACATTTTTTTCTCTGCCATTATACAATATTTTTTTACCATTATCAGCAACTCCTTAAAGACTTTCAGGAAAACTCTTGATTCAGAACAACACTTCTGACCTGTGAGTCACTGAGAGTCAGGGAAGTGAGGAATAAGTGGATCTAGAGCAGGGGTGGGCAAACCTGGTCCTGGAGGGCCGCAGATCAGTCAGGTTTTCGGGATATCTCTAATGAATATGCATGAGATATATATGCATTAGAGATATCCTGCCAACCTGACTGGTTTGTGGCCCTCCAGGGCTGGATCTGGAGACCCCTGCCTTACACCTCTGTCATTTAAGACTGTGAGTGGACAAGGTGCAGATGTCCAAGACATCAAAAAGGTTAGATAGAATTTGTCACAGTCCTCCTCACTTCTCACCACCACCAAAAAATTGTCTATTAGACAACTTTTTGGTGGTGGTGAGAATCGAGGAGGAATGTGACACATTCTATATACCCTTTTGATGTCTAGGACATCTGTACCTTGCCCACTCACGATCTTAAATGACAGAGGTGTAAGGCAGGGGTCTCCAAATCCAGCTCTGGAGGGCCACAAACCAGTCAGGTTGGCAGGATATCTCTAATGCATATATATCTCATGCATGTTCATTAGGGATATCCCGAAAACCTGACTGGTCTGCGGCCCTCCAGGACCGGAGGTGCCCACCCCTGATCTAGAGTGTCAACGACCTCCCGGTTTTACTGATCCTGACCTGTAACCCTGAAATGTTCCAGAGAGTTAAACCTGCAAGGACAATGTTATCTCCCTGAAGTTGTACCCCTGCTCCTCTACATTGCAGACACTGGATGTTGTGAGGACTCCCAGACTGGTAGGAGCTAAAACTGGACAACGTACTTTTCAGCATTAACCTCTGCTTTGCAGGTATGTGTGGGTCCACTCTCCCTTTAGGTACAATAGTGCACTGATGCTTCTTTTGAGTTGGTGTGACTGTCAGGCTCCTCAGAAGCTGCTGCTTAGGCAACTACCTAGTCTTGCCTAATAGCCAGCCCTGGGCCCACATGGAAGGAAGGGGTCAGATGGGAGGAAGAGCTGGAAGGGACAAAGAGGGAAGGGTAGATTGACTTTATGAGGGGTGAAAAGGGGGAAAGAACAGATGGAGGAAGGGAGAGGGTGGGAGAAGAGGGTCAGCATGGAAGGAGAGGTGAAAGGGGTAAGAAAGAAAGGAGCATTGAGATGTGAGGAAGAGGGGAGGGATGGTGAGGTAGAGAGATGATGGGGCTGGAAAAGAATTGAGAGGCAGTTATAAAGAGACAGGACAGTGGAAGGATGAAAGGTGCAGGTCTGGGAAGTAAGTGAGAGACTGTGGAAATGGGACTGGGAAGGTGAAAGAGAGAAGCTGTGTAGAGGGTAAAGGAAAGAAAAAAGAGGCTGGATGCTAGGAGAGGTTGTGTGACAGATAAGGAGCTGGGGTTGGTGACAGAATGAGACTAGGAGTAAGGTAGACGAGGGCTGGGGGAAGTACAGAGGGTGGAAGTGGAGGACTAGGAAGTGAGTGACAGAGGGCAACTAGGAATCTAGAGAAGGAAAAAGAGATAGAGGGGGGCAATGAGAGGGCTGGGGATGCATGAAAGTGGAAGCTAGAAAGCTGGTAGGTGGGTGAGAGGTGACAAGAGGGAGACGAGTGAGAGAAGGGCAGAATGAGGGGTAAACTCTAGTACAAGTGGCAATGCAGCAAAGAGAGAAATGGAGAAAAAAATGAAAGATCAATGTAAGGCCGATATAGAGGAGAGAAGAGGAGAGAGAAGAAATGGAAAGGAGATCCTGGCAAAGAGCTTAGAAGGTCGACACAAGAAAAGCGGACAAGACACTGCAACCAACCTGATTGGAAATTCAAAATGTTCAGACAACAAAGTAAAAAGATTTCTTTTCAACTTTTAGGGAATGAGCTGTGTCATACTTATTTGGAAAATGTGCATCTCTTCTGTTTTGCATTTTGCAAAGTAGAGGAGGAAATGTATGTTTTTTCTGTTTCTCTTTTTCCAGTATTGCAGGATTCATAGTCGGGCTTCTTGGGTTTCCATTTCCGTTTTGTTCTGCGCACTTTTTCTAATTTGTAGTCTCTTATTCTTTGTTAAGTGAGGGTCTGCCCATTTTCAGCATATATGTAACCCTGACAGATTTCTACGAGCGTATAGCTGCAGAACATGGAATCTAGATCCTCTTTTGGGATCCTGCCAGGTACCTGTGATCTGGATTGGCTGCCCTTGCAAACAGGATACTGGGCTTGATGGACCTTTGGTCTGAGCCAGTATGGCAATTCCTAAACTCTTATGTTCCTGTGTAGGGATCGGTAGCAGTTTTCCAATAGATGTGTTGCTTTCCTAGCACCCGTTGTAATGTTCTGTCGCATAGGTTAAGTTGTAGCTGTCTGTGCCCTGGTACTTAGTGCTCTTTGGTATTGCAGGTTTGCCATATTTGTTCTGGGCCTTTTGTAGAGTTTTGTATTTCTTCACAGTGTGCTTGGTAATGGAGAGAGTTTGCGTTGCTGTTTTAAATGATTATTCTGTTCTTTTCTCGGACTCGTTTACAATCTTGGGTTTAGTCCTAGATATTGAATTGACCATGGAGGCTCAGATTCCTCCATTGTGAGGTCCTGGGTCTTTTTTTTCAGAGGCAGAGTAGATCCATAAGGGCTTTTTGAGATCAGGAAGCTGTACTGCTTTTGGTTCACTCATAAGTGATCAATCGCATGGATTATTGTAATGCGCTATTTAACGGCATTCGAGTTTCGGCCATTAGAAGACTTCAAAATATTCAAAACGCAGCAGGTAAGTTTATTCAGCATGCAAAACATTTGGACCATATCACATCCTTTCTCATGGAAAAATCACTGGCTGCCTGTTATCTATAGAGTCAAACTTAAAACATTGGTGTTGACTAGTATGAAATGCTTTAAAAGTTAACAGCCTATTTTTCAAATGTTCTGATCCCCTCTGCTCCTTCCAAGTTCCTGTGGTCACAAAATAGCAACCTCTTATCAGTCCCTTCTTCATATCATGCACAGCTTTGACTCTGCAGGAAAATCTGCATTATATATACTTAACCCTCTTCTTTCAAATGCCATTCCCGCTACCTCCAAATGGAGACACTGATTTAAAATTTAAGTCTGGGTTGAAAGCTTATTTTTTCTCTCAGGCTTTTGGGGCCCAATGCTTCTTGGATGGGGGGAGGCAGTGCCGGGGTTAAGGCTCTATTAGCCTTCCACATTTTCTTTTCTTTTCTTTTTTGCTTAATTTATTTTTTATTTATTTCTTAAGATTTATTCCCAGCCTTTATGAAGAAATTCACCCAGGGTGGTGTACAACAGATATAACTTGATATAAACCACTTATATTGTAGAAACAGCATAAAAATAGTAAAATGACCAAATGTCAGCATCATACACTGTTACAACAATGTGGTGAACTTGGAGACAGGTAAATTAAAACAGGAACTGGACACGTCTGTTCAGATAAACCCACAAAGAGGAATTTTAGAAGGGACGTCCAAGTGCAATTTGGGACATCTAAGTCAGAACGTCTGAAGAAAAAGCAGATACGCCAGGTGCAGACATGATTTCACAAATGTGGATGTGCCTGATATAGACATCTGTGGGGGCATCTGCATAGACATCCATATTCCAGAACCTGGATGTTTAAGACAGTCTACAGTAATGGTTAGCATGATGGGCTAAAAACAGGGCCGCCAGGGTTCAAATCCCACTGCTGCTATTGACCTGGTGTTGGGGCTGATGGTGTGCTATCTTCTCTACATCCTCTAGATGTTTTTCAGCCAAAAAGAGCACTATTTGTGCCTGGAGCAGGTCTAAATTTAGACACCTCTGGACATCCATGACGCTTCTGAGATCAAGTGGGGGATGTCCAGATTTCTGGGAATGACCCGGACATGATTCTACCATGCCCCTATTCAGACAAGGATATCCCTAAAGCGAGCTTCTATGACTCTGGAGACACCTCTGTGCTTTGGATGTCTCTATGTCTGGTTTTGGACATCCAAAGCATGAATATGGCTTCCAAAATGACCCCCACATTCTACTGCTCAGGACATGAAAATCAGAGAAGAAGTAGAGTTACTATAATCACAAATACTTTAGCAAGAGCAATAATTGTATATAACACTGTGAATGATAAGATTATGTCAATAAGACTGCATGGACAGCCCTTCTACATGATAGCAATTCAAGTTTATGCTCCAACAACTGATGCAAATGAAGAAGTGGTGGACAAATTTTATGTCCATGTCCAAACTTAAACTGATAACTCATGCAAGTAAGATATGCTGTTGGTCACTAGAGACTGGAATGCCAAAGTTGAAAAAAGGAAAAGAAGGTAACGTGGTTGGATTTTATGGCTAAGAACCAAGAATAAAGTAGGAGATCACCTTATTGACTTTTGTGTAGCCAACAACCTCTTCATTATGAATACATTCTTCAACCAGCATAAATGATGCCAATATACCTGGACATCACCAGATGGAGAACACAGAACCAGATTGACTACATTCTTAGCATTAAAAGATGGAAAAGCTCTATTCTGATGATGAAGACATGGCCTGGAGCAGATTGCAAAACAGATTATGAAGTTCTCATGTGCAAAATACATGTTGAACTGCCATTTTGCTTATTTTTTATTATGGCCTTCTTTAAAAACAACGTCAAAAAATGATTTGAAATGTTAAATTAAATTGACAGAGAGCCAGAATAACTGTGGACAGAAATCAAAGACATTACCGAAAAGAATCACAGAAGCATCTACTCAGGATCAAAAGGAAAAAGAAATCCAAGTGGTTAACTGAACAAACAGTGGAAATAGCATGGAAGAGGAGAGAAGCAAAAAAGGACAAAGGTCTCATGAGGGAAGTTCATCGCAAATTTCAGAGAGCAACCAGAAAAGACAAGGATTAACCTAACAACAACATCTGTAAAGATATTGAAGAAGGGAACAAACTCGGAAAAAGAAGAACAGTTTTTCAACATGTCCATGAAATCAAAAAGGAATTTCAACCACAAAGAAAAGTAATATCAGCCCTAAAGTCACTGGAAGTCTACTGGAATTGATGGAATTACCATAGAATTATTACAAGCTACTGAAGTGAAGTCAATCAAGGTGCTCACCAAACTCTGCCAACAAATATGAGAAACAGCAAAATGGTCAACTGTTTGGAGAAGGTCAGTTTACATACCAGTTCCTGACAAAGGGAACCTGACAGACTGCACAAACTATTGAACAATTTCCTTATTGTCACAGAGCAGCAAGATAATGAAGATTTGAACCATACATGGAAAGAGAACTGCCAGATGTACAAGTGGGATTTAGAAGAGGTTGTGGAACAAGCGTCATTATTGCTGATAGTACGCTGGATAATTAAAAAGGCCTAAAAATACCCAAAGTAAGTTCACGTGTGCTCTATTGACCACAGCAAGACCTTTGATTTATGGATCATGTCAAAATGCTGAACATGCTTAGGTCAGTGGGTGTTCCTGAACATTGAATTGTTCTAATATGAAATCTATAAACCAGACAAGAGGCAACTGTCAAGACATCAACATACTCCGATGTGCTGATGACACCACACTTATAGCAGAAAGCAAGGAAGATTTAATGGCCCTCCTAATCAATATCAAAAAAGAAAGTGAAAGAATGGGATTTCCACTAAATTTAAAGAAGACAAAAATGCTTACAAGAAGTCTAACAACCAGTTTTAGCACATTTACATTGAACCCACTACCGTGGGGAATCCAGAGAGAGACAATATTCAGAGGGTAAAGGTGGGGCCTTATGAGTTTATGGTGGCAACTTTGCTGATAATCTCCTTCTCTAGGGAAGGATGGGAGATATGGTCAGCTTTTAAAAAGAAAGAAAAAAAGGGGAAGGAGTCAGGGCCCCTCTTTTATTTTTTTAAATCAGGGATCTCATGGCCAGGTTTTTTCTTTATTCTTTGGAAGAGAGGAAAGGAGAGAAAAGTGAGGTGGGAGGCAGACAGAGGCTAATATTTAGCTTGAATTTATTCAGATATCGTTTAGAGCTGCCCTCTGGCCAAAGTAGCTTGATCTGCTTTATTTCACTGGGAAGCACTGATATTCACTGCTGCCCAGCAAAACTATAACTGAGCCCCTGGAATGGCTCTAAGTCCACTTCTTCTTACCTGGCTGTATTTTGTCTGGTCTAGAAGTTAGCTATACAAAATTCAGCCACTCGGGATCTGTTAAGACAGACCTTTGAATATCAACCCCATTGGGCCAATATTCAAAAATAGTTATACATTAGACAGTGGGTGCCAACTGCAAGGCTGCTTTTGTTAACATTTTCCTGGTATCTTGTTTGTATTGGTTGCTATACAGCCCAAAGTTATGCAGCCAGAATAAGATGGCCTTAGGGCATTCCAGAGGCGGCAGAAAGTGCTGAAATTCAGCTGCTCTCTGTTTAACTCAAGTAGTCAAACGGTAGTAGCCAAATAGCAGGTACTAATTTTTTTTTCATTTAATTTAAGCAAGATTACACATGTATATTCAGTGGCAACACTGATGTGTTTCTGAATATATGTAGAAATATTATGTATGTGTATTGTAATCTACCTAGGAGTATAACACTAGGTGGACTATAAATTTATTAAAGGTAAATGAAATCAAATCTTTATTTATTTATTTATTTAACTGCATTTATATCCCGCTTTTCACCGGGTCAAAGCGGTGTAACATATAACATAGGGGGGGGGGGCAATTTTTCAGGGTGGGGCCATCACCAAGGGGCAACAATTAATGATTTGGGTAGACATGGACATGTATACTTCTGCTGAATCTAAGTATTAGGTCATGTGGATAGGGTGGTATTTCTGTTCAGAGATGTTCACGGAATAGGATTGTCTTCAGCTGTTTCTTAAATGATGTGATGTCAGCGTTGTTCCTGATGTGGTTTGGTAGAGAGTTCCAGAGGGATGGAGCATAAAGTTCGAAAGCTCTGTTGCAGGTCCGTTGTGTGGATTTGGTTCTTTTGTGAGGGACGACGACAGAGTTATTGGAGGAATGTCTGGTTGATCTGTTGTGGGATGGGCGAGGCAGTAGGGAGTGGAGTGAGGTGTTCCGTGTTTGGTGGATAGTTTTGTGGATGAGTAGAATAGCTTTGTACTTGATTCTTGCTTGTATTGGAAGGAAGTGGAGGTCTCTTAGGATTGGGGTGATGTGATCCCGTTTTTTTGCATTCTGAATAATCCTTGCTGTAGTATTTAAGGCAGTTCGGAGGGGGTTGGTGTGTGAGGCAGGAAGTCCATGATAGATTATGTTGCAGAAATCCAGATGAGGGAGTGTCACAGCTTGCATTACTGTCCTGAAGTCAGGAGGTTCTAGGAGGGGTCGGAGGCGTTGAACAGTTTTGGCTTTGTGGAATATCGTCCCAGCGGTTTTGTTGATTTGTTGTTTAAAGGTGAGAGCTTGGTCAATGATGATGCCTAGATATCTTTATGTGGATAAACGGTCCATATAAAATTACACAGGCACTATGGCACTGAAAATGTAGCTCCATATTTTTTCTTATTTTTGCTACTCACTTCCCTTTACCACCACTCTTTTCTGATGTTAAAATGTCCCACCAACAAACTCCTCCTCCCTTTGTTCCCACTTCTTGCATGTCTCCAATCAGATCCTTGTGCAGATCTTTCACCTATGTTAGAGGTCTGTAGACCACAACAATGGCGATGGAAATGACATCTCTCCTTTCCAAGATAATCCAAAGTACTTCCTCCTTTCCTCACACTCTCTTTTCTATTGCCCCCCCCCCTCCCCAGACTTCCTGAATGAATTATAGGCTGGTATGGCCTCAACCCATACATGGGACTCATTGAGCTATGAGACATGTTTATTAAAAGTTAAAGCACAGTAAGGTCCATTAGAGTGCATTAAGTGTTGCCGTGACTATAGTAAGCAAATAGGCTGCACAGCACTTAATGCACCCTTATGGATGTTACTTCTTGTTAGGCTTTAGTAAACATTCTCCTATGTCTCTATGAGAGACATCATCTCTAGGGTTTGTTTCTGCCACAGGAAAACACGTGGATTATGTTTCCAGAAATATCTGAAAGGAAAGAAGATAATTCCAGAAAAAACTACTGGTGTATTTTTAATTTCCAAGATGGGGGCCTTAGGGGGAGGGACTTTCCCACCGAGAGCAGCGCAAGAGTTCAGGCACCATGCTGCCTCAAATCAAAAGAAAATAGAATATCTCTTCCGGAGGTGGCTCTGATAGCAAGCTTTTGAAGAAGGTGCGGGGAAAATTAACAAACTGGAGGGACAGCTGGCCTGTAGGGGATGAGATTGAGTATACATGATTGAAACTGCCTGTTGACAGAAGCGGGTGAGATTGAAGCTGGATGAGATGGGCTTGGAAAGACTGTGTAGTGGAGAGGAGTGGGAAGGGCACGTGCCCTGATTTGGCAGCTTGATTCCTAGCAGTTGTACCCCAAGACTGCCACTAATGGTTGAAAGGTGCCATTTTGAGGCCATCAACCAATGGGGTTGGAGCAACTAAGAATCACTCCCCCCCCCCCCTCACTGGTCACCAAGGAACTCCCCACAGTAGGTTCCAGAGGGGTAACATGGGTTGGGAAAGGTGGGCTTGGACAGTGGACCCGACTTGAAGCTTCTGTCTGCGTTACTGCAGCCAGGAATGTGTGATATTCCTGGCTGCAGGAATGAAAATCAATATTTACCATGGGAGTCACTCCCGCAATATATATTGCTATGTAAAATGCATTATTTTATTGCAGCTTAGATAGTACCCCTCTTGGTGTTATATCTGCTAAGCATTTTTCCCATTGGTTCAACATGGAAGAGTAAGTAATTAAGAGACTGAAATATATAAATTAAATTAAAATCCTTTGGTACACTTGGTGCCCTAACCTAACTGATGTTTTCATCAACGTTTACTGGAGGTGGACTCTCCATCGTTGGCCCTTTTCACAGCAGGATAGATAGACCTCTGTTTGGTTAGTTTAAGTACACTGGGTTCTTCCTGAAGGCAACTGAATGGATTCAGTGACTCCCAAGAATGCTTCTAGCACTACATTTCTTAGATTTAATGAGAAAATATTGTTGTTGCTGAGTCATTTTGCCTGAATATATAGGAATAAAGGTCAACAAACAAGCTGTAGATGATGCCTTCTCGTGAGACTGATTGAATGAATTGTGGCTAGTTTTCAAGAGCCGCTGTATACTTCAGCGACCTGACAAAGGGAACTCTTGAAAGCTAGCCACAGATACGCAAGGTTAATGCAATACCGAAGCATCACCTGCACCTTGCTTGTTGACCCTCGTTTCTCTTTCATTCAGTGAGATGGAAATGAGACCCGCCGGGCACAGCTCTCCAAACCGTGGCCACTGTAGCTTTTTTCTTACTTGCATGTACATAATGCCTTGAATTACACCTCTTCTAGAAATACAAGGTGCCTAAATCCCTCACAACCTTGTATTCCAAATCGATGGGGTTGAAAGTATGTAATGAGGCAATATGACTGCTACGAAATTCAGGCCTACGGTCATTACATTTAACCGAGAAAATAAAGCCAAGAGAGGCACCTGCTCGTGAGTAAGAAGTTTAAATTAAATTCACGAGTTACAATGAAAAAGTGCATAGTGTCATAATTAGTGAGGCAGAAATGGCAGTTGCAGCAATAAGAATTAGATACAGGTAGCAAGAAAATCCCACTAACGTGTGAGTGGTACTCAGCATAGGTGGCATGCAAAGACAGAACACGCTTTCTCCAAGATATAGGCAACATTTGTTTGCTTATTTATTGAGGGTCCGATATTCACCAGCAGCGGCTACCACGATTACAGCGCCTAGCCATCGCTGCTGAACACTAAACCCGGATATTCAGTGCTGGGGCCTTATCCGGCCACTGGCATTGGATATCTGACTTTGCCACACAGCCTGGAAGCTTACCAGTCAGCTGTAATGTTGAGCTTTTAGCATATATTGGGCGTATCGCAGCAGTATACAGAGATCACGAACCGTGTTAGTGCCACTGAATATCCCGCTTAGAGGCCGTTACGTGGTTTATGGGTCTGCAAACCATGTAACGACCTTTGAATATTGGGTTTACAATACTTCTAAGCCGCCTAGCCCCAGGTGGGGTGCAAAAAAACCTGTGAAATAATCAACCTACAAAACTAAAACAAACAGACCAATAACGTACAGTACAATGAATAAAACATACACATGTCAGTGTATGCATCATAGCGATTCCAAGGGGCCCTTTTGCTAAAATGCATTCGATGTTTGCACTCAATGCGAAAACTAACATGCGCTAAGTGCAAAGCCTCTGCAGCAACTCTCGGGGGCATGACCAGCATGTTCCCAACAGTTAATGAGTAGATGCATTCCCCTAATACACGGCACTATCACCACAAGTGCACTTGTGGTAATTGCAACATTGACTGCATGTGAAATGTTCTCCTGTGCTAACTGCAATGTGATCAGCATGTCCACTGTCTGCCCCTAACCCACCCATTCAGCACCCTAATGTGCAATTGGCAGCACGAAAATTAGCATACATTATCCATCATGCCCCCATGGTAATGTACAGCAGGCCCAAGCATGCAGTTAACGCCTGCCAAATCACATATTAACCGCAGAGCGCAGTTTAGTAAAGGGCGGCTCCTTCATTGCAGCTCATCAAGCACAAAACATCAGCTTCAACCAGCCCAATATTTAAACTCTGCACTGAATATACCTATAATGCGATCAGTTCTGGAGTTATCCAAATAGTGTCCAGCCCATTGTCCAAATAACTATGTAGAAAGCAATTCAGCCCTCTATTCAAATAGCAAATCCTGATATACATTAAGACGGCTTTCTCACCTTCTTAAAGTTATTAGGATAGTTATCTGGATAGCGGACTGAATGTTGCCACTGTCCAGATAATTACGGAGATGGCACGTGCTGAAGATCACCGGATAGATCCGGCCAGCAGCACTTATCCAAAGAGCAAGTGTTGCTGTCTGAATAAGTGCTTTTGAATATCAGTCCACCCAAATGACAGCTACTTAAACGCTAGTCAAACAGATGTACTTTCACCATCTTTCTGAAGTGCACCACATTCCTGTCTGACCTGATACGTTCCAGGAGGGAGTTCTGTGGCACTGGACTGGCAATCAAACGCTGCCATGTGAGCTAATAAACCAACTCTAGACAACTCAGGCAAGACCCTGAGATACGTTTCAGCACATGGTCCTGCCTTTCCAGAGAGGTGGACTTTCCCAGAGTAGTCAGATTTTGGCACAGAGGTGTTAGCAGAGAGGGGACATGCTCCTTCTCGTTTAAATGAGCAGCATGGATACTCCCATGACCAAAACAGAGCACAAGATTTGTTTCTCTTGCAGCCCGTGAAAGCACTAGACCATCAGCCCTGTCCACCGAAGGGTCAGCGAGTGGCAGGAATCTGAGAGAGGAATATGAGGTACCTACCCATGAAGAAAAGGGGAAGAAAACCAACCACAACTCCATCCGGTCCGAATCGAGCTCCTCCAGTGAGAGTGATGTACCTTACCACTACCCAGAGCTGAACAGCTTAAGAGAAGCTTCAAGCCTGACTCTGCTGGACGACACAAAGACATTGATGAGCCAGAGGACCTGTGAGATCATTAATCATAAAGGTAAAATGTGTGCAAACCTGTCATGGCAAGGCTCTTTCTTAACCCCCAAATCTTTTCAATGGAGGCTTGATGTATGCAAATCTGTCGAATGCATATTCATTGTGGCTATTCAGAAAACCAGATTTGTTAGGTTTGGCCCCAGGGCTGGGCTGGGAAAAATGCTTGACCTTCTTCATAGCCACCCCATAGTGCGAAATCTAATTCTTCTTACTGACACCATGGGACTCTGGCGGCAACAGGAGAGTGAGGAGACAGCATTGGGGACCTGGCAGTGCAGCAAACTGTGTTGGGGATAGGGGTAGAGCATCAGATGATTGGAGGTGCAGGAAACGGCATTTGGGGAGCAGCAGGGGGCGGTGTGATAGGCAGCATTGGATGAGACAGGGATATGTATTTAAAATGGAGAAGGAGTAGGGAAGGCATGTGTGTGGGACAGCAGAGCGAAAAGAGTGGGCAAAGAGACAGAGTGGAGCATAGGGGAGGGATGGAGTGGTAATGGGGCGATATGGGGGAAGACTGGATAGGATAATAGAATGGTTGGGAGGGGTGCAGGGGAGAGAAAGGACCAAGTGGTGAAAGACTGGAGGAGAGGGAGAAGAAATATTAGAGGGGAGATGGCATGATGGAGAAATGAGAGGAGCGAAGACTGAAAACTGCAGAGGAAGGGAGAAGGAAAGATTGACGGGGGAGGATGATGCAGCTGAGAGATGACATGGGAGGGGTGGAGAAGGGATTAGTAGTGAAAGATTAGAGGGCAGAGAAAGAGAGACTGGGAAAATGGAGGCAGAGGAAGGGACAGGCTGTAGTGAGAGTGGGGGTAAGAGGAAAGAGAAAAGAAAACGGGGGAAAGAAAACAAACGGAGAGTAAAAAAATCTGAAGTAATTGGAAAAAGGATTGACTAAACCTTGTATAATAACACTTTTAAAATTGTATTGGTTTCTCTAAAATGTGCCTTCTGACACGGACATGTGTGTGCCAGTGTGGCAGAGAACTAGAAATAGTACGTCACAGAATTTATACCCCTGGCTGCAGTATTTGCCCTGTGCTACTCCAGGAGACCACAAGCCTTAGTCAGTATGAGAATTACTGAATAAAATCCGTAATTGCACTCAGCGTAATCCTTGCTATCTTATCAAAGGCAGTATTTCCTCCTGCTGATGTATCTGTCCATTCCAAAGGGCTAATATGGACCATGGTTGGGAATTTAGGACATAAAGATAATCAAGGCAATCACTACCTTGCAACTCGAAGCCCCGACAGGGTTTATCAGACTGTGATACTAAATCTTGTCCATAAATCAAGGACTGTCACATAGGTTGGGTTGATCAAGTTCTGAATCTAATCCCCCCCGCCCCCCCCCCCCACCCCCACCATAATCCAGCAATTTTCCCAGTGGCAGTTTTAAGAACAAGTCATGCTGTTGGCCAAGGCCCTTCAAGCCCAGTATCCTCTCTCCAACAGTGGCTAGTCCAGGTCACAAGAAGCCGTCAGATCCCAAAAAGATTTATCAGATTATGATTTTGAACATAATCCAGAGACTTTCTAAACATGTTTTATTGCTTGCAAAGACAGAGAGAAAGAGATGCCATCAAAACAGTAAGGTAAAAAAGCAAAAATGTACAATAAACTCTGATACTGTGGATGAGAGCTTGAGACAATATCAAGCAAAGGAAAACACTCTAAAGAAACATAGGAGTGCCATATCCGCCTCAAAGAGAATCTTAGTTGGCATTCGGTCCTCTTTTCAAATATGTCAGTCTTGCCGTGCTCAGCATCTCCCCAAAGCTGGTAGTGCCAGTAAGAGGCATCAAGAATAGACACCAAAAAACATAGCCCAGGTAAAAGAATATGTGGAGGCAGAAAGCCAGATTGAGAACATGTGCTCAGAAAGGAGCTCCTGCACGTTGAAGAGTGACCACTGGCGTCGCTTGTTGCTACAAGGTGCTGAGAGCAGAGCTCATGGGCTATTCTGGACCAGATCGTCAGGCAGTGGTGATCAGGTCCAAAAGCAAACCATGGCCGGCTTGTTGGGAAACACCGGCATAAAGAAAAAGCTCCTCTAGTTATTCAATAGCATCGACCAACAAATTCTATAGAAGATGGGATGTAACATCAATATAAGCCCTTCATCTTAAGAACATAACATATACCATAATGGGTCACACCAAGGGTCCATCAAGCCCATTATCCTGTTTCCAATAGTGGCCAATCCAGATCACAAGTACCTGTCAGGTTCCCAAAAGGTATACAGATTCCACGCTCCTTGTCCCAGGGGAAAGCAGTGAATTTCCCCAGTCCTCTTTAATAATGGTTTATGGACTTTTCCTCCAGGAACTCATCCAAACCTCTTTTAAACCCAGCTACACTAACAACGTTTACTACATCCTCTGGAACTACATTCCACTGGGGAGTATAGTACCAAAATTCCTAATATAAAAACTATGATGTCATCTCAGGAACAGTAACACTCCTTCTACTGTCAAAGACTTTGAAAGTAACGCAAAACCCTGTGAAAAAAAGACATTCAGTGCACGCAGCTGACGCAGCTAGCCGCCAATGTTGAAAGTTAAACCCAGATATTTAATGCCTGGGTGATATCTGGCCGCGGCATTGAATATCCGAGTTAGCTGCATTTGCCGCTTGCTAACCTGCAGCACTGATATTCAGCCACTGCTCAGTTAGCGATATGTGGTGAAAATTAGGCCAGGGTTTCCTGCGCCTGGCCTTCACCATGTATTGCTAGCTGGGCAGCCGTTTAATATCGCCACTGCCTGGTTAGTGAGCCATGCTGCTTCCACTCCATAAGAACATAAGAACATAAGATATGCCATACTGGGTCAGACCAAGGTCCATCAAGCCCAGTATCCTGTTTCCAACAGTGACCAATCTAGGTCATACGTACCTAGCAGTTTCCCCAAAAGACACAGGTTCCGCAATGCTTGTACTGGGTCAAGCATTGATATCCTGGGTCCCTTCTTAATAATGGTTTATGGACCTTTCCTCCAGGAACTTGTCCAAACCTTTTTTAAACCCAGCTATACTAACAGCCTTTACTACATCCTCCGGTAACAAATTCCAGAGTTTGATTACAAGTTGAGTGAAAAAATATTTTCTTTAATTAGTCTTAAACAGTTTACCCTGTAGCTTCATTGCATGTCCCCTAGTCTTTCTATATTCTGATAACATAAACAATCGATCTACGTTTACCCGTTCCACTCCGTTCATTAATTTATAGACTTCTATCATATCTCCCCTCAGCCGTCTCTTTTCCAGGTTAAAGAGCCCTAACCTTTTTAGCCTTTCTTCATAGGAGTATCCTTCCATCCCCTTTACCATTTTGGTGGCTCTTCTCTGAACCTTTTCTAATAACTCTATATCCTTTTTAAGATACGGCGACCAGAATTGCACACAATATTCAAAGTGCGGTTTCACCATGGAACGATACAGAGGCATTATAATATCTTTTGTTTTATTTTCCATTCCTTTCCTTATGATACCTAGCATTCTATTTGCTCTCTTGACTGCCGCTGCACACTGGGCCGAGGGTTTTAACATGTTATCCACAATGACGCCTAAATCCTTTTCCTCGGTGGTGGTTCCTAATGTGGAACCTTGCATTGTATAACCATAGTTTGGGTTGTTCTTCCCTAGATGCATAACTTTGCACTTGTCCTCATTAAATTTCATCTGCCATTTTGATGCCCAGTCTTCCAATTTATCAAGCTCCTCTTGCAATTTTCCACAATCCTCTTGGGTTGTAACATCTTTGAATAGTTTTATGTCATCTGCAAATTTGATAACCTCACTCGTAATTCCACTTTCCAGGTCATTTATGAATATGTCAAAAAGCAGCGGACCCAGCACAGATCCCCGGGGTACACCACTATTCACCTTTCTCCATTGGGAAAATTGTCCATTTAGCCCAACCCTCTGCTTTCTATCTCTTAACCAGTTCTTGATCCACAGTAGTACACCTCCTCCTATCCCATGACTCTTTAGTTTTGCCAAAAGTCTCTGATGAGGGACCTTGTCAAAGGCTTTCTGAAAGTCCAGATACACTATATCAACCGACTCACCTTTGTCCAACATGTTTATTCACACTTTCAAAAAAACATAACAGATTAGTAAGACAAGATCTTCCTTGTCTAAAGCCACGTTGACTGTCTCCCATTAGGCCATGACTATCTACATGCTGAGTAATTTTATTCTTTATAATGGTTTCTACCATTTTTCCCGGTACTGACGTGAGGCTCACTGGTCTGTAGTTTCCCGGATCACCCCTGGAACCCTTTTTAAAAATTGGTGTTACATTGGCTATCCTCCAATCTTCAGGTATTAGAGATGATTTTAATGATAGTTCACAGATTACTAATAGCAGGTCTGCAATCTCATATTTCAGTTCTTTCAACACCCTTGGATGTATACCATCCGGCCCAGCTGATTTGCTTCTCTTCAGTTTATCTAATAGTTGTAATACATCTTCCCGATGTATCGATATTTCCTTCAATTCTTCCGCACCTTTAAATACCACTTCAGTCATGGGTAACATCCCTACATCTTCCTCAATAAAGACTGAAGCAAAGAATTCATTCAGTCTCTCCGCTATCGCCTTGTCGCCTCTTAGTGCCCCTTTAACTCCTCTATCATCTAATGGACGAAATGACTCTCTCACAGGTTTTTTGCTGCGAATGTACTTGAAAAGATCTTTATTTCGCGTTTTTGCTTCCACAACAAGCTTCTTCTCAAATTCTCTCTTTGCCTGCTTTATCAATGCCTTGCATTTGATTTGCCAGTGCTTGTGCTGTTTCCAGGTTTCGTCGTTTGGCTTTTTTTTCCATTTCCTGAAAGATGCTTTTTTGGCAACAACAGCCTCTCTGACCTCCCCTTTAAACCATGCTGGCAGTTTTTTGGACTTCCTTCCACTTTTCTTAAAGCGTGGAATACAGCTGGTCTGGGCTGCCAAGATAGTATTTTTCAACAACACCCAAGCTTGATGTAAGTCTTTAACCTTTGCAACTGCTCCTTTTAGTTTTTTCTTAACTATTTTCCTCATTTTATCATAGTCTCCCTTTCGAAAGTTAAAAGGTAGTACTGTGGATTTCCGTACTATCTCTCCTCCACTAATTAAATCAAAGCTATGATCACTATTGCCAAGTGGCCCCAACACCCTTATCTCTTGCACTAGATCTGGTGTTCCACTAAGGACCAGGTCTAATATGGCTTCCCCTCTGTTCGGTTCATGAACCAGCTGCTCCAAGAAGCAGTCATTTATGTCATCTAGGAACTTTATCTCCCTAGCATGTCCTGCCGTGACACTGACCCAGTCGATACCGGGGTAATTGAAATCATCCATTATTATTACTGCGCTGTAACTTTTGTTAGCTTCCTTGATTTCTTTGAGCATTTCATCATCCATTTGTTCATTCTGGCCTGGTGGTCGATAGTACACCCCTACTGCCATCGCCTTCCCCTTTTTACATGGAATTTCAATTCATAGAGATTCTACAGCAAATTTTGTTTCCTGCAAAACTTTAATCCTTTCTGACTCAATGCCCTCTCTAACATAGAGCGCAACCCCTCCATCAATTTGATCAGCTCTATCATTACGATATAGTTTGTACCCAGGTATCACAGTGTCCCACTGGTTGTCCTCCTTCCATCATGTCTCTGATATTCCAATCATATCTAACCTCTCATTTAGTGCTATATATTCTAACTCTCCCATCTTATTTTTTAGACTTCTAGCATTTGCATACTAGCATTTTAGAGACTGTAGTTTATTCATATTAATTTGGCTATTGGTAGACATGGGTAATTTGGGATCTTTAAGCTCTGTCTGCTCCATACTTGAGGGCATTTGGGCTACTTTGCTCTTTTTTGGAACCTCTCTGCTTTTGGTAGTATCCTTCAAGGATACATTCTTCCGAACCATCTGCTCTTGGGCGACTGTCGGCTTTCCCCTGTTATCTAGTTTAAAAGCTGCTCTATTTCCTTTTTAAAGGTTAATGCCAGCAGCCTGGTTCCATCCTGGTTAAGGTGAAGCACATCCCTTCGGAAGAGCCCCTCCTTTCCCCAGAATGTTCCCCAGTTCCTAACAAATCCAAAACCCTCATCTCTACACCATTGTCTCATCCACGCATTGAGACTCCGGAGCTATGCCTGCCTTTTGGGTCCTGCACGTGGAACGGGAAGCATTTCGGAGAACGCTACCCTGGAAGTTCTGGATTTCAACTTCCTACCTAAAAGCCTAAATTTAGCCTCCAGAACCTCCCTACCACATTTTCCTATGTCATTGGTACCGACATGTACCAAGACAGCAGACTCCTCCCCAGTACTATCTAAGACCTTATCTAGGTGGCGCGTGAGGTCCGCTACCTTTGCACCAGGCAGGCATGTTACCAGGCGATCCTCACGTCCACCAGCCACCCAGCTATCTACATGCCTAATGATCGAATCACCAACTATAACGGCTGTCCTAACCCTTCCCTCATGGGCACATGGCCCTGGAGAAACTTCCTTAGTGCGAGAGGGTTTTACATCACCTGGAGGACAGGTCCTAGTTACAGGATCACTTCCTGCCACACCAGGGTGATGCTCTCCTGTCACGTGCCCTCGCTCCTCCATGGCAACAGGGATGCTGCCAGACTGGAGGTGGGACTTCAGGACTATATCCCTGTAGGTCTTGTCTATGTACCTCTCTGTCTGTCTTATGTTTTCCAAGTCTGCTACTCTAGCCTCTAGAGAACGGACTCGTTCCCTGAGAGCAACGAGCTCCTTGCACCTAGTGCACATGTAAGACCTCTCACTAACTGGGAGAAAATCATACATGTGACACTCCACCCCCGGAACACCCCCAACACGCCCTGATGCTAACTGGCTAGCTTTGGGACATGTCGAGCCTGCAGCCACAGATATTCAGCAACACTCTCTGTGTAAATGCTGCTGAATATTGAGCCCTAAGAACCTATATAAGAAGCACCATACCAAAACAGCATTGACTCACATGTCTCAGACTTAGCAACCCTATGAAAAGACAACACTCTAAGTATTACATGATGCCATAGAACACCACTACTCCTACTGGGGAAACTGAAGAGGACAGACTGCTAGAGATCCCTTCCTAGGAACGTCACACTAGCAGAATCCTTCACCTCAACCATACACACATGGGGTCATTCCAAGGTGCAATTAGCGGGGATGGACATCCCGTTGGGACAGTCCATCCCCACTATTTGGCCCCTCTACCGACCCCGACTAACTTCCCTGCACGTTGTACGGGGAGGTTAGACAGGGGCAGAGTTAGGGCTAGCAGTGGGAGGTCTGCGGCCCCGGATGTACAGGGCCGATTCCAATGTTGGCCCTGTATGTCCAGGACCAGCTGCCTCTTCGGGGAGCTTATTCCACCTCTGAGATGGAATAAGTTCTCCTAGTCGGTGGGGGACAGCAGGCCCGGCCATCGGAAGAGGTAGGAGGGGGTAGAGGGGATTCCCTGCAGCCAGACTCTGGCCTTGGGAGGCCAGATTGGGGGTTGGGCTGTGGGGAATGAAGACTCTTGTCCAGCGGCCGGGGACCACGGCTCCTGAATGGCGCCGCAGTGCCATGGCAACCAGACGCCATGGTGTCACAGATCCATTCAGGAGCCCTGACTGAGTTAACCGGGCAAGGCCTGTACATGCAGGCCATCCAGAATCAGGGTCCTGGCCTGCACGTACAGGCCTGGACGCAACTCTGATCCCGCAGGGCTAGACATGCTCCCGTGGGATCAGAATTCCATCTAACTTTGTGCATCCGGGTCCAACTGAGCGCACAGAGGGCCAGGACGTCCAGGACGGAACTGAGCCCACAGAGTATAAATAGACCCTCACCTAATACTGAATGAGGGATTACAAAGCAGAACTAGAAATGAACAGACAAAAACTGAACTGGAAAAGCCATACTGGGAGAAGAGAAACTGAAAAGCATTTCCTCCTACAAACATAAGAGATGCACATTTCCCCAAGCTGGCATAATCAAATTCCTAAAAATGGGAAATATTTTTTTCTTTCCTACTTTTTTGCCTGGGCATTTTATTTTTCTAATTTAGGTAATCCCAGTCTCTTTTCCACTTTCCTTGCATCAGTCTTCTAAGCTCTTTTCCAGGGTCTCCTTTCCATTTAATCTCTCTCCCTATTTTTGTCCCATTCCTTCTCTACATCTCTCTCTGACATTGATCTTTCCTTTTATCTTTTTTCTCTGTTTTTGTCTTCTCTCTCCCTCTGTTCATTCATGTCCAAATTAATACTCCCTTATTCCTCCTTTCTCTCATCTTCCAATCTTTTCACCTTTTTCCTACCAGCTTTCCATCTCTCGCTCTCACCGTCTCTTCAGTGCTCCCACTGTCCCTTCTGTCTCTCACCTTCAGTGGCCTTCTATATCCCCTTGTCTTTTGCCCTCTCCTTAGTCGCCCATTTCCACTCTCTGTACTCATCCCGTCATCCCTCATCTATCTTTCGTTGCCTCTCATTCCTTCATTAGCCCCAGCTCTAGAAGCATTTATGCTTGGAAAAGGGCATGCTTAGCATGTTAATAGGGCTTGGATAGTATTTCTTGTTCATTTTCATTTCTTTTAACCCATGGTTGGTGGTGTGTTCTAATCCCATCCTTGTTTATTGGGGTTCTTATAAGTGCGGCTGAGCAGATGGTGCAGTAGATTGTGTTCAAGATGATTCTTCCCTAGACAGGGAAAGGATAATCCTCTCTGAGGTTGGTAGTCAGAGGAAGGAGAGTTCAGACTAGGAGCAGTAAATTACAGGCTAGAGAAGGGATAACTTAGCTTTAGAGCACCACATTTGAGGGGCCAAAAAAAGGAGAACATAAGTCTGGAGTGGCACTTGCAGGGGCCGGAGCAGGGAGATCGCAGGGCCAGAGTGGTGAGTGTGGAGTCTGACAGTCAGAGGAAGGTGCATGGGTTAGGAACAGGGTGTGTAGCGCCTGAGCACCAGCCATGCCCCTGGCATCCATCTTTTCTTCTCATTCCCACCGGTGAGGAGACAAAGACATTGCCTGCGTCCACGAATAGTGAAGGAAGCAGGGAGCAGCAAGGCTGTCATCGCATGCTAAGTATCTTTATGTATGTCCTGCATCACATTGATTTTTTTCTGTGCCTATTGTTGACGTTTTCTGCACATAATTCCCCAGGGGTGAACCTAAGATTATTTTTCTTGTTGATAATTTATTAGGTTTGTGTACTTACGAAAGATCACATCTGAATATACTCTTCTATATTCCTGGGCCAAATCTTCTGTTCTCCAGGTTGACTGGGGCTGAAGATACTGTGGCATTCACAGCCCTTGGGAGGGGGGGAGGGATGCAGCCTTAGTTACTATGAATTGGCAACACTGGTGGCTGGATATTAAGCCCATAATTGCAGGGCTCCAGATAGAGTCCTGGTGCTGGTCCGCAGCGATAGCTTGTCACTACAATGATTAGGTTAGGTGAGTTGGGATGGGAGATATAAAACAGGTCAAACATTTGCAGAAAGTTGCAACTCATGGCACCGTATCCTATAGCTTTGATTGAGATGGAAGCTCAAAGGAACAGGAGAAAACTGCCAGGTCCCTCTCCCCCCCCCCCCCAAATAATGACCTTACTCTCACATTATACCTCAGTCACTATAGTCTTGAGAAGTGGAGGAGCAACCTAATGGTTAGAGCACTGGTTTAGTGACCAGGGTTTGATTCCCCCTAGTACTCCTTATGGCATTGGCCAAGTTACTTAACCCTCTATTGCCTTGGAAGGAAGGCCTGGTAATCTACTTCTGGTCACACTGCCAAGAAAAAACAGGAGCTACTCGGTCAGCATTGACTCAAAGGCACACTTTTCATTTTTACATAGTATTGAGCAGAATGGCCAAGAGTTTCCAAAAACTGCTCTACTGCCCAAATGTCTTCAAAAATTGCAGTTTTTTCCAACAGCAGAAACCCCTTAATATAGCGGGAAATGAGATGGCGTAAGTAGATTCTCTTTACCAACTTCTGTTTTCATATTAAGAAACATTTGAACCCTGCACAGAAACTCTGCCAAAAAGTCTTAGTAGATAAATATCCAACAGTCTGATTCTCAGAAACTAATATCTCGATAACAGTGGATATCATGCAGGGCCTAAATCTATGCGCTTAAGTTATAGAATACTATGACCTATGCGCATCACTATGTCAATCTAATCACAGACAGTTACACCAACACTAGAGGAACCACCACCCAGAAGAAAGATTTAGGAATCATTGTGAATAACACGTTGAAACCCTCCACCCAGTGTGCAGCGGCGGCCAAGAAGGCAAATAAAATGCTAGGAATCATAAGGAAAGGAATGGAGAATAAACGAAGGCATAGAGCAGGTGTATCTGCTGTGACTAGACTCAGGCGCATGCATACACCTCTATCCTATAAAATGAAGCCAGTACATGCTTTACTTTATAGAACAGGCCTCAAATATGCATGCAGCAATGTACTTGGTCTGGGTGCAAGATTATAGAATTACCCTCCATTTGTATATTCCTGTCGTAAAATATTTCTGAAAATATGCCCCAATCTCGACATCGCCAAAGTATACTTTGAAGAGCTGCCCAAACCATTCCTCCTTTAAAATTTCTGTGGATGGTTACTTCCATGTATAAGTAGTAACTGTAGAGTAGGTAAATATCACTATTGTAGACAGGATGTGGTGATGTCGAGATTGGGGCATATTTTCAGAAATGGCTCTGCTAAACGTAGAATAGAAGGAAATGGAGAAATGCACATGGATTGACATCTACATGTGGTGGGAAGTGCATTTTAAGAACATAAGAACATAAGATATGCCATACTGGGTCAGACCAAGGTCCATCAAGCCCAGTATCCTGTTTCCAACAGTGGCCAATCTAGGTCACATGTACCTGGCAGGTTCCCAAAAGATACACAGCTTCCATAATGCTTGTATTGGGGTGAGCAGTGGATTACCTGGGCCCTCTTTAATAATGGTTTATGGATCTTTTCTCCAGGAACTTGTCCAAACCTTTTTTAAACCCAGCTACATTAACAGCTTTTACTACATCCTCCGGTAACAAATTCCAGAGTTTGATTATGCATTGAGTGAAAAAATGTTTTCTCTTATTAAACAGTAACTTCATTGTATGTCCCCTAGTCTTTCTACTTTTTGATGGTGTAAATAATCAGTCTACATTTACCCGTCCACTCCATTCATTAATTTATAGATCTCTATCATATCTCCCCTCAGCCGTCTCTTTTCCAGGTTGAAAAGCCCTAACCTTTTAAGCCTCTCCTCACAGGGGTATCCTTCTATCACCTTTGCCATTTTGGTGGCTCTTCTCTGTACCTTTTCTAATTCTGCTATATCCTTTTTAAGATACGGCGACCAGAATTGCACACAATATTCAAGGTACGGTTGCACCGTGGAACAATACAGAGGTATTATAATATCCTTTGTTTTATTCTCCATACCTTTCTTTATGATTCCTAGCATTTTATTTGTCTTTTTGGCTGCCCCTGCACACTGGGCGGAGGGTTTCAACGTGTTATCCATGATAACGCCTAAATCTTTTTCCTGGGTGGTAGTTCCTAATGTGGAACCTTGCATCGTGTAACCATAGTTTGGGTTGTTCTTTCCTAGGTGTTGTGACGTAGAAGCCTCTCAAGAAGCAATGGAGATAGACGGAGATCTGGTGGAGAAAAGTGGTACTGCACTGAAAAGCAGGATTTTCTCTTCAGAAGGAAAAAAACACGCAGCTGATCAGGAACCACACCTCACCTTAGGGGAGGAGACAGGTCAGGTCACTGATTGGGCACGCCCAAGCAGGAGGCGGGCAGTGCAACACAGTAGAAGCTTGTTAAATACGCAGGCAGTTAGAACACAGGAAAAGTTGGAAGAGAAGCTGGAACAGAAGTTGGAAGAGGATCTAGAATAGAATCTGGAACAGGAAAGGAAACCGAAGTGGAAACAGAAACAGTTGGAGAAGCATGTGACAAGGAACAGCTGGGATCCACAGAGAAGCAGTTTGGAGTCACGAAGGGAGTTACTAGGAGACTCAGGGGCACTGACAGACTTCTATGGAAGGAAGGACTCAGAAGCACTGAGAGACCTAGAACTACAGCTTGAACTACCTGAGAACCAAGCAGGACCTTGGAGCAGTAACCAGAGGGGTAAAGACTTATCCTGGAGACACTCTCAGTACAAGGTACGAAGTGGGGTTGAAGGAGCTAGCAACTGTGATACTAGGAAGCAAGAAAGCTGGAAGAATAGCTTTAAAAGCCAGAACAACAACAGACAGAACTATGGCAGATTTGTTCAGCCTGATATACACTTGAGCAGCATAAGAGACACTAATAAGCCAGCTGGAGCTTACAGCCTGAAAGCCAATAGAAGAAAAAATGCTGAGGTTTATTTGGAAGACTTGAGCCAAGGTAAAGCTGACATTTCTAGTTTTAATTGTCTGTTCAGAAACTCTCCAGAGCGAGTTGAACTGTTAAAGGAAAACCCAGCACTTACTTTTAAGGATAAGTGGGGGAGGGGTTTTACTCACACGGAGAACTGTTGTGCTGACAAAAACAGCATAGCCAATTACCACGAGCTAGATATCTTAAATAAACGTTTACCTGAAGTAGAAGAAAGACATCAGCTTAGCAAAGGACAGAAGCAGGCTGAATTACTTCTGGCAGAGTTTAGGGAATTCTTAGAGAAAAAGGCAGTCTCTCCTTTTAGTCTAACACAGCATGCCAATAGCTGTGAAGAAGAGATGCCGTTAGATATTTCCCTGCCTTCAACAGAACAAGATCTAGCCATGGATTGCTCTACTTGTACTATTGAAAAGAATCTTAATTGAATGCTTTAAAATTATATGAAAAGAATATAATAGAAGATTAACTTACCTGTTACCAGGGTGAAAAAGCTTATGAAAGTTTAATAAGTGGAATCATTTCCTGGAGCTGAGAAGCTTTGCTGTTGTAAGAAGACTTTAGTTTCAGTTCATGGAAGAGTCACATGATTACCTGAATGTGAGTCTAAGAAGGAACCGTGAATAACCTAATGGAAAGCTAGCCCAGCATTGCAAACCCTGTATATTTTGGTTTTCCCATCTTTTGTTGAATGTGTCATAACCTTCTTTTGCGTCTGATTGCACTGAACTGCAAAGCGTTGGAAATAAACCTCTTAAAAAGAAATTTTCTTTGCCTGCCTTTGTCTGCTCGAGCTACTACAATCTCGATCCTTCAGGAGGCACAGGACTACACTACCCAGAATCCCTAGGGTCAAATAGTAGTACTTCACCCCTGAAGGGCACCAAAGGCCACTCCAACCTGGAAATCCTCAAGGCCCAGGTAGTGGGTGGGTGGCAGTGTATAACTTTGCACTTGTCCACATTAAATTTCATCTGCCGTTTGAACATCCAGTCTTCCAGTTTATCAAGGCTCTCTTGCAATTTTTCACAATCCTCTTGGGTTTTAACAACTTTGAATAATTTTGTGTCATCTACAAATTTGACTACCTCACTCATTGGTCCCATTTCCAGGTCATTTACGAATATGTTAAAAAGCAGCGGACTTGGGGAGTGTGTATGGAGAAGGAGCTGCTGCCCAACCTGTGCTCCGCGTCTTGTGTTGTTCTCCGCAGGCAGCTGGAGGATCACCCAGACCACCGACGCGGCGCCTGGCCCCGACATCATCTCGGGGGCCTTAAAAGTTAGGCAGATTCTTACAGTAGTCAGGAGTGTGTGTGGAGAAGGAACTGCTGCCCGACCTGTGCTCCGCGTCTTGTGCTGTTCTCTGCAGGCAGCTGGAGGATCACCCGACCCCGACGCGGCGCCTGGCCCCGACGTCATGTCAGGGGCCTTTAAATCTCAGCTTGCTCTGCAGTCATGTGGTAGCGGTCATGTTCTGAAGGGGCGCGTTTTAAAGGGGCCTGATAAGCCCCTTTTGCGCTCCTTCGGCACTCAAGGAGCTCTGGAGCTGGATCCTTGGAATGGGCAAGCGTAGAAAACGTCTTCTAAATGTGAGTACTGTGAATCCCTCTAAAGTTGCAAAAGTTATCGGTCCTATGGATAGACACGTCGTGTCTGTGAATGAAACGGAGGTGATTCCTGTTGCTGCCGCCAAGTCCCAGCTTCCATTAGATAGCTCTTCGGTATCGTTGGGGGTTTTAAACTCTGCCCCTCTTATTGACATTCAATCCATCGGCCCAGTGACTTCTTCACCTATGTTGGAGGAGCAGCCTCAATGGCTGGTGTTGCACCGCCGCCCTAGTGGCCAAAGGTTGCTAAGGTAGGTCGGGTGGACATGAGTTATATTTAGGTTTGGGTTTGGTTCTTCTATGTGGGGTCTAGGTATCTTGGTCCCAGTAGCCTTCCATATACCAAAATCTCCCAAAAAGGAACACAAAGTCCGAGTGAGGGGAAAAAAGGCATTTATTATTTATTATTATTTATTATTTATTATTATTTATTTATTATTATTTATTTATTTATTTATTTCCCTCAATAACCTATGTAAATAAATAAATAAATAAATAAATAAACTATGTAAATAGTTTGGACAGTTTATGACACCTGTCACCTCTGTAAAAAGTTAGAAAGTTTCTCTGTTTCAATGTAATGTATACAGTAGTACACATAATTTGTTAAGCTATTCCATGTAAAAAGTTAGAAAGTTTCTTGTTCCATGTAAAGAATACAATTTAGTATACATAACTTGTTCCATGTAAACCGCCCTTGATCACTGGAAGGGGCGGTATAGAAGAAATAAGTAAATAAAATAAATAAATAAATAAATGCAAAAAGGTTCAATGTTTAGAATCTACATCAACTCAAAATGACCTTGATTCAGGTTAAGAGAAAAATAAACAATTATTGCATTACAGTCAGTTATGTTCACAGGAATTATATATATCAAACCCTCAGCCTGGTTCAGAAGTTATAGCTTTCAGCGTTGGTCGGGGACTCTAGGCTTCCAACCTTGCAATAACTACAATCCATTTCTGTGTCTGATGGGTCCGTAATAAATTCCACCTGCATTGGTTCAGAGTATGAGAGCTCTGAAGCCGTGTCAGCAAAGTCAGGTAGATTATCCTTAGGCTTTTCGTATAAGTTTTGTACCAGCTTCCAATGTTCTGGGCTCAAGGTTAAACCTTGGTCCTGTGCCCAGGGGCGGCCCAAGGGGGGTGCGGGGCCATGTGCGGAGACTCGGTGTAGGGCCTCATTTGCATAAGTGGTCTTATTTGCATAAATATTTGCATAATGTTACCATTCACTAACTTTTAGTAAACATGTCTCTTAATGAGTGTATGGATAAAGAAAGACTAAAAGATTTCTACATTACTATAATCCAGTGCCAACCGCCAGGCACATTAGGAACTACTACAAACGCTGCCCATTTAGAACCCATAGCAAACCCGCTGTATCCTGACAGCATTACCAGGACTCACAAAGCACCAGACCCTATCTATCAAAAGGAAACACTGCAAATATTAAACCAGTACATTTCAGAGAATACTGGGGAAAGAGAACAAGTGGCAATGTCAAATAGGAATTACATAAACAGAATACCTCAGCTCAGTTACACATGCAGAACATAGACCATCACCAAACAAGGAATCGCAATTTAGAAACAGGAAGGCAATAATTAAACTGGGAACCCCAAAAGCCAAACTTGGAATGTACAACAACACTGTAGAAATAAAACTATAAATTAATTTCCTCTTGTACCAAACAAAGCGCAGACGTTAATGATGCACATTTCCCAGAGCTTTCATATTCCAGTTAATAAATTCAAAATAAAGAGATATCTTTCTACCTTTTGTGCATTTTTTTTCAATTGCAATTGCTCCAGCCACTTTCTTCTGGTTTCTTCATGTTTTCTGCTAACTCTCCATCGTCTGCTGTCCATTTGTCCTTTCTTCTCTCTTCTAGTTTTCTTTCCATCCTCTCTCTCTACATCTGCTTTAACATACTAATCTTTCTCCTTTTGCTCTTTCCTCATTCTTATTTCATCCACACAAATTTTACCCCTCCATCCTCAATCCCCACTTACTCTCCCAATACCCGGCCAATTGTAGATTTTTCATCCCTCCCACACAAAATATTTTTCCCCTCTCCATTTTACTCTCCCAGCCCCATCCCATTCTAATCCTCCCCCAACATCAGCTCCCTTCTAGTTCCAGTCTCACCCAGCATCCATTCCCTTCTAGTCCCTGCATCAGCCCATTTCCAGTCCTAGCCCCCCATCAACCCATTTCCAGTCCTCGCTCCCCCATCCATTTAAAGTCTGAGTCCCTTCATCAGCTCATTTCCAATCCAAGCCCCCCATCAGCCCATTTCTAGTCATTTCCCAGCCCCACCATCAGCCCATGTCAAATCCTAGCTCCCCTCCACTCAGCCCAATTCCAATCCAAGCCCCCCCATGAGCCTACTTCCAGTTCTAGCCCCTCCATGAGTCCATTTCAATTCAAGCCCCCACCACAGCCCATTTCCAATCTTAGCTCCCCCCCAACAGCCCATTTCCAGTCCTATCCTAGCTGCTCCATCAGCCCATTTTCAGTCCTAGCTCCCTTCCCTCACAGCCCATTTCCATTCCAAGCTCCCTCCCCATCAGCTATTTGCAGTTCAAGCCTCCCCGTCCACTCAGTCCATTTCCAGTCATAGCAATCCCCCAACCCATTACCAGTCCTAGCCCCCCATCAACCCATTTTCAGTTTAAGCCCCCCTATAACCCATTACCAGTCCTAACCCCCCCATCAGCCCACTTCCAGTCTTAACCCCATCAGCCCATTTCCAGTCAGCCCCCCATAGCCCATTGCCAGTCCTAACCCCCCCATCAGCCCACAGCCCATTACCAGTCCTAACCACATCAGCCCACCTCAAGTCCTAACCCCTCCCCATCAGCCCATTTCCTGTCCTAGCGCCCCCATAGCCCATTAGCAATCCTAACCCCCCATCACCCTATTTCCAGACAGCCCCCATCAGCCCACAGCCCATTACCAGTCTTAACCACCCCCCCAGCCCATTTCCAGTCCTAACCCCCCATCACCCCATTTCCAGTCAGCCTCCATCAACCCCCAGCCCATTACCAGTCTTAACCCCCCCTAGCCCATTTCCAGTCCTAACCCCACCAGCCCATTTCCAGTCAGCCTCCATCAGCCCCAGCCCATTTCCTGTCCTAACCCCCCCTGCACATTGCATTTCGTAACGCCCCCCCCATCACATTTCCAGTCCTAACCCCCCCCACAGCACATTTCCAGACAGCCTCCATCAGCCCCCAGCCCATTACCAGTCTTAACCCCCCCCCTTCCCTTCTCTACTGGCAAATTTAAAAAAAAAAAAAAACCTGGCTCTAGCAGCTGCCGCTGCCGCGTCCGTCGCAGCAGCGGCAGAATGGAGTGTCCCGCGGGGCCCCCTCTCCTCGTTGAGCCCTCTGCAAGGGCTTTCAGATTCACGAAGGGAGAGTGCTCCCTCGCGTCTCTGTAAAGCCCTTGCAGAGGGCTCAACGAGGAGAGGGGGCCCCGCGGGACACTCCATTCTGCCGCTGCTGCGACGGACGCGGCAGCAGCAGCAGCCAGAGACAGGTTTTTTTTAAAAATGTAATTTAAAAAAAAAAAAGCAGAATGTTCTTTGCGCGGGGCCCCCTGAAACGCGGGGCCCTGTGCAAAAAACATTCTTGCTCAATGGACGGGCCGGCCCTGCCTGTGCCCTCTCAATGTGAGAACAGCCTCTTCTATCCAAAGGCTTCTTATTAAAAAGTCTTTTGCTTGATAAAAGTTTACATCCTGTCTTACAAACAGTTCGGTAGGGACAGCTTTCCCCTGTCTCCTGTGCTTTCTGTATCTCAAGGTTATAGCAATTATTATCAGAGAAATATGGATTACCTTTTTCTTTTGGTTGATCCAATCGAGCTGAGGCTTGAGGCCTAGTCCTGCTGGAATCTGGCCTGGCTCGTATTGCAGGCCTTCTATTCTCCAGCCGGCCCTCGGGTGGTGTTAACCCACAGTCACACCCGTACCTTCTCTTCTCTGAGCCAGGAGTGTTATTTCTTATGGAGACCCCTTTTTCTTCCTCTGGGGAATTCTTTATACCTTGCCTCCCAGGTTGCTGGCTTCTGCCCAACTCTGGTCCAGGAACGGTTGCCCTAGTCCTTCTCTCTCCAGGACTGGCTTCCTCTTGGTACCTTCTCTCTTTGGAAAGCGTACCTGCTTTACTCCCGGTCTCCTTGCAAAGAACCTCCTCTTCGAGTTCTGCTGAGTCTGCTGGCTCTGGTCCTTCAGCTAAGACTCTTGCTTCTCTTTCTCCAATCCTCCCAGCCTTTCTTAAAAGGAACTCCTCCTTTCCTGGATTGGATGCTGGTAGGCATTACGTCATAAGCTCTGGGGCGTGGCTCCCTAGGCCTTAGAAAGTCTCTCTTGCTCCCCCTATCTGGCTCCTCGTAATGTTGCATCCTGTGTTGGAGTCTTTTTTTCTGAATTTAAAACACTTTTCTCTGACTGCACGGGGTCTGCAGTACCACACTGGACATACCATCTCCATCAACCCTCCTTGTGAGCCCTTTAGATTCTGTGGTTGTTCCTTTGCCACGGGTTCTTCAGGTTCCGGAGGATCTCGTCAGGGCTCATCAAGATGGTTTACCTATTTTACCAGTGGACACACAGAATATTTCTTTATCTGATTTATTGAATCTTCACATGATGTGATTTCTACTTGTGTCTTTTTCCTCTGAGGCTGATAAAAACACAGTTATGCGTTTGTATTTTCAAAATAAAAATGCTGAATTCTGTGGGGGGAAAGTTAATATGTTTCCTGATGTCTCCAGGCAAACTCAACTTAGACGCAAAGCTTTTTTGGCTTTAAAGCCACGTGTTCTTGCTCTTGGTGCAACTTTTTTCCTCAAGTTTCCCTGTAACTGTCTGGTCACTTTAGGAGGCACTAAGTATGTTTTTTCTGAAACATCCTCTTTAGAATCGTTTTATGAATCAGGTTCCACAGGTATAATGAATTTTTTTTGCTTGTCTTGATTTATGAGTCAATAAGTTGTAATAATTAGAGTTTTTGTATTTTTGGGACGTCAACTCCTTTCCATGCATAATTTTTTATTAGTAAGTTTTTCCTTTTACTATAATAGTTACTTTTTGATAGCTCCCCTGGATGGATGTGGACTAAATGGATTTCTTTATTTTCTTTAAATGTGTATTGTGTTTTTTGGAATTTATTAATAAAAAAGATTAAACTAAAAAAAAAGCAGCGGACTCAGCACAGATCCCTGGGGTACTCCACTATTCACCTTTCTTCATTGGGAAAATTGGCCATTTAGCCCTACACTCTGCTTTCTATCTTTTAACCAGTCCCTGATCCACAATAGTATACTGATTTCTATCCCATGACTTTTTAACTTTGCCAAGAATCTCTCATGAGGGACCTTGTCAAAGGCTTTCTGAAAATCTAGATACACTATATCGACCAGCTCACCTTTGTCTACCTGTTTATTCACACCTTCAAAAAAATATAACAGATTAGTAAGACCAGACCTTCCTTGGCTAAAGCCATGTTGGCTTTCTCCCATTAAACCATGACAATCTACATGTTCAGTAATTTTGTTCTTTATAATGGTTTCTACCATTTTGCCAGGTACTGATGTCATCGGCTCATCGGCCTGTAGTTTCCCGGATCACTCTGGAACCCTTTTTAAAAATTGGTGTTACATTGGCCATTTGCCAATCTTTAGGTACTACAGATGATTTTAATGATAGTTCACAGATTACTAATAGTAGGTCTGCAATCTCATATTTCAGTTCTTTCAGCACCCTTGGTGTATACCATCCAGTCCAGGTGATTTGCTACTGTTTCGTTTATCAAATAGTTGTAATATATCTTCCCAATTTATCGATAATTCTTTCAATTCTTCCGATGCATCACCTTTAAGTACCATTTAAGTAATGAGCAACTTCCCTACATCTTCTTCAGTAAAGACCAAAACAACAAATTCATTCAGTCTCTCCGCTATTGCATTGTCCCCTCTTAGTGCCCCTTTAACCCCTCTATTATCTAACGGTCCAACTGACTCTCTCATGGGTTTTTTGCTACGAATGTTCTTGAAATAGTCTTTATTATGTGTTTTTGCTTCCACAGCAAGCTTCTTTTCAAATTCTCTCTTTGCCTGCCTTATCAATGCCTTGCATCTAACTTGCCAGTGCTTATGTTCTTTCCAGTTTTCATCATTTGGCTCCTTTTTCCATTTCCTGAAAGATGCTTTTTTGGCTACAGCAGCCTCTCTGACCTCACCTTTAAACCATGCTGGCCGATTTTTGGACTTCCTTCCACCTTTCTTAAAGCATGGAATACAGATGCTCTGTGCTTCCAAGATAGTATTTTTAAGCAACACCCATGCTTGATATAAATCTTTAACCTTTGCAGCTGCTCCTTTTATTTTTTTCTTAACTATTTTCCTCATTTTATCATAGTCTCCCTTTTGAAAGTTTAAAGGTAGCACTGTAGATTTCCCTGCAGTCTTTCCTCCATTTATGAAATCAAACGCGATCATGCTATGATCACAATTGCCAAGTGGTCCCAACAGACTTATTTATAAATTTACATGTGGGAAAAATTAGTGGAGAAACTCCAGCAACTTACATGTGTAAGTGACTGCATTTCATGACTTGCATATGGAAATTTTGCAGATTTAGACAAGTAGATGGTTAACTAAAGAAAACACTATTTTGAAATCAATTCATTTTGGAGGGGGAAATAAACTAAGGGGAAATAAGGAAGATAACTTCTTAATCCTTCCTGTAAAGGTCTAGCAGAAGCACGCACTTTTTAAAACATACACCTGCCAGAGAGTAGGTGTAAATCTGGACATGGAGAATTTTGGGCTTACACGTGCATTCTGTTTACGAATTGGGGGATACACATGCAGATTTTTGTCCCACCCAGACGATGTCCAAAGCATGCTCCTGACATGGCCTCTTGAAACTTCCATGTACTAAGGACATCCACATGTAAACTGGACCCTTTCTTAAATGGTCATTTACACATGGATGCAATTTGCCATCACTGTCCACACTGTGCCTTTAAAAATTAGCAGCCAGCATACATTTACCGGCCACCAGAAGACATCTAAGTTCTTTTGAATATCAGGACCAAAGTGCCTTCCATATTTTCCTCATCAAGAAGTATCTTATCCTCTGAGTTGGCTTTTTAAAGAGTGTCTCTTCTACCTGTTCTCTTGATCTGCCGGCCTGTTTAACCCCAGAGTGCTGGAATAGGAATATATGAACCTTCTTTAGACAGTAGCTCAGGCATTTTTAGATCTCTGGATCTGTTTAAAGGATGAAAACCTGAGGGTCTCAGTACCCTCACTACATAACTCTCCCAATCCAGAGACTTTCACATGGATGGGGTTTAGCAGATTCTAGTCCTGAACCTCACCTTCATTCCAGGGGTTTTCACATCGGCTGGGTTGATCAAAATTGCAATTCTGGGCAGTCCAATGCCTTAGTGGAAGTGCTATGCACAGACATGTGGAAGGACTCTGGTTTAAACCCTAAGTCAGATCTTCTGCTCTCCAGGCATGCAACACAGGCAATGTTCATAGCCCTTGGGTGTTGAAAGGAGGAAGTTATTGCTTATGGGTGACACCTAGTGGCAAGATTCAGAGTCCTAGGGCTACTGACCATGCAGCAGGGCTCTAGTGCAATCCCTGTTGCATGGTCAGTAGCCCCAGGACTCTTGTTACATTGATCAAATGTCAGGGTTGAGGGGAATACAAAATAGGGGAAAAATCCTCAGATAGTTGTGAAGACTCATGGTGTCGGATATCAGTGGTAGTTGCAGTTGAGCTGGAAGTATAAAAGAACATTAGGAAACATCTGAGTCAAGAAAGAAACCAAAAAATTGCAATTCTGAATCTTAACCATAATACAGGTATTTTCCCATAGGTGGGTTTTGTCTGATTAAGATTTTAAACTCCATCCTCAGTCCAGGAATTTTCACAGGGGTGGTGTTTATCAGATCACCGTTCTAAAGCCCGCCCATACTCAAGGGACTTTCTCCTGCATAGGGTTTATCAGTTCAGGATGTTAAATTGTGACCATAAGAACCAGTGCGAAAATGCCAGGGTCCCCAGTACAATGATGGTGCCATGGAGAAGGAATGTGATGCACAAGTTCAGCCACAGCCGATGCACACAGGGCCTGCTCAAGCGGATTTCCAGTATAACTCTTCAGTCATTCTGCATCCAGCCCAAAGTCACCCAAGTTTTGGTAACTGCTGCTGAAGAGCTGCCTGAACATTGTCGGATGTATTTTTCTCCCAAACGAGGGCACTGGGCTTCTTTCCACAGACCCTTTTTCGCTGGATTGTTTCTTGGCATCCGCGCTCTTAGGCGGCTTCTAGTGCCAACACCAGTTTGTCTTTCTCTTGGACAAAGTAAGGATTGCTGTTCGGCGTCTAGGGAACACTGACAGTGTAAAGCCTGATTTTTTTCCGGAAAGTCCTGTCTCTTGTGTGAGCCTGACTGTAAACAAGAGGAAGAATCAATGATGGGGGTTTTCATATAGCTTTTATAGTAAACAACAACAACAATAAAATCCAGAAATAAAGTTACGTCACTATAGCAGCTTTGTATAGCACACAAAGCTCTTTTGTGCAAAAGGGTTTCTTCCTATCCACGTCCAGGGGTAAAATCTCTGGAAATACAGACCTACATTCATCTTGGCAGCTGGAGGGCTGAAAATGAATGTTTTTTGTTTTGTTTTGTTTTTACTTTAAATATGGCACTTTTGTCTTTAAATATAACATTATTGGCAGTTATTGAATGAGTTATATACTAGTGGTCCACTGTCTAAAGCCGGTGGTCAGCTTGTTTTGTTAAATGCCAGCTGCTGTGTTTAAAAAAAAGCTTGCATACTGTATATTAAGTAGCACGAAGGGACGTCTAGGAAGAATCCAGGACGTTCAGAGCACAACGTCCAAAAATCCAGAGGAGTACAGCAATGAAGGGAAATCGCTCGGCCTCCGCTCTGAACGATGAACGTCCCAGTAACTGGTGCTGGCAATGGGCCTGTGCAGATAGCAAGGCCGAGTGCATGCACAGGAGTAGGCCATTTCACAAATGTGGATGTCCTCTAATTGCACGGCCGCAGAACTGGATACTGGCAGGGATAGTTCAGAAGGAGGGGGGGTGACTATCCTATGAGACTAGCACACCCCGGCTGGCCAGTCATATGTTTGGAGTTTGTATTTATATTCAGGTTTCTTTGGCCAGGAAATATGATCTGTGGCGGTGAAAGTGCATTTTGCTCTTCCCCCTGGAAATGTTGCAGCCATAAAATGAGCACTTTTTTTACATCTTATTTGTGGTCAGGAGCAGGTATAGGCTTGGATGCCTGAACAACCAGGCCAGGCGTGCTTGTACCGTTCTGAAATCACACTGCCATAGGCATCGCCCTTGCCCGCCCCGGGCACGCCTCCGCCACGCTCTGTGCTACATGGACCTGCTCGCGCTGGGGAAGTCTATACAGCTGGCTTTCTAAAATGGCTCTGGGGACGTCTCTATGATTTGCATGCCGGAATTCCCATTTTGAGACATCCAACTCACGTATAGGGCTTCTAAAATGACCCCTATAGACTGTTGACTGTTGGCAGCTATCAGGTCAATATTGAGCCATGGCAGTCAGCGGTTTCTTTAACTGCTGGTCACAGCAGGCAGAAGATACCAGATATTCAGATTGCAGCTGCTGCTTACTATCCAGTATTTGTGGTCAGCCCTAGCGGCTATTCGGCTAGCTGCAATATCCAGCTGCTATCTGCTATCCACATAACTTAGGACTGCTTTGATCCTGTCATAGGTTATGCAGATACTTATCTGGATAGTGACATGGAAAATCATCGTTATCTAAATACGTGCTTTCTTCTCCCTGGCTCTGCGCACGCACCAGTGTTGCAGCAGTTGAGGGGAGTTTTCAAGGGCTCTATCCAGATAGTGCTGCTGAATATTGAACTCACCAGGGTTTATCCAATTCGCAGGTCCTGCCAACCAGAAAAAGCCTTTTGAATATTGGCTCCTAAGTGGATAACAACAATATTCAGCAACCATCCTTATAGACGAGTGGTTTAATCTGAGGACAACAGCCTTTTTGCTGGCCTAAATTAAACCACTTAGCTGTACAGATAGTGCCTAGCCCTGTGTGAGCAGTGCAGCCGCACAGGGCGCAGAAGTTAGGTGGTGCATTTTGGCTGCCTGCTGTTATCCTGCAGCCGCCGCTTTTTCTTCCCTCAGCGGTGGCAGGGCAACAGCAGGCAGCTGAAATGCCCCCCCTAAGCCTTTTCGTGGATTTTTATGGTCTTTCTGCAGGTCTGACGTGATATCAGAGCAGGGAGGGATCAGATCTGCTGCTGCCACTGCTGCAACTTGCATATCGGGCGCTGCTCCCCACCCCCCATAACTCCATCCAGCGCTGCCTACTCTTATCCTGCTGCTGGCGCCGCCATGGAGAAAACAGAGGGTGGCAGGAGCAGGCAGCGGCTGGACAGAGGTATGGGGAGGAGGGGAGGGCATGCACCCAATGTGCAAGTCGCACATGGTGCGATTCTGGCTCGGTATGGCCCTGATTGCCACTATCCATATAACTAAGTGTGCCAACCTAGGCCCTGGGCCCCAGCAGAGCATAAGCGTCCATGTTCTAGTGCGCCCATATGCAAGTATTTTATAGAGTCAAGCACGCACAGTGTACTTCAAACAAACTCACAGACAAACAAATGCAACAGAACATTTCAGGGACCATCTCTTGTCCAGGAGGAGGTCAATGGCTACTTTTTGGGGAGGAAACATGGGTTCCCCTGCCTACTAAAGCTGACCTTTCTCACCAATAAGACTTAAGTATTCCACGCTATAGGAAAACTACTGAGCAACGCACTTCAAACAAAGAGACAAACTCCCAAAAATCGGTCCCCCACCTGCAATAGGCCCACCTATCTATCTGACCAGTGAGACTGAACTTCAAGCAAACTCACAGACAACAAACTTTCTGCTTTATGGGCCCGATTCGATCCCAACGTAAATCTCATTTGTACGTCCAGGCTGACCTGGATGTACAAAGGAGATCGCAATTCTGCTCCCGCAGGGCACATCCAGCCCAGCAGGATCAGAATCGCGAACAAGTCTATACGTGCAGGCCGGGACTGCGATTCAGTGCTGGCCTGCAAGTACAGGCACTGCCCGGCTAACTCAGCCAGAGCATTTAAATGGAGCCACAGTGTCATGGCGCCATGTTGCCAGTTGCCTGCTACAAAAGTTAATTCCCCACAGCCTGATCCCCGATCCGGCCTCCTAAGGCCAGAGTCAGGCTGCAGGGAATTAACTTCACCCCCCCACCCTAGCCCCTTCCGCGCCCCAGTTCAGACCAAAAGAAATGTCCAGGGAAGTTATTCCACCCCGGTGGTGGAATAACTTCCCCGGCCATTTCACTGGCCCTGGACATACAAAGTCTACATTAGCCCTGTACATCCAAGGCCAGTGAGCCTGCCCACTCTCCGCCCCCATCCCTCCTCTTCCCTGCCCCCATATAACTTCCCCACACAACCGGCAAGGAAGTTATACAGAGCCAGGAGCCAGCAGAATGACCCCCTATATGTATAAGAAGATACTGCAAAATACCACCGAAACAAAAGTTTCCCAAGCAGCCAAGACAACGGACCATAGACACACACGACTCATTGATCAGCAGCTTGCAAGACAAACAGCTGACAGAGCAGCGGAGAAGACAGACCATAGAAAGACCAGGCTCAACTATCACCAGATACAACTAGCAACGGTGTGGAAGCCAGACCATCATACAAGTCGATCAACACAGTTGTGCATGTTCAGCAGTTGGTTCAATACCCACTAAATCTCTTAACGCTTTTCAGTCTACTATGCCAAGGAGGCAATATCAAATTTCCCAACCGATGCCTGGTTCCCCTGCTGGTTTTAAATAAAGTAGTGGCAAAAATGATAATGGGGATGGAACAGCTATGAAGAAAGGCTAAACAGTTTAAGGCTCTTCGGCTTGGAAAAGAGACGGGTAAGAGGAAATAGCATAGAGGTCTGTAAAAAATGAGTGGGGTGAAGCAGTAAATAGGGAATGGTTGTTTACCCTTTCAAATAGTACCAAGACTAGGGTACATTTTATGAAACTAATCAGTAACACATCTAAAACAAATTGGAGAAAGTATTTTTTCACTCAATGTGCATTAAGCTGTGGAGTTTTTTGCCAGTAGGTGTGGCAAAGGTATCTGACATAGCTGGTTTAAAAAAGATTTCACAGATTTCTAGAGATCTTCATAAATAATTACTAACCAAGTAGACTTTGGAAATTGACTGCTCAGCCCTTGGAGAGAGCCACAAGGATGGCTTTATTCATTGGGATCTGTCAGGTGCTTCCCACTGACCTGGTTTGTCCACTTCCAGAGACATGATGCAGGGCTTGATGGACTTTTTGTCCGACCCAGTATGGCACATCTTATCTTCTAAAGAAGCTGGCACATTACTGGTGTTCGATGCGGTTTTCGTAGTCTAGCTATGGCAAGAATTTACTGATTTACTTGAGTGAAAACTTCAGTTCTGAATGGGGATTGGTCCCTTCACTGTCATTCCATTGAAATTTTGACTGAGGACTGGTTTCTTGAACTCAGAGTGCGGTGAATAAACGAGTGCCGTGTTTTTTGATGAGGGACTGAATAAGTGCATAGGACTGGGGGGGATGCCAGTAAAGAGAACTTTTTAAAATGAACACGTGAGGCCTGTGGGAGATAGGGGATTCAGTCATTGGAAACGAGGCCTTTTTATGACATGGGGACGGGGGATGGGGAAGGAAGGAGCATTGAGGCTAAGTGGGGGAGAGAGAAAGAAACCAAGCAGTAACTCATGTTTTTTTCATGTTATTCAATGCGACCTAGTTATTGATAGCCTGGGTTAACCGTTAGCCCAGTTTAGTAAACATACCCCATAGGGCCATGTTTACTAAAGTGCGCTAAGTGGTGATTTTTGTTAAACTACACATCCTTGGGGAACTGATTAAGGAACTGACCTCCAAACTCAAAGACGTGGCATTTTGAGGTGGCTTTGAATGGATGAGTGGTAAGTACACTTCCCCACTCAAGCTCTTCTCCAAAGCCCAGGTCCAAACAATGTTTATGTTTATTGATTTTGATATACCACAGATTCATAAAAATATATCTCAGCAGTTTACACTGAAAGACATATATGAAAACAATTAAACATTAATAAATAAAAATCAGGAATTCATTTTCACAAACAAGGAAAGAAAAGAAAAAGTAAGAAAACTGAAAGCATAGAAAGCAGGACCTGTGAGCCTAGAAGTTAGCATGCTTCAAAGTGACCGTCAGCCATGGTCTGGATATTAGGGCATTAATACGGCTTACAATGGGAAGGCCTTTTGAGCAAAGTCCATAAGGCATTAACACCACCCCTTGCTCCACCCATAGACCGCCCCTGCAGTAGTCATATAGTACTGCTGATTATCATATTAGCCAACCAGCCTCCCATTGGGTTTAAAAAAGGTTTGTACAAGATTCTGGAAGAAAGGTCCATAAACCATTATTAAAGAGGACCCGGGAAATGCACTGCTTACTCCGGGACAAGCATTATGGAACCTGTGTGCCTTTTGGGAACCTGCTATGTACTTGTGACTTAGATTGGCCACTGTTGGAAACATGTTGGACCTTGGTCTGACCCAATATGACATTTCTTATGTTTTTATTGGCCAGCCAGCTAAGAACTTTAAATAGTAGGCCCCAATTGTCTTATTAATTCAACAGTTATGTGCGACTTTAAGCAAGTGTAAATGTCCACAGGAAACTTTTCCTGGATCTCCATGGATTGCTCTTCGAAAATGTAGAGTACTGGTGTCCTTGGAAGGACCATCAAAACCATGCCCAGAACACACCACCTTGCAGGATATCCAGATTGTGCCACTAAATATCTCCACATACCCTCCACCACTCTACGGTTAATGCAGGGGCAGTCCATGGGGGGAGCAAGAAGTGCTTTCCGGATAACTGCCAGCTTATCTGAATAACAATGATTTTCATCAACACTTATCCGGATAGTTTAGGCTGCATGTAAAGATAGCCTAAGTTGCTATCTGGATAAGTGTCCTTTGAAAATTGCCACTATCCAGATATATCTGCATGTATCCACATAGCACTGCTTAGCCCGGCTATACGGTGGTAGCTCCAAAGCAGACACTGTAGCTGAATATCTCGCCGATATTTAAGTACCATGGCTGACCACTGCAGTATCTGAATATCGGCCCTACTACTTACAAACGTATGCCATTTCATATATGTGCAAATACGCTATCTATATATGTAAATGCCACATAACTCTTTTAAAATTGCCTCTAGATCTTGAAAAGTAGAAAACGGGGGGCGAATATTCAGAGCAGCAAATATTCCAATGTCACAGCGGCCATCCATGGTGATGAAATATTCTCTGGATAATCAGCAGCAGTAGCCAGAGAGTGGTCGCCGTTGAATATCCAGATCATAGGGCCACTTGTCAGAAATGTGCCGCCATTATCCAGAGAGTGGTGATTTTCAGCTGCCATCTGGATGATTTCTCCAGATAACAATCTACTATCCAGATAGCGGCTGAAAATCACCACTGTCCAGACAATGGTGACTCTACGGCGTGAATTGTCTTTTTTTAAAGTTAAAGCAGTGCTCAGGAGGGAGGAGTAGCCTAGTGGTTGGGGCAAGGTACTTCAGGCCGGAAGGTCGGGGGTTCAAATCCCACTAGAGGACAGCAACCTTGGGCCGGAAGGACTGGGGTTTCTAGTCCCACAGATGCTCCTTGTGGTCTTGGGCAAGCCACTTAACCCTCCATTGCCCATGTTCCCTGTAAGTATTAGTGTGTGTCTCATATCCCTGCGTGTTAAATGTATCCCCCAATTGTGTTGTGACCGCTTTGATTGAAGGATAAGGCGGTATACAAAACTGTCTAAATAAAATAAATAAATAAATAAAATCTTTTTCAACAGGCGTTTAATCTTGCTCCTGAATTTGCCTGGAACACACCAACCCTGATATCTCAAATACTTCTTACCTGGATCACGTTGAGATTTCTGCACCTTCCCCAGCTTATTGTTTTCCCCTATATGTATCTAACTCCTTTACTCATGTTATTGGTGTTCCTTTTCTTATTCTTGCTGTTTTTATTGTAAACCGCTCTGACACGCCGTAGAAGGTCAGTATATCAAGTTTTTAAATAAACCTTAACCCAGTGAAAGCTTACTTTAAATTTTTAATCCACATTCTGCAGCCGGGTTAATTTTTGCATATTTCAGGAAAATTGTACCGTCTTATTCAATATGTTCTAATAGTGATTTTCTTTCTGCTATGGTCATGTATTATATACCATTTGATAGGAATATTTAGTCTGAATTTTAGATCCCGAGAGTTTTGGGCCTGGCCTGGATTAAACCATAGTGGCTGGCTGTGCTCACAGATTGTTCTGGTACTCTCCCGATACTACCAAGATGGTTTGTAGAGATATCTAGTGGCACTACCCTAGTGCCGCTGAATCTCTCTCTCTCTCTGTGCCCTATCCGGATATCTCACTTAACCAGACGCACTTTCGAAAATTATCCTCTACATTTTTATTTCGGTTGTACCTGGCTACAGTGTAGGTGAAAGACAGCTCTCCCTTGATGTGTCGATCTCTGTTAAAAGCTACCTTGTCTTCTGTTTTTAGGCTCCTGCAATGACTCGGAGAGCAATGAGGAATCAATCCCTGAGCTGGAGGAACCAGATATTTCAGAACTACGGACAGCTCAAAATCAGGTAGTGACAAAGTTGGAGATCTAGTGGTGTGATGGCTGTGCTAGTCCACTTTAATGGTTGTTAGATAAAAGAAGAAACAAAAAAGGAAAATAAAATGATATCTTTTTATTGGATAACTTAATACATTTTTTAGCACTAGCTTTTGAAGATTAAGACCTTCTTCAGGTTAGGACAGGCACACACAACAGCCCTCTCTGTTCCATCAGAATTAAGCCTCTGTGCTGATAAGCTTTGGTCCAATACACATCAGTCAGTGAAAAGAAACTTTGGTGGACTTTGCAACAGGGATGACAGGTCAGACCAGTTGAGTCCAGTGATTAAAAATCTCTTCTGCGAATGAGTTGCTGTTTTGAACTTGTTCACCAAAGATGTGCTGTTGTTCTAAGATAACATGAAAACATCAACGATATTTGTTGTATTGTTGTGTGCCGTTTTCAGTATAAGATGGACTATCATTTCTGTTTGTGTCTTTTTAGGATGCGCTAAAGCATTTCAGTGCACACTACTTGCAAACTTTGCCAAAAGTATGTGCATTGTAAACGATATCAACATTGCAAAAAAGACAAGTGCCTACTAAAATAAAATGGTGTAAACATACATCTGAAACAAAATGACGTTGCATAATGTTTTCCCCGTGCACAGTAATTTGCATTAGGTAACTCAGGGTGATTCTTCCAGGAGCTGACGTCTTTAGATGATGCCTCTCCACTTTCTATTATCATCCCGAACTCTGTGCTCTGTTGCAGTGACATATGTTAAGGTGATGCTCTGACCATAAATTGTATTGATTTTCAATGCAAAGCTTGGAAACCTTTTCACGAGAGTAGATAAGGAAATGATTGCATGCTTCCAATTCTTTGTGCAAATAGGTGATTTGTCTGCTGGACTCAGCAGACATGAGCTAAAATTAATAGAGCAGCTACACATGGGCCACCCAGAAGTGAGTTCCCTTTAAGGAACACCAGGGTCATCAGAAGGGGCAGGTGAGACAGAAGACTTCCTGAGGTACTGACATGACTTGTTCAAGGGCAGGGCTCCAGCATGACATACCTCATCCACTGACATGTAGAGCTCACAATGTCCACTAGTACAAGGCTGCTTCATTGAAGGGGATCCCGACTGGCCACAACATGAGAAGGGGAGCATTCTCGCAGACTGCCCTGGGCATAGGTAACACCAGTGATGGGTACTAGCCAACTGGTCAATACAAGAATGATGAGTCTTACATTTAAACTTGGAAAACGTTGCTGGTTATCACTTTGCCAAATTGCTTGGAAAAAAAGAAATGTCCAGTATATGCTGAGCTAAGCATTTCCTGGAGATGGACATCACCAGTGTACCCTAGATATTGTTGACTTTCTTAGTCCAACAGATGGTAACAAATGATCAGCAGTAGAAATCGGTGAGTTCCCAAAGCAGCAGGTACCATGTGTCAAACTCATTGTCAGTGTGCTGATTTAAGGGGAAGGTATTAATGAGAAGTATTGAAATCTTACCAGGTCTATGATCCACAGTAGCTATGATTATGTTGAGGGAGTCAGATGATGTTTTTGCAGCAGGCAGAGACTATGGGGGTCATTTTAAAAGCATCTCCATGTGTAAATAGCAGCATTTATACATGTCGATCGGTATACACATGTAAATGCAATTTCTGAAAGCCGCTGTTTAACTGTGGAGATTAACACCATGCAAAGATTTCAAGGGGACGTTATTTGGGCAGGTTAAAAATCTATGGGGAGCATTCTCAATGGAGGTGGCCAGCGCTGTTAAAGCAGCTGGCTGTCATTGCTTTGAACTATGCTCAGATATTCAATGTCGGGCCATATCTGGCCACTGGCATGGAATATCCAGGTTGCCCAGTTAGTATTTTAGCTAACCGGTCAACAGAAATATTCAGCCACTGGCTGGATAGCTAAACCAGCTAAAGTCAGGGCAGCCTTTTTGCTGCCTAACTTTAGCCAGTTCAAGGCTGAATATCGCTGTAGACCAGCTATCCTATATCACGGCCCCTGCTCCAGCCCCAGAACACCCCGACACTAAACAGTTAGTGTTGGGGCATTTAAACTGGATAGGAGGGGATAGTCTGTGGTACTAATCACTTTAGCATCCCTCTGCAAATTGCTTAGCCAGTGAGCAGGTCTGCTAACCAGTTCAACTGCTTTGCATGTGCCTCTCTATATGTTTATTCCACATTTTGGGTAGGGAATACTCATGTATTTAAGAAAACCTCTCCATCGGTTTTTGCATCAACTTGGAGGGATGCATGGATTTTTAAAAAGTGCTCATTTAGGGGCATGTTTAATAATTGTGCTAAACGTTAGTGCAGGTTTTGCAGGGCCGGAACGTGGGCGTTGACAGTGCATCATGGTTAGCGTAGGTGTGTTGGGCATGCGTTCACTGGGTGGCATTAATGCACCCGCATGCCAGTTGTGCATTAGCACCGTGCTCTTGGCAAGGGGACACACACACACACACAGGCCTCCTCACTAATTTGGCAGCACAAACATACACCTCTAGGGTGCTCTTTAGCAAGCATGCCCCTTAGTTTGCTTTAGTTTATTGAATTTGATATACCACCTCTCGATCGCACAGTGTAAAACACCAGGGGATCTGAGTATATCCCAAGGGCTGGTGCTCCCATTAGGTGAAGCACCAGCCCTCTGGAGAGTCACCCATTGCTGCTGCTGCCACCCCTTTCTAGGACTACCAGTGATAGCAATAGCTGCAAACAGCCCTTGAGTTTACCTACCAGCTTCAGCATTGCGGGGCTGTTTCCTTCCACCCCTCTCCGACTCTTGATGCCGACTTTCTGCGCTGTCAAAGTCCATATTCCGATCCAACCCCACCCAGTCTTTGCCCAATCATGTGCTAACCAGTTAGCTGGGGATATTTAGCCTGGAACCCCATGCTAACTGTGGCATGGTGTTTTTAGCACCCAGCAAAGCCTGGTGTAAAACTGTGCTTTGGTATGAAGGTGCAGACTTTGCAGGAAGGCATAGCTGTGGAGTGGAGGAGTGGAGTGGAGGAGTGGCCTAGTGGTTGGGGCAAGGTACTTCAGGCCGGAAGGTCAGGGGTTCAAATCCCACTAGAGGACAGCAACCTTGGGCCGGAAGGACTGGGGTTTCTAGTCCCACAGGTGCTCCTTGTGGTCTTGGGCAAGCCACTTAACCCTCCATAGCCCATGTTCCCTGTAAAATAGTTATAGCCCATGTTATAATGTTCCCTGTAAAATAATTATCTCCAAGTTATAATGCCCTGTTCAATGTAATTTCAGTTTGTTCAATGTAAACCGCACTGATGCAGAATAGCGCGGTATATAAGAGAATGTAAATAAATAAATAAATAAATAGCTGGGGGCGCAATCGAAGAAAGAGGTCCTAAGCTGCTAAGAACCGAGCTTTCTCATTTTACACACCAACTCTTTGGAATATCCTCTCCTGCCCCAATCTGATCCATCTCCAACTTGTCAACCTTCAGGAAAGCACTAAAGACTCATTTATTCCAACTATACTATGACCATATACCATAGATATAGACTTTGCCTACCAGCCCTAGCTCCGACCACCCAAGCTGCTTATGGCCCACATACCAGCTTGTAACTTAGTTCTCCCTGTTACTACCGAAGTTGATGCCCCTGTTCAATGTAATATGTTTATTCTTTATTGTGCAATGCTAGACGCTTAGGGGGTCTTTCAGTGGCACGAACAGCAGGGATGGACGTCCGGATTGGATGTCCATCCCCGCTATTCATTCCCCTGCTGTCCCTGCTACTGCCTCCCCATATGAACAGCACATTTCTATGGGGAGGCCTAGATGGGGGCGGCAGGGGGCATGTCTGAGGTGGAATGAGGGCAGGGCATGGACAGGCCATGACCCCAGACATGCAGGGCCAATTCTGAAGTCCGCCCTGCACTTCTGGGGCCGTGAACATGGACAGGGGACTTATTCCATCACAGAGGTGGAATAAGTCCCCCTGGACGTCGGGGGATCATGCCGCGGTGCCATGGCAAAAAGGTAGGGGGTGCAGGAGGATCCCCGCAGCTGGACTCCGGGCATGGGAGGCCCGATCGAGGATCCGGCTGTGGGGAAAGAAGATCAGCAGCGGCTGGCAGTTGTGGCACCTGAATGGAGCCGCGATGCCATGGTGACAGGACACCATGGCATCGCGGCTTCATTCAGGAACCTGACTGAAGTAGCCGGGGATCTGCTGTGCATGAGGGCTGACCAGAATCAAGGCCCGGCCTGCACATTCAGGCTATAGACCTGATTCTGATCCGGCGGGCACATCTAGCCCTCGCAGGATCAGAAACGGGTCTACCTCTGGGCGTCCCACTTCTGGTCGGCCGCACAGGGGGCTGGACGACCAAATCAGAATGTGCCTCTTATTGTTTTGTTCTGTGATGCCTGTTCAATGTAAACCATTTATTCTTGCTCTGTGTAAACCACACTGATTTCAAAAGAGTGTGGTATATAAAATCAAATAAATAAATAAATACTAATGATAATAATCAATTATATAGAGCTACAAGGCATACGCAGCTGTGTACAGACAGTCCCTGCTTGTAAGGGCTTACTATCTAATCAAAACACAAGGAGATTATAGAATATCTTCATCTACACTTGTACATGTGTAAAGTACACATGAACATTTACACCTCCTTGTGAACAGAAGTGATCGCACTTACACTCATGGCCCATTCTCTGTCACATACACTAGTATTTCAGAAAGACGACTAAGCATCTACTAGTGTCTCTAAAATAGCCCCTTTTGGGGGTAATTTTTTAAGGGGGTGTGCACTTTTAGGCCCCAAGTAGTCATCTAACTGGGGGTTATTGTAGTCATTAACTCGTGTTATGTGGCCACGTACGCATGTTGCTGACCTCTAGTGGTTAGGGCAGCAGCTTGGGACCAGAAAGACCAGGGTTCAAATCCCACTGTTGCTCCTTGTGACCTTGGGCAAGTCACTTAACCCTCCACTGCCTCAGGTACCAACTTACATTGTGAGCCCTCCAGGGACAGGGAAATGCCTACAGTACCCGAATGTAATGTGCCTTGATCTACCACTGGAAAGGCATGAGCTAAATATAAAATACCGACTAGCATAAAAGTATGCCCATTGCTTGATGGTGCATACTTCACCAGTGGGACTGCGCATCGATGGCGTTTGGGTGTGGCATTGGCAGAGCTCACAAGAATCTGCATGGATTATAAAATTCTATAATTTATCCATGTTCTTTTAACCCTACTTTTAACTCTCTAAAAACATTGTAAGAAATAAAATCCTAAACATTGTATACATTCACATATTGTGCATGTGAGGTAACGAAAAGATAAAACAACCAAATGTGAGCAAAGCTTTGTTGATTTGACAAAATTCCTGGAAGTGTAACACAATAAAACTGGGTCTCTGGCAATTATGGTAGCGGAATTTCAGAAAGGATGGGGTAAGCGGAGGAGGTCTCTAGCTACTAAGTAGTAAAGGAGAGCCTGCAGTCAACAGTAGTCTACAGTGTACAACAGGAAGCAATTTGGGCAGGCTAGACATGGCCTAAGATTCTTATCTGCCACCAGAGTCTAGTTTTTATATAGCGCACACATATACGAATCATGAGAAGCTTTACTGCCCCTACAGTAATCTCAGTGACCTCATTCTTCAAAGGCATTACTCTGCTATCAAGGATGCCGACCTTTAAGCAAAGGTGAGCTGGGAAAAAAAATGATACTGCGACCAGGGAGCATTATTTCCTAGTAAAGAGCGAGAAGAGGAAGAAAGACATTGGGAAATACAGTGCATGTTAGGAGTGGGCAGGCCAAAAATGTTAACTTTGTTTCGTTTCCAGTGGATTTTTCATTTTATTCAGGTTTTTAAATTTTACTTTTTCTTTTTGGGGGCAATGTCATCCAGTACTGCATCCTATAACACAACAGCGCGCTTATTGATAAATAGTGTGGCTGATGATTAATAAGCACATTATTGAGCAATAGGACACGCTATTGTGTAACATTGTGTACTACAGACAACGCAGGAAACCCCCCAAAACTTTGGTATTTTTCCTGCCACTTTGGGTTAAAAATGACATGAAATGTCATTTCAAATGAATGTGCATCCTTCATGCATGTTTGTTTCCACATCTAAAATTATTCATCTGGATTTGGATCTCCAATTTCTCTAGGAATGGCAAAAAATATAAGTCCATAGATGCAATGAGGCTAAACCAAAACAAACAGCCTCTCATGGTTGACCCGGGCCAGATGGTAATGCTACATACAAATGATTTTTCATTTAGGCATCCAAGGTTTGAAAATTCCAATTGTCCATCTTGGGGAAATCTATTCCCCCTGGACCAACTGCTTATATAAAAGCTAGATGTCTAAGATAGTTAGACACCCAACCAAGGATGTCCAAAAATGTGTTAGATGTCTACAGTAACTAATGCCAGTAGATTTTAGACAGCTAACTGCTATGTAGCCTTTGGGAAGTTTAACTATCTGTTTATGAGTGAAAGGAAAATGAGTAGGGATAAAATAAAGGATTTGGGGGTTGAGGTAATACAAATGGTATTGTATGAAACATCCTTTTCTCTTCCAGGCCCAGCTCATGCACTCTGGAGGCACTGGGGATGAGACCATTAGCAAAGCGAAACAGAGCAGAAGCGAAAAGAAGGCGAGGAAGGTCAGTATTACATGTACGAGACCTATGATTTTCCTAACCATAACTACAGTGAGAGAAGTCCCTATGATGGTACATTTTTCATTCTGGAAGCCATTGTTTCGTAAGAGGCTTCAGAGCCTTGAAGTGTTCCAGAGAAGGGCTACTAAAGTGACACAAGGCCTGAAACACAAACCGTACAAAGAGGCTTAAGACATGCAAATTGTACGTGCTGGAGGAAAGAAGAGATGGGAGGGCATGATAGATACTGTACTTTAAAATATTGACCATGCTATGTAATATGGAAAGGTTAAATTTTCTATAGAAAAAATAAATTTGAGGACAGGGGGTCATGAGATGAACTTGCAGGCAGGAAGGTTCAGAAGTCACCTGAGAAAAACTTTACTGAGAGAATGGTAGGTGCCTAGAAGAGTCTACATCAAAAAATATATATACTCCAGACTTCCGGTGGCATGATGGACTAGGAAAGATGTGCTTTCTCTAGCTCCAGAGCCCTCTTCCCTCCAATAGAAATCTCCATGAGAAGGGAAATCGAGGTAAGGAGTAACCAAGGAGGACCTGCAGATTATACATCGATTGCTTATGGCGACAAAACCCTTGCGGAGAGAGAAACTACATGCAGCCAAACCAAAGATGGTGGAGGGCCAGCCTGGTAGCCCAAAAGCAGATATTCCTGGGGCAATGGTGGAGGAAGTGTCCAGAGAGGTGGTGCAGGCCTTGGAGGAACGCTTCAGCGGCTTAGTCTCACAGATAACTGGAGTGGTGCAGGCGATATCGGAGTTCGCCGGCTGGGTCGAGTAAGCTGAACAGAGAATCGGGACTCTGGAGGATGAACAAACCCAAACTCAGGTCTGCCTGAAGTGAATGGAGGAACTGATCCAGCATCATGCAGACAAGTTAGATGGCTCGGAAAACTGCAGGAGGAAGAAAAACCTCCGGTTTATTGGAATTGATGAGAAGGTTACTGATAAAGAACTGAGGGGGTTTCTGGAGGCCTGGATCCCCTGTAACTTACAACTCGAAGAGGGGGTTGGGAACATAATAATGTGTTATATTGTTTCAATGCAAACCGCACTGATGACAAAGAGCGCGGTATATAAGAAATGTTAAATAAATAAATAAATAATAGAATGAGCCCATCGGCTGGGTCAATGACATCCTTCTGATAACAGACCGCATGCCGTGATTGTCCGCTTCCTCAATGCATATCAAAAGGAGTGTGTCCTGTGGGCTGCCCACGTGCAACAGGACAGGGATGGCAATTCATGAAGCCTGCTCGTATTCCAGGATTACTCAGCCGGGGTATCAGTGTGACGGCAGGAATACAGGGAGGCCTGCAGCCTCTTGGTGGAACATGGAGTCAGATTCGTCTTAGCTTACCCAGCTTGGCTGTGGCTGGAATACAAGGGGCAGCAGGTTACCTTTTCTATCCCAGCAGAAGCAATGACTTTTTGCTGTGTGCACTGGCCTGCTCAGACCTCTACAGCCAAGCATCTAACTAATTGAAACTTGGTTGAGGGACTCCCTGAGAGAGGTATAATGTCCACTTAACACCTCGTGGAGTGGGACTGTTTGGTTGGTTGGCGGCCTAGTGTCAGCTACTAAATGGGGCACGCACCAAATGAACAACTGCATGGTATTGGAAGCAGACACCTATATGCAGGACTGAAACCACAGGACTCGGCACCACGAAGAATTTGGAATGGTGACCTGGTAGACTGAGACCGAGGACAATCCCAGGTTATGTACAGTATGTCTGGGTCACATATCGATATAGCTCCACATCCAGAACATTGCAAATACAATGTGTGCCTTCGAGTCAGTGCTGACCCAGAAGCTCCTGGGTTTTCTTGGCAGTGTGACCAGAAGTACATTACATTGGGTTAAATAGCAGGAAAAGGCATGCTAATATAATTAGGGGGGGTATGTAGTAGTGGCTGGCATGGGGGGCTACTGGCCCACGGGGGGGGGGGGGGTGGACAAATGCTTGTGGATAAAGTGAGCCCTGGGGATGAGTTACTGTTTGTTGTTAGTGTCAAGATGTTTATGATCCCATTTGTTCATGGTGCCTTGCCTCTCCTGACCATAAATGTTGCTGGGGAAGAACCCTGAGTGTGCCCGTGGGGGGCCAGGGAACCTACAGTGAGATTAGCACCTCTCCACCTTGATTACTATGATTACCATGATTTCTATGACAGCACACTCTGAGTGCAAGGGGGCCCATGCACTAACTAAGGAGTGCTGGGGGGAGGGGTGAATAGTGTGGCCTGATAGCTCATGATAAATAGGGAGGACTTATTAAGAAGGGACCCAGGATATCAATGCTTGACCTAGTACAAGCATTGCAGAACCTGTGTCTTTTGGGGAAACTGCTAGGTACATATGACCTAGATTGGCCACTGTTGGAAACAGGATAATGGGCTTGATGGACCTTGGTCTGACCCAGTATGGCATATCTTATGTTCTTATGTTATGACTTGGGGACCGCGTGGAAGGCTGGCGCCATTTTCTACTAGATGGTGAGAGGAAAGGAGCAAGGAGGGAAGCGAGTGGGCGTATCGGTAGCAATATGATTAAGAAAGCAAGAATCATCAAGGGAGGGCTAGTGTGGATGCGTGTGGGGAGGGAGAGGGCAGTGCTATAAGGCGAGGCACCACATGGGACAAGTGAATGGAAGGAAGGTATTGTGCGGTGGGGGGTTGGAAGGGAGGGCACAAATTTGGGTAGGTCTAGAAGGGGCTACTGGAAGACAAGTATGGTAAGAATTGGGGAAGGGGGGATGGGAGGAAGAACCCATGGAGATGGAGGGAATGAGCCTATTAAAGAAGTGGTAGAGACCCCGCACAGCCGGAAAGTGAGGCAGACTGGAGGGATGGGCTTGGACCTGGAGGTGTGGGCTCTAGGCTGGGGGGGGCCTGCGCCTGAGGTATGTAAATAGTGATTCTCATTGAGGTGGTGATTGGAGAAAGGAGAATGGGTAAGGACCTTAAACTAACATTTTGGAATGTGTGTGGACTCGGTTCCCCCATTAAAAGATACAAGGTGTTACAGCAGCTGAGTGCGCGTTGTGTTGACATAGCACTGTTACAAGAAACACACCAGGCTTCAGAAGAGCATGCTAAGCTGTGTAGAAGATGGGATGGTAACGTATATGGTGCGCCTGCAGTTGGAAAAAAGCAAGGTGTGGCTATATTGATAGCTAAGAATTCCAGTTGAGTGGAGCAATCGGTGGAAATGGACCCAAATGGGAGATATGTTTTCGCTCGGGGAACATTATATGGCAAGCCCGTGGTCCCAGGATCAATATATGCACCCAACATGTATGAGGCACAGTTCTTCCAGTGCCTGACTTGTTGTATAACACAATTTGCAGACAGTCAGCTGATAATGGGAGGTGATTTCAATTGTGTAATGCATACGGACATGGACAGATCTCGGGGTGTTGGACCACAAGACCAATGCAGTATTCGCCCCTTGACGGGTTTAAGTGAAGGGTATGGATTACTAGACATATGGAGGGTTTTGCACCTGGGAACAAGAGACTGAACTCACATGTCGAGGGCGCATGGTTCATGGCCCAGAATTGACTACTTTTTTATTTCCAGAGCACTATTTGGTCAGGTGTCTCAGGCAGATATTGGCCTGATTGCCATCTCGGACCACACAATGATCACTTTGATGATGCGTTGTAGAGATCGGGGGAGACAGAGGCCCTGGAGTTACCCGTTGGAGTTGGTGGGGGATGCCATGTTTGAGCAGCACCTCAGGGCCAAATGGGATGACTATGGAAATAATAACAGGCAACATATGATTCAACCGACTGTATTTTGGGAGGCTGGTAAAGCAGTGATGTGGGGTGAGATAATTAGTATATACATCTTAAGGGTAGATGGCTAAACAGCAGGATTTTACAACTCGAGCGGGAACTGGGGAAAGTGCAACATCACCATGCATCTCGTCCATGCATAGAAACTAAAACCCAACTTTATAGCATACAGAATGAACTTAGCATGCTGGTACATCAAAGGGCTGAAATCCCTGTTGTTTTACCGGCATGGGAATAGAGCAGATAAACTGTTATCTTCGCTGACTCAAGCTGAAGGGGGCCCAAGCCATGTGGGAACCTTGCAGCAGGAGGATGGCTCCCTGCAATCAACCGTCACAGGGGTGGAAAAAGTGTTCTGAAATTTCTACCAGCAGTTGTACCGGGCATATATTGTAGCTGGGGATGCGGGAGTTACCAATCTTCAATCATGTGACCTCCCGAAATTGACATCTGCTCAGGTGGCAGATCTGAATGCTCCCATATCGATACAGGAGGTCCAGAAAGGAATCAAGGGCTTAAAAGTGGGGCGAGCACAGGGGCCGGACAGTCTTCGGGGGGAATTTTACAAATTGATGGGGGATAGGGTTGTTATTCCCATGGCTGAATACTACATGGATTTAGTCCAGCGAGGAAGTTTTCCTTTTGAGCCAAATAAGGCGTTGGTCACAGTGCTCCAAAAGCCTGGATGGGACCCTACCCTTCCGGGTTCTTACCACCCAATTACGCAGCTGAATATAGACATAAAACTCATGGCAAAAATCATGGCGGACCGACTTGCGATCTACCTACCCGATTTAATACAAGGCAGTCAGGTGGCGTTTGTATGGGGTAGAAGTGTGGCGTGTAGTGTATGCCGAGTTTTGGCCTCTGTGTGCACAAGCATCACAGAGGGATGATCATCCATGTTAATCAGCTTTGATGCCAAGAAGGCATTTGATCGTGTGAACTGGCAGTTCATATATCAAGTACTTGAGTTGATGGGGCTGCAGGGTTTCTTTGTGGACACTATACGCCTACTATACTGTGATCCTAGAGGGCAATCATGGTAAATGGAAACATGTCTCTCGAATTCTCAATCCATAGAGGCATGCGACAAGGATACCTGCTCTCCCCGATACTGTTTATACTTACCTTGGAACCTTTACTAAATAGAGATGTTTAAATATCTCAGTGGCATAAACACGAACATGAACAATAGGAGAGCCTCTTTCAACTGAAAGAAAGCTCTACTATGAGGGAACATAGGATGAGAGTGAAAGGGGCTAGACTCAGGAAATATTTCTTTACGGAAAGAGTAGTAGATGCATGGAATAGTCTCCCAATGGAGGAAGTAGACACGAGGACAGTATGAGAATTCAAGAAAGCATGGGACAAACACAGAAGATCTCTAAAGGGAAAAAGGGGACTACTGTAGTTGATATGGAAGGGTACGCTAGATAGGCCATGTGGTCTTTTTTTGCTGACATGTTTCTATATTTCTGTAATGATTGAAAGAGACTTTTATATGCAAATACATACTAAATTTCAGACTATTGGGATTGATGAATGAATCTCATGAGCCAGGAATATGAGGCACAAGTTCCTCTAATTGGCTTGATTCCAATTGACCCTTAAACAAATTTTGTAGAGTATGTTTTGTTCGTGGAATAGCCTGCAAACAGAGGTGGTGAAAGCCAAAGCTGTGACAGAATTCAAACCTGCTCAATGCCAGGTTACCCAATTCCAGGAAGAATACTTTTTGCCCAGACCTGGTTTTGAACTTACCTCTCAAAGCAGTGTGGTATTTTAGTCCCTGAAACTGGTGCTGCAGGTCTATAATACATCAGGAGAGATGTGTCAGAAATTTGGATTTGGCCTAAAATCTCCCTACTGAAACTATGAAGCTATGTATGTTTGCTACTGATACAGAAGACAATAGAGTTGCCAACTGGCTTCAGATGCATTCGACAGGCTTGATCCAGTCCTGGGTTTACCCATTGCATGCAGGGACTTGTAGTCTTGCTTTTCTTATGGAGTATAATAGAGAAACCAGAACTACATATCCCTGCATGCAATGGGGTAAACCCAAGACTGGATCAAGCTTGTTGGGCTCATCTGAAGCTAGTTGGCAACCCTAGAAGTCAGTGAAAGGGAAATATGGAGTGTAAAAGAGAAACCAGAACTACATATCCCTGCATGCAATGGGGTAAACCCAAGACTGGATCAAGCTTGTTGGGCACATCTGGAGCTAGTTGGCAACCCAAGAAGACAGTGAAAGGGAAAATATTAGTGTGTGATAATCAGTGCCTCTGGTCTTCAGCAATTCCACGGCCAGCAGAATGGCAGCAAAATATGAGCCCTATAACAGAATTCATTTTTCTCTGTGCAATTGTCACAGAACATTGGGGCCTGTATGTAAGTAGCAGCCTGTACATCTCCCCCTCCCCACAGTCCTGCACTGATCTGCACTTCTTTAGACTTCATGCGTAGCAGCAGCGTGGCACCCCAGACTGCCATCTCTTCCTGTGGAGCCTTTGAAGTACACAGCACTACAGACTCCACTGTGGTTCAAAGTAGTCCCATCACTACTGCTGTGTGCTGAGTCTAAGGAACCTGGATCAGCACCTGGAATGAGGGGAGAGGGGAGAGATGTTCAGTTTGGTTATAAGGTGAATGGATCGTGGAGGAGGGGAAAGGGAGGGGATCTGTATGGAGTGGTGAGTGAAGAGATTAGAGAAGGTGTGGATGCAGGAGGGGGAGGCACGTGCTAATGAGTGGGAAAACGAATCATTGAGAGGAAGAGTGTGAGAATGGATCTAGCTTTCCTCCTCCTCTTAAGCCAGGATCCCTTCTCCTCCTTTATTTCTACTTCCCCTCTAACAAGCCTCCATCCTTTTGACCCGTCATCCTCTTCCTTATCAGGATGGAATTTAAGATTTTGGTGCCCATAGGCAACACCAGACAGCAGATTCCAGAGCATGAAGGGAGGCGGGGATTCCAAAGAGTGGAGAGGAGTAGAAGGAGGCCTAGTGTCACCATGCTGCTCCTCTGAAGCAACACATGCGCATTTCTCTTAAGTAAATGGGATTAGGCTCTTCTTAGGCCTAGGTGTTTGGCACCTTCAAAATTTGGTGCCCTAGGCAGTGGCCTATGTTGTGTGTCACCATATCTGGGCCCGTTCCTTATCCTCCCTTGGCTCACAGTTCTCTCTCTCCTTCCTGTATCCCCTCCATCTTTTATCCCTCTCTCCCTCCACAGTAAAATTCTTTGGGGTATCTTTACTAAACTGCGGTAATGTCACCTGCGTTAGGTTCTGCGGTAAAGGTACAGATGCCCATATAAAGGCGTGGGCGGTGCATCATCACAGCTAGCTATGTGAGTCAACATGCCGTACAGGGCACCCTGGGTCAACGCGCGTTACAAAGCACCGTACAAGGCACCTAGCGTAAGGCGCCCTACAAAGTGCCGTAACCTAAGGTGCCCCAGGTCCATGTGCCACAATGATGTTAAGGTGACCCAAGATATGGTGCCTTAGGGGCAGTAAGGTGGCCCAAGTTGACAAGCATGAAATGTAAGGCTGAAACCCAGATGTAACCCTAACACTGCACTGAGCACCAAGCAAAGGCAATGGACAAGTGATAGAAGGAAGGAGAGGTGGGAGCTGATGGACCCACCAAGTCTGCGTTCAGCCTATGTGGCAGCCGGTAAAGTGGACAAACATATCGGAGGCAGCTGTACAGATGCACAGTGTGTTGGCAATGTAAACTGCTGCAATGACAGTGGGTGGCAGAGGATGGGGATACGTGTCCACCAGTGGAGGTAGAGGTGGCAAGACAAGCGCAATGATAGGAGGACAGAGGAGTAGTAGTGCTATGCAGAGCAGACACAGGAGAGGCAAGCATGAAGAGCCGCAATGCAGAAAAGGGTACCAGCACAGGACATGGGGTAGCAGCCTGCACATGAAGATAGGACGCCACACAGCTGACACACACAGATAGACGGACAGAAGGATGGTGGCAACTGTGATGAGGGTATTATGGGCTGGCAGCACAGATCAGCAGAGATATGACTGTCCAAAGGAATGACAAGTAGTTGTATAGGACAGGCATAAAAAAGGAGAACAAAGAGAAATCGAACCCATGACCAGTGGGCAGAATGTCAGTGCACAAACCAGTAGGCTACACCACCATGTTGAGTTCCACAGCAATGTCTGCATACAAGAACACTGCAGGACACCACACAAAATGCCTGTTGTGTGCCAGGATAGGACAACCCCACCAGTACCAATGATGGAACACAAATGCAGAACAGACGTCCACAGCTGATATCACAGTCTGTAAGTGGGACAAGAGACACAGATAAACATATGCACACACATCATGAAATGAAATGCTGTGAACACAGCATGCCAAGGAGCAAAGATCCAAAATAGAAAGGGTGTCAGGGGCCTGCAGAGGGGACAGTCGTGTGCATGGTCAGTGGACAAGGGCAAAATGGGGAGCAGAACCAAAAAGAAGCACATGAGAATCAAACCTGCACACCAACGTGTCCAACACCAGCATCACAACAGCACTACCAATCCCCCAAGCCAAATGCTCACTTGGACAGCATAATGACAAGGACCGTATGTAACAGCTAATATGTGACAGATAGGCTGTATAGAGGGCACACTGTGGTGCACAGTGAAGAGAAGGGAGGGTGTGCGGAGAGGTGACAAAACTGCAGCCATTGTATGGTAAGGTTAGCAGAACACAAGAGGAATGGAACATTCTGGAATCAAACCCACAACCTATGGTGGCCCAATGCATGTCTCTAACCACTATCCCAAACAACCACAGCAACTACAATGCTAATATGTACCACCAAATGGAATGTGTGTATGGAAAGTCATAGCACCCTGTGAGGTGGCAGATGGCTGGCACACAGACAGCTGTCACTGTACAAGGTGGTGAGCATAGGTGGACCTTGTACAAAATATCTCCCCTGGTGGCAGGGGGTGGCAGGGTCTGCCCCAGCCTTGTGGTGTTCCCGAATCACAAGAAAGCACAGGGCAGGGGTGTCTTGTTGCACCATGGTGTGTACACCCCCTGGGGGCCACATGACTGGATGTCTGGTGAGCTGCGCTGCCCATCATGGCCCCATGTAGCATGCGCATCTCACCAGCCATCTGCAACACGGCATCTTCCACCTGCCCCAGGGCACAGCTCTGTGCCCGCTGAGCTCGGGCCACAGCACACAGTGCCACAGACAGGTGGCGTACACACATGCCACCACACAGACACCATGTGCCTGGTATGTGGGCGGTGACATCTGCAGATGTCCAGTCTGTGGCAATGTATGGTGTCGCTGCACCCAGGCGGCCTACATTGCTGGACACATGGGGCAGGTGGCAGGGGCCCCCAGTGGCCCGTGCTGTCCTGGGACCCCACCCCCATCCCAGCCCCCTCCCTGACCACCCTGCCCCCTCCACCCCCTCCCCCTCCCCCAACCCACACCCCCACCACCACTCTCCCCCTCGGTGGCATCCCCCTCCGTGTCCCCCGTCGCACCATAATTGTCAGCAGCCACAGGCACTGGTGGACTGTGCAGCTGTGACCCTGATCCAAATGGGGTCCCAGCAGCATCAGCATCTGCTGTGGGGGGAAAGCAGACATCACCACGGTGCCCATGTGTCTGCTACATCACTGGAATATAGTAGGTGCCCACACAGGCTGCATCACTCACCATCCCCGTGGACCATTGCCCCCCGCTGTAGCCTCTTTAGGAGGTGAGGGTGATGCAACCACAGCTCCAGAACACCCCTGCAAAGATCCACCACCTGGGGGTACAGCAATGGAAATGGACTGTTAGAGGACAGATATCTCTGTCCAATGGCAGATGCACATCACACATGGATGTGGGCACCATGGTACCGCCTCTGATGTACACTGTTGGTCCAAAGCTAGCTGTGGCCAACACCACCTGTATGTGTGCGAGTGAGGCACATCATGTGCTTATGGTACCCATGTGTCATGTGTGCTACAACCCAGGCACCCCATGTCTACCTGACATACTGCCCCTGCATGACATTGGTTCCCCATGGCAATTGTGGCTGTGTCATGGTTCAGATCATGTTCAATGTGCCAGCAGTGCTTTATGGTGCAGTTATCCATGTGCTGTGTTGCAAAGGGGTGGCTGGGGCATCTGTCACAGCCGACACATATGCGCCTGATCTCCATGACTGCACCACCATATGATGTGCCCAAGACATGTGTTGACCATATTGCTGGGAGTGCATATGCCTGTGCCACAGTGGGCCATGGCAGCACTGTGGCACATGTGGTCAGCCAGTGTGTGAGGCATACAGCAGCAGATGCACCCATGAAGGTCCAGGGGATGTATCACGGACCTCTCCGTACGGTCCAGGGGCCACCTTGGGCTGGGGCAGACATGTGCACATCAACCTGTTCATCTGCTCGGGGTCAATGTTGATCCACATACCTGTCCATTACCCATGTTGCCCCTGTATGATATGTGTGTTGATTGCTGGCTATTGTGTTGCACCCCTTGCTGCGTGTAACAGTCCCTATAAACGTAACCCACATGGGTAAGCAGTAGCTCCATTGAAATGCCTAGTGAGGTGACTACATGCCCCCCTCCCGCTCCTGAGGATGTGGTGCCTGGTGTAGCCCTGGAACAGGCGCCTCTGCCAGTTGCAGATGAGGTGGGCAAGGAGGTGCAGGTCGTTACGTGAGAACGCTGGCATTGGTGCATTGGCCGGCAACCTGTCTGCCATGTGCAGTGCATGCATGACTACATTACACAATATAAATGCTTCTGCACGGTAAAGCATGTTCCTACGTGCCCGATGCACATGTGCCGCCTGTGTTACAGCACGTTGTCCGGCACATTGGACAACGGCGCCTTACTTTGCAGTGCCTTACAATGCGGCATGGGCTAATGTACCTCATAGGCCCCATTGGTTAGGTCTCTGAGGTGAGAGTGTACCTGGCTGCATGCACAGATTGCAAATATGTGTCTGACTTTTACAGGCATGAGAAGGACATGCATCAGCCAAGCCGACCAAAATGAGACTGATGGGGGATTTAAAACATGACCCCTGGCTATGAGGTCAGTGTATTAACCAGTGGCCCACCCCTCCCTAGCGTATGTCAAACCAATGGCTGCCTAGAGAAAGATTGCAGATCACCGCCGAAACTGTCTGCTGTGTTTGCCAAGATAGGGTAAACCCATTGGTAACCATGATGTCCTGCACATGAAGAGCGGTGGTCTAAAGTTGGTGCCCATATGGGGAGTGCACCTCCCCAGCACCTCACCTTGGTAGGTGATACACGGAGGAGGCCAAACCCAGGTCAGGGACACCAATAACAAACCACTGAGCCAACTGCCCACCCAGACATCCCAAAGAAAGGGACCATATGTAGGCGCCAGCATGTGATGGATAAGCTGCACGGAGGGGACAATGCACTGCACAGTGAAGAGAGGAAGGGTGTGTGGAGAGTGGAGGAAGCCAGAGCCACTGTTCGGTAGGCTTAGTGGAACACAATAAAAGAAAAGGAAAGGAACATGTGGGACCCAAACCTGCAACCCATGGCTTTCCAACAAACGATCTGAACCACTATACCGAACAATCACCACACATGCAATGCAAATATGTCTCCACAAAGGGAATGTGTGTATGGAAACCCTCAGCACCCTGTGAGGTGGCAGACGGCTGGCACACAGACAACTGCCAGTGGTCCAGGATGGTCAGTGTGGTGATGCAGCAGCAGAGACAAATGTCTGTCCAATATGTCACACCAAAGTCACTGGACCATCAACAGATGATGAGCAGGACAGATCATGTCCCGGAGATGCATGGTGTGCACATGTACACAGTAGGAGCTGCATGTGGAGTACCAAACACACAGGAGTCATAAAATGTCCACAAAGGCATACGTGCCTGGCAAGAAGACCAAAGAAAGCAACAAAGTATCTGTAAGATACAATAGGGCCAAAGGAACAGATACCAGACTGGCAGAGTTTTTCAGGTTTGAAAAAAACCCTTTCTTTATTACCCCTACGCGTTTCGGCCTGTGGCCTTCCTCAGGGGGTATCTTTAGGGTGCAAACCTCAAGAAAACAAACATCAGCAATTAAAATAAATCACATAAACAATCAAAGACAATATTAAAGTAAAAATAAAATGAAAAAATTAAAATCAATAAATAATATAAATCATAAAAATAATCATATAGAAACTGGAGAACCAAACCGCTACCATCTATAATCACCAAATGATAGGACACAGTCTACATAGTGCTCTGGATCTATGTATATTAAAAACATTAGAAAACAGTAAAAACAAGAAAACAACAACCGAGATGAGGAGGACATAACTGCAAAGATGAATATTTCTATTGATACCTTCTCTGTATAGAGCTTCCGTTAAATAAAGAACATATCTCACTAAAAAAGAATAGAAAGAATAAAAAGCCAAATAAATAATACATACAGGTAAAATAACCATGTAAATACCACATAAATTCATCAGTAAACAATATGCTTTAAAAAAATAAAGCATAATTAAGAAACATGATTATGATACATACATTGGAAACATCTAAAAACATAAAAAGTGCACTAATATGCATGAAATTACTCTAAGATTAAAAAGAGGGTCACATATGTAACAAATTATTTCTTTAAAAATGCATTGGCTATACAAAAATGAATTGAAACATCTCATAAAAACCGCAACAAAGGAGGAGCAATGCAATGAGGAAAAAACCTTGGTTATTGTGTAGTAGAAAGGCATTATGCCCAAAAATGTCAATGAGCGATGTGATGTCATTTACTCAGTTTCCAAAAGAATTATGTGAAAATGAAAATAACCTACCCACATAAAACCCATAAAAAGGGGAAAAAATATTGATGGATTGTCATATATACTACAAAGGTCACATGTTGATCTCTGCTGCACTAGCGTCATTATAACAAAATAAGTAAAATGTTTTGGTAAAAAAACTGGCCATGGCGGGGTCCATCCGCTATGCTGGAGCGAAAATCGAGTGAAGGAATAAACTTAAAACATTATGCCATCGATTGTGTTTCATTGATCACATTGAGTAAGCACATATGTGTTTCTGTATTTAAAAGGAGAACCAGTTTTAACGGCATTAGTGCACTGCACTAGAATGAAGACCTAGATAAATAGCCAAACCTGAGAAGTAAAACATTAATCGGGTTTACTTATTCAACCCAGATAGTTGTGTATAGTGAATGCATATTATAAAAACTGTCATATAATATCAAAACCGAGAAAATATATGAAGAATGAAAAAACGGCAAAAAGGAAGAACGGAACAGAGCAGTGCTACTATATTTTGCGTTTGCTGCCGAGCTGCTTGAAAATCTAACTCTGACCTTCCTCCTTAAATTTATCCACATAAGGCATATTTAATATCCAAAACAATCTTATGAGATGGTTAAATATCATTACAGAACTTCACAGTAATGATAAACACTTAATCTGCTAATCCGAACTAGTATGGAAAAACAAATTTCTAGGGAAACGAGTGCATAGAATCATTTGTGCAAAATGATTGTAACACGCTCTACAAATATACCTCAAAAAACTAAATCAGTCACAATGCTGCGAAAATGAAACTAATAAGTCTTATATTTAGTTTTGAGAAAGAACGATCGGCTTACCACAATTCAAAGCATTGTATGCATAGCAGTAGTGAAATGCAGAGTGAGGATCTGTGTGTATTTATACCGGCATTTTCCCACCGTATAGAGGTGAAAGGTCATGCTGTAAAAGGACCATCCCGCGAATTGAAAATAAACCAATTGTATAAAATCTTCTATCTATTGCAAATGACAAAGAAAACAAAAGGAGAAAAGAAAACAGACCAAAGAAGAGGAAAAGAAAGGAAAAAAAGGGGGGGGGGAGGGAGAAGGGGGAGGGGGAGGGAAAGAAGAGAAAAGGGGGAGGGGGGTAAGGGGGAAAGGAGAAGGGGGAGAGAGAGAAGGGGAGGAAAGAGAGAAACCAAGGAGGGGGGGGGGAAGGGGAATTGGGGAGGAAGAGGGAAAGAGGGGGAGGTGGACGGAAGAGCAAGGAGGGTGAGGGGGAGGAGGGGGAGGGGGAAGAGGGGGAGAAGGAGGAAGAGGGGAAGGGGAAGGAGGCGGGGGAGGAAGGGGGAAGGGGTGGAGGGGAGGGGGGAAAGGGGAGGGGAAGGGGGAGGGGGAAAGGATGGAAGAGGGAAAAGGAAGAAAGAGAGAGAGGGGGAAGGGGGGAGAGAGGGGGGGAGAGCGGAAAAAGGAGGTGGGGGAGGGGGAGGAGGGGGGAAGGAAAAATCCGGGTGTGGGGGGAAGAGAGGGAAGGAGGGGGGAGAGGGGAGAGGGAGGGGGAGGGAGGGGAGAGGGGAAGAGAGGGGGGAAAGGGGAGGGAAAAGAGAGGAAAAAGGAAAGAAGGAAGATGGGGGAAGGAGAGGAAAGGGCAAAAAAGAAAAATCATTACAAAAAAACAGATAAATCTATCTCTTGATTCAAACCTCGCAGATGCAGAGTATGTAATTCATAAATTAGACGTTGTTCCATCCGTAACAGAATATTACTGATACTACCTCCTCGCCAATGAGGCCTAACAACTCTTAAAACAAGAAACCGGAGGTCTGTGATCAGATGATTAGCCTCCAACCAATGTTGTACCAAAGGTTTATCCATAGCCTTCCTATGAATGCAACTCTTATGCTCAATAATTTTGATCTTTATGCTCCTTTCTGTTTTACCAATATAGCACAGATTACATGGGCATATTATCAGATAAACAACGTTGGTTGTATCACAATTGGAAAAATTAGAAAAATTACTTTATATAAAGAAACAGGATGTATAAATTCCTTTTTGGTTACCAATACATTTGCACATACTCCACACTTCCCACACTTAAAGTGGTCATATGCCTTTGGAATAAAGCAGGGTTTATTGAGGGCTGAAGGTACCAAAATATCATGTAAATTTGCGTTTCTCTTGTATGCCACTAATAGCCTCGTATCTTTTAAAAAAGGTAAAGAATCTAAAATGTACCACGCTTCTCGCAATATCCGAGTGATATCTCTAGAATACTCTGAAAAGGTTAATGTGCACACTATGTTATTAGTGTTCTTTGAAACACGACCCTTCAAAAGCGAAGCTCTATCTGAGGAATGTGCACGATTTAGTGCTTTCTCAATGCACCTTGTTGGATATCCTCTCTCCAAAAATCTCTTACTCATGTCCTTTGCATGAATCTCAAAATCATCCTCAGTAGTACAAAGTCTACAGACCCTCAAAAACTGGCTAGTGGGTAGGTTTTCCTTAAAAGACCAGTTGTGAAAACGACTAAAATGTAAAAGAGAATTCCTACCAGTGGGCTTTCTGTAAAGTGTGGTTTTGAACTTATCTGAGGCATTTTTAATTAAGATATCAAGATACGAAATTTGTTCAGGATCACAAGTGAACTCAAACTGTAAGTGTGGATCAAGAGAATTAAGCCACTCAATGAATTTCAATAAATGTGCATGTTCTCCTTCCCAAATGAAAAAGATATCATCAATATATCATTTCCATAGATGAATTTGATGCTGAAATGGGTGAGTACTCAAAAACACTTCTTCAAAGTTTGAAATGTATAGATTAACGACATCCGGCGCCATGGAGGAACCCATGGCGACCTCTCTAATTTGATAATAAAAGAGGTCTTGTAAACAGAAAAAATTGTTTTTTAAGGCTAATGTAGCAAGTTGCATCAAAAAACAAGTGGGTGTGCGTACAGGCCTTGATCTTCTGATAAGACTGTATTCTAAAATCGTAAGTGCAGCATCTTGTGGTATATTAGTATATAAGGATCCAATATCCAGTGTTACTAAAAAAATACCAGTATGTGTACCGTGATACATATCCAATAATTGTATCATGTGAGAAGAATCACGGACATAGGAAGGAGTCAATTCAACAAAAGGACGTAAAAAAATATCTAAAAATTTTGAGACAGGTTCAAACAAAGAACCAATAGCCGATACAATGGGCCTTCCAGGTGGGTTTTCTAAAGACTTGTGGATCTTTGGTAAAACATAGATGGTTGGCATCACAGGACAATTCACCGTAAGAAATTCATCTTCTTTCTGGGTAAGGTAACCTGCTTCTTGACCCATAAAAATCAGAGTATCAATTTTCCCTTTTAGGACTGTGGTCGGATCATCTTGTAGTCTAATATAATATGTAGTGTCATTAACCTGATGTAAGATTTCCTGTCCCTCACTTGGTTTACAGTTTGTCGTGCTGTGAGGGCTTGTGTGCATCAGTGATGCTGAGAGCTAAACTATCGGTAGTTTAACTACTGGCAGGGTCTCCCAAGATGGACAGGTCTCAGCTGAGATGCCAGACCAAGACAAACCACCCATCTGGGCAGCAGCAGAATGGGATAGTGTTGACGGCGGAGGATCACATTTCTGTGACAATGGCAACAACACCAAACTTAAACTGCGCAGAAGAAAGGCCCGGCAATCTACTTCTGTATCTTGCCATGAAAACCCAATGGATAGTTACAACAAAACAAATTGTGCTGTAGTGCTGGAAGATGAGACCCCCAGGTTGGAAGGCACTCAACTAGCTACTGGGGAAGAGCTGAAGACTTTTCAGAGTAAAGCCAGCATTTATGATGTGGTTGGATCAAAGCCATCGGGACGTCTGACTGCTGATGTAGCTGCGCATGAAATGAGAGTCAGAAGCTGTAAAGATGTCTTACACATTGGAACATGGAACGTACGAAGCATGAACCAAGGGAAGTTGGAGGTGGTCAAGAATGAAATGGAACGTGTACAACTTGATCTGTTGGGTGTCAGCGAACTGAAATGGACTGGCATCGGGCACTTTGCATCAGATGATCACATGGTCTACTATGCTGGAAATGAAAGACAAAGAAGAAATGGTGTTGCATTTATAATAAAGAAGAAACTTGCAAGAACTGTAATGAAATACAATGCAGTCAGCGAACGCTTAATCTCTATTCGTCTACAAGGAATGCCTATCAACACAACTATAATTCAAGTATATGCCCCAACAACAGCTGCAGAAGAGAATGAAATTGAAGAGTTCTATGAACAAGTACAAGCTGAAATTGACAGAACATGCAAACAGGATATCCTGATAGTCATGGGTGATTGGAACGCAAAGGTTGGCAACAAAGAAGAAGACAAAGTAGTTGGAAAATATGGACTTGGCAACAGAAATGAAGCTGGAGAAAGACTGATAGAATTCTGCAAGACCAACAATCTATTCATCTTGAACACCTTCTTCCAGCAACACAAGCGGCGACTGTACACATGGACTTCACCCAATGGATTGTATAAAAATCAAATTGACTACATCTGTGGAAGTCAACGATGGAAAAGCTCTATAACATCAACAATGACAAAACCTGGAGCTGACTGTGGTACAGATCATCAACTACTAGTATGCAAACTCAAGCTAAAGCTGAAAAAGAGCAAACCACTCATGAATGCAGCAAAATATGACCTTGAGAATATACCACTGGAATTTAAAGACTGCCTGCAAAATCGATTTGCTGCTTTAGATACAAATGTTAGAGTTCCAGAAGAGTTATGGAATGACATCAAGAAGGTTGTGTTGGAAGAAAGCGAGAAGTCTCTACAAAAGGTACAAAAGAAAAAACGGCCAAAATGGATGATGGAAGAAACTCTGAAAATTGCCCAGAAACGCAGAGAAGCTAAAGCCAGAGGAGAAAGAAAGACAATCACAGAACTCAACAGAGATTTCCAGCGTGCAGCAAGACAGGACAAGGAAAAGTACTACAATGACACATGCAAGGAAATAGAAGCAGAAACTATTAGAGGAAGAACAAGATCAGCTTTCCTAAAGCTACGAGAGTTAAAGAAAATATTCCAGCCTCGAATTGGAATGTTACAAGATGCTCAAGGTTCTATGTTGAATGATGATGAGAAGATCAAGAAAAGATGGAAGGAATATACAGAGTTTTTATATGATAAAGATCAAGTGGACCAACAGCCGTTTCAACCTGTACCTTATGATCTGGAACCATTGATGATGAAAGAAGAAGTTGAAGCAGCATTGAAAGCCTTATCAAAGAACAAAGCACCAGGCATTGATTGCATTCCCATAGAAGTATTACAGCAATCTGATGCAGCTGTTACCATACTTACAAGGCTCTGCCAAGAAATATGGAAGACAGCATCATGGCCAACTGACTGGAAAAGATCTGTGTTTATACCAATACTAAAGAAAGGTGATCCAACTGACTGTGGAAATTATCGCACAATCGCTCTGATCCCACATGCCAGCAAGATTCTACTGAAGATTATTCAAAAGAGACTACAATCATACCTGGAACAAGAACTACCTGAAGTGCAAGCAGGGTTCAGAAAAGGGCGAGGAACGAGAGACATCATTGCGGATGTGAGATGGATCCTTGAAAAGACTAAAGAATACCAAAAGGATATCTATTTGTGCTTTATCGACTATAGCAAAGCTTTTGATTGTGTAAACCATGAGAAACTCTGGGCCACATTAAAAACACCTGATCGCTCTCTTGCACAATCTGTACATTGATCAAGAAGCAACAGTTCGAACAGAACAAGGAGAAACAGAATGGTTTAAAATAAGCAAAGGTGAAAGACAAAGCTGCATACTTTCCCCCTACCTGTTTAATTTATATGCAGAAAAAATCATCAGAGAAGCAGGATTGTATGAAGACAACAGAGGTGTGAAGATTGGTGGAAGACTCATCAACAACCTTCGCTATGCTGATGATACCACATTACTGGCGGAAAGTGAAGATGATCTGAAACATTTGCTTCTCACAATCAAAGAACATAGTCTCAAAATGGGCCTGCACCTTAATGTAAAGAAGACAAAGATCATGACAACTGGCATAATCAACAGGTTCATCGTCGAAGGAGAAGAAATTGAAATCGTGAATAATTTTAACCTACTTGGATCAACTATCAATAAAGAAGCAACAAGCAGTCAAGAAATCAGACGACGCATTGCTCTTAGCAGAATGGCTATGAAAGACCTAGATAAGATTCTCAAGAGCAGAGATGTCTCTCTCCATACAAAGATTCAACTTGTTCAAGCCATGGTATTTTCAATAACATCATATGGATGTGAAAGCTGGACAGTGAAAAAGATAGACAGGAAGAAAATTGATGCCTTTGAATTATGGTGCTGGCGGCGAATACTGTGCATACCATGGACTGCCCGAAGAACAAACTAGAGGAGATCAAACCTAAGCTTTCTTTAGAAGCTCAGATGACAAGACTTCGACTTTCATACTTTGGACACATCATGCGGAGAGAGAGATCATTAGAGAAAGACATCATGCTTGGCAAGATAGAAGGTCAACGCAAAAGAGGAAGGCCAACAATGAGATGGATCGATACAATAACAGCAGCTACGGGTACCAGTCTGTCAACAATAAGCCGCCTGACTGAAGACCGAACACAATTTAGGATAGCTATCCAGAGAGTCGCCATGAGTCGACTCCAACTCGACGACATTTAACAACAACAAGATTTCCTGTACATAGGAATCTATTTTGTATTACCAGTGCTCCTCTTTTGTCGGCTGGCTTTATGACTATTTCATAATTGTTCTTGAGTTGTGTCAAAGCTGTTCTTTCTTCGCGACTAAGATTAAAATATGTACGTGGCTTTTTCTTGCTATATAGTTTTTGTATTTCATGGAACACTACTTTTTGAAATGCCTCTATTATTGCATTATTAGTTTTGGGGGGAACCCAATTTGAAGATTTTCAAATTATAGAGGGGTCCATGTTACCTGTATCATGACCATCAAAAAACTCTTTTATCTGTAATTTACGGAAAAATTTAAATAATTCTACCTGTGTAATAAAAGGATCATGCTTTTTCGTAGGAACAAAAGAGAGTCCTTTGTTTAAAACAGATATCTCTAAGCTAGTCAGATAGTAGCTAGATAGATTAAAGATACTTTCTAATATTCCTGTTGATGTTGATAATATTGACCCCTCCCCCTGCCCCGGCCCTGAGAGTGAAATTCTAAATGATCCCGTACGATGCGATGACCACGACACACGGCCATAGCACGGCAGCAACGTTGGGATAGTCATCCCTTTTCTGCTCAAAGTATCAGTCAAACAATAATGTCCATCATTGGCGTGTGTCCCACTCACTGAGGCCCATCGCTCAATGGCACCATCCCCCAGGGATCATTGCATGGAAGTGCTCTGTCCACCAATGGTACTATGATGGGTACGCCAGTTGCTGTGCAGTCAATGTGCTGTGTGTGTTCGCTGTGCCCTGTGAGAGGAGGAGAAACAGGTCATGGTATGCTGTACACAAGATAAGGTCACTATGCAGAGAGAAAAACCACAATATGTACATAATTAGACCTCAGACATGCAAACAGGACACGATCACAACAGAGAGCACAGTGTGTGTAGCCCACAGCTGGAGATGGTACGGCCGACCATGTTGCCATCTCGACATGGTCATGTCTTTGGCCATGTCACATAGGCTTTCCAGTGGACCACAGCATGTCCAGCAGTGTTGGTGCACACAGATCCCACAGAGGTCCACGACAAAACAAACAGCCCATAAGAAACATGTGAAGTGTGATGTGAGTCACAACAGATCAAACATGCAGCGTACCATCTGTGTGCAGCAGGTGTCTGATAGGGACTGTCTGAGGCAGGCAAAGGCCACAAGAGGTCACAGTAAAGGCAGAGTATGTCAATGAGATGCATGGAATTTCCATGTCCACATGTCGAGCCGTCAATGCTACATGTCCAAGGTCTGGCGAGATGCGTGAAATGGAACCGTTGATGCATAGTTGACTGGCAGCAAACAGGAGACAGGTTAGTCAAAAACATAGAAGACATGTGTAAATATGTGTGCACAATGTACACAAGGGCACCAGCACAGGGTTAGAGATAGAGCAGTGAGCACCACTGCACAAGTGTCCAGGCACATCCCATCACCAGACAATACTCAAGGGTAACAGGGTGTGCCGTCACATAGACACGTCTCAAAAACACACACACACACACATAGTGAGACGGGGAGAGCATTCCGCCAGTAGCATACGGCCCCAGTGAGCATAAGCTGAGACCAGTGGAGGCAAGCATCACAGTCCATGCAAGGAGACACTGATGTTGTATAATGGCACAATGCTAGGGAAGGGTGTATGTGCCGACCAACACTCTGCACCTGCAGACACACACAGCTCCATCACAGTTGCCACAAATACAGTGTTGAAAACCCAGAATGTGACATGAACTAATGACCATATGGTTGCCAAACAGAACATATGGGGTAGGGAGGCGCAGGCGAAAGAGATGCACAACAACATATGTGCAGTGGACATAGAACCACAGAAATGTGCTATGCTGCATTGCCCCCACAGTACAGGTACCGCTATGTCCACCCACCACAGCCACCTGCAGGTTGAATGACGTACACACAGGTACCACTGCACCACAGTGATGGCCAGGAACATAAGCTACTCCTGGGGATGCAAAGACAGAAGTAAAACATACATATGTCCAGAGAGAGCCCGGAAACAGACATGGCAGCATGTACATGTATACACATATGCATATCCCCACATATGCAGGACTTACATGAGAACAGTTCCTCGATGGACATACCTCAGTCTGTGGAGCCTCCAAAGCTGCAGGTCTGTGTTGCAGCAGGACTGAACCCATGCCCAGTGCCACAGCCCCAAGGATACCATCTCCCTCATCAGGCAACCGCAGCTCCTCCAAGTCAAGCAACGCCACCACTGCACAACCCGCATGGTCAGTTTGAGCCATCATGGACAGCAGCCTGAGCGATGTAGGGAGCTAAATATGGCGTGAGGTGTGGCAACTAATCAGAACAAACATAACTCAGCTGCAGATGCAGCAACGCACACCAGCAACAGTATTGCAAACCGCACAGTGCGTATGGAAGTGGAACACCGTAGCGCGTGTAGTAGCGCGCGTACCATAACACACAAGTGCACCTCACGATTGGGTCTGCGGAGTGCAAGTAGGAGGGGCACGCGGCATGTCCCCATGCACATAGAGATTGTATAACGTGCGCTTCCACAACGTACGTGTAGATGCAATGCATGGGGTACCTACACGTGGCGGAGAGCGCCATAGCTACGGCCTAGCACACAGAGCAAAACTACATACCAGAAACGGCAGGTGTGTGGCACCAAATATGGAAGAGGACACAGCATCTGTGGATGTAGGGGCAGACACCAATGAGGAGGTCCGAACGTAGAGAACATTAAGCGCATGGGTGCGTAATGGCGTAGCGCAGAGCAGTGCGTGTATGGCACGGAGTAGCACAGAGCAGCACGTGAAGGGGGGGCAGGGTCCGTACAGCACGTCATGACACATGCGCGAGCCGGGACCCCACACGCATATGGAGCATGTGATGTATGCCACCCCCTGTAGATGGCACAGAGAGGCAATGCATGCCTGCACAGCAAATGTGCCCTGGGTAGCAGTTAACACATCTACCTCCATGGCCTGCCGCCCGAGCTGGATACAGTGGACCCATATGCAGGTGGAACGGAGGAATGTGTTCTGGGGAGAGCCAACACGCAGGGGTTGGGGGAGGCTGGGGACAGGTCAGAGCCATAGGACCAAGCATGGACAGGGTACCAAGGGGCATAATGTGGCCAACAGTGACAGAAGCAGCAGAGAGGCCATGGGTGATGGGGACAGGGAAGGCCCATTTGGCACGTCAGAGACAGCTCACTGGGGACCTCTGACAATGATGCAGCAGCTGAGGGTGGCTGGCAGACCCCGGGCCCCACTGGAACCAGGGAGCCATGGGAGGGGGACGTGACAATGGTGTACATGGGTGAGTGTGGGTAGGTGTGAGGCTGCAGGTGCAGAGGGGGACAGGCAGGGGCAGGGATTGGAGGTCACCAATGTGGATTAGAGCCACAGTGGAGGGACGGGGAGGGCAGCATAGGGCCCAGGAACGTAGAGTGTGGGGGCAATGGTGTTCCCCTGCAGCCACATGCATGGTGGGTGGTGGGGATTGGCAGCGATGTGTAATGCCAATCAATGGGGTGGGTGACCCGAGGTGGGTAGGGTGGGTGGGTGAGGGGAATGCGGGGGCAGCCCCAGATGCCGGACACAGGGCACGCCACCATGCAGGGGGTGGTGTGGGTGGGGAGCGCATAACCATGTGGCACACACACATCCATGCACCCACTCTGCACAGCCACCCAATGTTGAAAAAACATTCGCTGCGCCACCCCGGGGCATGCACCCCAGTGCACGTATCCCTGCCATCACAGGGCACATCTGTCCCAGGCAGCAGTTGCCCGCCAACCCCAACAGCACCCCAGCAGTCCCACCAGTTGACGTGGCCCATACCCAGTTGCAAGCACACACAGCAACCAGTGAGGTGCCACTGACACCGGGGACACATACATCCGATGGTGCACTACACGTCCCTGCACCAGAACAGTCCCTGGCCACATGTACACAGCCAAGGTCTACCCCGATTGTCCTATGTATCCTGTGGCCCACACTGCCTGGCAGGCCACGATGGGACAGGTACATATACGTGGCTGGGCAGGCATGGCACACCTGAGCTGTGTATCCTTACCCCCCACAGGTGACATACATGCCATGGAGGTGGCAGAGGGGGTGGAGCCCCCAGGGTCTGGACCGTGGCCCCTGTATGAGGCAGCAACAGATGTGGAGGTGCCTGAGGAGGGCGAGGCAGTGCTGGAGGTGGAGGGGGGAACAGCACTCCACCTTTCAGATTATTTATTTTTATTTATTTATTTTACAGTTTTTATATACCGCGCTCTTTGGTATCAGCGCGGTTTACAGATAACAAATTTCGCATTAGAACAGTCCTTTGCTTACATTATAACAGGGTCTTTCGCTTACATTATAACAGGGTCAGTAACTTGGAGACAACATGGTAAACTATATACAATCTATATACAGAAAGATATATTACCTCTGGAAATTTACAGTTAAATTGGGTCATAAATTGGGTCAGATGACAGTGGGGTGGGTGCTGAGGCAGGCAATGACAACATTACGGCGGAGGCCGCAGCTGGGGGTGTAGCTGGACCACCAGCCCTGGGTCCCGCACCATGGCCCGCATAAGCAGCCATTCACCAGGTGATTGGGGAGATGCGTTCCCACTCTGAAGCAGTGCATGTGGATGCAGAGGGTGAGTGTCCGACCTGTCTGGCCAGCTGTTGCATGTGTACAGGTGGAATGTGCAACCCATGTCTCACAGCTCATACCGTGTCTCACCCACAGGCATACAGATGGCATTGCGTGTGATGGCAATGGAACAGCATCGCCAGCAGCATGAGGCACGATGCCAATGGCTGGTGCTGGGTGGCCTCCTCCGCGAGGTGCGGGCCCTGAACGCAACAGCTGGGTTGATGGCAGACAGCATGGCCAGGATGGTGTCTGTGCATGAGGCCATGTTGGCACGCATGGGCCAGCCGGTGGCAGCAGTGCCAGCAGAAGCAGTAGCACCTGCCCCATGGGGTGCACGGGGATGTGGCTGGTGCGGTAGAGGATGCGGGGGAAGGGTGTAGTTGCAGGGTGGTGAGATGTGCACAATAAATAGCGTTTGCACAGGTGCACCCTGTGGCCACGTGTCCATTCTTTCAGCTGACTGCCCCATGTTCCCCCTGTCACTCATGTGGTCACCCTGGGCACATGCCTCTTGCCATTCCCTGCTCAGGGTGCACCTTCCCCTAACCATCCCTGCTGGACATGATCTGGGTCACCCCTGCCACCCCTACACCCATATCCCTCCCCTGGAAGGGTCATTCCTGCCACCCTCCACCCTCCCCTGTGCCCGTCCTCCCTTGATCCCCTCTCCTGGGACACGGTCCTGTCCTGCCCATCCCACCTTCCCCGTCATATCAGTGCTACTTCCCGCACACAGGTCCCTGCCTCAGATACTCTGTGTCCCGCTCATGTGTATCCACGTCCCCTGCCATTGGCAATGTAACTGGGTCATGGCACAGCCCCCATACCCTGGCACCCCTGCACCCCCCACCCTTGCCTTCACTCCCCCCTGCCATACCTGTCGCCCCTGAGTTCACCTTGGCCCATTCCGTCACTGTAGATACCCCCGCCAGGCAGGGCATCTGTGGCGGTGCCATCCCTGTCAGTCCTATCTGCTCCACGCCCATCTGTCCCACCATCACTACCGTTTCCTTATGCACTGTACTGAGCAGAACCAGTGTCTGGACCGCGGCATCTCTGCTGCTGGCACCTCATGCACATTGCGCCTCGCCTACTGGTCTCTTCCTGCCCCACAGTTGTCCCACGATCCCCATCCTCACCCTCCATCCCTGCCCCAGTGCCGCTGGCATACCATATTGTATGCAGGGTCCCCTGCCTTCGCCCCCCTCCCCCTCATGCCACCCCTCTCCCTGCCCTCACTGCCAGCCCCCACCCTTCTCCCTGCCCCACCCCATTCTGCCCCATCATTGGTCCACCCCGGGTTGTATCTCTATGCCATCTGGGGTCTGTGCCCCCACCCGCAGGTCCACCCACCCTGCTGTTTCTACCCCGCCCACTGATTGGACCATCCCCTTGCCCCGTCCTCTGCAGCCGTTCCATCCTCACCACTGGGATACCCTCTGGTATCGCTCCCCCCTCTGGGGGACACACAGGGACATGTCCACACCTGGCAATCGCACTCCACTGCCATGTTGCGAAATGAGACACAGGGACGCGGTGAATGTGGCAACAATAGGTTATATGTTTGGGGGGATACAGATGCTCCCGGTGGGCTTGTGTGGGCCTCGGCCCTGCCACCCCCCACCCCGCCAGTGTTGACAGTCCCAGGGCACAAGATGCCAGAGACCAGGGGTGACATGGGTCTGGCTGGCACTCACACCCCCTGGGGTCCACTCTGGCTGGGTGGCTGGTCAGCTGCACCTGCTGTGAGTATGTTGCACAGCATGTGCAGCTGGTCAGCCACCACACCCATGGTCACTGCCATCTGCCTCACAGCTTGGCTCTGCTCCCACAGGGTGTATGCCTGTGCACACATCGGTGCATCCATGCGGAGGCTGCACATACACCCACACATACACACCTCACCCCTTGTCTGTGTGGCTGCATGTGCGACCTGCTGTCCTGTGCTGATGTGCGCAGGCCCTGCACCCATACGGGGTACATCTCTGGCACTGTGGGGCAGATGGCAGGGGCCTCCAGTGCCCTGTGGTGACCTGTGCCCCTCTGGACTGGCCATACCCTCATCCCCACCCCCCATCCCCAAACCCAAACCCTCCCCCTCCCCACTTCCCCATCCCCCTCCCCACCCTCATGCCCCCCCACCCCCGCCTCACCCCCCACCTCCCCCTCCCCATGGCCCCACACCCCCTCCATCCCCTCCCCGCTCCCCTCCTCCCCTCCCCACTTCCATCCCCCTCCCCTCCCCACTTCCATCCCCCTCCCCACTGCTGCCCCCCCTCCTCTATAGCCCCGCCGCCATCTGCCACCTCCATGCTCCTCTGGCGTCCCTCCTCCGGCACTGGCTGGCCATGTCCAGCATCCAGCGTCCGGCCCTGCTGGTGCCTGGTCTGAAGCTGCGTCCACTGTGGGGGTAAAACATACATTAGCACCACAGTCACGCATCTGGCACATCATGCACACATGTCTTGTGGCCACACAGGCTGTTGTCCCACTGGAGCATGCCATGGCGCATGGCACAGCCTGTACCACTCACCGTCACATTGTTCCTGTTGATCGCATAGCACCCGCGCTAGGAATCGTGGGTAACGTTGCCTCAGCTCCCACCCCTTTTTACGATGTTCCTCCACCTATGGGTACAGCAATGGGCGGGACCATTAGGAGACATGCATCCCTGGTCATTGGCTTCTGCTCAGCACCCATATCTGGGTGCAACAGCTGGCTGCTTCTGCTGTGTGCTTTCTGTCCCCCACTCACTGTTGCCTCTGCCACCCGCATGTGTGTGGGTGCAGCTGCGCATGTCTGTCCTTCCCCTATGCACCCTGGGTGGACCCCTTCTGGCTCCCTTTTCCCGGTCAGCAGCCTCTCCATGCATGGGCCTGCACCACCATGCCTTACATGCCATCGTCGTGCTGCGGGACATGGGTGGCATGCCATGGGGGCTTCATGGTGGCGTGCCTTGTGCACAGGGCACCAGGGGGCGGGGCACGTGCCCCAGCCAGCACATATGCACTGTGTCGGTATATCACCTACACCCAGGGGGCCTGGCTGCGACATGTGTCCTACACATGCAGAGGCTGCAGAGGCATGTGGCACAGTGCGCAGTGGCAGGGGCATGGTTCATGTGACCCACCATTGCACCCTGGCCACAGCGGCAGACACATCAGGGTGTGGCCCGGGGATGTGCCACCACATGGCATCTGCGGTCCAGGGACCGCATGCGGACAGGGCAGACCTGCGCACATCAGCAGCTTCAGCCGCCATAACACCAGAATGGATAACACACATCTGTGATGAGGCCTGGAGCATCCTGAGGGTAGGGCAGAGCTAAGAGACTGCAACAGGAGCAACCACCATAAAACCAGGATGGATAACACACCTCTGTGATGAGGCCTGGAGCATCCTGGGGGTAGGGCATAGCTATGTAACTGCAACATGGGCCACCACCATAATACCAGGATGGATAACACACCTCTGTGATGAGGCCTGGAGCATCCTGGGGGTAGGGCAGAGCTAAGAGACTGCAACAGGAGCAACCACCATAAAACCAGGATGGATAACACACCTCTGTGATGAGACCTGGAGTATCCTGGAGGTAGGGCAGAGCTAAGAGACTGCAACAGGAGCAACTACCTTAACACCAGGATGGATAAGACACCTCTGTAATGAGGCCTGGAGCATCCTGGGGGTAGGGCAGAGCTGAGAGACTGCAACAGGAGCAACCACCATAACACCAGGATGGTTAACACACCTCTGTGATGAGGCCTGGGGCATCCTGGGGGTAGGGCAGAGCGATCTAACTGCAACAGAGGCCACCACTATAACACCAGGATGGATAACACACCTCTGTGATGAGGCCTGTGGCATCCTGTGGATAGGGCAGAACTATGTAACTGCAACAGGAGCAACCACCATAACACCAGGATGGATAACACATCTCTGTAATGAGGTCTGGGGCATCCTGGGGGTAGGGCAGACCTGCACACATCAGCTGTGCGGCCTACATTGCTCCTGGTTTTACCCACAAACTCGTCCTTTTCCCTTGCTGTGCATGTTTGATATGTGTGTTGGTTGCTGGCTATTGTGTTGCATTCCTGGGTTGGTGTGCCTGTCCCCATGCACTTACCTCACGTGGGTAGTCTGCCACCATATTGTAGCGCTTTGTGAGGTGCACCCAGGCCCTCCTAACCCTGCTAAGGTCCTGCCGGCGGGAGGAGCCTGGGAACAGGCGCCCCTGGCAGCTGCATATCTGCTCCGCAAGGAGGTACAGATCAGCATGAGAAAAGGCTGGCTTCCTTGACCTGGCAGCCATCTTGTATGCTGCATGTGGTCAGTTCTCCCATGACGCAGTAACAGTGCGCATGAGCAGTGCAGGCATTGCTATGCACCTTCTTACGCCCCTTTCTTGCTCGGTTTGTGATGCAAGTTGGTCTATATGTTTATGTTTCTGGTATCCTGTTATATATCTAATCACAACTGTTCTTTCTCGGTGTGCTGTGCCATATTCCTATCCGTTTGGACTTGTGGTCCTCTCTTCCGGGATTTGAACCCCCAGTACATTGTTGTCAGACATATTGCCTCCCACTGCGCTACACACACACCGTTATGATGCTCTGACTGACCATGATCTTGTGGGCATTGCCGCTTTACGTTACAGCATGTCAGGCTTGGTGCCGTCTGGGCCTCATGCGCGTTTTAGGTGTACTTTGATTACAGCGCCTTGGAGCGCACCTTGGCATCGATACGCTACAGAGCACATCATGGGTCTCCTTAGCCCAAAGGCACGTCATACAGCGCCCTAAACCATGCTCCAGAAAATGGCGCATTCTAGGGCTCTTGTGGTTTCTTCCCTTACATGGCGCCATGTTGTACAGTGCCGTATTACTCCTCAGGTGCTTTGTATATTCTGATTCACAAATTCATACACTTCTTCAATGTCCATCGCTGTTTGATGATGCTGATTCTATTGGTCAATCGGGTTCCTTTGCTGATTTTTTGGATTTAAGCAAGAAAAGTATTCGAGTAACTCTTCATGAAGCTACTATGATTCAATACTTGAAATCTATGATGAGCCCTAGAGGGTTGCGGGTTTTGAAGCCCCCTAAAATGTTTACTGATGATTCTGACTTTTATAGCAAATGGAATAGCATTTTAAACAAATGCAGTATGGATCTAATAGCTTTGTTGGGTGAGCGTCTCAATGTTGAATCTCTCAAAATACAACAGGAGGTCAAGGAGCTGGATGACAGGCTTCGTAGCACGGTGACAAAAGAGCGTTATAAGTCCCAGATGGAGAATATTCAATCTCAATTAGAGCAGTATCGTGATTATAAAAAATCGGTAAAGATTAAGAAATTTAATAGGGACAAAAAGGACTATGATCTTGACCAGGTGTATACTTGGATGAAGAAAGGGGAAGTAACAACTAAAAAGGTCACTTTTGACTCCTTTGAGATTTCCTCTGATGATTCTGATGTTGGAGCTCGGGGTGGTACTGTTAGTACTTCTGGCCACCGACAGGAACAGGTTTTTTGGCAAGGCCGTCCCCGTGGTCGGGGACGCGAACGAGTGTGGCACTCCCGGGGTGCTCATCAATACGACCAATCATGGATACCTCCAGAGTCTTACTCACAGGACAATCTACAGGGCCCAATGACAAGGAATCGTTCCAAACAACAGTAGTGAATTTATCATCATATCCTTTAACTTTGGAACAGGAATCTTTATTGAACCTTGGCCTCTCTTTTGTACCAGTAACTCATTATGACCCTTTTCGGATGAGAACAGCGTTGCACCAGTTTTTTCGGAAACTGATTGTCACTCAGTTTGGTGCTACTCATCAGATGGGGGTTGACACCTCTATAGTAAAACCGCCATCTCGCTGGATACCTTCGGAGGCTCCTGACTCTTTGATCTTGGCCTATCAAAAATTAGTGCTTCATGATTTACAAGTATTTGAGAGTTCTGCTTCACGGACCCGTTATTATAATCTATCCACAGATCAATGGACAGCAGCCAAACAGCTCCGAGATAATCACTCTTTGGTAATCTGCCGGGCTGATAAAGGTGGTGCCACGGTGATACAATCTTATGATCAATATCGAACTCACCTGTTGGATCAGCTTAATAACACAGCTTATTATACTCAATTATCGGTTAATCCATTTGAAGAGTTACAGTCAACTATTTGCACACTTATGACGCAGGCTTTAGCCAATCATTGGATTACTAGAAAGGAATTTGGATTTTTGTTTTTGAAACATCCTAAGGTTCCATTTATTTACACTGTCCCCAAAATACATAAATCTATGTCTGCACCTCCGGGCAGACCTATTGTTTCTTGTTGGGGATCTGCATTGGAACCGTTGTCCAAATTTTGTGACAAATTCCTACAACCATGTGCCCAACGTGTGTCATCTTTTTTAAAAGATACTACCCATTTCCTTACCAAGCTTCAAAATATTGAGGGGGATATCACCTCCTGGTGGCTTGCCTCTTTGGATGTTGCAGCGATGTATACAAACATCAACCAGGATCAAGCACTGGAGGTAATTGCCCAGTTGGATTTAGCTTTACCTGATCGTATACCTCATTCCTTTTTCATGGAAATGCTCACTTTAGTTCTTACTCGTAATTACTTCCAGTTTGAGCAACAAATATACCATCAAATTCAGGGTATAGCAATGGGGGCTACGGTAGCTCCGTCTGTGGCTACTCTTTATATGGCGGAGTTTGAGTCTTCTTTGATCTACCCCTCTCCATGGTTCACTGATGTGACCTTATGGGTAAGATTTTTGGATGACATCTTTTTTCTATGGCGGGGCACGGAAGATGCTTTACATCAGTTTGTTGACTGGTTAAATTCTCTTCGTCCAAACTTGTCTTTTACTTTACAATATAATTATTCTCAGATTGAGTTTTTGGATGTTACAGTATTTAAAAGCCAAGATTCTTTACAAACAACTCTCTACAGGAAGCCGGTACATTTGGTCAAATAACTTAAATTGATCAACATGAATATTCAATTTCACTATGAGATAGTATTATAATATACTGTTTGTATTGTATTTATATTGTAATGTATAGTTTTTTGTTTTCCCATGCCCTCAACATGTAAGCCCTTGCTGTCTTGTCAACCACTTTGATTGAAGGATAAGGTGGTATACAAAACTGGTTAAATAAATAAATAAATACTGTAGCTGGTGGCTGATGGCAGGACCATAAGGGAAGGGGAGGAAGAAGAATCACAGATAAAGGCTATTGTGAACTCTCTGCCAATGATATCCGCTGTTTCCTCTCCTCTCCCGCCTCTCTCCCTCCCCGTCGTCACCTGCTATGGATGTGCTCTCCTTTCCTATGATTTATGGCATTCTTTTCACCTTTTCTTGTATGTATTTTTATTGTAACCGCTCTGCCATTTTATCAAAGGGCAGTATATCAAATTTAATAAACATAAACATACCAAGCTAGAAATGTGCCCTGTGCATTTCATGAACCTTGCTCCCCCCCTCCCCCGCCCCCGCCCCCACCCCCCTGCCTCCCCAGCCACATGCAGGAATTGATATCAGTGCCCCTTCCATACTTGTATCCTGTGCAGCCACACTGCTCACACAGCCCTTGGAACGACCTTGGAAGATAGCAGCTGACTACATTCCAGCAGTGTCATGGAGACATAAACAAGCAAGGTATTAAGATAACAGCCTTGCTAGTTTTGGTAGCTGTTTAGGTTATTACAAAGCATGTGGATAAGACATGGAGGGATTAAGAGGGGGGCTGCTCAGTGCTGGAGTGAGTAATGGGACCTGCACTGCTGAGCTGCAGGTAGTGCAGAGTCTTTGAAGTGGCTGGACCAAAACTGGTATACTCCCTGACGCAGCTTCTGTGAAACGCTGCTAGCATCAGAGTGGGAGCTTAATGGAGCAACACCATCCCTAGAATTGGGAATTTGATGGAAAATTGTCCACTTAAGATGAGTGTTGGTGTTAAAATGATTGAGTAATGAGAGAGTGTGGAATGGCTTTTTTGGCCAGTGATGGATTGAAACTGTTGTGGCCAGATTAATGGTCCTCTTTTTCCTTCCATAGCCATTCTATTGAGTTGCCATTGTTACAGAGAATTCTGCTGGGTTTTTTTCTGGAGATTGTATTTTGTATTCTCTGGGGACTATTGTGTTCCACAGGAAATGCAGACATCATGGAAAAGTGCCGTGATGTCTTCATTTTTCCTCTGTTAGTTGCTACACTGAGTGATAATTCTGCATTAGCAACTAACACCTTTAGTAAACATACCCCAAATGACCTTCAACTGGCAGGGAGTTCAAAAGTAAGTGACCCACAATGGAGTATGCATGATTTTGAATACAACTGAAGTGAGTCTGTTTTAATGTAGATACAGCAAGCAAATTATACCCTGAAGCACATGCCATCTAATAGGTCACAGATGATGATGCTAATGATGTCAATGAGGATGAGGGTAATGATGATGATAGGGAGGAAGATGGGGATGGAGTAGAGGAGGAGGAGGATAATTATGTGGATGAAAATGGCCAAAAGAATGATCATGGAAATGAAGATGATGAGGTTGATGAGATAATGACAGGGAGAAGGAGGAGGACGAGGATGAGGATGAAGGTGACAATGGAGGTGGTTTAGATATGCCAAACTGGGTCAGACCAAGGTCCATCAAGCCCAGTATCCTGTTTCTAACAGTGGCCAATCTAGGTCACAATTACCTGGCAGTTTCCCCAAAAGACACAGGTTCCTCAATGCTTGTATTGGGTCAAGCATTGATATCCTGGGTCCCTTCTTAATAATGGTTTATGAACCTTTCCTCCAGGAACTTGTCCAAACCTTTTTTAAACCCAGCTACACTAACAGCCTTTACTACATCCTCTGGTAACAAATTCCAGAGTTTGATTACACGTTGAGTGAAAAAATATTTTCTCTTATTTGTCTTTAATAGTTTACCCTGTAGCTTCATTGCATGTCCCCTAGTCTTTCTATATTCTGATGACGTAAACAATCGATCTACGTTTATCGGTTCCACTCCGTTCATTAATTTATAACCTTCTATCATATCTTCCCTCAGCCATCTCTTTTCCAGGTTAAAGAGCCCTAACCTTTTTAGCCTCTCTTCATGGGGGTATCCTTCCATCCCCTTTACCATTTTGGTGGCTTTTCTCTGAACCTTTTCTAATAATGCTATATCCTTTTTAAGATTCGGCGACCAGAACTGCACACAATATTCAAGGTGCGGTCGCACCATGGAATGATACAAAGGCATTATAATATCCTTTGTTTTATTTTCCATTCCTTTCCTTATGATACCTAGCATTCTATTTGCTCTCTTGGCCGCCGCTGAACACTGGGCGGAGGGTTTTAACATGTTATCCACAATGACACCTACATCTTTTTCCTGGGTGGTGGTTCCTAATGTGGAACCTTGCATCGTCTAACCATAGTTTGGGTTGTTCTTCCCTAAGTGCATAACTTTGCACTTGTCCACGTTTAAATTTCATCTGCCATTTTGATGCCCAGTCTTCCAATTTATCAAGATCCTCTTGCAATTTTTCACAATCCTCATGGTTTTCAACAACTTTGAATAGTTTTGTGTCATCTGCAAATTTGATAACCTCACTCATTCCCTTTTCCAGGTCATTAATGAATATGTCAAAAAGCAGCGGACCCAGCACATATTCCTGGGGTACACCACTATTCACCTTTCTCCATTGGGAAAATTGGCCATTTAGCCCTACCCTCTGCTTTCTATCTTTTAACCAGTTCCTGATCCACAGTAGTACACTGCCTCCTATCCCATGACTCTTTAGTTTTGCCAAAAGTCTCTGATGAGGGACCTTGTCAAAGGCTTTCTGAAAGTCCAAATACACTATATCAACCGACTCACCTTTGTCTACCTGTTTATTCACACTTTCAAAAAACCATAACAGATTAGTAAGACAAGATCTTCCTTGTCTAAAGCCATGTTGGCTGTCTCCCATTAAGCCATGACTATCTACATGCTCAGCAGTTTTGTTCTTTATGATGGTTTCTACCATTTTTCCCAGTACTGACGTCAGGCTCACCGGTCTGTAGTTTCCCGGATCACCCCTGGAACCCTTCTTAAAAATTGGCATTACGTTGGCCATCCTTCAATCTTCAGGTATTACAGATGATTTTAATGATAGTTCACAGATTACTAATCTGCAATCTCATATTTCAGTTCTTTCAACACCCTTGGATGTATACCATCTGGTCCAGGTGATTTGCTACTCTTCAGTTTATGAAATAGTTGTAATACATCTTCCCGATGTATCAATATTTCCTTCAATTCCTCCACACCTCTAAATACCACTTCAGTTATGGGTAACATCCCTACATCTTCCTCAGTAAAGACCGAGGCAAAGAATTCATTCAGTCTCTCCGCTATCGCCTTGTTGCCTCTTAGTTCCCCTTTAACCCCTCTATCATCTAATGGACCAACTGTGACTCTCTCGCAGGTTTTTTGCTATGAATGTACTTGAAAAAGTCTTTATTACGCATTTTTACTTCCGCAGCAAGCTTCTTCTCAAATTCTCCCTTTGCCTGCCATATCAATGCCTTGCATTTAAGTTGCCAGTGCTTGCGCTGTTTCCAGTTTTTGTCATTTGGCTCTTTTTTCCATTTCCTGAAAGATGGCTTTTTTGGCAACAATAGCCTCTCTGACCAAGGAGAAGATGAGGAAGGTGATGAGGAAGAGGAGAAGGGGGAGGTGAATGATAATAGAGGCAATGGCGATGACATGATAATGGTGATGATGGTGATGATGATAATAGGATTATGATAGTCAGAGTGATGATGATAAAGGAAATGATTGTTAGGAGGGGGAGGAGAAGGAGGGTGATGATAATGGCAATGGTGATATTGATAAAGAGGAGGACAGTGATGATGGTAATGGGGAGGGTGGTGAGATAATAATGGGGATGTGATGATGAAGTAGAAGAGGAGAATGGGAATAGTGAGGAGGATGGTGAGGCAGAAAACAATGGCAGTTATTTGCAAATCTTTCCTCTGATCTATAGCTTGAAGAAAGGTTGAACTTTTCACCTCTTCTCTAAGTTATCAGAAGACCTTTTGGTATAAGATAAAGGATAAGCCATTAATGCAAAAATAAAGGTTTAAGCTCATTCCTTTATTCTCCTGTCCCTTCCTTTATTCCCTTTTTACATTTATTCTTTTTGAAAATATCGTCTACAGAGAATGATTAGAACTCTATTTCAAGTTCAGTTGAGGAGTCTGTAGGGGATAACACTAGTTCCAGGCATTCAGATCTGACAAGATCGTTAAATGCTGATCTAGGGATTGGTTGTAATCACCTTGTGAGGCTGAGAAAGGACTTTAAATTTAGAGACGCAATTGACTCAAGCCCTGCAGGTTTTCTTTTAGCCCAGGCTTAGGAATTCTGAAGAAGGTGGATCTTGACAGCTTTAGATTAAGGCAAAATCTGAAAGTGGCTTATAGGTAACTTCTGGCGATAGTAATGAATGATCTGTGTCTTCTTCCAGGCCATGTCGAAGCTAGGTCTGCGCCAGATTCACGGAGTAACCCGAATCACAATCCGGAAGTCCAAGAACATTTTGTTTGTGATAACAAAGCCAGATGTCTTCAAGAGCCCTGCCTCTGATATCTACATTGTGTTTGGTGAGGCCAAGGTGAGATGTTTTATTTCCGTTGGAAAACCTTACTGTAAGGCCCTAGCATGTTAACTACATGCTAACATGCATTAAAATGTATTATTTACCACAGGCCCATTCCATGCAGTCAGACCTATTCATGAATCATTCATGCTTCCCGGCATAAGTGCATACTAACTCGGTGGTGTTTTTTAGTAGATCTAGCTCTTAGAAATGAAGAGCCAGGAGAAAAGACATTGTATTAGAATATAAATGGTGATTTTCAAAAACCATGCACCTGGTTAAATATAGAAATTTAGTAGGGCAACTTGCACTTCTCCGCCTGGCCAACAGTACACGTGGGCTTCCACGGCATGCATATCTTCCACGAGGTTAAAGAGAGGCACGTCTGGGGAGGGGTTTAGACTGGGGGAGGAAGACAACAGACACACGTGGGCATGCCTGTTATTTTACCCTTCCCCCAACTGCCCTTACGAAAAACAGGTGCAAAGTACAAGGGCACATTTTGCGCAGGCTTGATGCCAATTTTAAACTCATTTGTAAAGATATAGACTACCCAGGTGGTTTCTCTTTGAAAGCTGGTGCCAGCCGACAAACCTGCAGTCTTTGCAGCTACACAAGCTATTGGAAAGTTGCTCCCACGATGGCTGGGTGAAATCAAACAACGCGACCTCTTAGAGGTAAACAGCTGACCATTCAGGACGATGCTGAGGTTTTCAGTGATGGCTGCACGAGTCGGAGCAGTTTTCAGCTTGATATTGAGTACTGCTATATTGTGTTTGCTACCAAGAATTGGCAGTAGACAGAGATTAAATACTGGAGGAAATTTTTAAAAATAGCAAATGTAAAGATAAAAATACATTTCAATATTACAGTAAAGCACAAAATGATGCATTGCAAATATTATTGACATCATAGCCTACACATATTCTATCTCCAGTTGGCTGAGGAGAAAATTTTGGTGCACAGCCAGTCTTTCTGTGACATACCAGTGAAAGGACCTTTGCCAGGTAGCTGGGAGATTCCCTTGTACTCAGCTCTGATTCTCTTCAGCTGCTTGCTTGAGAGATTAGGACCCTGTTCCTCTTAGTTAAAGCAAAAGAACTAAGATTCCTCTTGACTTTTAGACCTATACTTGGACTAAGAAGCCTAGTGGTTGGGGGCGCCTAGTGGTTGGGGGCAGTAGTCTTGGTCCAGAGGGACCAGGGTTCAAGTTGCACTAGGGGACAGCAGCCTGTCTGGAGGAACAGGGGTTTAAGCCCCACTGGTGGTCCTTGTGGCCTTGGGCAAGCCACTTAACCCTCCATTGCCTCATGTAGAGACTTAGGGTTATGTTTACTAAACCGTCTTAACGTGCGCTCTCCCACATTATCGCATGATAAGGTGCCTTATCGCGCGATAATGGTGCTTTACCAGGCGCTAAGGCGCAAACGAGCGCTGAAGGCGGAGAAAGGCTCCCGGAGGGAGGAGGAAGGCTCCCCAGGGGCGGAGAGAGAGGGTCAATGGGCGGAGAGTGGGAGGGGAGAGGCTCCCTGCACACTAACGCTGTGAAATCCGAGGCTGAAAACTAACGCCAGTGAAACCCTGGCGTTAGAGCTGATTTAAAGGGAAAAGAAACCATTTCCGTCAGCAATGTACAGCAAAACCAGGGAAACCTACAAAAAGTGATAAGTGTGATACATGTGCACGGAACAAAAGGGCAAAGAAACAGTGAAAATGACCAGAAGAAAATGTAAAAAAAACATAACCAAGCTGGGCAATAGTGATATCAATGGGAAACATCAAAAAACACTCCCAAGAAAGCTCCAAAAAAAAGATGAATTTTGGAAGGGTCTGTGCTCCGTCCCCATACAAGGTGAATGAGCCCACAGTGAAATTGCGCTGAGCAGGGTTTTCCTCTCCATTGGACAGGTTTCCTATGGCATGCACATGTTCCACAACAGCAGGGCGGGCATGTCGGAATGGGCAACTGGACAGATGCTGGAAAAGGGGACACAGAGGGCTGCAGGCGGCACATGCTGTGGTGCAGCTGGGCCACAGTGCGGACTAGTGTAATGCATAGCTGGCCCATAGGAATGCTGAAACAGTAGAGCAGCCAGACAGCAACTGCTGAGGGCCCAACATGGGCAAGAGTGTGCTTCCCACGGTGTCACAGGGGATAATACCCAGCAGGTACCCCCAATGGCACGGAACATTGTGAGGCGGTGCTGGGGGAAAGCGTTGACAGCTATGCAGGCACCCCTACCCCAGAACCCGCACCATAGGCAGCCGCCTACCCGCACACTAGATGGCCTGCACACCACCAGCACCACCAGCAGAAGGGCATGTCAGCATGGTGGCAGAGGGGTACTGGTGGTGGAGGGGGCAGTGGCAGCTGCCCAGAGCAGACCATGGCCTAGCCCTGTTTAGGTGGGTGCCGTGCGCTGCAACAGACTGTCTGACAAACAGTCATGGTATCTCCAGGGAATGCACTATCTCTGTGTCAACATGGTGGTGCAGTGAACACAGCCAGGGTGTTCAGGAGCAGAAGGTCACAGGTTCAAGTCCCAGCTGTGGCTCCTGCCAACCCAGTTCCCATATTTTACCCACTACTAAAACATGCTAATACAGACAGAACCTTTATTGCAGATAACAGAAACATGCCCAATAAACCTACCGTATATACTCGAGTATAAGCCGACCCGAATATAAGCCGAGGTACCTAATTTTACCACAAAAAACTGGGCAAAACTATTGACTCGAGTATAAGCCGAGGGTGGAAATGAGGCACCTACTAATCAATGTAAAAAATAAAGATAGAGACCAATAAAATTACATGAATATTTATTTAAACGAAAAACAGTAAAATAGCTCTGTAAGTGGAAAATGGGGTCAACAAAAACAATATGGTATCAAAAATACCGTATCTTTAAAAGTACATCAACCTTAGCTTAATCAGCAACCAAGCTAACACACAAGAGCTAAAATCCTTCAAAACTGGAGTTCTCCTCATCATCATCTGTATGTCCAAACAGAGCTTCAGCTGCTTCAGCTCCTGTGATGTTATCAGCATAAACATTGTCATCATCACTGACTTCACAGTCATCACCATCACTGCTGTCGTTCTCATACAATGCGCTGTCTTCACTGCCATCCATAGCATTACTAATGCCACATTTCTTAAAGGCGCGTTGCACCAGGTCCTCTGGAATATCTTCCCATGCATCACGAACCCACTGTGCTATCAATTCTATGTCTGGCTTTCTCAGATTTCCAACTTTTGTCAGTTGAGCTCGACCAGATGTGCTGCTGCGGGCTCGAGGGAGGGCCAACTCTGCTCAACTACAGGTACCTCTGCGGGGGGAGTCGGGGAGGGGAAGGGAGGGTCCGTGCTTACTACAACTACTTCTGCGGGCGGCAGGTGACAACTTAGCACCCGCCGCTCGCACAGGCACAGCACACACTGTAGGAATGCCCAGCACATCACTGCAAAGGTTTCCATATCTGCAGCCGCGGTTATGGAAACCTTAGCTTTAGAAGCAGCGCCCCCTGCTAGACATCTGCAGACGTTGACTCGAGTATAAGCCGAGGGGGCCGTTTTTCAGCACAAAAAATGTGCTGAAAAACTAGGCTTATACTCGAGTATATATGGTACATTTTATCCTACAGAGCACAGACACCATAAATATGCACATTACCTAGAGCAGAGTCTCCCAAATGCAGTCCTGGAGGGCCAAACACCATTCAGGTTCCATGCTGCCTCTAATAAACACGGCTGTGCTGCATGGCTATGCACCGCCCCCATGGTATGCAGCATGAAAACCCGAACAGTGTTTGGCCCACCAGGACTGGAGTTGGGAACCTCTGCCCTAGAGCAGCGGCCAACAGGGGCAGACACACCCTCACCCACAGGCTCCATTATCCAAAGCCTCCTGGAGAGGCAGGATGTTGGGCCCTGCGTGCATCTCCCAATACTAGCACTTGCATACCTTAGCAATGCCACCCTAAACCTGGGAATATGGTACACACCTATCAAACGGTTGCTATGATTACTGGCAGATAGCAATTCCTAAGTTAAGCACAATTTGCTGATTGAGCTGCATCATAGCAACCTTTCTCATGTCTGTGGAGTGTGCTTCAGGTCTGGTGTCTGACAGTGTTTACCACCCTGGGGAGTGACCCCAACAGTATTGCGTAACATAGCCATGCCTGCACTGTGCCCAGGACTAGTGCCGTGGCCAGGGCTGCCAAGAGCTTCTATATTTGCACAATGCTGGCATAGGTGTGGGAGCGTGTGTTTGTCTATCCAGTGTGTGGTATCTGCCAACACCTTCCTCAGCCCACACTGTTGCCAGTGTAAGCCTGCCAATGTGCATAATGAGGAGCAAGGCACCATGGGTATAGCCCGGACAGGGTGGCCTGGCCAGGATGCATCTGCATAGAGCATAGGGCAATGGCTTGGACATTGCAGTGCCTGACAACCACCTGCATGGACAGGGTGGCCAAATCATGTCCTGCTGGGAGGTCACTCTCACCCTGACTGAGCAGTGACCATGGCATGGCTAGGTTCCCCCATAGTGCTATATAGTGCTTCTGTCTTATGATGTTTATGGGTTCCTTTTTGGGGCCCAATCACTGACTTATCTGCTTGGTGTATATGCTGACATCCCAGTTCTGGGTACATGCATTTTCTCCGGAAACATGCACCATGGACTAGCTAGTATGTGTCTGGATGGAACATCTTACAGGGTGCAGCAGCTGGAGGCTTGCTGCTGGAGACTGTCAAATAGTGGTGGGGGGCTGCTGAGCATTTCCAGGCCTTCTATCTGCCTTGCCTTATGGATGTGTACAGATCTGCATTGACTGCCCTGTAGGGTGTCTGTTCCCCAGCAGGACTGGGGTTGATAGTTCCCTCTACTGCCTCCATTGTGGGGAGGTAGAATGTGGCTCTGTTGGTGGGAGATCCTGTTTCCCACCCTGAACCATGGATGGTGGGTTGGATGGTGGTACATAATCCACCTATAGGTCAAAACACCCCCCCTTCACCTACATCATGTGACCATGGTACCAACACAGGATAGGCACTATTTTGGGTGCATCATAGCCCATAAGGGCTAGACATGACTGAGAAATACAGACATGTCTGCAGGAACTACCTATCACACACACTAGCACTGATGGGGACCTGCAACATAGCCTATTTCAGCCATGAAAGGTGCTGTGGACCTGGTGCTGGGTGCCCCACCTAACCCTCAGGGTGAGCACAGTACCCGCACAATGTGACGGTCTGAAGCTACTCTGTGCCAGTAACACACACGGTCAGTACCCCCGACCAGGCTGAGGTGCTGTGGGGGTGCACACGGTCAGGTCCCCTTACCAGGCCGAGGTGCTGTGGGGGTGCATACCCCATCTTGTGATCATCTGTAGACTGCTGATTTGCATGTGCAGTGCATCATGGGTACGGGTGGGTTAACCCTATCCTGGTAACCACAGCAGACTGTTTGTGTGGTGAAATGCAGTCCTTCTATAGCCAGCCAGGGGCTTGTTAGTAGCTATAGCCCACTGGTTACTTCACTGCCTGTGGAGCCAGAGATCATGGGTTCAAACCCACAGTGGGGTTATTTGATAGGGCTGTCCAGAGCATTGTCTATTTTCAATGTTCATTAGTGCTGCCAGCAAAAACACCCTCAGAGTACTCTAACCATAAGGTGCCTCAGAAGGTGCTTTATAGGGCACCCTATAAAGCGCCTTCTGAGGCACCTTATGGTTACAGTCCAAATAAGGTGCCTTATAAGGTGCCCTATGGAGCACCTTATAGGGTGCCCTATAGGGGACATTATAGGGTGCCATGGCAGACAGTGCACTTTATAATGTGCCCTATAGGGTGCCTTATGCGGCACCTTAGGTTATGGCACGTGAGGGTGTGTTTGCTGGCAGCAATAATTAAAATACAAATAAAATGCCTCAAGAAACAATACTTACATGTCAAAGCTGACACCTCAGCCAGCCATATGCATTAAGCACACTAGGGGATCAAACTCATGACCCCTGTATCATCAGTCAGTGTATTAACCATTGTACTACACCTCTGTTTCTGTGCTTGCATGTCTGGGCACCTACTTAAGATTACCGCGCGTTAACGCGCTTAGCGGCGCTTAGCCCGTTAATGTGCACAGCAGCGCGCGTTATCGTGCGATAATCCCGTTTTGTTACTTTAAGACTGAAACGCCCACTCCTTTTATGGCAGCCTGCACACTATCGCCGGGCGCACGTTAAGACGGTTTAGTAAACATACCCCTTAGAATGTGAACCCCTTTGGAGACAGGGAAATATATACAGTACCTGAATGTAACTCCCTAGCTGCTACCGGTCATAGGTGGTATATCAAAAAAAAAGAGAGAGATTGAGGGCCTCTTTGGCATTGTCTGGCTATCAGTGATTGACATGACTTCATGTTCCTGGAGTTGAGCATTTGATGCTAGCTTTGAGGAGCTGGATTTAAGTTTGGCATCAAGGAAGGCTCTGAGCCTATCCTGCAAGCCCCAAACTGCTCTGGGTGACATCTTGATATAGACGTCACAGTTGATAACATTGTAGTCTTGCCCCAAATATCTGTAAAAAACTTTGTGATGGTCAGTTATAGACATCTTCTGTATGTACTTGGGACGGAACTTGAAAATGCTGCCCTATTTCTTGAACATTGTAAAGACAATTGACAAGATAAAATAAGATGAAGCCTATTCCTTATCGTTCCTCCAGTTTAGTCCTCTACTTCTGGGTTGTGCACCTCTTCCTGCAGCTAGGAGACTGGGCATGTCAAAGTCGTGACATCACTGGATATAGCCTGCCGGTATCTCCCATCAGCCTCCAGTGTGTCCAGTCTCCTTGCAGCAGGAGGACATAGTGAGCCTAGCTCCTGGGCTCACTTGGGGGGAACAGATAAGGAGCATTTAGTGTGACAAATTCTATTCTGATTTTACTTTTGATTTTTACCTTTAATTTACTTTTAATTTTACTTTTAATTCAGTTACCTTTGGTTAATTGGCAATCAGGGATTAGTTCCCTTTAGTTAGGAGCAAATTTCCTTATTTACAGTAATTTTAAATTTGAGCCTGGCTCTTTAAATTAGTAGCAGCTCTCGCCTTCCCTCCTTCTCAGTTATTTTCACTTGCTGCAGGCATTTGCCGGTGCGGATCTCTCTCCCTTGACTGTACGGGAGAGAGTTCCGGGACCCATACAGCCATACTGAAACTGTGTGAGATGGAGCCTCTCCGTTGCTGTGGGATTTTAATTTTACTCTGTGGAACCGGCTGAGCGATCCTCACCGTGGCTGCCAGGCGCATCAGCGCGGCTTGAGGATCGGATGAATTCAAGGTGGTAGGAGCAGGCTGTGTGGCTTTTGGCCCTGCAGGTAAGGCCTTCGGGCTCGGTCGGTCTGCTGAGGCCTCCTTTTTGCAGCGGCTGTTGTTCTTGGCGCCAAAATTCATTGGCGAAGGGGCGGCCATTTCCTCTCTAGGTATTTGGACCGCATGGCGAGAGTTGCAGTGAGCTGCCTGCATGAGGGAAAACAACAGGCAGAATAGCTAAATTTTTGGGCCTAGTGTTTGTTTCTTTCTTTTGTTTGTAGGATTTTTTTTTTTTTTGAGGCTCAGGGGGTTCCTCAGCATTAAGGGGGACTGTTGTCAATCCTCTTTATAGAATAAATAAGAATAAACTTAAAAACAGGACAGCAGTTTTGGCATTGATCCCTGATACCACATGGTCTTTCCCTCCTAATCATGTCTCTGAGGAGCATCTGTTAAGGCCCAGGATATTAGGCAAATTGCCAGCTTTTAGGTTCAAGGGCAGAGTCCTAACTTGTAGTTGGCAGGAGGGAAAGCCTAGAAGTGTGCCTTTATGTATTCTATAGTGAAAGATGCCCAAAATTCACAGGGACAGGTTTAGGAAACCTTAGGATATAAAAAAATAGACAGTTAAACTGTCAACCAGGAAGTGCCTGTGCTACGGTCTATGGCCACCAGAGGGCAGCTGGTACACTCAATAGTGCCTTTCTATGACTGTGGGTATTCATGCAGCCATTATCTGCAGGTCAGGAAAGAAATCACCACAGAGCCACAGGGAGCCACAGAGCCTCGGTGATGTGATGTAAGGTCTGAGAATCCAGTTTATATGACCAAGATTTAAAGCTCTTAATTTCTGTATCATTGGTCGGGCTCTGCTGCCCTAAAGGCCGCTGAATGACAGCGCTGCTCATGAATCACATATAGTATTCAGTGCCCCCATCCCTGGGGGGTGAGTGGTAGAATACAAAATCATATTACTCATCAGGTTCACACAGGCAGCAACCTCTCAGACCTCCATTTGCAAGGTGGTCGGTGTATTCCACTGCTATTTCTCTGACTTCAGGAAGGCCTGGGGAGGTGCTTGTGTGTTTCATAGCAACACTTAGCAGGCCCTTCCCAGGAAATTCTCATCTATTACTAGAGCAGGGTTTCATTTCATTTCTCTGGTTGTGGTTAATGCACAGCGTCAGGGGCTGTGTTCGAAAGCTTGGGTCCCACGGACTTCGGTGGGATTTCAAAAAGAAAAAGAAACTTGCTTTAGTGAGAGATAGCCTTGTTCATTTTTAGCTAACACTGTTGATTTTACTTTTGATTTTTACCTTTTGCGCCTGAATCCCAAGGACGGGACACTGTTTGCTTCCAGGGGTTCTACTTTCTATTTTGCTCTTCAGCTCCCTGGCAGATGCAGTAGGCTGGCATGGGGTGGGCAACGCCTCCTGCAATGCAGAATCTCCCAGGATAAGGGGGGGAAAGACAACTGGGTGCAGCGGGGGCTGGTAGCTTCTTGCAAAGCTATAGTAGCAGTTCCGGTAATTTTAGCGGATCTGCTTTGATTTCATTGGAGTTGGCGGAAACTTGGTTTTTGGAGTCCTATCCTTTAAAAAAAACAAAAAAAACCCCCAAAGAAACAGGGCATAGCTATGTTGATATACCAGAATCTCCTTCCGCTATCCATAGAAGGTCCTATAAAGCGTTAAAGTCGGTTTATTTGGCAGGATAATATTTTGGCTTAGCTGCTGTGATATAGCGCTATGTTCCGCTGTAAACATATTCAAGTCAAAAGGAATTATGGTGATAACTCTCTTGGACAGTTGTAACAGGTGCTTGGGTGAGAGCCATGGCCAGTCCACAGATGTGGAATGCTCTGCCATAAGCATTATGTCATGGGAAGAATTTTATAGTTGTGTGGTTTCTTAATGGAAAATGTTCCCGTTTAGTTTGACTTTGCCAAATTATACGATTTTACGGTAGATTTGTAATGTCTTAATTTTGGCTATATGTGGTTTAATTTTACATATGGAAAAGGCAGCTCAGCGGAGAGGGGTTACAAAATAGAACTCTGGCCTTTGGAGCTATCTATGCTCCCATTCCATTTATCAGAGGTTCTCCAGTACAGAGAGTCTCTGCTAGTGTTCGGTGAATGCCTTAATGGGGGGCCAGAAGCAGCTAGGCTAGTTCTCTAGCAGCAATGGCAGCGGCTCAGACTCTAGTAGGCATACTTCATATGCTGGGCTTACAAGATGGCTTCCGCGCTGATCGGCATCAGCCAAGGTGACTGCCGGTTTAGACTGTGGATGTGGAGTCAGCCTGGAGGAGGGGCCTTGCGTTCTCTGGACAATGCCCTGCATACACTGAATCCCTTCAATTCGATCAGCGGCTGGCAGGACACAAGGCATGCTCGCATGCTTTTTTGCTTCAGTGGTCTAAAAGTGGAGTCTTTACCAGGTGGTATAATGGGAACTTGTCTGCAGTTTCTCGGCTTCTTCATTGCTGACTCAATTGCCACTGCGGAATGAGAGCTGTATTTCATATCACCAGGTGCTAGTTTATCTTAAAATATACAGTCCATCTTTGTGCAGTCAGACGGAATCGGGCGTTACTCTAGCAGGAAGGCCGTGGATTAGTATGCCTGTGTTTGGGAGTTCTTTCTACTTCATATTGTTGGCACGGAAAGAGCGTCTCTTAACATATGCTGACGGCATTTTTTGTTTAGAGGTGTCTTTGTAAAAATAAATAAATAAATAAATAATTAAAAAAAAAAAAAAAAGAAAGAAAAATCAAGAAAGTATTCAGCTGTCCTGAATTCGCCTGTTCTTGATTGACATTTTGAGGCTTAAGCAGGGGCAGGCCTGGGTACTACGTGGGTGGGTGCACACCTTGCACTACCAGGGGGTGCGGACTCACTGTATGGAACAGAGCCCTAGCAATCTTCTTTATCGCAAGATGGGAAAGTAGATGGTTCACTGAAGCGATCGTTGGGGGCAATGCTCTGGCCTTACAAGCTCCCATTTTTTGAGCCTGGGGAGGCGAGAGCATGCTTCAGGTGGTCGCAGTGTTTACGGCAGTCTACTCGCCTGGAACAGGAAAGGATCAGGGAATTGAATCAACTAGAGCCTGATTTGCTTTATGGGGCAAATGTGCATTATGGCTTAATTCAAGCGCTAGCTAATATTATTGGCTTCCTTGAGGTTCACCCAGAGGTCTCTCTGGTGGAGGAATGGGGCAGCTGATGGTTCGTCCAAGTCGAGGGTCAGTAAGCTCCCAATTAAGTCTTTGTCTTGTCCTTTCCCCGTGGGCTCTCATAGGGCAACTAGTTGGCGTATCGAGGCTTTCGGAGAAAGGCGCTCTTGGTAGCGCCCGGTTGGGCGAGACGGCCTACTAGGCTTTTCTCATTTGCCTACTCGACAGGCTTTTCCTAGAAGTTGTCGGTAGCAGACGTTCTGCTGCAGCTAGGTCCGTGACGAATGTCTCAGGTGGATCGGTGCCCGCCTACGGTTTGGCCTTTGTATGGGCGGGGCTCAAGTAGAAGGGTTATTCTGCGGCAGTCTTCGCCGCCTTGTTGAGAGCAAGGAGACAGGCTGCTTCTGCTACGTAGGTCCATGCTTAGCGCCTTTTGGAAGGCTGCTGTTCACGGCGGCAATTCCGGGCGACAAAGGTTTCTGTATCCTTGGTCTGAGTTCTCTGCAGGACAGTGTCTGAAGGAACCAGCGGCCAGTTCCTTAGAGGATCCAGCGAGCAACTGTTTCCGGCTGTAGAGGTCTGTGAAGGGAATAGCGCTAGGTGTTCGGATCGATGTGTAGCGTTTCCTTAAGTTGGGATCCGACTGCGCTCCTCAAAGAGAGTTCGGGTGCCGCCGGGGAATCCCGATTGGGCCTTAGAGGCGTTAGCTAAAGAGTCCTTTGATTCTTTACTCCAGGCGTCGGTAAAGGATTTGCTGTTATAGACAGTGGCTTTGATAGCTCATTGTTCGGTGCGACGAGTTTCGGAGTTTCAGGCGTTGTCATGTAATGAGCCGTTTTCACCCTTTCTGGATAGAGGGTGGTGTTTGCGAGCAGTCCTGTCATCCTTCCAAAAGGTGGTTTCTGATTTTTCTCCTGAGCCTATTGGTTTCTCTTCCAGTTCTCGGTTTTTCTGGAAGGGGAGGTTTTTATTCGTAGCTTACGCCGATAGGAAACATTACATGCAGGGTGTGATGTTCGTTTCTTTGTTTTTGTGTGCTGGTTGGAGGTCCCCACAAAGGGGAAGCAGCAGCGAAGGCGGCCATTTCGCACTGGGTTAAGGCGGTGGTTGCCTCAGCTTTCTGCTGGCGAGGTTGTATGATTCCGGGGGGCTTTCTGACTCTTGCTACCAGGGCACAAGCGGCTTCATGGGTGAATCACTGTGTCATTCCACCAGGGGGATTGGTAGAGCAGCTTCCAGGTCGTCTCTTCATTTCCTCAGTAACCACTACTGCCTAAATGTTTTGGCAGTAAAGGGGCCTGTTCTGGGTTGGCGGTGTGGTGAGTTGGCTGGATAGGTCCCTCCCAATGATTACTGCTCTGTTACATCCCAGAAGTAGAGGACTAAACTGGAGGAACGATAAGGAAATAGAAATTACACTTACCTGGTAATTGTCGTTCCTTGAGTGACGACAGTTTAGTCCTCATTCCCGCCCAGGAGTATGATTTCTTCAGTTTATTTTCAGGCGGAGTGGAGCATCAATCTCAAGGAGTAGACAGATCCTTTCAGTTTCTAGATCACAGTGAGTATCCCTCTCTGTTCTTTCTTTCTTTTCTCTTATTTAAACGAGGTGATGGTATAGGATACGTGTTTGCATAGGGGGGACATGAATGTAAAGTTAAAAAGAAAAGAGAAAAGAAAATATAAGACGGATACGGTTTAAAAGGCTCCTCCGGTTGAGGAATGGGGAGTTATTTAAAGTTATGGTATAGTTACTTATTTGTTGTTCCTTTGAGTTTGCTTTGTCAATAGTACACTGGAGGCTGATGGGAGATACCAGCAGGCTATATCCAGTGATGTCACGACTTTGACATGCCCAGTCTCCTAGCTGCAGGAAGAGGTGCACAACCCAGAAGTAGAGGACTAAACTGTCGTCATTCAAGGAACGACAATTACCAGGTAAGTGTAATTTCTATTTTCTTTTCATAGGAGACAGTCCAAAGATAACAAAATTTCTGTTGGATAGTCTGTTAACGTTACGTTAAAGAAAAAACTCCAAGGGCTAGCAAGCAGCATTGACAAAGAAGGAATACAACTTAAGAAATGTAATCAGCAAAAAAAGAAATAACCTATCTAGTGGTATTTGGATTCAGATTTAATTACTTTCAAGCCTAAGCTCAAGATAAGTTATATTTCAGGTTTGGTATTGCAACACTAGGAAGCTTTGGCAGAAAAGCCAAGAGGCAAAGGATTTCTGAAGCACGAGAAACTACAGGAAGAAGAAAAATGGGGCATAACTTCTGTCCAAGCAGCCCCTGTAAAGCAGGGGGGGGGGGGAGGCTGAGCACAAAAGCAGCATGGGGAACTTACTTCATCCTGTTTCCTCCTCTACCTCCATTCTTCTAAGTTTTCTGAGGGCCCAGCAGCTGTTCCTCGCTGGGCCGAAGTCTCACAGTGTGGCTGTTATTGCGAGATTTCGGGCCGGTCAGGAACAGCTGCTAGGCCAGTTGTAAACGTAGAAGAGGGGAAGCAGTGCAGCAAACAGGATGAAGTAAGTTTACTGCTGCCACAGCATGGAGGGGAGCCACATGGGGAGGGGGCCACCACACAAGGGGGGGGTTGTTATCATGACAATGGAGGGCCCTCAAGAAACCTTTGCTTGGGGGCCTCTCATTGTAACTTATGCCACTAGTCAGCTGGTCTTAACAGAGAAAAAGCACATTAGCGCGGTTTAGTAAACATACCCCTATATATATATCTCCTAAAAAGGCTGGGTCTGAGTGTCTCTCTAAAAGCTTCTTTTGCCATATAAAAAAGCTAAGGATTATATTGAGCTGTATAAAACCTAAAAATCAAATTGTTATGCATACTGGTTGATCAGATAGCCAGAATTAGTACATATCAAATTTACACCCAGTTACAAACAGCATTGCTATAACATAATGGGTGTCTATACATACTATTTGGTTAAGATGGTAAAATTTAACGCATATCCATTTTATACCCGATTGCAAAAAACATTGATTAGCAAATTGGCAAGAAACTAAAACCTTCCCAACTCGTTGGAGCCAAGTGACCCCCTAAAACCCAAAATGTTTTTTTCACCAACTAAATTCATGTAAGATATATGAAATAAAGTAAAAAAAAACACTGAATCAAATTGACAAATAATTTGAGCGTTCTTAACTAGTCGGAGCCACACTGCCCGCTCCAACCAACAGGTTGTAAGACTAACAGACCATTATGTGAAATGCATAAAACGAAATCAAAATTTTGAAACATAGAACCAATTGAAGCCAATTGAAATTAAAAATGAAATGCCCTTATGGCTGCAAACCCACGTGGGTAGTCATTATATATTAAGAATTAAAAAATTAAAAAATGGGTCCAAGACAAGCTGCTTGACATCCCCTGTATTGGGGAGAATTTGTTCGGCAAGCCTATGGCCAACAAGGCGGCCGAGATAGAGGCCAATGTGGTGACTCGACAGAGGCTGTCCAAAAAGACCTCATCCTTCCCACATAAGAAACCATTGGGGAAAAGACCCCTGTTCCCAAGAAAAAAGGGGCCCTTTCATCAGAGTCACCAGTACCAGCCTTTCTTGGGCCAGCAACAGGATTCTCACCCTAAAAGACAAAGCAATGGAGCCCAGAAGACAAAGGCAGAGAAGCCCCAGGCCCCAACTCCCACCCAGCCCGGGAGAGTTTTTGACTCCTGGGGCAGGTCCTCCCCTCCCCCAGGAGACCTTCACCAGTTCACAGGGGGCCGCCTGACACTCTTTCCACACAGGTGGGCTGGTGTCAGCTCGGACCAGTGGGTACTGCAGTTGGTAAGGGAGAGATACCTCCTCCATCTACAGCAGGTACCACCCAGGTTCTTTCCAGGAGAGCCGGTGCAACCTCTCCTTTACCAAACCCTTTTGCTGTCAGAGCTCACAGGTCTGCTCAGGGACATCACAGTAAAGCCTGTACCCAAACATCTATGGGGAAAGGCTTCTACTCCAGATACTTCCTTGTGCCAAAGAGAACTGGGGGCCTCAGGCCCATACTAGACCTGAGAAACAAGTTTCTGGTGAGGGAGAAATTCAGCAAAAGCATACCACCGTTTAAAGATCATCAGATGACTCAAGCCAATACTCAGCCAAGAACATTTCTGCACAGTGTGCCAAGCAGTCATCACCCCCTTACTGGATTATTGAAACTCATTATATCAAGGACTCCCCAAAAACACTGTACACCCACTTCAAATGGTGCAAAACACTGCGGCCCGCATAATCATAGGCACACCCAAATTCGAGCACATAACACCAGTGCTCCGTCAACTGCACTGGTTACCCATAGCAGCACAGGCAAAATTCAAAGCAACACTAACCATATTCAAGATCTTACACCAATGCTCAGCAGATATTCTAACTTCAGTAACCAGAGACACTAGCAGCCGACCCAGAAGAACCCAAGGCAGCAACAGACTCCTCACCCCAGCCGGATACCATAAAACAAAGCAATCAGCATCCAGAAGAGCCATCTCATTTTCAGCGCCGGATCTTTGGAACACCCTCCCTGAAGAACTAAGAGCACAAGGGGACCTTAAGGACTTACGAAAATCCCTCAAAACCTATCTGTTCAGGGCCTCCTTTGAACAAGAACCTTAACTCCCACCCTGACAATAAGAAGCATCTAGCACCATCATCCCTACTGGGGCAAAACCCCCCAGAATATATGTATGTTTGTCTCCGATGTTAAATGTTCTACTGCGTCCCCCCTACCACTTTGATTGAAGAATAAGGTGGTATACAAATCTGGCTAAATAAATAAATAAAGATGCTCTCTCTTGGAACACTGCTGCCTTACCTCCACCAGGGAGATTGTCTGTGCTCCTTGGACCTAAAGGATGCGTACGCACACATCCTGATCCACCCCTCCCACAGGCAGTACCTACGGGTCATGGTGGGAGGAGGGTACTACCAGTATAAGCTGCTACCCTTTGGCCTGGCCTCCTCACCAAGGGTCTTTACCAAATGCCTGGTGGTGGTAGCCGCCTACCTGCGCCTACAAGGGGCTTTTGTTTTCCCCTACCTGGATGACTGGTTCATAAGGGGCGGTACAGCCTCAGAGTCAGTCAGGCCACAGAGCGTGCAGCCATTCTTTTGCAGCACCTGGGGTTCGTCATCAGCTACCCCAAATCTCATCTCTCTCCAGCCCATGTCTGGAGTTCATAGATGTCTAGTTGGACACATTACAGGTCAAGGCTGTCCTCCCAAGAGAAAGGGCAGAAAGCCTCAGGCAACTGGCAGAAGAGGTACAATGCCACCGGTCAATGCAGGCTCATCTCCTCCTCCGTCTACTGGGTCATATGGCCTCGATGGTCCACGTCACACCTTCAGCCCACTTACACATGTGGACAACCCAGTGGTGCCTATGCTTGCAGTGGGCTCAAGCCATAAGCAGGCTATGGGACAGGGCCAACTGGCGGTGGCAAAACCTGCATCACCTCCAGGCAGGAATGCCCTTCCAGGCACCCATGCTGCAGAGGACTCTGACCACAGACACCTCCCTCCTTGTTTGGGAGGCACATTGTGGAGACCACCGCGCACAGGGCAGCTGGTGTCAGGAGGAGTCGCTCCTACAGATCAATCTCCTGGAGCTCAGAGCAATCTTCTTGGCCCTACAAGCATTTCACCACCGACTGCAACACTGGCCTATACTGATCCAGACAGACAACCAGGTCACCATGTTTTATAACAAGCAGATGGGCACGGGTTCGTACTCCCTCTGCCAGGAGGCGGTGGCCCTCCTCTCCTTTGCAGCACACAACAACATGCTGCTGCGAGTAGTGTACCTCCTGGGCCAGGACAACTGCTTAGCAGACAGGCTGAGCAGAGTCCTTCGCCCACACAAGTGGTCCTTAAATCCCAGAGTAACGAAGCAGCTCTTCCACATCTGGGGCAGACCCGTGATGGACCTATTTGCCTCTCCAGACAACACGCAGCTACCTCGCTTCTGCTCCCACCAGCCACACCCAGAGAGAGAGTGGTGGCAGATACCTTCCTGATCTCGTGGTCCGAGGGCCTACTCTATGCATTCCCACTGACCCCCCTAGTCGCCAGGACTTTCTTCAAGCGATACTGATTTACCCCAGGTGGCCCAGGTAACCTTGGTTCCCTCTTCTGCTTTCCATGTCGTGGCATTCCCAGTCCTTCTGGGCCGAGCCCCAGATCTCCTGTCCCAGGAGGAGGGCTTTCTCAGGCACCCCAATCTGGGGTCACTAACACTAACAGTGTGGCTGCTGAAAGGGTAGTGTTGACCCCTTTCAATCTTCCAGGAGAAGTCGAGGCGATCCTACTGGCCTCCCAAAAACCTTCCACCAGATGGGCTTATGCCTTTAAGTGGAGAAGGTTCTCCACCTGGTGTGCAGAAAAGGAGGAGAATCCCTTCTCCTGCCAGGTGTAACTATTACTGCAGTACCTACTTCACCTGTCACACACTAGACTGAAATCTAACTTGGTGAGGGTATATCTGAGTGCCATAGCCACTCACCACCACCACCCTGTCTAGCGAAAACCTCTCTCAAGTCATTCCCTGGTCTCCAGGTTCTTCTGGGGCCTCCTGTTACCCAAGCCCCCTCTCCGCTCCCCAGTGGCGGAGTGGGACCTCAAAGTTGTGCTCTCTCAGCCCATCAAACCATCATTCAAGCCCTTGGCCAATAGCCACCTGCGGTACCTGACATGGAAAGTGGCTTTTCTGGTGGACCTCACGTCTGCTCGATGAGTGAGCGAACTCCAGGCCCTGGTGCAGATCCACCATATACAAAGTTCTACAAGAACAGGGTAGGGCTCCTCACACACCCCAAATTCCTCCCGAAGTTGGTGTCTCCTTTCCACTTCAACCATGCTGGCAAGGAGGAACTAGTGCTTCATACACTAGATTACAAATGGGCCCTGTCCTTCTGTTTACAGCAGACTCAGGCCCATTGAAAAGCTCCTCATTATGACCCCAGCAGACTAGGGCTCCCTGTGACCAAGTGAACTCTGCCCACTTGGATGGCAGACTGTATTGCTCTCACCTGTGAGCAAGCTGGCCTCTCCCTCAAGCACCAGATCACCACGCATCATGAGAGGGCAATGGCCGCATCGGTGGCCAACCTCCGCTCAGTGCCAGTGACGGAAATCTGCAAGGCTGCCACATGGTCTTCAATTCATACGTTTGCAGCTCACTACTGCCTGGAGAGCAAGTCCCAGAGGGACAATGCCTTTGGCCAGGCAGTACTCAATATTCTCGGGGTGTAGGTAGCTCCTGCCCTCCGACCCTTCTGTGTTCAGGCTACCAGAGTGATAATGTCACTGGACACTAGGGTCATGCAGAGTCTCTCAGTGAGGACTCACCTTCTGCAACTCACAGCTACCCGATTAGTCGCTGCTGGTGCTGTCGTGGTTTGGTCCTCGGCAGCCTGGAGCTAGGGAGTCCCATATGTGAGGACTGACTTCCTGTTTGTTCCTGGAGAAAGCGTAGTTACTCACCTATAACAGGTGTTGTCCAGGGACAGCAGGAATCAGTCCTCACAACCCTCCTTCACCCCCTGGGAGTTGCCTCCCTACCTTGTTTAGTTTTTACTGCCATCCTAGCTATGTCATCTAATTGAGCAAGATGGCACCCTTGGGCGGGAAGGGGACCACAAATTTAATTTTTATTTATTTATTTAGTGATTTTCTATACAGCTTTTTCAAAACATCAAGGCGGAACATTGGAACAACAATATACATTATAACACTGTGTGAAGAAAACATAGTGTGCAGTACAGAAAACATATTAGGAGGAATATTAATAAAGAGTAAAGGTCAGGTAATGTAATTTTATTTATTTTATTTATTTATTACAGTTTCTTATATACCGCGCTATTTAGAATCAGCGCGGTTTACATCATAACAAAACGACCATTACGACAAACTGTCAGGTTTTACATTGAACAGGAGTACAAACTTGGATAACTGGGTTAACTATATACATAATCTATCTACATTGCAGTGTGAGGGCATTTCTAGATTGCAATTAACTTATATACAATTAACTTATATACAGTCTATGTACATTATTATTTGAACATGACTATGATAGCATGTCCCAAAGGCTTTCTTTGAAAGCTGGGGAAGTACTCCACGCGGGCTCTGTTGGCGCTGACGTCACTCATATGTGAGGACTGATTTCTGCTGTCCCTGGAGAACACCTGTTACAGGTGAGTAACTACGCTTTCTTGAGATTTGTATTTTTGCGTTCTTGCTGCCAGTTTAATATTATTTGTGACCTATAAGTTTCACTATTGCTGATTTATGAGTTCTTACAGCTCTGGCACAATCCAATACAGCCTGCGCACCTTAATCTTGAAATCACAGCTAGCAGAATTACCTTTCAGTATGAAAATATTTATGCAAATATTTTATGCAAATGTGGCCCCACAATGAGTCTCTGCACATGGCCCTGCATTATCTTCGGACTGCCCCTGCCCGATACCAGCAGTGGGGACAGAGGTGTCACACAGGTCTGTGGCGGCAGCGTCACTCTCCCATCACCGGCACAGCACAGTGAGCATGGTCCCCCTCCTCCCCCACAGCCGTCACCCAATCTCTCTCTCTCTCTCTCTCTCCCCTTGCATCCCCACAGCCATCACCCGATCTTTCTTTCTCTCTCCTTGCCCTGCCCCCTTGATCACTCTCTCTCTCTCCTTCCTTGCCACTGACGCCCCCCAGAGCCATCACTGATCAGTTCTCGGTGGACAGGAAGTTGAAACAGCATGCGGCTTTGAAGCCCATGCTCGTGGCGCATGTCAGACAAAAGCAGAAACCAGAGAGTGGAAGTGAGGCAAAAATGACCAGACAGATAGAACAAATAATTGTATTTTCAATATAATGATTGAAATATGTCAGTTTTAGGAATTTACATCTGCAATTTTTATGTTTTGCATAGTACAGTGGGGAAATGCATCACTCATTCAATTTCTTTGGTGATTGATTTGCTTTGAAGAGATATTGTTGCTGTCATGAGATAGATGAGGAGAAGAGATGGACTCGTCTTCCCTTTGCCACCCCCTATTGCACAGTCCTCGAACTAACCCCTCCTACTCCCTGCCCCCGCTGAAGTTGGATGAGTGTCCCAGATTTGCCTCCAAAAAATCTGGTAACCTTAGTGTAGATATACTTTTGGTAGGCACAGCAGTGGGATTTTTCTCTGTTAAAGAGAGATTCTCGTCCTCTCTCGTTCTTTCCTGCAGATTGAAGATCTGTCACAGCAGGTTCACAAAGCTGCAGCTGAGAAATTTAAAGTCCCCATGGAACACTCACCTTTGATCACAGAAACGGCACCCACGCTGACAATCAAAGAGGAAAGCGAAGAGGAGGAGGAGGTAAGGAGTGGCAACCAGAGGCCAGTCATTTTTTTGAGCTTTGTACAGTAATTCTCTAAAAGCAGTGTTTCTCCAGCCAGTCCTATTTCCTAGCTAATCTGGCTCTCAGGATATCCACAATGAATGTGGAGGTTATTTTAGAAGCCTCATGTGCGTTTTCCCATTGTAAATAGCAGCATTGACATAAGGAAAGTGAAATTCACGTGTAAATACAGTTTTAGAAAGCTGCTATTTACGTGTGGAGATCTATAACATGTCGAAATTCCAAGGGCTTGTGGCGGAGGCATGGTTTGGGCATGGCCCAAATAGGCCAAGACTTTACACATCTATTCCCCATTTTGCAAAGGGAATCCATATATATGACCAAAAATTCCCATGTTGGGTTCTACATCTGCTCAGTGGCACGCAGACATTTTTTAAAAGTGCTGTTTTTTAACAGTGCTCATTTTGGCCATGGATTGATATGAAGGATTAATGCAGTAACTATCCTTAATCCCCCACTGTTAATTTTCTCTTCCAAAATGTAAGAGTTCCTAAAAATTGCAGCCTCAGTACTTAATAGTTGGCACGTTTGTATGTATAGGTTTATTAAATGGCCGATACTTGCATGCGATAGTTGCAAAATCACCACTTCCGTTTATATACTGCCAAATTGGTGACACTCAGTTGTCCCAAGTGTAGATTTCTAAAATGGTTCCTCCAGTGGTACATCATTGCACATTTACATGCTGTCCTGCACGCCCTTGTATATATTTTACTAAAGGCCCCGCATTTGGCAGAGTCTTTTGTAAAATACTGTCAGAATTGAGCACATCCTGACCTGGATGTCTCGATTCCCTTCTCCGTGTCCTTTGTTTTCTAAACTTGAGCTCCACACATGCAAATGTACTTCATGTATATTCATTGTGAATATCCTGAAAGACTGGCTGGGTGGGACTCCAGTTATCTGCTTGAGAAAGACTCTTAGAGGAGGTCCTGAATGGTCAGTCCATGCAGGCAGGGCCGTACCGACGGTGAAAAGCACCCTGTGTGAGTTGCACATTGGGTGCGTGCCCGCCCTCCCGCACCTCCATCTAGCCATTTTATGGGGGTGGGAGAGAAGAGGCGCGCAACCGATGTGCAACTCGCCAGCACACTAAGCAGGTCTGGACCATCCTGGAGAGACCAGACCTGCTTAGTGTGCCAGCGAGAAGACTTAAGGGGCGCATTTCGGCTCTCTGCCACTGCCTGCCGCCGCTAAATTGGCGGCGGCAGGCAATGGCAGAGAGCCGAAATGTGCCCCTTAAGTCTTTGCGCCCTGTGCGGCTGCACCACTCGCACAGGGCTCGGTACGGTCCTGCATGCAGGTGCTGTGCTTTTGTAGAAGGCTCCACTCCATGTTCTGTAATAGTAGTCTCTGCTGGAGAGGAGATAGGGTAAAATATGAAAAGTAGACAGATGGGAACTATTAGAATGAGCAAATAACCCCAAAGGTTATAAACTTGCCTTTTATCAAATGGGACTACCTCAGATGTTTGGAAAACTGTATGGAAATGAATATAAATTTTGATTTAGAAGATAGATTTTAGCCTGAATCTAAAGCAGACATCAGGCAATGCACCAATCTTGGACTGATGTGGTTTGGGAAGCAGAAATCTGGTTGAGTGCAAGTGTTGGGGTTGCATGGCCTAAGAAGAAGAATCACTACTGTTTTCTCTTCACTGTTACACCGACTGCCATCTTCTCTACTTCAGGTCGATGAGACAGGACTGGAAGTTAGAGATATTGAACTTGTAATGGCCCAGGCCAACGTATCGCGAGCCAAGGCTGTGCGGGCGCTCAGACATAACAACAACGATATCGTCAATGCTATTATGGTAAGAGTCCTGTATGCAATGGGGGTAAGAGGGGGAGCAGGGAACTGATCCAATGAGTGCACTAAACTACCGTAGATGCATTTCAGCAGCATGCGGTTCCGAACTCCAAGGGTAAGTTTAGAATTGGCCACATAGTGCACGCGGACAGTATACATGGAAATAGGCTTTCCCTTCTATACTTGCCACTTATACGTATATCTCGCGACATCAGGTACATGTGCATGTTTACGTCTGCTTTGGAGCAGGCATAGCACAACATTAGGAAGGGTAGTAGCCGCCTGGCTTGCTCTTCTGGGCTGGTGGAGTTCTGGTGCCCGGGAGTGCTTTTTTGTTTTGGTTTTACTGGATTGCTCTCCTAGCAGAAGTAATGGAAATAAGAAGAGTGATGGATTTCAAAAAGGCATGGGAAAAACACAGAGGATCCCAATATAGCAAGAGGATGGAATGAAGGTTGAGCAAAACTTAAATGACTTTCACATTTCAAAAAAAAGGCATAGAGGGGTTAACTTGCACGGGGCGGCAGATACAACCCCCTAATCACTTTACTGGGCAGACTACATGTACATGGGTGTTTGCTGGGATTTACATGCATTTTGTCAAATAAACTTTAAACTCTCTCTAACTCCATCCCTTGGAATGCCCCAAAACAGAAGTATGTATGGGGTCTGTGCCTAAGCATATATTTTTTAAAGTGTAGCATAGCTGCAGCATTATTTTAGAAACGGAGAGCCTTTCTACATTTACAGTACCTCCTCTGCCTCTTTAGGAACGAGACGTCCCTGCGCGTCTTCGGCTAGACTCCCTACTTCATTAGTATGGAAAAACAGAACCTTTTCCTCTCCTGCCAAATGGCTCTTTATAGTAATTATGAGGTTCAATAGGTGCACATATTTGGCGCCTATTGAAGCACGCGCGTACTTTATAAAAGAAGGGCGTACGGACATGCCTTAACCTAGCCATGGCAGTTACACCTCTCTTAGAGCTGACGTAGCTGCAGCGGCTAGATTTGCAGGATGTGTCCATAAGTTATAGCATTCTACAACTTACACGTGCAAACTGAGGCCCTGCCTATCCTCCAAGGGAAGGTACATGCGATAGGCCTCATGCATGCACTAAGAGCATAGGAACTGCCCAAAGTGTGCACACAATTGACCATTCACGTATGTAAGTCCTTTAAAATAGGGAGTTATGCATGCATTTTTCTGCATCTCCCTTAAAAAAATCTGATCACAATTGTTATTTGGATTTAGGTCATGCCTTTTCAGTAGTAATTCAAGGCAAGTTACATTCAGGTGTAGTAGACATTTCCCTGTCCTGGTGGGCTTACCAGAGGCAATGGAGTTTGTACCAGAGGCAATGGAGAGTTAATTAACTTGCCCAAATTCACAGGGAGTGTCAGTGGGATTTGAAGCCTAGCTGTCCTGGGACTTAGCCTACTGCTCTAATCACTAAGCTATTCCTTCACTCTGTTATCAAAGCTGTATGAGATCAAAAGAACATAAGAAATGCCATACTGGGTCAGAACAAGGTCTATCAAGCTCAGTATCCTTTTTCCAATAGTGGTCATTCCAGGTCACAAGTACCTGTCAGGTTCCCAAAAAGGTACACAGATTCCACAATGCTTATCCTGGGGTAAGCAGTGGATTTCCCTGGTCCTCTTTAATAATGATTTCTGAACTTTTCCTCCAGGAACTTGTCCAAACCTTTTTTAAACCCAGCTACACTAAAAGCTTTTACTACATCCTCCAGTAACGAAATCCAGAGTTTGATTATTTTATTTATTTAACCAGTTTTCTATACCGCCTTATCCTTCAAAGTGGTTTACATTATGTATTCACTACAAACAGGTACTGGATACATTCTCTTGTCCCCAAAGGGCTTACAATCTATGTTACCTGATTACTCATTGAGTGCAAAAATATTTTCTCTTTTTAGTCCTAAAGGGGCTACATTGTAGCTACACTGAGTCTGTCAACTTTGTGAAGGAGTAAAAACCGATCTATGTTTACCTCTTCCACTCCATTCATTAATTTATAGACCTCTATCATATCTCCCCTCACCTGTCTCTTTTCCAAGTTGAAGAGCCCTAACCTTTGAAGCCTCTCCTCAAAGGAGTATCCTTCCATCCCCTTTACCATTTTGGTGGCTCATCTCAATACCTTTTCTAATTCTGCTATATCCTTTTCAAGATATGGCGATCAGAATTGCACATAATATTCAAGGTGTGGTTGCACACACAGAGGTATTATAATCTCCTTGGTTTTGTTTTCATTCCTTTTCTTATGATTCCTAGCATTCTATTTGCTTTCTTGGCCTCCGCTGCACACTGGGTGGAGGGTTGCAACGTGTTATGCCTAAATCCTTTTCCTGGGTGGTAGTTCCTAAAGTGGAACCTTGCATCGTGCAACCATGGTTTGGGTTGTTCTTCCCTAAGTGCATAACTTTGCACTTGTCCACATTAAATTTCATCTGCCATTTGGACATCCAGTCATGCAATTTATCAAGCTCTGTTTGCAATTTTTCACAATCCTCTGGTGTTTTATTAATTTTGAATAATTTGGTGTCATCTGTAAATTTGATCACCTCATTATTCCTATTTCCAGGTCATTTATGAATATGTTAAAAAGCAGCAGGCCCAGCACAGATCCCTGGGGTACGCCACTATTCACCTTTCTCCATTGAGAAAATTGATCATTTAGCCCTACCCTCTGCTTTCTTTTAATCAGTTCCTGATCCACATTAGTACATTTATTTTATTTATTTATTTGCAAATCTCTTATATACCGCCACTTCCCAAGATCAGTGGCGGTTTACATTAAACAACAGAATACATAAAACATTGCTATGGTAAGCAGTTACATCGAACAGTGTTTAAACTATATACAGGTATATTGAACAGTGTTCAAAACTATATACAGGTAGTTAATACCTGTCTCCTATCCCATGGCTTTTTAATTTTGCCAAGTGTCTCTCATGAGGGACTTTGTCAAAGGCTTTCTGAAAATCCCGATACACTATATCAACTGGGTCATCTTTGTCTTCCTGTTTATTAACACCTTCAAAAAATATAAAACAGATTATTAAGACAAGACTTTCCTTGGCTAAATTCATGATGACTTTCTCCCATTATTTCATAACTATCTACATGTTCAGTAATTTTATTCTTTATAATGGTTTCTACCATTTTGCCTAGTTTTAACATCAGGCTCACCGGTCTGTAGTTTCCCGGATTACTAATAATAGGTCTGCAATCTTATATTTCAGTTTCTTTCAACACCCTCAGATGTATACCATCTAGTCCAGGTGATTTGCTACTCTTCAGCTTATCAAATAGTTGGAATATATCTTCCCGGTTTATCAATATTTCTTTCAATTCTTCAGGTACATCACTTTTAAATACCATTTCAGGCATGTGTAACTTCCCTACATCTTCTTTAGTAAAGACTGAAGCAAAGAATTCATTCAGTCTCTCTCCTTTATGGCCTTGTCCTCCTTAGCACCCCTTTTACCTCTCTATCATCTAATGATCATTCTTATCATTACAAGATCCTTGGCCCCCAGAAACGTTCTCTCTGAATACAGCTAGGTAAAATGACTTAGCAAACAGTATGTAGCACCGAGGCAACTGCGGTCCTCAAGTGTTGCAAACCAGTTGGGTTTTCAAGATATCTACACGAAATATGCATGAGATGCATTTGTATGCACTGCCTCCATTATATACAGATATTGCCTTATGTATATTATTTGTGGATATGCTGAAAAGCTGACTTGCAGCTCTTGAGGACTATAACTGCCTATCCCCGGTGAGTAGGGAAAGCAAATTTCTCTGGGTCTATGGCTGTGTGTACCAAGCACTGCACTACACCTGACTAGCAGTTGCAAAGCACATGGGATAGATCTCACTCAATAAGAGGCCTCAAACACAGAGTTCAGCCATGAAAACAACTATGTATTATTCAAATATTTTATTTTTCTTCTATTTTTAATATTAAAAATAATATCTCTGTGCTTTTTTTGTTTATTATAGGAATTAACTATGTAGCCGCAGAAGACTGGATGGCTGGTTGGTTGGCTCTCTCTCTGTATAAATGCACAGTTATTCATATAAACCACAATACAACTTATTAAATACTCTTTAGAACTGCGAATATTCCTACTAGTTTGCATCTCTAATGCTGCTAATAAATAAAAGGGCACCTGATGTATTTAACCGAATGCCAACTCTTATTTTATTCTGTTTTCTCTCACTGTGAAAGACTGATCCTAAGAGAGCTACAGAGCACTGCCAGGCCTCTGCAAACAAGTGGCGACATAGGGGGTGTAGAACAAGCCTCTGCCATTGTTGTGCCTCTCCACTTTGCCCAAAATCCTAGGCAGAATGCATACACCTGAAAAATTCACCAACACAGATCCCAGCAAGATGGAACTCACAAACAGAATTTGGCAGATGTAGAATTTGCCCACCCAGAGAAAGGGGGGGAGGGGAGGGAGGTGGTGTAGTGGGGAGTGATACGTCTTGGTTCCTCAGACATTGCAGTATAGGTCAAGGGAAGCTAAGAGACTTGAGGTTCATCTTACTTCTCTCTAAGGAACATTCAATCCTGTGCCACTTGAGCGGATAATGTTGGCCTTATAAATTGTTATATGGGTCAAGTTATATGTGGATGTTCTGTGGTGCTACCTAAAATGGGTAAACATATCAATGGAATCTGTATACAAATGCACTCAGACCTCCTGTAAATATGCACAAAAATAGAAAACTACACCTTAGACAGCAATGACTTTGTAGGAACGTAGAAAAGTCCTTGAACATGTCTGCCATGAACCAGAACAGACTCAGTAGACAGGCTGAGTACTTCATTAAAGCTATTTCCAAGATCATTAGGCATTATTAGAGTGAAGACAGGGCTACAGACTGACTCTGTTTAATCAGGACGGGCTGACCCAAGTCTACCTGCTGGCCGTTGTTGCTCTGAATTTCCTGAAAAAAAGAAAAAGAAAAAGAGAGAGAAAGACTTATACGATTGTACATGGAAGTGAACAAAATCAGAAAAGGGTCTGATTTCTCCATTGCACTTCATAAGAAAAGCAAAATTACATGTCCCTGCATGCAATGGGGTAAACCCTGGACTGGATCAAGCCTGTCGGGCACATCTGGAGCCAGTTGGCAACTCTATCAAATGACTACACAAAACATTTTTAAAGGGCCCATAGAGAGGGAGAGCCAAAGGATTTTTGGAAGAAACACAGCCCCAACGCTTTATTCAGAAATGCCTCTTTCCAGAGATCCTTATCCCTTTTTTTTAATCTATCCAGCAGCCACCATATATAGCTATGGTTGCCAACTGGCTCAAGATGCGACCAACAAGCTTGATCCAGTCCTGGGTTTACTCCATTGCATGCAGAGACATGTACTTCTGATTTCTCCATTACACTTCATGAGAAAAACAAGACTACATGTCCCTGCATGCAATGGGGTAAACCCAGAACTGGATAAAGCCCATTGGTCTCATCTAGAGCCAGTTGGCAACCCTATGTATAACTTTAAACATCTTCTCCTGCATCTACTTCAATATACAGGCCAAGAGGTGCTGCAGAGTGCTTCTGTGGCTGGTGAAAGAATATAAAACCATCAAGAGCAACCTCAGCATCAATGACAATTGACCACTAGAGGGCAGAGTAAGAGCGGTATCTGCGTAGAACCACCTCAAGACACTATGGGGTATGTTTACTAAACTGCAGTAATGTCACCAGCATTAAGGTACCTGAAGCCATAAAAGGCAATGGGCAGGTAGGGGGCGTTCCGTCGAAAAGGGAGCAATGGGCATCATGGCTGTTTGGCATAAAAAAAAGAACAAAAAGGAATCAAACCCATGACCCTTGGCTTGGGCAGTATCAGTACTAACCAGTAGGCTACACCTCCATAGCTCTTTGATCTGCTATCTGCTGGATACAGAAGGATGATGTGTTGGGACAGCAGCTTAGATGGGCTTCTCCATGGCTGATGTGCAGTCCTATATTAATCTGAGAACTATTCTTCCTCTCAGATTTTGTTTCTGTTTTGTGCTCCAGTATTTTCAACCATATGCATGTTGATGTTAGGATGAAGTGATCATTTCTTATCTCCGGATATAGAAAGACTGCAGGTCACCGCACGACATGTCTGCTGTGGTTACCAGGATAGGGTTAACCCACCAGTACCCATGATGCAATTCACATGCAGATTAGCAGTCTATAGCAGGTCACCAGATGGGGTATACCTCTGGGCTGTAACTGTACCAGAGGGCGGAGAGAAGGCAGAGAGAGAGGGTCAATGGGTGGGGAGAGGCCCCTGCTGCACTAACGCTATTACATTGACGCTGGAACAGTACCGCAAATGAAAACCTGTCAGTAAATGCACATTTGTAGGAGAGAGAAACCATTTCCTGTCAGCAATGTATATCACAGATAGAGAGCCCAAAAACAGTGATAGTAGTGTTACATGTGCAGTAACACATGTAGCACATGTGCTGCTACATGTGTTACAGCATAGTGCCCAAGTATGAAAGGGCACTATGGTGCTGCTACAAAGGGGACTGCAGGTGGGACATGGGGTGGGGTGGGGTGGGGTGGGGTGGGAGGGTACAGGGCAGACCAGGCAGCCACCTAGGTGGCACAGAGGAACACAGAAAATGGAAAACAGCAAGACAGCGGCTGACCGAGGTCAAACGTGCCCAGTAGTCTGTGCTCCACAGTGTCCCACCCAGGGGAGATGTACCCTGCAGGTACCCCAAATGTCACACAGGAAACACAATGCCTGTAATGGGGCAAGCAGTGCACATCTGGGAACCACTCTAATAGAGGTCCACGTACTCACCCCAGGATACATCCCAAACTGTCTGAACACCCATCTATATGAACACCCATCACACCAGCCCCTGGGAAGGACAGTGCAGGGAGCAGCCATGCATTGCCTGACACATGAATACACCCAGCAGTCCAAAGTAACCGCCTTGATTACAGGAGAAGGCGGTATATAAATCCTTTTAAATAAATAAATAAAATAAATAAAGTGGATACACTATACCCGCATTGCATACCCTAGCCTGTCCACAGTCTGCTGGCAGAACACAATCTACTGTATCTACCAGGCCCACCCTAGCCAATAGTTGCTAGATCACCGACCTGCCACCTCCAACCATCTCCCCCCCATGTGGAAGGGCCATAATAGTGGCAGGCGGTGATGGGGGACATGTGGATGTCCATGTATGCCCCCCCACCCTAGGCACCCGCCTACCTGCACAGTGGATGGTCTGGGACTGTGCACCACCAGCACCAACAGCATATGGGCACATCAGCATGGTGGGGGAGGGGACATTGGTGGTGGAGGTGGCCATGACACCTGCCACAGAGGACCAAAGCCGTGCCCTGTACCAGTGCATGGTGTGCAGTGCAGCAAAGGTCTGTCGGATGAACAGCAAAGGTAGCCCCAGGGACTACTATGATTCTGTGGCAACAGTGTGGTGCAGTACACACAGACAGTGTGTCTTGGAACAAAAGGTCACAGGTTCAGGTCCCAGCTGTGGCTCATGCAGACCATGTCCTTAAATTTTACCCTACGTTGCAGATACAACATCGTCATGTGCACTCCCCAAAGCATCGGCCAACAGGAGCACAAACACCCACACCCACAGGCTCCACTATCCAAAGCCCCATGGATTGTCAGGTTGTTGGGCCCAGCATGGAGCAGCAGTTTCCAGCAAAGCAGCACTACTAGCACCTGCATACCTTAGCAATGCCTGCACTGTGCCCAGGACCAGTGTGACGGGCAGGGCTGCCAACCACCCCTATCTTTGCACAATGCCAACATAGGAGTGTGAGTGCGCGTATGTCTATCCATTTTTTTGTGGCTGCCTACTCCTCACCGGGCCCACAATGCTTACACTGATTCCAGCATTAGCCTGTCAATGTGTATAATGAGGAGCAAGGTTTTGTGGGTATGGCGTGGACAGGGCAGACTGGGCATCTGCACACAGTGTGGGGCAATGGCTGGGAGATTGTAGTGCCTGACCACCACCTGCATGAACAGGGTGGCAACAGCATGTCATGTTGGGAGGTCACTCGCACTCTGACTGAGCAGTGACCATGGCATGTCTAGGTTCCCACATAATGCTAAACAGTGCTTCTCTCAAGTGATATCTGTGTGGTCTCTGCTCTGGGGTCCAATTACTGAGATAGCTGCTTGGTGTCTGTGGGTACATCCCATGTCTGGGTGCACAGAGTTCCCCTGGGAAAATGCACTATGGACTGGCTAGTGGACTGTCTGCATTTTGCATGTGTATGTCTGGAATGCCTTGCAGGGTGCAGACTGAGTATGCCCTCTGCTAGTGGATGTCAGTTCGTGGTGTGGGGCAGCTGAGCCCTTCCAGGCCAGTGCCCTTGTGACAAGTACAGATCTACATTAACAGCCCTGGTTGCTGGACCCACAGACCATCATCATGTGCCTCCTTTGCAAAGATGTGGAGTGTGAGTCTTTTGGAGGCCAGATCCTGTCCACCACCCTAGCTAAGTGAGGGTGGTCTGGTAGGTGGTGCTACATAATCTGCATGTGTATCCAGGCTCCCCCACCCCTGTAACAAGCAATCATGGCAACCACACTGGATAGGCACCAGTCTGGGTGCATCATGGTCTACAAAGGTCAGATATGACTCAGGAATATCCTAGGTATGTCTACAAGGAACATCTGACACACAGAAATGCCTATCTCATCCAACCCGGGTACTGTGGATCTGGTGCTGGGTGCACCACCTCACCTTCAGGGTGAGTGCAGAACCCACACAATGGCATGGTCTGTAGCTACTCTGTGCCAGTAACACACTACGTGCCAGTAACACACTACGTGCCAGTAACACACATGGTCAGTACCCCCTACCACGGTGTGGTGCTGTAGAAATGCATACCCCATCTGGTGACCTGCTGTAGACTGCTAATCTGCATGTGCATTGCATCATGGGTACTGGTGGGTTAACCCTATCCTGGTAACCACAGCAAACATGCTGTGCACGGTGACCTGCAGTCTTTCTATATCCGGAGATAAGAAACGATCACTCCATCCTAACATCAACATGTATATGGTAGAAAATACTGGAGCACAAAACAGAAACAGAATCTGAGAGGAAGAATAGTTTTCAGATTAATATAGGACTGCACATCAGCCATCGGAAAGCCCCTCTAAGCTACTGTCCCAACACATCATCCTTCTGTATCCAGCCATTGCAGATCAGAGAGCTGTGGAGGTGTAGCCTACTGGTTAGTACTAATACTGCCCAAGCCAAGGGTCATGGGTTCAGTTCCCTTTTGTTCATTTTTTTTTGTTCTTTTTTTTATGCCAAACAGCCATGACGCCCATTGACTCCTTCTCTCCGCCCTTTCTCCGCCCTCTCGCCGCCCTCTGCGGGACTTACCGCCACCGGCGACATTAACGCGCGCTAATGTTGCATCGGGTGATGTTAATGCGTGTTAACGTCACTTAGCACATGATAATGTAGCTGCTGCTATGTTATTGCTGTTTTGTAAACATATCCCTATGTGCTGCTTCCAGAAAGCATTCAGGCTTGGTCAGACCAAAGAGTAAAAAGATCCAGCTAGACCAGAGGAATGGATGCCAGGTTGGCTGTCCACCAGCACAAAGCTCTAGCTGCATTTCATTGCTTATACTGATCTTTTATTTAGCCAAAGTGAAAAAGAAATTACATTTCTTTTGATGCTTTAAATCCCACCTTTTCAAAGTTCACTCATATGAGGTACAATAGGCCAAACACATACTACCAAGCATAATCATAGAGTGCAATGATTCTCAGATGACCAAGATAATAATCATAATAAGACCACATAAAACACATAAAACACCACACTGAAAGCACATCTTAAAACCATAACACAGAAATAATACTAAAATATTAAATCAAAGGACAATACTAAAAACTATACTGAGATACTGAAAAATCAACATTCAGTCCCACAGTCAACATATAATTTGAAATATCCAACTTAGATGCTTCTAAGACATTATTGATATCCACGTATAACTTGGACCGTCTAAGTTAGACAATTTGTTATACCCACTATACTGTATGTGTTGGCCACTTAGAAGTATAACTAACATGTTTAGTAGCTAACATCACTGCTTAGATGTACAATCATACATCTAAATTGTGTTGCCTCCTTTTTGGGTGGATAATTTATATGGCCAAAATTATCCATTCAAGTAGCCTGGTCAGTTCCACTGCAGACCTACCTCATAAGTGCTTTTGAATATCGATCTCTATTAAAACCCACCCTCAGAAAGCTAAAAAAGCTAAATACAATGAAATGAAGTTATTATAGAGGAAAACAGATACACTACTGGCTTTCACTTCCAGTCCTCTAGGGCCACATGGGTTGGGTTTCAGATTAATAAAATCTACATGAGATAGAGTTGCATACAATGGAGGGAGCAGGCATGCAAATCTATCTTTTGTGGACCTATTAGTGGTATCTTTATCTTTTATCTTTACCAGGGCACTTAATATACCGCGCCTTCAGACATCAGAGCCGTTTACAAAACATAGTAAGAACTACAATAATAACAGTGAGACAGTCACATGAGAGAGGAGAAAAGAATAGGGCAAACTAAAGGCGGGGCAGAGAGAGGTCAGGGGTTAAGGGAGAGAAGGTCAAAGGCAATTTATCCCAAAAAACCTGACCTGTTTCTGTCCTTCAAGGACAAGACGTGAATGCCATTGGATTGCATAGTACCAAGGCAGGCATTTGAGCTTATATCTGCTGACTAGGGCACTTGCAACTCACTCTAATAGTGAATCTGGGCAACTACCTATGCAGTGACCCAGAAACCTTCAATGTAAAAATGTACATATGTAAATTCTTTTCACCATTGATAAGAAGTAGATAAGTTTCTATGTGCCGTGCTTACCTTACGAATCTATATGTATATAACAAAAATTCTCTGTCTTGATTCGACAGCTGTTTCTATGTAATCATTCCCGCTTCTGATCGCTGGAAGGAGCGGTATACAAGTGCTTGCTAAATAAAATAAATAAATAAATCCTAAGTGCAGAAGCTTTCCAGGCAGAGGGGGAGGAGCTGATATGAGAAAAGCTATCTCTGGTGGCAAGTGCAGAAAGTCTCCTGTTGGAGCTTGAGGAGCTGATGTAAGAGCTTGCACGGGAGGCAGGTGCAGAAGTTACCAAGGTAGTGCTGGACAGAGTGATATGAGTAGAGCCTACATGGGTTGCAGGTACAGAAACGTGCCACTAGGGGTGGGATGAGGAAAAGCAGCAAGTTGTACTCTGCAGCAAAAAAAGGTAAAGTCCAAAAGCGGGAGTATTCAGAAAATAAAATAAGCGGAGTCAGATGTGACCTTCAGGGAGCACTGAATAGAGGAAGTAGTGTTGATAATGCTGCAGGAAGTACTATTTTCATCAAGCATTGTGGACAATACATTGAAATCCTTGGCTCAGTGTGTGGCAGCAGTCAAAAAAACAAACAGAATGTGATGAATTATTAGATAAAGCAATGTGGTTGCCATGCTAATCCACTCTAAAGGTTAACAGAGAAAAATATATATACGAGTATATAAGATGATACTTGGACTAACAACACATTTTTCACTAGCCTTCAGAGGTTAAAGCCTCCTTTCTAGGTCAGACCACTATTTATTTTTTTCAAATGACACGACTTCCATTTTCATACCTTGGACAGAAGAAGTGGCATTTTAGAAAGGATGTCCAAGTCAAATCAGGGACCTCCAGGGCGAATGTACCAAGAAACCTCAGGGATGTCTTTGTGTCTACCCAATTTTAGTTAAATACATGTTCCCAGTGTGGATGTCCATGCCAGCAGCCAGCCACACAGATGACTCCCTTAGGAAAGCGAGGGGCAGGGACATCTATCTCATGCATGCTAGCATAAGGGGACATCCAGTGGTGTAGCAAAATGAAAACATGAGCCCTCATTCCTCATCAGTATTCAGTATAAGGGACATGAGGGTACCTTCTTTTCCATACCCTCCAGATGTCTATCTGACAACACAAGCACTTTTCTGATTCCTATTTATGCCTAGAGCAAGTATAAGCTTATACATGGCTTGGGACATCCAGGGCATTTCGGAAATTGAATGTCCAAGTTCTGGGAATGCCCCAGACATGCCTACACCATGCCCCCCTTCAGACTTGGACATCCTCACCCCAGGAACATCCACAGAACGAGCTTCTAAAATGTCTTTGAGGAAATCTCCATGCTTTGGATGTCTCCATGCCCATTTTCAAACTTCGAAAGCATGATTAAGGCTTCTAAAATAACCCCCATAATGTAAAGAGAAAGATCATTAGAGAAAGACATCATGCTTTGCAAAGCTGAAGATCAGTGCAAAAGAGGAAAGCCAGCAATGTGATGGATCAATACAGTAACAGCAGCGATGGATGTCGCTCTGTCAACAATTAGCTGCCTGACTGAAGACCAAACAGGGTTTAAGACAACTATTCAGAAGGTCTTGGTCAACATTGACTCAATAGCACCTAACATCAATCCACCATATCACAATATGAGCAAAATATGATAGTTAGGAATTATTAGGAAAGAAATGGAGAATAAAATGGAGAATACCATTATTGTCTCATCGCTTCAGTCTCATATTATTCCTGGTTTTGGCCAACAGTAGTTCAACCTTTCTCAGCTCTCATAATTATAAGCTCCAAAGCTGATGTAAGCTGTTTTAAAGCATTTCTCTTCATAAGACATTGATATCTCCATTGGGAAGCTTCTTCTTCAAGCTGCTGTCATTCTCATAAAACAAGTTTTCTAAACTTCCCCACAAATGGATCTATTGCTCCTGGTGGTACCCCTTATGATTTAGGTCTAATCACGAATTATCAGATGTCATTAGATTTTTTGCAAAATATACCCTTAACTGTGATGATCTAATAAATTGATGGAAGCAGACTCAACTCTTAAATGGGTATGGAATGTTGTTGGCAGAAAGGCCAATCCCAACTTAAGAACACTCTCTTGTGATACTATTAAAGGTATGTCAGAGATCCCTGTAGTCTTGCATCATGGAGCCTTTATAAAATAGCCATTAAAATAAAGCCCATAAAGTTCAATAAAATGTAAGTAAAAAAGGTGCTAAGGATAGTGCATTTTATGACAGCAACTCCCTTAAGAGCATTTTTAATTTCTACTCCAGGAGTAAATCGAATCTGGCTCCTTATGACATCTCGTTGTGCGACTTGCTTAATTTTTATGGAGTTATGTGGTGATAGAGAAATGTTCTGATTGTCTACATTACACAGGTACACTAAAAAAAAAATTTTTTAAACTGCCTCTAATGTTTCGATTGATTTTTACGTTTTTTGGTGTGCTGAATCCAAATCTGGTAACCAATTTGCTCCATCACGTACAGATTTTTTGCTACATTGGGTTAGCAGTTTGAGGTGAACGTTTCAGATTGAGTGCGATCGAGATAAAAGTTTCCTGGATGAATTCTTTATACTAATTGTTTAGTAGTTATTCAAATAAGAATAAAGAAAATTGTAACAAGGGAGCACATAAGAATAGAGTAATGTCAACAAAACATACTGTGATGGTAGCAAAATTGTCTGCACTTAAAACAGCCACATACATGTGCACAAACACTGAGCATATAAGAGCGAGGTTAGACACAAAGCAAAGCAAAGAAATGTGCAAAAAATGTTGTACAGGTATGTATGTAAGAATAGAAAACGCAAACCGCACCATTGCAATACATGAAGACAAACACCCGATGGTGCGAAAATAAAATTCTAATAAATGAGATCTGACACTGTGGTAATAACTAGCAAATTTTTATTTCAAAGTTTAGTAAAAACACGATATTTGTCAACACAGTTTAGATTTTAAAGTCATTCTTGGGTCAATCAATCTCCTGGTGGGCCCGTTTCTTCTTCCCCCCGAATGCTTCTCTTGGTGCGCTGCTTGGCGTATTTTTCATCTGGGGTTTCCCGCAGCAGCAACCAGCAGAAATCAGCCATCATAGTGGTGTTCCATCTTCCTTGGTACCTTCTCTCTGCGTCCTTGATGGCCTGGTGAAACCTTTCACCTTGTTCTTCACTGTACGCCCCCAAGTTTTCGGGAAAGTAGTTCACATGGGAGTGCAAGAAATGGACTTTCAGGCTCATGTTACAGCCTTGTTCTTTGAAGGCATTGAGCATCCTGGCAACAATATCCTTATAGTTCTCATCCCGCCTGTTCCCCAAGAATTTGAGAACAACATCCTTGAAGGAATCCCAGGCTTCTTTTTCCTTCTCAGACATCGTTTCAGCAAATGCTCCATCTGAAATGAGTTTCCTTATATCAGGGCCAACAAACACTCCTTCCTTTAGCTTTGCTTCAGAAAGTCGGGGGAACTTTGAGCAAAGGTACCGAAAGCACTCACCATCTTTTGGAAGGGACTTGATGAATTGCTTAATGAGACCCAACTTAATGTGGAGAGGTGGCAATAGAATTTTATCACGAGGTACCAAGCTCTCATGAAGAACATTTTTCTCACCGGGTCTCAAATACTCCCGAATTGGCCAGTCTTTTTTCCCCCAGTGTAGGTCGCGGGCCCGGCTATCCCACAAGCAAAGGAAGCAGGGATATTTGGTGAAACCGGATTGCTGCCCTAATAGCATGGATAGAATTTTAAAGTCTCCACAAATCATCCACTTATGCTCATCATAACGAATCTTCTGAAGAATCAGGGCCAAATTCTCGTATTTTTCTTGGAGAATAACAGAGTGAGCAATAGGAACTGAAGCGAATGTGTTGCCATTATGAAGAAGAACACCTTTTATGCTGTCTTTTGACTAATCAATGAACAGCCGCCATTCAGCAGGATCATACTTGAGTTTAAACTTTTCCATCACTCCGTATATATCATTGCAAAATACCAAATCTTCCTCTTTGCTGAAATACTTCAAAAATTGTGTCTCGCGGTTGCGGTACCAATAAAAAGTTGTTCCTGGTGACAATAGATTTTTCTGTTTAAGCCGAGAACCTAGCAGTTGGGCAGCATCTTTTGGGAGTCCTAAATCCCGGACTAAATCATTCAATTCAGCTTGAGAGAAAAGTTCAGGTTTCGGATCTGGTTCAGTTTCAAACTCGGAAGTACTGGACTCATCGGGAAAAGCCATCTGATGAGTCTCATCATGATCAGAACCGTCCACACAAATATGATCCAAAGATTTTGGTGGTTCAGGCACAGGTACTTCGTTGCTATGAGGCATAGGCCTAATTGCTGAGGGAAGGTTGGGGTAACTTATTACGTTCTTATTTTTTAAGTTGTATCCCTTCACAATGCAAGAGCAAAAATAGCAGTCACTGCTGTGGTCTCTTTGTTCACGCCACATCATAGGTATTCCGAAACGAAATGCTTGTTTTTTACCTTTCATCCATAAGCGTAGATCTTCCTCACATGTCTTGCACACTTTGTGAGGAGCCCACGGTTTGTCTTGATCGCCTAACTTCAAACCGAAATAGGCGAAATATACTTTTTTAATAAATGCAGAAATGTTCCTCTGCTGCTTTTTCACGGTATATTCCCCACAAATAAAACAAAAACTGTCCGGAGAGTTGACGCAACCTCTGACTCTGTGAGCCATCACAAATACACAGCACTGCAAACTACAACTGTAGTGAACCACTTCGGAATAAAGCTGGATTACGACTGAGCAAACAAAAGGTAATAATGAACTTGCAAGAAACTGAAATTTGACAGGAACGTTCATGTCGCAACCACCGTGTTTGAGCGAGCGAACGAGGCGAGGAGAACAGGAAAGAACATGCGCCAGCGCGAGTACTGGATTTAGCCCCCCGCCTCCCAATTGTCCTGTTAATGTATAAAATGAATACAAAACACTCTAAAATATCATGAGGGAGTGTTTCTAGTTAGTTAACCATTACAACCTCTATTTTGGGCCAAGAAAATAAACTGCAGTCGGCTAAAAAGAAATTATGTGAACATTCCTTATATGGGTAAGAAATCTAATTTTGCAAGAAAACGTGACGTGATGGAACATTTTGGCTATTTTTCCTGGATTCAGCACCCCAAAATCTATAGGAATCAGTTGCAAAACTGGAGGCAGTTTTTTGGTAGTGTACCTGTGTTATTCATCACTGGTAGCTGAAGCAGGGCCGGCCCGTCCATTGAGCGAGAATGTTTTTTGCACAGGGCCCCGCGTTTCAGGGGGCCCCGCGCAAAAAACATTCTTTTGAAAAGTAAAATTGGAAAAAAAAAACCCACCTGTCTGCTGCCGCGGTCGGGGCCGCCGCGGCAGAATCGAGCGTGCCGCGGGGCCCCCCTGTGCACGGCAGAGCCTGCCCTCCCCTGTAGCAGCTCTCTCTTTGGAGCTGAAGTCAGACGCGCCGCGGGCTTAACAGAGCAGCGAGGGAGAAACTCTTCCCTCGCGCTCTGCTCTGCAAGCCGGCGCGTCTGACTTCAGCTCCGAAGCGCGAGCGGCTACCGGGGAGGGCCGGCTCGGCGGTGCACTGGGGGGCCCCGCGGCACGACCGATTCGGCCGCGGCGGCCCCGACCGCAGCAGCAGACAAGATTTCTTTTTTTTAAATTTTGGCTTGGCTTGGGGGGGGTTGTTAGGACTGCTAATGGGCTGGGCTGGGGGGGGGGGTTGTTAGGACTGCTAATGGGCTGGGCTGGGCTGGGGGGGGGTTGTTAGGACTGCTAATGGGCTGGGCTGGGCTGGGCTGGGGGGGTATGTTAGGACTGATAATGGGCTGGGCTGGGCTGGGGTGGGGGGGGTGGATAGGACTGCTAATGGGCTGGGCGGCTGGGCTGGGGGGGGGTTGTTAGGACTGCTAATGGGCTGGGCTGGGCTGGGCTGGGGGGGGTTGTTAGGACTGCTAATGGGCTGTACTGGGCTGGGCTGGGGGGGTTTGTTAGTGCTGCTAATGGGCTGGGCTGGGGGGGGTTTGTTAGGACTGCTAATGGGCTGGGCTGGGGGGGGTTGTTAGGACTGCTAATGGGCTGGGCTGGAGGTTGTTAGGACTGCTAATGGGCTGGGCTGGGCTGGGGGGGGTTGTTAGGACTGCTAATGGGCTGGGCTGGGGGTTGTTAGGACTGCTAATGGGCTGGGCTGGGCTGGGCAGGGGGGGTTTGTTAGGACTGCTAATGGGCTCGGCTGGGGGGGGTTGTTAGGACTGCTAATGGGCTGGGCTGGGGGTTGTTAGGACTGCTAATGGGCTGGGCTGGGCTGGGGGGTGTTGTTAGGACTGCTAATGGGCTGGGCTGGGGGGTTGTTAGGACTGCTAATGGGCTGGGGGGTTGTTAGGACTGCTAATGGGCTGGGGGGGTGGGTTGTTAGGACTGGTGGGGGTGGGTTGTTAGGACTGCTAATGGGCTGGGGGGTTGTTAGGACTGCTAATGGGCTGGGGGGGTGGGGGTGGGTTAGGACTGCTAATGGGCTGATGGGGAGGGGTTAGGACTGCTAATGGGCTGGGGGGGTGGGGGTGGGTTAGGACTGCTAATGGGCTGTGGGGGTGGGGGTGGGTTAGGACTGCTAATGGGCTGATGGGGAGGGGTTAGGACTTGAGGTGGGCTGATGTGGTTAGGACTGGTAATGGGCTGTGGGCTGATGGGGGGGGTTTAGGACTGGCAATGGGCTGATGGGGTTAAGACTGGAAGTGGGCTGATGGGGGGGTTAGGACTGGTAATGGGTTATAGGGGGGGCTTAAACTGAAAATGGGGTGATGGGGGGTTAGGACTGGAAGTGGGTTGATGGGGGGCTAGGACTGGTAATGGGTTGGGTGGTTGCTATGACTGGAAATGGGCTGAGTGGAAGGGGAGGCTTGAACTGCAAATAGCTGATGGGGAGGGAGCTTGGAATGGAAATGGGCTGTGAGGGAAGGGAGCTAGGACTGAAAATGGGCTGATGGAGCAGCTAGGATAGGACTGGAAATGGGCTGTTGGGGGGAGCTAAGATTGGAAATGGGCTGTGGTGGGGGCTTGAATTGAAATGGACTCATGGAGGGGCTAGAACTGAAAGTAGGCTCATGGGGGGGGCTTGGACTGGAATTGGACTGAGTGGAGGGGAGCTATGATTTGACATGGGCTGATGATGGGGCTAGGAAATGACTAGAAATGGGCTGATGGGGGGCTAGGATTGGAAATGAGCTGATGAAGGGACTCAGACTGAAAATGGATGGGGGAGCTAGGACTGGAAATGGGTTGATGGTGGGCTAGGACTGGAAATGGGCTGATGCAGTGTCTAGAAGGGAATGGATGCTGGGTGAGACTGGAACTAGAAGGGAGCTGATGTTGGGGGAGGATTAGAATGGGATGGGGCTGGGAGAGTAAAATGGAGAGGGGACAAATATTTTGTGTGGGAGGGATGAAAAATCTACAATTGGCCTGGTATTGGGAGAATAAGTGGGGATTGAGGATGGAGGGGTAAAATTTGTGTGGATGAAATAGGAATGAGGAAAGAGCAAAAGGAGAAAGATTAGTATGTTAAAGCAGATGTAGAGAGAGAGAATGGAAAAAAAAAACTAGAAGAGAGAAGAAAGAACAAATGGACAGCAGACGATGGACAGTTAGCAGAAAACATGAAGAAACCAGAAGAAAGTGGCTGGAACAATTGCAACTGAAAAAAAATGCACAAAAGGTAGAAATATCTCTTTATTTTGAATTTATTAACTGGAATATGAAACCTCTAGGAAATGTGCATCATTAACGTCTGTGCTTTGTTTGGTACAAGAGGAAATTAATTTATAGTTTTATTTCTACAGTGTTGTTGTACTTCCAAGTTTGGCTTTTGGGGTTCCCAGTTTAATTATTGCCTTCCTGTTTCTAAATTGTGATTCCTTGTTTGGTGATGGTCTATGTTCTGCATGTGTAACTGAGCTGAGGTATTCTGTTTATGTAATTCCTATTTGACATTGCCACTTGTTCTCTTTCCCCAGTATTCTCTGAAATGTATTGGTTTAATATTTGCAGTGTTGCCTTTTGATAGGTAGGGTATGGTGCTTTGTGAGTCCTGGTAATGCTGTCAGGATACGGTGGGTTTGCTATGGGTTCTAAATGGGCAGCGTTTGTAGTGGTTCCTAATGTGCCTGGCGGTTGGCACTGGATTATAGTAATGTAGAAATCTTTTAGTCTTTCTTTATCCATACACTCATTAAGAGACATGTTTACTAAAAGTTAGTGTATGGTAACATTATGCAAATATTTATGCAAATAAGGCCACTTATGCAAATGAGGCCCCGCACTGAGTCTCCGCACATGGCCCCGCACCCCCCTTGGGCCGCCCCTGAGCTGAAGGGCACTATTGCTGGAACAAGGCCCAGGGAATAGGACAACCTTCATTGGTCATCCCCAAAGTCTGTCATTGGTCATTGGTCAATATTCTGACTATTCACACAGTTCTAGGCTGGGGAGCTCTCTACAGTGATTGTTCGGCAAAGGACTGCATTTCCTCTGTCCAAACATTCTCAAGAACATTCATCCCAAAATTCATTGTTCAATGTAACAGCCACCCTGAGAGATGGTGGCTGCTATATTTATGAAAAAAAATTTACATATGTTTGAATCCCATTAAGATTGTGTGAAAACAGCATAGTGGGATGAGGAAATACAACAATAACAGAAGCCCTGTAAATGGCTTCCTCTTGCTGCCCTGTGTCTTTCCAGTAAAATATATTATTTATCTTGGGGACAACAAGGGTGAAGGACAGAATATCACTTATCCAAAATCCTGACCCAGCCCAGCTAGCACAGAAGCCTCTACTAAACTTAAACAACTTTCCATCTATTGTGTCTGTAGTTTGACCTCAATCTTCTATCACTGCTTGTTCTTGATCTTCTTTTAAGTTTCCTTTCTGCCTTCTTATTCCTTCTCTTAAGATTTTGTTCTCTCATTTCTTTATAATTTCTCTTTCTTCCATATGTGTATCTCTTGCCATGGCCTGTCTCTCCACAGCTTTTCTCCTCTCAGTTCCTTCTGGTCTTATCCCTTCCAGCCACTCCCTTCCCTCTCCTACCTCTGCTTTCTCCCCCTTTTCTCACCTGCAGGCCTCTTTTCTCCATCATGATGCCCTTTCCTTTCACAACCTCTCTCTTAGCCCCCTTCTTTCCCAGTCCCACATTGTTCTTCTTCATCTCTTTCAGTTCTTCTCTTTGCAGCTTGTGTTCCTTTTCCCAGCCCTTTTGTCTGCTCTTCTTCCTCTCTCCTAGATCATGTTCCCTCTCTCAGCTCCTCTCATTCTCATAGCATGTATCTACTCCTCTCTATGGTTCCATTCCCAGCCTCTGTCCCCATCACCTAACCTCTCTGCCAGCCCTTCACAGGAGCATTCTTTCTTCCAAACACGGACTCCTTTCATTTCCCTTCACCTCTTCCTAACCCTTCTATCAGCTCCTCTCTTAGTCACTTTTTCCTTTCTCAGTCTCTCTGATGTCCTTCCCTAGCTGCAGACAGAAAGTGTGTCTATCCCACAACATTCTACAGCTTACTCCTCCCATTTTAGCCTATTGGTTAGAAATAGTCAACCAATAGACTGAAGGGGAAGGTGGGCACTGTAGCTAGAAGACAGAAGTCCATCGTTCCTGCCCTCCCCTGCGGTTTTGCAGCATACAGCTCTTGAGACAGGAAAGTGTAGGAGAAAATATTGAGGGTGTCCAAGCACCCACAGGATTGGCTCTGATGGAATGAGGGCAGTTTCAGTTCATGCAAGTTAGATAAATCAATGACCAAGATAGCAGAATGAAAAAAAAAGTTAATTTGTTCCATTTGCTTAGGCAGCAACATGGCCAGGGTGGTATCAGATAAAGCAGAGCCACTTTGAGAGAAGGCAAAGGCAAAAACATGAAGCATTTTGCCAATCATGTAGAAATCTTTTGACAAGGAGCCAAACAAGCCTATCCCTGTCTCCCTTCTCGCAAATCCTATGGCTGATGATGTTATCAACAGTTCAAAAAGACAATTTCTCTTCTCTATTTAGAGAGAGAAGGTGATTGGAAATTTCTGCTTTACAAATGTTCTTTGCTGAAGTGCAAATGGCATAAAAATATAGGAGGGATATTCAGCAGTGGCAGCTAGCCACTATAACATGGCTAGCCATCGCTGCTGAAGCTAAGACCCAGATAGTCAATGTCAGGGCCATAGCTGGCCACTGGCATTGAATTTCCACGTTGACCGGATAGCAAAGAAGCTAACCAGGTAGCAGTGATATCCAGTCACTGCTCGGTCAGCTTTGGCAGTGAAAGTTAGGCACATTTTCAGGTCCCTAACTTTCGCTGCTTTGCAATAACTCAATATCGCCACTGCCCGGTTATCATCGGTTGCCGCTCATGGAACACCTCAATGCTAGCCAGGTAACATTGGGGGACATTCAGAAGCAGCACATGGGGATATTCAGCAGCACTAACCACTAATCGCTGAATATCCGTCAGCACAATTAACTCTCTTAGCAGGTCTGCTAGCTGTGTTAATTGCTTTCATTACCTCCCCTCCCCATAGAAATCATCCAGACATCGACATACGACCGATTATAAAAGGAAGCACCACATCTGTCTCACAGACAGAAGTGAATTTTAAAAATGTATCAGGCTCTAGAGCCAAGAGAGAATGCATAGTCAGAGACAAATGGCAAGGAGAGGACTCAGAGAGACATATGGGAAGTACTAGATCGCTCTCAGAGACAGAGAAAAGTGACTTTTAAAAAGTTCTCTGGCTTTGGGTTTCTAGAGTCAGAGAATGCATAGAGAAAAGGAAACCAAAGAGAGAACGGACAAGACATAGACAAAAAGCAATCAAACGGTCATCTCTACTGCTATTATTACTGCCTATTTTCTGAAGTGTTACCCTGTTGCTAGTGAACTGTTTTAATGTTTGTTGTTAGCCACTTAGAAGTGCAATGAGTAGTGGCATATACTGTAAATGACATGAACTAAGGGCTTGAAATTCAAAAGCAAACCTGCAAACCACGTAAATACTGCTAAGTGTGATAGGGATACTTAGGGGTATGTTTACTAAACTGCGGTAATGCCATTCGCGTTAGGATCCGCGGTAGAGGCAGAAATACCCAAATAACGACATGGGCGGTACATCATTACCGATAACGCGCGTTACAAGACGCCATAAATTAACGAGTGTTACATGATGGAGCTGTGGCACATTACCGCGCATTAATCTTAAGAAGGTGCACAGACATGCAAGCATAGAAACAGAGCTGTAGCACAATGGTTACTACACTGACTGATGGTACAGGGGTCATGGGTATGATTCCCCAGTGTGCCTAATGCATAAGGCTGGCTGAGGCATCACCCTTTATGTTTAAGTAGTGATTGTTGAGGCATTTTACTTTTATTTTAATTAGTGCTGCCAGCAAACACACCCTCACAGTGGCGTATCCTAAGGTGTCGCATAAGGCACCCCATAAGGCACTCCATAGGGCACATTATAAAGTGTACTGTCCGCCAAGGCACCCTATAATGTCCCCTATAAGACACCTTATAAGGAGCTTGAGGGGCACCTTATGAGGCACCTTAAGGTTATAGTACTCTGAGGGTGTTTTTGCTGGCAGCACTAATGTACATTAAAAATAGACAATGCCTCAGACAGCCCTATCAAATAACCCCACCATGGGTTTGAACCCATGATGTTGGCTTCACAGGCAGTGAAGTAACCAGTGGGCTACAGCTCTATAGCTGCTAGCAAGCCCCTGGCTGGCTGCAGAAGGACTGCATGTCACCACACAAACTGTCTGCTGTGGTTACCAGGATAGGGTTAACCCACCCGTACCCATGATGCACTGCACATGCAAATCAGCAGTCGACAGATGGGCACAAGACGGGGTATGCACCCCCACAGCACCTCGGCCTGGTAGGGGGAACTGACCATGTGTGGTACTGGCACAGAGTAGCCACAGACCGTCATATTGTGCAGGTACTGTGCTCACCCTGAGGGTGAGGTGGGGAGCCCAGCACCAGGTCCACAGCACCTTTCATGGCTGAAATACACCATGTTGCAGGTCCCCATCAGTGTGTGATAGGTAGTTCCTGCAGACACACCTAGGATACATCTGTGTCCTTTTGTATTTCTCAGTCATGTCTAGCCCTTATGGGCTATGATGCACCCAGAATAGTGCATATCCTGTGTTGGTGCTATGGTTACATAATGTAGGTGAAAGGGAGAGGGGGGAGAGGAGAGGAGAGGGGAGGGAGGGGGAGGGGAGAGGAGAGGAGAGGAGGGGAGGGGAGGGGAGGAGAGGGAGAGGGGAGGGGAGGGGAGGGGAGGGGGCGGGGGGGGGGGGGGGGAGGGGAGGGAGGGGGGAGGGGAGGGGGTGGGTGGGGCTGGGGGGGGGGGGGTGGGAGGGGGGGGGGAGGGGGGGGGGGGGTGGGGGGCGGGGGCCGGGGGGGGGGGTGGGGGCGGGTGGCGGGGGGGAGGGGGGGGGGGGGGGGGGGTGGCGCGGAGGGGGGGGGGGGGGGGGAGGGGGAGGGGGGGGGGGAGGGGGGGGAGGGTAGGGAGGGGGGGGGAGAGGGGAGAAGGAGAGGGGGGGGGTTTGTTTGGACCCATAGGCAGATTATGTACCACTACACAACCCACCCTCTGGGGCTCAGGGTGGGAAACAGGATCACCAACCAATGGATCCACATTCTACCTCCCTGCAATGGTAGTAGTAAAGGGGACCACCAACCCCAGTCCTGCAGGGGAACAGATACACTACAGGACAGGCAATGCCAAGCTGTACACATCCATAAAGCAATAGCATACAGACAGTAGACCTGGAAATGCTCAGCTGCCCCCCACCACTATCTGACATTCTCCAGCAGCAAGCCTCCAACCACTGCACCTTGCAAGGTGTTCCAGCAAGACACATACTAACTGCAGACAGTCTGCTAGCTAGTCCATAGTGCATGGTCCTCGAGAAGATGCGTGTACCCAGAATTGGGACGTCAGCATACACACCAAACAGATAAGTCAGTGATTTGGTCCCAAAAGGAACCCAGAAACATCACATAAAAGAAATACTATTTAGCACTATGGGGGAACCTAGCCCTGCCGTGGTCACTGCTCAGTCAGGGTGAGAGTGACCTCCCAGCAAGACATGCTGTGGCCACGCTGTCCATGCAGGTGGTGGCTGGGCACTACAATGTCCGAGCCATTGCCCTATGCCCTGTGCAGATACGGCCAGGCCAGGCCAGGCCACCCTATCCAGGCTATTCCCACAGTACCTTGCTCCTCATTATGCACATTGGCAGGCCAATACTGGCAACAGTGCTAGCAGTGTGTGGGCTGTGGCGGGTGTTGGCAGCCACCACACACTGGATAGACAGACACACACTCCACACACCTATGCCAACATTGTGCAGCTATAGAGGTGTTTGGCAGCCCTGGCCACCATACCAGTCCTGGGCACAGTGCAGGCATGGCTATGGTATGCAATACTGTTGGGGTCACTCTGTCAGACACCAGACCTGAGGCACACTCCACAGACATCAGAAAGGTTGCTATGATGCAGCTCAATCAGCAAATTGTGCTTAACTTTGGAATTGCTATCTGCCAGTTATCATAGCAACCTTTTTGATAGCTGTGTACAGTTTTCCCATGTTTAGGGTGGCATTGCTAAGGTATGCAAGTGCTAGTATTAGGAGATGCACACAGGGCCCAACATCCTGCCACTCCAGGAGGCATTGGATAATGGAGCCTGTGGGTGCAGGTGTGTCTGCTCCTGTTGGCAGCTGCTTTACGGCAGAGGTTCCCAACTCCAGTCCTGGTGGGCCAAACACTGTTCGGATTTTCATGCTGTCCCTCATGAATATGCATGAGATACATCTGCATACCATGGGGGTGGCGCATAGAAATGCAGCACAGGCATCTTTATTAGAGGCAGCATGGAACCTGGATGGTGTTTGGCCCTCCAGGATTGCATTTGGGAGACTCTGCTCTAGGTACTGCGCATGTTTATGGTGTCTGTGCTCTGTAGGGTAAAATGTAGGAGTTTTGGGCATGTTTACATCTGGAATAAAGGTTCTGTCTGTATTAGCACGTTTTAGTAGTGGGTAAAATATGGGGACTGGGTTGGCAGGAACCACAGCTGGGACTTGAACCTGTGACCTTCTGCTTCTGAACATACTGGTTTTGTGCACTGCACCACCATGTTGTCACAGAGTCAGTGCATTCCCTGGTGATACCATGACTGTTCGTCAAACAGGGCCTGTCTGTTGCAGTGCATGGCACCCACCTACATAGGGCTAGGCCACGGTCTGCTCTGGGCAGCTGCCACTGCCCCCTCCACCACCAGTATCCCTCTGAAACCATGCTGACATGCCCTTCTGCTGGTGGTGCTGGTGGAGCGCAGTCTCAGGCAATCCAGTGTGTGGGTAGGCAGCTGCCTATGCTGCGGGTTCTGGGGTAGGGGTGCCTACATAGGTGTCCATGCTTCCCCCCAGCACTGCCTGCCAATGTTCCGTGCCCTTGGGGGTAGCTGCTGGGTACTATCCCCTGTGACACTGTGGGAAACACAGTCGTGCCCATGTTGGGCCTTCAGCAGTTGCTGTCTGGCTGCTCTGCTGTTTCAGCATTCGTGTGGGCCACCTAGACATCACCCTAGTCTGCATTGTGGCCCAGTTGCACCACAGCATGTGCCGCCTGCGGCCCTCTGTATCCCCTTTTCCGGCATCTGTCCAGTTGCCCATTCCGACATGCCCACCCTGCTGTTGCGGGACATGTGCATGCCATAGGACACCTGTCCAATAACAAGGGAAAGCCCTGATCAGCGCTATTTCACTGTGGGCTTATTCACCTTGTATGGGGACGGAGCATAGACCCTTCCACGATTAATATCGTTTTTTTGGAGCTTTCGCGGGGGGGGGGGGGGTTGATGTTTCCCATTAATATCACTATTGGCCAGCTTGGTTATGTTTTTTTTCCAGTTTGTTGAGGTCATTTGCAATGTTTATGTGCCTTTTTGTTCTGTGCACATGTATCACACTTATCACTTTTTGTAGGTTTCCCTGCCTATGTTGTACATTGCTGACACTAAAATGGTTTCTCTCCCCTGCAAATGTGCATCTAACGGCAGGTTTTCAATCGCGTTAGGATTCAGCTCTTCAGATCAGCGCGTTGGTGTGAATGGAGCCTCTCCCCGCCCACACTCCGCCCATTGACCCCTTCTCTCTGCCCTCTCTCCACCTTCTGCGGTGTTTTACCGCGCTGCGGAATGTCTACGATCGTTAAGTAACGTTAATGCGCGTTATGAGACATTAACGATCGTTAACATCTCATAACGTGTGTTAACATTACTTAACGATCGTTAACGTTACATAACACGCGTTATGTAACGTTACCGCAGTTTAGTAAACATACCCCTAACACGGTTAGTGCTGCTGTATATTCACTGGTACCATGGTTACACGCCCCAAAACTAACCGGTTAGCATTTGAGCGTTCCATTGGTAGCACCCGGGAATAACCAATCACTCTTGGTGGCAAAAGTTAGGTATGGAAAAGGCTGTTCTAATTTTCACCACCAAAGCTAACTGGGCAATGGCTAAATATCACCAAACCTGGATATTTAATGCCAATAGCTGGATTTGACTCTGGCCTTGACTATCCAAGTTTAGTGCTCAGCAGCGGTGGCTAACCACTGTAATCATGCTGCCCACCGCTACTTACAATCTAGCCTGATTGGAACAAAATACTTGAGGGGTAGGCATGGACATGGTACTAGAAGGAGAGGAAGGAAGCCAGTTGTTAGTCCTGAGAGATCTATTGCCAGCAGGAGCACTAGTGTGGAGGCACAGAGAGAATGGTCTCCTCTCTTCTGTAGTCCACCAGCCAAACGGAACAAAGATTTATTTAAGACAAGGCTACTAACAGCTGCAGCTTCAATTAGAAATGTGAAAAATAAATTCTTTGCTCCCATCTCCACAGACAGGCAAAAGATAGCAAAGGCAGTACCGGCTGGGGTTAGGCAAGAGGCCAGCAACAGATTAAGCTATTGCCAAGAGAGCAGCATAGCAGGGGCACAGCCTGTTCTATGCTGAGAAGTATGTGGAGTGATTTTGGCAGGTACAGAATTTGGGGAATCCTTTTGTAAGGGATTAGTAGATGAGGAGGCTCTTGAACCTCTAGTTTCTAGCATGCTAACAGGTGAAGAAGTATGAAGTAATACTTCCAGGGCCAAATGCACACCACAGGTACAGCAGGCAAAGGAGAGTGTGAAGGGTGCCCCTAGCCTTTCATTTCTGCTCTGCCTTCAGCCTCAGTTCAACATCAGCAGCTTCAATATCAGGAACTTCCAGGCGAGCAGAGACGAAATCCCAGAAAACATCGGAAAGCTGGAGGCATTTTAAAGAGCTTGAGGAGCCATGTAATGAAGAATACATGCACTATTGCAAGGCCATTAGTAGAGGAAAGTTGATGGGCCGTTTTTGAACCATGGTATGCTGCATCATTTGCAAGGGAGGGTACCGATACTAGGCTGGGGACTCCATCCTGCATTTTAAGTAGCAATGGCAGGAAAGCTACAGAAAAGAGGAAAGTGGTTCCCAAGCTGAGCCCCCAGCCTCTTCCTCTAGGGAGACAGCAGTCAGCAGCCCTAATGACTGTCTAAACAAGGCACAGTGGAGGAGTTGGACTGCTATTTGCCATGATGTCTTAGGGCAAGTGGCAGGCAGCATCGGAGGTGGTGACACGGTGCATTGGGGGAAATGACTGCCCCAGATAACCAGCCTCTGCAGGTTCAGAGCATGGGGCGGGGCATTCAGCAGCAATGGCTAGTGCTTGTAAAGTGGGTAGCCATCACTGCTGAATACTAACCCTGGATATTCAATGCCAGGGCCAATGAACATCCAGGACACCGCAGAATCTGGAAGCGAACCAGGCAGAGGTGATACCGAGCCGTTGTCCGGTTAGCTTCCACGGGTAAAGTTTGGCCAGCATTTGCTGCACCTTACTTTACCTGCGTGTCGCCAACTGTGCAGCAGCTCAAAGCTTCTTATGCTCCTCCCCAGAACACCCCCAATGTAGCGGCGGCACCTGCAGATATCCCATTCAGTGGCATTGACACGGTTTGCACCGTGTACATGCCTTTGAATATCCCCCCTCCCACCCACCCCCAATGGAATTTAAGAAGCTACTACATCTCTTAGCCCTCGAGTGGAGGAGTGGCCTAGTGGTTGGGGCAAGGTACTTCAGGCCTGAAGGTCAGGGGTTCAAATCCCACTAGAGGACAGCAACCTTGGTCCGGAAGGACTGGGGTTTCTAGTCCCACAGGTGCTCCTTGTGGTCTTGGGCAAGCCACTTAACCCTCCATAGCCAATGTTCCGTGTAAAATAGTTATCTCCAAGTTATAATGCCCTGTTCAATGCAATTTCAGTTTGTTCAATGTAAACTGCACTGATGCAGAATAGCACGGTATATAAGAGAATATAAAAAATGCTCTCCAGGTCAACGTTTAGTAGATGGGCGATCTCCAGTCTGTATACTCTGTATCATGCCTGGCTGTAGGCACAGCTGATCAAGGAATGCTAACACAGGACCTACCACTGCTGGGAAGGACTCTGCACATGTGAGTATTTACTAGAAAATTCTGTCTTAAAGCTTGGGGGAAAATATAACTAGCCTGTTGTTTAAAAGCAACTTAAACAACAGGCTAGTTAAAAGTTTTCTGTTAGTGTATTAAAATAGAATAAGTTTAGCAATAAACCAGTTAAAAGTTTTCTGACAGTGAATTTAAAAAAGTAAGTTAATGCCACATGTCTGTACCCGACTGCATGTCAAGGGAGGCAAAGGTGTTTGGGTGCAACATTTGTTTCAAGGTCCCTCATGCACTGCTGAGATGGAGAGTCCGCTCCACCGTCAGCTGGAAGGTTTAGGATGCATTCTCGCTGTGCCCCCCCCCCCCCAGTAAACTGCCACCAAAAGTAAATCAGTCCAGTAACCAAAAGAAAACAAAATAAGCTCAGCTGCAGTCCTTAGAGTAACTGGTAAAGCTTCAAAGTGAGCCAGCTAATCATCCTGGACATCACCCAGGGCTGCAGGACTCATCCTGGCTCGGCCCTCATCTAAAGGGGCTTCTTACTGCTGTCCCTGCAGCTAAGAACAGTTCATAATATTCACATCAGTTTATCAAGAGTTCAGTCCATTCTGCGGTTTTAAACTACTGTTGCAAACCTAGGCAAATCCGTACTCCTTAATAAGCTGGAGTAGGGTTGGGGAAGCCTTTCGCCCACACCTCCCCTAGGCATTCCCCAGCCCAGCCCAAAGACACCAGAAATAAATTCAAGGGACTCACACGCTCGAGGATCCAGCTTCCTGGTAGTCCATGTCCTCCTGAAGACAATCCCAGGGTGATGCTTGTTCCAGCTCCATAGGTTCTAGCTTCTCCGAAAACTGCAGTGAGCTCACGTGGGGCTGAATCCAGGCCAAAGAAGCCCTTTCATTTCATTTCATTTATTAGTACTTGATATACTGTATACCGCCCTTAGTGGGGACAGCAGAGCGATTTACAATAAAATTGGTACTGGGGAAGCTGCGTTATATCCTCCTTGCATGCCAGGGAGGAAAATCAGCTCCTCCCACTTCCCCAGGTTCCTAGGAAGCCACCCAATCCCAGGTTCCACCCCTCGGACCAAGATCTCTCCAGGTTCCCTAAATCCTGGGCTGGATTCAGCCCAGCAGCTCCTCCTTTGGCTGACCTTGGGCTCTTCCTCCTCTCCCTGCATGAGTGATATTAGCTCTGGAGAATTCTTGGGACTGGATAAGCCTCCTCTCCCCCCCCCCCCCCCCCGACTTTCTCTGCCACATAAAATAATAGGCTAATTTTGTTTGATTCCCACCCTTTCCCCCTTGATTCCCACCTATTCCAGGCTCCATCTTAGGTTGTTAAATCAATTAAGAAGATAGGATGGAATTTCTTTTACCACAAACTGGGGATTTTCATCAGCAAGTGATTAACCTTTAGTAATAGATTAATTCAAGGTCCTTTGCAGTTCAGTGAGGAGCAAACATAAAATAGTTGTTTATCGTATAAAATATACCTAATAAATTTGAGAGACTTCATATTAATTTAAGTATCCCTACTGCTTTAAATAACTAAACAACTCACCAGTATTAAAATATGCATAGTAATCCAGCAGCAAGATGAAGGCTGTCCAGTTTTTTGCACCAAATGACACATGTATGATTTTATCTCCCATTTGGTGAGGGGTCCTATATGTGTACTCAGTGCAAAGAGTTCCTGGCTCTCTCAGAATGAGTCTGATCTCTAGAGGGTAGAATAGCAAGCGTGAAAGAGCTAAGATAGACAAAGAAGTATATAGAGGAGGCCATCAGGGACAGAATAAAGAGAAGTTCCACCTTGAGTCTGGCAGTCTCTGTGCTGTCTTGGAGGAGAAAGGTCAGCTGGAGGGGGATAGTCACCTTGGTGTGATGTGAAATAATCCTATAGCTAAAACCTGCCCTCTGGGTGAAGTAATATCTTCTTGCACTGAGGATGTAGCTCCAGGATGTGTGCCCAGGAGGGAAAAGTTATAATGGCCATTGTAGTTGGTGAATAAATCATTAAGAATGTAGATGGGTGGTGGGCATGAGATTGCTTGATAACTTGCCTACCTGGTATGAAGGCGGAGAACCTCATCTGTTATCTAGATTAAGATTTTAGACTTTATTGTCTTAGTACATGTGAGTGCAACTGATAGAAAGCATGGCAGAGTTTCTGAAAACCAAATGCAGGTTTTCAGATAGTAAGTTGGAAAATAAGATTAAACAGATTGTAGGTGAATACTTTTTATTGATTAGCTTAATATATCTGTGGCAAGCTTTTGAGAGTTATCCTATCCTCATCGAGTTAGTGAAGAAAAATGCAGTTAAACTGGGTTTAAATAGTACAGATTCATCTAGGTCTTAGGCTGCCTGCATATGTCAATATATTTTAATAAAAGGGGGTGGAGTAGACGGTTATGAAGAGGCAGCAACACTGTAGCTGAAAGGTCTCATGTCTGATAATGAGTCAGAAAGTCAATGTTTCTATTAAGTCCTTTGGAGTTATTTTCAAAGTGTTTGATCATTTCGATTTCAAATGTTTTCAGTTCTTGTGTACTCCTGAAGTTTCCTGTCAGTACCTTTACTGTAAGGCCATTAAGGGAATGAGCTTCCTTTGAGAAGTGTTCACCTACCGAGATATCATTCTGCTTTTTTTCTGTAATAGTTTATGGTATGTCTATGAGGACTGATATGTGTCCTCAATTTGTGGTTTATTTCTCATATATATCACCCCTCTTCAATTGTTGTTTGCATTGGATATACATTATACATTATATTAACAGAGAAATATAAATATGAGCCTGTTACGTTGAATGTCTTTCCCATGTGTGTAGGTGTAGGGTCCAGTGATGTGTGTTGCACTGTGGTGCCTTGCAAGATCTTAAGCCATTTCCTTTTACTTGGGATTCTGTTTGAGGCTTACTCCCTATACATTTTTGTATCAGGTTTGATGATTGCTAGAAGGCTAGAACTGGAGAAGGGGGGTAGGAAATGAATGAAATGTAGATGATCCATGCAAGAAGTGTGAAGAGGGGTGCTACATTAGAGAAACAAGCCAAAAATTGAGGCCACACTTCAATCTTCATAGAAGTACCATCTATTATTATAGAGAAAAATCAAAATGACAGCTCAGTAGGGCACACAAAAAGGGATTCACTTGAATCCCACTACATAAAATGATGCCAATCATGAGAAAGAAGCTGCTACAGGAGTGGTTCATGAGCCCAGAAAGGAGGCACCTGAGACTATGGAAACTGCCACTCAGGAATCCCCTAACATTCTTGAGGAAAATATCAAGAGCACAGAGTCTATGCAAAAGCCATATGATCTTTACATTGCTCAAGATGGTCATATGTCCTGAGAGGTCCCCTGTGGAGCGCTAGATCCATCATCACAGTGAGGAGATATGAAAGTGGGCCATGGATGTGTGCAGAAGGGTCTTACTACCATTGTAGAAGCCAACACAACCATCCTTGGAAGAGTGCATGTGTGACTCAGAGACCAAGTTGCACCTGAGAATGCCTTCTGCTGAGTCGTCTTTCAGTGAGTCCCATGGAAAATCTAAACCAACATTGGGGAAGGAACAAAAGTATTTTGTGACCTGCCATGCAGCTGCAGCCACTAAAATAGGGAGGCCACAATCCACCCCACCCACTTAGGTAGAGTATAAGGAAGCCTAACGATCGTTAACGTTCTCGGCCGCGGTAAACACCGCAGAGGGTGGAGAGAGGGCGGAGAGCAGGGGTCAGTTGGTGTGGCGTGGGCGGGGAAAGGCCCCTTTGACACTAACGCGCTGAACTGAAGGGCTGAATACTACTGCGAATTAAAACCTGCCATTAGATACACATTTGCAGGAGAGAGAAACCATTTCAGTGTCAGCAATGTACAGCATAGACAGGGAGCCCAAGAAATGTGATAGTAGTGCTCCATTTCCAGCAACAGCATAGTGCCCAAGTATGAAAGGCCACTATGGCGATGGTGCAAGTGGGGGATAGGGGCCTGCAGGCGGGACATGTGGTGGGGGCAGCTGGGGCACAAGGTGGACTAGGTGGGTGCCTAGGTGGCACATAGGAACCTAGAACCCGGAAATCAGCATGACAGCAGATGACAAAGGCCAAACACAATCCACCTACATCTACCTAGTCTACCTGAGCTAACAGTCGCCAGGGCACTGACCTAACATCCCCCCAATGTTATTCAAACGTTCAATATTAACTTCCAGTACAAAAGAAAAGTAATCAAGAAGATGGTTGTGAAAGAAAAACTGTGTGATAATACGTTTGGATTAATGAAGAATTTTTAAAGAAAATATTTGATAAATAAAGAAGATCATTTTAGATTAAAATATTGTCCACTTGGTCTGAATAACACAGAGATCAGTTGTTTATTTAAAACCCACTACTGGAAGTTAATATTGAACGTTTGAATAACATTTAGAAGCTTTATACGCGTTCAGAAAACAACTCCAATTTTGGACTAACATCCCCCCAGCCAACCCTCCCCCAAGCAGAAGGGACATACTATTGATAGGCGGTAATGGGGGGATGTGAGGATGCTCATGTATGCCCCCTGCCCCAGACCCCGCTCCCTAGGCGACCACCTACCCACACAATGGATGGCCTGTGACTGCGCACTACCAGCATCGACAGCATATGCTCATGTAAGCATGGCAGGGGGGTGCCCATGCTGGAGGGGGCAGTGGCACCTGCCTGCAGTGGACCTAGGCCATGCCCTGTACCAGTACGTGGTGTGCAGTGCAACATAAAAGGTCTGGCTGAGGAAAAGTACAGGTAGCCCCAGGGAGTACCATGCACGTGTGGTGCAGTACACCCAGTCAGTATGTCCAGAAGCAGAGGGTCACAGGTTCAAGTCCCAGCTGTTGTTCCTGCAGAGCATGTCCCTGTATTTTACCCTACAATGCAGATACAACAGCAACATGTGCAAAGCCCAAAGCAGCGGCGAACAGGGGTACAAACACCCACTCACACAGGCTCCACAATCCAAAGGTGCATGGAGAGTCAGGTTGTTGGCCCCAGCATTGAGCTGCAGTTATCACCAGAGCACTACCTACTACCTCCTGCACAGTTTAGCAATGTCGGCACTGTGATCAGGACCAGTGTGGTTGCCAACCACCCCTATCTTTGCACAATGCTGCAATAGGAGTGTGTGTGTGTGTATGTCTATCTGTTGGTCTGTGGCTGCCCACCCCTCTCTGGGCCCAAAATGTCCCACTGTTACCAGAGTTAGCCTGACTATATGCATAATGAGGAGCAAGGTGTTGTGGGTATGGCCCGGACAGGGCGGATTGGCCAGGATGCATCTTCACAGGGTGTAGGGCAATGACTGGGACACTAAAGTGCCCAACCACTGCCTGCATGGACAGGGTGGCCACAGCATGGCATGCTGGGAGAGCACTCACTCTAACCGAGCAGTGATCATGGCATGTCTAGGTTCCCACATAGCACTCTATACTATCTGCCTCCAGTGATATTTTTGTGTTCCCAGTGTTGGGCCCCCAATCACTGAGATGCCTGCTTGGTACACATAGTTTCTCTGTGAGTATGCACTATGGACTGGCTAGTGGACTGTCTGTAGTTAGACTCTGCATGGTTGGAACACCTATAAGGTGCAGTCTGACTGTGCTGTTTGCTGGTGACTGGCAGACAGTGGGGTGAGGCAGTTGGGGTTTTCCAGATCTAACCCCCAACATTGCTACTGATCTGCCACTGCCCTAATTACAGTTATGGCTCTGGCCCACCACCCCTGGAGGGCTGTTTTATACCAGCAGGATAGAGGTTGCTTCACCAGAGTTGAGGCAGCTGTCTCTTACCTACAAAAAGGGTGATGTGGGCCCTTTGGGGTATGTAGTGTATACCACTTTGATCTTATAAAGGCATGCAGGTCTAGAAACCCCTCTGCCCTGATAATAGGTGCCCATGTCAGCCAGACCCTAACACGGGGTACACACTAATCTGGGCAGTGTCTGGTCCCAGAGAGCTACATGTGACTGCAGGATACAGACGGACACCAAATTATCTTAAGCTGCACTGCAAAGAACACCTGTCACACACTGGTAGTGATGGGGATGAGCAGCAGGACCTATCTCTAGCACCACATGTACTGCAGACCTAGTGCTGGGCACCCATCCTATCCCTCAGGGTGAACACAGAACCTGCACAATGGCATGGTCTGTAGCTACACTGTGCCAGTATCACACACTGTCAGTTCGTCTTTCCAAGCTGAGGTACCGGAGAGGTGCAGACCCCATTTGGTGATCAGCTGTAGACAGCTATTCAGCATGTGCATTGCATCATGGGTACTGGTGGGGTTACCCTATCCTGGCACTCAGAGCAGACAGTTTGTGCGGTGACCTGCAGTCCTTCTGTACCCAGTCATTGCTGTGACATAAACCACGGAGGTATAGCCTACTGGTGACCACAATGCCATTCTCGGCAGTGTTCATGGGTTCAATTCCTCATTGTTCCCTCCTCTCATGCCTGCCTTACTCAAATAGTGTGCATGCCTGTAACAGTCATATTTTTGCAGGTCTGTGCTGCCAACCCATACTACCCTCGCCACAATTGCCAACATTCCCTCGGTCTGTCTACCTGCATCTGTCAGCTGTGCAGAGTCCTGTCTGCCTGTGCAGGCTGCCACCCATGCCCTGCACTGCTACCCTTTCCTGCATTGTGCCTCATCGTGCTTGCCTCACCTGTGCCTGATCTGCATGGCACCACCACTCCTCTGTCCACCCATCATTGTAACTATCCTGCCACCTCCACCTCCGCTGGGGGACACGTATTCCCATCGTCTGCCACTAACTGTCTTTCCAGTACTTTACATTGCCAACACCCTCTGCTGTAGTACAGTTGCCCCCACCATGTTTGTCATCAGTACTGGCAGACACATGGGATGCCCACAGATATGGCGGGTCCAGCAGCTCACAGCTCTCCCTCCTTCACTCACCTGTTCATTGCCTTTCCTGAGTGCTCTATCTAGTGTTCGAGCTACATCTGTCTCTGTTCCTCACAAGTCATGCATGTCATCCTGCGGCACATTGCAGCCCTTAGGGCACACTAACCTAGGGCACCGTAACCTTGTTAGGCCACCTTAACCTATGGTTCCATAGCTCAGGGTGCCTTTTACAGTGCCTTGTCCAAGGGTGCCTACTATGGTGCTTAGCCTAAGGAGCCCTATAGGGTGCCTTATGAGGCACCTTACAAGGTGCCTTACAAGACACCTTACAGAGTGCCTTACAGGTCATCTTACAAGGCATATTACATGGCGCCTTGTAATATGCCTTGTAAGGTGCCTTACAAGGCGCCTTGTAATGTGCCTTATGAGGCGCCTTGTAATGCGTGTTAGTTTGTAACATGCGTTAGCTGATACGGCTTGCTGTAACGATGCACTGCCCATGCCTTTATATGGGCAACTGTACCTTTACCGCAGAATCTAACGCGAGTGACATTACCGCAGTTTAGTAAACATACCCCTAAATTCCATCTGCCATTTGAATGTCCAGTCTTCCAATTTATCAAGGTCCTCTTGCAATTTTTCACAATCCTCTTGGGTTTTAACAACTTTGAATAATTTTGTGTCATCTGCAAATTTGATAACCTCACTCGTTATTCCCATTTCCAGGTCATTTATGAATAGGCTAAAAAGCAGCGGACCCATCACAGATCCCTGGGGTACTCCACTATTTACCTTTCTCAATTGAGAAAATTGGCTGTTTAGCTCTAAATCACTGCTTTCTATCTTTTAACCAGTTCCTGATACACAGTAGTACACTGCCTCCTATCCCATGACTTTTTAATTTCACCAAGAGTCTCTCATGAGGGACCTTGTCAAAGGCTTTCTGCAAATCGAGATTCACTATATCGACTGGCTAACCTTTGTCCATCTGTTTATTCACACCTTCAAAAAAGTATAACAGATTAGAAAAACAAGACCTTCCTTGGCTAAAGCCATGTTGGGTTTCTTCCATTAAACCATGACTATCTACATATTCAGTAATTTTGTTCTTTATATTGGTTTCTACCATTTTGCCCGGTACTGTCATCAGGCTCACTGGTCTGTAATTTCCTGGATCACCCCATGAACTCTTTTTAAAAATTGGCGTTAGATTGGCCATCCTCCAGTCTAAATATTACAGATGAATTTAATGATAGTTCACAGATTACTAATAGTAGGTATGCAATCTCATATTTCAGTTCTTTCAACGCCCTCTAATGTATACCATCTGGTCCAGGTGTCACTCTATAGTTTATCAGATACTTATAATACATTTTCCCATTTTATTAATATTTCTTTCAATTCTTCCAATGCATCACCTTTAAATGCCTTTTCAGTCATGAGTAACTTCAGTAAAGACTGAAGCAAGAAATTCATTCAGTCTCTCCATTATGGCCTTCGCCCCTCTTAGTGCCCCTTTTACTCCTCTATCATCCAATAGTCCAACTGACTCTCTCACAGATTTCTTGTTACAAATGTACTTGAAAAAGTTTTTATTAGGCGTTTTTGCTTCCACAGCCAGCTTTTTTAAAATTCTCTCTTTGCCCTACCTTATCAATGCCTTGCATCTAACTTGTCAGTGCTTATGTTGTTTCCAGTTTTCGTCATTTGGCTCATTTTTCCATTTCCTGACAGATGCTTTTTTGGCTACAATGGCCTCTCTGACCTCACCTTTAAATCATACTGTAAGATTTTTGGACTTCCTTCCACTTTTCTTAAAGTGTGGAATACAGCTGGTCTGGGCTTCCAAGGTAGTATTTTTAAACAACAGCCATACTTGATGTAAATTTGTAACCTTTGCAGCTGCTCCTTTTAGTTTTTTCTTAACTATTTTCCTCATTTTATCAGTCTACCTTTTAAAAGTTAAAAGGTAGTACTGTGGATTTCCTTGCCGTCCTTCTGGCTATGATCACTATTGCCAAGGGGCTCCAACACCCTTATCTCTTGCACCAGATTATCTGTTCCACTAAAGGCTAGGTCCAAAATGGCTTCCCCTCTTCTCGGTTCATGAACCAGTTGCTCCAAGAAGCAGTCATTTATTTCATCTAGAAACTATCTCCCTAGCATGTCTTGCCATGACACTGACCCAGTCGATACCGGGGTAATTGAAATCACCCATTATTATTACTGTGTTGCAACTTTCGTTAGCTTCCCTTATTTCTTTGAGCATTTTATCATCCATTTGTCATTCTGGCCAGGCAGTCGGTAGTATACCCCCCATTGTCATCACCTTCCCCTTTTTACGTGGAATTTCAAGCCGTAGAGATTCTACAGTATATTTTGTTTCCTGCAAAACTTTAATCCTGTGTGACTGAATGCCCTCTCTAACAAAGATTGCAACCGCTCCATCAGTTTGATTTACTCTATCATTGCGATATAATTTATACCCACTGGTTGTCCTCTGTCCACCAGATCTCTGACATACCAATCATATCTAACTTCTCATATAATGCTATATATTCTAACTCTTCCATCTTATTTTTTAGACTTCTAGCATTTGCATACAAGCATTTTAGAGGTTGTATTTTATTCATATTAATCTGGTTATTGGTAGGCAGGGGTAATTTGTAATCTTTAAGCTCTGTTTGCTCTGTACTTAAGGGCATTTGAGTTACTTTTGTCTTTATTAGAACCTTTCTGTTGATATAGCCTAACTTCATTCTTTTGCTAGTATCATTCAAGGATACATCCTTCCGAACCAAGCGCTCTTGGGTGACTGTCGGCTCTAGTTTAAAAGCTGCTCTATCTCCTTTTAAAAGGTTAATGCCAGCAGCCTGGTTCCATCTCGGTTAAGGTGCAGCCCATCCCTTTGGAAAAGCCCCTTCTTTCCTCAGAATGTTGCTCTGTTCCTAACAAATCCAAAACCCTCTTCCCAGGGGCGACTCAGGGCAATCTGCTGCCTGAGGTGAGGGATGATATGGCGCCCCCCTCCCCCCTCGGAGGAGGATGCTTTCTCAAAACTCCAGTCAGGTACTGAATCAAACCAAAAAAACGATAAGATAATATGGAGGAAATGCAAGATGTCTGCACACCAAAGAACTAAGTAGTGAGAACCACAGCACAGTTTATAAAACCAAATTATAACTCATTATAATTTTGTTGTTATAAACTGCGTTATGGTTCTTGCTTTTTATTTTTGAACATATATTTTCCATTCACAGAAGCCCCTCCCTCAACAATGGGTGCAGAGCAGAACCAGGATATTCACCCAAAGAACTCAATATCTAAAAAATAAAAACAAAATCTGATTCTGCTCATCTCACTAACAAACATTCTCCCGGTGATCTCAAGGCAGTGTACCTTCCCACTAAAACTGGAGCAGCTCAGTCGTACATAATCACACACTGGTGTGACGGGAGAGTTTGCCTTTTTGTCCCGGGACCCACACTGACTTACTTGGATGGCACAGAAAGGCTCCGCATGAGGTGCAACACCAGAGAAATAAGAGTTGAGGTTCCCCATATTCTTTAAAATATAAAAATAGCGTAAAGTCCAATCATGAAATTGAAAATAAAAAATTTTTTCTACCTTTTGTTGTCTGATCATTTTATTCTCTGATCATGCTGGTCCCGATCTGGGGTTTCTGTTTTCCTCTGTCTTCTCCTAGCTCTCTTTCTACAGTCTCTAGTCAATCTGCCATTTTTTGTCTCTCCTTTTGTTTTCTTCAGTTCCTTCCATCTTGGATATTAATTTTTTTCCTTTCAGCTTTCTTCCATTTAATTTCCCTCTCTCCACCCAGATTTCATTAATCCTTACTATCCTGTTCTCATTCTCCCTCACTTTTATGCCATCTACCTACTGTTACCTTCACCCCAGTCCTTCCATTCCCCAGCTCTTCCTCCCTGGTCCATTATTCCCCAGTCTTTTGCTCACTCTCTCTCCCCATCATCCAGTGACTCTCTCTCTCTCTCTCTCTGGCTCTCTTTCCCTCCATCCAGTACCTCCATTCTCTCTTTCCTTCCATGTCTGCCCTCTCCCTTCCTGCCCCCCCTGCAACTAGCATCTATCCCATCCAGGGGAACTCCAAGGGGGGGGTGCGGGGCCATGTACGGAGACTCAGTACGGGGCCTCATTTGCATAAGGGCCTCATTTGCATAAATATTTGCATTATGTTACCATACACTAACTTTTAGCAAACATGCCTCTTGAGTGTATGGATAAAGAAAGACTAAAAGATTTCTACATTACTATAATCCAGTGCCAACCTCCAGGCACATTAGGAACTATTACAAACACTGCCCATTTAGAACCCATAGCAAACCCGCCGTATCGTAACAGCACTACCAGGACTCACAAAGCACCAGACCCTATCTATCAAAAGGCAACATTAAACCAATACATTTCAGAGAATAACAATACATTACCTAATGGGGAAAGAGAACAAGTGGCAATGTCAAATAGGAATTACATAAACAGAATACCTCAGCTTAGTTATACATGCAGAACATAGACCATCACCAAACAAGGAATCACAATTTAGAAACAGGAAGACAATAATTAAACTGGGGACCCCAAAAGCCAAACTTGGAATGTACAACAACACTGTAGAAATACAACTATAAATTAATTTCCTCTTGTACTAAACAAAGCGCAGACATTAATGATGCACATTTCCCAGAGCTGACATATTCCAGTTAATAAATTCAAAATAAAGAGATATCTTTCTACCTTTTGTGCATTTTTTTCTGTTGCAATTCTCCAGCCACTTTCTTCTGGTTTCTTCGTGTCTTCTGCTAACTCTCCATTGTCTGCTGTCCATTTGTCCTTTCTTCTCTCTTCTAGTTTTTTTTCCATTCTCTCTCTACATCTGCTTTAACATACTAATCTTTCTCCTTTTGCTCTTTCCTCATTCCTATTTCATCCACTCAAATTTTACCCCTCCATCCTCAATCCCCACTTACTCTCCCAATACCCGGCCAATTGTAGATTTTTCTTCCCTCCCACACAAAATATTTTTCACCTCTCCATTTCACTCTCCCAGCCCCATCCCATTCTAATCCTCCCCCAACATCAGCCCCCTTCTAGTTCCAGCCCCACCCAACATCTTCTCCCTTCTAGTCCCCGCATCAGCCCATTTCCAGTCCTAGCCCCCCATCAGACCATTTCTAGTCCTAGCTCCCCCATTCATTTCCAGCCCTATCCGAGTCACTCCATCAGCTCATTTCCAATCCCAACCCCCATCAGCCCATTTCTAGTCCTTTCCTAGCCCCACCATCAGCCCATGTCAAATCCTAACTCCCCTCCACTCAGCCCATTTCCAATCCAAGCCCCCCATGAACCTACTTCCAGTTCTAGCCCCTCCATGAATCCATTTCAATCCAAGCTCCCACCACAGCCCATTTCCAATCTTAGCTCCCCCCAACAGCTCATTTCCAGTCCTATCCTAGTCCCTCCATCAGCCCATTTCCTGTCCTAGCTCCCCCCACCACTCAGCCCATTTCCAGTCCTAGCTCCCTCCCCTCACAGCCCATTTCCATTCCAAGCCCCCCTCCCCATCAGCTATTTGCAGTTCAAGCCCCCCCTTCCACTCAGCCCATTTCCATTCCAAGCTGCCCTCCCCATCAGCTATTTGCAGTTCAAGCCTCCCCTTACACTCAGCCCATTTGCAGTCCTAGTATCCCCCCAACCCATTACCAGTCCTAGCCCCCCCCATAGCCCATTACCAGTCCTAGCCCCCCCATAGCCCATTACCAGTGCTAAGCCCCCCATCAGCCCACTTCCAGGCCTAACCCCCCATCACCCCATTTTCAGTCTTAGCCCCCCATAGCCCATTACCAGTCCTAACCCCCGTCACCCCATTTCCAGACTTAGCCCCCCAATAGCCCATTACCAGTCCTAACCCCCCATCAGCCCACAGCCCATTACCAGTCCTAACCCCATCAGCCCACCTCAAGTCCTAACCCCCCCATCAGCCCATTTCTATTGCTAGCCTCCCCATAGCCCATTACCAGTCTTAACCCCATCACCCCATTTCCAGATGTAGCCCCCCATAGCCCATTACCAGTCCTAACCCCCCATCAGCCCACAGCACATTACCAGTCCTAATCCCATCAGCCCACCTCAAGTCCTAACCCTTCCTTCAGCCCATTTCCAGTCCTAGCCTCCCCATAGCCCATTACCAGTCCTAACCCCCCCCCATCAGCCCACAGCCCATTACCAGTCCTAACCCCCCTCCCCCCATCAGCCCAGGGAAAATTAAAAATAAAATAAAAACTTGGCTGCTGCCGCTGCCACAGCAGCAGAATCAAGTGTCCCGCGGCCCCCCTCCCGTGCCCGGCAGCACCCTCCCTCCCTGCATCAGCCCCTCTCCACATCGGCTTTCAGAACATGAAGGGAGAGTTTCTCCCTCGCGGCTCCTGTTTCCCATCAGCCCCGGCATGCTTAACAGCGCCGCGAAAGGGAAACTCTCCCTTCGTGGTTCTGAAAGCCAATGCGAAGAGGGGCTGATGCAGGGAGGGAGGGCTCTGCTGGGCAGGGGGGGTGGCTGCAGGACACTCGATTCTGCCGCTGCCGCGGCGGCAGTAACAGCAGCCAGCTTTTTTTAAATTTTAAAATTTACTTTTAATGCAGAATGTTCTTTCCGCTGGGCCCCTTCAAATGTGGGCCCCTGTGCAAAAAACATTCTCGCTCAATGGACGGGTTGTCCCTGATTCCATCTCTATACCATACCCTCTCTGTTACTCCCATGTCCTCCATCTCTCTGTCTCTTTCTCAACCTATTTACCTCATGTCCATCTTCTCTTCTCTCTTACCCCCATATCCTGCATCTCCTTCTCCCCTTATTACCCCATGTTCAGCATCTCCCCTCTGTCTCACTCTGTCCCCCCCCTCCCCAAGTCCAGAATTTTCCCATAGTCTCCCCATAACCCCCTGGCCAACATCATCACTCCATCTCCCCTCCTTGCTTCTCCCTTTGCCGCTTTCCATGTCCAGTATCTCCCTCTATCTTCCTAGCCCCCCACCTCAATCTTATCCTCACTGCCTCCCTATTCCCTCCCCCCACATGCACCCAATGTCTCCCTTCTGACTCTACTGTATGTCCACCTTCCATTGCCCCTTCTTCTCTACCCTTTGTATGTACAAGGGGGCAGAGCCTGCCTGTGGAGCAACATGTCCCATGGATAGGGGCTGTGCAAGCAGTGATCCCAGCCCAGAGAGGCAGGGTACAATTGGCCTTGCACAGCCCTTGCCCGCAGGACATGCTGCTCCCACAAGCAGGTTCTGATCTCTGGGCTACAATCACTGCTTCCCACATCTTTCTGTGCAAGCCGTGACTGTGGCCCTGAGAAACAGAGCCTGCCTGCAGGAGCCAACATCAAAAGAGTGCCATTGCTGTCTACCCATCCCTACTCAGAATGACCTGCAGAGCGCTGGCAGCCTAGTGGAGATCCTGCCCACAGGCAAAAGACTGAGTAGCAACTGCGGCCTCTCACAGCCTTCTGCCCACGGGACCAGAATGTCCTGTTGGCAGGCTCTCCACTAAGCCACCGGCACTCTGCAGGCCATCCTGAATGGAGAGTGGGGGGAATGGGCAGGTGGCTAGTGACGGCACTCTCCTGACATTGGTGCCTCGCTGCCACACTTACCCAGCTTACCGAGTAGCATCGGCCCTGGTTCAGCATTTGTCTTCCTTCTCCCCCTCCCCCTCTGTTGTCCAGCATTTGTCTTCCTCCGACCACCCTCTCCTGTTGTTCAGCATTTGTCCTCCTGTCCCCTCCCCTGTTGTCCAGCATTTGTCCTTATGCAGATAAGTCAAAGGCACCAATGGAAAATTCAAGAAAAAAAAGCTAAGAAACAGCTTAAGAAGGGAGTTGGAGGAACTCTTCTTCCTCACCTGTGGTGGCTTCTTTGCCTCCACTTCAGATTCAGAGTCCTCACTGGAGTCCTTATTGGAGTCCTCACTGCTGCTGCTGCCCGTGCCTGCCTTTGAAGGGGCCGCCTTCACTGCAGGCTTTGTCGTCTTTGCAGGCTGGATCGCTACCCCACCAATTACCAGTATCAATCCTCTTCCGACTTTCTGCATCCCCAGCCAGCTCCCTTCTCTCACCCACAACAATCTACTGCCATCCACCGCTATTGGTTCCTGCAAAGCGATAAGGCTGATTACTTGCAGGCACCAATAGCAGCTGTGTTTATTCTTGATTTTGCTGCCTCTGGCCTGCCTCTGCCTTCCCACCACTTTTGAGTTAGAAAAAAAAAGCAGCGGGAAGGCAGAAGCAGGCAAGAGGTGGCAAAATCAAAAATAAAAACAAAACCGGAGTGCCGCCGCTATCAGAGTGCTGCCCTCTCCAAACTGCCGCCTGAGGCGACCGCCTCAGGTGGCCAAATGATAGAGCCGCCCCTGCTGGTTGTGACGGTCATCATGGAGCCTGTGAGTAAGTTTACCAGATGTCCCTGATTTTAGAGTTGTGTCCCTGACTCCCACCTGTTTGGAAGTCTCCTGTTCCTGATTCCAGTGATGGGGACAGAGGGGGTAGAAAAAAATTATTTTCAATTTAATGATTTGAATATATCAGTTTTTAGAATTTACATCCATTATCTTTATATTTTGTACAGTACAGGGGAAATGTATCACTGTTTCTATTTCTCTGTTGATTTGTCTACTTGGAATTGATATTACTGCTGACATGGGGGGGGGGGCAGGGTTATGACTCTACTTCCCTCCTCTATGCCTTGTGGCTTAACCTGAAACTAAGGTATCCCTTCCCCTCCCCCCCCCCCATCCCATCTTCTGGTAGTCCTAGATTTGCTTGCAAAACATCTGGAAACCTTACCTCTGAGCCAATGAACTTTCATGGGCTCTATCTGCTCCTGGGTTAGGGTAGGCTTCGTGTGGGACTGGAAGTCCATGTAGAGTACTGGGGTCTGTGAGAAGACACTGACTCAACCCCTGCACTGACAGCTGCCACTGCCGTTTGCTGCGTCCTTCTTACTTTGAATGATTGGGGATGGGGGGGGGGGGATAAGGGAGGATTAAAACCTGCTATTTAATTTTCATCATCATCTGGTGCCATGGGAATGTTAAGCCAATAAAATTGAGTCATATTGGATAAATGTTTGAGAAGCATTGTTCTAGCATCAATATGATTGCCACCTTCCACAAGTCAAACTAAAGATGTCTATCCATGTCTGGTTTTGCTCCTACGGTATTCATGGAGCTTTAGTTCTGATTTCTCAAAAGAAAAAAAGAACTACGTCTCCAGGCATGTAATGATGCCAAAACCAGAACTGGATCCACAGCAAGAGCAAAACTTGTACTGCACTACATGCAAATAATAAAATATTTCTGCAATGGGCCCTATGGCAGATAACACACAACAACAGCATTTGGTCACCTAGAGTGCCAATCTTCGTGGGGATAGCAGAAAGTTCTGGCCTGTGATCTTCCAGCCGCACCATTACCACCACAACCACATCTCCTGGGGACCACTTGTTCCCTGAAAGTGCAATTGTTCAACTGTCAGCCAGATGGAGTCTAAAGAAATTATTTACAGCCTAACCAAGGAAAAAGTTGCCCGTTTCTCAATTGTGGACAAACCTTCCTCTGCAGCCACCCCCGATGAGATCCTGGGCAAGGGAGAGTATATCCAGCCTTTGGTGGTCCAGTCAATGGCTCTCCAGCTACTTTGACCATTCCTTGCCTTGGCTGTTCACAGCGGAAGCTGAGTCCCCGAGCTGTGGCTCATGCAAAATCAGCTCTGCCATGGCCTCGTGTCCCAGTGCTGCTGGATTTCCAGGTATTCTCATTTCCTCTGGGCTCAAAGAGGCAGCAAAATCAAGAATAAAAACAGCCACTATTGGTTCCTGCAAGCAATCAGCCCAATTCATCCGACTCGGACGAATTGGGCTGATTGCTTGCAGGAACAGCAGCTGTGTTTATTTTTGATTCTGCCACCTCTGGCCTGCCTCTGCCTTCCTGTGGCTTTTTTTTCTCACTCAAGAATGCTTTGGCAAGAAAAAAAAAAAGCAGTGGGCAGGCAGAGGCAGGCCAGAGGCGGCAAAATCAAAAATAAAAACAAAGCCGGAGTGCCGCCTGAAGCAACCGACTAGAGTAGGCTAATGGTAGAACCGCCCTTGCTTCTCCCTTGCACCATCGTCTCTTCCATGCATTGAGACTCCAGAGCTCTGCCTGCCTTTTGGGTCCTGCGCGTGGAATGGGAAGCATTTCAGAGAACGCTACCCTGAAAGTTCTGGATTTCAACTTCCTATCTAAAAGCCTACATTTGGCCTCGAGAACCTCCCTCCCACACTTTCCTTTCATTGGTACCAACATGTACCAGGACAGCAGACTCCTCCCCAGCACTATCTAAAACCTTGTCTAGGTGGCACATGAGGTCTGCTACCTTTGCACCAGGCAGGCATGTTATCAGGTGATTCTGACATCAACCAGCCATCCAGCTATCTAAATGCCTAATGACTGAATCACTCACTATAACGGCCATCCTAACCTTTCCCTCATGGGCACATGGCCCTGGAGAAACCTCCTCAGTGCAAAAGAGTATTACATCTCCTGGGGGACAGGTCCTAACTACAGGATCACTTCCTGAAACATCAGGGCGATGCTCTCCTGTCATGTGACCTCTCTCCTCCATGGCAACAGGGATGCTGCCAGACTGGAGGTGGGACTTCAGTACTACATCCCTGTAGGTCTCATCTATGTACCTCTCTGTCTTCCTTATGTCCTCCATGTCTGCTACTCTCGCCTCCAGAGATCAGACTCGTTCCCTGAGGGCAAAGGCCTCCTTGCACCTAGTGCACCCGTAAGACCCCTCACCAACTGGGAGATAATCATACATGTGACACACAACACAAAAGACTGGAAAGCCCCACCTTGCTGCTGGACTGCTGTCTGCTTCTTAGTTTTAAGGTTTTGTTTAGGTATTTAAATTTTTTACTTAGGTTTGCTGGGGATACTTATACTAATGCAACTATACCTAATACGTTTAATAGACTTTGTTCACCTCAAGATTAATTAATCTCAGGTCCTAAATTAATGTATTCTTGATGAGGATAACCAACTGAACCTGAAAGTGAATATGGGGTGGGTAGGAGGGAAAAAGACAATAAAAGCTGGCTTGCTACACAGTGCCCTGACCTGTGCTTCTAAGTTAAATTCTTACCAATTTCCTGTGTGATTCACACAACCCTTGGTTTGATGGAGGGAGGGCCTTTCAAATTGCCCCTTTGATCTGTCACTTGCCTTTAACACCTATTTAAGACAACTTCACAGATCTTTTGCCTCCTAATTGGAAGGCCTCTTTGTTTATTTCTTTCTACTCAGATACTTTTTATTCTACTTGTATGCTAAGCTATACTCTGATTCAATTTAAATAAGAAAGTTTTTTAGAAACAAATTTATTTCAGTGACTATTTACTCTGTTTTACTTTCTATGCTAAGCTATTCTTTGATTTGATTTAAATGAAAGGCTCTCTGACTGACTCAGCAAAAACACTGAATTCTAAAAAATACACAGATTTATCAGCTTTAACCCAGAGAATTCCCTTTTTCCCCACGATTTAGAGTATATTCCAGAAGATAAATACTTACAAGTGCAGATCTATTTCCAGCTGTAGTAGTCCCTTTTGGTAGTTCTTCAAGACATGAGGGAGCATTTTGGAATGACCTACCTTTACTTGTCCCTGAATCGGATATATTATTTGGAAATTCAGTGATGAGTGGGTTTGTCAACGTTTGATGGAAATAATCTATAGAGACAAGTCTCTGAGGATTTTTAGCAGAGTCATCAGTTGGTGCAAGGCACAATAAGGACTTACGCTACTATGTGGAATTTAGGGAGAAGCATAAGAATGCATAAGCATTGCATTTGTCGTAAGGATGCAGCCTCAGAAGTGTATCATGATTTGGAAGTGTTGCCAGGAGGAGTAACTGTTTATAAGCCACACTCTGAATGGTATAGCCATGAGTGAAGAAAAAGAAAAGCCCAAATAAGGAGTAAAAACTTAACATACCTCTTTGCTACCTACTATGGTTCAGAACCTAACTCCCCTGATCACACTCCAGCTAAGCCTATCTCCCCCATGCATACAGTACTTACATCCAGAAATTCACAGTGACCCAAGCTCTAATTTAAACATCACAAACATAATCCTGACCACACAGCTCCTCTAGAGCTTCTGGTTCACCCTAATTGTAAATAGTTTGTAATGATTTATTGTTACTGATATTCATTTATTCTATGTATATAGTTTGAGTTCTATGCATTGAATATGCTTTTACTGCATTTCAAACTCTGTTATTTGTAAATCGTGTTTGATCTTGGGAAAGCACGGTATAAAAATGTTTATTAAATAATAATAATAATGGCAAAGGCGATACATTTCTTTTTGTTAATGTTGTGTGTCTGTTGGTTTATGCTGAATTTCAGATATACTCGGTACTTCAAACATGTCATACCAATGGCATGTTTGAAGTATTGAGTATATGGCAATGTAGTCATTGGGACCTTCTTTGTACGTGCATTGTGGATGAATGGATTCCCTGAAGCAGAACTTGGTGGATGAATTGAGTTTGAAACCCAGCACTGAGTTAAAATACTTGTTTGAAGCTAAGTACAGTCTTTACGTTTTGGATTTTATTGTATTGAAAAACAATCGAAGACTAAAAAGTACAAAATAAGAAATAAAAAATTAAAGTGGGCCTGATGTATCTTGTGGATCGGGCACATTGAGTTTTTGATGGTCCTACAAATACATATTCCTCGGATGTCAGGGGACAGCAGGCCCAGGCAACGGCAGAAAGGTGAGGAGGTGCAGGGAGTTTTCCGCAGCCCAACCCTGGCCATGGAAGGCCAGATTGGGGGTTGGGCTGCAGGGAAAGAAGATCGTGGTTGGCAGCCGGAGATCAAGGCTCCTGAATGGAGCCGTGGTGCCATGGCAACGGGACATCATGGCACTGCGGCTCCCTTCAGGAGCCTCACTGAGGTAGCCAGTCAGGTGGCTGTGCATGCAGGCCGATCGGAATCAGGTCCCAGCCTGCACGTACAGGTCCTTCACCCGATTCTGATCCTGCAGGGCACTTCTAGCCCTCATGGGATCAGAATCAGGTCTACCTCTGGGCGTCCCGATTCCGATCAGATGCACAGAGGCCTGGACGGACACACTGGAATGTGCCTCCACATTATATATAGTATATAATCTTGTTAATTACAGTGTATATAGTTCTGGTAACCAAGCAACCAGGGTTCGATTCCCACTAGCACTCCTTGTGGCCTTGGGCAAGTCACTTAACCCTCCACTGCCTCGGAAGAAAGGCCTGGCAATCTACTTCCGGTGACACTGCCAAGAAAACCCAGGAGCTTCTGGGTCGCCAGGAGTCAGGACTGACTCGAAGGCACACATTGCATGTTACTGGCACAATGTTCTATGTACTACACAGTTGAGTTCTATGTATAGCAGTATAAAAAAAAAGCGTTAAATAAATAAATAATTATTGTCACTATTATTTCTATCAATCAATCATTGCTGTGATAACGTTGTTAGTCATAGAATTACCATGGCATATGCTGAAAGGGAATGAAGAAGGAATTGCTGAACTCACCCTGTTATTAATACAAATAAATAAAAAAAATGAAATAGATAAATACAGAGAAAAACTAGATTCTTTGCTTTGCTATCCATTCCAGTCTTTCCTCTCCCTGTTCCCTCCTGGTCTCTGCAAGGGAGTAATGAGAGGAAGAGAAGGGCTGGATTGGGGAGTCAGAATCATCCCTTTTCTCTTCCAAATGACAGGGGCTGTATTAGAGAGCCGAGTAGGGCTTCTTTGCTTTGCTCTGCCTGTTCCAGGCTCACTGTCTCCCTCCTGTTCCCTGACTGTTGCTTCAGAGGCAGAGGGTGGAACAGGAAGCACTGCCTAACACTAGGGGCACTGATGAATACAATCATCAGGACAGAGCCCTGTTTGCTCGTGCAATAGCTCCCCTGCTATGCAGGGCCCAGGGCAGCTGGTAAAATAAAAAGGGAGCGGACAGCGGGGAGGGATCTCTCAAGAGTACTCTGCTGGCAGTATGGGAGAAGAGAAGCTCCTTGGTGTTGCGGTTAATTGACTTGAATATTTTTTTCTTTTTCTGTAAAGATATCATCAGACTTAAATGCACCCATTTTCATATCATTTACCCTTCTGCAATTATTTATTGGAACACCACCAACCTGCTGTGGTTTATCCGTGAATATTCTGGAGGGTTGAAGCCTGAGGACCCTGGACACTTTTTTCCCCCTTTATTATCCCACCCACACCATCAGAAAGGACTCAGGGAGCCCTTGGGGGTAAGATACAGTGCTGCCGTCTCCAGAAGTGCCCAAAGCTGGTGAAAAATGTGGATTGGGGGTTTACATGCCAAAATGCACAGAGATGTGCATTAGTTTGACTTATGTCCAGGAGTTTTTGGCAAACACCATGAGCAAGCAAAGCTAGGAAATGAGAGAAAAGTACAATTATGGGGCTGCAGACAGTGATTACTCTGTGTTCCCTTGCCATTCGGGTCTCCATGACAACAGGAAAGACCTTGTGTACTGCTTCTGACACTGGGCAGCAATGACACAGATACAAAAGCCGTCTCTGGGGAGGGAGGCGGCTAATCTCTCTACTCGGGTATGGCTGGAGGTGCTGTGCAGTTCTAGCAATTTCTTCACCAAATACCAGAATTGTAATAATTCCTTTAGCCTGGGTGGATCATTTGTGTTTTAAATACAATATTTAGTCTTCTGAAAATCATTTGCGGTCTACCTCACTTTCATTCCTATTTGTAGGTGTTTTCTGAGGTCCCACTGCCAGCCCTTCATCTGTGAACACAGAACAGAAATATTTTTAAGTACTTCCTCTTTATCCGCATCAGCTTCTACATACGCCACCCCTTCACTCCCGAGTCTGACAATACCATTTTTTTACTTGCCCCTGTCACTAACTGTCAGGGACTGCCCTGGGTAGGATCGTGGTGGAGAGGCTATGCCCAAGGCAGGCAGAACAGTGCAGGTGTGTAGCATAAACCAAGTGTGTAGAAGGAGGAACACGCCACTGAAGCAGTAAAGTGTCATTGAGTAGCAGCAAACACAGGTCAGGCCTACTGAGAACTGTTGAACCAGCAAGAGTGTGTGTGGCTGGGTTTCTCTAAATAGAGTGGCTCATAAGACACGCCTCTTGCTGGTCCAGTGGGCTCCTCGGGGGGGGGGGGGGAGAGGAGGGGGGGATTCCCTTTATGTTGCTCACAGACTTAGTAGCAGGACTTGAGCTCAGTCTCTGTCGCTTCTCTGGCTCTAGCTGCACAATTGTGGCCTCTGGTCCCTGATGTTGTGAGCTTAAACCTGGCACTAAAGTATCTAAAATAAAAGTCTTAACCCCCCATTTTAAGTATTGGCTATTCTTATCCTATTTGCATGTTTGCTTTCCGGACTACTTTCCCAGCTTCCCTTAACTTATTATTACTTGTCTTCCTCTTTCTGCAATCTCTTGTGCTTTATGAAAGCTAACCACGTTTTCCTTACCTTTTCAACTACTTCTTTCCAGAACCATAATGGCCCCCTTTTCCTCTTTTTTTATTTTCTTAACAAAAAAGGTTTGTTGCCTTTAACCCTTTCAGACCGTATGTCCACTGTAATGGACGTCATTTTATCCATTGAATTCCATGTATATATATATGGTGTCTGTGAAAAAGTTCAGGTCTGAAAGGGTTAAAATATCTTCCTTCAGTTTTGTCCTCCACTTCTATACTTCCCTGCAGATGATCCCATCCATCTGACTCCTTGAGGTATTCTCCTATATTGAAAAAGTTTACTGAAGATCTAGGACCCTCGCTTTTGAACGAACCATCTCTGTCCTTGTCCTAAAATTGAACCACACCATTCAGTGATCACTGAACGCAGAATGATCACCCACCATAAAATCAGGATCACTCCTCCCATTCATAGGCACCAGGTCCAGTATGGCTCCCTCCCATATGGGTTTCATTACAAGTTGCAGGAATAGTTCTCCCTGTAGAGAATCCAGGATCTCCTTACTTCTAGATGATACCTCAGCAGGGATGTCCCAATTAACATCCGACATATTGAAGTCATCTTCAGTAGCACATCTCCTGTGATAGCAATATTACAAATGTCTTCAATTAAATCTCTGCCCACTTCTGGCTGTGAAGGACATCTATATATCACACCAATATAAACACATGGTCCATTCTCTCTTTCCAGATTAACCCCCTATGCCTCCTCCTCACCTCATAAGCCCTGCAATTCCATTGCTTTAATATTATTGCTTTACATATAGCACCACTCCCCTGCCCTTTCTTCCTACCTTGTCCATCCTGAATACATTATAGCCCAATATCATTATATCCCGGTCATGTTTCTCCATGAATCATGTCTCCATGACCTCCATTAAACCCAAGTCAGCCTCTTCCATTGTAGCATCTAGATCCAGAATCTTATTTCCCATACTGCGGGCATTAGTATACGCATTTCCAGATATTGCCCTTTTTCCCCACTTCTGTACAGGTATTTAATGTTTTACATACCTGGGGGCTTTGTTCACCCATCCCCAAAGAACCAAGTTTAAATTTATTAACCACCTTTATGAAGAGATTCCTACAAGTCACAGGTCTCCCTTAACATAGATACGTTATATTGTAGCAGCAGCATAACGATAGCAAAGAGATCCCATGTCGGCATGATAAGTGGAATAGTAAGAGAAACTTAGATATATGCAATAATAAATATTATTATTATTATTAATTGGTGTTTAATATATCGCCATTTGGCTACAGAATAGACATCAAAGCAGTTTACGATCTTAAATTAAGGAGAGCGACTAAAAAATAAACAATAGACAGTACAACAAAGGTCAGTACAAAAGATGGAAAATTAGTAGCATAACAATATCCCAGTGACAAAATAATAGACTGTTGAAATAAAAGGAAAATACATGAAGGAAGGACTGGGGAACCCAGATGCAGAGGCTGATGGCAAGTAGATTTAGCTTTCGATAAAAGCTTTTAGCAAAAGCCAATTTTTGAACCTCTGTCTTGAGGTAAATTATATGTAGAAAGATGAATAAGGCCTGTGGATCGGGTCTCAGTTTCAGGGTGTGCAGCAAGCTAGTCCTGAAGCACTCTGAAGTCAGTCATCACAGCGGTGGCATAAGTTACAATGAGGGCCCCCTTGTCACGATGACACGCCCCCCATAAATTGGCAGTGCTGCCTCTCCTCTTAGAAGTTTGCCAGGGATCTAACAGCTGTTTCTCACCAGGCTGAAGTCTCAAGGTGTGGAGGCTATTGTGAGACTTTAACCCAGTGGGGAATAGCCGCCGGGCCCATGATAAACTTATGAGAGGAGACAGAGCGACAAACATGTTAAAGTAAGTTTGCCATGCTGCCTTACTGCCACTGTGATGACCCCTCTTCTGCCTGGCCGGAATTTTCACCACTGCATCACAGCCATTAAGGGCTTGGGGAGAGAGGCAGGCATTCACATGCTTCCTGAATAAACGTAGTCTAGCGTTTTGTGTAGTCCTTCTGGGAGTGAGTTCCAGAGTGTGGGAGCTACTCCTGAGACAGCTCGCTGGAGCAGGGCCAGGGTTACCATTAGGTGAACGAGGCAGTCGTCTAGAGCATCGTCCCCTCCAGGGGTGCCCATTGCTGCCGCTGTCATCTCTCTCAGGACTTGCAGTGCAGCAATAACCACAAACAGCCCCGCAGTGTTTACCTTAAAACTTCGGTGCCGCAGGTTCCCCCTCTGATGCCCAATGCTGACTTTCTGTTTATTTTTATTAGCAAGGCTTGATATACCACCCATACCGAAGTGTCAGAGCGGTGTACAAAGAAAAACATAATGGCTACTAGAAAAAAAGAAGGAGGAAAAGAACGCCATTGGGCTGACAGGAAAGCAATAGTGAAAGAATGAAGAGAGGATAGAAAGGAGCAGAGTTAAACGCAGAAATGGGCGGAGTACCAGGGGGTGGGAGTGATAGGGGGAGGGGAGATGGAGGCAGTGTGTAGCATCAGGACCATCACGTGATAGCAGGGAGATCAAAGGCCTGGGAAAAGAGATGAGTTTTCAGTAAAGCTTTGAAATAAGGGTTCGGTGCGGAGAGAGTGTGGGAGAGAATTCCATAGGGCAGGACTTAGGAAAAAGAAAGCAGAATGACGAGTGAGTTCGAGATGTGCTTGAGATGGGGAAGGAAGAAAGAGACGATTGCTATGAACAGAGCAGAGGAGGCGAAGAGCGGGCTGGTGGTAGATAAGATCTGATAAGTACTGGGGGGTGCCTGTGTGAAGAACTCAGTGAGTTATGATGAGATATTTATAGATAAATCGGAACTTAATGGGGAGCCAATGAAGGGTGAGAAGACAAGGGGTGATATGATCGAGGGGGGAGGAGTGGGTGACAAGACGGGCGGCAGTGTTTTCAATAAGTTGGAGACGATGGAGCCGGTAATTGGGAAGACTGGCAAAAATTGAGTTACAGTAATCCAAGCAGGAGGTCACGAGCGAGAAAACCAGGGTGGTGAGGGAGGAGACAGAGAGGTAGGGCCGGAGGGAACGAATCCTACAGAGATGGAAAAAACAGCTACGTACGAGGGAGGAAATATGTGGGTGGAAAGACATTGAGGAGTCGAGGGTGACTCCAAGGTAGCGGAGCGTGGGGACAAGTAGGATGGGGAGAGAGGACATCGTGGGAGCCAAAGTGGAGGGAGTGGCAGTGAAGGGAAGCCAGATGGTGGAGGACTTAGCAGGATTAACGCAGAGAAAATTATCAGAGAACCAGCCCACAATGAGAGAAAGACAGGCATTGAGGGCAGAGAGGTCCGGGGTTGAGGAACTAGTGTGATGAATGAGAAGAATGTCATCAGCGTAGAAGTAAGATGATATACCGGTCTGTTGGATAAGCAGGGCAAGAGGGGCAAGAAAGACATTAAACAGAAGAGGAGCAAGGATGGAGCCCTGGGGGACACCACAGTGCAAAGGAAAAGAGGAGGAAATGTTGGAGCCTGAGTGAACAGCAAAGGTGCGGGACGAAAGGAAGGAGTGAAACCAGCGAAGAACAGTGCCACAGATACCAGAGTCAGATAGTCGAGTGAGGAGAGTACGATGGTCAACAACATCAAAAGCAGCAGAGAGGTCCAGGGAGACAGCGATAGAGAGGTCACCACGATCGTGAGAGCGGTGGAGTTCACTGAGAAGAGCTAGAAGAATGGTTTCAGTGCTGTGACTGGGCCTGAAGCCGGATTGATGAGGGTGAAGTGAAAGGGTTGTGTCAAGATGAGCAGTGAGTTGCGTGAATACCAGTTTCTCAAGAACCTTAGAAAGAAGAGGAAGATTTGAGACAGGCTGCCAATTGGAGTGGAGAGTGGGGTCGAGAGTGGGTTTCTTCAAGAGAGGACGGACCATGGCATGTTTCCAATGTTTAGGGAAATTACCGGAAGTAAGACTGGAATTAATTATGGCCAGCGCATACGGGAGGAGCATGAGAGAGGGATTGAGGAGCCAGGTGGAGGGAAGGGGATCCAGCAGACAGGTAATTTTGTGAGAGGAGGAAATTGCCGAAGCAAATTTGGAAGAGGTGACGGGCCGAAAGGAGTTCCAAGTGAGGGGGAAAATACTCGAGGGAGGAGGAGAGTGTACAGTAGAGGAATCAGGAGGAGGAGGGGGAGGAGAAAGAGGAGGGGGACAGAGGTGAAAAGAAGAGCGGAGGGACTGGATCTTGTCGACAAAGAAAGAGGCAAGGCTCGTCGGGCTGGTGGCGGCAGTAGGAAGCGTTGATGAGGAAGGAAGAGTGGTGGGAGAAGACAGAGAGTGGAGTACCTGGTACAGGCGACGGGTGGAGTTAGAGGAGGAGGTGATAAGATCTGAATAAGTCTGTTTAGCCTCGGTGAGCATAGAACAGTATAGGTGGTGTTCATGTCGAAAGGTGGCGAGTGAGGTAGCAGAAGGGCGCTTGCAGACATACGCACTGCTATGTGATCCCCCATGCAGGAGAGGCAGTGGTTGGTTTGCACAATAATGTGCCAATCCTTTCATTTGCTCTTATTTGCATCACCTCCTTTTCATGTCCTACCTCCATCTGTCTTCAGCCATCTCAAACCCTGGCTCTGTAGCCCACCTAAGCCCAGAGCCTAACATCTAGCCCTTCTCCAGCCCTGGCTGGCTGGCTCACCATTTCTGGCCCCCTCCATGTTCATGTGGAGAGGTGGATGGGGTGCTGCTGCTCCACACTCCACACTCCCCCTGCCATCTGTTTGCTTCTGCAGTCATCTCCACTTCAATAGATGATGGCATAGGGACTGACTCCTAGGTTCAGGGCAGCCTCTTTTGTATGTGGGCCAGTGCAGGGAGCTTGGGCACACTAGAGGTGCTTTCAGCCTTATGCCCCCTCCCCAGAGCAGTAGTTCAGCAAGTGGCAATGTTGACAGCGTACATGGGGATCAGACCTTAGCCTTGTGGTTATATTAGTGCCCACTCTTCTTGCAGGGCTGTGTATGAGCTGCTGGGCTCTTTGGGTTTCTGTGGCTGTCAGGATCTAGTGTGTGCTCCTTCGGAGTCAGATAGGGCCGGCTCGTCTACTAGGCAGCCGCCTAGGGTGGCAGACCTCTATGGGTGGCATGGCACCTGTGGCAGACCATGTGCTTCAGAACACATAGCCTGTCACTTCTGATCCGCCTCCAACAGGAATTTGTGTCTCAGAAACGGCAGGCTACATGTGGCAAGCCATCCCCCCAACCCCACCAACAGAATTGGCAACAGTGGCTCAATGCAGGGGGGGGGGGGAGAGGAGGGCAGCGCAACTCAGGACTGGGGGATAGCGTGGCCGGGGCTTCTGCCTGGGGCAGCAGAAACCTTTCGGCTGGCCCTGGAGCCAGACTCTCTAGGGGACAGTCTAGTTGTCCCCAAAATGTTTCCTGACTGTAGAATATGTTGTGGAGATGCCAGGTGGGAGGGCATCCATACTATGCATTGGCACCATACTGGCACAGCGGGTGCAATTACTGCCTAGTAGGAAGCTGTCTGCATTTGCACCCATGTTAGCAGCATCTTTCTGGCATGGAGTTTCCATTAGCAAAGCCCCGCTAGCCATGCACAGCTGCAGCTATCCACTCACTGCCCCAACTCTGCCTGTTCATGCTCAGGTAGGGCACAGTCCCAGGTAATGCCCTGCCAAAATTTGCATTAGAACCACACTAAGCCCCACACTCCCGGCTAACGCACTTTAGTAAACATGCACCTTATTCTTCTTAATTTACATTTTTCAATTACTTACCACAATTTAGTTAATATGCTACACCATGGAGCCATAGATTTTTCTTTGTAGCATAAAAAAATGACAACCTCTTTTGTAGACACCAACAACTAGCTTTAGCCAATCAAATCTCTCTCATTATTAAAGAACTGGGTTCTCTGGTTGACAATAGTACTTTTGGGATAGGCCAGTACTGGATTCATCACTGTTGGAAACAGGATACTGGGCTAGATGGACCTTTGGTCTGATGCAGTATGACATTTCCTTTGGGCACGATATTGCAAGGCATTTGCATGGTTTACAGAGCTGTGAACTGTGTAAGTGCCCTTAAGTGGGATATTCAGCGGCACTAACACGGTTACTACCGCTGAATATCCCTGAGTAACGCTGCTATACGCTTAGCATCGGGGCTTGTCGGGAGCGGCCCAGGGCGGTACCTGGGGATAACCGGTCAGCAGCGATATTCAGCCGCTGTCTGCTTATCCTTCAGACGTGAATATTAGGCACAGAAAAAGCTATCCCAACCTTTGCCGCTGAAGCTAACCGGGCAGCAGGTGAATATCGCCGTTGCCCGGTTAGCTTCTGCACCATGCGCAACTATGTGGCAAACCCAGATCTTCAAAGCCGGTGGGCGGATACGGTCCCAGCATTGAGTATCCGGGTTAACTCGTCAGCGGCGATGGCTAGGCGCTGTACTTGTGCTAGCTGCTGCCGCCGCTGAAAATCAGGCCCTATGTTCTTATCGGGGGTTTTTATATTAAAAAAAAATAAAAGGGGAAACAGAGAGAAGGATAAGCATGCAGTGGAGAAGGAAGAAAGCGAGCAGCATATTCAAAGCAGTTGAACTGTTCAGCATCAGGAAGTTCTAGGGGGCAGTAGTCATAGTTAACAAGTCAGGGGCTATATTCAGTTGCTGGACAGTTAACTTAAACCAGCTAAAGTTAGGCAAGATAAAAGCCAGTTTACAAATGCAAATGCAATGTTTGTGTTTGAGTCAATGCCGACTCTTGGCAACCCAGCAGCACCTGGGTTTCCTTGGCAGTGTGACTGGTAGTAGATTGCCAGGCAAGCATATTTAAAGGGTTTATTTTCAATCCACGTTTTATATGTGTTGGGAAGGCCATTGATGCAAGAGGGCACTAATGTAGATAAGACTAACATCTACAAATTACTGGCAATAAGTCTGAGACATCCTACGCAACAGCTAGTTATATGTTTGCGAGGGAAAGTGGTCCATTAATAGATAGAAGCATTTTTTATACAACTAACTTGTTTGAAAACGAAGTGGATTGTTAATATTTGCATCAACAGAAGCACTTATTTACACAACTAACTAGTGATTGTTTTGAGTGAATTATACTTAGGCCTTTCTTCCAAGGCAATGGAAGGTTAAGTGACTAGCCCAAGGCCACAAGGGGTGCCAGTGGAAACTGAACCCTGGTCTCTTGATTATCAAGTCAGTGCCCTAACCACTAAGCTACTCCTCCACTCTAGTTGACCAGATTTTCAATTTCATGTCTTGGCAAACTTACTTGAACCATTTGGCAGAGCACAGATGTCCAGCTCAGCAGTCTATAGTTGCCTGGTTCACCTCTGAAGCTCTTTTTAAAGACTGGTGTTACACTGTCCACTCTCCAATCCTCAGGCATCGTGGCTGTTTTAAATGATAGTTACAGCAGGCCTTGACAAATGTTCTTGGAATCTAGAAGCCAGCCACCAAGAAGATCTAGATCACAATGCACACTTTCTCACCCCCGCCCCCAAAGAAAGGTTTATTACAGTTCCTTTTTTAGATTTTAAGGCCTGATTTTCTAAGACTGTTTTACCATTTTTTATGGGAGAAAGCTTACTAAACTAGGCCCTTATCATGTCACTGCACAGTGCCAACAGAAGGCAGTAGCCCCACTCCTCCTCCCACTCCCACCACCCCCAGTGACCCTTTATGGCTGCACCTGAGGTTCACCTAATTTCTCTCTCTCTCACAATCTTCCAGCCTTTCCCCCCCAGTCTCTGTCTCTCTCATAACCCACCCTCCCCATGTTTTACCCATTCTATCTCTCTTTCTTACTTAACCCTCTCTCACTCATCAATTCTTAAGCCTAGCTATAACTCCTGAAAAGCACAGAATTTCAAACTTCCTCCATGTGATCAGCTGTCTGCATACTTGAGATGCACAGTGAAGGAAGTTTGGGCTGATCTTGTAGCATGCAAGGTTTGAAACCACAAATCAGCCCAAATTTCCTTTACCCTGTGGCTTTGCAGTCTAATTGGGGGCATAGAAATTTGCACTCTGCTGCTTGGGATTTTAAGTGTCATGGTGACCTGGTGCCTGGGATTTATTGAGCCTTGGGTTACATATTACTAGTAACAGTCTAGCAATTTTATGTTTGAGAACTTTCAGCATTTTGAGATGAGAACTATCCAGTCCTGGCTGTTTTGTTGCTCTTGAGTTTATCAGTTTTATCTATTGCATCTCTCAGACTTACAGTGATGTGCTTTAATTGCTCGAAATCACCATTAAAGTTGGTTTCCAGTGTAGAAATAATCCTAACATTCTCCTCAGTAAAGACCAAGGTCATGAAATTGCTGTTAGCTTATTCTCCCTGAGAGCTCCCATTACCCCTCGATTGTCCAGCAGCTCAACTAACTCCCTCACAGGCGTTTTGCTTCAGAACTACTTGCCTCTACAGCAAGCTTCTTTTCAAAGTCTCTCTTGGCCTGCCTTATTACTTTTTTACTTGTTAACATTTTAGTGGTTGTGTTTATTCTTAGTTTTTTCATTACTGTCTGCTTTCAATTTTCTTTTTTTAATGTTTCAAAACTTTTTATTGAGCAGTGAAAACAAAACAGTGACAATATAACAAACAATTACTAAATAGCATAAGTTCCCAACATCTAACAGGGAGCTGAACATAGTAAATTGTACATGCAGACTGTTTTCCATTTTCTGAGAGAGTGCTTTTTGGCTTTCAGTGTCTCTTTCACTTCACCATTAAACCATGTTGCCCATGGTTTGGCTTTCTTTCAACGTTTTTAAAATATGTGGCATATATTTTATCTGGGCTTCCAAAATGGTCTTATTTAATTATTTGCATGCCTCATGCACCTTTGATTCAAGTAACCGCTCCTTTGATCTTTTAAACTAATTTTATCATTATATCATAGTCTCCCTTTCTGAAATTAAGTGCTGCTGAGGATTGTTAACTTGGATATTAGATATGTACTTATGATTTTTAAATTTTTTATTTATTAAGATTTTCACAATGATATAATATAAGAAAATCAGGCAACAAAAAATAATGGGAAGCACACAACCATTTCAAATAAAAGAAATTACTAATGTATTTCTTGGTACCTCCCTTGTTAAGGCAGCATATTATCCACCAAAACCACCAAAAAGAAAATGAAATTCCTAAGTAGGTGGAGGCAAACGTCAGCCATGTGGGAAAGAACAGCAACCTAAATCGAAACAACTTCTCTAGCACTCAAGAACTCTAAGAGTTGTCTAGGATCAAAGAACAAATATACTTTATCTTTATAGGAAACAAACATCTAACAGGAAATTTTAACTGAAATGTAGCCCCTATGGTGAGGACCCTGAGAAACACGAGATAAATCTGGAAATATTCTATACAGAGATCCCAGAAAAAACACATTAAAGTTCTTGAAATAAGAATAAAAAATTAAAGCTTTGTCTGACTCCAAAGCCAAGGTAACAAGAAGGGTAGACCTTTCTGTGATTACCTCCAAGGAGTTTTCCAAGAACCTCGTTAGGTCCCCACCCGCCAAAGAAACAGCTCCAGGAGCACCACCTCGGTCACCAGCCTCCAAGAACAAGTACTGTGCCCAAGTCAATGGTAGAAAATGCTCCGGAAGGAGTTTTAACACCTCCCCAAAGTATTTCCTCAACATCTCCACTATTGACAAAACTGGAGATTTAGGAAAGTTCAAAAGTCTGATGTTATTCCGACGGACTTGATTTTCTAAATATTCAGTCTTCCGTGCCATCACAGACTTGTCTTTAATCTGGACCACAACCAGGTCCCGAAGCTGTCCCATTTCCTGTTCCAATGTAAGGATTTTCCCTGCTTGCTGCTCCTGAGCTCTGGAGATAGTACAGCAATTATCTTTAACCTCAAATAAATCAGTACTTCCAAAACCCACAAAAGAACTTAGAGAAGAGTTTACTGTCGCTATAGCGTCCCACAGCGCATCCATAGTAATCACCAGTGGTTTCACCAATCCCTTGACTCCGGAAGTTGACAACTCTCTAGGCCAGAGGTTCCCAACTCCAGTCCTGGAGGGCCAAACATCATTCAGGTTTTCAGGCTGTCCCTAATGAATATGCATGAGATACATTTGAATGCAAAGGGGCAGTGCATACAAATGCATCTCATTCATATTTATTAGGGACAGCCTGAAAACCTGAATGGTGTTTGGCCCTCCAGGACTGGAGTTGGGAACCTCTGCTCTAGGCTGTGCCGTTACCTCCACAGCAGATGTCACTGGGCCCACAGGACCTCTACGCTGTATCTCATGCTCCTGAGAAGTTGCCCCTGCCAGTGAAGAGCCCTCTTTGCTCCCCTTCAATGGTGTGCTTGTCAGCAGGCCAGTGGGAAGCACACCTCCAACTCGCCACACACTACCAGGTCGTGGTGGAAGGGTACGGAGCTCCAGGGAGAGCTGTATATCCGAAGCACACAGAGCCAACAGATCCCCTGACTGCCCACCATGAGAGAAGCCACATGAAACCAAAGTCCTTTGCCCAGGCGAGTTCACCAATGCAGGGCCCAAGGGTAAGCTTGCCTGCTTTCGCTTCCTATTCATCCGGTCGTAGGAGCAGCTCCAAAATTCAGGTTTGAAGACTCAGGCAGCTAAACTCTGATATTCCTCCCTGCCACCATCTTACTTCCCCCCGGTACTTATGATTTTAAAAGTTTGTGATCTCTAAAGCCAAACTGTTCTTTAATTGAGATACAAATCCGAAACATAGTACTATGTTTAATTAACTGGCTAAACTGACCGAAGGTTAGAGTTTTGTATAACATATGAACATTTAAGAGGCATGAATATATAAGATGAAGAATGAGTAAATGAAAAGAGAGGGGGCTATTTTGGCCTTTTTCATAAATTAATTCAATAAAAGGTCTGTTTTACCTGTGACAGCATTGTTGCTTGCATGATCTAAAGAGTCTGACAAAAATATTTTTTCTGGGCTTGATAGTGATTGTGTTACATTTGATAAGTTGAACCCATTTTCTTTTTATACTGTGCTCTTTAGAATCAGTGTGGTTTACATGTATACTAACAGGTACTTTTTATTCCCTTGTCCCTGAAGGGCTCACAATCTAAGTGTACCTGAGGCAATGGAGGGTTAAGTGGCTTGCCCAAGGCCACAAGGAGTGGCCATGGGACTAGAGACCCCAGTCCCTCTGGCCAGAGGTTGCTTGTCCCCATGTGGGAATTGAACCCCCTGGCCTTCTGGCCTGAGGTAACCTGTCCCAACCACTGAGCCACTCCTCCCTGGCTTTGCTTTTAAAGGGGCCTAAATTGAAGCATAAAGCTTTGAACTTGATTCACTGCCCTATAGGCAACCAGTGCAAATCTCTAAGGATCAAAGCAATATGGTTCCTACATGTTTTTAAAATAGCAACCTTGCTGCTTTATTTTAGACTAACTGAAGTCTGTGCAATTGAGATTTAGGCAGACTATGATAACGGCTATTACAGTAAGACCAAGACCTGAAGAACAGAAGCAAATGCCATGATCTTGAATAACCCTCACACTTTCCACAAGAGGTACAGGCTTCCAAAAGACTGAAACATGATCTTATAATGACAAAACTACTGTACTTGAATGTAAGCCACCCTGAACCTCTACTGGACAAGGTGTGAGCTCAATGCTAATAAATAAAATTCCTGTTCTTGGCACTCAGTTGATGGTAGTGTTATCAGGGCCATACCGAGGGAAGATCACGCCCTGTGCGACTTGCACATCGGGCTCCCCCCCCCCCCCCGCCATGGCAGGAGAGAAGAGGCGCGCCCGATGTGCAAATTGCTGACATGCTAAGCAGATCTTTCCCTCCCTGCAAGATCTGCTTAGCATGCCGGTGGAAGGCTTAAGGGGCACATTTTCGCTTTCTTCCGTTGCCTGCCGCTGCTGAGAGAAGAAAAAGTGGCGGCAACAGGCAACGGAAGAAAGCTAAAATGCGCCCCTTAAGTCTTTTCACCTTGTGCGGCTGCAACGCTCGCACAGGGCTAGGTACGGGCCTAAGTGTTATGCTTTGTGAAGCAATTTTGGCAACTATTTCTGAATGACTAGGAGAAGGACATATTGTGAGATCCAATGGACATTTAATGCCAGGTATCCACTGCAGACTAAGCTCTTATGTTAACCTGACTAATGAAAGAACCAGGCATTTCTGCAATGGTTTATATGCACTCAAAACAAAAGATAAGAAAACGCTTATAGGGCACTTTCTTTCTTTATGCGGGGGTGGTACAACAACTTTTTATTAACATGTGCAGTTTTTATAGGATTTTAAAATTGTCTCAGGGTACAAGAAACCAGTAATATTTTCTTTAGTTTTTGATATTTCATCGTGGACCTTCTTAGTTCCGTTTTCTGTATGTTTTGCAAATCAGAATGGAAAAAGCTTGTCACAAGCCACCCCAGGAAAACACAGGCAAAAACACTGAAATCCAGCACAGGGGCAACAAGGAACTCTTAACCACACCAATATTTAAATGCATGGCAGACATTAATTAGCATCTTTTTTGAAAGAGTACACTGAGGCAGACGTAAATTAAAGGGAGGCCCTGTAGATAGAAAACTGGAGTTTTCTGTGCCCATTAACACTAACCCTGCCCCTCCCTCCCCCCCCCCCCCCCACCACCACCACCACCACCAGTGCCAGTCTCTCCTGACTCTCGTGATTGGCTGAGAAAGATAGCATGCAAAATAGCTAAGCTCTGCGCACTCAGCTCTCCCATCCTGTGGCACATTTAAATTTTCCCATTCTGATAGTCTGTCCTATCCTGTAGTACATATAAAGAACATGCTAGTTTATAGCCTGTAAGATACAACATGACTGGTTACTGTAGAATGTGTATGGCATATGGTTGTAATTTGGCCAGTGTCTTGCTAAAATGCATTCTGATCTGGCATGAGTGACATAGAAAATGTATCCAAGCGGAAAGGGTTAATGTATTCGTGTATACATTTTTATATACCACCTCACTTATCAAGTATGGACGATTAGGAGCTTCTTTTCTGCCAGTACTTGAGCGGCATCTTTTTTCCACTGCATCAGCTCCTGGGAAAAGGCCAGTGCATAGACATCAGATCTTTTCCCTAGGCCAACCTTCAGGGTTCATCCCCAACATTACTATCAAGTCCCCTCTCTCTCTCCAAGATTTTAATCATTAAACTCAGAGGGGCCGATATTCAGAGCGGCTGATATATATATATGTATATATATATATATTCAGATATATCTCAATAGGAGCTGCCACTGAATAGCCCAGCTGTGCAGCGCTAATAAGGTAAGCACCAGCACTTATCCGGTTAGTCAATATTCAGCCTTTTAGATGGCCCAAGTTGACCATAGAAGTCCCGTCTGAAGAACAAGCCAATGCTGGTGCCTTCTCTCCACCCACACACCGCCCCTGTGCTAACCGGATAGTATAGAGATATTCATTGATGGGCTCCAAATAGTGCCACTGAATATCCCATTCAATGCCCTTAGCCGACTGGCCTCCCATTGGCCAGCCGCTAAAGGCTTGGACTATCAGGCCTAGCAATCGTAATTACCCCAACATCACTCTTACCAGAACAATGCAGTACAAAACAGACATAACACTTTGTTTTGTATATATGTACAAAATAATGGCAAGTAACAAAAAAACATTTATCCGGGTAAATGGGCTATTTGAAAATTGCCCACCCTGGGTAAAAGTACATGCTGATGGTTCTTTGCATCTGTATGTCTGTCAGGACTGTTTTATCTCAGATTCAGCTCCTTCTTGCTGCCCCCTGAAGTTGCTGCCCTAGGTGGCAACCTGGTTTGCTTAATAGCTAAGCCAGCCCTGCGGGAGGGGAGTGGCTGGATTAGAGAGCAGAGCAGAGCAGGTCAGGTCGCTTGTCCTATTCTGCCTGCTTCAGGCTCACCTGCTTCTCCCCTGTTCTCTGCAAGCTATTGCCTGGGAGAAGAGGGGCTGGTTCGAACAAGAAGCTGAGGGCTCTTCTCCTGAGGTCACTGGCTAAAAGAGTTGGAACACCAGCCCTATATGATATGACCAGAGACAATACAGAACTGCACCAGAACCTGTTCATTGTTGGCATTTTTAACCTATTTAAACCTTCTAATTTTAATTACTGTTATTAACACTATTATGATGGGGGGGGGGAGGATTCCCTTTAAACTACTTTATGTCTTAGTTTCACAACCGTGTACATATTTTTTTCATGCCAGTAACAATGTCCTGAATCTGAATAAAGCACCAGTGGGGGATGGAAAGGAGACAGTAAAAAGCACCGGTGGTACCTCTCACTCTCTCAGCCTCCCCCCTCTCTGGTGCTTCCCCCCCTGTTATAAAGGTGGCAGTGGAGGCACCAGCAGGTGAGAGCATTTCTTTCTTATGCCCCCTGAGGATGGGAAGGGGGAAGATCGCACTGTGACTGAGCTCTGCAGCCATTGCAGAGGTTGAGACTGTTGTGGGGTGCAGGACAATGGATGATCACCCCAAGTCCTTTCACCCCTAAGGACAGTCCTGTGTCCGAGAACTGGTACCTTCCTTTCTAGGAAAGAAAAGCACCGTGAATGGCTGCGCGTTTGGGCCAATCAGAACAGATTGGTTTGGGATTTTAAACTTGGGGTCCACGGTATGTCCTAGTCTTGGATTTCCCAAACAGTCTCTGTTTGCTTGTGGAAAAGATATCAGTGGTTTAGAAGCATTTACGATGTACAATGGATGGCCCAGATTCATCATATTCCTGCTTGCTGATCCACATCTGCTGAAAGGTGGATAAGGAGGCCAGGATGGACCCTCCAATCCACACTGAATATTTCCTTTCAGGAGGGGCTATAATTTTAATCTTCATAGTGGTGGGTGCCAAGATCATAATCTCTTTCTGCATACGATCTGCAATGCCAGGAAACATGGTGGACCCACCACTAAGCACTGTGTTTGCATACAGATCTCTCCGTATGTCAATATCACATTTCATGATGCTATTGTAGGTGGTTTCATGGATGCCTGTGGACTCCATCCCCAGGAAAGAGGGCTGGAAAAGAGCCTCAGGGCAACGAAAACGCTCATTACCGATGGTGATCACCTGCCCATCTGGTAATTCATAACTCTTCTCTAGTGAAGAAGAAGAGGCTGCAGTGACCATTTCTTGGTCAAAATCCAGAGCCACATAGGAAAGCTTCTCTTTGATGTCACGGACTATTTCCCTCTCAGCAGTAGTGGTGAATGAGTAGCCACGCTCTGTCATGATTTTCATAAGGTAATCTGTTAGGTCTCTTCCAGCTAGATCTAGGCGCAGGATAGCATGAGGAAGCGCATAGCCTTCATAAATAGGTACTGTATGGGTGACCCCATCTCCAGAATCCAGCACAATTCCTGTTGTACGTCCAGATGCATAAAGAGAAAGTACAGCCTGGATGGAGACATACATGGCTGGGGTGTTGAAGGTCTCAAACATAATCTGGGTCATTTTCTCTCGGTTGGCTTTGGGATTCAGAGGAGCCTCAGTCAGTAGGACAGGATGCTCTTCAGGGGCCACCCGAAGTTCATTGTAGAAGGTATGGTGCCATATCTTCTCCATATCATCCCAGTTGGTAACAATACCATGCTCAATGGGGTACTTCAGTGTGAGGATACCTCTCTTGCTTTGAGCTTCGTCTCCAACATAGCTGTCTTTCTGACCCATCCCTACCATAATACCCTGCAAGGGAAAGCAGAAGGTCAGAGATGTTTGAATATAGATTTGGGGATCCCTATTCCTTGTGTTCTTGTTACAAACACTATTACAAATACTGATAAAGGTTTAGCATAAAATTAAATACTAACATTGGTCAGTGGAAATGAGTGACCAGTACATTGCTTGTGTTAAAACTGCGGTAGGCATGTTTCTACCAGTTTAATGAGAAAAATTAATTATGTAAACCTAAACAGAGTTTAAAAAGGCGTTTTTTGCTCCAGTTTCCTGAATCCCACATCTTATTAGTCATCTTGCCTATCAAGGGTGGGCCATATCCCTTCCACTTTGGTGTCAGGTCCACCCAGTCAATAACAGCAGAACAGTCGAATGAGAGGAGAATTGGAGGCAATGCCAACATTCACACTGCCTTGTGCTCAGCCATGTTAATCCTGGGCCCCACCAAAAATAAAAATAAAAAATCAGCCCTGGCTATGCCACTCTTGCCTATGTTTTTTTTATTTATTAGCCTCTTAACTGGGGAAGCCGAGTTAACTCATACTCCGGTTGCCATTAAGCAAATGGGAAATCCGAGTTAACTTGGCTTCTCATTCCACCCAGGGAAGCAAGCGATGGCTTCTCATTCTACCCTTGCAGCGATGGCTCAGCACCGATCACCTCCGACATGGTCTGAGCTCTAAGAACAAACAGTTCTGTGTTTTCCAGGACCTTCATATATTGACTTGCAGGTGGACTTACAGATGTTTCTGTCGGTGAAGAAACACCCGCGGTGTCTGTCAGAATTCAAAGAGTGATCGCTGATGCCGGAGGTGATTGGTGATCACTGATCACCTCTGGCATCAACGATCACTCTGAATTCTGACAGACACTGCGGGTCCGGAAAAGAGCAGCAAACCCTCCCGCTAAAACCAGAGCAGCTCAACTGTGTCTATGTGCTGATGAGCTGCTACTGTTCTGGTGGGAAGGTACACCATTGTGGGGGTCCACGGCGGTGATTACCTTCCCACTAGAACAGTAGCAGCTCAGCTACACAGAGGTGAGCTGCTCTGGTTTTAGCGGGAAGGTGTGTTGCTGTTTTTCAGACCTAGGGTGTATGTCAGACTTCAGAGAGATTGTTGATGCTGAAGGTGATCAGTGCTACCCCGATCAACTCCGTCATCAGCCATCGCTCTTTGAACTCTAACAGTCACCACAGCTGTTTCTTCACCAACAGAAATGTATGCAATTTCCCCTGCAAGTCAATATGAAGGTCTTTGAAAACACAGAACTATTTGTTCTTAGAGCTCAGACCATGCCGAAGGTTGATCGGTGCTGAGCCATCGCTACAGGGGCAGTAAATTTCCCAGGCAGCGGTTTGCTGGGTGCCATGCATTTTCCCCATTTAAGGAGTTAATTTAGTAGGCTTATCAACAACTAAAAACTAGAAATCAATGTCTTTCATTTATGAAGAGGAGTTGGGAAGACCACGAGCTCCATAAAATTAGACATATAATAAAGTTATTGGAATTTTGAATATGATGTATAGGAGGAGGTAAGGGCCTGTGCAGCTTGGACTCTTACAGATTCAATAGTGAGAAACCCAACCAACTGGGCAAAATTTTAACCTCCTCCATAAACATTTGTCTCCCCGTGCCCTGTGTTGAGAGGAGTCTTGGACAATCAGCTAAATCCAAGACCTTCTTGGAAATGCTCCCTGCATGCAACGGGGGGAATAGGAAAAATTATTTTTGCAAATAACGTTTAACTAAGGGTGAAAACTGATGCAGAAATGGTGATTTAGGAAATCTGAAGAATGGGGCTGCACCTGGGAGGATAAGGATCTTAAACAGAACGCATAGTTCCCATTTATCCAGGAAAGGTAGTATAGATCTTGGCCATTATGGCAAGTCCTTAGATTAGTATTTAAACCAATAATGGGGGAAGGTTCAAATTGGCCCACAGAGAAAACTAGATGAGGTAACAAGGCAAGCCCTGAAGGGATATCCCCCACTTCCCCCTAAATAAAACAATGAAAGAGGAGAGGGAGCTAGAATATTTAAATGCAAAATAAAAAAAGAACAAAAAGTTATAGCATCATGGTAGAAAGTTGTATGTGCAATAGCTCAAAGTCTTGTTAACAAAATCACCGGCCTAGAGGGCATCATGCAGTAGAATAGCCAAGCTACTATTCCAGTGTGGTTCTATGCTTGGAAAAGATCTGGGCATGTACTAATCAGTCCAGTAATCTGATTGGATGAATGCCTCCTGGTTCTTTATAACTGCATCCTGTTATCTGTAGGACACCTCTGATTGCTATCCTCTCCATCTTTTTTTCTCCCAAATCCCTCACATCACCATACATTACACACACATACACACTCATCAATCTCCCTCAATAAACACACACTTTCTATTTTGCTGTTTATACGCAGTAGGTGGGTCATAGAGGCAATGACCCCCACTAATATTTTGCCCAACATAGCATCAGCAGCTAGAGAGCTTGGAAGTAGAACTGGAAATTGGTTTGTTTGGCCCCTCCAACCAAAAAGATGTTCTGCCACCCCTGCAACTGTTGGGTATTTTCTATTGGGTCACTTAAGGAAGACCCCAGAAAATTTGGTACAAGTAACCATCGTTATGTTGCAGATGACAGGGCTAATGAAGATTAAGATTAAGATCATCACCTTACGCCTTGGATGAATCACAGACCAGTTGTTCATGGATAAAAAGTTGGAGGCATGAAGGAAGACTGTATTAAAGATGACGTGTTTGTCCTCCTTTTATAGAGAATCTATCATATTTTGATATAATACTTTTTCATGCATTCAGCATGTTTCAGTGAATGTCGTGATGGAGGGAAACTCCAGTCCTTGAGTGCTGCAAGCCAGTTGCGTTTTCTGGATATCCACAATAAATATGTTTGCGATGGTATATTTAGGGCTCTGCATTGATTCAAAATGTTTTTTCTGTGCACAGGCGCTGAAGTTGATTAAAGTGATATTTTTTAAGTTGCAACTGAAAGCAATCTGATTTTCATTCTGTACTGCAAATCATGGTATTACCTCTTATAGATCACTACAATATTTTATATTGGAGCCTTCCAGACTATGGGGTATGTTTACTAAAATCCCGTTAGGTGCGGGACCCGTTAGTGTGCAGGAAGCCCATAAAAGGAGTGGGCGTGTCAGCAAACCGGGAGTAATAATGCGTTAATGTGCGCGGTGCCCTAATGTGCGCCGCGCACATTAGCGCATGAGAAACGCGCACGGGAAGCATAAGCAGGTGCGCTGATGTGTAAGCAGAGGAGCAGAGCCACAGTACGATGGTTAAGACACTGACAAATGGTGCAGGGATCATGGGTTCAATCCCCCACTGTGCCCAATGAATAAGGCTGGCTGAGGCATTACCTATTATGGGTAAGATTGCTTTAGGAGGCATTTTATTTATATTTTAATTACTTCTACTAGCAAACGCACTCTCAAAGCGTGTTAACATAAGGCGCCCCATAAGGCACATTTTAAAGTGCACTGTCCGCCAAGGCACCCTACAATGTTGCTGAAAGGGTGGCCAAAGGGCGGCATATAGGGCCCAATGAGGCACGGCAAGGCTACTGTGATGACAGCACTGCACATGTTAAGGTGTGGTAAGCTGACATAGGTGTGCTGACATACAAACAGCAACAGCAGTGTAGCACAATGGTTAAAACACTGACTGATAGTGCAGGGGTCATGGGTTCAATCCCCCACTGTGCCCAATGAATAAGGCTGGCTGAGGCATTACCTATTATGGGGAATATTGCTTTAGGAGGCATTTTATTTTTTATATTAATTAGTGCTGCCAGCAAACACACCCTCAAAGTATGGTAACATAAGGTGCTGCATAAGGCGCCTCCTAAGGTACCCCAGAGGGCACATTTTTAAGTGCACTGTCCACCAAGGCACCCTATAATGTTGTCCATAGGAAGCCTTAGAAGGTGCTGTATGGGGCGCCCTATGAGGCACCGAAAGGTTACAGTACTGCTTGTGCTGGCAGCACTGCGCATGTGCACGCATGGAAACCTGAAGTAGGTGCGCTGACCTGCAAACATTGCAACAGAGGTATAGCACAATGGTTAATACATGGATTGCTGAACCAGGGGTCATGAGTTCAATCCCCCACTGGGGTCAATGATTACCTGTCTCAGGCATTACACTTTATTATACAGCAGTGCTGAGTGAGGCATAGTGCTTTTAATGTACATCAGTGCTGTGTGAGGCATATGTCTTCTTACGTTACAACAGTGTTACCTGAGGCAGTCTCATTTCTACGTTACAGCAGTGCTGCCAGGAGAAACACCCTCACAGTGCTGTAATCTTCCGGTGCCCCATAAGGCACCTTATAAGGCACCTGAAGGTCACAGCACTGTGAGGGTGTTTCTGCTGGCCATACTACTTGAAAGTACACACAAACTGGCCCAGACAGCCCCCCATGTACCCTGTAAAATACCTATCCCCAAGTTATAATGCCCTGTTCAATGTATGTCCAGTTTGTGCAATGTAAACCGCAATGGTGCAGAATAGCGCAGTATATGGGGGAATATAAATAATTAAGGTAAATAAAATACATAAACCCACTGTGGATTTGAACCACCAACCTCTAGCTCCACAGGCAGTGCAGTCACCAGTGGACTACAGCTCTATAAATGTAAAGAGATGTCTGGCTGGCTACAAAATAACATCTGCAGACTGTGTGCTGCGGTTACCAGGGTAGGGTTAGTCCTCTCGCACCCATGATGCACTGCACATGCAAAGCAGCAGTCTACAGGTGATCTGCAGATGGGGTATGCACCCCCACAGCACCTAGGCCTGGTAGGGGGAACTGACCGTGTGTGATACTGGCACAGAGTAGCTACACACCGTCACATTGTGCGGGTACTGTGCTCACTCTGAAGGTGCAGTGGGGCGGCCAGCACCTGGTCCACAGCACCTCCCATGGCAGAAATAGGCCATGCTGCAGGTCCCCAGCAGTGCTAGTGTGTGAGATAGGTAGTTCCTGCAGACACACCTTGGATACATCTGTATTTCCCAGTCAGGTATAGCCCTTATGGACCCATAGGCGGATTATGTACCACCACCCAACCCACCCCCTGGGGCTGAGGGTGGGAAACAGGGTCTCCCACCAACAGATCCACATTCTACCTCCCTGCAATGTTGGCAGTAGAGGGGACCATCAACCCCGGTCCTGCTGGGGAACAGACACCCTACAGGACAAGCAATACATATCTGTACCCACCCATAAAGCAACAGCAGACAGTAGGCCTTGAAATGCCAGCTGCCCCCCCACCACTATCTGACATTCACCAGCAATAGGCCGCCAGCCGCTGCACCCTGCAAGGTTTTCCAGCAAAACACATACTAGGTGCAGACAGTCTGCAAGCTAGTCCATAATGCATGTTTCTGGCAAAGATGCATGCACCCAGAACTGGGCTGCCAGCATACACGCCAAGCAGAGACGTCAGTGATTGGGCCCCAAAAGGGAACCCATAAATATCACCCAAGAGAAATACTACATAGCACTATGGGGGAACCTAGCCATGCCGTGGTCACTGCTCAGTCAGGGTGAGAGTGATCTCCCAACACGACATGCTGTGGCCACCCTGTCTGTGCAGGTGGTGCCCAGGCACTACAATGTCCCAGCCATTGCCCTATGCCCTGTGTAGATGCATCCTGGCCAGGCCACCCTGTCAGGGCTATACCCATGGTACCTTGCTCCTCATTATGCACATTGGCAGGCCAATACTGGCAACAGTGCTGGCAGTGTGGGCTGTAGAAGGTGTTTGCAGCCACCACACACTGGATAGACAGACACACACTCCGACACCTATGCCAGCATTGTGCTACCATAGAGGTGTTTGACAGCCCTGGCCACGACACTAGTCCTGGGCACAGTGCAGGCATGGCTATGGCACGCAATACTGTAGGAGCCACCCCCCAGGGTGGTAAACACTGTCAGACACAGGACCTGTATCACACTCCAAAGACATCTGAACGATTGCTATGATGCAGCTCACTCAGCAAATTGTGCTTAACGTAGGACTTGCTATCCACCATTACCCATGGCAAACTTTTGATAGATGTGTACCATATTCCCAGGTGTAGGGTGTCATTGCTAGGTTATGCAAGTGCTAGTATTCGGGGTAGGAAACAGGGCCCGAAGCCCTGCCTCTCCAGGTGGCCTTGGAAAATGGGGCCTGTGAGTGCAAGCGTGTCTGCCCCTGTTGTCTGCTGCGCTGGGGCAGAGGTTCCCAACTCCGGTCCTGGTGGGCCAAACACTGCTTGGGTTTTCATGATATCCATAATGAATATGCATGAGATACATCTGCATACCATGGGTGCGGTGCATGGAGATGCAGCAGAGACATATGTTTTGGAAACAGCATGGAACCTGAATGGTGCTTGGCACTCCAGGACTGCCTTTGGGGGACTCTGCTTTAGGTACTGCACATGTTTATGGTGTTTGTGCTCTATGGGGTAAAACATATGCATATGAGGCATTTTTTCTGTTCGCAGCAATACAGGTTCGGTCTTTACTACCATGTTGTCTTCATGGGTAAAATAAAAGGACTGGTTTGGCAGGAGCCACAGCGGGGATTTGAACCTGTGACCTTTGGCTCTTGGACACACTGTCTGTGTGCACTGTGCCACCGTGTTCCCACAGATATGGGGTGTTCATGACTGTACATCCGACAGGGCCTGTCTGTTGCAGTGGGCGGCACCCACCTACACAGGACTGTGCCTGGACTGCTGTGGGCAGCTGCCACTGCCCCCTCCACCACCAGTACTCCTCCACCACCATGCTGACATGGCCTTATATTGGAGACAGCATAAAACCTGAATGATTTGTGGCCCTCCAGGCCTGCTTTTGGGGGACTCTGCTCTAGGTAATGCGCATGTTTCTGATGTCTGTGCTCGGAGGGGTAAAATATAGGCGTTTGAACCATGCATATGTTCTCTTCAATAAAGGTTTGTCCTTACTATCACGGTTTAGTAACGGGTAAAATATGGGGACTGGACTTGAACTTGTGACCTTCTGCTCATGAACACACTGGCTGTGTTCACCGAGACAGTGCAGTCCCTGGAAATACCATGGTTGTTTGTCAGACAGAGCCTGTCTGTTGCAGTGCATGGCACCCACCTACACAGGGCTAGGCCATGGTCAGCTCTGGGCAGCTGCCACTGCCACCCTCCACCTCCAGTACCCCTGTGCCACCATGCTGACATGCCCTTCTGCTGGGGGTGCTGGTGGTGTTCAGTCTCAAGCCATCCAGTGTGCAGGTAGGCGGCTGCCTATGGTGCATGTTCTGGGGTAGGGGTACCTGCATAGGCGTCCACGCTTCCCCCCAACAGCGCCTGCCAATGTTCTGTGCCCTTGGGGGTACCTGCTGGGTACTATCCCTTGTGACACTGTGATAAACACTCTCATGCCCATGTTGGGCCCTCATCAGTTGCTGTCTGGCTGCTGTTCAGTTTCAGCATTCCTAAGTGCCATCTAGGCATCTGCCTAGTCCGCACTGTGCCCCAGCTGCACCACAGCATGTTCCGCCTGCAGCCCTCTGTATCCCCTTTCCCAGCATCTGTCCAGTTGCCCATTCCGACATGCCTGCCCTGCTGTTGTGGAACATGTGCATGCCATAGGTAACTTGTCCAAAGGAGAGGGAAACCCTGATCAGTGCTATTTCACTGTGGGATCAATCACCTTGTATGGGGACGGAGCGTAGACCCTTCCAAAATTCATATTTATTTTTTGGGGCTTTCTTGGGAATGTTTTTTGCTGTTTACCATTAATATCACTATTGCCCAGCTTTATTCTGATTTTTTTTAAATTTTGTTGGGGTCATTTTCACTGTTTATTTGCCCTTTTGTACCATGCACATGTATCACACTTATCACTTTTTGTAGGTTTCCCTGGTTTTGCTGTACATTGCTGACAGAAATGGTTTCTCTTCCCTTTAAATCGGCTCTACCGTGAGGTTTTCACTCGCGGTATTTTTTAACTCGGATTTCAGCCTCGCTCATGTGCGGGGAGCCTCTCCCCTCCCACTCTCCACCCATTGACCCCGTCTCTCTGCCCCTGGGGGGCCTTCCTCCGCTCTCCGGGAGCCTTTCCACGCCTTCATCGCACATTGGCGCGCCGCACACATGAGCGCCGCGCACATGTGCGGGCACATTTGGGCCCCGAAACGCATCCTTAGTGTGCACTAAGGTACCTTAGTGCACGCTAATGCACGCCACGCAAATGAGCGCAGTTTAGTAAACATACCCCTATGTGACTCGACCTATGCAGGTTGCTCAAATTGCAGTCGCTTGTTTGATATATGGAATAAAGAGAACAAAACGTATAAGGAAGCTGCATTGGCTTCTAATTAAGAATAGAACATATTTTAAGTGTCTCGGCTTAGTTTTTAATATATTAGTTCTTTCTACAACTCAGGAACATAAGCCATCAGGAAAACTATGCTCCAGCCAGCAAAAGCTGTTAATGGTTCCTACCTTTCCGATGGTCGAAAGCTTGCAGCGAGAGCTCGCATTTATTCAGTAATGGGGCCAAAATTGTGGAAAAAACTCTTGAGATTAGGATGAAAGGAATTTTTTTTTTTTTACATTTTAGGAAACAAGTGAAGGGCTACTTGCTCAGGAAAGCCTATGTATTATGAAAGGGACCCTATTCCAGAAGTAGGATTTTTTATGATATGTATCATGTCACTTAAAAATTATGATATATCTTGTAAATATATTCTATATCCTTTTAGAAATTGTATGCTGTATGAAATATACATTTTTAAATAAATACATGTATCTGCATACAATGGAGGCAGTAGATAGAAAAGTCTCTTATGCATATTTAGAGTGGAAACATTGAAAAGCCAACCACTTTAAGGTACCGAAAGATTAGAGTTGCCTACTCTGTCCCTAATAGTCCTTCTTGGCTTCGTTTCAGTTTCATTGAAATCTCTTGATTTTCCCAATCATAACGAGGCACGTTGCACGGAACCTAACAACAGAGCAAAGGGAACATTTTCTGGAGAACAAAATGCATAGCAGTGTTTCCAAAACCTGCCCTGGAGGACCCTCAGCCAATCAGATTTTCAGAATACTCATTCAACTCATGTGTTTAGACTGCTGTCTTCAGAGAACAACTGCTACAGGTAAGCAACTATTCTTCAGTGAAGTCCAGATAGGCAATATCTATTGCACCTCCCTGATCCACCACTTGGATCCCCTCATTAAAGAGCTCAATGAAGTCTGTCTGACACAATCTTCCCTTTGGGAACCCAAGTAATCTGTAATCTACTTGTTTCAAAATACTGCCCTCTTTTTCTTTAGAATTTTTTCCGTAGTTTTGCTCACTACTGATATTAGACTGCCGGGGCTGTGGCTGTCTGCTTCCTCTGTGTCTCCACTTTTGCCCACTTTCCTCTGGTCAACCTCTCCTGTCTTCAAGGGCAAGCTGAACTGGTCTGACTAGTCAGCCCTTCAGTTCATTTATTGTCACGGTCTGTACTTTCAGTCCCGGAGCCTTAGTCACTCACATTTGGGTAAATGCTTCAAGTACCTCCTTTTCTGTGATGAGTTTGTTATCATTTTGTAATCATCTCTACCTCTGTTTCATACCTTAGATATGTCCTCTTCCCCATCTACTGTCATATCTATGGCCAAAAAAGGAGTTCTCTCTATAAAGATGTTTTTTTAAAAGGAAATAAAATAATGTATGCAATGCAAGCCTTTGAGTCAGTCCTGACTCCTGGTGACCCAGAAGCTCCTGGGTTTTCTTGGCAGTGTCACCGGAAGTAGATTGCCAGGCCTTTCTTCTGAGGCAATGGAGGGTTAAGTGACTTGCCCAAGGTCACAAGGAGTGCTAGTGGGAATCAAACCCTGGTTGCTTGGTTAACCAAGCCAGTGCTCTAACCACTAGGCTACTCCTCCACTCCAATAACATATAGGTGTGCTTTATAATAAGAAAATGCTGTAAATGCGAGGGGTGGATGGGCACAACATGGGGAAATATTACTGCTGCATGTTTCATCTAAGGAACCTCTTATGTCACTTTCCAAACATGCAAATCAATTAGTACACATAAAAGGTACCCAGTATAATTTGCTTCGCAACCCTCTCCTGGAGCACACCTAAACATCTGGGTTTCAGGATTACCACAATGAATATGCATGAGATAGATTTGCACATTGAAGACTCATTATATACTGATCTCTCCTATGCATATTCGTTATGGTAACCCTGAAACTCAAATGGCTAGGTGTGTCTCCAGGAGAGGGTTGCGAAGCACTGTACTAGATGGAGAGTTGGTGCAAGCCCTATGCAAATCTTCAACCTTGTACCCGTACTTCCCATCTCAACTTATCTATTAGCAGTGGCTCCAGCACCCTTCTACTGGCAGTGGTGGTTCTGGGCCAGTGCTTCTTCCTTTGAAAATGGTGACTCCAGCAATGCATCTCTTTCCTTTCTCCCCTTACCCTACCAGGCAGCACACTTTTCCCTCTGCATCCCCGATATAATTTTCCCTGGTGAGCAGAGGAGAGATTCCCCTCCCCCTTCTTACTCTTATCCCTTACTACGCCAGTCCTCCAATTCTTCCTTCGCCAGTGTCTGCCCTCTTGCCTCATCTTTTCCCTTCCTCAGCATTTGCCCTCCTTCCTTTTCCAGGATCCATTCCTCTTGCCTTTCTCATTTCCCTATATCCATCCTCCCTGCCTCTCCCTAAGAATCTACCATTGTCTTTACTCCTCCTGCCCCTTCCTCTTTTTTCCCTTCTGCCCCTTCCTCTTTTTTCCCTTCTGCAGCATCCATCTACCCACTCTTGCTCTCCTCCTTCTCTTCCCTCCCTTAGGTGGACTGAGTGGTCGGGGCCTACGCCATTGCTTCATTGCCAGCAATGTTCAACGTTTCTTGGTCACGGTCAGCTCTTCCTTAAGCAGATCTCATTAGAAATGCTGGCCTGTGGCTATAAATTTTGAATGTGTTCACAGTGCAAGCATTAAGTAGGGCAATGGAGGGAGCCACTGTCCAGCCTCCTCCTGCTCCATCTGGCCAGCTCCTTCACTTCTTCAGCTGACAGGATCTGAGAAGCTCCACTTGCGACATTGCTCTACCCTCTCTTTAGCTGGTGGGGCTTCGGGATCCCTGTCAGCCATGCTGCTCTGCCCAGTGGCTCCTCATCTTTGGCTGGCTGGGTCCCAGTGCAGCATTTTTTGCCATCACCCAAATTCTGTCACTCTAGGCAACTGCGTATTTCCTCTAGTGCAGGGATTCTCAACCCATTCCTTGACACACACCTAAGCCAGTCAGGTTTTCAGGATAACTATAATGAATATGCATGAGATAGATTTGCGTGCACTGCCTTCATCGCTATCATGCATATTCATTGCGGTTATCGTGAAACACAGATTGGATAGGTGTGTCCTGAGGACTAGGTTGAGAATCCCTGCTCTAGTAGTTAAAACGGGCTTTGTTCCGATGCCTAGCAGGTTGAGTTGGCAGATCAGAGGTCCATCACCTACAGCCTTTATCTGACTGCTCCACTGCAATCTCTTATACAGTAATCCAGGGAATGGCAACCCCCCTCCCTCCTTAAAAACCCTACTGCATGCCTCTAACTAATTCAACTGCAACACTGTGCAAGAGCCCCCTCCAGAGTCCTTGCCTTTCAGGGAGGAGGTATAGAGACGGGCAAAGCAGCAGCTACCTCAGTGAAAATGGAGAGGCGGGACACCGGAAAGAGAGGACGAGAAGACAGGAAAAACTTGCCAGTCAGTCTCACTGTATCGACCATCTCTTTTTAGTCATTAGCTACTGTACTGTCAACATCAACAAAACAAAAAACATCAAGGTAGCAGTGTGCAGCAGCTACGCACCTACCATGAACTGAAAAGCACTCCACACAAAAACATGTCTGTGTGCCAGCCATGTGGGTAACTATTGGCTGCACAGCTATCCACCCTGCTGAAATGAAAAGGGACCGACTGGATGGGATTTTCTATTTTAATACAGAGCAGGATATTAGGCATTCTGACTATGTCCCTGGCCTGGAGCACTGCCTGAAACAGTGTGTTACCTGGTGTCGGGGTCTTCCCACAATGGAAGGGAAGACTGCTCTAGGGGCATCATCGCCGGCAAACCCTGCTTTGCACATCCCTGAGCCGTTATCCACCACCAAGGCTGCGATTTCATCATCCCCCATTGGCACAGCCTTACACTAAGCAGGCAGCAGCAGAGGAGAACCTGCAGGAGAGGGGGAAGACAGGGGAAGGGTGAGGGTTACGGCAATGCCGCAGACAGAATTTAGAATAAGTCCAATTTCAACATATGCTTCAGGTACAGTTCCTTACCTTGAAGGGACAGGCAGAGAAAAGCTGGCTCCTAGTCAAGGATTTTTCTGCTACTTTGCTGTGTCTGGGTAGACTGCAGTTTCTATATCGCTTGTGCTCTCCCCCCCACCCCCCCCTCTCTGCCACACTCACCCGCTATGCTGTAATCGTTTAACCCTTTGCATGCCTGGACACAGTTGCTAATATGGTGGTACTCTACCCTGAGCAGAGCAAACGGCTGAAAGACAGAGACTTGGAGAACATTAGCAGAGTGCAGCCGGCTCCGAAGGACAGCATTTGTACAGCAGAAGGGATCCTTCACATTAACAAACCACTGGAGACACGGCTGACCAGTATTCAGGTGTATCAGGAGTGCATGGGATACAGTGATGGTCACAAAAAATGTGGTATTTTAGAAGAATAAATGCAGCTCAGCATTAAGGTATATTAGCAGAGTGCAGGGGATACTGCAGGTCAGAAATATGGTAAACCAAACAGCTATTGTGGTCACGTTAAGGAGTGTAAATATCAAAAGGACATAGAGCTCACCCCAATTAAAACAAAAATAGTCCCATCTTTAGCAAAAATACAAACAAATGGTTGTTTCAAGGAACCGCAATGGTGGAAACACAAAAGTGGTCAGCAAGGTCTCAGCTTTCATTGGGCAATGGCAAAAACTAACTAGACATGAGTCCAGCTGAATGCCACTTTAACTTCAGCCCGTTAACATCAACGACCTGCCGCCACCACCTTCCACTCATGCACTTCTTACATCAACAGCATAAACATGCTGACATCCAGTCCCACTAAACGCCAGTCAGAATGGCCCCCATAGTGAATACTGGGCTCAGTGAGGTTTATCTGCTTAGAAGGTCCTGCTGAATTTCGGGACCTAAGTTTTTGCTACTCTTAAATTTTCCTATGTCTGAATACTCAACAGATTTACTGAAATAAAAGTTTGATTCGCTCAGTAACGACTAATTTAAACCAATTGGCTTCTAAACTAGAACTTTTTTCCTGAGTGTCAGCCAACCCTGACTGTAAGGGAGAAACACATGGAGAGTGTGAAGAGAGTGTGTAGGAAGCTAGGGCCATGTAAAAAGGTCTCACCCCCTCCTTTCCAGACCTAGGAGAAAGAACGGAGATCTCTTCCCTTCCATACACACACACACACACACACAAACATACATACATATTGCCCCTGGAGCTGCCCTGCACCCAGTCCCAAGGACCTGCTACAAACCCATGCCCAATTCTGGATTAAGGGGTTAGGGGGCAGTTCCACAGGGGGCCCATCATCAGTGAGAAGATCACAGATAGAACCTCTGTGAGACTGTGGTTCTCCTCCCCAGCAGTTTCCCCTCCCATCCTGGAATAAGGAATGAATTAATTACACTTTGATAACTCTAAACAAAGGCAAAAGGGAGGTAAACCGCAGAGTGGCAGATGCAGCTCTAAACAAAGGCATAGAGAGGTTAACCTAGACAGAGTGGAATATACTACCCTGGTCACCTTACTGGACAGACTAGGTTGGCAATGCTGACTTTTATCTGCCATCATTTACTATGTTATTAGGCTAGAAGCAGCAGCTGGCCTTGTTGGTGCTTCCAGGCTCCGGAACCCAGCCTAGCTCCTGAGATACCCCATTTGCTTCAGTTCACTCAGTACATGAGCTGTCCATGCATCAGGAGGTTTAGTCTCCACTGGGAGCAGCTTGTCCCAACCAAGAGCCCAAACAGGTAGAGCACTGGATATTCCTTACAAGGAGGACCGAGGGAGCCAGAAATGACCACCAGCCATAATACAGCAGGATTTCCAGCAGTAGCATGTGGTAGTGTTTGCAGAGGTGACGAGGGTCAGTGGCAATGGGGTTGCTGCTGCTGTACTAGTTCCATTCCCCCCCCCTTAAGCTTTTACTCTGCATTTGTCTTTAAATCAGCATTTACCATAGCTATTGCTTTATGGACCTAACACTGAAGAGCATCTGCGTGTCAACATGCAAGTATTTTTAAATTTTTATGAGATCTTCATGACTCAGTTCAGTCTTGCCAAACAAAAGATTCTCATGCCCCTTTCATCCTGTTAGCACACATTGAGGTGATTTTATGAGGGAGTGGGTAATTTTAGGCATTAAGAATACACCTAACTGGAGGTTCTTTTAGTCATCAATGTGCCTATGCAACCATATCCGTGCATTAATAACCTCCTATAAGATACCAACCAGCATAAAAGTGCACTCATTGCTTGATGGTGCCCACTTTACCGCAGGGTCTACGCACAGGCAGAGTTTAGGTAGAGCTTACAAGTGACGGCACACATTATATTTTCTGACAGGCATTTCCACTCGTTCTAGTGCTGAAGTAAATGCCCACACCTAATCTTAAGGGGTGATTCCTGACAGGCTAATATTTTATAAAGACAGGTAGACACCTGATTGTTTTTATAAAATAGGTTTAACTGAGGTGCCTTAAACGGCACCTTAATGATCCCTCCCTTATAAAATTACCCTTGTTAAGGCTAATTTTGCATAGGTCATCGAGGTAGGAAAAGGGACATCCAATTTTAGACATTCACAGTAATTAAGTATTTTACTAAAGGCTTCATAAATGTGGAGCCTTTTGTAAAATAATTACAAGGGTGCAGGAAAACATACATGAAAGTCCCAGCACGTACAATGGGAGCACCTAAAAAGCGTGTTGAAGAAAAGAGCAGGCGTCGCCTGAGACTCTGCATGTATTTGTGGTGGATTTAGCAACCTACACCTTCGTGACGCCACTCACATGCCTAAGTGCTGAAATTTACAAAACTGGACATCCCTGGGGAGCCAAGATGATGCTTACAAGCGTCTTGGAGCAGGTGTAAATGACAACATCCAGATTTTTTAAAAATATGCATGTCATGTCATCGCAAAACTGAGAGCCATACAGACTTTTCAGGCCTGACCACACCACAACACCCCCCAATGGAAATAGTGTGTATAACTGCAGTACGGATAAGCATGTGTAGGCATTTGCATGTGCACACCCACTATTGCATGTGCATACAAGAATTCCAGCAGGAATCAGTCTTCACATATGGGTGACATCGGTACCAATGCAGCCCACGTGGAAACACTTGCCAGCATCCAATTGGACAGCCTTTGGGAGCAATCCACTGCACCAGCGCATCTGCCTTTCCAATTCCTGTCATCAGTTGAGTTTGTAGCTAAGACCGAGGAAAAAGGAAAATACCCTACAACTCCTAGGGGAGGAGGGCGGGTTGTAAAGACTGATTCCTGATGTTCCGGGAGATCACCTGTTACAGGTGAGTAACAACGCTATCTCTAGAAACCAGCAGGAATGCAGCCTTCACATATGGGACTGGAAAAGGGTAGCCCTGGTATTTCCAAGGCTAAAGGTTAGAGGCAAGAGTGTGGATACAATGTGGCCCTGTTGGACTCGACTACAGTCAACTAGACCACTTCTAATGGAAGTCTGGTTCCAGAAAGAAGTCTGGGACGGAGGGTAGGAGTTTCATTTAAGTCCCAAAAAGATGCTGGAGTACAGCCTGGCCAAAGACAGCATCCCGACGGGAGTCCCTGTCTAGGCAGTATTGTGCAGCCAAGGTATGAATAGAGGACCAGGTAGCTGCCCTACAGATCTCATCAATGGAGAAAGAATGGAGGTTGGGAACTGAGGTCGACATGGCTCACATGTTGTGAGCGGGGACATGACCCTAGAGGGAGAGTCCCACCTGCACATAGGTAAAAGAAATGCAGTCCGCTATCCACTTGGATAGGGTACACTTTGTCACTGGAAGGCCAAGGTGACTTGGATCAAAGAAAATAAATAGCTGTGAGGATTTCCTGTGAGTTTTGGTTCTATCCAAGTAGAAATCAAACGCTTGTTTACAATCTAGAGTGTGTAGGGCTGTTTGTGTCTGAGAGGTACGTGGTCTCGGGAAAAAGACTGGTAAGATTACGGATGGACTAGTTCAGGTGAACGGCTGAAACCACTTTTGGAAGGAAGTGTGGATGGGTACAGAGGACCACTTTGTCATGATGGAATAGAGGGGTATGTTTACTAAAGTTTCTTAACGTGCGCGCCGCGTTAGTCTGCAGGATGCCATATAAGGAGTGGGCGGTCCGGTCAAATATAGCAAAACGGGATTAGCGTGCGCGCTCTTGTGCACCGCGTGCTCTTGTGCGCCGCGCACATTAGCGCACGAGTAACGCGCGCGGGAAGCATTAGCAGGCGCGCTGATGTGCAAACAGAGGAACAGGGCTGCAGTACAATGATGAAGACACTGACAGATGGTGCAGGGGTCATGGGTTCAATCCCCCACTGTGCCCAATGAATAAGGCTGGCTGAGGCACTACCATTTATGTGTAATAATGAATTATGAGGCATTTTAATTACTGCTGCTAGGAAACGCACGCTCTCAAAGCGCTGTAACATAAGGTGCTGCATAAGGCACCCCATAAGGTACCCCAGAGGGCACATTTTAAAGTGCACTGTCCGCCACGGCACCCTACAATGTTGCTTAAAGGGTGGCCTATAGGGCACCATATAGGGTGCCCTATGAGGCACGGCAAGGTCATAGCACTGTTTTTGATGGCAGCACTGTGCATTTAAACGCATGGAAATCTTAAGTAGGTGCGCTGACATGCAAGGAGGAACAACAGTGTAGCACAATGGTTAAGGCACTGAATGATGATACAGGGGTCATGAGTTTGATCCCCAGTGTGCCTAATACTTAAGGCTGGCTGAGCCATCAGCTTTGACATGTAAGTATTGTGTCCTGCCGCACTTTATTTGTATTTTATTAATTGCTGCCAGCAAACACAGCCTCACGTGCCGTAACCTAAGGTGCCGCATAAGGCACCCTATAAGGCACTCCATAGGGCACATTATAAAGTGCACTGTCCGCCACGGCACCCTATAATGTCCCCTATAGGGAACCCTATCAGTCGCTCCATAGGATACTGTATAGTGCACCTTATATGGACGGTAACCATAAGGTGCCCTACAGGGCGCCCTATAAAGCGGCCTCTGAGGCACCTTATGGGTACAGTACACTGAGGGTGTTTTTGCTGGCAGCACTAATGTACATTAAAAATAGATAATGCTTTGGACAGCCCTATCAAATAACCCCACTGTGGGTTTGAACCCATGACCTCTGGCCCCACTGGTAGTGAAGTAACCAGTGGGCTACAGCTCTATAGCTGCTAGCAAGCACCTGGCTGGCTGCAGAAGGACTGCAAGTCACCACACAAACAGTCTGCTGTGGTCACCAGGATAGGGTTAACCCACCCTTACCCATGATGCACTGCACATGCAAATCAGCAATCTACAGATGATCACAAGATGGGGTATGCACCCCCACAGCACCTCGGCCTGGTAGGGGGAACTGACCGTGTGTGGTACTGGCACAGAGTAGCTACATACCATCACATTGTGCAGGTACTGCACTCACCCTGAGGGTGAGGTGGGGCGCCCAGCACCAGGTCCACAGCAGAGATAGGCCATGCTGCAGGTCCCCAGCAGTGCTAATGTGTGTGATAGGTAGTTTCTGCAGACACACCTTGGATATATCTGTATGTCTCAGTCAGGTGTAGCCCCTATGGACCCCTAGGAGGATTATGTACCACCACCCTCCTCCTCCAAGGCTGAGGTTGGTAAACTGGGTCTTTCATCATCAGATCCACATTCTACCTCCCTGCAATGGTGGCAGTAGAGGGGACCATCAACCCCAGTCCTGCTGGGGAACAGACACCCTACAGGACAGTCAATGTAGCTCTGCACACATCCATAACACAATAGCAGACAGACATTAGGCCCGGATATGCTAAGTTGCACCCCACCACTATCTGATATTCTCCTGCAGCAAGCCTTCAGCCACTGCACCCTGCAAGGCGCTCCATCAAGACACATACAAGCTGCAGACAGTCTGCTAGCTAGTCCATAGTGCATGTTCCTGGTGGAAATGCGTGCACCCAGAACTGGGATGTCAGCATACACAACAAGCAGATAAGTCAGTGACTGGTCCCCAAAAGGAAACCCATAAATATCACATGGGAGAAATACTATATAGCACTATGGGGGTGCCTAGCCATGCTGTGGTCACTTCAGAGTCAGGGTGAAAGTGATCTCCCAGCAGGACATGCTGTGGCCACCCTGTCTATACAGGTGGTGGCTGGGCACTACAATGTCCCAGCCAATGCCCTATGCCCTGTGCAGATGCATCCTGGCCAGGCCACCCTGTCCGGGCTATACCCATGGTACCTTGCTCCTCATTATGCACATTGGCAGGCCAATACTGGCAACAGTGCTGGCAGTGTGGGCTGTGGAGGGTGTTTTCAGCCACCACACACTGGATAGACAGACACACACTCCCACACCTATGCCAGCATTGTGCTACTATAGAGGAGTTTAGCAGCCTGGCCACCACACCAGTCCTGGGCACAGTGCAGGCATGGATATGGTACGCAGTACTGTTGGGGGTCACTCCCCAGGGTGGTAAACACTGTCAGAGACCAGACCTGAAGCACACTCCACAGACATCAGAAAGGTTGCTATGATGGAGCTCAATGAGCAAACTGTGCTTAACGTAGGAATTGCTATCTGCCAGTAATCATAGCAAACGTTTGATAGCTGTGTACCATATTCCCAGGTGTAGGGTGGCATTGCTAAGGTATGCAAGTGCTAGTATTGGGAGATGCACGCAGGGCCCAATGTCCTGCCTCTCCAGGAGGCATTGGCTAATGGAGCCTGTGGGTGTGGGTGTGGGTGTGTCTGCCCCTGTTGGCTGCTGCTTTACGGGAAAGGTTCCCAACTCCAGTCCTGGTGTGCCAAACACTGTTCGGGTTTTCAGGCTGTCCCTCATGAATATGCATGAGATACATCTGCATACCATGGGGGTGGTGCATAGATATGTAGCACAGGCATCTTTATTAGAGGCAGCATGGAACCTGAATGGTGTTTGGCCCTCCAGGACTGCATTTGGGAGACTCTGCTCTAGGTAATGCGCCTGTTTATGGTGTCTTTGCTCTGTAGGGTAAAATGTAGGTGTTTTGGGCATGTTTACGTCATCTGCACTAAACGTTCTGTCTGTATTAGCACGTTGTAGTAGTGGGTAAAATATGGGGACTGGGTTGGCAGGCACCATAGCTGGGGCTTGAACCTGTGACCTTCTGCCTTCAAACACACTGGTTGTGTGCACTGCATGTTGCCACAGAGACAGTGCATTCCCTGATGATACCATGACTGTTTGTCCGGCAGGGCCTGTCTGTTGCAGTGCATGGCACCCACCTACACAGGACTAGGCCATGGTCTGCTCTGGGCAGCTGCCACTGCCCCCTCCACCACCAGTACCCCTCCACCACCATGCTGACATGGCCTTCTATTGGAGACAGCATTAAACCTGAATGATTTGTGGCCCTCCAGGACTGCATTTGGGGGACTCTGCTCTAGGTAATGCGCATGTTTCTGGTGTCTGTGCTCGGTGGGGTACAATATAGGCGTTTGAACCATGCGTATGTTCTCTGCAATAAAGGTTTGTCCTTACTATCACGGTTTAGTAGCGGGTAAAATATGTGGACTGGATTGGCAGTAGTCCCAGCTGGGACTTGAACTTGTGACCTTCTGCTCCTGAACACACTGGCTGTGTTCACCGCACCACACTGTGCTCACAGAGACAGTGCAGTCCCTGGAGATACCATGGGTGTTTGTCAGACAGAGCCTGTCTGTTGCAGTGCATGGCACCCACCTACACAGGGCTAGGCCATGGTTGGCTCTGGGCAGCTGCCACTGCCCCCCTCCACCACCAGTACCCCTCTGCCACCATGCTGACATGCCCTTCTGCTGGTGCTGGTGGTATGCAGTCTCAAGCCATCCAGTGTACAGGTAGGCGGCTGCCTATGGTGCTTGTTCTGGGGTAGGGGTGCCTGCATAGGCGTCCATGCTTCCCCCCAACACCGCCTGCCAATGTTCTGTGCCCTTGGGGGTACCTGCTGGGTACTATCCCCTGTGACACTGTGATAAACACTCTCGTGCCCATGTTGGGCCCTCATCAGTTGCTGTCTGGCTGCTGTTCAGTTTCAGCATTCCTAAGTGCCATCTAGGCATCTGCCTAGTCCGCACTGTGCCCCAGCTGCACCACAGCATGTGCCGCCTGCAGCCCTCTGTATCCCCTTTCCCAGCATCTGTCCAGTTGCCCATTCCGACATGCCCGCCCTGCTGTTGTGGAACATGTGCATGCCATAGGTAACCTGTCCAATGGAGAGGGAAACCCTGATCTGTGCTATTTCACTGTGGGATCATTCACCTTGTATGGGGACGGAGCGTAGACCCTTCCAAAATTCATATTTATTTTTTGGGGCTTTCTTGGGAGTGTGTTTTGATGTTTCCCATTACTATCACTATTGCCCAGCTTGATTATGATTTTTTTTTATTTTTTTGGGGTCCTTTTCAATGTTTATTTGTACTTTTGTTCTGTGCACATGTATCACACTTATCACTTTTTTGTAGGTTTCCTTGGTTTTGCTGTACATTGCTGACAGAAATGGTTTCTCTTCCCTTTAAATCGGCTCTAACGCAAGGTTTTCACTTGCATTATTTTTGGCCTCGAATTTCACCTCGTTAGTGTGCGGGGAGCCTCTCCCCTCCCACTCTCCACCCATTGACCCCTTCTCTCCGCCCCTGGGGAGCCTTCCTCCGCCCTCCGGGAGCCTTTCCCCACCTTCAGCGCTCGTTTGCGCCGCTGTGTGCGTGAGCATGCACTAGAGCGCATTTTTGCCCCGTAAAGCGTCATTAGCTTGCGCTACGGTACCTTAGCATGCACTAATTGCGTGGCACGCACGTTAAGAAAGTTTAGTAAACATACCCCAGAGTGTATGAAGAATCCACCACTAAAGCTTGCAGTTCATTGATGCAGCAAGCTGAGGTCAAAGCGATGAGGAAAATTGCCTTCCATGTGAGAAACCTGAATGAAATCGGTGGCTAAAGGCTCAAAGGGAGGCTTTAATAGTTGTGCTAGAACCACAATGAGGTCCCAGGCCACCAGTGGTGTTTTGTTAGGTGGTTTGGACAGCAGGAGACCCCACATAAATCGTTGCACCAAGGGGTGCGAAGAAATGGGCTTCGTGTCCAATTCCCACTAGCACTCCTTGTGGCCTTGGGCAAGTTGCTTAACTCTCCGTTGCCTCAGAAAAATCCAAATTATAGATGTCAAAGTTTAAGTTACAATGTAAACCCTACAGAATTCATATGCATATCACCACGCAAAAGATATGAGAGATTTGAAAAGGATAGTTTCTTAAAAAATGTATAAGAAGTCATAACCAATTGGAATGACACCATATCTAATGCTGCCACCATTAAATCACTGCATTCAATCAACACTAGAAAACAAATGGCAGCATGGTATAACCAAGAACTAAAGGAGATAAAAATCTCTCCGCGCAAAATTGAGCCTTCGATCTCAATATATGACAGTACTACAAAAAGAAAGAATACTACTCTAACATCCTCTCAAAATCACTCAACCACCCTAGAGAACTATTCAATATTGTAAAATCTCTTACCAATAACACCATAAATAAAGACACTACCATAGATCCTCAAATTTTGGCCAATTACTATAAAGAAAAAAATAGAACATCAAGATTTAGACCTAACCTCCCTACCCACAACATATTCCACACCTAACTACTTCTGGTCAACTTTCTCACAGACCAGGAAGGATACACTCAGTAATATAATAACTGAAATAAACACAACTACTTCCAACCTTGATCCATGTCTAGTTAGCTGGATAAAAGCCACAAAATCAGAGCTTTCTCCTATCATCCTTCCCATCATTAACTTCTCCCTACAACAAGGCCACATGCCTTCCTCCCTAAAACATGCCATAATATGCCCCATCCTTAAAAACACCTCTTTGGATAGAAACAGCCTTACTTCATACAGATCTATAATCAAGCCTCCTCTTCATGGCTAAACTAATAGAAAAAAATAGTCCAAATTCAGCTCCAAGATCACATCGATATCCATGCACCCCTTGATGAACATCAATACGGCTTCCGCTCACACCCTGGCGTTGAAACACTCCTATCTGTCCTGTTTGACAAACTAATATATGGCATAGACAACCCCAAACATGCATTTATCCTTATATTTTTAGAAATCACCGCAGCATTTGACAGCATAAACCACTCCATTATGCTCTCCTGACTATAGCAAATAGGTATTAAAGACAAAGGGGCTTGTTTACAAAGCCGCGGTAGTGGTTTCCGCTCGTTATCGGAGCCGCGGCCCCATTGATTTCAATGGGGCCACGGCTGCGATCGCGATCGCGAACCACTACCGCTGCTTTCTAAACAAGCCCCAAAGTGCTCCAATGGAGTCGTTAGTGGGATGGGAACAGCTGGGGGATGTAGAACAACAGTGGGCAAAACTGAAAGGGGGTATTTTAAAGGCAACCAACCTTTTTGTTAAAATGGTAAATAAAGGCAAAAGGAACAGGAGACCGCTATGGTTTTCGAAGGAAGTAGCTGAAAAAGTGAAGAAAAAGAGGGAGGCCTTCATGAAATACAAGAGATCACAGAGAAAGGAAGACAGGCATCTGTATTTGGAAAAACTTAGAGAAGCTAGCAAAGTAGTCAAGAAGGCAAAGATTCAAAAGGAGGAGGAAATAGCCAATGCAATAAAATGGGGAGATAAGACATTTTTCAGATATATTAGTGAGAAGAGGAAAGGCAAAAGTGGTATTGTCAGACTCAAGGGTACAGGGGGGGAATATGTAGAAGCTGATAAGGATAAAGCGGAATTGCTTAACAAATATTTTTGTTCTGTGTTCACAGATGAAGAACCAGGAGCAGGACCTCAGAAAACACCCACAAATAAGAACAGAAGCGAGGGACATCTTGAACAATTTTCAGAAGACTGTGTTCGTGAGAAACTAGCTCAACTTAAAGTAGACAAAGCGATGGGACCGGATGGGATACACCCTAGAATACTGAGGGAACTTGGGGACATTCTAGCAACTCCACTGACTGACCTTTTCAATGCCTCGTTGGAGTCGGGAGTGGTGCCAAAGGACTGGAGAGAGGCTCATGTGGTGCCTTTACACAAAAGCGGAAGTAAGGATGTGGTTGAAAACTACAGGCCGGTTAGTTTAACTTCAGTGGTGAGTAAATTAATGGAAACGCTGTTGAAAGAGAAAATAGTGAGGTTTCTGGAGTCCAGCGGATTACAGGATCCGAGGCAGCATGGATTCACCAGAGGCAGGTCTTGTCAGACAAATCTGATTGATTTCTTTGACTGGGTGACCAGGGAGTTGGACCGAGGGAGAGCTCTAGATGTGGTGTATTTAGATTTCAGTAAAGCCTTTGACACTGTTCCTCACAGGCGACTTATAAACAAACTGAGCACCCTAGGGATGGACCCTAAAGTTACTGCTTGGGTTAGAAATTGGTTGGGTGGGAGGCGACAAAGAGTACAAGTAAATGGAGCTCACTCTGAGGAGAAGGATGTTACCAGTGGTGTGCCCCAGGGATCTGTCCTTGGTCCGATTCTTTTTAACATCTTTGTTAGTGATATAGCGGAAGGGCTGTCTGGTAAGGTTTGCCTCTTTGCGGATGATACCAAAATCTGCAATAAAGTAGACACCAGGAAGGTGTAGATAACATGAGGAGGGATCTAGCTAAGCTTGAAGAATGGTCTAGAATTTGGCAGCTGGGATTTAATGTTAAAAAATGTAAGGTCATGCATTTGGGCTGCAGCAATCCAAGGGAGCAATACAGCATAGGAGGTGAAGTACTTTTGTCCACTAAAGAAGAGCGGGACCTAGGCGTAGTTGTGTCCGATGATCTTAAAGTAGCTAAACAGGTAGAAAAGGCGACGGCAAAAGCTAGAAGGATGCTTGGGTGCATACGGATAGGAATGGCTAGCAGAAAAAAGGAGGTGATAATGCCTCTGTATAAGTCTTTGGTGCGACCTCATTTGGAGTATGGTGTGCAATTCTGGAGACCGCACCTTCAAAAGGATGTGAACAGGATGGAGTCGGTGCAGAGGGTTGCTACTAAGATGATTAGTAGTCTTCATTATAAAGCATATGAGGACAGACTTAAGGATCTTAATATGTACACCTTAGAAGAAAGGCGGGATAGAGGTGATATGATTGAGATGTTTAAATACCTCCGTGGCATAAATGTTCAGGGAGAGAGCCTCTTTCAATTGAAAGCAAGTTCTGCGACGAGGGGACATGGGATGAGGGTGAAGGGAGATAGATTCAGGAGTGATATGCGGAAATATTTCTTTACGGAAAGAGTAGTGGATCCGTGGAATAGTCTCCCAGTGGAGGTGGTAGAGATGAGGACAGTAACTGAATTCAAAAAAAGCATGGGACCAACACAGAGGATCTCTAAAGGTAAAAAGTGGACTGTTGTAGTTGTTGTTATGGAAGGACAGACTAGATGGGCCTTGTGGTCTTTTTCTGTCATCATGTTTCTATGTTTCTATGTTTCAATGGTTTAAATCATATCTCTCTGAAAGAACACCAGGTTAAATCCGAACATACATCCAAACCATATAATTAAGAACAAGGCCTAAACTACGGATCCGCCTTATCTGCCCTTCTGTTCAATATCGATCTCTAGCCCATTTGCATGATCTTCAAAAAATCCAAGGTAAACTACCACATATACGTGGACGATATAATGTTATATCTACCAATCCCATTCTGCAACAAATAATAGACTGCTTCACTGAAGTAGCAGAATGGCTTAATAATCATAATCTTATGATCAACTTCAGAAAAATTGAAGCCATTTACATACCGTAACTAGAAATCAAAGTTTTACCCCTCTGAATTTTATCAGAGTTCACGATGCAGATATTTTAGTAAAGAACGAAGTAGAATACCTCAGGGTAATCCTAGACCAGATACTAAACATGTCAACACACATAAAACAAACAGCAACAAAAAATCTTCTACAAATTCAAAATGATAAAACTACTATGTCCTCTTCTACCCATCCATGATTTTAGATCACTCCTCCAACAATCATCACACCTCACTTTGATTTCTGCAATAGCATTCTCTAAGGTTCATCTAAACAAACCATAAGACAGCTCCAAAAGGCACAAAATGTTGCAGCATGGATTGCATGGAACGCAAACATATCAGAACACATCACCTCCATATTGTAAAAGAACATAAGATATGCCATACTGGGTCGGACCAAGATCCATCAAGCCCAGTATCCTGTTTCGAACAGTGGCCAATCTAGGTCACAAGTACCTAGCAGTTTCCCCAAAAGACACAGGTTCCTCATGGGTCAAGCAGTGATATCCTGAGTCCCTTTTAATAACAGTTTATGGACCTTTCCTCCAGGAACTTGTCCAAACCTTTTTTAAACCCAGATACACTAACAGCTTTTACTACATCCTCCGGTAACAAATTCCAGAGTTTGCTTACACATTGAGTGAAAAAATATTTTCTCTTATTAGTCTTAAATAGGTTACCCTGTAGCTTCATTGAATGCCCCTTAGTCTTTCTATATTCTGATGATGTAAACAATCGATCTACGTTTACCCGTTCCACTCCGTTCATTAATTTATAGACTTCTATCATATCTCCCCTCAGCCGTCTCTTTTCCAGGTTAATGAGCCCTAACCTTTTTAGCCTCTCTTCATAAGGGTATCCTTCAATCCCCTTTACCATTCTGGTGGCTCTTTTCTGCACCTTTTCTAATAACGCTATATCCTTTTTAAGATATGGCGACTAGAATTGCACACAATATTCAAGGTGCAATCTCACCATGGAACGATATAGAGGCATTATAATATATTTTGTTTTATTTTCCATTCCTTTCCTTATGATACCTAGCATTCTATTTGCTCTCTTGGCTGCCGCTGCACACTGAGCCGAGGGTTTTAACATGTTATCCACAATGACGCCTAAATCTTTTTCCTGGGTGGTGGTTCCTAATGTGGAACCTTGCATCGTGTAACCATAGTTTGGGTTGTTCTTTCCTAGGTGCATAACTTTGCACTTGTCCACATTAAATTTCATCTGCCATTTGGATGCCCAGTCTTCCAATTTATCAAGATCCTCTTGCAATTTTCCACAATCCTCATGGGTTTTAACAACTTTAAATAGATTTTGGTATCATCCGTAAAGAGGCAAATCTTTTCCCGACAGCCATTTCGCAATATCACTAACAAAAATGATAAAAGGAATCAGACCCAGGACAGATCCCTTCAGCACACCACTGGTAACACAATCTCTTCATAGCTCACACCCAGCACCCCTCTACGACTACTACTACTACTAATCCTTTGTATAGCACTACAAGGCATACACAGTGCTGTACAGAGACATGCAAGAGACAGCCCTGCTCATCAGAGCTTACAATCTAGTCAAGACAGAGAACACAACAACTGGAGACTAGGATGCATCTAGGGCAGTGATGGCTAACCTTTTTGAGCCCGAGTGCCCAAACTGCCGCACAAAACCAAAGAATTTCCTCAAAGTGCCAGCACGTCAATTTGCATAAATATTTGCATAATGCTAACATACACTAACTTTTAGTAAACATGTCTCTTAATGAGTGTATGGATAAAGACAGACTAAAAGATTTCTACATTACTATAATCCAGTGCCAACCGCCAGGCACATTAGGAACCACTACAAACGCTGCCCATTTAGAACCAATAGCAAACCCGCCGTATCCTAACAGCACTACCAGGACTCACAAAGCACCACACCATACCTATCAAAAGGCAACACTGCAAATATTAAACCAATACATTTCAGACAATAACAATACATGACCTACTGGGGAAAGAGAACAAGTGGCAATGTCAAAAAGGAATTACATAAACAGAATACCTCAGCTCAGTTACACAGTTGCAATTGCTCCAGCCACTTTCTTCTGGTTTCTTCATGTTTTCTGCTAACTCTCCATCATCTGCTGTCCTTTTGTCCTTTCTTCTCTCTTCTAGTTTTTTTTTCCATTCTCTCTCTCTACATCCGCTTTAACATACTAATCTTTCTCCTTTTGCTCTTTCCTCATTCCTATTTCATCCACTCAAATTTTACCCCTCCATCCTCAATCCCCACTTACTCTCCCAATACCCGGCCAATTGTAGATTTTTTATCCCTCCCACACAAAATATTTTTCCCCTCTCCATTTTACTCTCCCAGCCCATCCCATTCTAATCCTCCCCAACATCAGCTCCCTTCTAGTTCCAGCCTCACCCAGCATCCATTCCCTTCTAGTCCCTGCATCAGCCCATTTCCAGTCCTAGCCCCCATCAGCCATTTCCAGTCCTAGCAACCCCCCAACCCAATACCAGTCCTAGCCCCCCCCATCAACCCACTTCCAGTCCTAAAACCCCCATCACCCCATTTTCAGTTTAAGCCCCCCCTATAACCCATTACCAGTCCTAACCCCCATCACCCCATTTCCAGACAGCCCCCAACAGCCCACAGCCCAGTAGCAGTCCTACCCCCCAGCCCATTAGCAGTCCTCCACCCCCCCCGCCCCGCCCATTAGCAGTCCTAACCCCCCCAGCCCATTAGCAGTCCTACCCCGCCCGCCCGCCCCCCCTCCTGCCCATTAGCAGTCCTAACCCCCCCTCCCTCCCTGCCCATTAGCAGTCCTAAACCCCCCCTCCCTCCCTCCCCGCCCATTAGCAGTCCTAACCCCCCCCTCCCTCCCTCCCTCCCTGCCCATTAGCAGTCCTAACCCCCCCTCCCTCCCTCCTGCCCATTAGCAGTCCTAACCCCCCCCCCTCCCTCCCTGCCCATTAGCAGTCCCTAACCCCCCCTCCCTCCCTCCTCCCTGCCCATTCCCTCCCTCCCTGCCCATTAGCAGTCCTAACCCCCCCCCTCCCTCCCTCCCTCCCTGCCCATTAGCAGTCCTAACCCCCCCCCTCCCTCCCTCCCTCCCCATTAGCAGTCCTAACCCCCCCCCTCCCTCCCTCCCTCCCTGCCCATTAGCAGTCCTAACCCCCCCTCCCTCCCTCCCTCCCTGCCCATTAGCAGTCCTAACCCCCCCTCCCTCCCTGCCCATTAGCAGTCCTAACCCCCCCTCCCTCCCTCCCTCCCTGCCCATTAGCAGTCCTAACCCCCCCCTCCCTCCCTGCCCATTAGCAGTCCTAACCCCCCCCTCCCTCCCTCCCTGCCCATTAGCAGTCCTAACCCCCCCTCCTCCCTCCCTGCCCATTAGCAGTCCTAACCCCCCCCCTCCCTCCCTCCCTCCTGCCCATTAGCAGTCCTAACCCCCCCTCCCTCCCTCCCTGCCCATTAGCAGTCCTAACCCCCCTCCCTCCCTCCCTGCCCATTAGCAGTCCTAACCCCCCCCCCTCCCTCCCTGCCCATTAGCAGTCCTAACCCCCCCTCCCTCCCTGCCCATTAGCAGTCCTAACCCCCCCTCCCTCCCTCCCTGCCCATTAGCAGTCCTAACCCCCCCTCCCTCCCTCCCTGCCCATTAGCAGTCCTAACCCCCTCCCTCCCTGCCCATTAGCAGTCCTAACCCCCCCCTCCCCCTCCCTGCCCATTAGCAGTCCTAACCCCCCTACTCCCTGCCCATTAGCAGTCCTAACCCCCCCCTCCCTCCTCCCTGCCCATTAGCAGTCCTAACCCCCCCTCCTCCCTGCCCATTAGCAGTCCTAACCCCCCCTCCTCCTCCCTGCCCATTAGCAGTCCTAACCCCCCCCCTCCCCCCTGCCCATTAGCAGTCCTAACCCCCCCCCCCTGCCCATTAGCAGTCCTAACCCCCCCTGGCAGATTGCAATGTCCCGCGGGGCCCCCTCCGCCCGATTGCAATGTCCCGCGGGGCCCCCTCCGCCCGCTAAGCCCCTCTGCAAGGGCTTTCAGATTCGCGAGGGAGAGCATCTCCCTCGCGTCTCTGTTAAGCACGCAGGGGCTAATGGGAAATTTCCCATCAGTCCCTCGCGTCTAAAGGGGCTGATGGGAAATTTCCCATTAGCCCCTGCGGGCTTAACAGAGACGCGAGGGAGACGCTCTCCCTCGCGAATCTGAAAGCTCTTGCAGAGGGGCTTAGCGGGCGGAGGGACCTTGCCGCGTCCGCGGCAGCAGTCAGAGCCAGATTTTTATTTTTCTGCGGACCTTCCCGCGTGCCAGCTGCAAGGCCTTCGCGTGCCACAGCTGGCACGCGTGCCATAGGTTCGCCATCGCTGATCTAGGGGAATGGTAGGGAAACACATAGTTGGAGAGTAGGAGACTAAGCAGATCAAGATCCAAAGGCAGCCTTGAAGAGGTGAATTTTTAGCCTGGATTTAGAAAGGGCCAGAGATGGATCCTGACATACTGACTCAAGTAGTTTTTTCCAAGCATAAGGAACATCAAGGTGTAAAGATCAAAATCTGGGATTGGCAGTGGAAGAGAAGGGCACAGATAGAATGATCTGCCAGAAGAGCAGAGTTCCCAAGGAGGGATTTAGGGAGAGATATGAGAGGAAAAATAGCGAGGCGTGGCAGAGTGGATGCACTTATAGGTCAGTTGGAGAAGTTTGAACTGGATATGGAAACAGATAGGGAGCCAATAAAGCAACTTGAGAAGAGGGGTTATAGGAGTATAGCAAGACTGGTGGAAGATTAGCCATGCAGCTGAAATTTGAACAGATTTTAGGGGAGAGAGATGATTCAGAGGGAGACCAGCAAGGAGGAGGTTGCAATAAGATGGGAGGTGATTAAAGAGTGGATAAGGTCTTAGTGGTGTGTTCAGAAAGTATTTCTTTATTTATTTATTTACATTCTCTTATATACTGTGCTATTCTGCATCGGTGCGGTTTACATTGAACAAACTGAAATTACATTGAACAGAGCATTATAACTTGGAGATAACTATTTTACAGGGAACATGGGCAAGTAAGGGGCAAATTTTGCTGATTTAGTAGAGACTGATTATTGGCTACCAAAATGGTCAATGGTCTTTGTCATATGGCATATTAGGACAGACTTAAATTTCTCAATATGTATATTTTGAAAGAAAGGTGGGAGAGGGGAGATATGATAGAGACATTTAAGTACCTCCATGCATAAATGCATGGAAGCTTTCAATTGAAAGAAAGCTCTGCAATGAGGGGGCATAGGATGAAAGTGAAAGTGGACGGACTCAGGAGTAATTTTCAGAACTATTTCTTTACAGAAAGAGTGGTAGATGCATGGAATAGCCTCCCAGTGGAAGTGATAGAGACACAAACTATATCTGAATTCAAGAAAGCATGGGAGAGACACAGAGGATCTCCAAAGTTAATAAAGGGACTGTAACACTTAGTAGATGATATGGAAGGGCAGACTGTCTAGGCCGTATGGTCTTTATACTGAAAACTAGAAAAAAAATGATGGCAGATAAAGGATGCATGGTTTCTTCCAAACAAAGTCTATTTACTTGATGGAAATGACAAAGAACAATGAGCAAATTGCAGAGTGGGAGATCAAGATGACATTTGATGCATTAGTGCAGTAAAGGCTAGATTTACGAAAAAGCACTATTGCACACGAACACACATTAGCATGCTCTTTTTTCAACAGGTCCCATTTTATGCAACAAAACCAGTTTATTACTAATGTGTGGAAACAGTCGCACACTTCAGTAAAGCTAGTCCTAAGGTTGTTCCCAGTTCTGATTCTCTTTTCATTGCTTTAAATTTGTTTCCTGCTCATCGTCTGTGATGCAGAAGACGAAGGGTAGACCTAGAATATACCCTTCCATCTCTAGAACTCCACTAGTGACTTGGCCATAGGACTGTACCAAGCTAGAAATGCATCCTGTGCAACTAACTAATCTGCTGCCCCCTCCCACCCCCCCACCCCCATCCCCACCCTAGCCATATGCAGTAACTCACTCTTTTTGAACTACATGGAAGTCCAGTGATGGTATCGGTGTCCTTTCTGAACTTGCGTCCTGTGCGACCGCACCTCTCTCACACCCCTTGGTATGGCCCTGCTTGGCCAATTGATTGTTTATCTTTATGTTTATCTTTATTCAAGGTATTTGATAGACTGCCCTTTACCGAGGTATTAAGGCGGTGTACAATACAACAGGCTGCTGGAAAACAAAAAGGGAAAGGAACGCCAAAAAATGATAGGAAAGAAGTGGGAGAAAAGGAGGAAGGATAGAGCAGGACAGGTACCAGCACAGACAGCAAAAAAGAGATGAGGGAGAGTGGGCGAAATGGGGGATGGTGGGGTGGGGGCAGGTAGGGGCTGAATGGCTAGAGTAAAGGGAGTCCCTTGGGGACAGTTTGCAGCAATAACTTTGGAGAGGTCCTTGGGAGGGTCTGCTACATGAGAATTCAGTGACAGGGCCTCAGATGGCATATCATGAGCCTCAGGGAACGTGAATTGTCCGACTGCCAGCTAGAAGGCCTGCCGCACACACTTGTCTGTTTCCCAAGTTGCTCTAGGCATGAGTTCTACAAGAGGAAGAAATGAATCAAGAGTGGAGGGTCCCGAGAATTTTAAAATAAGTAAGTGAAAAATCTGAAGGAGGAAGCAAAGGATTCCTCAATGTTTAGAGCTTAGGCTGGTGTACCAGCTGTGGCTGCTGAGACAGATTCTAGGTAATAGCAGGAAGGAGTCTCTACAGAGATCATACTGGCTCCTTAATCACCGCAGGAGAACATCTAACCTGATATGTTTGCAAACATCAATTAAGTTCATAGACCCAATGTATATACATCTCATCTGGATTCAATGAGGATAGCCTGAAGGCTAGACAGAGATCCCCAAATCCAGATTAAGGTAATTATTTTAGAAGTCCTGTTCATGCTGTGGATGTCCAAAAATGAGCACTCAGACATCCAAAGTATGGAGACATACCTGGAGCCATTTTCGAAAGCAGTTTCAAAGACATCCCTGGCGTGAGAATATCCAAGTCAGAATGGGGATGTGGTGTGGGTGTCTGGGACATTCCCCAGAACTTGGATGTCCTCGCCTGATCTCAGAAACACCTTGCACATCCCAAGCCGCGTCACAGTGTATGCCTGCTCCAAGCACGCATAGACATCGGAAAAATGCTCGTTTTGACAGCCAAACATCCAGATGGTGTGGAGAAAGAGGTATACTCATATCCACTATCTTTTCCATGTTGGCAGTGAACACTGGCAATGAATGGGGACTCTTCATCTTGCCATGACAATGGATATCCCCATTTGCAAAATAGCACGAGCTAGACATTCCCACTCCAAGTTTTTGTAGCGGGGACAGGTTTCTAAAATCAATTTGAAACAGACATCCGCAGTGTTTTCCTGCATGTTTTGTCCTGAACATCTCAGATTGTACTTGGACGCCCTTGCTAAACTGCCACTTACAGTATGCTATGTATTGGGAAATCACATCACCTTAAGTTAGGGCAGGGATTTATTTATTTTATTTTATTTAAACAGTTTTGTATACCACCTTATCCTTCCATCAAAGTGGTCAACAAGACATTGGGAGGCATACATTCAAACAGGAGGAGATACGATTCACATACATAAAAAGCTATCTACTTATAGGTCTAAATGGGGATGGGCGGTTGGGGCTAAGTGGTGAGGGTAGCTAGTGGGCCACTTGGGCGGTATCTAGTGCTTGGCAACTTAAGGTGGTTGCTCATAGGCCTCGGTGAAGAGATGGGTCTAGAGAGCTTTGCGGAAGTCCTTGGTATCATTTAGGGTCCTTAAGTCCATGGGGAGGGAGTTCCATAATGCAGGCGCCAGTAGCGAGGGAGCTCTCTTAGATGTTACTTGCTTAGTCTTGTGATAACCTGTGGGTAAGGTGATGCTGTTGTCATTGATGGTTCTTCTAGGCCTGGTTATTACATCCTGGAGCACATCTGCAGAGGGATGCACAAATGGACCTGATTTTCAGAGCAGCTATCTTTGTTTCTTAAACTCAATGTATGAAAATATATCTAAATGAATATTCTTGTGGTTATTCTGAAAACCAGAGCTGTTTGCTGCTATCGAAGCCCAGAGTTGTACATGCCTGAGTCAGGGATTCCAGATGATTTCAGGTTAAGGGAGGTCAGAACCGGTCCTAGATTTGCCTCAGTGCATGTCTAGACTTCTAGCTCTGATATCAGAAACTAAGGATCTGCAGGGAAAAAAAAATCAGTTTGTTTTTGTATCTGTTCTAGACTTTTCCTTAATTTTGGAACTTTTTTGTTTCATTTCATACATTTATATGAAGTATCCTAATGGCAGCACACTGGCTTAGTAATCAAGAGAACAGGGTTCAATTCCCACTAGCTCGACTTGGGGAAAGCCCATTAACCCTCCATTACCTTGGAAGAAAGACCTGGCAATTTATCTCTGGTCACATGGCCAAGAAAACCCAGGAGCTGCTGGGTTGCATTGACGCAAAGGCACACATTGCATTGTTTTGTGTTAAATTTTTCAACATGTACTAGAACTTTTAGGAGTGGAGGAGTAGCCTAGTGGTTAGAACACTGGCTTGGTAACTAAGCAACCAGGGTTCAATTCCCACTAGCATGCCTTGGGTAAGTCACTTAACCCTCCATTGCCTCGGAAGAAAGGCCTGCCAATCTACTTCCAGTGACACTGCCAAGAAAACCCAGGAGCTTCTGGGTCACCAGGAGTCAGGACTGACTCTAAGGTACACATTGCATTTGCACTAGAACTTTTTAGCATACATGAATTGACTTCCCATGTGTTAATTCATTTTAAATCAATTTTGCATGCATTAAATTTAAGGCACATTAACAAACCTAATGCATGCTAATGAATGCACATCTTTATCTGAAAGGAAAATATACCAAGACTGTAACTCCACAAATGCAATGGGACAAAACCTGGACTGGCTCTGCTAGTTCCCTCAGACCCAGAGTTTTCTTTGCCCCTTCTACAAGCGCAAGGAGAATATAGAAGGCAAATCTCTGGCTGCAGAAAGCGCCCTACATGCCCAAAACATCTGTCTACTGACTGGCATATAAGAATGAACCTTCAGTAAAATAAATGCCCAGGAGGACTTTGCAACAGCTGTTGCTTGCCCCAACTCCTCCAGATAATCTAAACATGAAGGCAACTCTTTGTGCTGCCAGAGCTCAACACAACCCAAGTAAAGCAAAAGAACTCTCCACAAAAAGAACTGGAAGCTTAATTTAGTCATAATTAACAACCAACCAGGTTGGGGAGAGTTCCAAGTTGAGGCGGTCCTAAATGAAACAGTTTTGATGTTTGCCAAAGCATTGAGGGATAAATGAGCTGTCTACACAACCCGCACACAATAATGAACCCCTTTCATTTTTTAAATTAATTGAATAGAGTGAGGAGCCACTCTTCTCCTACATTCCAATTAGAGAATGCACAATACACCTTTTTACAGTTGTAGGCTAAAATGAAATCACTCCGTTTCAGAGAGAAACATAATACTTATACCTGCATCTGTTTATGAGAAAAAACCTTTTGATGGCAAAAGAGTACACTCCTTCCCTGACCCACTGGTGGTTGACCCTTCATCATACACTGGTCCTGGAAAAGATTCTTTGCAGCAGTGCCCCTCCATAGGATTGTCCTAACTTTCTGAAGGTCTGGGCTTGATACTTGGGGGTATGTTTACTAAACTGCGGTAATGTCATTCACGTTAGGTTCCGCGGTAAAGGTACAGATGCCCATATAAAGGCATGGGCGGTGCATCATTACAGCAAGCCATATCAGCCAACGCATGTTACAAACTAACGCGCATTACAAGGCGCTTCATAAGGCGTCTTATAAGGCGCCTTGTAAGGTGCCTAGTAAGGTGCCTTATAAGTAAGGTGCCTGATAAGGTGCCTTGTGAGATGCCTTATAAGGTGCCTTGTTAGGTGCCTTATAAGGTGCCCTGGTTAGGTGCCTTATAAGGTGCCTTATAAGGTGCCCTATAAGGTGCCTTGTTAGGTGCCTTATAAGATGCCTTGTTAGGTGCCCTATAAGGTGCCTTTTAAGGTGCCTCATAAGACGCTTTGTAAGGTGCCCTAAACAGTAGGGCTCCTTAGGCTAAGTGCCGTATTAGGCACCCCTGGACAAGGCACCTTGGAGGGCACCCTGGGTTACGGAACCATAGGTTAAGGTGGCCTAACAAGGTTATGGTGCCCTAGGTTAGCATGGTCTAAGGGCTGCAAGGTGCTTCAGGATGACATGCATGACCCACAGAGACAGATGTAGCCCTAACACTAGATAGAGCACTCAGGAAAGGCAATGAACAGGTGAGTGAAGGAGGTAGAGCTGGGAGCCGCTGGACCTGCCATATCTGAGGGCATCCCATGTGGCTGCCAGTACTGATGACAAACATGGTGGGGGCAACTGTACCACAGCACAGGGTGTTGGCAATGTAAAGTACTGGAAAGACAGTTGGTGGCAGACGATTGGAATACATGTCCCCCAGTGGAGGCGGAGGTGGCAGGATAATTACAATGATGGGTGGACAGAGGAGTGATGGTGCCATGCAGATCAGGCACAGGTGAGGCAAGCAAGAAGAGGCGCAATGCAGGAAAGGATAGCAGTGCAGGACATTGGGTGACAGCCTGCACAGGCAGACAGGACTCTACACAGCTGACAGACACAGATAGACAGACCGAGGGAATGTTGGCAATTGTGGCAAGGGTATTATGGGCTGGCAGCACAAATCTGCAAATATATGACTGTTACAGGCATGCACACTATTTGAGTAGGACAGGCATGAGAGGAGGGAACAATGAGGAATTGAACCCATGAACACTGCCGAGAATGGCATCGTATTAACCGGTAGGCTATACCTCCGTGGCATATGCACAGTAATGGCTGGGTACAGAAGGACTGTAGGTCAACTGCACAAACTGTCTGCTCTGAGTGCCAGGATAGGGTAACCCCACCAGTACCCATGAAGCAATGCACATGCTGAATAGCTGTCTACAGCTGATCAGCAAATGGGGTCTGCACCTCTCTGGTACCTCAGCTTGGAAAGACGAATTGACAGTGTGTGATACTGGCACAGAGTAGCTACAGACCATGCCATTGTGTAGATTCTGTGTTCTCCCTGAGGGATAGGATGAGTGCCAGCATTAGGTCCGCAGTACATGTGGTGCTAGAGATAGGCCCTGCTGTACATCCCCATCACTACCAGTGTGTGACAGGTGTTCTTTGAAGTGCAGCTGAAGGTAATTCGGTGTCCATCTTTATCCTGCCATCACATGTGGTCCTCTGGGACCAGACACCACCCAGATTAGTGTGTACCCCGTGTTTGGGTCTGGCTGACATGGGCACCTATTATCAGGGCAGAGGGGTTTCTAGACCTGCATGAGGTGTGTGTAGCAGTGCCTTTATAAGGTCAAGGTGGTATATACATACCCCAAAGGGCCCACATCACCCTTTTTGTAGGCAAGGGACAGGTGCCCCAACTCCAGTGAAGCAACCTCTATCCTGCTAGTATAAGACAGCCATCCAGGGCTGGTGGGCCAGAGCCATACCTGTGACTGGGGCAGTGGCAGACTAGCAGCAATGTTGGGGTTGGATCTGGAACACCCCAACTGCCTCACAACACTGTCTGCCAGTCACCAGCAGAGTCAGACTGTACATTATAGGTGTTCCCACCATGCACAGTCTAACTGCAGACAGTCCACTAGCCAGTCCATAGTGCATGCTCACAGAGGAACTACGTGGACAAAGCAGGCATCTCAGTGATTGGGGCCCCAGCACTGGGAACACAAAAGTATCACTGGAGGCAGATAATGTATGTGAGAACCTAGACATTCCATGGTCACTGCTCAGTCAGAGTGAGTGCCCTCCCAGCATGCCATGCTGTGGCCACCCTGTCCATGCAGGCGGTGGTTGGGCACTACAGTGTCCCAGCCATTGCCCCTCACCCTGTGAAGATGCATCCTGGCCAATCCGCCCTGTCCGGGCCATACCCATGACACCTTGTTCCTCATTATGAACATATTCAGGCTAATGCTGGTAACAGTGGGACATTGTGGGCCCGGTGAGGTGCAGGCAGCCACAAAACAATGGACAGAAATACACACACATGCTCCTCAAAAGTTCCTTCAAATTTTTATGTCGCCGCCATACACAGCGTATTGACTTAGTTTCCAAACCTGGAATGCTGTGCAGTACATTGCTGTGGCGCTTCAAAATTTTCTTAAGCTGGCCGCTGAAGGGTGAGAACTTGGTTATCAAATTCACTGATACTTCTCCTGAGCTATCCTTAGGCTCATTCAGTGCCAACAGCAAATCACGACTTTTGAGTCCGGCAGCATTGCGCCCATTGGGAGAAGCGGAGGTTTCTAAACAAAAAGGTCATACTACATGCGGCCAATGTAACATCTGTCCAGTCTCGTTGGAACTAACAGAGTTTCAGTATCATGACACGACGTATGTTTTGAAGCGACAAACCACATGTGGGTCTAGTGGAGTAGTGTATGCGATTCAATGCCCCTGTGGGCTTCTGTACATAGGGAAAACTATACGCACTTTCAGAATTCGGATCAATGAACATCATAGCCGGCTCCGATGTAAAAAGATGGAAGCACCAATTGTGTCAGAGATTACAGATAAGCGTTTCGCTATGTTTTGGAATTTTCATCATTACATAAATGAGATCTAATTGGGGACGTTTACAGAGATTATCAATAAGCGTTTCACTATGTTTTTGGAATGTGCATTATTACATAAATGAGATCTAATTGTTTTGATAAGCTCGTTCAAGCATTTTTTGTAATATTTACTAAGGGAAGAATATTGGGTCCTTGATGCAACATAGGGGTTGAATAGCCATAGAGGCACAGTTCCTCCCAGGCTTTTTCCCTGATTAAGTCTGAGACCCATTTCCGAAGTTACTAAAGTACTTAGCTGTGGTTAGTGAGTGGAACAATATTTTTGTGAGTGTGGTTTACATTGTTCCAACAACCCATAGAATTTGGGTAAAACATAGGGACATGCTCTGCAGGAACCACAGCTGGGGCTTGAACCTGTGACCCTCTGCTTCTGGACACACTGGCTGGGTGTACTGCAGCACACTGTTACCACAGATGCATGGTGGTCCCTGGGGCTACTGGTACTTTTCCTCAGCCAGCCTTTTATGTTGCCCTGCACACCACGTACTGGTACAGGGCATGTCGTAGGTCCACTGCAGGCAGGTGCCACTGCCCCCTCCAGCACAGGCACACACCCCCCCTGCCATGCTGACATGGCCATATGCTGTCGGTGCTGGTAGTGCGCAGTCCCAGGCCATCCACTGTGTGGGTAGGTGGTCGCCTAGGTAGTGGGATCTGGGGCATGAGGCATACATGAGCATCCTCACATCCCCCCCTTCACCGCCTACCAATAGTCTGTCCCTTCCGCTTGGGGAAGGGTTGGCTGGGGAGATGTCAGGTCAGTGCCCTGGTAACTGTTAGCTTGGGTGGACCAGGTAGATGTAGGTGGATTGTGTTTGGCCTTTGTCAGCTGCTGTCATGCTGATTTCCGGTGTCTATGTTCCTATGTGCAACCTAAGCACCCGTCTAGTCCACCCTGTGCCCCAGCTGCCCCCGCTACATGTCCCGCCTTCAGTCCCCTATGCCCCACTTGTACCATCGCCATAGTGGCCTTTCATACTTGGGCACTATGCTGGTGCTAGAAATGGAGCACTACTATCACGTTTCTTGGGCTCCCTGTCTATGCTGTACATTGCTGACACTGAAATGGTTTCTCTCTCCTGCAAATGTGCATCTAACAGCAGGTTTTCATTCGCGGTAGGATTCAGCCCTTCAGTTCAGCGCGTTAGTGTGCAGGGAGCCTCTCCCCACCGACTCCCCGCCCATTGACCCCTTCCCCCGCCCTCTCTCCACCCTCTGCGGTGTTTACCGCGGCCGGGGACGTTAACGATCGTTAAGTAACATTAACGCGCGTTAACATTACATAACGCGCGTTAACATTACATAACGCGCGTTAACATTACATAACGCGCGTTAACATTACATAACGCGCGTTAACATTACATAACACATGTTAACGTTACATAATGTGCGGTCTGTAATGTTACCTCAGTTTAGTAAACATACCCCTTGGACTCTACCGCACAGAACTAGAAGTGTGGTGCTCAGTAATTGACTTACTGCTAATGCTCCTTGTAATTGAAGGAAAGATGTGGGGCTCAGGGTTGAGGATGATTGGGAATTGGGGTAAGGATGTGGGTGGGGGAGAAAGGTATTTATAAAAATGTAAAATGCTGTCGACCTGAAACTCATTTGATTCTTGGTCATGCGGCAGTTTTCTTGGTGTGTGTGTCTTTCCAGATTTTTTGTGGTTTTGTATGTTTAATAAAAAGAATTCTAAAAAATATATAGCACCTTATCTTTTTCCTTGTTAACATTTATTTCAAACAAGTTTGAAAGGGTAGGAACTATGTAGGTCAAAAGCAAAGTCAACTATATTCTTGGAGGTAATGATATGGATTTTGTACAAATGTCTGCAATGGCAGTACTACCAGAACTCATGGATAGATCAATTTTGCTTGGGGGAAAAGGAGCCGTTTCGTACTTCCCACAGATGGTACCAACATCAGTAAGAGGAATGGAAAAATAAGGGCAACCTGACCCCTAGCAGCAGTACTATGAGATTACTATTAGGGGTCACAGACATCATTTCAGAATCTGGAGCTGCAGGAGCGACTGGGGACTGCCCCTAGACACCAAGGATCCTGGTAAGAGCCAGTTATAGGATCGGAGGGAGGAGGGCATCTTGAAGGCGGCACCATCATGGGGGGTTCTTGCAGCTGGAAGGATTTGGATGCCACAGGGGGGAAGGGGATCAGAGGAATTGGGGGGAACTTCTGGCACTGCATAAAGGTGTGTGTGTAGATATCGGGGACAGCCATTTTAAAAAGCTGCTTCCAGAGGCGACTCAGGATAATCTGCTGCCTGAGGCGAGAAATGAGTTGGTGCTGCCCACCTCAGCAAAAATATAGGTGCCTCCACAGAGCTCTAGTCAGGGAACAGTGGATCTCCTCACTCATAATATAGGAAGTCAGCATCGGGCATCAGAGAGCAGTGGAAGCAAACAGCCCCGGGGCACCGAAGACTAAAGGTAAGCTCCGTGGGGTTGTTTGCGGCTATTGCCACTGCTGTTGGTCCTGAACAGGAAGGCAGTGGTGGCAATAGGTGCTTCCGGGAGGGGGGGGGGGCGCAAGGGACGAGGTTCACCTATGGTGCCTCATCTCTGCACCAGCCCTGCCAGGCTATATATATTTTTTAAACATTGCAATGATATTTATATGCAGCAAAAATTGTAGCAATTTAATTTTGAAGCCTGGAAATCTAATATAAAATATATCAGCTCCTGACATTGCATACTGGACCAGCACGGTATTTAATCTAAATATATAATATGCAAAAGACAAAGGAGATGCAAAGTGATCACACACCAAGGAGCAAACAGAAACAGCAAGAACCACGGTGTAGTTTATAACACGTAGTTAAAACTGTGCTGTGTGGTTCTTGCTTTTTCCTTTTGAATATATGTTCTGTATCCAAAGAAACCCCTCTCCGAACAATGGGTGCAAAGCAGAACTAGGACATTTCCCACAGAACTCAACATACCGAAAATAATTTCTGATTCTGGTTTCATCTCAGTAACAGCAATATAAACCCTCACCAGTACTGGGCATATTGCAATGTGATACAAAACATTACAAAAAATGACTCAGGACCTATAGAGAAAATCTACCCAACTGTAACAGCATCAACTTCCAAAACTCACAGAAGGGACATATCTAGAAAACAGCAACACCTTAAATATTGCAGTGAGCCCTAAAACATTCATATACTGTACCTGTTCAAAAATCCGAACAAGCTGGATTACTACTGATCCCTATATAGAAACTCTATTCTAACAGAACACCTGACCTCAGTCACACACTCAGAACAGATAGATCCCATCAACTAGGAAATGAATGCATATTCAGAGAAAGGGGACACCATAAATACTGCAATGGAACCTAGAACATCCATACTGCAATGGAACCTAGAACATCCATACTGGCCGTAGTCACACACTGAGAATGCAGACAGACTTTCATCAAGTACAGAATAAGTGACCACAAACTGAAACTAGAAATATATTGACAAACATTAAACTTAAATCCCAAGAAGCCACACTATGCATGCATCACAACACCAGAGAAATAGAAAGATGAATATAAAGAGAGCACATGGAAATTACAAAACTGATATATTGCAATTACTAAATTGAAAATAAAATATTTGTTTCTACCTTTGCTGTCTGGCTATTTTCTTCTTCTAATTGCCTTGGTCCCGGCGTCTAGTTTGTGTCCTCAACTCTCTCTTCCAAGAGTCTGCAATCCTTTTACTACTTCTCTCCCCTCCTATTTTATTTATTTATTTATTTATTTAACTATTTCTTTTATACCGCCCCTTCCAGAGATCAAGGGCGGTTTACATATAACAGGTTAACAGTCTTGTACACAGTTTGTATACATTTTACATAGAACAATAGAAATCAACTATTTACATTGAACAGTAAATATAAACTTTGTAAGTATTAAAGAAAAACAATAAGCAGAGACATCTTTTAAGTATTAAAGCAAGAACTTTGTAGGTATTAAAGCAAACCCATCAAACTTTTTACAAATGTATATTTACAGTGTGTTGTGTGTGTGTTGTGTGGGGCAGATATTGGTGTAGGTGTTGGAATTTAGTTCCTTTTTTTTTTGTCGTCTTTGGGGCGTGTGAGTGGGGGGGGGGCATGCTTGTGTTTACATTGTTTGGGTTAAGGGAGTTTGTGCATGTGTGAACAGGTTTGTTGTGGAGCTAGCTTTGGGGTAGTAGGGGACTTCGAAGTGTTCTGTGAACAGGTAGGTCTTTAATTCTTTTCTGAATTGGAAGAGGTCTCTTATGGTGCGAAGTTCAATAGGGAGGTCATTCCAGAGTATAGGAGCAGTGAATGAGAATGCTCTGGAGCTAGTGGTGTTCTTAGTTTTGCGGATGGTTTTTGGTATGATGAGCGAGTGGGCTGCGTTTTGTCTGAGGGTCCTTGTCGAAGTTGGAGATTGCAGTAATGTGGATAAGTGTGAGGGGGTTATGTCGTTTATGAGTTTATAGGTTGTTAGGATTATTTTATATTTAATTCGACTGTTTATAGGGAGCCAGTGGAGGTCTAGCAGTATAGGGGTTACGTGGTCTGTTAGGCGAGCTTTAGCAATCACTTTTGCACAGATGTTTTGTGCTCTTTGAAGAAGGTATGTGCTTTTTTGTTCCCCAACATTCATCTCCAACATTGAGCTTTTTGACTTTCTTTCATTTATATTTTCTCACTCAGATTTCACTCCTCTTCCATCTTATTGTCCAGTCTTTAATCCCCCACTTTTTACTGCATCTATCTATAGCTCCCCAACCTCAACCTTTCCTCCCATTTCCACCTCTCTACTTCCTCAACCACTTATTCCCCAGTCTTTCCTAACTCTCCCAACCAGCATCTTCGCCTCCTCTCACCCTTCCTGCCCAGCGTCTCCCCCATTTCTCTCCCCCAATCCAGTATCTTACTACTTGTAGTATGTCCCCTCCCTGCTCAGTATCTTCCCCCCTCCATGCCCAGTGTCTTTCCCCCTCTTTAATAAGCTTATCAGATATTTTGCAGGCAAATCAGGGACCCTTATCCAAAGTGGGGTTTGGGGGGTGGAAAGGACACCTTAGTTCCAAGTTTGAGAAACAAGGCATGAAAGAGGAAAGAGGAATCATTACCCTGTCGCCATCCCCCCCACCCCCCATCCTCCCATGACAGCAACATAACGTCCAAGCAGACAAACTGGCAGAAAAATATAAACAATGATGCATTTCCTTCGTACTATGCAAAACATTTAAGATAACGGATGTGAATTCTAAAAGCTGGCAAATTCAAATCACTAAATTGAAAACATTTTTTTTCTATCCCATCAGTCCCCAATACTGGAATTGGGGACAAGAGGCTAACAAAGAGGTGGGAGTTATGGACACAGCTCTAAAACTGGGGACAACCCCTGAAAATGGGGGACATCTGGTAATCTTAACCATACCTGTCAAATACTTTCTCTCCCTCACATCCAGCATCTCCCCCACTCCCCCTATTTCTAGCATCTCTCTTCTTTCTCCCTAGCCTCAGCCTCTCTTTCCCTGGGCCCTTTCTGCCCCTGTCTAGCATTACCCCTGTCTCCCTATGTCCCCACACCAATAAATAGCCAAATACAGGTGGATAGAAATCACAAATGAAAAGCAAAAAAAACACCTAGAAATATTTTTTACGTCATACAAAATAGAATTGATGGGACCAATTTCTTGTGCAAAAGCATTTATTCTCAGAGGGGAAAAGACCTCATAATACCAACCAAGGATCATGTAGTGCAAACTGCACTATACCTGGTGGTTCTAAGTTAGTACAGCAGAATTTGAATTACATGATCCTTGGTTGGTGTTACGGAGGTCTTTTCCCTTCCGAGAATAAATGCTTGTGCACAAAAACATTGGTTCCATCAACTCAATTTTGTATGAAGTAAAAACTTCCAGGCGTTTTTTTGTTTTTCATTTGTGATCACCATGTTCGGCATCACAGTCTCCCTCCACCCCCATATCTTCGGTCTCATGTTTCTTTTTCTTCCCCTGCATTTATCCTCCAACATTCTCGCCCTCCCCCCCCCCCATCCGTGTACTAGTATTTTCTTTTGAAACCCATCCCTCGTCCCCTTCCCCACAGCCGGTATTCAAGGATAGAACTGGCATGAGGTCTTTCTGACCTAGGCGTGCCTTGAAGGACCTCCATGTCCTGCTCCTTCTGCTCCAGACTCCATCTGATCGGCCCATTAGGGCATGCCCTGGAAGGAGTTATTAATCTAGAGCCGGGCAGCATGAATTTTCTGTCATGGTGACCGAGGCCACAGCCGCTCGTCGAAACCAGCGTTTTTCAACCACTGTGCCGCGGCACACTAGTGTGCCGTGAGATATTGTCTGGTGTGCCGTGGGAAAAATTCCAATTTCATCCGTAACATGTGGCCTCGGCTCACAAATTAGGGTTGCCAACCGGCCGGTTTTCAACCGGCCGGTTTTCAGCCGGCCTGGCCGGTTTTTCCATGGCCAGGCCGGCTGCCAGCACAGTTGTAAAACCGGCCATTGAAAAGCCGGTTTTTTGCTCTGGCCGCAAGATCGGGAGCGGCCAGAGCAAAAAAACGGCTTTTGTGCCATAGTCCGCGGCGCGAACGCGATCGCGATTCCCTATAGCAGTGCAGCCGCTGGTTCTGCTTTGTACAGAGCAGCGGCTGCACTACACTTACATTGAAAAGTAAAGAGAAACTGTGTCAGGAGCCCTCCAATCATGCAGAGCCCGAGGAAGTGATGTCATGGGGGCGGGCTCCTCACAGGCTGTCTTTCCTTTTCAAATTAACTTTAGCTGCAATAAAGTTAATTTGAAAAGGAAAGACAGCCTGTGAGGAGCCCGCCCCCATGACATCACTTCCTCGGGCTCTGCGATGACCGGAGGGCTCCTGACACAGTTTCTCTTTACTTTTCAATGTAAGTGTAGTGCAGCCGCTGCTCTGTACAAAGCAGAAGCAGCGGCTTGGGCAGAGGGGGTGTGTGTGTGTGTGAGTGAACCAGCAAGGGGGGGGGGGAGTGTGAGTGAACCAGCAGTGGAGGGGGGGGGGTGGTGTGAGTGAACCAGAAAGGGGGGGGGCTATGGTGTGAGTGAACCATCAGGGGAGGGGGGGAAAGTTAGTGATTGACACAGAAGGAGGGGTGAGTAAGTGACAGGGGGGTGGGTGAGTGAACCAGCAGTGGAGGGGGGGGGTGGTGTGAGTGAACCAGCAGGGGAGGGGGGTTGGTGTGAGTGTTTGATTCCTATTCAAGAGAATTACTTTATATATAGTCAATATAGGCACAGAGGTACATTTTTTTAACATTTTCTAATGGTGGTGTGCCTCGTGATTTTTTTCATGAAAAAAATGTGGCTTTGCACAAAAAAGGTTGAAAAACACTGGTCTAAACTGCTGCCGGGGCCATGGAATACATGCCGCTGCTGGGGCTGTTTGTCTTATTGCTGCCACTGGAGGGAGCAAGGATCATAGGTATTCAGCTATGCTTGCAGGCAGTGTGGGGCATTTCTGGGACAGCGGCGATGGCAAGGGGGGGGGGGGGATGTTGCTGCCACCACCAACCCCGCAGTAGTGGCGACAGCAATACCAACAGCACCAGAAGCCGATCCTATCTTTTTTTTTTTTTTTTTTTTTAATGATTACACAGAGTGAGGTGACTGCAACTGAGCTGTTCTGGGGACATTTTTTGGCTGCTCCCAATACCTTGCCATCAGAGGCGGCCGCCTCCCTCTGCCTCATGATGGAGTCGCCCCTGGCTGTTTCCATGCACATCTGGGGAGAAGTAGCATGTTTTTTTCCCCAAATGCCACTATATAAAATCACTGCTCTTATGACACATGGGGGACACATTGACGTGCAGTCTTGCACATCTGTAAATGTATTTTGCAAGAGGCTTTGTGTTTGGCAGAGCCTTTGTAAAATACAATGAGAATTTTTCACATCCTGACCTGCATGCCTTAGTTCCTTGCTCCACATCATATCTAAGATTTGCTTAATAAATAGAAATCCTCAGCAGTGTGCAATGGTAGCTATAAAGCAAACAAAATGTTGGGAATTATTTGGAAACGAATGGAGAATAATATGGAAACAGGGTCGGCCCTACTCATGTGCGAGCATATCATTGGCAAAGAGCCCCACAGAACAGGAAGCCCCCTGCCCGCTTCATGCTGCACTCATGCTGGGGCGGCGCCTCCCTTTGCCTGTGCCTGCTGCTTTAATGGGCGAGCCAGTGAGGGAACGGCTTGGGGCACACAACCTTTAAGGGCGCCTGAAGCATCTCTCACTGATTTTCCCTTTGAAGGGGCTGTGCACAGCCATGGGAGCATTATCCTTTGCTCCCGCAGCTGTGGCATTTCTAAAGGCTGTAGAAAGCATTTCCTGTTCCTCAAAACAAACAGGAAATGCTTGTACTAACTTTAGAAATGTCGCTGTCCAGTGCCTTTTAAGGCAGCGCAGCCACAGGAGCAAAGCAGAATGCTCCCACCACTGTAAAGGAATGAGGAGATCAACACTAGGGAGAAAGGAGGCAGCCTGGGACTGTGGTGGATGAGGGGGGGGGGGACTAGAAAGACGCCTACACTGGGAATTGTACTGGGACTGGAACTGGAATGGGGCTAGACATTAGAGGAGGAGGCTGGGACTGTAAGGGAGTTGAAACTGGGGACAGTACTGGGACTGGAAGAGAGCAAGATGGGGAGGAGTGTAACTGTAAGGGAGCTGATACTGGGGATAGTACTGGGACTGGAAGGGGGTAGAATGTAGGGGGGGTGTTGGAACTGTAAGGGAGCTGACACTGTGGGTGATACTGGGTCTAAAACGGGACTAGATAGGGGGATTGGGACTGTAAATGAGCTGATGCTGGGGATGGATCCTGGGTCTGAAGAGGTTCGACAGTGGGGTAAGAGAGTAGGACTGTATGGGAGCTGACACTGGGGATGATACTGGGATTAGAGGGGGCTAGACAATGAGGGGGGGGGAATTGGAACTGGAAGGGAGCTGACTGGGGATGGTCCTGGGACTGGAAGGGAGCTGACATTAGGTGGCTGGGAATACAAGCGGCTGGCACTGGTGATGGGATTGGAAGGGGGCTAGACAGTGTGGAGAGGGGACTGGGACCAGAACAGGGCTGTCACTGAGGGTGTTACTGGGACTGGAAGGGGCTAGACAGTGGGGGAGGAGAGCTAGGACTGGAAGGGAGTTGACATTGGCTGACTGGGAATGCAAGGGGCTGACACAGCATGGTACTGGAACTGGAAGGGGGAAGAAGGAGAAAATCATAGAGATTTGAAGTGACAAAAATAAGGACTTGGAAAGGTAGTGCAGAGGCTCGTTGAGAGCAGAGAAAGGATGGGATCATGAGGGACAACACTACAGGACTCGGGCAGTAAGCAATGTGCGAGAAAGCAAGGGAAGACTGACAATTAGGGACTTGGGGAAGGGGGACTGCAAAGGAGTGGGAGGCAGAGTCAGGAACCAGAGATAGGAGACTCAAGAGACTGAGTAGGAATTTGGAGACAACAGCACCTAGTAATGGCTAGATATGAGGAAGAGTGTGGGGTGGAGGTAGGAGAATAGGAAAGAAAGGATGGGGGAGATTGAGAACTGATGTGAATGATCCAGAGGACTAGAGCGTAGATGAGACATGTGAAAAGGGAAGGATCTCTGAAGAAGGGGAGAGAGGATAGAAATGTTGCTGGGGAGATGGTGAAAGAGAATAAAAGGAGATTAAGTAGGGGGTGAGACTGAAGAATGAGCTGGGGGCCAGCAAAGGATGAATGACAGGGAAGGGGCTAGAACTGGTGATGGGATCAAAGGCATAGGATGGCAGATGAAGGTTGAAGGAATGAGTACAGAGGATAGAAATAGGGAGCTAGGGAGTGGACAAAAGGCAGAGAGGGTATAGAAACTAGGGGAAGGAGAGAAACAGCAAGGGCAATGGGAGCGCTAGAGAGGGGTAAGAATGGGAGATGGAAAGCTGGTAGATAGGTGAGAGCTAAACAGTGCAAGACTAAGGAGTGGAGGGTAGGGGAAAGGAGAGTGAGGAGTAAAATCTGGATGAGTGGATAGGGTGGCAAGGGAGAGAGAAATGGAAAAAAAAAGAGATAAAAAGGAAAGATCAACATCATAGACATGTAGAGAAGGAAGAAAAGAAGACAGGAGGAGAGAGAAGAAATAGGCACAAGGAATGTGGAAACAAGATTGGAACCAGTTCAGTCAGAAAAATGAAATGGTCAGACAATAAAGGTATAGAAAATAATTGTATTTTCAATTTAAAGTTTGAGTGTGTCTGTTGTTTGTTTGTTTTTAATTAACATGCTGTCTTTATAGGCATCCCTTTCTGTTTCTCTGGTGATGCACTGCATGCAGCGCCTGGCTTCTTGGTGTTTCAGATTAATTTTTGTCTACATATTTCTATTTTGGTAAGTCTATGTTCTAAATGTGTGACTGAGGCCAGGTATTTTCTAAGCAATATGTTTCTATATACGGCTCTGCAGTAATCCTATCTTGTTCAGTTGTCCTGGTTGTTGTTGTTAAGTGCCACTGAGTTGGTGTCGACTCATGGCAACTTTCCAGATAGTAGTACTAAACTGTGTTAGGACTTCAGTCAGGCAGCCCATTGTTGATAGCAGCTATGGATGCCACTCTGTTATTGTATTGATCCATCTCATTGCTGTCCTTCCTCTCTTGTGTTGACCTTCAACCTTGCCAAGTATGATGTCTCTCTCTAATGATCTCACTCATCACATGATGTGTCCAAAGTATGAAAAATCAAAGTCTTGTCATCTGAGCTTCTAAAGAAAACTTAGGGGTATGTTTACTAAAACCCCGCTAATGTGCGCGCCGCGGTAGTGTGTGGGTGCCATATAAGGAGTGGGCGTTTCAGGCAGAAAAAAGCAAAACCGGGATTAATCATGCGCTAATGTGCGCGGCACTCATGTGCGCCCCGCACATTAGCGCATGAGAAAGCTGCGCGGGAAGCATAAGTGACGCACTGATGCTCAAGCACAGGAACAGAGCCACAGTACAATGGTTAAGACACTGACCAATGGTGCAGGGATCAGGGGTTCAATCCCCCACTGTGCCCAATAAAGAAGGCTGACTGAGGCATTACTTTAGGAGGAAGTTTAATATTGGGCGGCATAAGGCGGCACGCTGATGTGCATAAGGCAGCGCGCTATTGCTTTAGGAGGCATTTTATTTTTTATTTTAATTACTACTACTAGCAAACGCACTCTCAAAGCGTGTTAACATAAGGCGCCCCATAAGGCACATTTTAAAGTGCACTGTCCGCCAAGGCACCCTAGAATGTTGCTTATAGGGCGCTTTATAGGGTGCTGTATGAGGCACCGCAAGGTCACAGCAATGTTTTTGATGGCAGCACTGTGCAGTTTAAGGAATGAAAAGCATAAGTAGGTGCGCTGACATGCAAGGAGGAGCAGCAGTGGAGCACAATGGTTAAGACACTGACCAATGATGCAGGAGTCATGGGTTCAATCCCCCACTGTGCCTAATGAAGAAGGCTGGCTGGGGCATTACCTGTTATACGTAATATTGCTGTAGGGGGCATTTTATTTTTATTTTCATTAGTGCTGCCAGCAAACACACCCTCATAGTATGGTAACATAAGGTGCTGCATAAGGCGCCTCATAGGGTACCCCAGAGGGCACATTATAAAGTGCACTGTCCGCCACGGCACCCTACAATGTTGCTGAAAGGGCGGCCTATAGGGCACCATATAGGGTGCCCTATGAGGCACAGCAAGGTCATAGCACTGTGTTTGATGGCAGCACTGTGCATTTAAACGCATGGAAATCATAAGTAGGTGCGCTGACATGCAAGGAGGAGCAGCAGTGTAGCACAATGGTTAAGGCACTGACTGCTGATACAGGGGTCATGAGTTTGCTCCCCAGTGTGCCTAAGACATAAGGCTGGCTGAGGCATCAGCTTTGCAATGTACATATTTTTTCCTGCAGCACTTTAGTTGTATCTTATTAATTGCTGCCAGCAAACAGGCCCTCACGTGCCGTAATTGAAGGTGCCGCATAAGGCACCCTATAAGGCATTCCATAGGGCACATTATAAAGTGCACTGTCCGCCACGGCACCCTAAAATGTCCCCTATAGGGCACCCTATATGTTGCTCCACAGGATAACGTATAGTGCACCTTATATGGATGGTAACCATAAGGTAACCTATAGGGCGCCCTATAAAGCACCCTCTGAGGCACCTTATGGGTACAGTACGATGAGGGTGTTTTTGCTGGCAGCAATAATGTACATTAAAAAGAGATAATGCTTTGGGCAGCCCTATCAAATAACCCCACTGTGGGTTTGAACCCACAACCTCTGGCTCCACAGGCAGTGAAGTAACCATTGTGCTACAGCTCTATAGCTGCTAGCAAGCCCCTGGCTGGCTGCAGAGGGAGTGCACGTCACCACACAGACAGTCTGCTGTGGTCACCAGGATAGGGTTAGCCCACCCGTACCCATGATGCACTGCACATGCAAATCAGCTGTCCACAGATAAACACAAGATGGGGTTTTCCCCCCCCCCCAGCACCTTGGCCTGGTAGGGGGAACTGACCATGTGCACCCCCACAGCACCTCGGCCTGGTAGGGGGTACTGACCGTGTGTTTTACTGGCACAGAGTAGCTACACACCGTCACATTGTGCGGGTACTGTGCTCACCCTGAGGGTGCGGTGAGGCGCCCAGCACCAGGTCCACAGCACCTTCCATGGCTGAAAGAGGCCATGCTGGAGGTCCAAAGCAGTGTTAATGTGTAAGATAGGTAGTTTCTGCAGAAACACCTTGGACATATCTGTCTGTCTCAGTCAGGTGTAGCCCCTATGGACCCCCAGGAGGCTTATGTACCACCACCCTCCTCCTCCAGGGCTGAGGGTGGCAAAGAGGGCCTCCCATCAACAGATGCACATTCTACCTCCCTGCAATGGTGGCAGTAGAGGGGACCATCAACCCCAGTCCTGCTGGGGAGTCAATGCAGCTCTGTACAAATCCATAACACAATAGCAGACAGACATTAGGCCTGCATATGCTAAGCTGCACCCCACCACTATCTGATATTCTCCTGCAACAAGCCTTCAGCCGCTGCACCCTGCAAGGCACTCCATCAAGACACATACCAGCTGCAAACAGTCTGCTAGCTAGTCCATAGTGCATGTTCCTGGTGGAAATGCATGCACCCAGACCAGGAATGTCAGCATACACAACAAGCAGATAAATCAGTGACTGGGCCCCAAAAGGAAACCCATAAGGTGAGAGTCTTAGACTTTAGGAAGACTAGCTTTGCGAAGATGGGCCAATACCTCAGGGAGTCATTAGTGGGATGGGAACAGCTGGGGGATGTAGAAAAACAGTGGGCAAAACTGAAAGGGGGTATTTTAAAGGCAACCAACCTTTTTGTTAAAATGGTAAATAAAGGCAAAAGGAACAGGAGACCGCTATGGTTTTCGAAGGAAGTAGCTGAAAAAGTGAAGAAAAAGAGGGAGGCCTTCATGAAATACAAGAGATCACAGAGAGAGGAAGACAGGCATCTGTATTTGGAAAAACTTAGAGAAGCTAGCAAAGTAGTCAAGAAGGCAAAGATTCAAAAGGAGGAGGAAATAGCCAATGCAATAAAATGGGGGGATAAGACATTTTTCAGGTATATTAGTGAGAAGAGGAAGGGCAAAAGTGGTATTGTCAGACTCAAGGATGCAGGGGGGGGGGGGAATATGTAGAAGCTGATAAGGATAAAGCGGAATTGCTTAACAAATATTTTTGTTCTGTGTTCACAGATGAAGAACCAGGAGCAGGACCTCAGAAAACACCCACAAATAAGAACAGAAGCGAGGGACATCTTGAACAATTTTCAGAAGACTGTGTTCGTGAGAAACTAGCTCAACTTAAAGTAGACAAAGCGATGGAACCGGATGGGATACACCCTAGAATACTGAGGGAACTTGGGGACGTTCTAGCAACTCCACTGACTGACCTTTTCAATGCCTCGTTGGAGTCGGGAGTGGTGCCAAAGGACTGGAGAGAGGCTCATGTGGTGCCTTTACACAAAAGCAGAAGTAAGGATGTGGTTGAAAACTACAGGCTGGTTAGTTTAACTTCGGTGGTGAGTAAATTATTGGAAACACTGCTGAAAGAGAAAATAGTGAGGTTTCTGGAGTCCAGCGGATTACAGGATCCGAGGCAGCATGGATTCACCAGAGGCAGGTCCTGTTAGACAAATCTGATTGATTTCTTTGACTGGGTGACCAGGGAGTTGGACCGAGGGAGAGCTCTAGATGTGGTGTATTTAGATTTCAGTAAAGCCTTTGACACTGTTCCTCACAGGCGACTTATAAACAAACTGAGCACCCTAGGGATGGACCCTAAAGTTACTGCTTGGGTTAGAAATTGGTTGGGTGGGAGGCGACAACGAGTAGAAGTAAATGTAGCTCACTCTGAGGAGAAGGATGTTATCAGTGGTGTGCCCCAGGGATCTGTCCTTGGTCCGATTCTTTTTAACATCTTTGTTAGTGATATAGCAGAAGGGCTTTCAGGTAAGGTTTGCCTCTTTGCGGATGATACCAAAATCTGCAATAGAGTAGACACCCAGGAAGGGGTAGATAACATGAGGAGGGATTTAGCTAAGCTTGAAGAATGGTCTAGAATTTGGCAGCTGGGATTTAATGTTAAAAAATGTAAGGTCATGCATTTGGGCTGCAGCAATCCAAGGGAGCAATATAGTATAGGGGGTGAAGTACTTTTGTCCACTAAAGAAGAGCGGGACCTAGGCATGGTGGTTGTCTGATGATCTTAAAGTAGCTAAACAGGTAGAAAAGGCGATGGCAAAAGCTAGAAGGATGCTTGGGTGCATACGGAGAGGAATGGCTAGCAGAAAAAAAGGAGGTGATAGTGCCTCTGTATAAGTCTTTGGTATGACCTGATTTGGAGTATAGTGTGCAATTCTGGAGACCGCACCTTCAAAAGGATGTGATCAGGATGGAGTCAGTGCAGAGGGTGGCTACTAAAATGATTAGTGTTCTTCATTATAAAGCATATGAGGACAGACTGAAGGATCTTAATATGTACACCTTAGAGGAAAGGCGGGATAGAGGTGATATGATTGAGATGTTAAAATACCTCCGTGGCATAAATGTTCAGGGAGAGAGCCTCTTTCAATTGAAAGCAAGTTCTGCTACGAGGGGACATGGGATGAGGGTGAAGGGAGATAGATTCAGGAGTGATATTTGGAAATATTTCTTTACAGAAAGAGTAGTGGATCCATGGAATAGTCTCCCAGTGGAGGTGGTAGAGATGAGGACAGTAACTGAATTCAAAAAAGCATGAGACCAACACAGAGGATCTCTAAAGGTAAAAAGTGGACTGTTGTAGTTGTTGTTATGGAAGGACAGACTAGATAGGCCAAGTGGTCTTTTTCTGTCATCATGTTTCTCTGTTTCTATGTTTCTATAAATATCACATGACAAATACTATATAGCACTATGGGGGTGCCTAGCCATTCTGTCGTCACTGCACAGTCAGGGTGAGAGTGATCTCCCAGCAGGACATACTGAGGTCACCCTGTCTGTGTAGGTGGTGGCCGGGCACTAAAATGTCCCAGCCAGTGCCCTATGCCCTGTGCAGATGCATCCTGGCCAGGCCACCCTGTCTGGGTTATACCCATGGTACCTTGCTCCTCATTATGCACATTAGCAGGCCAATACTGGCAACAGTGCTGGCAGTGTGGGCTGTGGAAGGTGTTTGCAGCCACCACACACTGTATAGACAGACACACACTCCCACACCTATGCCAGCATTGTGCTACTATAGAGGAGTTTAGCAGCCCTGCCCACCACACCAGTCCTGGGCACAGTACAGGCATGGATATTGTACGCAATGCTGTGGGGGGTCACTCCCCAGGGTGGTAAACACTGTCAGAGACCAGACCTGAAGCACACACCGCAGACATCAGAAGGATTGTTATGATGGAGCTCAATGAGCAAACTGTGCTTAACGTAGGACTTGCTATCTGCCAGTAATCATAGGAAACGTTTGATAGGTGTGTACCGTATACCCAGGTGTAGGGTGGCATTGCTAAGGTATGCAAGTGCTAGTATTGGGAGATGCACGCAGGGCCCAATGTCCTGCCTCTCCAGGAGGCATTAGCCAATGGGGCCTGTGGGTGTGGTGTGGGTGTGTGTGTCTGCCCCTGTTGGCTGCTGCTTTACGGCAGAGGTTCCCAACTCCAGTCCTGGTGTGCCAAACACTGTTCGGGTTTTCATGCTGTCCCTCATGAATATGCATGATACATCTGCATACCATGGGGCTGGTGCATAGATATGCAGCACAGGCATCTTTATTAGAGGCAGCATGGAACCTGAATGGTGTGGGGCCCTCCAGGACTGCATTTGGGGGAATCTGCTCTAGGTAATGTGCATGTTTCTGGTGTCTGTGCTCTGTAGGGTAAAATAGAAGTGTTTGAGCCATGCTTATGTTCTCTGCAATACAGGTTTGTCTTTACTATCACAATATAGGTGTGGGTAAAATATGGGGACTGGATTGGCATGAGCCCCAGCTGGGGTTTGAACCTGTGACCTTCTGTCTCCAAACACACTGCTTGTGTGCACTGCACCACCGCGTTGCCACAGAGACAGTGCATTCCCTGATGATACCATGACTGTTTGTCCGGCAGGGCCTGTCTGTTGCAGTGCTTTGCACCCACCTACACAGGGCTAGGCCATGGTCTGCTCTGGGCAGCTGCCACTGCCCCCTCCACCTCCAGTACCCCTGTGCCACCCTGCTGACATGCCCTTCTGCTGGTGGTGCTGGTGGTACGCAGTCTGAGGCCATCCTTTGTGCGGGTAGGCGGCTGCCTATGGTGGGGGTTCTGGGGTAGGGTTGCCTGCAAATTTGTCCGCACGTCCCCCAATCACCGCCTGCCACTGTTCTGTGCCCTTGGGGGTACCTGCTGGGTGCTATCCCCTGTGACACTGTGATAGACACTCTCGTGCCCATGTTGGGCCCTCATCAGTTGCTGTCTGGCTGCTGTTCAGTTTCAGCATTCCTAGGTGCCATCTAGGCATCTGCCTATTCTGCACTGTGCCCCAGCTGCACCACAGCATGTGCCGCCTGCAGCCCTCTGTATCCCCTTTCCCTGCATCTTTCCAATTGCCCATTCCGACCTGCCCGCCCTGCTGTTGTGGTAATGTGCATGCCATAGGTAACCTGTCCAATGGAGAGGGAAACCCTGATCAGTGCTATTTCACTGTGGGATCATTCACCATGTATGGGGACGGAGCGTAGACCCTTCTAAAATTCATATTTATTTTTTGGGGTGTGTTTTTTGATGTTCCCCATTACTATCACTATTGCCCAGCTTGATTATAATTTTATTATATTTTGTTTGGGTCATTTTTAATGTTTATTTGCCCTTTTGTTCCGTGCACATGTATCACACTGCTCACGTTTTGTAGGTTTCCCCTGGTTTTGCTGTACATTGCTGACAGAAATGGTTTCTCTTCCCTTTAAATCGGCTCTACCGCGAGGTTTTCACTCGCAGTATTTTTTTGCTTGAATTTCAGCCACGCTCCTGTGCAGGGAGCCTCTCCCCTCCCACTCTCCACCCATTGACCCTGTCTCTCCGCCCCTGGGGAGCCTTCCTCCGCCCTCCGGGAGCCTTTCCACGCCTCTATCGCTCATTTGCGCGCCGTGCACATGAGCGGGCCCGTTAGTGCGGGGCACCAAAACGCATCATTAGCGTGCGATAAGGTACCTTAGTGCACGCTATTGTGCGCCGCGCACCTGTGCGCCATTTAGTAAACATACCCCTTAGGTTTTATCTCCTCTAGTACTGATTGGTTTGTTCTTTAGGCAGTCCATGGTATACACAGTATGTTTCACCAGCACCATAATTCAAAGGCATCGATTTTCTTCCTGTCTATCTTTTTCACTGTCCAATGTTTGCATCCTTATGATGTTATAGATGTAGGATTTTCTAGGTCCCGCAGCAATATTTATGGTGCTGCCATTTTCTAGTTAGGCTCCTTGTTGTGTGAACTTTGGAAGTTGGTGCTGTTTGCGACTGGCAGATTTGCTCTATAGGCCCTGTACTTTGGTTCTCACTTTTTCTTTTCGTTTCCTGCATGGAGTCAACAGTAGGATATTAATAGGGGGTATTGGAATATGGATAATCTTTAAAGATTGCAGTTTTCTGTTCTTGATGCTGCTAGACTGGTCTTACATTTGAAATATTTTGTCAGCTCAGATTCAAGGAAATCTCAAACTTTAAGGGAATGTCTCAGTTTAAATTCTTTTTTGTGGCCTGATAGCAACACAGAGGATCACTAAAGGTAAAAAGTGGACTGTTGTAGTTGTTGATATGGAAGGACAGACTAGATAGGCCATGTGGTCTTTTTCTGTCGTCATATTTCTATGTTTCTATGTTTCTATTTACGGCCTCATATTTGGCCTGGATGCCACCCATGGAACTCCCCAATGCTGAATATCCAGTTTAGAGGCATTTACATGATCTGTAGGTCTGCAAGCCATATAAATGCCTTTGAATATTGGGTCCTTACTGTTTAGTTGTCAATTGTAGGATTGCACTTCCAACTGCAAAGCAGCTGCTACGTCGATAAAAATAGATTAGAAAGGGCAAGCAGAATTCATGTGGATTACACTCCTTACTAGAACCAATATGGCTTAGGCCAGTGCTTCCCCTCCTCATGAGAACATAAGAAATGCCATACTGGGTCAGACCTAAGGCATCAAGCCATCAAGCCCAGTATCTCTGAAATGCTTCCTGTTCCATGCGCAGGACCCAAAAGGCATGCAGAGCTCCAGAGTCTCAATGCGTGGATTAGACAATGGCGCAGAGATGAGGGTTTTGGATTTGTTAGGAACTGGGGAACATTCTGGGGAAAGGAGGGGCTCTTCCGAAGGGATGGGCTTCACCTTAACCGGGATGGAACCAGGCTGCTGGCATTAACCTTTAAAAAGGAGATAGAGCAGTTTTAAACTAGATATTAGGGGAAAGCCGAGAGTCGCCCAAGAGCGGATGGTTCGGAAGAATGTATCTTTGAAGGATACTCCCAAAAGCAGAGAGGTTCTACAAAAGAGTAAAGTAGCCCAATACCCTCAAGTATGGAGCAGACAGAGCTTAAAGATCCTAAATTACCCATGTCTAACAATAGCCAAATTAATATGAATAAAATACATTCTCTAAAATGCTTGTATGCAAATGCTAGAAGTCTAAAAAATAAGATGGGAGAGTTAGAATATATAGCACTAAATGAAAGGTTAGATATGATTGGAATATCAGAGACATGGTGGAAGGAGGACAAACAGTGGGACACTGTGATACCTGGGTACAAACTATATCGTAATGATAGAGCTGATCAAATTGGTGGAGGGGTTGCTCTCTATGTTAGAGAGGGCATTGAGTCAGAAAGGATTAAAGTTTTGCAGGAAACAAAATCTGCTGTAGAATCTATATGGATTGAAATTCCATGTAAAAAGGGGGAAGGCAATGGCAGTGGGGGTGTACTATTGAGCACCTGGCCAGAATGACCAAATGGATGATGAAATGCTCAAAGAAATCAAGGAAGCTAACAAACGTTACAGCACAGTAATAATAATGGGTGATTTCAACTACCCCGGTATCAACTGGGTCAGTGTCACGGCAGGACATGCTAGGGAGATAAAGTTCCTAGATGAAATAAATGACTGCTTCTTGGAGCAGCTGGTTCATGAACCAACCAGAGGGGAAGCCATATTAGACCTAATCCTTAGTGGAACACCAGATCTAGTGCGAGAGATAAGGTTGTTGGGGCCACTTGGCAACAGTGATCATAGCATGATCGCCTTTGATTTAATTAGTGGAGGAGGGATAGTAAGGAAATCCACAGTACTACCTTTTAACTTTTGAAAGGGAGACTATGATAAAATGAGGAAAACAGTTAAGAAAAAACTAAAAGGAGCAGTTGCAAAGGTTAAAGACATGCATCAGGCTTGGCTGTTGTTGAAAAATACTATCTTGGAAGCCCAGACCAGCTGCATTCCACGCTTTAAGAAAAGTGGAAGGAAGTCCAAAAAACTGCCAGCATGGTTTAAAGGTGAGGTCAGAGAGGCGGTTGTTGCCAAAAAAGCATCTTTCAGGAAATGGAAAAAAGAGCCAAACGACGAAACCTGGAAACAGCACAAGCACTGGCAAGTCAAATACAAGGCATTGATAAGGCAGGCAAAGGGAGAATTTGAGAAGAAGCTTGCTGCGGAAGCAAAAACGCAAAGTAAAGACCTTTTCAAGTACATTCGTAGCAAAAAACCTGTGAGAGAGTCAGTTGGTCCATTAGATGATAAAGGGGTTAAAGGAGCACTAAGAGGCGACAAGGCGATAGCAGAGAGACTGAATGAATTCTTTGCTTCAGTCTTTACTGAGGAAGATGTAGGGATGTTACCCATGACTGAAGTGGTATTTAAAGGTGCGGAAGAATTGAAGGAAATATTGATACATCGGGAAGATGTATTACAACTATTAGATAAACTGAAGAGTAGCAAATCACCTGGGCTGGATGGTATACATCCAAGGGTGTTGAAAGAACTGAAATACGAGATTGCAGACCTGCTATTAGTAATCTGTGAGCTATCATTAAAATCATCTCTAATACCTGAAGATTGGAGGATCGCCAATGTAACACCAATTTTTAAAAAAGGTTCCACGGGTGATCCGGGAAACTACAGACCGGTGAGCCTGACATCAGTACCGGGAAAAATGGTAGAAACCATCATAAAGAATAAAATTACTCAGCATGTAGATAGTCATTACCTAATGGGAGACAGCCAAAATGGCTTTAGACAAGGAAGATCTTGTCTTACTAATCTGTTATGTTTTTTTGAAGGAGTGAATAATCAGGTGGACAAAGGTGAGTCGGTTGATATTGTGTATCTGGACTTTCAGAAAGCCTTTAACAAGGTCCCTTCATGAGAGACTTTTGGCAAGACTAAAGAGTCATGGGATAGGAGGCAGTGTACTATTGTGGATCAGGAACTGGTTAAAAGATAGAAAGCAGAGGGTAGGGCTAAATGGACAATTTTCCCAATGGAGAAAGGTGAATAGTGGTGTACCCCAGGGATCTGTGCTGGGTCCGCTGCTTTTTGACATATTCATAAATGACCTGGAAAGTGGAATAATGAGTGAGGTTATCAAATTTGCAGATGACACAAAACTATTTAAAGTTGTTAAAACCCAAGAGGATTGTGGAAAATTGCAAGAGGATCTTGATAAATTGGAAGACTGGGCATCAAAATGGCAGATGAAATTTAATGTGGACAAGTGCAAGGTTATGCACCTAGGGAAGTACAACCCAAACTATGGTTACACGATGCAAGGTTCCACATTAGGAACCACCACCCAGGAAAAAGATTTAGGCGTCATTGTGGATACCATGTTAAAACCCTCGGCCCAGTGTGCAGCGGCGGCCAAGAGAGCAAATAGAATGCTAGGTATGATAAGGAAAGGAATGGAAAATAAAACAAAAGATATTATAATGCCTCTATATCGTTCCATGGTGAGACCGCACCTTGAATATTGTGTGCAATTTTGGTCGCCGTATCTTAAAAAGGATATAGCGATTTTAGAAAAGGTTCAGAGAAGAGCCACCAAAATGGTAAAGGGGATGGAAGGATACTCCTATGAAGAAAGGCTAAAAAGGTTAGGGCTCTTTAACCTGGAAAAGAGACGGCTGAGGGGAGATATGATAGAAGTCTATAAATTAATGAATGGAGTGGAATGGGTAAACGTAGATCGATTGTTTACCTTATCAGAATAAGCACAGTTACTTACCTGTAACAGGTGATCTCCGGAACAGCAGGAATTAGTCTTCACATATGGGGTTCGTCGGCGCCGATGGAACCCGCACGGGAATGCTCCCCAGCATCCAATCAGAAGGCTTTTGGGAGCATCCCTCGCGCCTGCGCGGTAGCTTCCTGCCCTTCCCACTGCCTCTCCCCAGTTGCGTTTCATAGCTGAGACAGAAGGAGAGGAGAGGAAGGAAGAGAGAGAGAGAGAGAGTTACAACTCCTAGGGGAGGCGGGTGGGTTGTGAAGACTAATTCCTGCTGTTCCGGAAGTCACCTGTTACAGGTAACTGTGCTATCTCCAGGAACAAGCAGGAATGAGTCTTCACATATGGGGACTCCCTAGCTGAGGGTGCCAGAGGAGATCCCAGAATGCGCGCCCCTGGACAGGGCGGCATCGCCCAACCTGGATCCCCGGCATCCCCTGAGGGATGGAGGGTAGGAGTTGAGAAGAGTCGCCAAAGGCACAGCAACCTAAGACTACAGGTGGAGTCTTCAAAACCACTTTGACATCATTAAACCGTTAATGATCTAGCACAATCTAGAGCTTACCTACTGGATTGTAGAAGGCAGAGCTGCGACGGGTACTGTAGGTGCAGTAGTGCAGTCTTCAAGGGAACTTCATCGCAGAGAGGACGAAGTTCCCCAGTCCGGGCGGGCTGGAGACTCAGGTGTCAACCGGCACCGGAAAGACGGCAGGTCTTCACGAGGAGCTCTAAGAGAAGCTGAGAACTCCCGTAGGAGCAGAGTCCCCAATCCGGAGGACTAAGCAGAAGACTGACCGATCTGGGAGAACCCAGCCTGGAGAAGAACAGGAGTGTACCCCGGGATATCGAGGGGTACACTGTCTACCCTAGCCGGCCAGGGATAGGAAAACATTGGGTTCGAAAACCTCCAGACAAGGAGGCGTAAACCAAGGGGCTGTTGACTTCACAGCAAGTTTAAGCATAACCGGTCCGAGCACCCGAGCCGCAGGACGCAGGCAAGCGGGCCGGCCGGACCCCGTAAGAAAAAACAGAACGTCATTACCGACAATTGGGAGAAAGTCGGTAAGACACAGGGCGCTATAATATTTCCCAAAAGCGCCCACCTGTACCGATATATAGCCAATGACAGGTATAGATGTATATCGGGCTATAGGTGGGCCCGGGAACGCCCACCCAGGTTACTAACCCAGTATGCACACGGGAGAACGATACTGCCAACTCGGACTGGCCCTTGATCCACAGGAGGGAGCCCACCAGGAAGGTGGCAAGGGAAAGGACCATCCAAGTGATGGGCCGATGTGCGTGGGGCAGGCCGATCGGCGAGAGTAGCAGTATGGTTGCGTGACCGTCAGATCAGTTGGGAAGGAGCACATCAGGGATACGTAGGTCCCTGAGGCGTCCGCCTGACAGCCACGCCGAAAACGTGTCCTCCGCACCATAGGGAAGGCAGGAGGATAGAAAAACCTACAGCCACGGTGTGACCGTGGGGGTCATCTCCGGCATATATAAAAAGCACCCCTCGGGGGTAGGGTCAATGCCCTCCGCCGCTCCGAAGAATGCATGGAGCGGAGCCGGGGATCGACCTGGGTCAGTGGAACTCCTGTCCACCGTAACCTGACAGACCCAGGGGTTTCATTGCAAGAGCGGAGGCACCGACCCGAGGGCGGGGGTGGTCCGGCCCTGTCGAGGATTAGTGAGGCCCATGCTCGGAGAGTAGCGGCCAAGGCCTACACTGGGAGAAGGAGATTCAGTGTGCGATCCCCTCAATCCGGGAGAACCCGGCAGAGGGGAGTCGAGGGACGTACCCGAGTGTAAGTCCGAAGAAGACTAGCATGGCCCTGAGGAGCCAGGCTAACCTAGTGTGGGAAGGGTCCCCCCCCCGGGGGAGGGGGCCCCAACCTCCAATCAAGCGGCCGAGCCACTTGTCAGACTAAAAAGAACCGCAGTGTAGAACTGGACAATAACTTCCGGTAAGAGGAGTTAAGCGCAAACTGCCGCATACCGGAGCCTAAGGCTGCTTGGCAAGGGCAGCCTGGTGCGAGCTCAGGCACCGCCGACCGGCGTGAGATGTCCCCGGCATTGTCGCACCCGGCAGGTGGGCAGAGGAATGACACTTCCTCTTCTTTGGAAAGGAGGGTCAGGAAGGACATCTCCTACCCCCGGGAGAGGGGGAGGGCCACGGGCGGCCAGCGCCAAACAGGTCGGCAGCGCACTGAGCAACCTGACGCAAGGCCTCGCCATTGAAAAGGTTCTCCCCGGTGCACGGGGAAGTACCCAGATTATGTTGCGCCCAGCTGCACAAGTCGGAAGCCTGCAACCAGGCTGTACGACGCGCCCCTATGGCGATAGCAGAGGACCTGCTAACTGACTCGAAAGAGTCCACGGCAGCGCGAGAAAGAAACCAAGAGATATTCCTGCAATGGTAAAGAAGCAAGGAATAGTCAGGGGCCCGAGGGGCCGACACAAAGGGAGACAAGAGGGATAACCTCTCGGTGACCTCCCGAAGCGCCAGGCTCATATAGAAAATATATGAGAGAATCCTGGAGGCCAACATGGACGTTTGGAAGGTTTGCCGCCCAAAGTTGTCCAGAGCTTTAGCCGCACGATTCGGGGGGCAGGAAGAGTGCTTCTTCTTGCTACCGACCTTCCTCAGGGCCGATTCCACCACAATGGAACGATGGGGAAGCTGGTGCGTCTGGAAACCCGGAGACGGGGGCACCCGATACAGGGCATGCATGGCCGTAGGCGGCGCCGGTACCTGTAAGGGCGAGCTCCAAATCCCGAGCAGGAGATCCCGCAGGGAGGGATGTAAAGGAAGCATTATGGCTGCCTGTTCCGCAGGACCCGGACTTAGCGAAGGGCCCGGGATAGGAATGGCGAGCAAGTCCGCCATGTCAAGGAGGACGTCCTGAAAAGACGGCTCTCCCAGAGGAGCTATCCCGGGGGAGGCCGAGGTGTAGGGGCCCGCTGGAACACCAGGGGACCCCCCGTGCTGGTGCACGGAAGGAATCGCTCTAAACAGAGGAGGGTACTGACAGTCCAAATTCGAGGCAGTTGGTACTGCATCGTCAGAGCCCGAGATCGATTCCAAGCGGGGCATCGAAGGGAGCGACGTCCCCGACGGGCCTGCGGGACTTGGCCTTGGTCCCGACTCCGGGGGCGGGGCCGCCCCTGGGGCAATCCGCAAGGGCAGCTGGAGTGGCGCCGAGGCCGCTGGAGAGCAGGCGAGCGGAGCACTGCGCCATCAGAAGAGACCAGAGTCGGATCCAAAACGCGTCGGGGCCACGCTTTCCAGACTGGAGATCGATTCGAGGCTGGGCATCGAACCGAGCGACGCCTCCTTAGGGGGCCCCGGAGTCGGCGGCCGCACCGGTGCTGCCACTCCCGAGAGTGGAGTCGGGGCCACGACGATCGGTGCCGAGGGCAACGAGGGCTTCCCAGGCCGAAACTCGGCAACGAGGAAAACACCCGGATTTGGCTCCGATGTCGGGAGAGAGGCCCTTCTAGATGCCTGGGCTCTTCCCGCGCCCGTTTTGTTGAGTGGGAAACCCTTACGGGGCGCACTACGTGGCCTCGAGGGTACCCAGGTAACCCGCCGACGAGCCCCGGCGGGGGGCGAGACGCACCGCCCCGGCTCCGCGGCCGCGGCGCTTCTGTGGGTCAACTCGACCAAAGGTCCCGGGGTCCCGCGGGCAAATAGTGACGAGTGGAACACTCGACGCCCGCGCAGATGCCGGGAGGTCGGTGACGTGTGGGGGAGGCCGAGGCCCCGGCCCCGCGCAAGGTGGGGGTGCCGACCCGCTCGACCGGGATAGATCGATCAGCTCCGCAGGCGGAGCCCGGAGGCGACCCCTGGCGAAGAACGGGGCCCTTGTTCCCGAGACCGCCGTGGGAGGGGCGGAGCCGCTCAAGGCCAGTACCGCCCCCGCGGAAGCCGGGGGCGAGTCGATCCGCCTTGGCGGAGCCAAGGGCACCCGGTGCCAATCCCCGGCGGGGAGTGGGGCCACCGACTCCGACGCCCATGCCGAGGACTTGGTCCCGCTCGAAGCGGTCACCACCTCTGCGCATGGCAGGGGTGTGGGCACGCCATACCGGGTCAGGTTAGTCCGACGATCCCCGGTGATGAGTGGAACCCTCGACACTGACGCCGATGCCGGGGAATCGGCACCGCCGAAAGCGGGTACCGCCCCCGCGCAGGGCCGGGATGCCGTAGAGCCAGACTGGGTCGGGTCGATCGGCCCCCAAGGCACCGAGGACACCAGTCGACAGTCCCTGGCGAAGAGTGGAACACTCGACGCCGGTGCCAATGCCGAGGGATCTGCACCGCTCGAAGCGGGTGCCACCCTCGGGCATGGCTCGAGAATGTTCTATGAGGAGCGAACCTCAGGAACAACCCGAAACCCCGTGGAGGCTCTGGAGCCCGAAGACTCCCTCCGGGATGTAAGGGACTGGAGGGGAAGGCCGGAGCCGTCATCATGCGGCGCATGAGACTCACCCCTCAAGGCTCGGTTAGTCTTAACAGACTGTTGTTGGGTTACCTGATCCTGGCGAGGAGAGAACGCCGACGACCGCTCCTCAGAGGGAAAGACGTCATCGAGGGACACTCGAAACAGGGAGGGTCTTCTCCCGACGCTGAAACCCGGGGAACCGGGGGAGAAGGGGTCAGGGCCCCAACAGGAGAGACACCAGGAGTTGGAGTCGGAGCAGAAGACAACGTCTCCACAGTGGAGGCACTTCTTAGGGGAAGAAGGCTCATACTGGAAAGCCCGGTAGGCCTCAGAATAACACGAGGAGGAAGTTTCTCGAAGGAAATAAAGGAAAACAAAAAATAAGGAAAAAAAGGGGGCACCAGAGGTGCTAGAGTCAGCGGGGGAAAAACCGCGACCACAGGAACAAAAAGGAGAAAAGAAGAAAAACGTTTCTGCGGTGACAGGAGTTACGTCCTGTCGGCTCCGCGGAAAAACGAAAACTGGGGAGAGGCAGTGGGAAGGGCGGGAAGCTACCGCGCAGGCGCGAGGGATGCTCCCAAAAGCCTTCTGATTGGATGCTGGGGAGCATTCCCGTGCGGGCTCCGTCGGCGCCGACGAACCCCATATGTGAAGACTCATTCCTGCTTGTTCCTGGAGATCAGGAAGACTAGGGGACATGCAATGAAGCTACAGGGTAAACTATTTAAGACTAATAAAAGAAAATATTTTTTCACTCAACGTGTAATCAAACTCTGGAATTTGTTACCAGAGGATGTAGTAAAGGCTGTTAATGTAGCTGGGTTTAAAAAAGGTTTGGACAAGTTCCTGGAGGAAAGGTCCATAAACCATTATTAAGAAGGGATCCAGGATAAGCATTGTGGAACCTGTGTCCCTTGGGGAAACTGCTAGGTACATATGACCTAGATTGGCCACTGTTGGAAACAGAATACTGGGCTTGATGGACCTTGGTCTGATCCAGTATGGCATATCTTATGTTCTTATCCTTTTTCCAACAGTGGCCAATCCAGAAACAAGTACGTGCCAGGTTCTCAAAAGTTATACAGATTTCATGCTGTTTATCCCAGGAGTAAAACAACCAACCATTGACTTGTTCCCCTCCACTCATTATTTTCTAGACCTTTCTCACCCATTTCTTTTGCAAGCTGAAGAGCCCTAACCTTTAAAGTCTTTCTTCGCAGGAGTTCCCTTTCGATCCCTTTATCATTTTGGTCGCTCTTCTCTGAACTTTTTCTAATTCTGCTGCATCCTTTTTAAGATATGCCAACCAGAATTGTACACACTATTTGAGGTGCAGCTGCACCATGGAGCGACACAGAGGCATTATAATATCCTTGTTTTTATTCTCTATTACTTTCCTTATGATTTCTAGCATTCCATTTGCTTTTTTTGCCACCACTGCACACTAGGCAGAGGATTTGAAGGTATTATCCATGATAATACCCAGATCCTTTTTCTAGGTGGTGATTCCTAATGGGGAACCTTGTAACATATAATTGCAGTTTGGGTTGTTCTTCCCTAAGTGCATAACTTTGCACTTACCCACATTACATTTCATCTACTATTTGGAAACCCCGTCTCCCAATTTCTCAAGGTCCTCTTGCAATTTTTCACAATCCTCTTGTGTTTTAACAACTTTAAATAATTTTGTATCATGTGCAAATTTGATCACTTCACTTGTTCTTCCCAGTTTGGCTCATTTATAAAGATGTCAAAAAGCAGCAGGCCCAGCAGAGATCTTTGGGGTACTGTACTATCACTTTTACCTGTTGGTAATAGGTTTTAATATACCAATAAATAAGGTCTGTTTTTCTACTCTTATCACGTTTTGGACTGTGTCTATCCACAATGAATATGCATAAGCTAAGTATCCACATATCCATCTCCAGTGTTTGCGCAATCTACATACATGAAATATATTTGCAATCTTGAAAATACAACCACAAGGACAGTTTTGGGAGTCATCGTCTTTAGGCTCATTTCAGTTTCTCTTTGTATATAAAATACTTACACTTTTCTAGATACCCCACACTGAATGAGTATTTATTACTTTATTAGAAAATTGATTTTTCTTAAAGTACAAACATTTAATGTTGAATATCAAATAAAAATGGACTTACTATGATATGTGACAGAACCATAAATTGTCTTGATGTGTCCTGAGGAAAAAAAATTGCATCTTAATGTGAAGTAGAGGGTAGAGATGACGACAGAAAGAAGGCATCTCAGGTACACAGAGATATTTACCCACAATTACGACATACAAAAATTTGAAACCTAGAGCATTTGAAACACATACAGAGTACTTTAAGCCAGCAGTAGCCCATGCTAATGGTCTAAAGCCTACTTGGCACTTTGGTGGTTTGAGTATTTTCCAAAGTAAAAGAAAGACTAAAAGCTATTTTGCAGTATCCTCCAGCTCCCCCCCCCCCCTTCCAATAAAAAAATCCACAGGCTAGATAACTAGATCATGCTTTTCCATAGACAACGTGAAATGTGTGTGCTTATATTATCTGTCAGAGGATGCGGTGGGTGGAAAGTGTTCATGTACGTGCTTCTGCTGGGTAAAATCACTTTCAGTGGCCACTCTATATATGACTGATATGGAGGAATCTAATCATTTTATCACTCACACTGGTTTCGATCTGTGGCTCTGTGATTCTTAGATGATATTTTTCTTATATAGATTAGCACTTTAAAAGAATTGTCTTTATTTGTGGATTGGCTTAACAATTGTAAACCCAACAAAGTTTACAGCTCAGATGGATTCCACTTCAATTGAATATTTGAATGTCACAATCCTCAGAAGAGATCATTATTTCTGTACTACATTGTATAGAAAACTGGTCCAAAAGAATAATCTTTTATGTTTTCACAGTTTCCATCTTGGCCCTTTGAAGAGGGGCCTTCCCTTTGGTCGGTTCTTAGTATTAGGCATATGTGCACTACACTGGAGGACTTTAAAATTCATTGTCATGAACTCAGTGAACATCTGACTATTAGGGGTTATCCTCCAGCGATTATACGGAAAGTTTATAAGAGAGTTTTCAATATACATAGAGAATGGATGCTACCACCAGTTACAACAGTGAGTGATTTACCATCTACCCAAGTTTCAAATGTGGAGCCAGAGGATAAGGTGGTGGGCATCCTAAGGCACCAGCTCTAGTGCGGATAGGATACTAGGAAAACAGTGGTATGTTCTAGGTCTTTATGAATGTTTTCACAAATGTTTAAATGTAGCCGTTACTAAAGGCAGCAATTTGAGGGATTCGCTAGTACAGACTGGTCAGATTTTTGAAATGTCACAGTCCTTGAAAGGTCATTTTCCTTGTGACAAGTGTGGTTTTAGTTCTGGTACTATTAGTGGTGAATCTTGGTGTGATACCACCACTGGGAAGATTTATCACTCTCATATTTACACTACCTGCAAATCCACTTTCATTGTATATTTATTGCTATGTCTTTGTGGATTAAAGTATGCTGGACATACTATTAGTCCTTTCAAGTTGCAACTATCTGAACATGCCTCCCGCCTTTGTACTAAAAGTCCGACTGCCCCGATTGTTGCTCATGGTTTACAGTTCAACCATTCTTTTCAGTAGTTCTCTTGGAGAATCACTGATTGGATCCCCTCTTTACCTAGGGGTGGTGATTGTGAAGCGTGGTTACAGCTTGCTGAACAGAGATGGATATTTATATTACACTCTGTTGCACCAGATGGCTTGAATTTAGAACTGGACTGGCACAGTATTTTATAATACTCTATAATTTTCTTTTCCCTAGTTATAATCACATCATTTATTCCATCAATTATTTATGCATGGGCCATTACACTCACTCATTGTTCTGGTGCCCGTAATTGCAGGTGGCGTTTCCTCCTTTTTTTGAGCTGTGACGTCAGACGCCTCGGTAGATTTAAAGAGCAGCTCTTTGGTTTTATGTCAGAATGCATTTGACAAAATATATGGCTGAAGGACAGCTGTGTTTTTTGATTGTCTTGTCAAGGCAGACCACCTGACACATGGTCTCATCAAATCCCATTGACCCGAAACGTGATGCTGCATAGTGCTTATGCCTACCAAATTTCTGCTTTGCATGGTTGAAGAAGACTGTTTCTCCTGGTTACGGCCATTTACACAGCTAAGTCACTCCTTACTTACTTTTATCATGTAATTAAAATGGACAGTTCACTACAAGAGGGTTACACCTCTCTATGACCAGATCGACAAAAATAATATTGCTCTATTGACCTGGTCGTTTTGGTTTTGAAACATTATTTAAGCATCTGAGGGTTCCACCATTCAGGAATTGTGCTAAACGAAGGTCACTAACTGTAGAGAGTCTAAATCACTTTTTCTGCTTTCAGAAAAGCATTTGAAATGAGACCACTAGACTTGTATTCATCACAATCACAAATATACTGAACAAAGACATACAAGTGGAAGGCCAATAAGAATTATAATATCCTCTTGTCTCTGTGCTTTTGTACACAGCTGATTGGATCTTCTGCTATTTCCTCACTACCTCATTCAAATAATTTTCTTTTCAAAATGGTTTCTATAGAAGAACCAAGGTTTTGGAGGCAGAACTAAAATGCAGAGATCTTAAGAGAAAATGACAGCCGTGGATATCATTTTTGCATCTATACATTACCTTATATTACTGCAAGTGGATATGGTACAGTTTGGCTTTTCATGCTGCAGAAAAGTATAAAGAAATAATGAACATGATATGCAGCGGTGGTGGCCAGCTATTGTAAAGCAGCTAGCCATTGTCGCTGAAACTAAGATACAAATATTCATTGCCGGGGCCATATCTAGCAACTGGCACTGAATATTCAGCTCAGCCAGAGAGCAGCAAAGCAGTGATAGTCACTGTTTGGTTAACTTTGACAGCAAAGGTTAGGACACCCTTTCAGGTGCCTAACGTCCATCACTTAGCGATGATAATCGGGCAGTGGTGGAATATTGTCACTGCCCATTTATTCCTACGTGTTGCCCCTCGAACACCTCAATGCTAGCTGGCTAGCATCAGGACACCTAGTAGTGACACTCAGGGATATTCAGTTGTAGTAACTGGCTTAGTGATGCTGAATAACCTGGTGACCAAAGGACTGGAGAGAGACTCATGTGGTGCCTTTACACAAAAGCGGAAGTAAGGATGTGGTTGAAAACTACAGGCCGGTTAGTTTAACTTCGGTGGTGAGTGAATTATTGGAAGCGCTGCTGAAAGAGAAAATAGTGAGGTTTCTGGAGTCCAGCGGATTACAGGATCCGAGGCAGCATGGATTCACCAGAGGCAGGTCTTGTCAGACAAATCTGATTGATTTCTTTGACTGGGTGACCAGGGAGTTGGACTGAGGGAGAGCCCTAGATGTGGTGTATTTAGATTTCAGTAAAGCCTTTGACGCAGTTCCTCACAGGTGACTTATAAACAAACTGAGCACCCTAGGGATGGACTCTAAAGTTACTGCTTGGGTTAGAAATTGGTTGAGTGGACACAACAAAGGGTACAAGGTAAATGGAGCTCACTCTGAAGAGAAGGATGTTACCAGTGGTGTGCCCCAGGGATCTGTCCTTGGTACGATTCTTTTTAACATTTTTGTTAGTGATGATACCAAAATCTGCAATAGAGTAGACACCCAGGAAGGTGTAGATAACATGAGGAGGGATCTAGCTAAGCTTGAAGAATGGTCTAAAATTTAGCAGCTGAGATTTAATGTTAAAAAATGCAAGGTCATGCATTTGGGCTGCAAAAATCCAAGGGAGCAATATAGTATAGGGGGTGAAGTACTTTTGTCCACTAAAGAAGAGCGGAACCTCGGCATGATTGTGTCTGATGATCTTAAAGTAACTAAACAGGTAGAAAAGGTGACAGCAAAAGCTAGAAGGATGCTTGGGTGCATAGGGAGAGGAATGGCCAGCAGAAGAAAGGAGGTGATAGTGCCTCTATATAAGTCTTTGATGCGACTTCATTTGGAGTATTGTGTGCAATTCTGGAGACCGCACCTTCAAAAAGATATAAACAGGATGGAATCAGTACAGAGGGTGGCTACTGAAATGGTTAGTGTTCTTCATTATAAAGCATGTGAGGACAGATTTAAGATCTTAATATGTACACCTTAGAGGAAAGGCGGGATAGAGGTGATATGATTGAGACGTTTAAATATCTTCGTGGTATAAATGCATAGGAGAGCCTCTTTCATTTGAAAGCAAGCTCTGCTATGAGGGGACATGGGATGAGGATGAAAGGGAATAGATTCAGGAGTGATATGTGGAAATATTTCTTTATGGAAAGAGTGGTGGATCCATGGAATAGTCTCCCATTGGAGGTGGTAGAGATGAGGACAGTATCTGAATTCAAAGAAGCATGGGATAAACAGAGGATCTCTAAAGGTAAAAAGGGGACTGTTGTAGTGGTTGATATGGAAGGACAGACTAGATAGGCCATGTGGTCTTTTTCTGATGTCATGTTTCTATGTTTCCAAATATTGAGCCCAACTTGTTTAAAATAGTAAACAAAGAAAAGCTGGTGTATAAACACATACAAATCTATGCAAACTGCCTTATTTTCCCACACTGACATATTATAGGAAGGTATTTAAGACTACACTCTAAAAGCCTGGTTCTCAACCGTTGTCCCATACAAGCCTGGTGGTCCATGAGACCATTACAGGGGAGCGGAGGGGGGGGGGGGGTCACACAAGATGCAGAGATTGGAGGGAATTGGCAGGGTAGAGTGAGAGTAAATGAGACTGAGACTGGTGGGGACATCTGGAGAGAGAGAGGAAGACTAGTAAAGAAAGAGGAAGGGAGACAGAGAACTAATGGGGGGCAGGCTAAGTGCTAGGGAAGAGGGTCCAGGAAGAGTGGTGAGGTTAATAAAGGGTCAACCAAGTGGAGTAGCTGCCTAGTGGTTACAGCAGTGGCCTGGTGACCAAAAAAAACAGGGTTTAATTCTCACTAGCATTCCTTGTGGCCTGCATTTTTTTTGCATAGGGTCCACAGAACCAAAAAATTTGGGAAACTGTTCTGTTAGCAGGACTGGCTCCAGGGTTGGTTCAAGGTGTTGGCGCCCTCGGCGAACCTTGAACCTTTCACCCCCTTGGCCGTCAGAATCAACTGTTGAATGTTAAGTGTTGAATGCTCTGCTCTTTGCTGCCCTCCAGAAGCTGCTGCCTAGTTTGCCTAGCTCTTGGGCCAGCCCTGTCTATAGGTTTCATCCTATTTTATGCCCCCTATGTAACCCTAGAAACACCTCCAGTCAGGTTGGATAAGCTTATGCACATACAAGCTGTATGTTCACGTATATTCTGAGTAATTTTATAAAAGTTCTTTCTGATGTCAATTACGCTTTCACCCATAGAAATGCCTTTTACAATTACCTACTACAGGTGAGTAACGTTTCTCTGTGTATAAGCAGGATAATGCCCTCACATGTGGGAATCCCTAGCTACAGCCTCCAAAGACAAAAAAGAGGAACAATCACAGAATCTCTGCAGCACATACCAAACGTTTTTTGCTGACAACAGGCCTTTTATGAATACCTTTCTCTGTGTGTGTGTGTGATTTTCAGTCTTTTTTCTTTAGAGACAGCATAAACAAAGAAATGGGCTGGTGAGGAGCGGGCGGGGGGGGGGGGGTGAGGGAGGGTGCAGTTGGATTCTATTCCCTGAACAGAACTGACCAAATATACTCTTGCTTCAGGAGTCAAATGTGAATGTGTGGACAGAAGCTCACGCTGTGGCTTTACGAGTTTCCTCCGTGAAGGCTGACCGCAAGTGGGCTACTGATACAACCATGGCTCTAACATTGTGAGCCAAGACATGATCCTTAAGGGTCAAGTCTGCTTGGAGATAAGCGAAGGAAATACAGTTTATAGCCAACTAGATAAGAGGGCCTCTCATAGGAAATGCCAAACCTCCTCCATTTGAAATATGATATCCTAGTGCAGGTATTGCCAAATGTTATGTGGATTTAGAAGCCAGTGCTTGTGACCTCCTTGCGCTCCCTCCTCCCCATTGTCTCTCACGCTGATCTTATGTTCTCAAGTCTCATGAGACCAGCGCCAGAGATTCTACATCATGCGTCATCTTTAGATAACAATAGTTACAGCTTTAGATAGCATGTGTGTGTGCGGTGCAACAGTGTTGTACCTGTCTGTGCGTGGGAAGTGGCTCCAGATGCACCTGACAGGCTTGATCCAGTCCTTGGTTTACCCCATTGCATACAGGGACACGTAGTTCTGATTTCGCCATTGCACTCCATAAGAAAAACAAGACTATTTGGCCCTGCATGTGGTGAGGTAAACCCAGGACTGGATCAAACCTGCTGGGCGCATCTGGAGTCAGTTGGCAACCCTAGGCAGTAGGTGCCTTTGCGTGACTGCAGTGCAGGGTTGTGGTGCATGTGTATGTATGCTGCAGAGTTGAGGAGTCTATGGGTGGGGGTGCAGAGCTGTGATGCCCCATCTGTGTGTGTGCGTGTAGTGCTGAAGTGAGGTGGCTATGTGTGTGCATGTGTATATAGTGTGGAGCTGAGATGCCTATGTGTGTGTGTGTCTGTCTGTAGTAAAGGGTTGGGGTACTTTTGTCTCTGTTCTGGGGGCAGGGATGCTTTTTTTGTGGCCATGCATTTATTCCTTTAACCTCCAACACCTTGCACTCTCCCACTCTCTATTCCCCCATCTTCCTTCCTTTTTTTTTAAAGCTACTGGCCCTTTAAGTTTTTTCTGCCTCACTACCTTCCTCCCTTGGGTTTTCTTTTATTTGCAGGCCCCAGTTGTCAATTGCAGCATTTCCCCTTCTCCTGTTCTGCCTGCAGGGATTCTATCTCCCATGGGCAGACAGAAGTGGCTTTGCAGCATCACAGATTTCTTCTGCTTCTGCCCGTGGGGGATGGGATCTCCATGGGCAGCCTCATGCCTGAAAGTAGGGTTGCCAACTGAATTTCCCCCTTGACTGCGGGTAGAACAAGGGGAAATTCTGCGTTCGTGGCTTTCAGGTAGGGTTGCCAACTGGCTCCAGATGCACCTGAGAGGCTTGATCCAGTCCTGGGTTTACCACACTGCATGCAGGGACAAGTAGTCTTGTTTTTCTTATGAAGTGCAATGGAGAAATCAGAACTACATGTCCCTGCATGCAATGGGGTAAACCCAGGACTGCATCAAGCCTGTCAGGTGCATCTGGAGCCAGTTGGCAACCCTACCTGAAAGCCACAAACACAGAATTTCCCCCTTGTTCTACCTGCAGGAATCCAACAGCCTGCGGGCAGAGAGAAGGGGTTTCTGCCATGGTGACAGCCATCCCCTTCTCTTCTGATGGGATCCTTGCAGGCAGAGAACTTGCTTCTGGGCCATATCAGTCACCAGGTTCAAATTTCTGGTCACCATGGCAACCTAGCACCTGGAGTTTGTCGAGTCCTGTTCTAGTGGAATCTCTCTTGGAAGCCAGGACATTGGTTACACTAACAGCTAGATTCAAAGACAACAAAGTCAGCCTCTCAACGTCCAAACTGTGAGGGTTAGGGACTTGATGCTGGGATGCAATAATGTCCCCCGATCCTGTGAGAGCCTGTCCAAATGGGCTCCCTAAACGGCAGATCCAGGAGCATAGGGAACAATGGCTTCCAGGGCCAGTAGGGTACTATGAGGATCATGACTCTCCTGTCGTCCCTGAGTTTCAGGAGTTTGACCTATGAGAAGTATGGGAGGAAACATGTACAGCAGACTCTCGCCCCCAGTGGAGATAAGTGGTGGACTGAGGCTCTCCTGGAACAGAACCAAGCTGCTTGCTTGTTCTGGGAAGTGGTGAACAGACCCATCAAGGGCATGCCCCACTCCCAAAAGAAACTCAGAGCCACCTACCTGTTCAGGATCCACTCTTGCAGTTGGAGTACCTGATTTAGTTTGTCCACCAGGATATTGTCCTCCCCAGCAAGGTAAATAGCCGAGAGATGTTCTAGCTCCATAGCCTGACCATCTCCTAATAGAGGAGGTATAAATCTGTTCTTTCCTGCTTGTTGATATAGCAATGGCCACCTAATTGTCAGTTTAGAACAAACATAAATTTGATTGGCCAACTGATCTCAGAAAGCCTTTTGAGCAGGGGTTCTCAACCCAAAACCTGGCACCAAGCCAATCAGATTTTCAAGATAACCACAATTAATATGCATGTGAGAGATTTGCATGCATTCATTGTATGCAAATCTCTCTCATGCACATTCATTGTGATATCCTGTAAAACTGACTGGCTAGGTGTATCTCAAAGACTGGTTTGAGAAATCCTGCTATTAATTCCATAGAATTGATCAGATTGAGACTTTCCTGGGAGGAGTAGAGACCCTGTATATGGAATCCATCTATATGGGTGCCCCAGCTCAGTTTGGACACATCTGTCATGAGCACTTTTTTAGGAGGGAGAAATTTGGAAGACAATTCCTTTTACCAGATTGGAATGAACTGTCCATCAGAACAGAGTCCAGGAGTGAAACTGTAACAGAAATGTCTTGGAGACGAAGTGGAATGTATCCATTGTGTGCTCAAGGTCCACTGAGCTTTCTCATCTTGACACATGCCAAGAGAGCTATATACACCATCAAAGCCATATAGTCCAACATTCTCAACATGTTTGCTATTTTGTATTTCTTCTACAATAGCAGCCAACCTGGTGAGTCTGTCTTGTGGAAGAAAGGTCTTTGCCCGAGTCATGTCTAGTTGAGTTGCTATGAATTCCAAGTAACATGACAGCCTCAAATTGGACCCTAGTAAACTCCAGCACTGAGATGGTAATGCATATGGATTCTTGAGCCCCTTCTTGAGAGGCAGTCTTGATCAGCCAATCATACAAACAGGGATGCATAAATAATGCTGTGAAGACAGAAACATTTTGTTAATACCCAAGATGTGGATGCGAGGCCAAAAGGCATTAGGTGGTGTTGGAAATGATATTTCTCTATTGTGACTTGCAGATATTTCTTGTAACTGGGATGTATATGAATGTGGGTATAGGCATCCTTTAGATTCAGAAGACATAGTCAATCTTCCCTTTGAAGACAAGAAATAAGGGGGTCAAGGGAAACCATTCTGAACTTCTCCTGTACCAAGTACTTGTGGGGGAGGAATTCCCTCATCTTTTTTTGGGACCAGGAAGTACCTCCAGTAAAATCCCTGCCCTGGTGGAATGGGCTTTATGACAGATGCCTAAAAAAGGGCAGAGAGCTCCCATTTGAGTACCTATTGGTGCAGAAAGTCAATGAAGGGAAATTTTGAGGGTCATTTTGGCAGAAGATCAAACAGATGCAATCAGTACCCAAACCAGATGACTATCTTTACAACCCAACCATCAGAGGTGATTATGAGCAAACAGTCTGCAAAGTATCACTGCTTCCCTCTGACCAGTAGGGTGCTCAGAACCAATACTGGAATCTCAGCTATGTTCTATTGGGGAGCCAGTCAAAACCCTCTCCCAGATTTTGGCATTCTTGGGTCCTTTGCTCACAGGGAAGCGATTGAGAAGATTGCTTGGTTTGGGCCAAGTGGGACATTGGACTGTACCTATGCTTATGAGAGTAATGGGTCCTCCTTTAGCCTCTGTTCAAGTGTTGTTGTTGCTGTTAAGTGCCATTGAGTCTGTATCAACTCATGGCAATCCTTTGGATAATTGACCTAAACAGTGTTCAGGCTACAGAGAGGGGGCTCATTGTTGATAGAGTGGCACCCATAGCTACTGTTATTGTATCAATCCATCTCATTGCTGGCCTTCCTCTTTTACACTGACCTTCTACCTTACCATGAATGCTGCTTTTCTCAAATGATCTCTCTCTTCGCATGATGTGTCCAAAGTATGAAAGTCAAAGTCAATCGAGCTTCTAAAACTCCAGACATTGTGTCAGGAGGTGGTGAGACTTGGGGGTAATTTATAACAAAACCCAAGTGCTGCAGAACTGGATGGTGTGTATGGTGGCCTGCCGTGCCTCCCTTTATGAGCCAGTCATCCAGGTAGGGAAAGACAAAGACCCCTTGGAGACAAAAGAAGGCGGCCATAACTGCCAGGTATTTTGTGAAGACCTTTGGGGTGGAAGACAGGCCAAAAAGAGAGTACTCTGTACTGATAGCACCTGCTCTCCACTATGAACCGCAGATAGTGCCTGTGGTTGGGGTGAATGAGGATGTGAGTGCAGGCAACCTTGAGGTCTAAGGAGCATAGTCAATCTCCCTGCTGGAGGTAGGGCAGTAGTGTTCCAAGGGAGAGCATCTTGAACTTCTCCCTCATCAGGAATTTGTTGAAGTTGCACAAGTCCAGGATCGGCCTTAGGCCCCCTGTTCTCTTTAGCACAAGGAATTACCTGGAGTAGAACCCCTTGCCCTTGAGATGGTGGGGCACCAGTTCCACTGCTTTGTCTTCAAGAAGACCTACCAACTCCTTCAGTAGAAGGTCCCAGTGGAGGAAAGACCCAAGGGGGCTCTCCCAGGAAGTAAGGGAGAGGTGTGAGTTAGATGGAGGAGGGAATCCTCCCTGACCACCAGAAGGGCCCAGGAGTCTGTGGTGATGGCCAACCACCTCTGGGCATAGTGGACCAGATGTCCCCCTGTGGGTTGATGAAGGGGAGAGAGGCTATGCTCAAGAAGTCAAAAACTCCCCTCCCTGGTTGGACTGGGGTTTTAGAGCCTTCTGCTTAGGAGAGCCATGCCCATGTTCCTTGGCCTGCTGACCCTATTAGGGACAACACCCACAGCACAATCCAATAAAATTAGGGAAAACACAAGGCTGAAACCACTACATGTGTCGGAGTATGTCAGCCCAGTGTCAGGGAAGCATCCCGCAGACACCACTGTGACCACTCACTTTATTATAAATAATTTAAGCAACATGTTTTGTTTAAAAAAATGTGCAAAAGTGCAAAAAGAGAGCAATGAACTTAGCTTCTTAAACAGAGCACCGCCAAAGTGCCTTCATCAGTTAGATTGACAACATGATCCACGTTTCGGGTTATAGCAATTCAAACCCTGCTTCAGGTCCTGCTTCTCGGCAAATGGCGATTCAACTTGCATAGCCCAAAAGACCCGTCTTCTTTATCTTCGGCAGCGTCTGACGTCATAGGAGGAAAGCAGATGATGAACCAATCACAGCAAAACATCCTCTGAGTCAATGCATAGGGGAATCCCACAGCATAGGGAATACCCTAAAAGGCTCATCAGATTGGAGAAAAAACGATCAAATAATCGTGTACCAGTCCAGTTGAGAGTTAAGCCCAAAACATGTTGCTTAAATTATTTATAATAAAGTGAGTGGTCAGAGTGGTGTCTGCGGGATGCTTCCCTGACACTGGGCTGACATACTCCGACACATGTAGTGGTTTCAGCCTTGTGTTTTCCCTAATTTTATTGGATTGTGCTGTGGGTGTTGTGTATATTATAATCCAATACAGCTCTTGATTTTCACGCTTGACCCTATTAGGGAGCCAGGGAGGCCTGAAAAGATGGGCAGGTTCTGTAAGCAGTCCCATTCCTTAGGTATATGAGCCCTTCCATCCAGGAGGGGCAGCGGTCGTTTTAGAGAGCCTGGTCCTCATCATTAACTTGATCTCCAGCTCAGCAGCCTTGTCAGTCATGGATTTGGCAAAGAGGTTCTCTTCTTGACATGGGACATCAACCAATTTGTCCTGAACCCACTGCATAAGGTCAGAAGACTGTAGCCAAGCTTGGCATTGTGCACCAATGCTCGCCTACACTAATCGGACCACCGACTCCAACCCATCAGAGGCTGCCCGAGACAAACTTGGAGCACTCACAGATGACCTTAGCAAGGTTCTTGATCCACTGCAGGGGTTCATCAGCAAAAACCCAGCGAGTTCCTTTGCCAGGTCTCTCAGGTACATGCCCATGTACAGCTGGTAGGCCTGGATGCAGCTGATGAGCATTGAGCCCTAGTAACACTTTCTGCCGAGGGCATCCAAGGTGCATGCCTCCCGGCCGGGTGGCACTGAGGAGTGCATCTTCTGACTTTTCAGCCAATGCATGGCTGACTCCACCACCATGGAAATATGCAGCAGTCCAGGCTCCGGAAAACTCAATACATCGAGTTGAGCCACTTGCTCACCACCAGCACTGACACTGGTGTTTCCCGCATTGGGAGCATCAGCCATTCCAGGATAAGAGGAATGGACACCATGAGCGATTTCCTCAGAGGAGACTCATACTGGAGGATTTCCAACTCATCCGTCTGAGTCCTCCTCTGACTCTGTCAAGGATATATCTAGGGCCCTGGCGTTCGCCACAACATCAAGAAAGCCCATACCCTTCAGCAGGGACCACCGTTGAGGCTCCAAGGCAGGAGAGTCAGATGGGACATCGTGGTGGTGATGGGTATCAGGGGACTGCTCATTTTCAGTCTCCCACTTGGAGTAGTCCGTCACCGATGCGGAGAGCTGCTCCATGGGCCTCAGGGGTCCCGATGCTCTGCAGTCGGTACCCTGCATTCTTGCTAGGGATGATCGTGGTCCCGTCGAGCAGGAATCAGTCGAGACCTTGGCCAAGGATCGACTCAGCCTCCGGGGACATCTTTGACATTGAGGGGGCAGTGGTCAAGGTGGATGAACTGGTCGTACTGGACAACAGCTCCTGCTGCTGGTCCATGAAGGCAGATCAACTACACTCCAGGCCAGAAGGCTCCGCAGCCTTCGCCACGGTCAGGGAGGGACTTGGGCCCAGCGCAGACTCCCCTGAAGGGAAATCCTCAATGAGGATGGTGTCTGGGGACTGATGCCAGTCAGAGGTCAAATCCTTCTGAGGGACCATTGCAGGCTACTCCTTCCTCGATGCCTCAGATGAGCATCTCGCACTGTGGGACCTGGTTCGGGAGGGGGGGGGGTACCCAGCCAGTCAGATCCATCCAAGGACACTGCCTTCGAGGGTTTTTTCTTCTTCCTGGGTTCCCTCGAGGGATGCCCCGTTTCTGAAGGCCCACAGTGGGACTCAGGCTCGGAAAGGTCTGCCGAAGGCATCAAGGCTTCAGATGAGGCCCTGGCATTCGGAGGCATTGGAGACCAGGGGAAAAACTTATTATGCTGTTGCTGGCGGCTCTTGAGGTCCTTGTTGGACATTGTCTTGCAAAGATTGCATGTTGCCAGGTCATGGTCTGGCCTGAGGCAACGGAGACAGCAGTCATGTGTGTCAGTCAGAGAAATAATTTCTGAGAACTGATCACACTCCTTAAAGCCACTGGTAGCCATGGGGGGAAAAAGTACCCCTGCAAGTTTGAAGACTTGTCGGGCTGCCAGTTGGAAAGAAAAGGCATGAAGATGCCAAAAGAATGAAAACTACAAAAGTAAACCTGAACTAGACGCCGAGGCAGCAAGGTTGGGTGGCGGGAAGAGTACCAATGCGACAAGTCAGACAAGCGTCTGAAGGGCTACACGGAAAAAAGGAGATTGAGCAAGATGGCAGCCTTGGGCAGGAACAGGATCACACATGCGTGGTGGCATCTCCCAAAGGTTTTCTTTGAAAGCTGGGGGGATGCTTCCGTGAGGGCTCCATTGGTGCCGACATCACCCATATGTGAGGACTGACTTCCTGTTTATTCCCAGAGAAAACTTGTTATTCTTAAGTGTTGGGCCAGGCTGTTATCACGTTCAAGTCTATTCTTGGGGCTGTTGGCAGCTCCGGGTCTCTTTTGGAGCAGTTAGCAGCTCTGCATAGTTTATCAATGGGGGGAAGTGTTTTAATGTAGTGGGGTTGTGATTGGCTGTTTTAGATAGTACTACTGATTGGTTTATGATTGAATGGATGACCAATAGAGATGGAATGAACACAATTAGCTAGTAGCAGCTTCTTAGTCATTGTCCATTGGTCTTCCTCTGTTAGTTGCGATAGCAAGGTGGATTTAAAAAGTGGGGTTGTGAGTCAGCATTCTTTATCAGGCTATTCTATATAAAGGGAATGTGTACCTAAAAGGTGGGTGCTGTGAATTTGAACTGGCAGGGGGTATTTTGTAACATAGATGAGCAATGTGGTATAAAGGGTACTGAAACATCTATCTGCCAACCAGACTTGATGTCCAGGGAGGTCTGCTGTCTGCCATGTGCCAAAATCTGAGATGTTACTGAGTGTTTGCAGACTCATCAAACCCAACTAATATCTGCTGTTGTTCATCCATTTCATCAAAAGTGATACTGCCAGGTATTCCTCCAAGTGCATCAAAAGTAACTTCATGGCTCTGGGACAGAGGGTGAAACAGGTAGATGTGCAGCTGGTGTTCTCTTCAATCGTCCCTGTTGAGAGTAAAGACTGAGGCAGAGCAGCTCGCATCCTGGCAATAAATGCATGGCTGGTATCATCAAGAACATTTTGGTTTCCCAGACCATGGTATGATATTCCAAGGGCTGCAGAACAGAGATGGCATCCATCTGTCCAAGAAGGGTCGACGTGTCTTCAGTAGCAAACTGGCTAACCTACTGAAGGCAACTTTAAACTAGATTCATTGGGGATGAGTGAAAAAAGCTCCCAGATAAGTGAAATATTAAATACTTTTACAGAAATGGATATAAGGGGAAACATCTGGAAAGTGGTGTGTATAAATGCCCAAAGCATGAAAAATAAGATCCTAGATGTTGAGGCTTTAATGGAAAAGGCTGACTTGGATTTAGTAGCGGTTACAGAGACATAGCTCACAGACAACCATGACTGGAATGTAATTATACCAGGCTATATTTTATTCAGAAAGGACAGAGTAGGAAGAAGGGGAGGAGGAGTGGCACTATATTTTAAAAAAAAAATATTAATGCTATGGAAATACAGAGCTTAAAAGGAGAGAGAAGATACTGTGGGTTAAACTATTAAGAGGGAACGAGAAATCCATTTGCATTGGCATAACATAAAGACCTTCCTCACAGGAAGAAAAAGTGGACAGAGATTTAATACAAGACATACACAGCATTACCAGGAAAGGGGAAGTGCTATTGATAAGGGATGTAGATTGAGGTATCTCTGCTGCAGTATCATCTAAAAGTAAGGAAATCCTGGATTCTTTACAGGAAGAGCTATGCAGGCAACTGGTAACAGAACCCACACTTGAAGGGGCCATACTGAACTTGGTGCTTACCAATGGGTGAAGTGTTTCTGATGTTATAGTGGGAGATCATCTCGCATCCAATGATCATCAGATGGTGAGGCTCAGTATTAGGACTAGGGCTGTTAAAATCCATTCAAAAGCAAGGGTCTTAGACTTTAGGAAAACTAACTTTGTCAAGATGGGACAATACCTCAGGGAGTTGTTAGTGGGATGGGAACAGCGAAGGATATAGAAAAACAGTGGGCAAAACAAAGAATATTTTAAGAGAAATCAACCTTTATGTTAGAATGGTAAATAAAGGTAAAAAGAAAAGGAGACCACTATGGCTCTCAAATTAAGTAGCTGAAAAGGTAAAGAAAAAGAGAGGCCTTCATCAAATACAAGAGATCACAGAGAGAGGAAGAAAAGCATCTATATTTGGAAAAACGTAGAGAGGCTGGCAAAGTAGTCAAGAAAGCAAAGATGCAAAAAGAAGACATAGCCAATGCAATACAATGGGGGATAAGAGATTTTTCAGATTTATTAGTGAGAGGAGGAAGGGCAAAGTAGTATTGTCAGACTCAAGGGTGAAGGGAAGGAATAGGTAGAAGCTGATGAGGAGAATTGCTTAACAAATATTTCTGTTCTGTGTTCACAGATGAAGGGCCAAGAGCAGGACCTCAGAAAATACCCACAAACAAAAAAGCACAGTTACTTACCTGTAACAGGTGATCTCTGGGAACAGCAGGAATAAGTCTTCACATATGGGTACGTCGGTACCGACGGAGCCTGCGCGGGCACGCTCCCCAGCATCCAATAAGAAAGCTTTTGGGAGCATCCCACAGCGCCTGTGTACTGCCTTCCCACCTTTCCCAACTGCCTCTCCTCAGTTGAGTTTCAAAGGTGAGAGAGAGAGAGAGAGAGAGAGAGAGAGAGAGAGAGAGAGAGAGAGAGAGAGAGAGAGAGAAGGGAAAGAAGAGATATATATAGATACAACTCCTAGGGGAGGTGGGTGGGTTGTGAAGACTTATTCCTGCTGTTCCCAGAGATCACCTGTTACAGGTAAGTAACTGTGCTATCTCCAAGAACAAGCAGGAATGAGTCTTCACATATGGGGACTCCCAAGCTAAGATGCCTGGAGTCCCAGCATATCATAGATTGGAACATGCTATACCTAATAACACCAGGCATCCTAAGGATGGAGGGTAGGAGTTGAAAAGAGAAAAGTGCTGTGGAAAAACAGCTTAACCTAGCATAGGACTGCAGAGAAGGAGTCCATGTGTGGATGATAATTGTCATCAATGATATTGAAATGAAATATTGCAATATGGACCTCCCCTAACAGGGTTTCACAGAGTATGGAGGTTCATGGGATCTACTGGGGAAAGCACAGTTACTTACCTGTAACAGGTGATCTCTGGGAACAGCAGGAATTAGTCCTCACATATGGGTACGTCGGAACCGACGGAGCCTGCGCGGGAAAGCTCCCCAGCTTCCCAGAAAGGAAGCTTTTGGGGCCTCCCACAGTGCATGCGCGCTGCCTTCCCACCGAACTCTCTTCAGTTTGAGTTTAAAGCTGAGACAATAGAGAGAGGAAAGGAAAGAGAGAGAGAGAGAGAGATACAATTCCTAGGGGAGGTGGGTGGGTTGTGAGGACTAATTCCTGCTGTTCCCAGAGATCACCTGTTACAGGTAAGTAACTGTGCTATCTCCAGGAACAAGCAGGAATGAGTCCTCACATATGGGGACTCCCCAGCTAAGATGCCTGGGAGATCCCCAAGGGTATGAGACCCTGAAAGGTTCCTCGTCTCCCTATGGATCTCAGGCATCCATTAAGGGACGGAGGGCAGGAGTTGTTTAAGAATGGAACAGGTGTCTGAAGACAGCCTGACCAAACAAGGCATCCCGGCGGGAGTCCTTGTCCAAGCAGTAATGGGCTGTGAAGGTATGAACCGAGGCCCAGGTGGCTGCTCGACAGATCTGATCAATGGATACAGAATGAAGATGAGCCATAGATGTGGCCATGGCTCTCACATTGTGAGCTGTGACATGGCCTTCCAGAGAAAGGTTCTTACTCTGATAAGCAAAAGAAATACACTGAGCAATCCAATTGGACAGTGTTCTTTTTGAGACTGGAAGTCCTAAATGAGAAGGATCAAAAGCAACAAAAAGTTGAGAAGACTTTCGATGTTGCTGTGTCCTGTGGAGGTAAAAGGCAAGAGCTCTTTTACAGTCTAGAGTATGAAGGTTCCTCTCTGCATTTGATGCATGAGGAGCTGGAAAAAAGACAGGTAGATATACCTCTTGATTAAGATGAAAAGGTGAGACCACTTTAGGCATAAAGTGGGGATTTGTCCTAAGGACTACCTTATCATGATGGAACCTTGTATAAGGTGGATTAGCCACTAAAGCCTGCAGTTCACTGATGCGGCGAGCAGAAGTGATTGCACTAAGGAAAATGACTTTCCAGGAAAGGAATTTTAAGGAGGTAGTGGCTAAGGGTTCAAAGGGTGGCTTCATAAGCTGACCAAGAACTACGTTTAAGTCCCATGCCACCGGAGGAGGCCGAATGGGAGGTTTAGTTAAAGTTAGACCTCTCATGAATCTTGCAATAAGAGGATGAGAGGAAACAGATTGTCCATTGATAGGCTGAAGAGATGCTGCAATAGCACTCAAATGGACCCTTACAGAATTGGTTTTAAGTCCTGCATTGGAAAGATGCAGGAGATATTCGAGTAAAGAATTCAAAGGTAGTGCTAGAGGGTTAAGACCTTTGTTAGCACACCAAATGGAAAATCTTTTCCATTTAAAAGCATAAGAACGCCTGGTGGAAGGTTTCCTCGATGCATGGAGGACATCCTTCACCTGTTGAGAAAGATTCAAGTCTTGAAGGTCTAGGCCTTCAGTAACCAAGCTCTGAGGTGAAGGGACTTGGGGTTTGGGTGCCACAAAGTCCCCTCCTCTTGAGACAGAAGGTCTGGAGCAGCTCCCAGATCCAGGGAGGGTGTCTGGGAGAGACCCAGAAGTAGAGGGTAACACACTTGTCGTGGCCAGCATGGAGCTATGAGGATCATGGATCCTTGATCCCTCTGAAGTTTGAATAGTGTCTTGGGAATCAAGGGAATGGGTGGAAAGGCATATAGGAAGGCCTGACCCCAATGAAGGAGGAAGGCATCCTTGGCCTGAGCTCCCTGACACGGAATCCTGGAACAGAACCGGGGAAGTTTGGCATTGTACGGACTTGCAAAGAGGTCTATGTCCGGGGTCCCCCATTCCTGAAAGATTCTGAGTACCTGATCCATGTGCAGGGACCATTCGTGTGGAAGCAGAACTCGACTAAGTCTGTCTGCCCAAGAGTTTTGGATTCCTGGGAGGTACACTGCCAGGAGATGGATCCGATGCTCTCTGGCGAAGGCCCACAGTTTTAGAGCTTCGTTGCAAAGCGACAGAGAGCCAGTCCCTCCTTGTTTGTTTATGTAGAACATGGCTACTTGATTGTCGGTATGAACAAGGACTGTCATGTTGATGAGGAGGGTATGAAAGACCTTGAGAGCAAGGAAAATTGCTCGCAGCTCCAAAAGGTTGATATGAAGGGTGGTCTCCTGTGGAGACCAAATGCCCTGAGTGGAGAGGTCTTGGAGATGAGCTCCCCAACCTGTTTGGGAGGCATCTGTAGTGAGAGCTGCTTGGGGTAACAAAGGTTGGAAGGGGGCCCCCAACAACAGATTTTGAGTGGATATCCACCATTGGAGAGACCAAAAAAGACGTTTCGAGGTTGCTATTTGGTCTGAGAGAGCTCCTGATGCTTGGGTCCACTGGGTGGACAAGGTCCATTGAGCTGCTCTCATATGTAGGCAAGCATAAGGCACCACATGAACTGTGGATGCCATGTGGCCTAGCAGTTGTAGCATCTCTCTGACAGTCAAGTGGCTTCTGGACTGAATTTGAGAGGCCAAGTGCACTAGACGGTGGCAACGGGCCTGAGGAAGATAGGCCCTTGCAGTGGTAGTATCTAGCCAGGCCCCTATGAATTCTAGGGATTGAGTAGGGGTGAGTTGAGACTTTGGCAGATTGATGACAAGTCCCAGATACTGCAGTATGCGTCTGGTGTGGTCCAGGGAAGTCTGAGCCTCGGACTGAGATGGAGCTCGGATGAGCCAGTCGTCCAGGTACGGGAAGACAAAGATCCCCAGAGTGCGTAGAAATGCAGCTACTATTGCCATGCATTTGGTAAATACCCTTGGAGCAGAGGCTAGACCGAAGGGGAGTACTCTGTATTGGAAATGTTTTCCCTGGAACAGAAATCGTAGGAATTTTCTGTGGGATGGATGGATGAGTATATGTGTGTACGCATCCTTGAGATCTAGAGAACAAAGCCAGTCCTGACTCTGTAGGTATGGAAGGAGAGTACCTAGAGAAAGCATTTTGAATTTCTCTTTGTATAGGAATTTGTTCAATTCTCTGAGATCCAGAATGGGTCTGTACCCCCCTGTTTTCTTGGGAATGAGAAAATAAGGGGAGTAGAAACCTGACCCTTGTTGAGGAAGAGGAACCCTCTTCTATTGCCTTTTGGGCGAGAAGAGTGGTCACCTCTTGGCCCAACAGGTACAGGAGAGATGGGGGAGAATTGAATTGTCTCACCATGGTATGGGGAGGAAGGCTGGAGAAATGTAGTTTGTAGCCCTCTCTGATGATAGAGAGGGTCCACGGTTCTGATGTGATTTGTTCCCATCTGGGAGCAAAATGAGCCAACCTTCCTGGAATGGTGAGAGGTTCTGGCTGTTGCAGAGCCAGAAAGGTTAAGTTCTCTAGAATCAAGTCAAAAACCCTGAGGAGGTTGGGACTGCTGGATTGTAGCAGCCCCTGTAGCCTTTGTTCTGGCCTGTTTAGTTTGCTGACGCTTAGGAGCAAAGCGAACTTGGGAAGATTGCTGGCCAGTATTTGTGGAGAATCTGGTCTTTTTATAGAAAGTTTTCTTAAAAGGTTTTTTCTTGGCAGGGGTAGAGGTAGACTTAGAAAGTCTATCTAAAGCAGCATTCTCTGCATCCATTTGAGTGGCTTTGATTTGCCACTCTTTGCCAAACAGATTTTCACCTGTACAGGGCAGATTGCCCAAGCCTTCTTGTACCCAGGGTTCCAAATCAGAGGCCTGGAGCCAAGCCAGTCTGCGAGCAGCTATGGCTATGCCAGAGGCTCTGCTTGCTCCCTCAAAAGAGTCAAAGGCTGCTCTGTTGGAGAACTTTGAAACATCTTGAGTGTGCTTTAGCAAAAGAAGGAATTCCTCCTGTTTATCCTCTGGGATAAAGGGGAGAAACTGATGTATCTTTAAAGCAATCTCTTTCAAAAACATGCCCATATAGAGGCTGTATGAATTGATTCTGGCAATAAGCATGCTAGCTTGGAAGATTTTTCTCCCAAAAGCATCCAGAGTCCTACATTCTCTTCCTGGAGGGGTAGAAGTGTGTCTTTTGGTACTCTTTATCTTTTTCATAGCAGACTTCACCACAATAGAGTGGTGAGGAAGCGGAGTCTTTTGAAAACCAGGAGAAGGAGGAACCCGATACATGGTGTCCAAACGTCGAGAATGTGGAGATAGGGTGAAAGGAGCCTCCCACAAATCCATCATGTGTTCTTGAAGAATTTCATGTATGGGTAAGGTGGCTGCCTCTTTGGGAACCTTAGAGTATCCTAAAATATCTAATTTTTTTGCTCTAGGTTCCTTTTCAGAGGATACAGATATGGAGAGTCCTTTAGCTACTTCAATAATGAAGTCTTGAAAGGACAAATCCTCTGGAGGAGACATTCTCCTTTTTGGAGAAGAGGGCTCCTCAGGAAGAGTAAAAGAGACGTCAGCAGAATCATCTGATGTATCAGAATCTTCAGAGGATTCAAAGTATCGTCTATTTGCTTCCAGAGATCGATACGCGTACCGATCGGTACCGACATCGGGCGTACCAGGTATCGGAGCGGTATCGAAGAAAGGACTGGAACCGGCATGCTACTGGAAGTAGATGCTCTGGGTACCGGTATCGGTTGCGGTACCGGAATCGGAACCGATTGTCGCGGTACCGATGGCGGTGCAGCATTAATGAAAGTCAGTAAGGCCTGCTGCATGGATTGTACCGTAGTACCCATAGCCGCCACAACTGCCTGGAAGTCGGTACCGGTGTTAGCCGGTACCCCAGAGCAGTCTAACAGGAGATCGGTCGAGGCCGTGCCATCGATGTCTACCTGTAACCCCATAGGAGGAGCTTTGGAAGCCGGAGCTTCCCGCCGGAGTTGTTTGGCTGGGGCAAGGTCCTCAGGTCAATTGCAAGGGCCTCTCGCTGCTTAGAGGGAGATTTGAGTTTTGAGGACTTGCCCGAAGAATGTTTGGTTACCTGAGATCCATCAGGAGAAGAAGACCTGGAGGATGTTGATGCTGTAGTATCGGTAGAAAACAGCATATGAAATTTAGCTGCTCTGTTCTGTAAGCCCCTTTTGGACATCAGAGAGCAGGATGGACAATCCGGAATGGAATGGTCAGGCCCCAAACATTTAAGACACCACTCATGGGTGTCTGTAACTGAAATAGTACCGGTACACTTAGTGCATTTTTTAAAACCAGAAGCTGGTTTTTCCATGAGGGAGACCTGGGAAGGCCTAGAGGCCTCACAGAAAAAATACACCAAGTGTAGAAAAAGTAATTATATATATATATATTTTTTAAAATAAACGAAAAAAGGACCGGCGGTACCGGTCTGGAATCGGGGAAGGCAGACACGCGGTCAAAGAAACAAATTAAAATAACAATTTCTTCAGCGGTGACAGGAACACGACCTGCTGGCTCCGCGGAAAAAGAAGAACTGAAGAGAGTTGGTCAGGAAGGCGGGAAGGCAGCGCGCATGCGCTGTGGGAGGCCCCAAAAGCTTCCTTTCTGGGAAGCTGGGGAGCTTTCCCGCGCAGGCTCCGTCGGTTCCGACGTACCCATATGTGAGGACTCATTCCTGCTTGTTCCTGGAGATCGCAGTAGAGGAACCTCGAAGAGGATCTCACTGTAAAGTGGAGGTAGAAATCCTGTAGGAAAAATAGTGGAGGTCAGAAACCTGAAAGGTAACAGGTAACCCCAGTAGAAGAACTGGGGTAGTACAAAAACGGTGGGCCTTCAGTGGAAGGCTTTATGACAAAAAACGAACTCTTTTGGTGGCAGAGTGGCTCACTCTTAGGAGCAAAAAGAGAAAGGCTAACCGATATGGACAAACAGGCACAGTCCTTGTGGGGAGAAGGGTATGGGAATCCCTTGTATCCCAAAAAGAGAGGACAAATGCCTGAGGCGTTAAGCCTGTGATTAACTGAAGATCCGCAAAGTCTCACCTAACTGGGGTAAGTTAGGAGAGATATTGGAGCATGGAGAGCTTCAGAGGTACCTAAACCCTAAGGTTATAGTATAAAAGTTGTTGACTACCACAGGAGTGGTAGTGTGTGCAGAATCCCAAACCTACTGGATAGCAAGGAATGGGTAAAGCCCATCTGTCAGAATCATATAACTATATGAGCCTAGACAGTTAGATAAGTACTTGGATACATATCTATCTTGAAATATCTCGACAGATATATATATATATCTATATATATATAGATATAGATATAGATATATAGATATAGATATATATATATAGATATAGATATATAGACATATAAGAATATATCTATAGTGAGATATGGAAGGGCATAAAATACACACAAAAGATAGATATGAATATGTAGGCCTATATATGGGTGTCTGCTGTTAAGCAGACAGAGATGCCTACAGCACAGTATTCACATAGGATATGTGGAGAGGAAAGATTCATCTAATAACAAGGAGGTGGACCCTACTTGAGAAGATATATAGAGAATCTATTCCTCCTGGCTATGCTCTGCAAGGATGCTAGCTAGTGAAATAACCAGGAGGGTTACGTGAAAAACAGAGGATAATATCAGTCTGTAGCCAGCAAGTCCGGAGTCTTCCAGAACTCTAGCATGGTAAGTGGACAGAAGACGCATAGAGATGAGATACCATGTTGACCTGCTTAAGGGCAAAATGTATCATGCGTTCTTACGATGAGGACGAGCTGCAAGGAGAAAGAGCATATCCCCAATTGGGAATACTATGGACCAAGCAAGGAATTGGTAACTCCTTAAGCTTTCACGTAAAAGAAGGCCTATGTCCTTTATATCAAAAGGGAAATAGTAAAAGAAGGGAGAACCCTTCCAGTCATGGGAGACATGACTGAAAAGCCTTTTCCAACCATCTAGGATAGCTGTTGGAGGAAAAAACCCCATGCTCTCTAGCAAGGGCCCATAGTGAAAAGCTTCTCTGTAGGATTGCAGAGAGCATGATGCAGGAGAAAGAGGAGATAGGACTGACTGCTGGAGAGCCCGTATCTCTGCCAACTATGCTGCCAAACCCAGGGAATGGAGATGGCAGAAATAGAAGAGAATTCAGAAAGCCTGTAGTGAGATAATCTCCAAGATAGATGGAAGCACTGACTTGAAGCCACTACTAAGACTAGACAGAATGTTAGTGGAGGACAAATCTGGTTGTTTGTGGACAAGAACCAGTGATCCAAACATTAAGGCTCCTGCATAGGCAGCTGTTAGCAAGACAGCAGAAAGAATCTTACTGTTTAAAAACAGAAAGAACAGAACAGGAGTAGAAAACTCTGGACATGTCTGATAAGCTGCCCCAAGCAAAATAGAAAAAGAGGAGTTAACTCAGAGGAAAAACTCCGCACTGGAAAGTGACCAAACTAGAAAGGCTGAAGAAAAAGCCTTCCAGTGAAGTAATAGCGCTCTTACAAAGGAAAAACTGGCTAAGAGGGTGAAGAGAATGGAGCTGAAAAAGACTTACCAAGTAGTAAGTCTATAGAAAGGAAAAAATACATGCTGGCCCAGGAAACTATCATTTGATAGTGGTTAGACCTCTTTCCCTAGCAGGAAGAAGAGGAGAAACCTGTGACCTATAGGTATGAACATCCTGACAGCTCATAGAAATATAGAAAAAATGGATGTCTTCTGGAAAGAGATCCATGTCTAGGGGTTAGAATAAAGCGGTGGATTGCCTCTTTTGGGAAGAAGCAAACTGCAGATTCTAAACCCCAAGAGTCACAAGCATCTGATGATGATTGATCAGAAACCCTGCAGTTGCTGGGTTTGCTGAGCCTGGTGAGAGGTTGGGTTCTTCAGACCAGGACGATGCTTCCCCTGTTTGGGAACATCTGTATGATGGGCAGGTGATGAATAAAACCTTCTTCTCCTATGGGAAGAAAGTTTGGTAGGAAATTTCCCACCTACTAGGACAGAAGGTGTAGAACCCCTAGGAACAGGTAAAATCAGTGGACCACTGAGTAACCTGACGTAAAGACTCCTTGTTGAAGAGATTTTTTCCAGTGCAAGGAGTATGTCCCAGTCTCTGTTGTGCCCATTTGTCCAAGTCTGAAGCCTGGAGCCAGGCTCTACGTCGTGCCCCTATAGCTATAGCAGAAGTCCTGCTAACAGACTCAAAAGAGTCTAGGGAAGCACGAGAAAGAAACCAAGAGATATTCTGGATATGCTTAAGCAGTGAGGAATAGTCTGCACTCTTGGAATCTGGAAGGAAAGGAGTCAAAAGATGTAATTTCTTTGTGACCTCCTCAAGAGATAGACTCATATAAAAGATATATGAGAGAATTCTTGCAGAAAGCATAGATGTCTGGAAGGTTTGACGTCCAAAGGCATCTAGTGTCCTAGACTCACGACCTGGTGGATAAGAAGAGTGCTTTTTCATACTCTTTACTCGCCTCATTGCTGATTCCACTACTATGGAATGAAGAGGAAGTTGAGTCTTTTGGAACCCTGGAGAGGGGGGCACCTGATATAGGAGATCAGTTGCTCTGGAAAATGGGGGTACCCTTAAGGGTGCTTCCCACAGACCTAGAAGGAGATCCTGCAAGGAATAATGCAAAGGAAGCATTATGTTCTCCTTTGCTTTGGTAGGAACAGAGCCTTGTGCAGGGTCCTGTCCAGGGATAGGAATGGCAAGTGATCTTGCTATTTCCAGGAGAAAACTCTGAAAAAAGGGATCTCCAACGGGAATCTCCTTTGGACAGGTTAGATCAGAAGAACTAGCCTGAGCACCGAAGGATCTATCCAAATATATAGGAATAGAAGGTCCTGCACGGTGCAGGGTGGTATCCCTAAAGGATGGTCGCTGGTACTGGCTGTCAGGAGCAGCATCCGTCAGTACTTCATCGTCCATGCCAGGTATCGACTCCAAGTCTGGTATAGAAGGGAGCGATCCTGTTGAAAAAAGCATGGCAGGAGCTGGCCACGATGCTACCGTGGATACCGGTACCGATGTCGGAGCCGAAGCCGACACAGACATTGGAGTAGCCATCGGCTCAATTGGTACCGAGGTAACCGAAAACCTCCGTCAGCCATCCCTGATACCAAGCCTTTGGTACCGTGTCTGATACCGGTGGACGAAGGCCAACCGGAGGCAACTCAAACGGCATCAGAGGAACCGAGAGTTGCGGATCCGAATCATCGGAACCGAGCCTTTGGTACCGAGGGGAGCCGGTACCAAGGCGAGTCGGTACCCAATCCTCCAGACTGGAAATCGATTCCAGACTCGGCATCGAAGGAAGCGAGTCTATCGATGCACGTCTGGAGGGTACCGACGTCGGTGGTAGTATCGGTGTCGGTACCGATACCGGAAAGTCAGTCTGGGAATTATCCCCCGGACCCGAAGGTACCGAGGATGCCAGATGACGATCCCTGGTGAGGAGTGTTTCATCCAACACCAGTGCCGGAACCGGGGTATCGGTACCGCTCGAAGCGGATGCCACCCCCGGACACGGCTCAGGTATGTTCTGTGGGAGGAGAACCCCAGGAACAACCTGAAACCCCTCATACGCTTTGGAGACCGAAGACTCCCGCCGGGGTTTTGAAGCCAGTGGGCCCTCGAGGGCAAGGCCGGAGCTGTCTGCATGCTGTGCATGAGACCTACCACTCAAGGACTGGCTAGTCTTAACAGACTGTTTATGGGTTACCTGATCCTGTGTAGAAGAAGAATGGGACGGTGCCCTGAAGTTGGAGGGGAACCGGGTATCGAGGAAACCTCGATGTTGAAACCCTCTTCTCACCAAACTGTTGCCCAAAGGCTCCGGAGGAAAAAGGTCAGGCCCCAAACAGGTTAGACACCGACTTTGAGGGTCTAAAAATAAAGTTGTACCGCCACAGACTGAACATTTCCTGGAGGAAGTGGCTGGCGGTTCCATGAAGGAAAAAGGAGAGGCCTAAAGGCCTGAGAAACCTTGAGGAAAAAATAGTCTTTGGAAAAGGAAAATTTCACAGAAAACACCGGCGGACCGGTGGCGTCGGGGAAGACAGCCGCGACCACAAGGAAAAATAAAGAAATAAAACAGAATTTTCTGCGGTGACAGGAGGACATCCTGCCGGCTCCGCGGAAAAACAAAAACTGAGGAGAGGCAGTTGGGAAAGGCGGGAAGGCAGCACGCAGGCGCTGTGGGATGCTCCCAAAAGCTTTCTTATTGGACGCTGGGGAGCGTTCCCACGCAGGCTCCGTCGGTATCGACGTACCCATATGTGAAGACTCATTCCTGCTTGTTCCTGGAGATCAGAAGCAACAGGTATCTTGAACGAACTTCAGAAGACTGTGTTAATGAGGAACTGTTGTTGTTAAGTGCCGTCGAGTCGGAGTCGACTCATGGCGACCCTCTGGATAGCTATCCTAAATTGTGTTCGGTCTTCAGTCAGGCGGCTTATTGTTGACAGACTGGTACCCGTAGCTGCTGTTATTGTATCGATCCATCTCATTGCTGGCCTTCCTCTTTTGCGTTGACCTTCTATCTTGCCAAGCATGATGTCTTTCTCTAATGATCTCTCTCTTTGCATGATGTGTCCAAAGTATGAAAGTCGAAGTCTTGTCATCTGAGCTTCTAAAGAAAGCTTAGGTTTGATCTCCTCTAGTACAGACTGGTTTGTTCTTTGGGCAGTCCATGGTATACACAGTATTCGCCGCCAGCACCATAATTCAAAGGCATCAATTTTCTTCCTGTCTATCTTTTTCACTGTCCAGCTTTCACATCCATATGATGTTAATGAAAATACCATGGCTTGAACAAGTCGAATCTTTGTATGGAGAGAGACATCTCTGCTCTTGAGAATCTTATCTAGGTCTTTCATAGCCATTCTGCCAAGAGCAATGCGTCGTCTGATTTCTTGACTGCTTGTTGCTTCTTTATTGATAGTTGATCCAAGTAGGTTAAAATTATTCACGATTTCAATTTCTTCTCCTTCGACAATGAACCTGTTGATTATGCCAGTTGTCATGATCTTTGTCTTCTTTACATTAAGGTGCAGGCCCATTTTGAGACTATGTTCTTTGATTGTGAGAAGCAAATGTTTCAGATCATCTTCACTTTCCGCCAGTAATGTGGTATCATCAGCATAGCGAAGGTTGTTGATGAGTCTTCCACCAATCTTCACACCTCTGTTGTCTTCATACAATCCTGCTTCTCTGATGATTTGTTCTGCATATAAATTAAACAGGTAGGGGGAAAGTATGCAGCCTTGTCTTACACCTTTGCTTATTTTAAACCATTCTGTTTCTCCTTGTTCTGTTCGAACTATTGCTTCTTGATCAATGTACAGATTGTGCAAGAGAACGATCAGGTGTTCTGGTATACCCATGCTTCTTAATGTGGCCCAGAGTTTCTCATGGTTTACACAGTCAAAAGCTTTGCTATAGTCGATAAAGCACAAATAGATATCCTTTTGGTATTCTTTAGTCTTTTCAAGGATCCATCTCACATCCGCAATGATGTCTCTCGTTCCTCGCCCTTTTCTGAACCCTGCTTGCACTTCAGGTAGTTCTTGTTCCAGGTATGATTGTAGTTTCTTTTGAATAATCTTCAGTAGAATCTTGCTGGCATGTGGGATCAGAGCGATTGTGCGATAATTTCCACAGTCAGTTGGATCACCTTTCTTTAGTATTGGTATAAACACAGATCTTTTCCAGTCAGTTGGCCATGATGCTGTCTTCCATATTTCTTGGCAGAGCCTTGAAAGTATGGTAACAGCTGCATCAGATTGCTGTAATACTTCTATGGGAATGCAATCAATGCCTGGTGCTTTGTTCTTTGATAAGGCTTTCAATGCTGCTTCAACTTCTTCTTTCATCACCAATGGTTCCAGATCATAAGGTACAGGTTGAAACGGCTTTTGGTCCACTTGATCTTTATCATATAAAAACTCTGTATATTCCTTCCATCTTTTCTTGATCTTCTCAGCATCATTCAACAATGAGGAACTAGCTAAATTAAAAGCAGACAAAGTGATGGGACCAGATGGGATACATCCAAGAATATTGAAGGAACTTCGGGACATTCTTGCAGCTCCACTGACTGACCTTTTCAATGCCTCTTTGGACTTGGGAGTGGTTCCAGAGGACTGGAAAGAGGCACATCTGGTCCCTTTACACAAAAGCGGAAGTAAGAATGTGATTAAAAACTACATGCCAGTTAGTTTAACCTCAGTGGCAAGTAAATCATTGGAAACACTGCTGAAAGAAAAAATAGTGACGTTTCTGGAGTCCAGCAAAGTACTGGATCTGAAGCAGCATGGATTCACCAGAGGCAGGTCTTGTCAGACAAAACTGATCAATTTCTTTGACTGGGTGACCAGGGAGATGTGGTGTATTTAGATTTCAGTAAAGCCTTTGACACTGTTCCAAACAGGTGACTTATAAACAAACTGAACACCCTTGGGATGGACCCTAAAGTTACCGCTTGGGTTAGAAATTGCTCGAGTGGGAGGCGACAAAGGGCACAGATAAATGGAGCTCATTCCAAGGAGGGATTTGCCCTTGGTCTGATTCTTTTTAACATCTTTATTAGTGATATTGCAGAAGGGGTGTTGCGTAAGGTTTGCCTCTTTGCAGAGATACCAAAATCTGCAATAGACACCCAGGAAGGTGCAGATAAAGCACAGTTACTTACCTGTAACAGGTGATCTCTGGGAACAGCAGGAATAAGTCTTCACATATGGGTACGTCGGTACAGACGGAGCCTGCGCGGGAACGCTCCCCAGCGTCCAATCAGAAAGCTTTTGGGAGCATCCCTCAGCGCCTGCATGCTGCCTTCCCGCCTTTCCAACTGTCTCTCCTCAGTTGAGTTTCATAGCTGAGACAAAGAGAGAGAAAGAGGAAAGGAAAGATAGATATAAAAAAACAACTCCTAGGGGAGGTGGGCGGGTTGTGAAGACTTATTCCTGCTGTTCCCAGAGATCACCTGTTACAGGTAAGTAACTGTGCTATCTCCAGGAACAAGCAGGAATGAGTCTTCACATATGGGAACTCCCAAGCTAAGATGCCTGGGCCATAACATGTTGAAGATTGAAAACATGCTACATCTCATATGGCCAGGCATCCTGAGGATGGAGGGCAGGAGTTGCATAGAGAGGAGCTGCAGAAAAACCAGCTAACCTAAGAAAGGACTACCCTCAAGGAGTCCATGTATGTATAATCATTATCAAAAGATATATTGAAATGAACAATCACCATAATATTGAAATGAACAATCACCATATGACGCTCACCTACTGGATTGCAGGAAGTAGAGAGGCTGATGGAGTCTACTGGGGATCCAGTAGAATAATGTTCAAGGTGACCTCACTGGAGTGAAGGTGGAGGTCAACATCTGGAAGTGAGAGGTGACCCCAGGATTCAATTAGGGTAACACAAACACGGCAGGTCTTCAGTGGGAAGCTTCATGGAAAGCTGAAAACTCTTTTGGCTACGGAAGTATTCAGAAGTAGGAGCAAAAGAGGAAGACTGACCGATCTGGACAAACAGACCTAGTCCTTGAGGGAGGAAAGGGTATGAGAAGAACCCCATACTCCCAAGAAAGGACAGATGTTTGAGGAATTGAATCTGAAATCCACTGAAGATCCACCATGTCTTTCCTAACTGGTGAGAGGTAGGAAGACATTGGGGCATGGAGCTTCAGGGATACGTAAACCTAGGGTACGGTAGGGCTGTCAGTTCCACAGCAGTGGTTGTGTGCAAAATATCCAAAACATACTGTGGAACGGTATGAAGCTGTGCAAGCCCACTGTCAGAAACATACAGGAAGGTAAAGCACAGTTACTTACCTGTAACAGGTGATCTCTGGGAACAGCAGGAATTAGTCCTCACATATGGGTACGTCGGTACCGACGGAGCCCGTGCGGGAAAGCTCCCCAGCTTCTTAGAATAGAAGCTTTTGGGACCTCCCACTGCACATGCGCACTGCCTTCCCGCCTTCCTGAACAGCTCTCCTCAGTTTCGAGTTTATAGCTGAGTCAACAGAGAGAGGACAGGAAGATAGATAGATAAAAGATACAACTCCTAGGGGAGGTGGGTGGGTTGTGAGGACTAATTCCTGCTGTTCCCAGAGATCACCTGTTACAGGTAAGTAACTGTGCTATCTCCAGGAACAAGCAGGAATAAGTCCTCACATATGGGGACTCCCTAGCTTAGATGCATGGGATCCCCTGTAAAGGTTCGCCATCTTCGTATGGATCTCAGGCATCCATTCTGGGAAGGTGGGCAGGAGTTGTTTAGGAATGGAACAGGTGCTTGAGGACAGCCTGGCCAAAACAAGGCATCCCGGCGGGAGTCCTTGTCCAAACAGTAATGGGCTGTGAAGGTATGAACCGAGGCCCAGGTAGCGGCTCGACAGATCTGATCTATGGAAACAGAGTGCAGATGAGCCATAGAAGTTGCCATGGCACTCACATTGTGAGCAGTGACATGGCCTTCCAGAGAAATGTTTTTGCTCTGGTAAGCAAAAGAAATACACTGAGCAATCCAATTGGAAAGTGTACGCTTGGAGACTGGAAGTCCCAAATGGGAAGGATCAAAGGCCACAAACAGTTGAGAAGACGTTCGATGTGGCTGAGTCCTATTAAGGTAAAAAGCGAGAGCTCTTTTACAATCCAGAGTATGAAGGTTCCTCTCTGCATTGGATGCATGAGGAGCTGGAAAAAAGACAGGTAGATATACCTCTTGATTAAGAGGAAAAGGCGAGACCACTTTAGGCATAAAGTGGGGATTCGTCCTAAGGACCACCTTATCATGATGAAATCTTGTGTAAGGTGGATTAGCCACTAAAGCCTGCAGCTCACTGATGCGGCGAGCCGAAGTGACTGCAATGAGGAAGATGACCTTCCAGGAAAGAAATTTCAAGGAGGTGGAAAACATTGGCTCAAAAGGTGGCTTCATAAGTTGACCGAGCACTAGATTCAAATCCCATGCGACCGGGGGTGGTCTGATGGGAGGTTTAGTGAGAGTCAGGCCTCTCATGAATCTTGCAACAAGAGGATGAGAGGAGATAGGTTGTCCATTTATATGTTTCAAGGATGCTGCAATAGCACTTAAATGGACTCTTACCGAATTCGTCTTGAGGCCTGCATTGGATAGATGCAGGAGATAATCAAGAAGAGTTTTCAAAGGAAGTGCCAGAGGGTCAAGACCCTGCTGAGCACACCAAATGGAAAAACGTTTCCATTTGAAAGCATAGGAACGCCTGGTAGAGGGTTTCCTAGAGGCAGAAAGGATATCTTTCACTGGTTGGGAAAGATGAAAGTCTTGAAGGCTTAAGCCTTCAGTAACCAAGCACTGAGGTGAAGGGATTTGGGGTTTGGGTGCCACAAAGTCCCCTCCTCCTGAGACAGGAGGGTCTGGCGCAGCTCCCAGATCCAAGTAGGATCCCTGGGAGAGCTGTAGAAGTAGAGGGAACCACACTTGGCGTGGCCAGCGTGGAGCTATGAGGATCATAGTTCCATGATCCCTCTGGAGTTTGAACAGAGTCTTGGGAATCAAAGGAATGGGTGGAAAGGCATATAGGAATGCCTGACTCCAATTCAGGAGAAAGGCGTCCGTAGCCTGAGCTCCCTGACACGGAGTTCTGGAAACAGAACCGGGAAGTTTGGCATTCCACGGACTTGCAAAGAGGTCTATGTCCGGGGTCCCCCATTCCTGAAAGATTCGGTTTATTTGGTCCAAATGTAGGGACCATTCGTGTGGCAGCAGAACTCGACTGAGCCTGTCTGCCCGAGAGTTTTGAACTCCTGGGAGATACACTGCTAGCAGGTGAATCTGATGCTCTCTGGCGAAGGCCCATAGTCTTAGAGCTTCGTTGCAAAGCGACAGAGAGCCCGTCCCTCCTTGTTTGTTTATGTAAAACATGGCCACCTGATTGTCCGTCTGAACTAGGACAGTGAGGTTGGCTAGGAGGGAGTGGAAGACCTTGAGGGCAAGGTAAATTGCTCGCAGTTCCAGAAGATTGATATGAAGGGTGGTCTCCTGTAGAGACCCAAGTGCCCTGAGTGGAGAGAGTTTGCAGATGGGCTCCCCACCCTGTTTGGGAGGCATCTGTTGTGAGGGTTGCTTGGGGTAGCAATGGTTGAAATGGAGCCCCCAACAACAGATTCTTGGTGGAAGTCCACCAGTGGAGGGACCAAAACAGACGATCGGAGGTTTGTATTTGGTCTGAGAGCGCTCCTGACGCCTGAGTCCACTGAGTGGCCAGGGTCCATTGAGCTGCTCTCATATGAAGACGAGCATAGGGCACCACATGCACTGTGGAGGCCATATGACCCAGTAGGCGTAGCATTTCCCTGGCTGTCAAGTGAGTGCTGGACTGAGCTTGGGAGGCCAAACTCAGGAGGCGCTGGCCTCGAACATGTGGAAGGTAGGCCCTTGCAGTGATGGTGTCCAACTGGGCCCCTATGAATTCTAGAGATTGAGTAGGGATGAGTTGGGACTTGGGAAGGTTTACTACCAGTCCCAGATACTGCAAAAGGCTCCTTGTGTGGTCCAGGGAAATCTGGGCCTGTGACTGAGTTGGAGCTCGGATGAGCCAGTCGTCCAGATATGGGAAGACAAAGATTCCCATGCCTCTTAGAAATGCGGCTACGACTGCCATGCATTTTGTGAATACTCTTGGAGCAGAGGCTAGACCGAAGGGGAGTACTCTGTATTGGAAATGTTTTCCCTGAAACAGAAAGCGAAGATACTTTCTGTGGGATGGATGGATGAGTATATGTGTATACGCATCCTGTAGGTCTAGAGAACAAAGCCAGTCCTGACCCTGGAGGTAAGGAAGGAGAATGCCGAGAGACAGCATTTTGAATTTCTCCTTGAAGAGAAATTTGTTCAATTCTCTCAGATCTAGGATTGGTCTGAATCCCCCTGTCTTCTTTGGAATGAGAAAATAAGGGGAGTAGAAACCGGACCCTTGTTGAGGAAGAGGAACCTCTTCTATGGCCCCTTGGGCAAGAAGAGAGGAAACCTCTTGACCCAACAGGGTTAGGAGAGATGGGGGAGAATTGAATGGTCTCACCATATGATGGGGAGGAAGGCTGGAGAAATGAAGTTTGTAACCCTCTCGAATGATAGAGAGGGTCCATTGTTCTGTTGTGATTTGTTCCCATCTGGGAGCAAAGTGAACCAACCTTCCGGGTATGGTGAGAGGTTCTGGTTGTGTTAGAACCAGAAGTGGCAAGTTCCCTAGGAGCAAGTCAAAACCCCTGAGGGGTTGGAGCCTGCTGAGCTACAGTAGCTGCTGCAGGCTTAGCTCGTGCTTGTTTGGATTGCTGACGCTTAGCAGTATAGCGAGGTTGAGAAGACTGCTGGCCAGTATTTGAAGCAACTCTGGCCTTCTTATAGTAAGGCCTTTTAAAAGACTTTTTCTTAGTAGGAATTGAAGTGGACTTTGAAAGTCTTTCCAAGGTGGCATTTTCAGCATCCATCTGGGTGGCTTTGATTTGCCACTCTTCCCCAAATAAGTTCTCACCTGTACAGGGCAGATTCCGTAAGCCATCTAGAACCCAAGGTTCCAGATCAGAGGCCTGGAGCCAAGCAAGACGTCGGGCTGCAATAGCAATGCCCGAAGCCCTACTGGCTCCCTCAAAGGAATCATATGCTGCCCTATTAGAGAACTTAGAAACCTCTAAGAGTTGTTTCACTAGGGAAAGGAATCCCTGCTTTTTATCCTCAGGGATAAAGGGGCAAAATGCCGCACCTTTTTGGCAAGTTCCTCCAGGAACATGCCCATATAGAGACTGTAGGAATTAATCCTGGCTATAAGCATACTAGCCTGGAAAATTTTCCTACCAAAAGAGTCCAAAGTCTTACATTCCCGTCCTGGAGGGGTGGAAGAGTGCCTTTTGGTACTCCTAATCTTCTTCATTGCAGACTTCACCACAATAGAGTGGTGGGGCAATTGAGTCTTTTGGAAACCAGGAGAAGGAGGGACCCTATACATGGTGTCCAACCGACGGGAATAAGGAGACAAAGTCAAAGGATTTTCCCAGAAATCCATCAGTTTGTTCTTGAAGGATTTCATGGATAGGCAGGGTAACTGCCTCCTTAGGGGCCTTTGAGTATCCCAAAATATCCAGTTTTTTGGATCTGGGTTCCTTTTCAGAGGATGTGGTAATAGAAAGGGCTGTAGCCATATCTAAAACAAAGTCCTGGAAGGACAAATCCTCTGGAGGGGACATTCTCCTTTTAGGAGAAGAGGGCTCCTCAGGTAAGTTGAGTGAAAACTCAGCAGAATCATCAGAGGAGTGAAAATCCTCAGAGGAATCGGTGCTTTCCTCTAACGCACGATACGCGTACCGATCGGTATCGATATCGGGCGTATCGGGTATGGAACCGGTATGGAGCGAAAGCCCATACGGTACCGACTTGCGTTTAGAGGTGGACGGCCTCGATACCGGCATGGCGGACGATACCGGTATCGGGCCCGGAACCGCTGAAAGCGGAACCGATGGCGTTGCAGCTTTAATGAAAGCCATGACGGCCTGCTGCATGGACTGTACAGTATCGCCCATGGACGCCATAGCTGCCTGGATGTCGGTACCGGAGTGACCCGGTACCCCAGAGCAGGCTAACAGGTGATCTGTCGAGGCCGTAGCATCGATATCAACCTGAGACCCCTGAATTGGCGTTTTTGGAAGTTGGACTTCCCGCCGGGGTTGTTTGGCTGGGGCAGGGTCCTCAAGTTCTAAGCTAAGAGCCTCTCGATGCTTTGAAGGAGATTTGCTCTTTGAGGACTTGCCCACAGAAGGTTTGGTTACCTGAGATCCATCCGGAGAAGAAGACCTGGATGACTGTGATGCTGTATTCTCTGAAGCAAACAGCACATGGAATTTGTTGGCCCGGTTCTGCAGCCCACGTTTAGACATGTGGGAGCAAGATGGGCAGTCCGGTATGGAATGGTCAGGCCCCAAACATTTCAGACACCATTCATGGGTGTCTGTGACTGAAATAACAGCATTACATTTGGTACACTTCTTAAATCCAGGGGCTGGCTTCTCCATGAGGAGAAATTGAGTAGGCCGAGAGGCCTCTCTGAAGTGACCAAAAAGCTAAAAAATAAGAAAAAAGAATTATAATTTTTTAAAGAAAGAAAGAAAAGACCGGCGATACCGGTATCGGTATGGGGAAGGCAGGTACGCGGTCTAAAGAAACAAATAAAATAACAATTTCTTCAGCGGTGACAGGAACACGACCTGCTGGCTCCGCGGAAAAAGAGAAACTGAGGAGAGCTGTTCAGGAAGGCGGGAAGGCAGTGCGCATGTGCAGTGGGAGGTCCCAAAAGCTTCTATTCTAAGAAGCTGGGGAGCTTTCCCGCACGGGCTCCGTCGGTACCGACGTACCCATATGTGAGGACTTATTCCTGCTTGTTCCTGGAGATAAACCTTTATGAGCATAGACAGTCAGGAGATAAGTATGGAAATACATATCTACCTATAATAAGTATCTGGACAGATACACACATATATGTAGAGATATGTGTGTGTGTGTGTATATATATATATATATATATATATGTATAATAAGATCTAAAGGGCATAGCATATGCACACTTAGCTGACAGATACATCTACAGAGATGTATATAGGTATATATATATATATCTGAATATATAGGTCTAAAGATAGATGCCTGCAGTAAGCATACAGAGCTATGCATATCAGGACAGTCACATGGAGATGTGAAGGGAAAAGATTCATCTAAGAACAAGGAGGTGAAACCTACTTGAGAAGATATATAGAGAATCTATTCCCCCAGAGATGATGGTAAAGGAATGCTATCCAGTGAATTACCAGGATGGTTACGTGAAAAAACAGAGGATAATATCAGTCTGTAAACAGCAAGTCCGGAGTTCTGTGGAACTCCAGCATGGTAAAAGGACAGAAACGCATAGGATGAGATACCAGGTTGACCTACGTGAGGGACAAAGGAGGTATCATGCGTTTTTCAGATTAATATGTGCTGTCCTTGAAGAGTTAGGATACCATGAGGACAAGCTGCAAGAAAAAAAAAAAAAAAGAGTATATTCCCTAAGGAATGGGATAACTTAGACTTTCACGTGGAGAAGGCTTATGTCCTTTTCCCTCTTTTTCTTTTTTTTTTTAAAAAGAAGATAGCAGGGTATGAAGAACCCTCACAGTCATAGGGTAGAAGATAGTGTAAGAAGCCTGTAGTGAAAAAGGATGGTCCAAGAAAGATGTAGAAAATGTTCTTGGAATCACTACTAAGGCCAGACAGGAGTGGTGGAAGACAAGACTGGGACTTGTGGAAAAGTACCAGTAGTCAAGCACTGGACTCCTGCATGGGCAGCTACTGAATAGGACAACAGAGAGAGTCGGTCTGTGTCAAACAGAGAGAACAGACTGAACAAAGAGAGCAAGCTGTCTCTGTCTGCAGAGCTGCCTAGATAAAGAAGGGAGTTTACTCAGGAGAAGAAACTCTACAGTGAAAAGAAAGACAAGAAAAGTCTTTCAATGGTATGGTACCACTCTTACAGGGGAAACCCTGGCGAAGAGGGTAGAGATAGAAGCTGAAGAAGGACTTACCACATGGTAAGTCCCTGGAAGGAAAAAATTCATGCTGGTACAGAGAAACTATCATGTGATAGTTGCTAAACCTCTCTTCTAGTCAGGAAGAGGTGGAAAACTCTGTAACTTAGACATGAATAGTCTGACAGTTCAGCATAGTGAAGAGGAAGAGGAATGGATTTCCTGAGAATAGGAATCCCTGAGCAGAGTTTTGAATGGAAAAACAGTGAAAAACTTCTGCTGAAAAGGAATTAAGTGTAGTTATAAAAAGATTAATCAGAAACCTATGGTTACTGTGTTTATTCAGCCTGGCTAGAGTTGGGATTCTTCAGACCAGGGCGAGACTTCCCCTGCTTGGGAACAACCGAATGATGGGCAGGAGAAGAGGAAAACCTCTTTTAGGGAAAGAAGGTTTGGTAGGGCATTTCCTACCTTCAGAAACAGAAAAGTCAGTGGAGCAATGAGCAACCTGACGTAAGGACTCCTTATTGAAGAGATTTCTCCAGTACAAGGAGTATTACTCAGTCTTTGTTGTGCCCATCTACTCAAGTCTGAGGCTTGGAGCCAGGCTTTACGACGTGCTCCTATGGCTATAGCAGAAGTTCTGCTAACAGACTCAAAAGAGTCTAGGGAAGCACGAGAAAGAAACCAAGAGATATTTTGGCTATGACTAAGAAGTAAGGAATAGTCTGCAGCCTTGGGCTCTGATAGAAAATGAGTCAAAAGAGATAATTTCTTTGTGATCTCCTGAAGGGATAGACTCTCATAGAAAATATATGAGAGAATCCTTGTTGCCAGCATAGATGTTTGGAAGGTTTGACATCCAAAGGCATCTAGTGTTCTAGATGCACGCCCTGGCGGGAAAGAAGAATGTTTTTTCTTGCTTTTTACCTTCCTCATTGCTGATTCCACTACAATGGAATGATGGGGAAGTTGAGGCTTTTGAAATCCTGGAGAGGGGGGCACCTGATACAGAAGATCAGTTGCTGTAGGAGGTGAAGAAACCCTTAAAGGTTTTTCCCATACCCTCAGAAGAAGATTCTGCAGAGAGTGATGTAAAGGAAGCATTATATTTTCCTTTTCTGCAGAAAAATCCTGAGAAAACTCATAGCCAGGGATAGGAATATTAAGGAAGGTTGCCATGTCAAGGAGAAATTTGTGAAAAGAAGGATCTCCGATGGGAACCATCCCTGGACAGGTTATTTATTTATTTAACATCTCTTCTATACCGCGCTATTAAAATCAGCGCGGTATACATCGAACAAAACATACTGCAATGCATACAGGTAACATTGAGTTTACAGAGAACAAGGGAATATATAACATGGAATAACAGGGATAACTATGTACAATCAACATTATACTATATATATGCTTTTACTATATACCATATTTAAACTCGAGTGGATATTGTGCGTGTATTCATGTGGTGGCACGGGTCAACAGTAGTAATGTGAATTATCGTGGGGTTTAACCATTTTCTGGTTGGATTAAGGTGCTATGGTGTTTGGTGTAAGTGTGAGGCCTGTTGGTTGTGTGAGTGTCCATGGTCACTTCTGGGTAGTATTTTGTGAATAAGTGATGCTTCATGGCTTTGCGGAATTGTAATAGGCTTTTGATGCCGTGGATTTCATGGGGAAGTATATTCCAATTCATGGGTGCGAATAATGAAAAAGCTCTGTTTGATGTAACTTTAGTACATGATATCATCTTGGGAACTATTAAGGTGTTCATAGCTGTAGTTCTTCTGTTTCTATTTTCAAGGGTGTTGTGGATTAGTTTGCTGATTGGTGTCGGTGGGTAGTTATTCATGGCTTTGAAGGTCAGGACTAGTGACTTATATGAGAGTCTGGCTTGTAGAGGTAGCCAGTGAAGGTCTTTCATGATAGGCGTTATATGAGCAGATCTTGGTGACCCAGAGAGGACTCTTGCAGCTGCATTCATAGCCAGACGAAGTGGATTTAAGGTTGATTGAGAGAGCCCGTGGAGGATGATGTTCGCAAAATCTAGATGTGGGAGGACTAGTGCCTGGAAGGTTGATCGGTAATCAGTATAGTCAAGTAGGGGGCGGAGGTGGCGTAGTGTTCTGATCTTGTGATATATATTCTTTGTCACATTCTTCACATGCATTGTCATATCCAGGTGTTGATCTAATGTGATGCCGAGATATCGGATTGTGGGTTTGGACGTCAGTTCTATGTTGTTGACCAGCAGCGACGGAGGAGGTACGAACTTACGATTCCTTGTAACAAATAGGACATCAGTTTTGCTATGATTTATTCTTAGGTTTTGAGTCAGCAGCCATTCAGCTACTGCTCCGAAACAATTGATTATTGGTGTAAACACTGGTTGGTCAGTTTTGAACGGCATGTAAATGAGGATGTCATCTGCATATGCTAGGCACTGCACGTTGAAGGATCTGATCAATTCACATATCGGCTGCATATAAATATTGAACATCAGCGCCGATAGGGAAGATCCTTGTGGTACACCTTGAGACTGTAGGAATGGCTCTGAGGATTCTTGGCCTGTTTTAACTTGTTGCCACCTATTGGAAAGGTAGGATCTACACCATTCCAGTGCTGTGCTTCGAATCCCCTTCTCTCTCAGACGTTGCAGCAGTATATCGTGGTTCACAGAATCGAAGGCGGCGGAAATGTCTAAGAAGATGAGGACAAATCCTTGTTTGATGCTGTTTATTCCTGTGATCAGATCATTGAATAGGGTTGTAAGGATTGTGTCGACTCCATGTGCTTCTCTGAATCCATGCTGTGATTTGTCTAGTGGTGCTTCTGTGTCAATATGATGCTGGAGCTGTTGTTGGGCAGCTTTCTCGATGATTTTTGCAAGCTGGGGGATGCTCGAGATTGGCCTAAATGATTAAACTTTGGATGGATCGAGCTTACTGTTTTTTAGTAGGGGCTTGATAGAGGTGTGTTTAAGACTCTGGGGGAATGAGCCTGTTAGAAAGGACTGGTTCAGTATTTTGCACAGGATTTGGCTTAGATCATGTCGCAGATCTTTGATCCAGTTGGCTGGGCATGGGTCGTTAGGTGCTGTGCTAGGATTGATGGAGGCGACAATTTTCTCAATTTCACTAGTTGATATAGTATTGAAGTTGCAAAATGGAGTTATTTGAGATGCCTTAGGTGATATAGAGGGGTTGTTGGTATTTATGCTCGTGCTGGCCTTAATCATTTTTGATTGCAGGTAGTTTGCGTAGTCCTGTGGCTGCGGCATTGCAGGTTGGGCTGAAACTGGCTCTCTTGTTATGGATTTTACTAACTTGAATAGTGCATGAGGTTTATTGATGGAGCGTTTCAGTAGGTTTGTGTGGTAGAGCTTCTTACTCAGTGTTACCTTCTCACGGTGGGTAGTTAGGTGTGAGTTATATGTTTCAAGTGCCTCTGGTGAGTGGGTTTGGCGCCACTGTCTTTCAAGTTTGCGTAAGTGGATGAGAGATGTACGAAGGTCAGTAGAGAACCATGGCGCGTGCTCTCGTTTTCTTATTTTCTTATCCTTGTGCACTGGACATGAGGCGGCTCTGAGGTTAAACCTGAAAAGGCAGCCTGGGCACCGGAGGATGTACCTGTCCGGTGCAGAACAGGATTTGTAATGGATGGACACTGGAACTGGCAGTTATGAGTTGAGACAGTCAGTAGTGCATCATCCATGCCAGGTATAGACTCCAAACTAGATATAGAAAGGAGCGATCCAGGTGAAAAAAGCATGGAAGGAGCTGGTCCCGATGATACTGCCGGTACTGACATTGATACCGATACCGGTAGCTGTGCCGGAATCGCCGAAGCAGTCAGCGGAGGCTGCTCAAACAGTACCGAGGAAACTCAAAAGTCTCGGTGAATATCCTCGGTACCGCACATCCGGAATCGGTGCGTGTCGGTTCCGAGATGCGTCGGTACCCAATCTTCCAGACTAGATAAGGATTCCAGACTTGGCATCGAAGGAAGCGAATTTATCGATGCATGTCTAGATGGTACCGGCGTCAGGGATCGTATCGATGGAGCTGCCGATACTGGAAAGTCAACCTGGGTATCGATCGGTCCCGAAGGCACCGAGTACACCAGATGACGATCCCTGGTGAGGAGTGAATCGCTCAACACCAGTGCCGATGCCGGGTTATCGGTACCGCTCGAAGCAGATGCCACCCCCGTGCATGGCTCAGGTATGTTCTGTGAGGGGTGAGCCCCAGGAACAACCTGAAACCCCTGAAATGCTTTGGAGCCCGAAGACTCCCGCTGGGGTTTTAATGCCAATGGGTACTTGAGGGCAAGGCCGGGGCCGTCAGCATGCTTAGCATGAGACATACCACTCAAGGATTGGCTAGTCTTAACAGACTGTTTGTGGGTTACCTGATCCTGTAGAGAAGAAATGGCCGGTGCCCTGACACAGGGAGGGAAAACGGTATCAAGGGAAACTCGAAATAGAGAATCTCTTCTCACAGCATTGTAGCCTGACGGTTCAGGGGAAAAGGGGTCAGGGCCCAAACAGGTTAGACACCAGTTATTGGAGTCTAAAAAGAAAACGGTATTTCCACAGTGAAGGCACTTCTTAGGAGAAGGCGGCTCCATGATGGAGAGGCCTTATAGGCCCAAAATTTTAAGACAAAAACTGAGGGAACTCTCCCTCAGTTTAAGAAAAGAAAAAACCCCACCGGCGGTACCGGTGGCGGCAGGAAAACAGCCGCGACCACAAGAAAACAAGAATTGAAAAACTTAAAGAAAAAAGTTTCTGCGGTGACAGGAGGACATCCTGCCGGCTCCGCGAAAAAACGAAAACTGAGGAGACAGTTGAAAAGGCGGGAAGGCAGCACGCAGGCGCTGAGGGATGCTCCCAAAAGCTTTCTGATTGGACGCTGGGGAGCGTTCCCGCACTGGCTCCTTCGGTACCGACGTACCCATATGTGAAGACTCATTCCTGCTTGTTCCTGGAGATTATGAAGGATCTAGCTAAGCTTGAAGAACTGTCTAGAATTTGGCAGCTGAGATTTAATGCTAAAAAATGCAGCGTCATGTATTTGGGCTGCAAAAATCCAAGGTAACGCTACAGTGTAGCAGGTGAAGTAATTCTGTCTACAAAAGAGTGGGACCTGGGCATATTTGTGTCTGACAATCTTAAAGTAGCTAAACAGGTAGAAAAAGTGACGGCAAAAACTAGGATGCTTGGATGCATAGGGAGAGGAACAGCCAGCAGAAGAAAGGAGGCGATAGTGCCTCTGTATAAGATTTTTGTGCAACCTCATTTGGAGTACTGTGTACAATTCTGGAGACCGCACCTTGAAAAGAATATAAATAGGTTACAGTCAGTGCAGAGGGTGGCTACTAAAATGGTTAGTGGTCTTTGTTATAAAGCATATGAGGACAGACTTAAGGATCTTAATATGTGTACTTTAGAGGAAAGGCAGGATAGAGGAGATATGATTGAGACATTTAAATACCTCCATGGCATAAATGCACAGGAGGAGAGCCTCTTTCAACTGAAAGCAAACTCTGCTACAAGGGGACATAGGATGTGGGTGAAAGGTGATAGACAAAGAAGAATATGTGGAAATATATTTTTACGGAAAGAATAGTGGATGTGGTAGAGGATGAGGACATTTGAATTCAAAAAAGCATGTGACAAACACAGAGGATCTCTAAAGGAAAAGAGGGGACCTTTTGTAGTAGGTATGGAAGGGCAGACTAGATAGAAACATGATGGTAGAAAAGGACAACATGGCCTATGTAAATTTTTATTTGTTCTTGGTTTCCTACCAGCTTACACCATTGGTTGTGAAGAAGCCACAGAGTGCGGCAAAAACACCATAGTCGCCTGCCTAAGTTGGCACAGCTGGTATTGGTAGCCTGGATCAGTATCATTGCAGAAAGCATGGCTGAGATGGTAGTTATGAGCACAGTGTATTACACCATTTAAGTTAAGAATAATGAGCATATATATCAGCAGTTCCGTGCTTTACTCAGCTTGCCTGTGATATCAGGGAGAATAAGAATATTCTGGTATGCTTTTCTGGAAGTGCTGAATGCTGAAGTTTCAGAGGCGATAATGACTGCAATGAAGCACTAGGCATCATTATGGTGGCAGTAAGTCCATTTGTTGAGCTCTTGCAGCGTTTATAAATTGAATGGTACCTGCAGTGAAGATTTTTTACAGTAGGAAAGATCCATATAGAAGTACTGATTGTCTATAAGCGGTGATAAAAAAAAATACAGAATGGACCAACAATTTAAGCATAAGCACATTCGTCAGTCCTTTTTCAGTATCTTAGGCTCCAAGTTCTGAAATGTTCTTCCATTAAATTCAAGGTTAGACACTTCATTGATTAAATTTAGACATGGTCTTAAGACTTGCTACTTTAGGAAAGCCTTCGACCATCATACATGGTTTCTTAATTACAGAGACCGCAATTTGGCTGCTGAAACAGCCATGGACAAGCAGAGACCTTATTTTTAACTTTTTTTATTGCCTTTTTAGATATTTTATTTTGGGTTTAATCCATTGTACCTTTTATTGTAAACTGCCCTGATATTAAATTGCATGGTAATATATCAAATAAATGTGAAACCAAACAACTTAATTGTGGATTTAAAACAAAATGCCCAGTCTAGCCAATCACTTAAAAATAATGAAACATGCAGGTGTGAAAAAAAAGAAGAAAAAACAAAATGTTAGAGAAACCTATAATAGTGAAAACTATAAAGAAAAAGTGGCCCACATGCCAGAAAGTGTAGTTACTCACCTGTAACAGGTGTTCTCCAAGGACAGCAGGAATCAGTCCTCACATATGGGTGACGTCAGCACAGACAGAGCCCACACAGAGCATTTCCCTAGCTTTCAAAAAAAGTCCTTGGAAATGCCACCACACATGCATGGTCCCCTTCCTGCCCAAGGGTGTCATATTACTCAGTCAGGTGCCATAGCTATAGCCCCTTCAAGAGGATGACAAAAAAGGGTAGCAACTCCAAGGAGAGGGAGGGAGGGTTGAGAGGACTGATTCCTGCTGTCCCTGGAGAACACCTGTCATGGATGAGTAAAGCATAGTTACTCACCTGTAACAGGTGATCTCCAGGAACAGCAGGAATTTAGTCTTCACATATGGGTATCGTCTGTACCAACGGAACCTGCGGGGGAACGCTCCGCAGTGTCCACATAGAAAGCTTTTGGGAGCATCCCACAGCACCTGTGTGCTGCCTTCCCGCCTTTCCTAACTGCCTCTCTCCAGTTGAGTTTAAAGCTGAGACAAAGAGAGAGAGAGAGAGGGAAAGAGAAAGAGAGATACAACGCCTAGGGGAGGTGGGTGGATTGTGGAGACTAAATTCCTGCTGGTTCCCGGAGATCACCTGTTACAGGTGAGTAACTATGCTATCTCCAGGAACAAGCAGGAATGTAGTCTTCACATATAGGGACTCCCTAGCTTTAGATGCCAGGGAGAGACCCCAGAAGTTGTGTGTCCCTGTGAAAGGGCTCCACTTCCCCCCATGGATCTCTGGCATCCAACCAGGCATGGTGGGTAGGAGTTGATTAGGTGTGGAACAGGTGTTGGAGAACAGCCTGACCAAACAAGGCATCCCGGCAGGAGTCCTTGTCCAAGCAGTAATGGGTTGTGAAGGTATGATCCGAGGCCCAAGTGGCTGCTCGACAGATGTCGTCGATAGACACAGAGTGCAGAGGAGCCATTGAAGCTGCCATGGCTCTCACATTGTGACATGGCCCTCCAGAGGAAGATTCTTACTCTGATAGGCAAATGAAATACACTGTGCAATCCAGTTGGACATTGTTCTCTTGGAGACTGGAAGTCCCAAATGAGAAGGATCAAAAGCAACAAAGAGTTGAGAGGACTTTCTATGTTGCTGTGTTCTTTGTAAGAAAAAAGCTAAAGCTCTTTTACAGTCCAAAGTAATGAAGACTCCTTTCTGCATTTGATGCATGAGGCCTTGGAAAAAACACAGGCAAGTAGACCGCTTGGTTAAGATGAAAAGGCGAGACTACCTTTGGCATAAAGTGTGGATGAGTCCTAAGGACTACCTTGTCATGATGGAACCTTGTATAAGGTGGATCAGCCACTAGTGCCTGCAACTCACTGATGTGACGTGCTGATGTGATTACAATGAGAAAAATAACCTTCCACGAAAGGAATTTCAATGAGGTAGTGGCTAAGGGTCCGAAAGGTGGCTTCATGAGCTGACCAAGAACCAGGTTTAAGTCCCATGCCACCATGGCATAATGGGAGGCTTAGAATAAGGCCTCTCATAAATCTTGCTATAAGAGGATGGGAGGAAATAGGTTGTCCATTTAGAGGCTTGAAAGAAGCCGCAATAGCACTCAAATGGACTCTTACTGAGTTAGTTTTAAGTCCTGCATTGGCTAAATGAAGAAGATACTCCAGTAATGAACCCAGAGGTATCGCAAGGGGGTTAAAACCCTTCTGCGAACACCATATGGTAAACCTTTTCCACTTGAAAGCATAAGAGCGTCTTGTGGAAGGCTTCCTGGAAGCATAAAGGATACTTTAATTGCTGAGGGAGGTTAAGATCATGAAGATCTAGGCCTTCAGCAACCAAGCCCTGAGATGCACAGAGTGGGGATTGGGATGCCATAACATTCTGTCCTCCTGAGACAGGAGATCTGGAGCAGACCCTAACTCCAGAGAGGGAGCTTGAGAGAGATGTAGAAGCAGAGGGTACCACACTTGCCATGGCCAATGTGGAGCTATGAGAATCATACGGCCTCTGTCTCTCTGAAGCTTGAATAGGGCTTTGGGAATTAGGGAAATGGGTGGAAAGGCATAAAGGAAGTCTTGACCCCAGTGAAGGAGGAAAGCATCCCTGCCCTGAGCCGGAATTCTGGAACAGAACCGGGGAAGTCTGGCATTCAACGGACTTTCAAAGAGGTCTATGTCCGGGGTTCCCCAAATTTGAAAAATCTTGGCCATCTGGTCTGCATGTAGAGACCATTCGTGTGGAAGCAGAACTCGACTGAGTGTCTGCCCAAGAGTTTTGTTTGCCTGGAAGATACACTGCCAGGAGATGAATCTGATGCTCTCTGGCGAGGGCCCATAGTCGCAAAGTGACAGAGTCTGTTCCCCCCTGCTTGTTCACATAGAACATGTCTACTTGATTGTCTGTATGAATGAGGACTGTCTTGTAGCTGAGCAGAGTGTGGAACACTTGAAGAGCAAGGAAGATTGCTCTGAGTTCTAAGAGATTGATATGTAGATGAGTCTCCTGTGGAGTCCAAGTGCCTTGGGGGAGAGGTCTTGCAGATGAGCTCCCCAACCCATTGGTGAAGCATCTGTTGTGAGAGTTGCCTGGGGTAAAGGTTGTTGAAATGGGGACCCCAGCAACAGGTTCTGAATGTACTGCCATCATTGGAGGAACAAAATAAGGCGATTTGTGTTTGCTATTTTGTCTGACAGGCACCCTGATGCCTGGGTCCACTGAGTGGATAAAGTCCACTGGGCTGCTCTCATATGGAGGCGAGCATAAGGAACTACATGCACGGTAGATGCCATGTGGCCTAGTAGTTGTAACATTTCTCGAGCAGTGAGATGAGGCTTTAGCACTGCTTGAGAAGCTAACTGCACCATGCGAAGGCAACGGGCCTAAGGAAGATAGGCCCTTGCTTTTCTGGTATCCAGCAAAGCTCCTATGAACTCTAGAGTCTGAGTGGGAGTTAGGCTGGATTTTGGGATGTTTATGACCAGACCCAAATACTGAAGGATACGCATTGTGCAAGATAGAGAAATCCTGGACTCTGACTCTGATGGGGCTCGAATAAGCCAGTCTAAGTAAGGGAAGACAAATATTCCTAGAGTGCGAAGAAATGCTGCTACCACAGCCATGCATTTCATAAACACCCTTGGTGCTGAGGCCAGGCCAAAAGGAAGCACCCTGTACTGGTAGTACTTTCCTTGAAAAAGGAACCGAAGGAACTTTCTGTGAGTTGGTTGGATGAGAACATGAGTGTATGCATCCTTGAGATCTAGAGAACAAAACCAATCCTGACTGAAGGTATGGCAGCAGAGTTCCCAGAGAAATCATCTTGAATTTCTCTTAAACAGGAATTTGTTCAATTCTCTGAGGTCTAAAATAGGTCTGTTTCCCCGTTTTCTTTGGGATAAGGAAATAGGGGGAGTAAAACCCTGTACCCTGTTGATGAATGGGTACTTCTTGTATCACCCCTTGGGCAAGGAGTATAGTGATCTCTTGATCAAACAAGTTGATGAGAGGTTTGAGAATTGAACTGTCTTACCATTGTGGGAGGGGGCATGCACAGAAAGTGAAGCTTGTACCCCTCTTTTATAATGGAAAGTGTCCAATGTTCTGCTGTTATCTGCCCCCATCTGGAGGCAAAGTGACACAAACTTCCTGGAATGGTGGAAGGTTCTGGTCCATTGAGAGCCAGGAAGGCTAAGTTCTCTAGATGGAAGTCAAAGGCCTTGTGGAGGCTGAGATTGCTGAGACGGTTGAGGCTTAGCAGTCTTTGCTTTCCTTTGTTTAGGTGGTTGCTGACTTTTTCGGGCAGACTGACCTGCAGAACGTCCCTACTGGGAATAAGAGGTATAAAACCTCTTCTTCTTGGAGAAGAATGGTTTCTTGAAAGATTTCTTTCTTGCAGGATCAGCTGTGGCTTTGGACAGAGCAGCCCCGACCGCCAGAACAGCCCGTGCTGCCCAATCGGGGCAGTAGCGGCAGGAGATAAAAAGAGCGCCAATCGGGCGCACCCGCGCCTGGCGGGCCTCGCCAGAGGGCCCTTTGGCGTGGCCCTTAGGCGGTGGAACAGAGGCGGGGGATAAACTCCCTCAGCGAAACCAGAATCACTCTATGCAACACCCGGTCATCGGAGAACACAACATGAACATGAACACCTACCCTCAGAGGCCCACGAGAGGAGGTAAGCCAACATTATAATAAATGACTGTAGAAACCGCGACAAGGAAATACAGAGCTACCACACGTACAATACAAAGCACCTGCAGTCTGCCTACTAAGGGTCAGGAAGATTTACACCTCTTGCTACTGAGACTATGACTGCCTATACTTGCTCGCTTCATGCAACCAGTACAATCACCAAAAGCTGACACTATACTATATATTGTTACTGCTACTGTTTTTCTCTGATCATTAATGTGTCACCCTGATTACTCAGTGGTCTGTTAATATACGGTTTACGAAACTGTTCAATAGCATACCACTATTAAGGCACTAATAATCACTAAAAAAGCAATAATAGCGACCGCAACAGTCTGTCATTAGCTTTCTTGTTAACGTATAAGTTTCTCTGAATATTAGGCCATTGTTAATGCATAAAGATCTATGAATACTAGGCTATTGTATCCAATGGTAACACCTTCTTGTTAGGTAAAGCTGAGATTGTAGCGTTTAACCCAAAGGACTGGTGAAAGCCTTCTAACACTCTACTCTAACGCTATGGGTACCCTAAATATCTTTCTGAAAGTATGTCTGCTCACACTGATTCCAGTTTATGTATTCAACTCAAGATTGCACCAACCCGTGACTCACCTATGCACTCCGCTCTACCTCCTCCTCACCATGCAAACACACACACCATCACCACTCGCACCTTGCTCCACCCCCAGAAATATACAAATACACACACCCAACCAAAAGGCCCCCATCACCAACAACGGGCGATCGCAGAGACACTGCAAAACTAGAGCAACAAAGACACGGATAAAACTCTCCCCTCGCCAGACCACACACGACATGGATCTGCAAGGAACGCACGATAACTAACATCACCCTCATCAATGCTCGATCAATTCGGAACAAGACCCACATAATCTATGACATCATCAAAGACGAGCAACCAGACATCCTCTGCATAACTGAAACCTGGATCACGGACACTGATGCAGCCATATTAAACCAGCTAGGGCATCCCGGTTACAACCTGTATAACTGCCCACGAGCAAATAAAAGAGGCGGAGGAGTCCTCATAATAGCTAAAACCAACCTACAACTTGCCACAACGTACCTGGACTCAAACTCAGACGTTGACATGCTTAAAGTTGAGAACCTGGCTCTATCCATCTGCCTAGTTTACAAAGCCCCCTCAACAAACCAAGAAACTCTTGCCTCGGTACTAGAAAGCATCTCTTCAACACAACCAAAGAAATTCCAAGTGATTCTAGGAGACTTAAACCTTTCATCAACAGCGACCTCCCACGCAAAAAATTTCCTGGAAGCCATGTCCCAACTGGGATTTCAACAACTAATAAACGAGCCCACTCATGACAAGGGTCACACACTCGACATGGTCTTCACTCCCATGGGTGACCAGTGCGCTATGGACAAGCCTTTGATAAAGATCAACCCAAAACCGTGGTCAGACCACCACCAAATCGATATACAGATGAAACTACCATATGTACCAAAGGACACAAAAACACGAAGAGTAATGCAACAACAAAGGAAATTCAACAAACTAAACTTGGAATACCTTATAAGTAACATTAAGACGCACATAGACCTTCAAAGCATGGATCTCGATGCGTTAACTGAAAGCTGGAGCACCGGAATACAGACCGCAGCAAACCCCAAATGGAGCAACACCCCCGAACCTGACCAGACAGCAATCCGAACCCTGGTACACTCAAGTCCTAGCCAAAATGAAGAGAGAACTCGGAAAGCATGAAAACAAATGGAGACGTACGAAATCTATGGAACATAGGGTGGAGTACCTCAACCTCCTCTCGAAGTACAAAGAAGAGGTGAACGCTGCGAAAAGGATGCACCACACAAACCTATTAAACAAAGCAATCAACAAACCCAGGGAACTTTTCGAGCTAGTGAAATCCCTAACGAAAACATCACAACCTGACCACCAGGATAACTCTATCGATCCACAAACGCTGGCCAACCACTACGCGAGCAAGCTGACTGCAACCCTACCCGACCCCTATAGGGTGGAGGCAAACTGGGAAACCACTGTGGAACAAGAATTGACATGGAGAAACTTCCACAGGATCGATGAGCAACAAACAAGCAACATAATAACTAGCATCAATACCACCACCTCCCCGCTCGACCCCTGTCCCACTGCTTGGGTCAAGGCAGCAAAAAAAGACATAGTTCAACAAGTCTCGCACATTGTAAACCAATCATTGCATCAAGGAATTATGCCCGACCAGCTCAAGAAATCGATAATAAGACCAGTACTAAATTACAATAAACTCAACAAAACAGACCCAACATCTTACCGCCCCATCTCCAGCATATCCTTCTTAGCAAAAATCATCGAAAAAGCAGCCCTCATACAACTGCAAGAGCACCTGGATGAACACAACATACTGGATATGCAACAATACGGGTTCAGACGTAACCATGGGGTAGAAACACTTTTAATAGCTCTACTTAATAACCTCCACAAAGGCTTGGAAGACAGGAAGAAAACATTCTTACTCATCTTCATTGACATCTCCGCCGCTTTTGATACTGTCCATCATGGTATCCTACTAAAAAAACTAGAATCAATAGGAATCTCGGGAACCACCCTTAAATGGTTCTCCTCCTATATAACGAACAGGAGTCCTCAGGTCCAATTCAATGGAGAAAAAGCAGAAGGGTTCACCCAAACGCAAGGCATACCCCAGGGATCGGCCCTCTCGGCACTCCTCTTCAACATCTACATGCAGCCCCTCTGTAGCATTTTCAAAGAACATAATATCAACTACCATATCTATGCAGATGATATTAGCTATACACTCAACTGGACACAACTGACCCAAAGTATACCCAGATTGAATCCTGCCTGTACGAGATGTTAGCATGGCTCCTACAAAACAACATGGCAATTAACCATAAGAAAACCGAAGTAATGTATATATCAAGTAAACCGAACTTTGAACCTCCTCCGACAGTCACCCTCTGTAACAACACTTACAACACAAAAAGTGAAATCAAATATCTGGGTGTCACACTCGACAGCAAACTACAAATGGAAAAACACCTGCGAAAAACCAACAAAGCCATCTTCCACAAGCTCAGAGTCCTACAACCACTGAGGAACTTAATCGAACCCTGTGATTTTCGGACGGTGGCGCAAGCACTCATTATGCCTCACTTAGACTACTGTAACGCCATATTACAGGGTCTGCCAAAGAAAACGCTAAATATTTTACAATTGGCCCAAAATGTGGCAGCAAGGGTCATCACTCGAACCAGCATTGCTCAACACATCACACCTGTATTGATCGAGCTACATTGGCTACCTGTTGAGGCCAGGATACAATATAAAACTTTGGTAACCACATTCAAGCTCATACATGACCTAGCGCCATCATTCCTCTCAACCCTGGTCAGCAAGCAACCAACCGAGACAGGAGAACTGTCAACTCTGACAAACTTCAAGTTCCTAGTAACATCAGATCAGTAAAAGCCAGTACCAGCAATAAAGCTTTCTCATACTCAGCCCCACGAACCTGGAATCAACTACCACACGAACTACGAGCTATAAAAGACAAATGCTTTCAGAAAGAAACTAAAAACCCATCTCTTCAAATATCACTATAACCAGATGTAATCCAAAGTGGAATCATGTAGCTGATTTGTATAAATGTAAATATTGTTAAAGCTGTAAATATGTAAACACAACCTTGAAGTGCCTAACCCTGCGTGGTGTGACAGACCCTAAATCTATGTATATATTGTCACAATTGTTTCTGTCCTGATTTGACATCTCCCAAATTTGTAATCAAACCGCTACTGATCGCTGGAAGTAGCGGTATATAAGTTTAAACTAAATAAAAATAAATAAAATAATCTATCCAAAGTAGAGTTGTCAGCATCTAATTCATTGGCTTTCTCTTGCCAATTCTTGCCAAATAGATTCTCACCTGTACAAGGGATATTGCCGAGTTTGTCCTGCACCCAGAGCTACAAATCGGATGCCTGGAGCCAGGCAATTCTACGTGCACCTATGGCAATGGCAGAGGTTCTGCTTATGCACTCAAAACAGTCAAAAGCTGCACGGTTGACAAACTTAGAAACATCCTGGGCATGTTTGACCAGTGTGAGAAAATCCTGCCTTCTATCCTCAGGAAGAAGAGGGCTCAAAACCTCTAAATCTCCTGTGACTTCTTTAATGGAACATTCCCATATATAAAATATAGGAACTGATTTTGGCAGAAAGCATGGAAGCCTGGAAAGTACGACGTCCAAAGGTATCCAAAGTTCTACACTCACGTCCTGGAGCATTAGAGGCATGCCTCTTTGCACTTCTGATCCTTCTCATAGCTGATTCCACTACAATAGAGTGGTGAGGAAGCTGAGTCTTCTGGAACCCAGGACAAGGAGGGACTCGATACCTGGTATCCAGTCTACGAGAGTGAGGAGAGGTGGTAAGAGGTGTTTCCCACATTCTTAGCATGAGATCATGTAAGATCTCACGGATAGGCAAAGTAGCTGCCTCTTTAGGAGCCTTGGGATATTGTAGAATCTCCAACTCCTTTGTCCTGGGCTCTGTTTCGGGAGCCACAGTAATGGAAAGACCTCGGAGCCACCTCTCTGATGAAATCCTGAAAGGAGATATCTTCTGGAGGAGACATCCTACGTTTAGGAGAGGAAGGCTCCTCCGGGAGAAGTATTCCAGTACCGACAGAGCTGTCAGAATCCTCGGAGTCCTCCAAAGATTCAAAGTACCTTCTGTCTGGATGCTCCTGAAGAGCCCGATACCCGTACCGACTAAAGTCGGTACCGGGGGGAAAATTAGTACCGGTGTATCGGTACCAGAAGGCATCGCATGACTGGGTGCCAGCAAAGCAGACCCCGATGCCGATGCTGTCGGTACCGGTACAGATACCGGAGTTGGTACCGGTTGAACTGTCTGACGCGGTTCCGAGGGTGTCGATGCCGCAAGGAGAGCCGCCAGACTGCGTTCAATAGCCAGGAACCTCTGGTCTATCGATGCTGCCGATGCCTGGGTATCGGTACCGGAGAAAGCAGCCGGTACCCCAGAGCATGGCACCAGTAGTTCTGCTGAGGTTGAGGCCTCGAGAACATCCTGGAGCCCCGATAATTCTTTGGAAGCCGAAGCCTCCTGCTGGGGCAATTTTGCCGATACAGAACCCTCAAGGGCAATGCCAGAGGCATCTCGATGCTTGGAAGGAGATCTACCCTTTGAGGACCGGCTAGACTTATGTTTGGTTACCTGAGATCCATGGGAGGAAGATGAAGCCCTGGAAGACGTCGATGCCACAGAAGCTGCATCGGAGGGAAAAAGGGTGCTGAGCTTAGCAGCCCGGTTTTGTCGACCCCTCTTGGACATCATGGCACAAGCCATACACTCAGAGATGGAGTGGTCAGGACCTAAACATTTAAGACACCACTCATGGGTGTTGGTGACGGAGATGGTACCGCCACACTTGATGCACTTTTTGAAACCTGAAGCGGGTTTTTCCATAGCGGAGGAAATTTTGGGCCTAAAGTGGCACATGCATCTGGGAAAGAAAAGTTAGGAAAAAACTATATATATATATATAGATAGATAGATAGATAGATAGATTTTCTTATAAGAAAGTAAAGAACCACCGGCGGTACCGGTATAGCGTCGAAGAAGGCAGACGCGACCACAAAAAAAGAGGGAGAATAAGGAAAATTTTCTGTGGTGACAGGAACGACCTGCTGGCTCCGTGGAAAATGAAGAACTGAAGAGAGGCAGTTGGGAAAGGCGGGAAGGCAGCACGCAGGTGCTGTGGGATGCTCCCAAAAAGCACAGTTACTTACCTGTAACAGGTGATCTCCGGAACAGCAGGAATTAGTCTTCACACGTGGGAGACGTCGCCGACGGAGCCCGCACGGGAATGCTCCCCAGCATCCAATCAGAAAGCCTTTGGGAGCATACCCCACGCCTGCGCGGTGGCTTCCTGCCCTTCCTACTGCCTTTCCCCAATTGAGTTTCATAGCTGAGCCAGGAGAGGAGAGGAAGGAATAGAGAAAAAAAGAGATACAACTCCTAGGGGAGGTGGGCGGGTTGTGAAGACTAATTCCTGCTGTTCCGGAGATCACCTGTTACAGGTAAGTAACTGTGCTATCTCCAGGAACAAGCAGGAATGAGTCTTCACACGTGGGGACTCCCTAGCTGCGGAAGCCCGGGGAGATCCCATAAGCGCAGCCCAGGACGGGATGGCATTTGCCCAGCCTGAATCCCCGGCATCCCCTGAGGGATGGAGGGCAGGAGTTGAATAGAGGAACAGCGAATCTACAGACTACAGAGGGAGTCTTTAGAGTGCAGAACAGGTATCATTAAGATACAGCAAAAAAAAAAACCCAGGCTACAGGAAGAGTAGTCAGAGGAATGCATAAATAGTGTCAGTAAGCATTTAATGAGTAAATGACCTAGTACCATATAGAGCTTACCGGCCATTAAGTGTTAATGAATTAATGGTGTGGAACCCCGTAGAGCTTACCTACCGGGTTGCCGGAAGCAGACCTGTGATGAAGCCACCGTAGACGCAGTAGCGAAGTCGTCAAGGAAACTTCGCCGCAGCGAGGAGGAAGTTCCAAATCCGGAAGGCTAGGAGATCCAGGCGTCAGCTGGGTCAGGAGAAGGACAGCAGGTCTTCCAGGAGGCTTAGTGCAAAGCTGAGCACTCCCTTAGGAGTAGAGTCCAGAACTCAGAGGACTAACAGTAGAAGACTGGCTGAACCAAAGAGCCCATTCCGGAGAAGAGTAGGGGTGTACCCCAGGCAGAAGGAGTACACAGGCTACCCTAGCGAGAGATAGGGAGACAAGGGTCCGAACCCCCGGGAGGAGGACCTAACTGAAAAGGGAGCTGTAGACTTCACAGCGGTAGAGTACCACCAGTCCGCGGCCCGATCGAGGAATAGGCAGGCGGACTGGCCGGGCCCCGGGGGGAGGGGGGGGCGCGTGAGTACCGGCCATAGGGAAATAGGCGGTAGAACACAGGTACTGCAGGCATCCCCCCAATATGCGCCTATCGCGCAGGTGATATCTAGTATATCTAAGCCGGTGGGCATGAGGGTGCCCACTCTGGTACTAACGCAGGTATGCCGAGGGGCCTACCTCCCTGAGCATCACCCTGGTAAGGCGGATCTGCCATTGATCCACAGAACGTCCACCTAGGAAGGTGGCAGCAAGATCCGTCAGTAGAGGAATCTATTCCGGAGGACAAGGGCAGATCGGCGAACCAACAGCGCGGTAGCGTGGGGGACAGAGGATAGCCTCAGTCCGGTAGAACGCCACAGGGACTGGAGGCCCTATATGTGTCCCCAGGACCTGCACGCAGAAAACCCGCCCCCCGCACAGACGGGGGACAGGAGGGTATAGTCCTGGCAAGCATTGGGGGACTATAGCGGCTGGAGGGGAATTCCGGTACGGAAGCAATCAGCAGGGGGATACCGGCTGAGAAGGGTTCGGAGATGTACCGAAGGGTAATGAAGTTGGCCGTTGGCCATAGCTATCACGGAATAGAGGTGGTCTCCCTGCCAACGGAAGGAGAATACCTGAACCCCTAGATAAGCCTCAGAACCATTTGTCAACTGGATGAGCCCCAGAGCAGAGCTCAATTTTTAAACTTCCGATAAGAGGATTAAGTGCAGGCAGCCGCCAGCCAGAGCCTAAAAATGCTTAGTATGAGAGTCCTGGCGTGGGCCCGGAGGCATCAACCCGGGGTGAGAGGTCCCTGGCCTGGGCGCGCCTGGAGGGTGGGCGGAGGGCTGATATTTCCTCTTCCTAGGGAAGGGGGTTCTGGAGAGGCGTTTACCACCGCTGGGGGGCCGGGCCCTAGGCTGGCTGCTAACCCTGGGAAGGTTAGCGAAGCACTGTGCGACCTGACGCAAGGCTTCATTATTGTAGAGGTGATCTCCGTCGCAGGGAGAATTACCCAGGTTGTGCTGTGCCCGTCTACACAACTCGGACGCCTGCAACCATGCTGTACGGCGTGCTCTAATGGCAACAGCAGAGGCTCTGCTGACCGACTGGAAGGAGTCCAGCGAAGCCCGAGAAAGGAACCCGGAGATATTCCTGCAGTGATAAAGGAGCAGGGAATATTCAAAGGCCTTGGTCGCAGATACGAAGAGGGATAACCGAGACAACCTCTCGGTGACCTCCCGGAGCGACAGACTCATATACAATATATATGAAATAATTCTGGCCGTCAGCATAGACGTCTGGAAGGCTTGACATCCTAGAGTATCTAACGTCTTTGAGGCGCGGCCTGGGGGGCGAGAAGCATGCTTCTCTTTGCTTCCGGCTTTCCTCAGCGCCGATTCCACCACAATGGACCGAGGTGGAAGCTGATGCTGCCGAAAACCAGGGGACGGAGGCACCCGGTATAGAGCCTGCATCGCAGTCGACGGTGCCGGAACCCTCAAAGGCGACCGCCAAGCCCCCAGCAGGAGATCCTGCAGGGAGGGATGTAGAGGAAGCATCACGGCTGCCTGTTCCGCAGGGCCCGGGCTCGGGTCCGGGGTAGGGATGGCCAGCAAGTCCGCCATATCAAGGAGGAAATATTGAAAAGGTGGCTCCGCCGGAGAAGTTATGGCGGGGGAGGCTGCCAGGGCACACAGAGGCCGCTCGGGTCGATGCCCACTGGGCAGAGGAGGGGACCAACCGACCCAGATCGGGGCAGTCCCCATGGCGTCGTCGGCTTCTGGGATTGATTCCAGACTAGGCATCGAAGGGGTCGATGGCACCGACGGCGCCGCAGGAATAGGCCTTGGCCCCGAACCCGGGGGTGGCGCTGCTCCCGGCGATTGAAGCGGTTCCGCGGCCGCCGGAGGGCAGGGGCCAGCGGTCTCCGCTCTGCGTCGCGGGAGGGGACAGGGACCGATCCCGAGACGTGTAGTGTCCAGGCTTTCAAGGCTGGATACCGACTCCAAGCTGGACATCGAACCGAGCGAGGAGATAGACTCCCTTCTAGAGGGCCCCGGCGGGGGCGACCACGCCGGTGGTGGAGATCCCGGAGCGCGGATCGGAACCGCGCCGATCGGTGCCGCGAGCATCATGGGTCCCCGAAGGCGGAGCTCGGTGGGGAGGGGGTCATCTGACGCCGGCGCCGATCGGCGGGCACTGCCCGAAGCCGGGTTCCCTCTCGAACCCATCCGACCCAGAGAGAAATCCTTCCGGGGCATACGGCCCGTCCCCGAGGGGACCCCGGTCACCCCACGACGAGTCCCTGCGGGGGGGGGGTACCGTTGCGGGGCGGCGCAGATCCAGAGTGGGTCGAAGCGGTCGAAGACCCTGAGGCCCCTTCTCTAGGAAAGGGCGGGGCCCTCGACGGCCGCGTCGATGCCGGGGAGTCGCCCGAGCGCTGGCCGACATACCCCGAGGTCCCCGGGGAAGGTCGATGGCGGCCCCTCGTGCTCGACACCCCTGCCGTCGCCGGCGGAGCAGCGCCGCTCGAACCCAGTACCACCCTTGCGCAGGGCTGGGAAACCGGCGACCCGGCGCGGGTCGAAGCGAGCGGCCCCGAGGGGAGGGAGGCCAGATGACCATCCCCGGCGCGGGGCGGAACCACCGACGCCCGCGCGCTCGAAGCGGGTACTACCCCCCGCGCATGACCTGAACGTAGGGCCGTCAGACAGTGTCGAGTTGATCGGCCCCCGAGGTGCTGAGGGCAGCGGCTGGCGATCCCCGGTGGGGAGGGGGTCACTTGATGCCGACGGGTCGGCACCGCCCAAGGCGGATACCACCCCCGTAGGAACGCCATACTGGCACGAATCGGTCGGCCCCAGAGGCGCAGAGGACCGCAGCCGCCAATCCCCGGTGAGGAGCGGAACGCTCGTCACCGACGCCGAGGGGTTGGTACCGCCCGAAGCGGGTACCACCCACGCGCATGGCAGGGATGGAGGAACGCCAGGCTGGACCGAGTCGATCGGCCCTGGAGACAGCAGCAGACGATCCTCGGTGAGGAGCGGAGCGCTCGACGCCGATGCCAGGGGCTCAGTACCGCCCGGAACGGCTACCACGCCCGAGCATGGCTTGGATGTAGGGAGGTCAGACCCGGTCAAGCCAATCGGCCCCAAAGGCGCCGAGGACACCGGCTGATGATCCCTGGCGAAGAGTGGAACACTCGACGCCGATGCCGGGGAATCGGCACCGCTCGAAGCAGGTACCTCCCTCGGGCATGGCTCGGGAATGTTCTGTGAGGAGCGAACCTCAGGAACATCCTGAAACCCCGTAAATGCTTTGGAGCCCGAGGACTCCTGCCGGGGTATATCAGCCAAGGAGGACTTGAGGGGTTGGCCGGAGCCATCGCCATGCCGCGCATGAGACTTGCCCCTCAAGACTCGGCTAGTCTTAACAGACTGTTGTGTGGTTACCTGATCCTGGAGAGAAGAACAACCCGACGACCGCGCACTGGGCGCGAAGACGTCGTCGAGGGATACCCGAAAGAGGGAGGGTCTTCTTCCGACACTGTAGCCCGGGGAATCCGGGAAAGAGGGGTCAGGCCCCACACAGGAGAGGCACCAGGCATTGGAGTCCACGTGGGAAATTGAGTCCCTGCCGTGAGGCTGGGGGGAAGAAGGCTCCATGCCCCGGTCCTCAGCGCCCGGAGGGGGCGATGAAAATTAAATGAAAAATAATTAAAAGAAAGAAAGAAAAAGGGGGGGGGGGCACGAAGGTGCCACCGTCGGCGGGAAAGCCGCGACTACAGAAAAGGAAAAAATTTCTGCGGTGGCAGGAGGGACGTCCTGCCTGCTCCGCGGAAAATGAAAAACTGGGGAGAGGCAGTAGGAAGGGCGGTAAGCCACCGCGCAGGCGCGGGGTATGCTCTCAAAGGCTTTCTGATTGGATGCTGGGCAGCATTCCCGTGCAGGCTCCGTCGGCGACGTCTCCCACGTGTGAAGACTCATTCCTGCTTGTTCCTGGAGATGCTTTCTAATTGGACGCCGGGGAGTGTTCCCACGCAGGCTCCATCGGTACCGATGACACCCATATGTGAAGACTACATTCCTGCTTGTTCCTGGAGATCTACGCTTTCTCTAGGAACAAGCAGGAATTCAGTCCTCACATATGGGACATAAAAACTACAGGCTACCGAGGACCTGTAGGAAAAAGCATGGCAGAGCTGTGAGCAGTCATCAGTGAAGGCCAAAGGCAGCCCGAGGACCCCGGGTCCATGGATGGCCACGCTCCTGGTAGCCGGAACAAGAAGGGTCAGAGGGCAGGAGTTGCTTAAACCCCGAACACATTACGGAGTACGACCTGGCCGAAGGCACTGTTCTAATGGGACTCCCTCTCCAGGCAGTAATGCACTGCAAAGGTGTGAGAGGAGGACCAGGTGGCAGCCTGGCAGATGTCTGTCAGTGGCACTGAGAGTAGACTAGCGACAGACATCACCATCGCTCAAACATTGTGAGCTGTGACTCGGCAGTCCAGGGGAAGCCTGGCCTGGGCAAAGGCGATACAGTCCGCCACCTGGTTGGACAAGGTACGCTTGGTGACCGCCAGCCCCAGGCAGCTGGGATCATAGGAGACGAAGAGCTGCCCAGATCTGCAATGGTCCCGAGTCCACTGCAGATAGAAGGAAAGAGCCCTCTTACAATCCAGCATATGGAGAACCAACGATGCCCGGTCGGTATGGGGTTTCAGAAAGAAGGTGGGTAGTACTATCTCCTGGATGGGGTGGAAGTCCGAGATGACCTTCAGGAGGAACTTGGGGTGTGTGCACAGAACCACTCTGTTCTGATAAAATCTTGTGTATGGTGCCTCAGCCATCAGTACCTGGCGCTCGCTGACTATCCGGGCAGAGGTGAGCGCCACCAGGAAGGCCACCTTCCAGTACAGGTGCCGCAGTGAGCAGGTAGCCACGGGCTCAAAGGGCAGCTTGGTCAGCTGTGTGAGAACCACATTGAGGTCCCATTCTGCCAGGGGAGAGGGGGCTTAGACAGAAACAGGCCCTGCATGAAGCGGGAGATAAGCGGTTGCCCCGAGAGAGGTTTACCCTCGATGGGGTGGTGGCTCGCTGAGATGGAACTCATTGAACCCTGACTAAAATAAACTTTGGTCCAGCCCACGAGAGGTGTAGTCAGTACTGCAAGACCAAGCTGATAGGGCAGGTAAATGAGTGTGCTCGGAGCTCTGAGCGCCACACCGAGAACCGGCATCACTTGAAGGCATATGCCCGCCTTGTCGAGTCCTTTCGTGAGGCCAAAAGAATATCCTCGATCTCCATGGGGATATGGTAGGAGGCTAGAGCGACCCGCTCAGCCGCCATGCTGTGAGGGATAGAGACCTCAAGTTGGGGTGAAGTAACAGATCCCCTCCTGCATGAGCAGCTCCAGTGAGTTCCCGAGAAAGACCGGGGGTTCTGTCGAGAGGCAGAGCAGTAGGGAAAACCACAGCTGCTTGGGCCACCTCAGCGCCATGAGGATCTTCAAGGCCTTGTCCTAATGGACACTGAGAAGGGTCCGGGCAATAAAGGGCATGGGGGGGGGGGAGGCATACACAGGCCAGTTGATCACAAAAGGAGGAAGGCATCCAGAGCTACCCTGTCCGGGTGCGGGAGGGGACCGCAGAGCCAGGGGAGCTGCCAATTCGCAGGGCTGGCAAAGAGGTCTAGGGCTTGGGTCCCCTAATGCTGGAAGAGCCACAACACTGTCCAGGGACACAGATGCCACTCATATGGTTGGAGGACTCTGCTGAGCCGGTCCACCAACACATTGTCCTGTCCCAGGAGGTAGGTAACTCAGATGGTCATGCCCTAGCTCGTGGCGAAGGAGCACAAGGCCACCACCTCTGAACAGAGGCTGTAGGAGCTGGTCCTTCCTTGTTTGTTTACATAGAACATCATGACCTGGTTGTCCATCTGAATAAGCACCGCTCGACAATGCAGGCGGTTCCTGAAAGCCTTGAGTACAAGTTGGACAGCCCGGAGCCCCAGGAGCTTGATCTGCTGCTGGGTCTCCTCAAGGGACCAGGTCCCCTGGAGTGTGCTGTCCCTCGCAGTAGGCTCCCTAGCTCACCAGGGAGGTGTCCGTGGTCAAGACCACCTGATGCGTCGGAGCTTGGAAGGGCATGCCTCAAATTAAGTTCTGAACCTCCTGCCACCATGCAAGAGACTCTGCCACGCCGGGCGTGACCAAGATAGGGTCTTGGAGGTGGCTGGTCAATTGTGTCCACTGTGCTCTGAGGCACCATTGTGTCGCCTGCATGTTGAGGTGGACACTGGGCATGACATGGACCATGGAGGCCATGTGGCCGAGAAGGTGAAGCATTGTCCGGGCCAAGATGACGCTGTGGCACTGCACTTCGGATACCAGGGACATGAGGTGGTCCGCCCTGTCCTGAAGAAGGAAAGCAGTGGCCTGCAAGGTATCCAAGCGAGCCCCGATGAACTCCAAGGACTGAAATGCGGTGAGGTGCGACTTTGGGTAATTGACCACAAACCCCAGATGTTCCAGGAGATGAATGGAGCGGTCTGTGACTGGCCAGGCTTCAGAGGCTGGGCCCCCTGTTATCTAGATAGGGATAGATGAAAGTACCCTGCAGCCAGAGGTGGGCCGCAGCCATAGCCAGGCATTTTGTGAAAACCCGCAGAGTGGAAGCAAGGCCGAAGGGAAGTACCCTGTACTGGTAGTGGTTTCCCTGAACCATGAAGTGGAGGTACTTTCTCTGCTTGGGATGGATGAGGATGTGAGTGTAAGCATCCTTTAAGTTTAAGGAGCATAGCCAATTGCCTGCTGGAGGTAGGGCAGTAATGTTCCAAGGGAGAGCATCTTGAACTTCTCCCGCACCAGGAACTTGTTTAGATTCCGCAGGTCGAGGATAGGCCGGAAGCTCCCTGTCCTCTTTGGGACTAGGAAGTATCGGGAATAAAACCCCCATCTTCTGAGGTGCGGTGGGACTGGTTCTACCGCCCCGTCCTCAAGGAGGCCTGCGAGCTTCTGACTCAGGAGGGCCTGGCGCTGGGAAAGCTGCCTTGGCTCCCCGAGGAAGTACGGAAGGGGGAGCTGGTTCAGATGGAGAAAATAGCCCTCCCGACCGACCTGGAGGACCCAGGCATTGGTGGAGATGGACTCCCACCTGTGGGAGAAGTGGACCAGATACCCCCCCGAAGGACTGTCTGTCAGCAGACGAGGCTATGCCAATGGCACCAAAACCCAGAGGATGGCTGATCTGGCACTGGGGGTTGGGTCTTGTGTCTTGTGATCCTTTGGCTTACAAGGGCCGTGCTCTTGCCCTGGCCGCCCTGAATGGGGGTCAACACCAGCAGGCAGGATGGGTAGCCCCTGTACGGGAGTCCCTTCCAGTGGAAGAAAGGCTTCTTGCTGTGCTGTTTCTTCCTGGGAAGGGAGGAAGTTTTCCACGAGAGGCGATTATGAGTTACGTATGCAGTTTCAATCTCCGCTGCCTTATCCTCCATGGGCTTGCCAAATAGTTGCTCACCGAGGCAGGGGACGTCCAGCAGCTTCTTCTGGACCTACTGCTCCAGGTCCAAGGACTGGAGCCAAGCTTGCTGGCGGGCTCCGATGCCAGCCACCGCCACCTAGGCAGAAGACTCGAAGCCATCGTATACAGCTCGTGAGAGGTACTTCGAGCACTCTCAGACAGACTTCGAGAGGGCCTGAGAATGTTGGAGATGGTCTCCGTCAAAGCCTGCCATGAAGCCTCTGAGCTCTCTAGCGAGGTCACAGAGGAACATCTCAATGTATAATTGGTAAACTTGGATGCAGCATGACAGCATGGAGCCCTGGTAAGCCTTGCACCCGAGGGCGTCGTGGGTACGAGACTCTCTGCCTGAGAGGACCGAAAAATGAGTCTTTGGGCTCTTTAGCTTCCACACGACCGATTCGACCACCATTGAGTTGTGAGGAAGCTGGGCTTTCTGAAGCTCCGGGCCCTGCTGAACCCTATACATAGCGTCCAGGTGCTTCTCATGATAGGGACAGAGGCTGGGGTCTCCCACATGTGGAGGAGTCGTCTGTTCAGAATGGGAGGAACTGGCACCTAGAGAGCATCCTTCGGAGGAGCTTCATATTGAAGAATATCGAACTCCTCCATGTGGGGCTCTTCCTTCGACTTGGTGGTGAGCACTAGGGCCTGTGACACTGACGCCAGGGTGACCGGTCGGGTGTGTGGTAAGGCGGGTGCAGCACAGACCTGGGAAAGAGAAAAAAAAAAGAAACTTTTTCCCTGAGAGGGGGATGGGCTCACCTAAGCACAGGTCCCAAAACAAAAGTTATAGAGAAACACACACTTGGCAAGGCTAGCTTGAAGCCACGCCCGGACTCCATGGCAACAGCAGGGAGAGATAGGGTGGGGCCAAAAAGGGAAGAATGCTGGCAAACATTTAAACACAGTCAGTCAGCAAGTGGAGAGGGAAGCCGAAGGAACTGGCTGGAGGAGTGGCAGGGCCACAGGGAATGGCAGAGCCAGAGGAAAAGCCAGAATAGTTGCTGGGGGAATTCAACAACAGAACAAGAAGCAAGAGAGAAGAGCAGGAAGAAGCTTGAGGGAGTTAAAAGGATTATAACTCTGACTCAAAGGCAAGCAGCCCAGGTTCTAAGTAAGGAACGGTGCCTGTTAAAAAAGCCTGCTAGGAAGAATGCTTCTACAAAACAAGGTAAAGCAGACAGTACCTTTAAAATGCTTCACTAAAGGGAAGGAGGTCTGTAGCCCTTAAAGAGATAGGGTGAAGAAAGCCCAAGAAGTAGTTATTCTGAGTAATTGCTACTGAGAAGTGCTGGAAAGACATAAGTCTCATCTTTTAAAGCTGCAATAATATTTCCGCTATGAAAATGTTTTAAACAGCAGTTTAGTTCCTATACTGAGAAGCAGAGAATGTTTCAAGCTTACCTGAAATAGCTGGAAGAAGCTGACAAGGTTAGCTGGACTTTGCTTATAATAGTGATTTTCAACTGTGTTTTGTTTGGATGAAAAGGAAACTTATTTTTGTTGCAAAGACTGAAAGAAACTGCTTTGTCATAGCACTGCTGAAATACCTTTATAAAGAAGCTTTTTGTTGGATAAAATATCCTCACTTTCTGTTCATGGTTTGGAGCCTTCTGCCAAGGTCCAATTGCAAACTTGACGATTAAAACAAAATTTAAAAATAAATTTTCCTGTGTTAGCCTATTTCCACTTGGACTGCTTTATTGCCCCACAACTACACAATTAAGGGCCTCAGCTACTAGGCTGAAGCAAGACACAAGTTAATATGGCCCGCCACCCCCACTAGGCCACCGCCTAGTATGGGTGCCGGCCCACAGGTGTCAAGGAAGAGAGGGTCCTCACCAGGACGACCATCAGACCAGGTGCCTTTGCCGGATGCATCCGTATCAGTTTGAGATATGTTACTAGGCTGCTTCCTCTCTGACTCTAATAAGTCTGCCGAGGGAGGCTGACAGACTGGGCGTATGACCTCTCACGCTGTCTGGTGCTCCCAACAGAGTCCTTGCAGCCGCCTTCTTCTGCTCACGTTCGGGTGACCACTGGTCAGAGTGCCACCGGGCCCAGGGAGGAGCCTTGGGAGACTCCAGGGGTTGCAGGGCCAAAGAGCAGGAGGCTACTAGGGATACCAAGGCTGCTTTACAGAAGAGATCATTCAGCTTCTGCTTATGACTCTGGATGGCCTTGGAGGACATCATCTTACAGAGGGAGCACAGCTCCAGGTCATGGTCAGCTCCTAGGCACCCAATTCAGCAGTCATGAGTGTCCATGAGTGACATGTTTTTTGAACATCTATCACATTTCTTATAGGAGTGGAGGAGTAGCCTAGTGGTTAGAACACTGGCTTGGTAACCAAGCAACCAGGGTTCAATTCCCACTAGCACTCCTTGTGGCCTTGGGCAAGTCACTTAACCCTCCATTGCCTTGGAAGAAAGGCCTGGCAATCTACTTCTGGTGACACTGCCAAGAAAACCCAGGAGCTTCTGGGTCGCCAGGAGTCAGGACTGACTCAAAGGCACACATTGCATTGCATTTGCACATTTCTTAAAACCGGAGGCCATTGTGGGGAAAAAGGACCCCTGCAAGGTCAGAGACCCTTGACATGGCCAGTAGTTAAAAAGAGCACGATAGGACGGTAAAACACAAAAAAAGGGAAAAACCCGAGACCAAGGCCGAAGCATAGGTGCTGAAGAGGCGGGAAGAGGACCAGCGAAGGCCAGATAACAAAAACTGGTTGGAAATATAAAAGAACTTTTTCCGGGGACGAGACGTACGTCCAAAAGGGAGATTGAGTAAGATGGCAACCTTGGGGGGGAAGGGACCATGGATGCATGGTGGCATTCCCAAAGACGTTCTTTGAAAGCTGAGGAAATGCTCCATGCGGGCTCCGTTGGTGCCGATGTCACTCATATGTGAGGGCCGACTTCCTGCTTGCTCCTGGAGAATAAAATTATCTGAACAAAGTTTACTGTGAGAGGACTACATAGGCTCCACCGAAAACAAAGAACTGAAATAGTCCCACTTGACAGCACAGTATAAGAACTAGCACATAGACAGTCAACCTCAAAACCACTGCAATAGAAAACCTAGGGAAGAGCTTCCCGCTGTAGGCCCTGGTGGATGTTATTCTATCTTACTTGTCCTCTACAGAACAAAAGTAGGACTTTTTCAGGCTAATGGGATCCTGCTCACTAATTTGGAGAAATTTTTAAAGATGGAACCTCACAGTTCACCAAAATTAATGACATCTAGGAGTTTTCTATCTTTGAGCATGAAATTCCTAATGCGACTGCAGACAATTGTCATTAGACTCTACTCTGGTGCAAGTATGGGCCCACATATTAGTTGGAAATCACTGCAGGACTTATTTAAACTACTGCATCCTGGGGAGAGGTGGCTATCTTAATTCTTACTGGCACTGAAAAAGCACAGTCAGTCACCTATAACAGGTGTTCTCCCGGGGCAGCAGGAATCAGTCCTCACATATGGGTGAAATCGGTGCTGATAGAGCCCTGAGGAAGCATGGCCCCAGTTTTCAAAGAAAGCCTTTGGGAGATGTCACCATGCATACGTGGTCCCCTTCCTGTCCATGGGTGCCATCTTACTCAGTCAGATGACATAGCTAGAGCCAACAAAACATAAGAACATAAGATATGCCATACTGGGTCAGACCAAGGTCCATCAAGCCCAGTATTCTGTTTCCAACAGTGGCCAATCTAGGTCATATGTACCTAGCAGTTTCCCCAAGGGACACAGGTTCCACAATGCTTGTATTGGTTCAAGCATTGATATCCTGGGTCCCTTCTTAATAATGGTTTATGGACCTTTCCTCCAGGAACTTGTCCAAACCTTTTTTAAACCCTGATCGAGGGCAAAGGCAATGCAATCCACCACCCAGGTAACAGCCTCCTGCAGTCAACTGGAGTCGTAGGAAATAAAAAACTGGAGGCTTTACGGTGGCCCTGGGTATGTTGCAGGTAGACGGACAGGGCCCTTTTACAATCCAGAGTATGGAGAACAGTGTGGGGCAGTGGAAAGAAGGTAGAGAGCACCACCTCCTGGTTGAGGTGGAAGGCAGATACCACCTTTGGAAGGAATTTAGGGTAGGTACGAAGCACGACCCTATTCTTGTAGAACTTAGTGTAAGGTGGCTTGACCAAGGCCTGAAGCTTGCTAACTATGTGAGCAGAGTTAACCGCCACCAGGAAGACTACCTTCCAGGAGAGAACGCAAATGGCAGACAGAGGTTCAAAAGCTGGCTTGGTGAGCTGCTTCAGAACCATGTTGAGGTCCGATTCCGCTAGGGTCTGGCAGATGGGAGGCTTAGAGAGCAGAAGGCCTCACAAATTGGGACATGAGGGGCTGCGCAGAGAGAGGTTTGCCCTCTATGGAATGATGGTGGGCCGAGAGTGTGCTCAGGTGCGCTCTGATGGAGTTGGACTTGAGTCCGGTTTGCAAAATGTTGAAGCAAGTACTGCAGCACCATGTGCACCTAACAAGAGAACGGGTCAACTCATTGCTCCACACACCAAACTGAGAATCTGCACCACTTGAAGGTGTAGGCTTTGTCTCATGGAGTTCTCACAGGAGGCCAGGAGAACTTCCTCTACCTCCTGTGGGAGGTTGAAGGGAGCTAAGGTACCTGTTCAGCAGCCATGCTGTTAGCAACAAACACCCCAGGTTGGGGTGTAGGAGGGAGCCCTCCTTCTGGGTCAGTAGCCCCAGGGCATTCCCCAGAGGAACCGGGAGCTCTGTCAAGAGGCTGAGCAACAGAGGAAACTAAGGCTGCCTGGGCCACCAGGATCATGGAGGCCCTGCCCCGCAGGAACTTAAAGAGGATCCGAGCGATTAGTGGTGTGGGAGGGAAGGCATACAGAAGGCCCATCGACCACGAGATGAGCAAGACGTCTGCCACTATCCGAAATGGATGCAGTTGGGGACAGCAGAAAGCAGGGCAGCTGAGCATTGCTTGGGCTGGCAAAGAGGTCCAGACTTGGGTTTCCCCAGAATCGGAAGAGCCGCTGTGCCACCCTGGGGTCTAGCTGCCATTTGTGCGGCTGGAGGACCCTGCTCAGACTGTCCACTAGGGCATTGTCCTTGTCCAGCAGGTATACTGCCCTGAGGAGCATTTCCTGACTGATCGCATATGAGCAGAAGGCTTCTGCCTCCTGGCAAAGGCACTGAGACCCTGTACCCCCCTGCTTGTTCAGGTACAACATTACAACCTGGTTGTCCGTTTGGATTAGCATAGACTGGTTATGCAGGCAGTGGTGGTGGAAGGCCTTGACTGACAGAAAAATGGCCTTGAGCTAAAGCAAGTTGATCAGTTGCTGGCTCTCCATCAGGGACCAGTTGCCCTGTGTGCGCAGTTCCTCACAGTGGGGACCCCAACCCAGTAAGGATGCATCCGTGGTGAGGACCCTCTGGCAATTTGGGGACTGGAAGGGCATGTCCTCCTGCAGCTGCTGTGTGCCCTGCAACTCCGCTAGTTGACGGGACACCGAGACCCTGTCCTGGAGCCTGCCTGTAGCTTGTGTCCACTGTGAGTGGAGGCACTATTGAGCTGCCCGCATGTGGAGGTGGGCATTCAGAACCACATGGACTGTGGATGCCATGTGGCCTAGTAGGCAGAACATGGACAGTGTCTACACTGAGTGATGATGCTGTATCCCAGTGGCCAGGGCCCTGAGGTGAACCACCCTGTCTAGGGGAAGGAAGGCCCTGGCCTGGAGAGTGTCCAGACAAGCTATGATCTCCAGATCCTGAGTTGGTGAGATTTGGGGTGGTTTATCACAGACCACAAATGCTGAAGGACCTTGATGGTGAGGCTGTGGCCTGTTGTACCTCGGTGGCAGTGTCCCCTTTCACAAGCCAGTCATCCAGGTATGGGAAGACCGAAGCCCCTTGGAGATGGAGGTAGGCAACCACCACTCCCAGGAATTTGGTGAAGACTCTTGGTGTGGTGGCTAGGTCAAAGGGTAATACCCTGTACTGGTAATGGTCGCCCCTGACCATGAACCTTAAGTACTGCCTATCACTGGGATGACTAAGGATGTGGGTGTAAGCATCCTTTATGTTCAAGGAGCATAGCCAATCTCCCTGCTGGAGGTAAGGCAACAATGTTCCAAGGGAGAGCATCTTGAACTTCTCCTGCACCAAGTACTTGTTTAGGTTTTGTAAGTCCAAGATGAGCCTTAGGCCCCCTGTTCTTTTTGGGACCCCTTGCCCCTGAGGTGTGTAGTTTCTGAACAGGTACCAGTCCTAATGTTGGAACCAATAGCATGGCTTCCTGTTACAAGATGGGGTCTGCTCTGAACCAAAGCCTGAATTAAATAAGATGGATTCCTGTTTTGTTATAACTCAGCATTAAAACTTGCAGATCAAGCAATTCTGCAGATATATGTACTTCAGCACAGGAGTATTATTTTCCAGCTGACTACATGCAGAAAACACATTGCTGAGACCTTCACTGTGCTACTGGTACTAGCAGTCGCAACAATGTAGGGACTTGAATACCCGCCACCTTCGCACCATGAACCTTTGTTTGCAGGAGGACTGCCTATTAGCTGTTACTGGATTTGCTGAAGTTAACATACAGGATTTGAGACTAGCGAATCACCAGCCATAATGAGTGGCGGCCTAGTGGTTGGGGCAAGGTACTTCAGGCCGGAAGGTCAGGGGTTCAAATCCCACTAGAGGACAGCAACCTTGGGCCGGAAGGACTGGGGTTTCTAGTCCCACAGGTGCTCCTTGTGGTCTTGGGCAAGCCACTTAACCCTCCATAGCCCATGTTCCCTGTAAAATAGTTATCTCCAAGTTATAATGCCCTGTTCAATGTAATTTCAGTTTGTTCAATGTAAACCGCACTGATGCAGAATAGCGCGGTATATAAGAGAATGTAAATAAATAAATAAAATAAAATAAATAAATGAGGGGGTCAGGACAAAGAATTATACACTGGACACAGAGGATAGAACACATTCACAGCCCACCAGGACACCGAGAACATGCACAAAAGCTTGCAGAACACCTGAGAACTTTAACTTCTATTACAGACTGTTTGCTGGTTTCCTCTGCCATTCTCTGCACTTTGTGCTTCCTGGCTGCCTCTCTGGCTGGAAAGTCAGATAGTGTCCAAAGGCAAAACCTCAGGACGGAGTGAATCTCTCCCACAGACCTGTAGCCAACGTTGGACCTCTGTTGTACTTTGTCTTTGTGCCGTTCGAGACAATCTCTCAGACCTACCACAAGCATTCTGGCAAGAGCGAAGGTACTGGTCTTTAATCCCCCCCCCCCCAAGGTTGAGGCTTAGACAGATAATGTACTGTATGTACATCTGAGTGCAGAGACAATTAGTGACGTTAGTTCCTAAAACAGAGATTAGAGCCTGGTAATTGTAACATAGGACTGCATAACATACTACCTCAGAAAATTAATTTATGTTCATTTTTACACTATTTTTCCATCAGTAATAAAGTCTAATTTATATACAAATATAGGGTTGTTCTTGTTTTTTCACATGGTTTGTTTGCCAGGTAGTCCTATTGAATTCTGGGAAAAAAGGGAGTAGCAGTTTTCCCCAGACATACCGAGTATTTATACATGTGTATTTATCTGCTACTGCTACAGCTCCACCCCTGATGTAGCAGGGCCTAGTGCAGGGGAGTCCAAGAGGGCTCTCCTGGAAAGAAAGGGTGAGGCGTCTGGTCCAAGTGAAGGGGGTAGCCTTCTCTACTTGGAGGGCCCAGGTATCAGTGGTTATCGCCAGCCACCAATGGGCAAAGTGGATCGGATGCCCCCATGTTGGCAGCTGTTCCCCTCCAGGAGGAGAGGCTAAGCTCAGGGAGTCAAAATCCCAACCCAGCCTAGGCAGGAACTGGTGCTTTGGGGCTTAGAGCCCTTAAGCCTACATTGGCCTTGGCCCGGTCCTTTGCCCTGTTGGCCCTGCTGCAGAGTCTGGGGGGTCTGGTATTTGGGATAGTCAGGGAAGAGGCCTTTTCACAGAAAAGACCAGCCTTGCTAGGGATGTTTCTTCTTGGGAAGAGAAGTTCTTCCCAGAAAACAGAGTTTGCATGACATACTCTGTCTCGATCTTGACCACCTTGCCTTCCATCGGTTTGCCGAAGAGGTTTTCACTGAGACAGGGGACATTGAGGAGTTTCTCCTGTACCCACTGCTCAAGGTCCGATGCCTGAAGCCAGGCCTGTGGCAGCCACTTTCGCATTGGACTCGAAGCTGTTGTAAGCGGCTCGAGACATGTATTTTGAGCACTCTGACACACTTCATGAGTGTTTGGAATCACTGGCAGTGATCTCCAGTGAAACCTGCCGTGAAACGTGCGAGTTCCTTTGCTAGGTCTCAGAGATGCATGCCGATATACAGCTGATAGGCTCGAATTCGGCAACCTAGCATCGAGCCCTGGTAGCATTTGCATCCAATGGCACGGGACTCCCTGCCCAAGGGCACAAAAGAGTCAGTCTCCACCACAATAGAGGTGTGAGGGAGTTGTGCCTTCTGAAAGCCGGGGCCCTGCTGGACCCAGTACATGGTGGTGAGGCATCGGCTAATTACGGACACAGATGCCAGTGTCTTCCACATCTGAAGGAGTCACCGCCCAAGAATGGCAGGGATGGGGACCGCCAGGGCCTCCTTAGGTGGAGCTTCATACTGGAGGATTTCCAACTCCTCCGTGCAAGGGTCCTCCTCCATCTCCATGATGAGAGACAAGGAATGCGTAGTCCTCAGGTGGGGGACAGTCGAGACACAGGGGGAGACTGATCTGAGGGGAGATTGCGGTGCTTACACATCTCCAGGGAAGCCTCGTTCTCAGACTCCCAGTCAATTGAGGACTTGAAGCTGGACAGCTCCTGAGGCATCTGGCTCGGTTTAGGTCTTCGGTGACCCACAGCGACTACTTGGCCAGAGCCACAAGTGCTTGCCAGGGAGGATCTCGCTCCCGAGAATCGGCCCAAGGCTTGGGGCTCTCAAGGATAGTCTCAGCGACCCAGGGAGTCCTCGATGTCGAGGTCCCTGTGGTCTTGGTATAGGCACTGGCGGGGCTGGGCATCGACACTTGCTGCAAGGCAAGAAAGGCAGTAGCACTGCGTTCCAATGCCTTCATCCTGGCTTCCCACTCAGGAGTTGCAGTCTGACGCAGACACCAATGTGTCTGGGTCTGGCGTCGGAGAGGAGAGGGCGTCTTCGATGGGACAGGACTGGGGGTTCATGACCCATCATGGGAGGACTCAGCATCTGTTCTAGGCACCTTCACCAGCCGCTCCCACTCTGACTCTTCCGATACCCTCCAGGGACAGTGGAACCTGGCACAGGATTTACCATGCATGTCCAATTCCCAGGATGAGGTTCGAGAATTATTTCTTCTTCTTGCGCTCATGCTCCAGAGAACCATGTGGGGCCTTTGAGCGCAAGGCTACCGGGGACACCAGGGCAGAATCTGAACTGTGGAAGATGTCGTCTTGCTTCTGTCGATGACTTTGGATGGCTTTCGAGGACATTTTCTTGCACAGGGCACAAACCTCTGGGTCATGGTCAGCACCTAGACACCAGAGGCAGCAATTGTGTGTATCGGTTAAGGACATGTTTTTTGTGCACTGATCACACTTTTTGAATCCACTGGCCATTAGGGCAAAAAGGACCCCTGTGAGGTCAAAGACCCTCAACACGTCCAGTGGTTAGAAAAAGGCACAAACTACACCAGAAGAAAAACTAAGAAACTAAAAAAATACCTGTTCCGAGCCTCGAAGCCGGGGCAACTGGGCTCAGTGGAGGGAAAGGGACTGCTGCTAACCAGAGAAAGAAGGGCAGTTTGATGCACCAAAAAACCCACAACATTTTTCTGGGGAAAGATGACAGATGTCTATTGGGCTCTGCGGAAAAAGGGAGAGTGTAAGATGGTACTCTTGAAAGCTGGGGAGATGCTTACTCAGGGCTCCGTCGGCACCGTCACCCATATCTGAAGACTGACTTCCTTGCTTGTTCCTGGAGAACATTCCTCATTTTAAAAAAATGTAAAAAAAAAAATCTTCTTGGAATATTTTGTATTACAAATATAAATTTCAAAACACTATAAAGCATAGTTACGCACCTGTAGCAGGTGTTCTCTGTGGACAGCAGGAATAAGTTCTCACCTATGGGTGATGTCCATGGAAGCTTTTGGGAGGCTCCACTGAGCGAGCATGCATGCATGTCTACCTTCGCACCTGCCACAGTGTCATCTTCTCCAGTATAACAGCAGTAGGGAGGTGGAAGGGTTGTGAGGACTTATTCCTGCTGTTCACAGGGAACACCTACTACAGATAACTACGCTTTCTCCATGGACCAGCAGGAAGTAATTCCTCATGTATGGGACTCCCAGGCTATAGGCTACCAAAACCAAGGAGGCCAAAAGCCCCACAGGGGCAACAAAACTAGAAAAACAAAATGAACAGTATGGGTAGTCCCTCTAGGGGACTTGAATGATTCAGCGTTATGAGCCTACAGCTTCACTGAGAGACCTCTGAGGTGCCAGAGCATGGCTTGGCTGAAGTTGCTGTCATGTCAGGAATCCCCCTCCAGACAGTGATGAGCTGTGAATGTGTGGACAGAAGACCATGTTGCAGCTCTGCACATCTCCATGGAGATAGAGCGCAAGTTGGCCACCGACACAGCTATGGTTCAGTTACTGTGAGCCATGACATGACCAAGGCTCAGGCCTGCTTGGGCATAAACGAAAGAGATGCAGTCTGCTAGCCAAATAAACAGCAAGGATTTGGATATGGCAGCCCCCAGTTTGCTAGAGTCAAAGGAGACGAACTGGGTGGATCTTCATGGGCCTTTGTACGCTCAGCGTAGAAAGTCAAAGCTCACTTGCAGTCCAGCATGGGAAACACAGCGTCCCCCCAGGCATGAGGCCTGGGAAAGAAAGTTGGCAGAATGATAGATTTGATTCAGGTGGAAAGCAGAGACCACCTTTGGCAGAATATGCAGATGCATTCTCAGGACTACCTTATTATGATGGAACCTGGTATATTGGGGAGAGGGGGGTGAGTCACCAAGGCCTCACACAGTGTGCCAAAGTAACCGCCACCAGAAACACGACCTTCCAGGTCAGAAACGTCAAGGGGCAGGAAGTGAGCAGCTCAATGAGAACCACCAGGAGCCGCACGAGAACCACTTTGAGATTCTAAGCCACCGCAGGGGGCTTGAAAGGGGGTTTAGAAAGAAGCAAGCCCTGCATGAAGTGACATGAAGCAAACCACCAAGGGCTGAGCGGAGATGGGCTTCCCCTCCGAGCTGCAATGGTAGGCCCCAATCACCACAGATGGACTCTGACAGAACTGGACTTGAGATCAGAGTCCGAGAGGTGCAGGAGGTACTCAAGCAACTTGTTGACGGCACAGCAGAAGGGATCCGAGCCCTGTTGGTGCACCAGAGGAGAGGAGAACCTCCACCATTTAAAGGACCTGTGCGGGGGAGTCCCTGTAGGAAGCCAGTAGGATTTTCACTATATTCTCAGGCAAGCTAAGCTCTGAGAGGGCTACCCATTCAGCATCCAGGCCGTGAGGGCCAAGGATGGGACAATGGGGTGTAGCAAGGTCCCATCCTCTTGAGAGATGAGGTCTGGGGCAGAGCCCAGATGCAGAGGCTTCTGCCAAGAGAGTTGAAGCAGTAGGGGGTAACCACGGCTGCCTGGGCCAATACGGAGTGATGAGGATCATCGTGGACCTGTCAACCTGAAGCTTTAGCCAGGTTTTTGTCATTAGCAGAATCTGAGGATATGCATAAGGCAAGCCCACTCTCCAGTAGAGAAGGCAGGTATTCGATGCCAGCCGGCCATTGGAAACCACCTGGGAGGAGAACTGGTCCACCTGTGTGTTGCATGGAGTGGCAAACAGATATATCATAGGTGTATCTTACTCCTGAAAAATCTGACTCACAACCTTCCTGTTGAGGGCCCACTCGTGCGGTTGGAGGACAACTCAGTTGGTCTGCCAGGGAATCGAGTTCCTTGGGTAGGTAAGTTTCCCTCAGTTCCATACGGTGGGCTATGGCGAACTTCCACAAGTGGATCACTTCCCAGCACAAGAGGTATGAACCTATGCCACCCTAATTTTTAACATAGTACATGACCATCTGGTTGCGGGTCTGGATCAGCACCACTTGCTTGGCACCTGGAACACCCGGAGTGCATTTTTGATTGCACAGAATTCCAAAATATTGATCTGGTGAAGGCTCTTTTGTTCGGACCTCCTGCCCTGCAGATGAGCTCCCCAGCCCAAATTGGTCACATCCATCATCAGATCCTCTGGGGAGGAGATGCCTGAAACGAGAGAACCCTGAGCAGGTTTTGCGGTTCTACACACCAGTGCAGGGACTGGGCTAGAGGCACGGTGACCGTCACCTGGTCCTGCAGGCAGCCAGTGGCTTGCTTCCACTGCATACTCAGAGTCCACTGAGCTTGTCTCATGGACAGATGAGCCAAGCGAGTGACATGTAGTCAAGACCTTGTGGCTGAAGACTTTCAGCATCCCCCAGGCTGTTGTGCAGCACTTCTGCTGGATGTCGCCGACTACCACAGTCAGTCTCTGCAGGCAACCCACTGGAAGTAAAGCCCGAACCTGAGTGGCATCGAGAAGGGCGCTGATGAACTCCAGCTGCTGCAAAGGCTGGAGACAAGACTTGAGGTAACTGATCACAAACCCAAACTGCTCAAGTACCGGGATAGTCAGGTGAGCCAACTACCACATGCCTTCTGGAGTGGAGCTCTTCATGAGCCAGTCATCCAGGTAGGGGAAGATGGAGACCCCCAGAGTCCAAAGACAGGCGGTTACCACAGCGAGGCATTTCGTGATGACTCAGGGTGCCGATGCCAGTCTGAAGGGGAATACTCAGTACTGGAAGTGATGATCCCCTAGAACAAACCTGAGGTATCTTCTTAAGCAGGATAGATCAGTATGTGCATATATGCATCCTTGATGTCCAGGGAGCATAGCCAATCATCCTTTTGTAGGTAAGGAAGCAGGATCCCCAGTGAGACCATCTTGAATTTCTTTTTCACAAGGTAGGTGCTGAGGTCTCGGAGGTCCAGAATAGGACAAAACCCTCCTGTCTTCTTGGGGACCAGGAAGTACCTGGAGTAGAATCCCTGCTCAACCTGAGCCAGAGGCACTGGCTTGATAGCGAGCTCAGTGAGGAGACCTCCTCCTCCAGCAAGTCACGATGTAGTGGGTCCAGGGGATACTCCCTCTGTAGGGAAGGGAGCTCACAAGGTGCAGCATACATTCAATATGGATAATCTGCAGCACCTACGTGTCCAAGGTGACAAGAGGCCATATGTGGGCAAAACTGATGAGCCACCGCCTCCCCTCCCTGCAGGGTATACCCCTTTAGGCACTGGCAGATTCCTAGGTGTGGAGCCAATCAACCAAAATCCTGCCTCAGGCTTGGGCTGCAGGGTGGGTTGGGTCTTCTGAGGCTTCTCCCATCTCTGCTGCTGTGGAGCCTGTGTCTTAGACAGAGCGCTAAGGCCTCAGATAGTACCGGCGCTAGCACTGGTAATAAGTCTTCTTGCCCGGGTATTTCTTCCGTGACAGATCAGTGGTCTTCCTCAAGAGCCTGGAGCTTTGCCTTCTACCGGCTTCCTGAAGAGATTTTCCCCCACTGCAGGGCATGCCCGCCAGCTTATCCTGGACCTAGTCATCCAGGTTGAATGACTGGAGCCAGGCAAGCCAGCATACCCAGATGCCAACAGCAGCAACCCTGCTGGCTGATTCAAAGGTGTTGTAGGTCGCTCGGACCATGGAGCAATCCTATATAGTGTGAGGCAATGTAAACCACAGACGAAAATGTAAAAATCATAAAGCCTTTAATTACATCACAGACCATGTTTCAGTGACAGCTTTGTCAGGGGTGTAGGGACTCTAACAAGCAAACAAATATACAATATGCATAAAGTGTAGTTACTCACCTGTAACAGATGTTCTCCAGGGACGGCAGGGTGACGTCAGCACTGATAGCCACCACGGAAGCATCTCCACAGCTTTCAAAGAAAGCCTTTGGGAGATGCCACCTCACATGCATGGTCCCCTTCCCGCCCAAGGGTGCCATCTTACTCAGTCAGATGACATAGCTAGAGATGACAAAAGAAGATGGCAAAAATTGTACAGCAACTCCAAGGGGAGGAAGGTGGTTTGTGAGGACTGATTCCTGCTGTCCCTGGAGAACACCTGTTACAGGGGAGTAATTACGCTTTCTCTAGGAACAAGCAGGAAGTCAGTCCTCACATATGGGACACCCTAGCTACAGGTCACCAAGAACCTGTAGAAAAACACAGCCCAGCTGTGAGCAGCTGCGAGTCAGAGGAAAGACTCCAAGGACCCCAGTGTCCAGGGAGAACTATCACTCTGGTAACCTGAATAAGGGTCAGAGGGTAGGAGTTGCCTAAATCCCAAACAGATTACAGAGTACAGCCTGGCCAAAGGCATTTTCATGTCGAGACTCACTCTCCAGGCAGTAGTGAGCTGCAAAAGTGGAAACTGAGGACAGGTGGCGGCATGAATAAGTACTGCCTGTGACTGGGATGAATAAGGATGTGGTTGTAAGTATCCTTTAGGTACAAGGAACATAGCCAATCTCCCTGCTGGAGGTCATGCAGCAATGTTCCAAGGAAGAGCATCTTGAACTTCTTCCGTACCAGGAACTTGCTCAGGTTTTGCAAGTCCACAATGGGCCTTAGGCCCCCTGTTCTTTTTGGGACCAGAAAGTAACGGGCGTAGAACCCCTTCTCCCCTGAGGTGTAGGATTACTGGTTCCACGGCTCCATCCCTGATGAGGCCTGCGAGTTCCTGCAGTAGCAGGACCTGGTGCAGGGGAGTCCATGGGGGCTCTCCTGAAAAGAAATGGGGAGGTGTCTGGTTCAAGTGAAGGAGGTAGCCTTCTCTGACGACTTGGAGGGTCCAGGTGTCTGGTTATGGCCGGCCACAGATGGGCAAAATGAATCAGATGTCCCCTTTTGGCAGCTGCTCCCCCCCCCCCCCCTGAAAGGAGAGACTATGCTCAAGGAGTCAAAACCTCGACCCAGCCTGGGCAGGAGCCAGTGTTTAGGGCTTAGAGCCCTTAGCCTTGCATTGGCCAGGTGACCTTGCAGTGGGGTCTGGGGGGCATGGTATTGGGGATAGCCTTGGTAAGAATGGCCTTTACTGTGAAAGGGGGATCTCTTCCCCTATGATTTCTTCTTGGGGAGGGTGGAGGTCTTCCTGGAGGAGCAGAGTCCTCGTGACGAACTTTATCAATCTCCGCCGCCTTATCTGCCATTGGTTTGTCGAAGAGGTTTTCACCGAAACAGGGGATGTCAAGGAGTTTCTCCTGTACCCACTGCTCAAGCTCAGAAGCCTGGAGCCAGGCTTGGCGTCAGACACCAATGCCTGTGGCAGGCCACCCTCATGTATTTCTAGCACTCCAACACTTCGCAGGGTTTGGAATTGCTGGAGATCTCCATTGAGACGCACCGAGAAACCTGCGAGTTCTTTTGCTAGGTCTCGGAGATACATGCCGATATACAGCTGGTAGGCTTGGAAACGGCAACCCAGCATCAAGCCCTGGTAGCATTTACATTCAAGGGCGTCGAGACCATGGGACTCCCTGCTCAGGGGTACGGAGGAGTGAGTCTTCGGGCTTTTTTGCTGGCGCATGGTCAATTTTACCAACATAAAGGTGTGAAGGAGTTGTGCTTTCCGAAAGCTGGGGCCCCACTAGACCCGGTACATGGTGTCAAGGCATAAGCTAACTATTGGCACCGATGCTGGTGTCTCTCACATCTGAAGGAGTATTCACCCAAAGATGGCAGGGACATGGACTGACAAGGCCTGCTTAGTTGAAGCCTCATACTGGAGGATTTCAAGCTCCTACATGTGAGGGTCCTACTCTGACTCTGTGGTGAAAGACAAGGCTTTTGCCATGTCCCAAACAAACCCGAGGAACGATGTGTCTTTGGGAGGGGAGATCACAGTGTTTACGAATCTCTGGGGAAGCGTCGTCCTCGGACTCCCAGTCTGAGTAGTCTGTCGAGGACTCGAGGCCGGGCGGAACTTGAGGCGTTGGGCTTGGACCAGGTCTTTGATGACCCACAGCACCTACTTGGCCGGAGCCACAAGGGCTTGCTGGGGATGATCTCACTACCAAGGACCATGAGCGAGAGACCCTTGCTGAGGATTGGCTTGAGGCTCAAGGCTCTCAAGGATAATTTCGGCAGTCCAGAGAGTCCTCAATGTCGAGGTCCCTGCGTCTCGGCATAAGCACCGGCAGGGCCAGGCATCAATGCTTGCTGCAAGGCAAAGAAGGCAGTGACACTGAATTCCAATGCAGTCATCCTGGCTTCCCACTCAGGAGTTGCAGCCTGCGATGTGGACACCATGGTGACTGGATCAGGCATCGGTGAGAAGAGGGAGTCTTCAATGGGACAGACCTTGGGGGTCCATGACCTGTCACCGGAAGCCTTGGCATCTGTTCTGGGTACCTTCGCCGGCCGCTCTGACTCCTCAGACACCCTCCGGGGACTGTGGGACCTGGCACTGGATGTGCTGTGTATGTCCGATTCCCAGGATGTGGTCCTCGAGAATTTCTTCTTGCGCTCATGCTCCAAGGAACCCTTGTCAAAGTGTCCATGGGCCCAATAGGGCACCACGGTAGCTTTTCTCAGAGGATCTGTGTGGGGCCTTAGAGCATGAGGCTATCGGGGACATCGGGGCAGAATCTGACCTGTGGAAGATGTTGTCTTGCTTCTGCCAATGACTTTGGATGGCCTTCGCAGACATCTTTTTGCACAGGGCATAAACATCTGGGTCATGGTTGGCACCTAGACACCAGAGGCAGCAGCTGTGTGTATCTATTAGGGACATGTTTGCGCACTGACCACACTTTGTGAACCCACTTGTCATTGGGGCCAAAAGGACCCCTGCGAGGTCAAAGACCCTTGACTCGGACAGGGATTAGAGAAGGGCATAAATCCGTGCTGGAAGAAAAACTAAAACGCTTCAGAGACTCAATGCCGGGACAACGGGCCTCGGAGGCAGGAAAGGGACCGATGCTAACCGGAGAAAGAAGGGCAGTTTTATGCACAAAAATATCAACTTTTTTCCGGGGAAAGAAGACAGACGTCTGGTGGGCTCCACAAAAAAAGGGAGACCGAGTAAGATGGCACCCTTGGGCGGGAAGGGGACCTCACATGCGTTGAGGCATCTCCGAAAGGCATTCTTTGAAAGCTGGGGAGATGCTTCCATGGGGGCTCTGTCAGCAGTCACCCATATGCAAGGGCTGACATCCTGCTTGTTCCTGGAGAATGTTAAAACCACAGTTTGAAACACATACATATAAAACAGTTTAATTAAAAAATAATAAAATAGTATTATCTCAATAGAAAAATGAATGAAGACGACATTAATAAGATTGTAGAATGTAAATTATAAAATTATGCTTGTAACACCATAAAAAAGAACTTAAAATGGGAATCGATAATCAAGCATAGTTACTCACCTGTAACATGTGTTCTCCGGGGACAGCAGGAATCAATCCTCAGATATGGGCGACGTCTGCGTTGACGGAGCCCGTGCAGTAACCTCTCCCCAGCTTTCAAAGAAAGCCTTTGGGAGATCCATCACGCATGTGTGGTTGCCTTCCCACCCAAGGGTGCCATCTTGCCTCAGTATGACGACATAGCTCAAGACAGCAACAAAAGAAAAGCAACTCCACAAGGAGGAGGGAAGGTTGTGAGGACTGATTCCTGCTGTCCCCAGACAACACCTGTTACAGATGAGTAACTATGCTTTTTACAAGAACAAGCAGGAAGTCAGTCCTCACATATGCGACTCCCTAGCTACTGGCAACCAAAAAATATGTAAGCTACAGGCAGCCCCCAAAAAATGAACCATGTGGAACAGTGACAGCTCTGTTTCAAGACCTCAGCAGTGAACCCAGCATAGACTAGGGAGCCAGCTCTCCAGTAGCCTGGACACACAGAGGAGTCAGAGAGGCCTTAAACCCCTAACAAATGACAGCATACTAGCCTGGCCAAAGGTGCTGTCCTGCCGGGACTCCTCCTCCAGACATTAATGCACTGTGAAGGTGTAAACTGAGGATCAGGTGGCTGTCCAGCACATCTCCGTTAAGGGGACTGAGCAGAGGTTTGCCACAGAAGTTGCCATGGCTTGGATGCTGTGCGCCATGACACGACGCTCCAGCGATAGACCGGCCTGACCATAGGTGACAGCAATGCAGTCTTCCACCCAGGTGGACAGAGTGCACTTGGAGATTGCTATGTCCATGTGGCCTACTGGGTTAGCTGCATGTGGAGGTACATTGCGGAGCGGTGACATACATTGTTGAGGTCATGTGCTCCAGGAGGTGAAGCATGAACCAGGTGGAGGCCGAGGGTCAGATCTCCCCCTGAATCTCCCCTGTGAGGGCCCTGGGCCCTGTCGAGGGGGAGAAAGGCTGGGGCTTGGGCCGTGTCTAGCATCACCCCTATGAACTCCAGCTTTGGGTCAGTTGCAGGTGAGATTTGAGATAGATGACAAACCCAGGTGCTCTAAGGTGAGAATGGTGCGGCGTGCTGCCTGCTGCACTTCTACGGCAGAACCGGCCCTGATCAGCTAGTCATCTAGGTAGGGAAAGAAATATACTCTGCAGCTGCAGGTGAATGGCAACCAGCGCTGAGCACTTAGTGAACACCCTCTGAGCTGAGGCCAAGGCAAAGGGCAGAACCTGTATTGGTAGTGACTTCCTCAGATGACAAACTGGAGTTACTGCCGGTGTCTTGGGTGGTTGGGAATATGCATGTATGCATCCTTGAGATTCAAGGAGCTTAGCCAATCTCCCTGGTGGAGGTAAGACAGCAATGTTCCAAGGGAGAGCATCTTTAAACTTCACCAGGAACTTGTTGAGATTTCGCAGATCCAGAATAGGGCGAAAGCTGCCGGTCCTCTTTGGAACCATGAAGTACCGTAAGTAAAACTGCTGGTCCTGGAGATGGGGCAGGACCAGTTCCACTGCTCTGTTGGCCAGAAGTCCAGTGAGCTCTCGCTGGAGAAGTCTCTGTAAGGGGAGTCATCGGGAGCTCCCTTGGAAAGAAAAGAGGTGATGTCTGGTCGAAATGGAGGTAACCCTCTCCCACCATCTGGAGGACCCAAGTGTCGGTGGTGATGCTTGGCCACCAGCTGGCAAAGTATACCAGATGCCCCCCCCCATGTGCTGTGGGACTAGACCTCCTGGGGGAGAAAAAGCTATGCCCAAGGAGTCAAAAGTCCCCCCCCCCGGGTTGCAGCTGGGACAATGTCTGGGGTTTGGGGCCCTTAGGCTTATGTGGGCCATGCCCTTATCCCTTGGCCTGCTGACCCTGTTTGGGAGCCAGAGTACTGGAAGTAGTTTTCGTAAGCCTTCCTCTTCTTTGGGTGAAGGGCTTTTCCACCAAAGCCTTCTGTTAGGAAGGGTCAGCAGTTTGAGCCTGGTCCTGGTCAGGAACTCAGACTCCGACGCCTTATCTGTCATGGGTTGGCCAACGAGATTCTTCCCCCCAGCATGGGACATCAACCAGCTTATCCTGTACCTATTGCTCCAAGTCAGAGGACTGTAGCCAAACCTGGCAGCAGGCACTAAGGAACACTGCAGCTATTCTAGCCACAGATTCAAAGCTGTCATAACATCATAAGATATGCCATACTGGGTCAGACCAAGGTCCATCAAGCCCAGTGTCCTGTTTCCAACAGTGGCCAATCTTGGGCATACGTACCCAGCAGTTTCCCCAAAAGACACAGGTTCCACAATGCTTGTACTGGGTCAAGCATTGATATCCTGGGTCCCTTCTTAATAATGGTTTATGGACCTTTCTTCCAGGAACTTATCCAAACGTTTTTTAAACCCAGCTCCACTAACATCCTTTACTACATCCTCCAATAACAAATTCCAGAGCTTGATTACACATTGAGTGAAAAAATATTTTCTTTTATTAGTCTTAAATAGTTTATCGTGTAGCCTCATTGCATTCCCCCTAGTCTTTCTATATTCTGATAACTTAAACAATCGATCTACATTTACACGTTCCACTCTGTTCATTAGTTTATAGACTTCTATCACATCTCCCCTCAGCCGTCTCTTTTCCAGGTAAAAGAGTCCTAACCTTTTTAGCCTTTCTTCATAGGAGTATCCTTCCATCCCCCCTTTACCATTTTGGTGGCTCTTCTCTGAACCTTTTCTAATAACGCTATATCTTTTTTAAGATACGGCGACCAGAATTGCACACAAAATTCAAGGTGTGATCTCACCATGGAACGATATAGAGGCATTATAATATCTTTTGTTTTATTTTCCATTCTTTTCCTTATGATACCTAGCATTCTATTTGCTCTCTTGGCTGCCGCTGCACACTGGACCGAGGGTTTTAACAGGTTATCCACAATGACGCCTAAATCTTTTTCCTGGGTGGTGGTTCCTAATGTGGAACCTTGCATCGTGTAACCATAGTTTGGGTTGTTCTTCCCTAGGTGCATAACTCTGCACTTGTCCACATTAAATTTCATCTGCCATTTTGATGCCCAGTCTTCCAATTTATCAAGATCCTCTTGCAATTTTGCACAATTCTCTTGGGTTTTAACAACTTTAAATAGTTGTGTCATCTGCAAATTTGATAACCTCACTCATTATTCCCCTTTCCAGGTCATTTATAAATATGTCAAAAAGCAGCGGACCCAGCAGAGATCTCTGGAGTACACCACTATTCACCTTTCTCCATTGGGAAAACTGGCCATTTAGCCCTACCCTCTGCTTTCTATCTTTTAACCAGTTCCTGATCCACAATAGTATACTGCCTCCTATCCCATGACTCTTTAGTTTTGTCAAATGTCTCTGATGAGGAACCTTGTCAAAAGCTTTCTGAAAGTCCAGATACACTATATCAACCGACTCACCTTTGTCCACCTGTTTATTCACACCTTCAAAAAAAACATAACAGATTAGTAAGAGAATATCTTCCTTGTCTAAGGTCATGTTGGCTGTCTCCCATTAGGCCATGACTATCTACATGCTGAGTAATTTTGTTCTTTATGATGGTTTCTACCATTTTTCCCCGTACTGACGTCAGGCTCACCGGTCTGTAGTTTCCCGGATCAGCCCTGGAACCCTTTTTAAAAATTGGCGTTAGATTGGCGATCCTCCAATCTTCAGGTATTACAGATGATTTTAATGAAAATTCACAGATTACTAATAGCAGGTCTGCAATCTCATATTTCAGTTCTTTCAACACCATTGGATGTATACCATCCGGCCCCGGTGATTTGCTACTCTTCAGTTTATCTAATAGTTGTAATACATCTTCCTGATGTATCGATATTTCCTTCAATTCTTCCGCACCTTTAAATACCACTTCAGTCATGGGTAACATCTCTACATCTTCCTCAGTAAAGACCAAAGCAAAGAATTCATTCAGTCTCTCCGCTATCGCCTTGTCACATCTTAGTGCCCCTTTAACCCCTCTACCATCTAATGGACCAACTGACTCTCACAGGTTTTTTGCTACGAATGTACTTAAAGTCTTTATTTTGCGCTTTTGCTTCCACTGCAAGCTTCTTCTCAAAATCTCCCTTTGCCTGCCTTATCAATGCCTTGCATTTGCCTTGCCAGTGCATGTGCTGTTTCCAGGTTTTGTCGTTTGGCTCTTTTTCCATTTCCTGAAAGATGCTTTTTTGGCAACAGCCTCTCTGACCTCACCTTTAAACCATGATGGCAGCTTTTTGGACTTCCTTTCACTTTTCTTAAAGCGTGGAATACAGCTGGTCTGGGCGTCCAAGATAGTATTTTTCACCACCACCCAAGCTTGATGTAAGTCTTTAACCTTTGCAACTGCTCCTTTTAGTTTTTTCTTAACTATTTTCCTCATTTTATCATAATCTCCCTTTTGAAAGTTAAAAGATAGTACTGTGGGCTTCCTTACTATCCCTCCTCCACTAATTAAATCAAACACGATCATGCTATGATCACTATTGCCACTAAAGGCCACTCGAGTGATAAATTTGGAGCACTCCTTGACTGCCAAGGTCAGGGTCCAAAATCACTGAAGAGGCTCTTCTGCCAAACCTGTTGAGAACCCAGCGAGCTCCCTCACTATGTCTTGCAAGTACCTGCCCATACAGAGCTGGTAAGCCTGAATCCAAAGAATGAGCATCGAGCCCTGGTAGCATGGAGCAGGCCTCCATGCTGGGGGGCACTGAGGAATGTGTCTTTTGGCTTTTAATCCTACACATGGCCAACTCCACCATCATGGAGTTATGGGGCAGCCGAGCTTTTTTGAATCCAAGGCTCCAGCAGACTTTGTACATGGCATCAAGCCGCCTGCTCACAATCAGCAGAGGCCAGGGTCTCCCACATATGGAAAAAAAGCCATTCCAGAATGGGGAGGGGGGGAAATCGGCACCATGAGTGCCTCCTTTGGAGGAGCCTCATAATGGAGGATCTTGAGATCCTGCACCAGAGGCTCTTCCTTGGACTCTGTGGTGAAGGCCAAGGCCTTCACCATGGTTTTGTACAAAATCATGAAAGGAGAGGTCCTCGGGAGGGCACCTGCGCTGGTCCTCTGGGGTGAGAGGTCTGAAAGGACAACTCAATGTAGGCAGATGTAGGGGGACTCTGTCTCCCAGTCCGACTCAGACAACCTTGCAGGCCTTGTTGCTGCACTGGATCACCAATGCTGGGAGGCCCCTGGAGCCTCTGTAGTCAGAACCTGAGGTGCTGGGTGGGGAAGTCCTCTGTCCCGACTGGGACAGAGAATTGGGCCTGGAATCACCTCGAGGACGGTGGCACTTGAGGATCATTTCCATGATCTCCAGAAGCTCTCGCAGTGGAGAGGCCAGAAGTCAGGACCAATGACCCAGAAGGCAGCAATGCTGTGTTCAAGGGCCATCATCCTGACCTCAAGGCCAAGAGGCTCTGCAACCAATAACATGGGCACTGAAGGCTTCAGGCCTGATGCCGGCTCCATTGAGAGGGCGTCCTCAATGAGGATGGGTTTGGGAGACCGGGGTCGATCTCCCGACACTGATGGCACTTTTCCCACCGGGGCAGCTTGGAAGGCCATGGCTCCAGCATCATCTACAGACGATGCCACTGACAACATCCAACTCTTCAGGGGACGGCACTCAGAAGAGAATCCCCTGTCCAATGTCCCCGGTCCTCAGGGCTCAGAATGGGCACAGCTGACACTCAAGGTTGAGGCCCCCGCAGGTGCTGGCTCCAAGAGCGACGCTGGGGCTGAGACAGAAGTCTTTCCAAACATGGACTTTCGCTGCGCTGCATGGTTCTTCTGTCCTTTGCTAGTCATCTGCTGACAGAGCCCCAGGAGGAATCTTCATGGTCCGCACAGAGGTAACGAAGACAACAATCATGCAGGTCAATGCAGGACATGGTGCGCCCGCAGCAGCCGCAGTGTTTGAACCCACTGGCCAAGGACACAACAGGGAAGACTTCACTCATGAGATCAAACTTTATCATCCCGGCCAGGGAGGGCGCAAGGAATTCCCATGCATCAAGAAAAAGACCCCAAAGCGCAAAAAGACCAAAGAAAAATGTGGTGCCAAGGTGGCAGCCCACTTGGGAGGGCAAGGCGGCACTGGTACAAATACCGAAGGAAAAAGAGCAAAATAGCAAAATCAAGCTTTTCCAGGGTGCAGACAAACATCTGAAGGGCTCTGTGGAAAAAAAGGAGAGTGAGGCAAGATGTCACCCTTGGGCAGGAAGGCAACCGCGCATTCATGGTGGATCTCCTAAAGGCTTTCTGTGAAAGCTGGGGAGAGGTTACCGCACGGGCTCCGTCAATGCTGATGTTACCCATATGTGAGACTGACTTCCTGCTTGTTCCCGAGAAATAAATAATTACATTAAAAGTAAGGGTGTTAATATATACAATATTATATAAGCACACACATGAATGGAAGAAGGGAATTAGAAAGCTATAAATGATGAAGTCGGGATGAGAACTAATATATGAATATGTGTAACAGGTCAAGAATAGGAGACTGTAAAGCTAATAAAAGACAGACCAATGAGAATAAAACCAAAGGGACTAAAAACAAAATATTTTAGATAAACTATAAGGATATCTCTCATTAAAAAAATAGGTATATATGTAAATACAACTTAAAATACACAAACATATAGAGACACAATAAGACAAAACGCCCATATTAAATAAAAAAAAATAATGAATGGGCACAGTAAGGTACTAAAAAGCCTATTTATCTTTGTAATCATACAGTCTATGGAGAGTAGCAGTAGAGAGGGACCCATTGTGGGTGATGGACTTACATGAATGTAGACCCAGAAAATTGTATAATGTGTAACAATGAATTGTAGATAAATATGGCCCTGCAAGATAAAAAAAAAAAGTAAGGTGACTTATGGGGGGGGGGGGGGGAGGGGGAAAGGAAAAGGGGAGATTGCCGATAGGATTAGAAATCAATTCTACCAAAAGTCTTACTGGATTTGTCCTTTCATAATTAATTTGTGTATCAAAACAGCGCCAATAGCAGAGGATCGGCAGAAAATCACCTAAACCCAAACATTGTCTTTGATAAGGTATTGTTATATTGCTGATGTTAAAATGGGAAAACTGTGTTAAATATTGTATGTACACCGTATGTGCATACTGTCACTGTCCAATCCGCCTGAACATGCTAGCGCGTCTAAAGAAGTGCCTCCCCCTTGTAGAGATTAATATACAAGGTGGCCCAAAAAAAGTGAGAACATCTCGCGGCATATAAGTTATATAAAAATTTAAAAGGACAGATGTAAACGATTGACAAATTTTTTAAAAAAAAGGATGGCGATCGGAAATTGTCGAAATAAAGACATTATATAGTAAACTAAGCTTTTAATTTACAAGATGTTCTCACTTTTTTTAGGCCACCCTGTATACTCCATCTGAGTGTGAAATTATAGCCTTGCACATCATGGATCAGAAAGAGTGGCAGTATGTACATACAGTATACATACTGTATTTAACAAAGCTTTCCCAGTTCAACTTCATTAATATAACGATACGCAATCAAGGACAATGTTTGGGTTTACTTGATTTCTGCCAGTTCTATTTACATATATACCTACTTGTTTGAGTTAGATCTTTATAGTTTATTGTTACCCAAAATAATTTGTTTTTAGTCCTTTTGGTTTTATTTTCATTGGTCTTATTAGTTTACAGTCTCTTATTCCTAACCTGTTATCATATTCATACATTAGTTCTCACCCGGACTTCATTATAGCTTTCTAATTCTCTTCTTCCCATTTGTGTATGCTTATATAATATTGCAATTATTTAGTATTGATTCCCATTTTAAGTTATTTTTATGATGCTACAAGCATAATTTTATAATTACATTCTACCACCTTATTGTCTTCTGCATTCATTTTTCTCTTGAGATTACTATTCTTTTATTATTTTTTTAATCATCCATTTTATATGGATGTGTTCTGAAATATGTTTTTAACATTAAGCATGTTTTATATTTATGTTTGCTTGTTAAGAAACATGGCCTGGTACAGTAGGACCAATTGATATAAAAGGCTTTATGATTTCTACTTTGTCTTCTGTGATTTACATTGCCTTGCTCCTTTACCTGCTTGATATTTGCAAGTGTGCATGCTTTTCTTCTGGATTTGAGAGCAATCCTTGCCATGGCTCACAAGGGCACAAAAGAAATCTAGACACTCAGAGGGGATGTGTGAACCAAAGTCGACCAGGTCCAGCATGATGTCCTTGAGGAACATGCTCATGTATAGCTGGTACAAGAGGACCCTGGCCACCAGCATGAAGTCCTGGACACACTGCCTTACAAAGGAGTCCAGGGTTCTTGCCTCCCTACCTAGGAGCAATGAGGAATGGGTCTTATTGCTCTTGATCCTCTTCATGGCAGATTCCATCACCATGGAGTTGCGTGGAAGCTGAGGTTTCTCAAAGTCCAAGGCCTTCTGCACCCGGAACATGGAGTCCAGCTGTCAGTTGATCACTGGCACCATGAGGGGGTCTCCCACATCCTCAGGAGCAGCCTTTACAGGATATGGTGCACACTCACAGTCACGGCCTCCTTGGGGGCCCGAGATGTACTGGAGAAATTCCAGCTCCTCCACCCTGGGCTCGTCCTAGGACTCCAGGGAAAATGGTACGGCCATGGAGGTGAGGAGTCTAACAAAAGGTCTGGTGCACCCCGATCGAACATCACCGATTCCTCCTCAGTCTCTCGGCCATTGGAGTTCAACTAAAAAGAGGAAGTCAAAATAGCAAGGGAGGATGCTGGTGAGACAGACAGTGCACTGAGTGCTCCCGTGGCTACAATGGGGCATAAGACCCTGATACGCTGGAGAGGGAGATGGCTGTGGAACCAGTGTCGATTCCGATCTTCAACCCAATGTGCCTGCCTCAGCAGACAGCGCATGGGTCTCGAGAATCAGCTGGATGGCCTGCGGTGGTCATGCCTAGGGCACCAAAGGGCCAGCCTGCTGCTTGGCCAATACCACAGCCATATGGGCCTTGAGGGCTCGAAGGCATTCCTCTAGTGCTGCCCTCCAAAGGCATTGGGGCCGGAATTATATCTTCGGCCAGGACTCCAGCACTCCCATAGGGGACTCCACAATGGTGGGGACATCAGGAGATACCCAATGACCCTCCAGGGTCTTGGGAGCAGACTCCTCCTGCCGGGGCACCTTAGCAGGCTGCTCTAAGTGTTGCATCAGGAAGGGCTCTGGTGACTATGCACATAGGTCGAGGCCCAGTGCTTAGATGCCCCCTTTGACATCGAGGAGTCTGTCCTCAGTTCAGGGCGGAGGTTGATGGAGAGCCTCTGTTCACCATAGCCCAGAGTGTGCTTGAGCACCTCTCGATGTTTCCACAGAGCCTTGCGAGGACATCTGTGCCGATGCCAGGGTCAATGCTGAATCAGATGGCCCAAAGATGGACTCCCTCTGTTTCTTCCAGCCCTTCAGACCTCGTCTCATCATCTTGCAATCCATGCCTGCAGATTCAGGCTGATCAGGGCCAAGGCACTGTAAGCACCAATTGTGGCGGTCGGTGACAGAAATGGTCCCACTACACTTGGTGCACTTCCTGAACCCACTGGCTGCCTTGGATATGTCTGGGAACATGGCCGTGGCTATGTCAAATGGCTGAATGGTGTCAGCAGTGGGAAAAATGCAAAAGGAAAGTAAAAATAAAAACTGTCAGTCTAGGGGCTGACACTATCACACCAGGCAGAAGGACGAGAAGAGTTATATAGTGTAGATACTCACCTGTAGCAGGTGTTCTCCAGGGACAGTAGGAATCAGTCCTCACATGTAAGGGTGACATCGGCACAGAAGGAGCCCATGCAGAGCATTTCTCCAACTTTCATAGAAAGCCTTTGAGAATGCTTCCATGTGTGCGTGGTCCCCTTACTGCCCAAGGGTGCCATCTTGCTCAGTCAAATGACATAGTGAAAAAGGACTTAAAACAATGTAGGAAGGCAACTCCAAGTTGAGGAGGAAGGGATTGCGAGGACTGATACCTGCTGTCCCTGGAGAACACCTGTTACAGGTGAGTAACTACACTTTCTCCAGCAACAAGCAAGTCATCAGTCCTCACATATGGGACTCCCTAGCTCCAGGCTGCCAAGGACTGAACCACAACAGCACTACCAGTGACCCATTGGATAGTCGTAAGTTGCAGAAGGTGAGTCCCGATAGACTCTGCAAGATCCACACGTTCAGCATCACCACCCACTCTGGTAGCCTGAACACAGGCGGCTACACCCCAAAAATATTAAGGTGTACTGCCAGCCCGAAGGCACTGTCCCCGTGGGACTCGCTCTCCAAGCAGTAATGAGCTAAAAACATATGAATCGAAGACCATGTGGCAACCCTGCAGATTTCCATCACTGGCACTGAGCAGAGGTTGGCCACTGGTGAGGCCATAGCCCGCACACAATGTGCAGTGATCCGGTGCTCAAGGGAGAGGCCTACTTGTTCATAGGTGAGGTCAATGCAGTCCGTCACCCAAGTGGACAGAGTTCGCTTCATAATCAGGAGCCCCTATCTACTGGGGTCATATGACACAAAGAGCTGAGGAGCTTTGTGATGGGCCTGGATCCACTGCAGGTAGAAGATAGGGCTCGCTTATAGTCTAGCGTATGCAATATGAGTACCTCCCTACAGAGTGGGGCAGTGGGAAATAGGTGGGAAGGACCACCTCCTGGTTGAGGTGAAAGGGAGATACCATCTTGGGGAGGAATTTGGGGTATGTGCAGAGCACTACCCTGTTCTTGTAGAATCTTGTATATGGCAAATCCACCACCAAGGCCTAGAGTTCGTTCACTCTCCAAGTGGATGTGATGGCCACAGGAAAACCAGTTTCCAAGATAGGTATGGCAGGTGGCAAGTCTGGTGAGTTGGCAAAGCACCACATTAAGGTCCCATTCCGCTGCAGGAGGGTGGCGAGGGAGCTTCGATAGCAAGAGGCCCTGGAGGAACCTGGAGATCAGGGGCTGGTTTGAGAGGGATTTCACCTCTATAAGGTGATGGTGAGTGGCTGTGGTACTCAGGTATATCTTCAGGCCGGTGTGTAGTAAGTACTGTAGCACTAGTTGCATGCAGCAGGAGAAAGGGTTCTCGTCTCTTTCTGCACATCAGATGGAGAATCTTCTCCATTTGAAGGCATATGCTCATCTGGTGGAGGGTTTTCAGGAGGCCAGCAGAATTTCCTCGACTTCCCCCTGGAGATTGAAAGGAGCCAATGCTACCCTTTCAGCAGCCATGTTGTCAACGCTAGCAACCCCAGGTTGGGGTGCAGGAGAGCACCCTCCTCCTGGGACAGGAGGTCTGGATTCCAACCTAGTAGGACTGGGAGTGCCACTGACAAGGAGAGCAGCAGAGGGAACCAGGGCTGCCGGGCCAATCTGGGAGCGATCAGAATCACTGATGCCTGCTTGCTCTGGATCTTGAAGAGGGTCTTGGCCACTAGAGGAGTTGGTGGAAGGCACAGATGAGGTCCTCAGACTACAGGATCAGGAAGACATTTGCTGCCACTCTTCTTGGATGTGGCTGGCGTGAGAAGTGAGGCAGCTGCTTGTTGTTCAGGGAGGCAAATGGGTCCATTACAGGCCTGCCCCAGAAGCGGAAGAGTTTTTGTACCACCATGGGGTTCAGATGCCATTCATGTAGGACACTGCTGAGGGTGTCCACTAAGCAACTGTCCTGCTCCTGAGAGGTATACTGTCTGTAGGAGCATTCCGTGGTGCACTAAGGAGAGGAGAGCCACCACCTCCTGGCAGAGGAAGTAAGAACCCGTGCCTCCCTGCTTGTTTACATAAAACATGGTGACCTAGTTGTCCATCTGGATCAGCACAGGATGGTTGCAGAGGTGGCGGCGGAATGCCTGCAAGGCCAGAAAGATGGCTCTGAGTTCCAGGAAGTTGATCTGTAAAAGTGACTCCTCCTGCAACTTGCTGCCTTGCGTGTGGAGGACTCCACATTGTGCCCCCCAATCCAGGAGGGACAGGCGCCTGGAATGGCATCCCTGCTCAGAAGTGGCAAAGGGACTGACACCAGTTGAGGGAGTCTGACAGTTGGCAGGTGACCCTGACCCTGTTCGGCAACCTGCCTGAGGCACGAGTCCATTGGGAGCAGAGGCACCACTGGGCTGCCCGCATGTGCAAGTGGGCTAGGAGTGTGACGTGGACTGCTGAGGCCATATGGCCAAGTAGGTGGAGGAGGCGGCGGCGAGCCGGTACTGACCAGTGCCTCTGCACCTCTCCCACTAGCTGTATGAGGCAAAGTGCCCTTTCCTTTGGGAGGAAGACCTTGACCTGCAACATGTCCAGATGGGCAGGTTTTGGGCAGGAGATAGGTCGGATTTGGGGTAGCTGATAATGAACCCTAGGTGCTGCAGGAGGCAGATTGCTCGCCTGCAGCTTGGCTGGCCTTTGGGGCCATGCTGCCTCTGATGAGCCAGTCATCCAGACAGGGAAAGATGAAGGCCCCTTGTAGGTGCACGTAGGCGGCCACGACCACCAGGCACTTTGTAAAGACTCTTGGCAAGGCGACCAGGCCAAATAGATGTACTCTGTAGTGGTAGTGCTCGCCTCCCACCACGAACCTTAGGTACTGTCTGTGGGAGGGGTGGATCAGGATGTGGGTATATGCATCCTTTAGGTCTAAGGAGCACAGCCAATCTCTCTGGTGGAGGTAGGGCAGCAGAGTTCCAAGGGAGAGCATCTTGAACTTCTCTGTCACCAGAAACTTGTTCAGGTTTCGCAGGTCTAGTATGAACCTGAGGCCACCAGTTCTTTTGGGGACAAGAAAATACCTGGAGTAGAAACCCTTTCCCCACAAATGCCTGGGTACAGGTTCCACTGCCCTGTCCTTGAGCAAACCTGCGAGCTCCAAAAGGAGCAAGGTCTGGTGAAGGGGAAGCCGCACTGGCTCTCCTGGGAAGAACCCTGGAGATAGCCCTTTACCACTGAGGATACCTGAGGAGATAGCCCTTTACCACTTGTAGGACCCACTGGTCCGTGGTGACCCCGGCCCACCTGTGGGCAAAGAGTGCCAGGTGGCCCCCCTGTGGGCTTGGGAGAGTCCCCCAGGGAGTCAAAAGCTCCCCCCAGGCTGTGTGGGAGCAGATGATTGAAGCTTCTGAGCCTTTGGCAGGGTTGGCAGAAGCTTTGGAAAGCCTATTGAGGGTAGTATTCTCAGATTCTGAGAGGCCTTATTTTGCCAATCCTTTCCAAACAGGTTCTCACCAGTACAGGGAATATTGCCAAGCTTATTTTGTACCCACTGTTCAAGATCTGATGCTTGGAACCAAGCAATCCTATGTGTACCTATACAGATAGAATTTTCTCTGCTAGTGCATTCAAAACAGTCAAAGGTTGCCCTGTTAACGAATTTGGAAACATTTTGGGCATGTTTGACCAATGTAAGATAGTCTGCCCTCTTATCATTCGGAAGAAGAGGAGACATTGATTCCAGATCCCAAGTTACTTCCCTAAGGAACATACCAATGTACAGTATGTATGAACTTATCTGAGATGAGATCATGGAGACCTGAAAACATTGACGCTCAAAGGCATCGAGGGTTCTCTATTCCCTGCCCGGGGGATTGGAGTGCATCTTAGAACTTAATCTGACACATAGTCGATTCCACTACCATTGAGTGGTGTGGAAGCTGTGTTTTCTGGAATCCAGGGTTTTCCGGTACTCGATACATGGTATCGAGTTGTTGAATAAGGGGAGAAATGGTGAGGGGTGTTTCCCACATCCGGAGCACAAGATCCTGTAGTATATGGTGAATAGGCAGTCGCTTCTTTAGGAGTTGTAGGATATTGGAGAATGTCCAACTCCTCTGCTCTGGGTTCTTTCTCCGATGTAAGAGTAATCGATAGCCCCCTTGCCATATCTTTGATAAACTCTTGGAAAGACATCGTCAGGAGGAGACATGCACTGTTGTGGCAATTGCGAGGGTTCCTCCGGAAGACTGTGCATCTCTTGGGTACCGATCGATTCATCATCTGAAGAATAGGAATCGGTAGAATCAAAGTATCGCCCGGAACTGATCGAGATCGGTATCAGCTCGAGACACTTGCTATACTGGTACCTCAGAACCAGGAACTGACTCGAGAACCAGTATGGGCAGAAGTGTGCCAAGTGGCATGAAACCCCATGCAGACTGCATGGGTATCATTGACGGTACCGGTACAGACGATACTGCTGGTAATGACTTGACTGAAACAGACTCCGCTCAATGGCCATCATACGCTGATCCATAGAGCTTGCCAATGCCTGGGTATCGGTACCAGAAGCATGGGCTACCGTTCCAGAGCAGAAGCTCTCCAGAGGTGGACGCCTTGGGAGCATCCTGGATCCCTTTTGAGGCTTTGAAGGGGAGGTCCTCCCACTGGGGTAGTTTGGCCAGTTGAACCACCTCAAGGGCAATGCTCGAGGCATCTCTATGTTTAGATAGAGATCTACCCTTGGGAGAACGGCCTGTCTTGTGTTTTGATACCTGAGATCCACGTGAGGAAGACGATGCCCTCAATGACGCATCTGAGGCAAAAATGGAGCAGAGTTTTGAGGCCCGACTCTGTAGGCCTCTCTTTGTCATCTTCTTGCATAGGGGGCATTCAGATGGCTGGTGATCTGGGCCAAGGCATTTAAGACACCAGTCATGGGTATCAGTAGCAGATATAGTGCTAACACCTTTGGAACATTTCTTAAAACCATCTGGTTGGTTTTTCCATAGTGCCAGTAGACTGGATAGAAGGCCTAGGCCTAAGATGGCATTGATGCGCCTAAAAGAATTAAAGTAGGTTTTTTGGGGGGTTTTTTAGAAAGAAAGAAATAGAATCGAAGATATCAGTTCCAGCATCGACGGGAAGGCAGACACAACCACAAAAAATAATATAGAAGAGATTTTCTGCGGTGACAGGATTTGCTTCCTGCTGGCTCCGTGGAAAATGAAGAACTGTGGAGGGAGAGTCACAAAGGCAGGAAGGCAGCAGTACAGGCGCAGTGGGATGCTCCCAAAAGCTTTCTTATTGGACGCTGTGGAGCATTCCCACGCAGGCTCCATTGGTACAGAAGTCACTCATATGTGAAGACTACATTCCTATTTGTTCCTGGAGATAGAATATTCCTACTAACTGCTTAACCTTTGCTGCTGCATACATGCTAAGATCATGCTAGTACATGTTTCTGCTTAAGACATCCATACCCAAATTCCTATATCTGCAGGACCAACCAGTACACAGAGTTTCATTGTAGCCACCTGCAATTAGGAAATACAGTATGGAAATAAGAGGTCTAACAGATTAGTCCTAACTAGATTTTATATGGAAACATTATAAACCTTATTCCTTAACATTAGATTGTTCTATCATGGAACCCAAATCAAGTTTTAAAATGTTTGTCAGTATATACAGCAAAAGATGGAAATCTTTTTAAAGCATAGATTTTCAACTGATATTTTAGGGTTGTGCCTTGGACTAAATGTACATCTCTCAGGCAGCCAATATCTCTTGGCCATCTTTGGAATAGCATGCAATTTATAGCATGCTATTCTCATGTAATATACTCATGAATGTGCTTTTCGTGCTCCTGTCAAGTCCATCCCAAGCTTTGGGCTTAATGCAGCAGTCTTAGAAATCTGCACTAAGCTTCAGTGCAGTGTTGACACATGCACTAAAAAAACTATTTTGCTCATAGTGCAAGCAAGCTAATGGCACACAAATTAAACCAGTGTTAAAAAATATGCACTGTCTGAAAAACAGAGTACATTGCTGAGTTAATATGCAGCCGCTTGCTGCATCGCAGGTAAACTGCTTCCCTTCCTGTCAATGCATAAGCAAGGACTAGGTCATGTACCAACAGGGAGACATTACAAAATAAAAACAGGTATGCTGGATGCTCCGACTCCTACTCCCACCTGCACAAAAATGGCCTGGTGACCCAGCAAGCACCAGACATCATTGATCTCCCCCAGACTCCCCCTCCCCTCTAGGGCTCTCTTATCCAAGACACCTCAGTAAGGGAGGCTCTTGACAAGAAAGCCTCTAGTAGTGGACCAGACCCCATCAACCTCTAAAGTTGGGAGGCATAAGCGATGCCCACACTCCTGCTTCTGATGCCATCTTCCAAAAGGGTGATGTTGGGACACATAACTAAGGACAGTCTACCAAATAAGGGAGTGCTTCTCTTATTTGTGAAGCATGCTTTATTTTTGCAGATGGACCCCAGCAGTGTGTCCTAAAAAACTGTTAGGGGCCAGGCACTGCCATATTTAAAGATGGTGGCACTGGAGGCAGGATCAAGTGTGCATCACTCCTGCCTCCCAACTTTTAGAAGTGGGGGGGGAGTCCATGGGGGTCCGCTTGGGCCACCAGACACTCTTTTTCTGTGATGTCAGGGGGAGGTGGTCCAGGCCCACTTGGGCCACCAGGGATCTTGGGTGATCTGAGGTGGAGTGCTACACATTTTATTCCTGTGCTGTATCTTTACTATATTCCTGGTGCAGCAAGAATAGTCCGCACTAAGGGCAGAGTAAGAACAGTGCTAGGTTTTAGGGTTCTCCCCCCAGACTGCCCCAAAACAACGGCAACCATTTATTATTCAGTGTTTTGCATGCACACTGTACTACCTTTTAGCGCAATAGTCTTAAAAACCGATTTTCTCATGCTAAAATTTCTTACTGTACTGGGAATAAGATTAGCATAGGAAAATCAGAAGCAGATCAGTGCTAAAAGGACAGCTCACTTACTGCATCCAGGCCTTTACTTTGCTGTCTTTGCCTCAACAAGGCCGAATTTTACTTAACTGCAGAAGAGATCTACAATACAGGTTAAAGTCCCCAGTGGACCCAGCACCAAAGAATTCCCTACCACACCAGATATAATGAAAAGTGAGTGAGAAAAGCTAAGGAATCATTTACAAATCATCATAACATTCATCCTCTCTCACTAACGCTGGCACTTGTGGTTTTTTCTCTTGGCCAGCGAAGACGATCATAATCAAAGCATCGGCTGTCACACTGCCACCATCCATCTGATTCAGAGACAAGCTGACAAAGTACACACTTACATTTAAATTATTCACATTCTGGTAAACTTCATGGTTTTTTCTTTTTTTTTGGAAAAAGTTTGAGTTACAATAAGAATGTGCAAAAGTGTAAACTGCTCATCAGGTGCTTGTGAGCTGCTTCTGTTATTTCTTCTACATAATGCAAGTCTTTAGACCCTGCTCTCCTCAATTCCTCAAGTCCAAATTTCCTCCCTGATATGCGCCTCCTTCAGCTTCCTGGTGTGTCAGTCAGGAAGGGGTTCTTCAGCACTAATCAGCAAAAAACAAACCAAAAAAAAAAACCTCTGAAAAACTTGCCTGAAGAACTGAATCGTTTTACCTTCCAATACCATTTTTTCTTGTTCAGTGTGAGCATTTGCACGCAGACAACTTTCCTTCACAGTAAACAAACAAAAAAACCCCACACACCCCCAAAGTCCCCAACAATTCTAAGAATGGGGTATAAGTGCCAAGGCATCAACTGAGGAGAGAACAGTCACTTATTCTCTTCAAGAATGAAAACTCAAAAAGTAAATGTTGCTGTAATCAGAAGGTAGTGAGAGAAAGGGAAAGGATGGGGATGTTTAATGAATTAGATTCTTCCTCCCTCCATCCTTTCCCCCTTGGCCCTCAGGAAGAATCCTGGTCCATGCTGCACCCAAGGGCTTCAATATCATTGCTGATGTCCGAAATCATTCGATCCCACTCATCCCCCTCAGAAGGTACCGACTGCTCATCTGAGCCACCTGTGGCTCCATTGCCATTGGTTGTGGAGTTCGAGGTAGTGCTCATAGTCCGCCTATATCGCCCAAAACTGTCCGTGATTATTCCTCGGCCATCCTTGACACCGATGGTTTCTAAGAAGTTCTCAAAATGCTGGCTGTCCTTTTCTGGGATGAATGGTCTAAGGCCTTTCCAGAAACAAAAAAGTAAGCAAATAAAAAAGTTACTCAGAATACCTTAAGAAAACAGTAGCACCAAATAGATAAGTATCCAATAAATTTGTTAAAATTAATTCTCTCCACACACTCCAGCCGCAAAATTTTCAGTTTGTTCAATGTAAACCGCACTGATGCAGAATAGCACGGTATATAAGAGAATGTAAATAAATAAATAAAATGTGTTGTTTTTTTTTTTGCATTCTAATCCTATGTTATTCTTTATTTCAAACTTGAGTGCTTCTTTTTGATCAATATCACCGAGTCAGGAACTCTATTTGTCTGTTTATAATTTATTTATAAAACCTTTATATACCATCCCTGTGATCAAGCACCATCCAAAATGGTTTACAATATTAAATAAAACAGCATGAAAACAGTTAACATACCAGTTAGAAATTATACAGATAAAATTAATTCTCTTTCTTCATTCTTCCAGCTTAATAAGAAGCCAAATTAAAGATAAGGTTATAAGTCAGAAGCAGCATTAAAATGTGCTATAGCTAGGTATAAGGCTTCTGATACTTGCTGCTTATAAGTTGGAAATGTAAGTGTTAAAGACAATGACATATTTTTCTAGGTTACTGAAAACAGGGGGCCCTTTTACTAACGTTTTAACAGCATTAATGAAGTTAACATACGTAAAGTGCCCGCAGCCCTTTTATTATTATGGGTGAAATGGCACTTTACCCATGTTTTTCCATTAACATGCGTTATCCTTCAGTAAAGAGGCCCCTAGGTTTATCAGTGTTTTTCATAGTGAATTTCTAGACATTTTTCTGTGAATTCATTTTTGAAATGCTTATGTCATTCCCCTCCCCTTCTTTTTGAGGGGAATTTCCTTTTCAGTTACCACCCAACTCCCAGCAGTCTCCTCTATAAACCCTTCATCGCTCAGCCAGCTTTTAAACCCCTCGCCCCACAGCCAGCATGGCCCCCTCCAGCCCACATGGGCACAGACATCATACCTTTTCCTTCCACTGCCCTACTCATTCTTCCTTGGTCTTGTGAGTCAGGATCAGCAGCCAGGAAGAAGAGGCTGGTCCGGCTCGAATGATGTCATTTGGCCACAAGGGCAGCAGCAAGATGACATCAGATCAGTATTGAAAGACAGGGTGATGAGTTTTACAGGTATATCTGAAAAAAATAGCTACTTATCTGTAGCAGGTATTCTGTTGACAACAGGACAGAAAACCTCACATTTTGATGACATCACTGACAGAGCACAAATGCAGGCAAGCTCTCCCTTAGTCTTTCCACAAGCTAAGCGTTAGCTTCACTTTAACCCTTTCGCATCCACAACAGATTACATAACTTAAGATATGATTAATAATTTTCTGGAAATATTGAATCTGGTGTAACATTTGGGGGAAAATAGAAGGTTGCCATATGACAACAGCAGCCATGATAGTGTGCACAGAGTTCCAGTGTTGAGTCATTGTAGGCTGCCTCAGTTTTGTAGCTTTAAAGAATACCAAAAAGGTGGGTTATGTGAAGATGCTATCATGCTGTCCTCTGAGAAGACCTACAGAAAGTAAGAAACTTAGCTTTCGCAGAGGACAAGTAGGATGTCAAATCTTCACATTGAGATTCTCTAGCTACAGGTCGCTTTTATTTATTTTATTTATTTGTTTGTGAATTCTTCTATATCACCCCTTCCCATGATCAAGGGCAGTTTACAATGAAACAAACCAATATACGAGGGTCATTTTTAAAGTAAGAACCGATTGCGCGTCGTGTTTGTCGCCAATCAGTAATCCCTCCGATTGTGAAGTGCGCTCGGTTATCCGTTTTTTAAATGCAAAACAAGTTCGTCCAGCTGAAATTCACCGGCAGCTTGTTGAAGTGTATGGGGAAAGTGTAATGAATGATGTTTAAGGAAGGAAGGACAAATGTTCATGATGAACAACAATCTGGACGGCCTACTGTCATAAATGAAGACCTGACACAAGAAGTTGATGAGGAAATTCGCCAAAACAGGTGCTTCACTATAGACGAGCTGCATCAGACATTTCCACAAGTTTCAAGATCAGTAGTTTATCACATTGTTACTGACAAACTGCACTGCAAAAAAATGGGTGCGAGATGGGTGCCAAAAATGCTGGACGAACTTGTTTTGCATTAAAACCGGATAACCGAGCGCACTTCACAATCGGAGGGATTACTGATTGACATGGCGACAAACGAAGCAGTAAAACCATACAACCAACACTGGCAGAGACGTGAAACGTAATGGCGGCGTAGTGAGAGACTGGCCAAGAGTGGCTGACCTTGAACGGAAGTCACTTGACAGATCGCGCGGACACGATGCGCAATCTGTTCTTACTTTAAAAATGACCCTTGCACATAAAACTCAGAGCAAAGGTGATACATTAAACTAGAAGTGAACTATTTATATGAGAAGTATTTACAGATCAGCTATTTACAGTGATGGAGACTCTAGATTAACCTTGCATTTCTAAAGTATTATTCAATGTTATTCGGGAATCTGTGTTGGTAATGGGAACGTGTGAGATTTGCAATCAGGTTGGGTAAATTTCGTTACTGTTGAGGATGTTACCATAGTTTCAATGAATAAGTAAGTTTTAAGTTCCTTTCGGAAGGTCTGTAGGTCTTTAATAGCTCTTAATGTATTTGGTAGTGCATTCCAGAGAATAAGTGCAACATAAGTAAATATTCTGTTACTTGTGAATAGGTTTGTTTTACAAAAGTCGGTGGGAACTGTTATGTATTGTGGGCATCCTCTTCTGACTCTTTCAATAATGGATATGTTAATTAGGGAGGAGAGGTATGAGGGTGCAATGTTATTAATGAGTTTAAAGGTAACCATTATTGTTTTATATTTAATTCTACTTGTAACTGGCAACCAATGAAGATTATACAGAATGGGAGTATGGTGTTCCGAGCTATGGGACTTACATATGATGCAGGCTGCAATGTTCTGAGACATTTGGAGTTGATTAGTAACCTTCGGTGCCAATGCCGCACAGCGCCAATAGTAGAACACTGCTTACAAAAGTTGCATGATTTTGAACAGCTACGATGTCTTTGCTTAGCCCAAGTTCAAAGAGGTGGTCGTGGTAAAACACTAGCCCAGACTCTACATCTGAGAGAACAGCGATTTATTTTTAAGTTTAACACTTTGGCCCCAGCAGGGCTCAATAATCAGATAGAATGGCTGGCATGTACATAAGATTAAAATTCTTCTAATGGACATCATTGCTAACGCGAATTTCAGCTTTAAAGAAAAGCTCCAACTTGATTGGTGCATTCCAACCATAAAAGGAACTAGGGACACCAGATACGCATGCGCGGCGTTTTTCTACGAGCTAATAGAAACTTTCATGATTATAGCAGGAGAAGAGAGAACGCGGGCAGCACTTCTGGTATTCTAATTTTTAGAAGAGTATGAAAGAATTGGATTTGTGATAACAAAATGAAAGAGAGATGTGAGTTTTATTGTTGATTTTTCTAGTTATGTTTAGGTCCCCTGACGAAAAATGTGAAACGTCAGTCGGTACCGGGGTTGAACGTTGGGACACAGAAAATTGATGAAGACCTTAAGCTGTCATTACGTAGAAGCTGAGTATTATACCATTTTCAGTGTTGAATTGCTTTCAAGATAATATATACAGAAAGTTATCATCTAAACAGCTAAAAATTGTCTTCAAGGATTTTTAATAGCACACCAACTGACAGAGGGTTATTGATGTTAAGAAACACCATTTCAAAGCTCTGGGCTGAGAACCCGGCAGTATAAGGTGTTATTTTTTACTGAAACCTTCTCTGCCAGTTAGAAGAGTGTGTTTTGATCTCTCAGGAGTAATAATAGAACGATAAAATTAGCTATTTAGTAACCTTCTTTGGCAATCCTTGTAATATACTGTTACAGAAGTCAAAATGTGGGGTGATGAATGCCTGGAGCACTGATCTAAAATCATAACTATCAAGGAGTGGCTTTAGGTGTTGGATCATTCATAACTTGAAGAAGATTGATCTAGTGACTAGTTTTGTGTGTGATACCATGTTGAGAGACTGATCAATAGTAATCCCAAGGTACTTCATTTCATTTTTTACTTCCAGTTCAACTTCCTGTATTTAGAGTTTTGGAGGTATGGTGAGGTTTTGACTCCGGTTAACATATAGCACTTCCATTTTGTTGTAATTTATTTTTAGGTTATGTGTTTTCAGCCATTTCACTGTTTCATTGAGGCAGGATGATAGCTGATTTTGGGTGGGATTTGCTATATCTATAGGGAGGTATATCATATCATCCGCACAGATATGATATCCCACTTTGAATTTTTTTTTTTTTTTTTAAAGATTTTACAAATTTGTTGTAGATTTATTTATTTATTTATTTATTTATTTTTTATTTATTTATTGTTCTTTTATACCGCACTCTTTTTCATCAGCGCGGTTTACATTAAACAGAAATACTCATTACAATCAACAAATTGTGATAAGTTTACATATAACAGGAGTAGTCAACTGGGAATTTAACTTTGGGAAACTTTGTACATATTTGTAAATAACATATATACAGAGGATAGGATTTCTTAGTTACATCTTGAGTAAATAAGGTATATACAATTTTACTGTGCATGTTAGAGGGATGGTGATGAGCTTTGGAAATGCAGAATGAAGAGATGGTGTTTTATAGCTTTTCTGAAATTCTTGAGGTCCGTAATAGCTCTTATGTTGTGGGGAAGGTTGTTCCAACATCTGGGTGCATAGTATGCAAAGGCCCTGTCTGATGTTGAATGTTTGCATTTTGTAATGCTGATAATGAAGACCCTTGCAGTATACTTTGCTCCTGTTTAAATGTTTGTTGGCCAATCTGAACTTGAGTGCTGTCCGATATATGACCGAAACCAGTGGTACATAGTGCCCTTTAGCCTTATCTGTTGTTGTCTGGTAAATAATGTATTGTTGCTAATACTATCAAAGGCAGCTGCAATATCTAAGAATACAAGGATGAATGCCTGTGTAGGGTTATCTATACCTCAAATAAGTTTATTAAAGCAGGCTAGAATGAGGGTCTCAACACCATGAAATGGTCTAAAACCATATTGATGCTCATCTAGGGGATAGTTCAGGTCAGTGTAGTCCTGTAACCGAGTTTGGACAACCTTTTCAATAACTTTAGGTTTGATATTGGCCTGTTTGAATTATAATTTTTTTTCAAGAGCTATTTTGGTTATTCCACGTAATCTATGTTTTTTGGTGTGCTGAATCCGAAAATGACCTCCATTTTGTCATAGGACATCACTTTACTGACAATTTAGGTAACTATGTTAAATAAGGCAATACCTCAAAATAAATGGAAATAGACTTATAAAATTAAAGTTTTATTACAATATTTTCATGAAAATCCTTTTTTGAACTGAAATGAGCTCACCTACACACACTAAACTCGATTCTTCTTCCTTGTGAGGCTCCTCTCTTGGTGCATTTACGCTTGTGAGTAGCATCTGGAATGTCTCTCTAAAGCATCCAACAGTAGTCTGCCATCATTGTAATGCTCCATTTTCCCTGGTATCTCCTTTCCATCTCTTTAATATCTTGGTGGAATCGTTCACCTTGTTCCTCACTCACAGCTCCCAAATTTTCAGGAAAGTAGTCAAGGTGGGACTGGAGGAAATGCACTTTCAAACTCATCAGGCAACCTAAAGCTTGAAATGCTTTCAGCATTCGTCCGACGATCTTTTTGTAGTGAGGATCTTTGTTATTGTCTAAAAATTTCTGTACGACTTCTTTAAATGCAATCCACCCTTCTTTTTGAGGATCCGTCATGGTATTGACAAACGTTTGATCAACTATAAGCCTTCTAATATCTGGTCTGACGAACACACCTTCCTTCAATTTTGCCTCCGACAGGCCTGGAAACTTGGTGACCAAGTATTTGAAGCATTCTCCATCTCTTGGAAGTGATTTTACGAATTGCTTCATCAAGCCCAATTTTATGTGGAGAGGTGGTAGAAGAACTTTATGGGAAGGTACCAAAGTTTCTCGGAGGACATTTTTTTCACCGACTGTTAGCACCCTCAGCTGCCAACTCTTCTTGGTCCAGTGATTTTGTTGGTCTCGACTGTCCCATAGGCACAGAAAACAAGGATATTTGGTATACCCAGCTTGTTGCCCGAGCAGCATGCACAAGACCTTCAAGTCCCCACACACTTGCCAACCATGGTCTTCATATTTAAGTTTACGAAGAACCAATTCCAAGTACTTGTAGGTTTCCTTCAAGTGTACGGAATGACCTACAGGTATGGAAGCACAAAAACCGTTGTGGAGTAAAACTACTTTGAGACTTCTTTTTGAAGAATCTATAAAAAGATGCCATTGTTCTGAATCATATTGGATTTTAAACTGACCCATCAGACCTTCGACATCGATGCAATAAACCAACTTGTCTTCCTGGGAGAAGTAAGGAACAAACTCCTTTTCGCGATGTCTGAACCATGAAGATGACACTCCTGGCAACAATAAATTCCTGCTTTTCAGCCTTGATCCAAGTAACTCAGCGGCATCTTTGGGAAGATTCAAGTCTCTTACCAAATCATTCATCTCCTCCTGAGAAAACAATTTTGGTCTTGTATCATCTTCAAAGTCAGAACTTTATTCGTCATCTGGTTCACGTATGACTTCATCTTCATCAGAGCTAGGTATCTCTTCCAAGGTAGCAGGGGGTTTGGGTACTGGTATATCTGTGCCATGGGGGATGGGACGAATTGCCGAGTGAAGATTGGGGTATGAAATGGAATGTTTCCATTTGGAATTAAACCCTTTCACATCGCATGAACAAAAGTAACAGTCGTCACTATGGTTCTTTTGCTCTCGCCATACCATAGGAATCCCATAACGGAAAGATTTTTTCTTACCCTTGAACCAGTTTCAGAGGTCCTCAACACACCGTTTGCACACTTTTTGAGGCGCCCAGACTATCTTGATCTCCAATTTTTAGTCCAAAGTATGCAAAGTATACTTTTTTCACAAAGTCTGTAATATTCTGCTGTTGCTTCAACACTGTATATTCACCACAGATGAAACAGAAACTGTCTGGCGAATTAATACACTTTTGCGGAGCCATAACATAACGGTTAAAGAATGACGAGCTAACACGCATTGCGATGAAAAATTATGAACAGCCTAGAACCAAGAACCTGATGATGATTCATGCACAAGTGTGGCATGCAGGATAGGGCAGCTCTGTGTCTGTACACGAGACGTGTCAGTGCTGGCCACGCCCCCTGCACTGACCGGAGCTGCTGCTATCTGCCCTGTGTCTCCCTCCCACTGGATTCTTCAGGAAAGATTAACCCCTTCTACCATTAGAAGCACGGACTTAAAACTTGCTTAGCTTATGTATATATTGCTGACCATCAGATTTACAGTGCTATATTTTATTTTACATAACTCGGACAACCCCTTTAAGCTTTTTTTGGCATTTTATATCTTAAATGCACTTATGTGAATTAATTAATAGTAATTTGAATTAATTACTAGTAATTTGAAAAAAATTGATAAATTTGAAGACAATTTTGCATGTTGTGGCAAATCATGACGGCTAGGAGTTTTTTCAATATTTTATTTGTTTTCAGCACACCAAAATACATGGAAATTAGATGAAAATAATCAAACAGCTTTTTAGTTGCAGACCTGTATTATGAGTGGTGGTTTCAACCTGCACCATATGCCACGCACTAAACAAAGAAGGACTTCATGGGCGAAGGACAAGATCGATCCCACTGCTCAAAGACAGACATAAAAAAGGGACACCTGATCTTTGTCCAAACCCACCTTGAGAAACCAGTCTTTCTGGGAAAATGTTCTATGGACAGATGAAACCATACAAACTCTTTGGCAATGCAGACCAGTGATATATTTACAGGCGAAGAAATGAAGTTTATAAGGAAAAATAAAACACCTTTCCTTCAGTTAAATAAGGTGAAGGTTCCATAATTTTGTGAGATTGTTTTGCTGCCTCAGGAACTGGAGGCCTGGAATGCATTAAAGGAATCATGAAGTCGGAGGGCTAGCAAGGTGTTTTGGAGTGAAATGTGCTACCTAATATCAGAAAGCTAGGTCTGGGTCAAAGGTCATGGGCCCTCCAGCAGGACAATAACCCAAAACATACATCCAAAAGTACAAAAGAATGGTTAAAAAGGGACAAATGGACTGTTAAACTGGCCAGCAATAAGTCCTGATCTCAATCCAATCGAGAACCTTTGGAAAGAGCTGAAATCTGCCATTGGTAAAAGGAATCCTGGAAACATTCATGAGCAGGAACAAATTGCAATTGAAGAGTGGGATAAACTACCAGCAGACAGATGTACGAAACTTATAGATGGCTACAAGAAATATTTAGAGGCTATCACTGCCAAGGGTTATGCAATGTTATTATTGAAGGGTGCATTAATTATGTCCAGGTCATTTTTTCTTTTCAGAAATTCCAACCTCTAAGTTGCACAGACATCTTTTTTTTTGTTGCTGTATACCTTTGAACATACTAATAAAATATGATGACAGAGTTGGACTATTTCCAATTACTTCTCAAGATATTGTACACAACATACCTAAAATGCAAGGATGCCAATAATGTTGACCACAACTGCATAAGGCACATCCATTAATGTTAGTAGAGAATGGTTTAGGTGGAAATCGAACACCTTAAGCATGAACCTTGCATGTGCCGACAAAACCACTCTATTAAAAAGGAAGCAGAAAAACAAATTTTGGTATAAAATAGGTCAATAGGGCTTGTAGCTCACATCAGTGATTGCTACAAAAATAACACTTTCCAAGTCAGCTACCAGTTCCATGGTGCGACTGCGTCTTGAATATTTTAAGCAATTCTGATCGCCATAGCTTAAAAATGATATAGCAGAATTAGAAAAGGTACAAAGAAGAGTGACTAAAATGGTAAAGGGAATGAAAGGATACCCCTATGAGGAGATGCTTAAAAGGTTGGGGCTCTACAACTTGGAAAAGAGGCAGCTGAGGGGGGATATGATAGAGGTCTATAAATTAATGAATGGAGTGGAACAGGTAAACCTCGATCGGTTGTTTATGCCATCAAAAAGTAGAAGGACTAGAGGACACACAATGAATCTACAATGCAACCCATTTTAAGACTAATAAGAGAAAAATCTTTTTACTCAAAGCATAATGAAACTCTGGAATTCGTTACCGGAAGATATAGTAAAAACTGTTAAGTGTAGCTGGGTTTAAAAAAAAAGGTTTGGATAAGTTCTTGGAGGAAAGACCCATAAACCATTATTCAAGAGGACCCAGGAAATCCACTGCTTGCCCTGGGACAAGCACTGTGGACTCTGTATGCCTCTTTGGGAACTTGCCAGCTATTTGTTGCCTGGATTGGCCACTGTTGGAAACAGGATACTGGGTTTGATGGACACTGGTCTGACCCAGTAAGGCATTTCTTATGTACTTCAGGTCACAAGAGTCCAGTAGCATGAAAGGTGCTTCATCAGCTGTGTTAGAACAATGTTTTTTATTTATTTATTTATTACAAGTTCTTATATACCGCACTATTCGGCATCAGCGCGGTTTACATTATAACATAAAGACCATAACAACAAGCTGAGGACAATATGACAAGAGGCTTTAACCGAAGCAAGTCCTGCATAAAATGAACTAAAGGTTATAAAGAGACTGGTTTACCTTCTACATGGTGGTGGTAAGTGCCAACTGCACTGAGGTGAACCCTTATGGAGTTGATCTTCAAGACGGACCCCAAGAGATGTAAAAGATAATCAAGCAGTTTCTATATGGGACAAGAAAGGAACTGGGGCCCTTCTTTCACACTAGATGACAAACCTCTCATTTAAAATCATAAGGCTGCTTAGTGCAGTCTCTCCTAGAAGCCATAGGGATTAAATATCTATTTTCAGACAGATACAAGGCAGCCAAGTTTATCCTTTCAACATTCATTCCACGAGGGAGAGAGGCCTGATGTGGGGAGCTATGAGGATCACAGATCTCTGTACCTGAGTTTTAGGAGAGCCCTTGCAATGAGGAGAATCAAAGAATATGCATATAGAGGGCCCTTCCTTCAACATAGGAGGAAGCCACATCCAAGTCTAGCTCACCCAAGTCTCCTTATCCTGGAGCACAACCAAGGTACTTTTCTGTTCTGAAGAGACGCAAAAAGATACACTGTGAGCGTGCCCCACTTGTGAGATATTTGTGACACCCCTGCACCCAAAAAACACTTGTGGGACTGGAGTACATAGCTCAGCTTGTGTGCTAGCACATTATTTTTCAACACCAGGTAAGTTGCTTTGAGACTCTTTCCATAAGAGATTGGTCCAGTTCCATATCCTGAAATGTCCCTTTGTGGGTGTAGGATTCCTTTAAGTCCAGAGAACATAATTAGTATCTTTTGTGAAGAACAATGTACACAAGAAAACCATCCTGAACTTCTCAAACTAGAAATCTGTTCAAGACCATTAGCTCTAGGATGGAACAGAATCTTTCTTTCAGGCCAATGCAGAAAGCCCATGCTAGAGCCCAGTGCTTAAAGCTCTAGTGCAAGGATTCAGAGCACAAGTTTAACGTTTTTTGGGTTTTTGCGCTGGGATGCAATATGCAAATTAGCCAGTGTGCAAAAAAGTCTGTTAAACTGTGAGAGCAAGCCAAATACATGCACCCAAAAGCTGGCACAAGTTTGACATGCTCCTCCGGTCCTAGGATGATCCAGGCATCGGGGAAAGCACAGTGGCCCCAAGTCCCCCCACACCCCTGAAACTCAAAGACCTGGTGGCACAGTGGCCTGGATCCTCCCATGAAAAACCAAGGGCCCAGTGGCCCCAATACCTCCACTCCAGTACCCTAAATGTTGCAGCGGGAATGTTGCACACAAGCTCCCATTCCCCACCCAGCCATCCTGTAAAATGGTGGTGCTTAGCCCCATGCGGTGCATCCTGAGATGCAGTGGATGGGGCCAGACTGCCTTATAAGACAAAAAATGCTGTATATAGCAGTGACCCCCCAGTGTTGTATCCTGGAATGCATTGCGTGCACCATGCATTGCGAGCCACCATTTTTTGCCTTATATGGCAATCTGACCCCACCTGGTGCATCCCATGATGCACCTCATGGGGCCAGTCACCACCATTTTACAATATGGCGGTGCAGGGTGGGAGTGTGTAGGCAACACTCCCGCCCCAACATTTAAGGTACTGGATCAGAAAGTACTTGGATTAAAAATCCCTTCTCCTTTCCTCTGGTAGTATTGATTAGACTATGTTGGTCTCTAACAGGGAAGACCGCTCCTTCATAAATATTTCCTATTGCTGAGAATTTGGCCAAGATATTCTCGATAAGCAGTTTGGTGGGACTTCAAATAAACTGAGTTTGTGTCAGTTTAACATGTATAGGAGCCATCGGTCAGAGGTTGCAAGGGACTAATGGTTTATGTAAAGGTTTAGCCTCTTCCCTATAGGAAAGTTGTCTGGCACAGATACTGGGACCACGGTTATGTTCTCTTGGAGGCAGTCAAAACCCTGCTTTAGGCTTTAGCTGAGGAGCAGGCTAAAGCCTTGGGGCTCTGTTGTCTGGGATGAGAGCAATATCCCTGCTGAATTTGTCAGAACAAGGAGGAGAATACCTATGCCTTTGAGAATATGCTTTCCTTTGCCCCCTCCCCCCACCTCCTGAAAGAGGCGGCAGCTGGGTCAGAGATGGACCAGGAGAGGATAATGAAAATTTCACAATGATACTTCATAAGAGAAGCTGCTTTTTTGACTATTTGCAAGATTCTCCCTTTGGCATAGCAAACCAGCAAGCCTTTCCTGCACATAATGGAGGTCTGAGGACCGCAGTCACAAGTCTCTATGGGCTCCAATACCCTACACACCTGCGAAAATTCTGAGCACTAAATTAATTCTGAACACAGTATTTTGGAATGCTGCAGACATTTATCCAGACAACACAATATAATCACTATCTTTCACCTATAATTTATTTAAGATGCAATATAGAAAAATGTCATTACTCAAAGATGCAACATTTTTGTAGATGGCCCAATCATATGTCCTCTCTATCCTCACCTTGGATTGATCTCCCCCATTTTAATCTGTCCCCTCCAGACTCAAAGCCCCTATATTTCTCAGTTTCTGTACAGCGCTGCGTACGACTGGTAGAACTATATAAATGCTCCGTAGTAGTAGTAGCTTTCTCTGCACCTCCCCTACAGTTTAATGTAAATAGTCCCAACGGTTATAGTGTAAGTGAATTGAGCACTTGTTTGTATAATCCATATTGTTGTTCCTTGTAAACCGTATTTGATGCTTGGGGAGACACGGTATATAAATGTATATTAAATAAATAAATAAAAATAAGCTTAAAGCCAGCCCTTGTTTTCCTTTTTTTATTTCAGTTTTTTTTGTTTTAGTTAAGACTGTTCTTGAGGGCTGGATTGACAGTTAGGTGAACAGCTGCACCTCAGTGTTAAACTATTAGGAACTGAATCAGTCTCATCTACCTTAAAGCCAGGAGTGGGCAGGGTCACTGCAGAGCTTAATAGTGGAGCACTGCTGACTCAGTTTTCAGCTAGTTGAGACCTTAACAATGACGTGTAGCTGTTCACCTACCAGCCGCTAGACCAGCCCTCAGAAGCTATTAACCAGAAAAAAAGATCCATGGATCAAGAATTTGCACACAGGTGCTCCCTCAATCACTTCCTCCAGCTGCAAAGAGACTGCTGCTGCTACAGCCTTCTTTTCCAGTTCAAGTAGCCAACATAATCCTAAACCAAATTAAAGCAGAGGGGCGAACAGGTGAGGGGGGAGGCAGAAGACCTTTATGGTTGGAGGTGCCAAACAAACCAACTTCTGCAACCATCCTCCAAAGCTCCCTAGCTGCTAATGCCCTAGCGGCCCATCCTTATTCCACCGCCTATGCTCACACTGCTTCTTCCTTTTGGCTGTGTAACCGTTTGGGTTGGTTCCTGATCCCTCAGCAGAATTCTATGCCTGAATGCAACATCTGCTGAAATGTTACTTAGGGCCATCAAGCTCCAAATACTGAAGTCATATGACATTTTCGGTTCAATCTTGGACCCCTCTTCTCTATGGGAAAGGATAAAATCTCCAAAGAACCTCTTATCCATTGATTTTGTACAGGAAGTGATAGATAACACAATTTCAGTTGGAGGAGGTAACCAGAACAGAAATGTTGGGTCTCTCAATTTCTTAATTTCCCCCTCCATCTCCTTTCACATTCTCCCCTCTCCAATATGTGACCATGCCCATTCACAAAATCCTAAAGGGGGGGGGGGGGGAATGGATGAGAACGTTTGGAAACCTCATTTCACTGTGCATCTTGTCAACAAGGCAGCAGACTTCAAGTCTCCATACATAGAGTCAGGAAGACTCCTGGATTCAAGGAGCAACTATTCTTTCATCACAATTCTTGAGACACAAGAGTACTAGAACCAGTCTTCTGTGCACCTAGACAGAGATGTTTACTCTACCCACTTAACTTCTTACCCGCTTATCTTTAGGCAGTATAGTATAGGCAAGATATGTGAAGGCCCACTTAAAAATGTCAGAGATTGGAATTGAGAGGTTCATGTTGGGATGTACAATTCCACTTGTATTTTACAAGAGACTACAGGGTCAGAGGCACAACTTTGAACCATGTGCCAATGGGGCAGGAGCATCCAGGTATTGTTTCGGCCTCTCTCCCCACTAAACATCAGGAAGATCAGTGGGATTCCTGGGGGGGGGGGGGGAGAATAGGTACAGTGCTATGGTTGTTTTAAGGGGGGTTCTGGGTGGGGAAGGGGTTTAAGTATGTGCCAGTAGAGTATCGGTGGGGGTTTGCACTTTCCCCTTTTGTTTAGGCCCCAGGTCTAAACTGGTATCTGGCACTTACACATGTCTTAGGGCAGATGCAAAACTTGATGGGGAATTTTTTTCTCATATACATGCATTCCCTTTGTATGGCAGGGAATATGTGTGTGTAGATTCTTGGCCTGCCCAAACCATGGTTTTTTGGAGTCTCTGCATGATGTGGATCCATATGTAAATAATAGTTTTCTGAAATACATGTGAGGATGCTTCTAAAATAACCTCCTTTGCGTATGATTGAAGAGTTCACATATTTTTTTCCTCTCAGATAAATCTACAAACATCATTAGTGGGAAAAGGAAGAAGTGTGGAAAGCACATGGTCAAGTCAATCCTTGATGCTTTTGAAACCCAGAGCTTCTGCAATAGGAACATAGAAACAAGGCGGCAGAAAAAGACCACATGGCCTATCTAGTCTGCCCTTCCACATCAACCACTACAAGAGTCCCCTTTTTTCCATGGCTATTGGAGTTCATGGGTTCTCCGGACTGCAAGCATCAGACTTTCATTATGAGATTCAGAATATGCAATCCTACAGTTGTCCAATTATGGATATTTTCCATTTAAAAGCTGGACATGATTAAAAGATGCTGGATCTCTTTTCTGCCACTAGGAGGAAGATAGAAAAAAAAATCAAAACACAGCATTGTACCAAGGAGAGCTGACCGAGGATAGTTGTATAGGCTTCAGTGGGAGAATAATCTGGTAGGAATTCTGTTTAAAAAGTAAAAGAAATGAGAAATGACCAAGGGAACCCACATTAACAGAAATTCTTCTCACCATACACCGACGGAAAACAATAAGGCCCATAGGCAAAACAGAAAGTTCTATGCATTTTAAGAAAAGCTTTACAGGTTTTTCCACAGTTTTTGAAGAAGTGCTCTACATAAGTACTGGAAATTGCCATCCACTTGTGTGGCAGATTCATCCTGCTTGTCTACAGAGAAATTATTTTTTCTTCTATGAAAGACAATTTAAGAGAAACCAGGTTTAAAGTTAAATAGTATTTAATATGTGCATTCAATACCAATATCTTAAGACACAAAACTTATGTGAAAAGGTTAGTTACGATATTCAGGTCTTCTTGAGATATGCATTTAAACAGAATACAATGTACCTTTGCCTCAGCTGAAACAGAATATCTAAAGGAAATATAATGCAAGCTAATGATTAAACTGCCAAACTATGTAAGATGTTGCTACTACAATATGGATTTATAATGTTTTAAATATACTCTTTGCAGTGCAATCATTTTTCGCAATTTAAATAACGTATGGACACATTGTATAACTTGTTACTACTGCAAAACCTAAACCAATTATACCACAGAGATCTGTATGAGTTGTCCCAGAATTTTCTCTTGCTGCTGTTAAAAAGAGCATTTTACTCCAGAATACAGTCACGTAGCTGTTGGGAGGGATCATATTTTTCCTATGCTGCAAGAGTTACACTAGCTATCAATGGAAGTACAACATGGGCTGGTCTTCCCTATTTGGTAGATCAGTATGTTCGATATACCATGACACAAACAACCACAAGAGAGAATACCACTCAAACCTAATAATGAGCTCCATCAACAGACCAAGAGAACTCTTCACCATAGTAAATGCTCTAATAAAAGAACCAATGGAACCATATGACTAACTCAATATCACCACAAGACATAGCAGACTCCATGCAACAGAAGTACACCAAGACATCACTTGAGAAACCACACAAAGCAAACTCAAAACACACCACAGATATCACACAAAATGGAAATTACACTAACCTGGTAATTGTAGTTCCTGGAGGGTCCAGCTTAGTCCTCCACAATCGGGTAGTGCCCCTCCTCCTGCAGCCTGGAGACTGGACCAATCAAGTCTTCTGTAGTATATATGCAGATGGAGCTCTCAGAAGCCCCCAGTGTACTAGTAACAAAGCATACTTAACGAAGCAACACATTAGATTAATATACAAAATGACATAATGAAAATGACATAATTAAGGAACAATTTGTTTCCCCCCACAAACATATCCAACTTTCTCCCCAAACGAGGAAGTCAGAACACTGTATTGCGCTGGAACAGACGCCCCAGAAATCAAAACACAGCTCCGTATCAGAAATCTCAGGAGCTGACTGAACCTGAGAAAGAAAGAGCCATAGCCAAAAACGCGGCTGCAAAAAAAAGGTTCAAACGGCAAGAGGAACCGTCTTATGATCCACCGTTCGGAAAGCGCGCCGCATTATTATATCAGATAGTCGGGAGGGAAGGAGGACTAAACTGGACCCTCCAGGAACTACAATTACCAGGTTAGTGTAATTTCCATTTCCTGTTCGGTAATCCAGTTTAGTCCTCCACAATCGGGATGTAACAGAGCAGTCAAGACCGGGCGGGACCTTACCATCCAGCGTGCCGAACCGCCGAACAAAACAGGAATCCCGAGCCGCTGACACATCTAAACGATAGTGTTTACTGAAAGCATGCAGAGACGACCAAGCGGCCGCCTTACAGATATCTGCTGGCGGAACTAGGCTATACTCCGCCCAAGAGGTCGCCTGAGCCCTAGTGGAATGAGCCAGTAGCCCCTCCGGAATAGACTGCTGCTGCAACAGATACGCAGACGCGAACGCTTCCTTGAGCCATCTTGCAATGGAGGCCTTAGCCACCGCTTCCCCTTTACGTGCACCACCGAAGAGCACGAATAGCCGGTCAGTCTTCCTAAAAGATTCGGTAGCCTTCAAATAATGACGAAGTGCACAACCCACATCGAGACGGTGAAGACTTTTGTCCGCCGACCCGACAGAGTGCGAAGAAAGAACTGGAAGAAACACTGCCTGATTCACATGAATAGGAGAAACCACCATTGGCAAAAGGAAGAGACCGGGGAAAAAGACAAAAAAGGTTCTCGGCAGGACAACGCATGTAGATCTGAAATACGCCGTGCCGAACAGACGGCTACAAGAAAAACCGTCTTCAGCGTAAGATCTTTCAGAGACGCCCTACTCAGGGGTTCAAAAGGTTCACGAACCAGGGCCCGCAGCACTAGATTCAAGTCCCACGGAGGAATGAAAATCCTGCGGGAGGGCCGCAAATGAACAACAGCCGTAACAAAACGACGTACGTCTGGATAAGAACCGAGGAGACGGCCTAAAAAACTTTGCCTCGATAACAAGAGATAGCCGCCAACCGGACTTTCAGGGAACTAGCCGCAAGGCCCTTATCAAAAGCATCCTGAAGAAACTTAAAATGACGGAAACGGAAACCGTCGCCACCCGGACTCCACGCCGGGAGCACCAGTCTTCAAAGATCCCCCAAATCCGAACGTAAGTAAGAGAAGTGGACTTTTTCCTCGCCCGCCGTAGGGTAGAAATCACCGCGGGGGAGTAACCCATCTTTTTCAGCCGAGCCCTCTCAATGGCCAAACCGTAAGCGAGAATCGACCCACGTGGGGCATCCGCAAGGGTCCCTGACGAAGAAGATCCGGCCGCGCGGACCGGAGCCAAGGAATGCCGTCGCGCAACCGGACCAGATCGGCATACCGGGGCCTCTGAGGCCAATCCGGGGCCACCAGGAACACTCGACCCCGATGGCCCTCGATGCGCTGAACGACCCGGCCGATCAGAGCCCACAGAGGAAAGACATAAAGAAGACCGGACGTTGGCCACGGCTGAATGAGAGCGTTGAGCCCCTCGGACATGCGCTCCCTTCGCCTGCTGAAGAAGCGTCCTGTCCTGGCCGATTGAAATGTCGCCATGAGATCCATGATGGGCGGCCCCCACCGATGAACTATTTGCGCGTAAACTTGCGGGCTTAGCTGCCACCCTCCGGGGTCCACCCGCACTCTGCTGAGAAAATCGGCCTGACCATTGTCTGCGCCTGCAATATGCGCTGCCGGGATGGCCAGAAGATGAGACTGCACCCAATTGACCAAGGCCGTTGCTTCTGAATCCAGGGCCACGCTGCCGGTGCCCCCTTGGCGATTGATGTAAGCTACGCTGGTCGCCTTGTCCGAGAGGACTCGTACCGGCCGGTCGAGAACTAGGGCTTCGAGGGCCAAGAGGTCTAGCCGCACCGCCCGTAATTCGAGGCGGATTGATCGACCAAGAAGTCTCCAGGGGAGACCATTCCCCTTGAGCGAAGCGGGTCTCGCAGTGAGCCACCCAGCCGGTTAAGCTGGCATCCGTTGTGAACGGAACCCAAAGTGGAGGCTCCAGGGAATCCCCGCGTCAGGTTCTCGGAGGAGAGCCACCACCGGAGTGAACGGCGAACCGCCCTTGAGCAAGGCAATCTCCTGTTCAACGAGTCGAACTGGTTGGACCAACGGCGCAGCAGAGCACTCTGCAGCGGGCGCATGTGGAAGCGCGCCCAGGGCACCACCTCCAAGGTTGCTGCCATCGTACCGAGGAGCTGCAGGTACCACCATGCAGACGGAGCGGGCATCCCCTTGAAGAGTCGGACAAAAGACCGAATGCGGTGCTCCGGCAGGCACACCAAGCCCCGTGCTGTGTCGAGGCGCACTCCCAGATACTCGAGATCCTGCGTCGGGCACAGACAAGTCTTGCATTCTTTCACCACCCAGCCGAGGGACCGCAGCAGAGCCACCACCCTGCTCGTGACGTGCACACACTCCCAACTGGACTTTGCCCGAATCAACCAGTCGTCGAGATACGGATGGACCAGGACGCCCTCTTTGCACAAGGCCGCCGCGACCACTACCATCACGTTTGTGAAGGTGCGGGGGGCCGTGGCGAGACCAAACGGCATGGCCGGAAATTGGAAGGGGCCTCACGGAAGAGCGAAGCGGAGAAACCGTTGAAGAGACGGCCGGATGGGAATGTGTAATGTGGTCTTCAGCGGCTGTGGAAGATCCTGCAGCAGGGGCTCTGAGGAGGGGGGAGATAAGGTGCTGAGGGACCCAGCTAGCAACGCAGTGGGTATGGGGAAATCCTCCGGGATGCAGCGTGCAGGTGGAACACAAGCAAGCTATTAATGTTCCCTTCGGCTGAGTACATTTCACCTATAATACAGCCAGAGAAAAAGGCATTGTAGAGACTTAAACCACCTTTCCTCTTCTTGTGTGGGGTTTTATTTATTTATTTATTTATTTTTTTTTGCATTGAAAACAAAAAGCAAGGAAGGCTCAGGGAAACCCAAGACTCTTCAAGAAACGGATTGTGAAACTCCACGTGCCTCCACAGCATGATTAAATGTGTGGAAACTGCTGTTTAGAGCTGTTTCCTCTACAAAGAAACACTGAAGAGAAAAACAAAACAGCCGCTGGCACCGAAAAACTGTCAGGTATTCACAGAACTGAGAAGGGAACTGGCAGTCATTCACTGTGCTGGCATAGAGAAACTTTCAAAGTCAGGGTAAGGCAATTACAGTGACTGAAAGTAGGGAAATTAGAGTGGGATCCCTCCGCTGCCATTCAGACCTCCATGGTAGGGGCTGAAAGGTGTTTCTGGGGAGGGATGTAGAAGCGCAATCCAGCCGTAGGAAAATTACAGTGAGCATGCTTAATTAGGCCGAGCCCAAAACAGACAGGATCCAAAACACTGACTTAAAACCTCAACCCAATGGTATATTGAATAAGACAGGTACAATAATCAGTAGGACGTACAAAGTAACCCGGCTGCAGTTTGGGGACTAAAAATTTAAAATAGGAACTTCAAAACTCAGAGGCAGCCGGTCCGGATACAGCTGAAATCATCCCAGAGCAGCTGAGGCGAGGAAGAAAAAACAAAAACAGAGTACTCACAGTTTTCATACAAAAAATGATACCTGAACTTCCTGGAGGTATCCAAACTCTCGTGGTAAAGACTCAGTGCAGCGTAAAGCCAATGGAGAGCTCCCCTGAAGCCAAGCTCCGGAGTTCCCAAGGTCATCTGGGGAAGCAAGATGCTGGGGGAAGAGCAGAGCGGATGCATGAGGTCCCTGTGTCTCTTCTGACAGCCTATGCAGCGTAACCGGAATAAGGCACAGGGAGAACTAAAAACAAATAACTGCGTCCCGCAGGAGCAGGCATTCAACAATATTCCCCATAAACAACTCCCCTCACAGCGCTCCTGCCCAATCCGGGCAGTGGGAGAGGAGGGGAAAGGCAGCCCGCCTGCTCAAAAGCGGCGTCCCTCGCCACCGGAGGGAGCCGCTGCAGCCGCCGAGGAAACAACTCCTCTCACAGCGCTCCTGCCCAATCCGGGCAGTGGGAGAGGAGGGGAAAGGCAGCCCGCCTGCTCAAAAGCGGCGTGCCTGGCGGGCCCGCGCCTGAGGGCCTCGCCAGAGGGCCCTTTGGCGTGGCCCTTAGGCGCGGCACAGAGGCGCACAAAAAAGCAAGCACCCAACATTCCCTCCCCCCCGAAACCGCCACGCTATGTTCTACAGACACCTCCACCACCGAACCGAAGATCAACGACTCTGCAAGGAAAAACCTCACCATCCCCGAACCCCAGCCGAGGCCCGAAGCCAAGCAGCAGGAAACAACTAAAATAATCAGCAACGCCGACAGGAGCACAGGAGAACCCAACAAGGAGCAGACCGAGGCGAAGGACGTCAGAACCGCAAGTAGAACTCTCTCAGTACACCACACATTCCCCACCTCCAAGCTCACACCTCCACTACACACACTCCAACAGACCCGGCCCTCCCCCCCCACGGGACAGGCTCCCGCAACAAGACGCCCTACACAGATCCGGCTCGCCCTCCACGGGACAGGCTCCCTCCACGGGACAGGCTCCCGCACCAAGACGCCCTACACGAATCCGGCTCGCCCTCCACGGGACAGGCTCCCTCCACGGGACAGGCTCCCGCACCAAGATGCCCTACACAGATCCGGCTCGCCCTCCACGGGACAGGCTCCCGCTCCAAGACGCCCTACACAGATCCGGCTCGCCCTCCACGGGACAGGCTCCCGCACCAAGACGCCCTACACGAATCCGGCTCGCCCTCCACGGGACAGGCTCCCTCCACAGGACAGGCTCCCGCACCAAGACGCCCTACACAGATCCGGCTCGCCCTCCACGGGACAGGCTCCCTCCACGGGACAGGCACCCGATCCAAGACGCCATACACCAATCCGGACCTCCCTCCACGGGAAAGGCTCCCTCCACGGTACTGCTCCCGCACCAAGACGCCCTACACAGATCCGGCTCGCCCTCCACGGGACAGGCTCCCGCTCCAAGACGCCCTACACAGATCCGGCTCGCCCTCCACGGGACAAGCTCCCGCTCCAAGACGCCCTACACAGATCCGGCTCGCCCTCCACGGGACAGGCTCCCGCTCCAAGATGCCCTACACAGATCCGGCTCGCCCTCCACGGGACAGGCTCCCTCCACGGGACAGGCTCCCGCAACAAGACGCCCTACACGAATCCGGCTCGCCCTCCACGGGACAGGCTCCCTCCACGGGACAGGCTCCCGCACCAAGACGCCCTACACAGATCCGGCCATCCCTCCATGAGACAGGCTATCTCACCAGATACAACTCTCTCCAAACAGCCAACAGACGAAGACTTAAGAAAACAGGCATCACCTTAACAGAACATCAAAAAAACCAACATGCACGCCACATACTTCCTCCCACTCTACCTACTAGTTACACAAATCCTCCCACCAACCACACACCCCCACCACCCACAAGCAAACACAACATGGCACCCACCAACTGTATTGCCATATTTAGAATCACGGCACATATACAAAGAGACACTCAGAACCTCCCATGCAAAACGACCATACAGACACAAACCAAGCTCCCACACCTGCTCAAAGGAAACACATGTAACAGCAACCTCCTCAACAGAGACAACCACGATAGAGCTCATAAATGCCAGATCCGTCTGCAACAAGATACACACGCTTGTAGACCACATTGAAGAGCGACAGCCCGACATAATATGCATCACAGAGACATGGCTCAACAAGACGGACAATGTTCTACTCAACCAACTAGTACCAAACAACTACTCAGCGTACAACTGCCCACGCACCAACAAACGTGGAGGAGGAGTCCTGATAATAGCGAAATCAAATGGGGAATTCAAGACACAGAGCCTCACCGATACACAGCACTGTAACACAATTAGCATCAAAAACAAGAGCATTGCAATCTGCCTAACATACAGGGCACCCAGAGCTCCACCCGACGAACTGGCCTTCACACTCGAAGAAGCCTGTGCCATAACAACAAACAAACCAGCGCTGCTGATTGGAGACTTCAACCTAAAATCCACCAATGCCAAAGACGCAGAGGCCTTCCTTCAAGCAATGTCCTCACTTCAATTCACACAAATAATCAATGCACCAACACACAGACATGGATCATCGCCAGACCTCATATTCGCATCCAATTACCTAACATCAAGAGACCTGATTTCTCCACCCACCATTACCCCAGTACCATGGTCTGACCACTACTTAATCGAGACAAGGCTGCGGTCACAAGAGGCCCAGACGATCGAAAGAGCAAACATCTCACACACACAAAGACGATTCAAGCGTTTTGACAAGGACGAATTCATACAGGACACAATACAACACCTGAACACTTCTACAGATGACCTGGAGGAACAAGTCTCCAGCTGGAACAGCATTTTAGCCAACGCTGCCACACCATCCAAGGGTGGGACCGAGAAACAATACCACAACAGGAGACAAAACAAACCATGGTACTCAACAAAAATACGACAGGAAAAGAGGGAACTCAGGAAGATTGAACGGAGATGGAGAAAAAACAAAACAACTACCGACCAGCATCTTTATCTAACGAAGCAAAAGCAATACAATGAACACATCAACCAATCAAAGAGGGAATTCCACACAAACATGATTAATACCTCCATCAACAAACCCAGAGAGCTTTTTGAAATAGTAAAGATCCTCACAAAAGAGCAAACAACTGAAGGGGAAGCACAAATTGATCCACAGGAATTCGCCGACCACATCAAAGAGAAATTTCACTCCACAGAACAAACAACGCCTAGTAGAACCACAAGAACGGACGTATACCCCAAAACCTGGGGCACATTCTCCTCACCCTCAACAGAACAGATATCCCACATCATCTCTACAATCAACACTAGCACCGCTCCTACAGACCCATGCCCAGTGTCATGGGTCAAAGCCACCAAATCAAGCCTCATCCCCACCATACATAAAATAGTACACGACTCACTCACTCAAGGAATCATGCCAAAGCAACTAAAACTTGCATCAGTAAGACCAATCACAAAGAAAACAACTCTCAACAAAAAAGATCCAGCAGCGTACCGACCAATCTCCAGCATACCCTTCCTCGCAAAAATCATTGAAAAAGTGGTTCAACTACAACTTCAGGATCACATCGACAAACATGAAACACTCGACGACAACCAACACGGATTTCGTCCCAACCACGGTGTTGAAACGCTACTGATCTACCTCTTCGACAGCATCCTAAGAATAATTGACAATACCAGGAATGGAATCATAATGATCTTCATCGACATCTCCTCAGCATTCGACACAGTGGACCACAACATGCTCCTGGAAAGACTAAAAAACACTGGTATACACGGCATCACACTGAAATGGTTCCACTCGTACCTAACCGAAAGACAGCTACAGGTCAAGGTGGGACACATCACCTCCCGACCCATCAAAATCCATCAAGGAGTACCTCAAGGATCTGCGCTCTCAGCACTCCTATTTAACATCTACATCCAACCAATATGCAACATCATGAAAGAGAACAACATTCAATACACAATCTATGCGGACGACATCATGATATACACCCCGATATCAATCGACAACCCGGACTTCTCTAAGATAACAGACTGCCTTACACAAATGACCAATTGGTGTCAGGACAACAACCTCGCAATAAACTACAACAAGACTGAAGCTTTAATCATCACTCGGAACCAAAGCTTCATACACCCACCGAATATAAAGATACAAAACACTACTATACCAATAAGGTCAGAAGTGAGATACCTCGGGGTTACGCTGGACAATAAACTCAATCTCAAGTCACACATAGGCAAAACAATACAAAAAGCCTACTACAAGATGCGAATCATCAGGAGACTGAAACCACTCCTCGCCCCAGAACACTTCCGTACCGTATGTCAAGCTCTGATAACCCCACTACTGGACTTCTGCAATCCGATATACCTTGGTCTACAGAAACAAGCCATCAAACCACTCCAACTGGCACAAAACACCGCAGCACGAATCATATCCGGAACTGCAAGACAGGAGCACATCACACCCACCTTAAAGGACTTACACTGGCTTCCAATCAGTGCACGCATCAGATACAAAACTATCATAAACCTATACAAGATAAAACAGCACACATCAGCCAACAGCCTGCACACCCTCATACAACCAGACACCAGTACACGTCCAAGAAGAAAACAAACTCACAACCGAGTCAGCACCCCAAGTGAATACAAACACACACACAAGGACACAACAGACCGAGCACTCTCCATGGCTGCTCCAACAATATGGAACAAACTACCGGACGATTTGAGGGCAACTACAGACCTCAAGGACTTTAGGAAACAGCTGAAAACCATGCTGTTCATAGAACACTATGGACACATCACATAGTCTAAATAGCTGTATATCAGCACACGTCACCGCCTAACACTGTATGTATATAAGATGTTTTTAGCACCACTGTATATAGCCCACATTGTACATAACTCAAACTAATCTAGCACACAACACAACACGCACCCAACTAAATTTTCACCCTCACTGCATGTACAACACACTCACACTACCAGATTGTTTGCTGTGATACCACCTTGATTATTATGACAAGGCGGTTTAGAAATACTGTTAAATAAATAAATAAATAAAATAATAGGTAATGCCTCAGCCAGCCTTCTTTGTTGGGCACAGTGGGGAATGTAACCCATGAGCCCTGCACCCTTCGTCAGTGACTCAGCATTGTACTGTGGCTCTGAATTGCATACTGTTCTCTATCCATGCCTTCTGTACTTTCTATCCCTTATGTTCATACATAGGCAGAGAAAAAAGTAACCTCTGCACAAATGACATCTAGCAAGTGTTGTGGAAAAAAACTGAAACAGCAATATAGCTGTGAGAAGCCAGCAGAGAAGCAATCTGGCTTCCCGCCCAAAACCGAGGCTCATTAGCTATTCAAAATGGCCGCCGGCAAAAATAACACACAAAAAGAGTGAATTAAAACCCCCAAAAACTAAGGAATTAACTTAAAAAGTCAAAGGAGAAGGTGGGAGGGTTGCAGGCATGAGAGAAATGCCTAAAATCGCTGAAAAATCAAGAAAAATCAATCGAGTTACCACAGAGCTGCAGACAGCAGTGGGAGAAAGACATTCCAGGTCTGAAGAAACTGAGGTGCAGCCCCTGCAGATGCCAGAGTCAGTCACTGCACCTCTGCGGGACCCGTAAATCACGTATTGGGGTTTGGCATACATGCTAAGGCAACCTCCGCTCAGCGGGAAAGAATGGAACAGAACCAGGGAAGCCCACACCAAAGGGACCAACCCTATGTAAAACAGTACAGACTGAAATTTAAAACGGGGTTTTTTTTTTTTTACAGACAACAAAACACTCCCCAGAATCCTAGGGGTGCCCTGAGCAAAATCGCCAGCAAAAGAAACCCCAAAAATGCAAGGGGAACCCGTGCACAAGTGTTAAAAAGTGCCTTTAAAGGGCACACTTTAGAAATTCAAAATGGCCGCCGCACTTTTTCACCCACGGTAAAAAAGGGCGCGAAAATACAAAGGTAACCAAATAATATGGAAAAGAAAGAAAACGACCCTCTAATACAGGGCAAGCGAAAAAAATCAGGAAAAAGTGCAATTTGGGAGCCAGGGGAGCCGACAGAGCCTCTGACAATGCAAACAACAGGGAGCTGAAAAGTTAAAGCAAGGAAAATTCCTACCAGCTCAGGAAACAGCAAGGAACTCAGCCCACTTCTCCAAGTGACAGGCAATGCTGAATCAGGTATGGCTCTTCCCCGTACAGCCTAGGGGAGAGCTCAACCCAGGGTTCAGAAATTCCCAGGCAGGAAGGCAGGAGCCCAAGCAGGTCTGGCTTCCCCCAGGATGTCCCCTGTGCAATGCTTTTTTTTTTTTTTTTTTTTTAAATATACAGCTACCTAGCAAATAAATGGTAAATAAATGGTAAATAAAGGACCAAAAACAAAACCCCAAAAGAACTAACTAACTAGTGTTGCTCCTTCAAGTGTCACTTAGTGTGCCCAGAAAGGGCACAGAAGTCCTCAAGCTGCAAGGAGACTGGACACACTGGGGGCTTCTGGGAGCTCCGTCTGCATATATACTATAGAAGACTTGATTGGTCCAGTCTCCAGGCTGCAGGAGGAGGGGCACTACCCGATTGTGGAGGACTAAACTGGATTACCGAACAGGAAATGAATTTCATGTCCCTACATTAAAACAGCTGGATATGATTGTAACTAATATAAACACAACCTCACCCAATGACCCATGCCCTATTAGCTGGATCAAGCAAAGAGAGTTCCTATTACCATACATACAAAAAATAGTGGAATCACTTACCCAAGGATACCTTCCCCCTCAACTTAAGAGTATCTCAATCAGACCTATTCTTAAGAATAATCTCGACAAAAAGGACCCAAGCGCTTTCCGCCCAATATCAAGTCTCACATTCATAATGAAAATAATTTAAAAAACAGTACAGTATCAACTACAAGACCACAGACACATCTGAACCGCATCACCCACATCAATAAGGATTTAGACAAAATCAGTGTGGAAACACTGATTATATCACTTCTAGATACCGTTGTCACAGGCATAGACAACATACTACATGACTTTGTTTTATGCTTTATATCACCGCTGCATTTGACTCTGTCAACCACAACATACTACTCCAGACACTCAGACAGGGATAAATGGTACAGTTCTACACTGGTTCCTCTCCTACTTGTCACACCGTAACCAACTAGTGAGAAATAAAGACAAACCATCTAAACCATTTCGACAATATCAAGGTGTTCCACAAGGCTCAGCACTCTCTGCACCGTTATTTAATATATATCTTAAACCAATATGTATCATAAAATACCACATCATCTACTATAGAATCTACGCAGACGATATAATATTCTCCCAGATCAACAATAAACTGGACTACTCCCAAATCACAACATGCCTTGAAACAATGTCAGAGTGTCTCAAATGAAAGAATCTTCACATGTCAGATGTTTTAAAGTTAATGATCCACATCACCAGAAATACTAAATTCTCCCCACCAGACTGACTCAAGATAGAGTAGTTACTCACCTGTAACAGGTGTTCTCCAGGAGCAGCAGGAATCAGTTCTCACATATGGGTGACATTGGCGCCGACGGAGCCCCCGTGCGGAGCATTTCCCCAGCTTTCAAAGAAAGCCTTTGGGAATGCAGCGCGCATGCGCAGTCCCCTTCCCGCCCAAGGGTGCCATCTTGCTCAGTCTGATGACATAGCTAAAAGACAGCAAAAAACAAAATAAATCATATGACTGCAACTCCAAGGGGAGAAGGGAGGGTTGTGAGGACTGATTCCTGCTGCTCCTGGAGAACACCTGTTACAGGTGAGTAACTACTCTTTCTCCAGGACCAAGCAGGAAGTCAGTCCTCACATATGGGACTCCCCAGCTTAAGGCTACCGGAGACCTCAAGCTGAAAAAATGAGCTCCCTCTAGAGCCTCAGCATGTGAGAAAAGAATCTTCTCTGAGAACTCCCCTGAATGGTAGCCCAACACCAGGGCCAGAGGGTAGGAGTTGCCTAAACCCCAAAGAGATTATGGAGTACCGCCTGTCCGAAAGCACTGTCCCTGCGGGACTCCCTCTCAAGGCAGTAGTGGGCCGCAAAAGTCTGGCTTGAAGACCAAGTAGCGGCCCGGCAGATGTCTGCCAACGGAACAGAGCGGAGATGAGCCACTGATGCAGCCTTCCCCCTGACACGGTAAGCCGTAACTCGACCCTGCAAGGAGAGGCCGGCTGCCCTGTAAGCCCTGGCGATACAGTCAGCTACCCATATGGACAAAGTACGCTTGGAGACAGGTAACCCCAACTTAATGGGGTTAAAAGAGATGAAGAGCTGAACAGCCCTCCGGTGCTCCTGCGTACGGTCAAGGTAGAAGGACAACGCACTCCTACAGTCCAGGGTATGCAAGACCATCTCAGCCCAGCTGGCATGAGGCCTGGGAAAGAAAGTTGGAAGAACCACCTCCTGATTGAGGTGGAATGAGGAGACAACCTTTGGAAGGAACTTAGTGTGAGTCCGTAAGACTACTCTGTTCCTATAGAACCTAGTATAGGGTGCATCTGATACTAGGGCTTGAAGCTCACTCACTCGCCTTGCTGAGGGGTAAGAGCTACCAAAAACAATGCTTTTCAGGAGAGAAAGCGCAAAGGACAAGTAGCCATAGGCTCAAATGGTGGGCAAGTAAGCCGTTGCAAGACCACATTCAAATCCCACTCAGGGGCAGGTGGTCGAACTGGAGGCTTAAGCAAAAGCAGGCCTCTGAGGAAGCGAGCCACCAAAGGGTGGCCTGAGAGAGACTGACCCTCCACCTGTGAGTGGTGCACTGAAAGAGCACTAAGATGAACTCTAACAGAATTGGACTTAAGGCCTAGGTTGGACAGGTGAAGCAAATATTGCAATATCACTGGTACCAGGCATGGGAAAGGATGCTCATTGTGTTGAGCACATCAGGTAGAGAATCTACGCCACTTAAGGGCATAAGACTTTCGGGTGGACTGCCTCCTGGAGGCCAAGACCATGTCCTCCACTTCCCTAGGCAGCAGTAAGGGCACTAGAACTACCCTTTCAGCAGCCAGGCCATCAGATGGAGGGACTGGAGATTGGGGTGTAAGACATCCCTGCTCCTGAGACAGGAGATCTGGTTGCATCCCCAGAGGAAGAGGAGTATCCACCGCCAGTTGCAAAAGAAGTGGGAACCACGGCTGTCTGGGCCATCTGGGGGTCACCAGAATTACAGAGGCCCTGTCCCGGAGCACTTTGAACAGTGTCTGGGGCACTAGAGGCGTGGGAGGAAAGGCATATAGGAGGCCTGTAGACCATGGAATGAGAAACGCATTCGCTGCTAATCTGAGAGGATGCGGTTGTCTTGAGCAGAACCTGGGCAGTTGACGGTTCAGGACTGGCAAAGAGATCTATGGTTGGAAGACCCCATTTCAGGAAGATCTGTTGAACCACCAGAGGATACAACTGCCATTCGTGTGGCTGCAGGATCCTGCTCAATCTGTCTGCCAGGTGATTCTCCTGACCAGGGAGATAGACCGCTTTGAGAAGAATGCCATGATCGACTGCCCAGGAGCACAGGCTCTGTGCTTCCAGACAGAAGGCGAGACCCTGTGCCCCCTTGCTTGTTCACATAGAACATAGCAACTTGATTGTCCGTCTGAACTAAGACGGACTGGTGAGAGATAAGATGAGAGAAAGTTCTCAGGGCTAAGCGGATAGCTCTCAGTTCCAAGAGATTGATTTGCTGTGCGGCCTCCCAAGGAGACCACAGGCCTTGAGTACATGCTCCCTGGCAATGCGCACCCCGACCTTGAAGAGAAGCATCCGTTGTCAGCACCTGAGAGTGTGGAGGTGCCTGAAAAGGCACTCCTTGCACCAGGTTCGGAAGATGAAGCCACCACTGTACAGAAGACTAGTAGCTTGGACACCCTCACTCTGTCCGTGAGGTTTCCTATGGCTTGGTGCCACTGAGTTCTGAGGCCCCACTGAGCCGGCCTCATGTGTAGAAGGGCATTTGGAGTTACGTGGACCGTGGAAGCCATGTGGCCTAAGAGCCTCAGGAATTGTCTGGCGGAGACCAGAGAATTGCTGTGAAACTGACTGGCCAGATCCAACAACCTGTTGGCCCTGTCCACGGGTAAAAAGGCCTTTGGCCTGAAGGGTGTCCAGTCTTGCTCCTATGAACTCCATGTTCTGCGAGAGGTGCAAAGTGGACTTTGCAAAGTCTATAACAAACCCCAGATGCTGGAGCAGAGCGACAGTGCGAAAGGTGGCTTGATTGGCCTCCTGTGGGGAATGGCCCCTGATGAGCCAGTCGTCCAGGTATGGAAAGACAAAGAGTCCTTGAACCCTGAGATAGGCTGCCACCACCACCAGGCACTTAGTGAAAACCCTAGGAGCGGAGGTTAGGCCAAAAGGCAGTACCCTGTACTGATAATGGTTTCCTCCCGCTACAAATCTGAGATATTGTCTGTGGTCTGGATGAATAAGGATGTGAGTATAAGCATCCTTTAGATCTAAGGAGTATAGCCAATCTCCCTGCTGGAGGTAGGGCAGCAGGATTCCAAGGGTAAGCATCTTGAACTTTTCCCTCTCCAGGAACTTGTTCAGATTCCGCAAGTCTAGGATGGGTCTGAGGCCTCCTGTGAGTTTTGGTACCAGAAAGTACCTGGAATAGAAGCCTTGACCCTTCAGGTGGTGGGGCACCGGTTCCATTGCCTGTTCCTTCAAAAGACTTGCTGACTCCTGCAGGAGTAAGTCCCTGTGCAGAGGAAGTCTTGGAGGCTCCCCTGGAAAATAGGAGGGGGGTACCTGGTGGAAGTAGAGGAAATAGCCCTTCTGGACTATACTTGGTACCCAGGTATCCCTTGTTACGGCTGGCCACCTGTGGGCGTACAGGGCCAGCCGGCCTCCTGTGCTGATAGGGGCCAGCTGAGGAGGAGAGGCTATGCCACTGGAGTCAAAACCCTGCTCCCTGCTGTGCAGGAACCGGTGGCTTGGGGGTTTTCTGCCTATGGGGCCCATGTCCCTGCCCCTTGGCCTGCTGACCCTGTTGGGGAGCTACAGAAGCCTGAAAATGAGGGTATGTTTTATAGGCAGATGACTTCCTCGGGTAAAAGGTCTTTTTTCCCCACCGAGTCCTTCTTCTTCTGAGTAGGGGCAGAGGTTTTCCTGGACAGCCTTGTCCGGGTAAGAGTCTCGGTCTCGAGTTCTGCAGCCTTTTTAGCCATGGGCTTGCCAAAGAGGTTCTCACCTCGGCAGAGGACATCGACCAACTTGTCCTGCACCCATGGCTCGAGGTCCGATGACTGTAGCCAGGCCTGACGGCATGCACCGATGCCGGCTGCTGCTACTCGGGCCGAAGCCTCAAAGCCATCATAGGCTGCTTGAGAGATAACCTTCGAGCACTCTCGAATACCCGATGACAGGGCCTTGAACCTCTGCAAAGGTTCCTCGGAGAGACCAGCAGAAAACCTGGCAATCTCCTTTGCCAGGTCTCAAAGGTACATGCCCATGTACAGCTGGTAGGTCTGGACACGGCAAGCAAGCATAGAGCCCTGGAAGCACTTCTTACCGAGGGCATCCAGGTTCTGGGCCTCCCAGCCGGGAGGCACTGAGGAGTGCATCTTCTGACTCTTCAGATGATGCATGGCCAATTCCACAACCATGGAGTGGTGTGGTAATTGTGCCTTTTGGAACCCGGGGCTCTTGCGGACTCGATAGATAGAATCGACCCGCTTGCTCAAAACTAGCATTGAGGCCGGCGCCTCCCACATGTGGAAGAGCAACCGTTCCAGCATCGGAGGAACCGGTACAGTAAAGGCCTCCTTGGGAGGAGAGTCATACTGTAGGGCCTCGAGCTCCTCGGCTCGAGGCTCCTCCTCAGGGTCCAGCACGAAGTCCGAGAACCGGGTATCCTCTGGGGGGCACCTTCTCCGAGGCTCAGACTCTGGCGAGTCTGATGGGACACACCGAGTCTGATGGGACACACCGATTCCTCATCCTCCATTTTCCAGCCGGACCCCTCAGAGGAGGAATCAAGCGGCTCCGGTCGGGCAGGCACCGATGCCATCCGCCCCGATGACCTTGGTCCCGAACGGGAGGCCGAGGGAGACCTTGGCCGAGGATCGACTCGAGAGCGCATGGACTCGAGGATTGGCTCGGCCTCGGACGTCGATGTCCCGGTGGTCGGGGCAGATGCACCGGTGAGACCGGCGATCAGTGCCCGCTGCTGTTCCATGAAGGCAGCCAAGCTGCACTCCAAGGCCGTCAACCTGAGTCTGAGCTCAGGAGACTCAGCAGCCCCCGACTCGGGGCCCCACGTCGGCTCCCCCAGAGGAGAGTCCACGAGGACAACAGTATTCACGTGACCCGGGGACTCCATCTCCACACAAGGCTGTTTGGCAGGCCTCTCCGACTCCAAAGACCTAGGACGGCGCTCGGGGCTATGCGACCTGGCCCTCGAGGAGCCAAGTGCGTACACCGACGCCGCCCTCGTGGGTTTCTTCTTCCTGCGATGCTCCAGCGAGGGAGACCCCTTCTCAGAGGAGTTTCAGCGATGCTCGGGGCCGGAGTCCCGAGACGTCGAGGCCTCTGACGAAGTCCGGGCTCGGCCGGACGCGGAGTCAGAGAAAATTCTTTCTTTTTGGTGCTGCCAACTCCTCAACGCCTTTGAGGACATTTTCTCACACGGGCCACAGATCATCGGGTCATGATCGCGTCCGAGGCACCGGAGGCAGCAGTCATGTGTGTCGGTGAGAGATGCAAGTTTCTTACACCGATCACACTTCTTAAACCCGCTGGCAGCCATCGGGGGAAAAAGGGCCCCTGCGAAGTCAAAAGACAGGGCTGCCAGTGAAAAATAGAAAAAATGGCGCATACGCTAGTCACTAAGGACAAAAACCGAAAAAAGAAGTCCGGGCTCGATACCGATGTATCGGGCCCAGGCGGGAAAGGGAAACCGGCATAGAACCGAAGAAAACGGGTCCACGCAGAACAAAATCAACTTTTTCCTTGCGTGAAAACGAAACACGTCCGTCGGGCTCCGTGGAAAAAAGAAGACTGAGCAAGATGGCACCCTTGAGCGGGAAGGGGACCGCGCATGCAAGATGGCACCCTTGGGCGGGAAGGGGACCGCGCATGCACGCTGCATTCCCAAAGGCTTTCTTTGAAAGCTGGGGAAATGCTCCGTACGGGGGCTCTGTCGGCGCCGACATCACCCATATGTGAGGACTGACTTCCTGCTTGGTCCTGGAGAAACTCAATTACACCCTAACCAACAACAACATAAAAAAAAGTCAAATATCTTGGAATTACTTTTGACCAACAACTCAGCTTCCAGCTACACATAAAAAAAGACAATCAGATCAGCCTACCACAAGTTGAGGACCCTCCAGAAACTTAAACCGCTACTATCAGACAATGACTTCAGAACTGTATGTCAGGCCATACTAACTCCTATAATTGATTACTGCAATGTAATATATCACAGAATGCCAAGGAAAACAACTCTCCCTCTGCAACTCGTGCAAAACACTGCAACGAGAATCATTACAGGAACTGCAAAATACAATCATATAACACCAACACTTAACCAACTACACTGGCTTCCTCTTGCTGTACGCGCTAAATACAAAAGCATATTAATAATCTTCAAAATATTAAATAGTCTATCCCCGCCGACTCTTCAACCGTTGATCCAGAAATCAAGTTCAAGAACAAGTAATACAGAAACTATCATTGAAATCCCAAATTACAGATCAAAGCAATTTACTTGTACTAGAGCCTTCTCTCTGTATTACTCATTGGAATTATCTACCTGCCCCAATACGAGCAAAGGCCTACTTGACTTCAGAAAAGCCATCAAGACCCATCTATTCCTCGAAAACTATGGTCCCACCTAGTATAACAAATGCTACAGTGAGACATTACAGATGTATGCAATGGACAACTGATAAATGTAGCTATATCACCTCATTTGCAACAATGTTACTGTACATAGTTAGCCATTGTTAAATGTATCTACTACCCCATAGACTCCTCCAAGTTTCTACCCCCTGTTCAATGTAAAAGCCTATTGCTATGTTTGTTCCATGTGAACCGCCTTGAATTAATAAGGCGGTATACAAAACCTGTTAAATAAATAAATAAAATATCCAAACTTGAATCTCTGGTCATCTCAGAAGGCACTGCTGGCAGGTCCCTCAGTTAGTAAACGCATTTGAAGTCTACTAAGTCGAGAGCTTTTCAGTGGTGGCCCCAACCCTGTGGAATATGTTATAAGTATCAGTGAGGCAGGAGGCAGATTAAGATTCTTTAAGATGGTTAAGGCCTGGTTTTGAGGAAAGCCTATGGTTAGTAATACAAGTTTTTGCTCTGCAGGTTATTAGGATATAGTTTATTTCATGATGGGGGATGTACTGTATTTAATTAATGTACATTATAGTCTTTGTATACTTTTATTGTAAATCACTCTGGCTGTTCTGATAGCAGCAATATACAAATTGAGCTAAATAAAGAAAAAAACAAAGTAACAAAACATCAAGAAATCTAGAACAAAAAGATGTTCCAGCTACCTTAACTCAGCACTAAGGGGCTTATATAATAAGCTGTACACTAGAGTTCTGTGTTGAACCTCAGCGCACAGTTCCCTAATGCATTAATTTCCTTGCTGCATCAGGCATAATTTCAAATAATTTGTGCACAAAAAATGTTCACAAACAATGGAAAATGTGCCAATTGCCATGGAAAGATGCATACATTGGGCATGCATCAGCAGCAGATTCCACATTTTGCATGGAGACTGTTCCAGGAGCTGGAGAAGCATATGCATTATTGTGTTTTTCTGGAATGTATATTCTGCACATAAAAAAAAAAGTATCATAAATTTCTGTAGTCGAGCAGGTTACCCTTCATTTCACAGCTGCAGTAGCTCTTTCCTTAACTCTGCATTTGGCAACATGATCACCTTAAATCCTCATCCCCCTGATGGATCATACTGCCTCCCTGCAGCTCCAATAGCTCTGGGCTGTTCGGTCTTCATAAGGGCTCTCTGGCCCATAAGACTAGCATCAGATGTCAGAAAAATCCACAAGTGATCATCCAGCAGCATATGCCCCTCTTCATAAAATGGAGGTGTAGCCACCACCTCAAGCTGGCTCTCAATCCCAACTGGAGCGGAAGCCTGATTTCAAACTCCAATCAGGAAGGATTGCTGGAGTATGCGTCCATGGCACCATCTTGACTGCTGCCTCCATCAAGCTGAGAAGTTGTAGAAAATCCCAAACCCTGGAAGCCTGTTGAAAAAATAAAACCTCAAGTTGTTCCAATAATCTCTGCATTCTCGCCTCTGGCTGAAAGACACTGCCCACTCGAGCATCGAACCACGCTCCCAGGAATTCCAGGAATTGGGAAGGCACCAATGGATACTTTCCCCAATTGATCACCCAGCTGAGGCCTTCCAGGATACCACTTGGGCCAAAACAAGAGATGCCTCCGACAAAGAACGGGTTCAGATAAGCCAATTGACCAGAAGTGGGTGTACACATAGTCCTTAGCACAGCAGCCACAACCGCCATGATCCCGGAGAACGTTCTTGGGGCAGTGGAGAGGCCAAAGGGAGGTCGGTGAACTGAAAAAGTGTGGGCCAAACATGGCATAAAGTGGAAATCTCTACTGATCCTTCCAGATCTGGATATGAAAATAAGCTTTGGCCAAAGCCAGAGATGTTTATCTCAGAGTTCTTTCAGAAACGCAATACACGCAAATGAGCACTGACCTCCTTGAGGCCAAGCACTGGTTGGAAGGAACCATCCTTCTCTGGCATCCCAAAATAAATGGAATATCTACCCTGTCCTGCTTGGCCAGGGGTACAGGCACCACTGCCTTCAGGTGCAGCATTAATTTGTTCACCATGACCTGTACAGTGGCTCTCATCACCGCTGAACTATATGGAGACACAAATACCTCCATGATCAGCTGCTTGCGGTCCAGGACATAACTGCTTTGAATGCTGTCTAGCACCTAGTGATCCTTCGTGATATCCGGGAATGGGCTCCCAAACTTTCATTGTGATGAATGGGAGAAACTCCTTCTGGAGGGGGACAGACTCTCTGGGCCCATGAGTCCCTCAAAAGGACTAATTACAGGTCCAAAATCCAGAGGCAGAGAAGAAAAAGCTTTCCAGGACAATAATGCCAGGAGTCTTGAGATCCCAAAAAGTCAGTCCAGCGTACCTGCGATGGACAGGTAGAGATCAAAGAGTGAAATGGGCCCTGCTTGCTTCCCAGGACCTTTCAGTTTATCCTCTGGAAGGAGATGAGGCTTGGCCTCAGCCAAGCCCTTCACCAGCAGCTCCAAATCAATCTCACAAGAGAGCTTTCCCTTAAGGCCAGTTGAGTTAGCCAGGCTTCGGAGGTTGTATCCGCTGCTCAGTAGTGAGGCCATATTCAATGTCATGTCACCGACAGGACAATATCTGTAGCTGTCAAGTGGACTAGTACATGGCATCAGAAGGAAGGCAATAACACTACTGCTGACCACTGAATGCAACACTGCAACAAATAAGTGTAGAATCAACCCTTTGGCCAATCAGAGCTCCATTCCTCACGCAGGCTCCAAGTTACCATGCAGAGCTCCCAAGAGCAAAGAATCCTAACCCATTAAAACAAAATCTCGCATGAGAATGCCTCCAGTGCACTATGAACTCTGGTGAGTGCTGTAGCTATTGACTTCCCTCTCAGAGACCTTAATATCCTTTCCTGCTATAGTCTTCTCTAAAATCTGCAATTTTGATTGCACAAATCAACCATGAATCTAACTAAGCTCCTTCTCTACCTCTTCTTAATTGCACAGCTACTCCTTCACTACATAAAGGCAACTCAGATGACTCCAAACCTCCCTATAGTCATGCATGCACATTATCACGTAGCAATTCTCTAACAAACCTATTACCTGCAAGCCACACAGATGAATATAGACAATACCTACACCCCTTGCAACATTTATGCACTCTAACCCCATATTAAACTCATACATAGTAACATAGTGTATGATGGCAGATAAAACCAGTATTGTCCATCTAGTCTACCCAGCAAGGCGGCAAGAGTAGGTGCACCTGCTGCTCTGTGCAGGTCACCTCTCCCCATGCCTTTGTTTAGGGGTGTACCCACTACTCCATGAAGGTCACCCCTATTGTTCATATTTAAGAGTTATGTTTATTGATTTTATCCTGTTGCTATAAAGGGATCCACTGTGTCTGTCCCATGCCATTTTGAATTCTGTCACTGTATTTGCCCCCACCACATCCATCGAGAAGGCATTCCAAGCATCCACCACCCTTTCAGTGAAAAAGTATTTCCTAACATTGCCTTTCAGTTTACCCCCTTGCAGCTTCATGTTATGCCCTCTAGTTTTACAGTTTTCCTGTCTTTGGAAGGGGTTTGTTTGTTCATTTTTCTCTTTAAGTATTTAAAGGTCTGAATCATATCTTCCCTGTTCCTCCTCTCCTCCAGAGTGTACATATTTAGGTCTTCAAGTCTCTTCTCATATGTCTTGTGATGCAGGCTTCAAATCATTTTGGTCGCCTTCCTCTGAACTGCTTCCAGCCTCTTTATATCCTTTGCAAGATATGATCTTCAAAACTGAACACAATATTCCAAGTGAGACCTCACCAATGACTTGTACAGTGGCATTAGTACCTCTTCCTTTCTGCTGGTAATTCCTCTTCGTATGCAACCCAGCATCCTTCTGGCTTTTGCCACCGGCTTGTAAGAGTAGTTACTCACCTGCAAATGATAATTACACTTACCTGGTAATTGTAGTTCCTTGAGTGATGACAATTCAGTCCTCCACCTCTGGTTGTGCACCTCCTCCTGCAGCCTGGAGACTGGACTTGTCAAAAACTCCTGACATCATTGGATGTAGTCTGGTGCACACCATCTTCTCCAGTGAACTATTGACAAAGCAGACTCAAAGGAGCAACAAATAAGTAGCCAGACAAATGTAGCTTCAGCTACCTCAACTAACTAAATATGTAAACCATTAAACCAAAGAACCAAACTATGCTTAGTACCGCTCCCCCCTGATCCCCCAAGCAAGAGACCAGAGAAGAAAGAATCAATGGCGAGAAAGGCCATCAGAGAGACCAGCAGAGCCTCTAAGGAGCGCACCTACCTGTTACTTCATCGACTCTTCCAAGAAATCGCTCCTACTCTTTCAGCACCAGGCGGGATTGAGGACTGAACTGTCATCACTCAAGGAACTACAATTACCAGGTAAGTGTAATTATCATTTCCTTATCATTCCTACAGTTCAGTCCTCCACCTCTGGGATGTAACAGAGCAGTGTTCAATGGGCGGGACCCCCAAATCCGGCTCGCAAAACCGCAGAACTGAAGGAAGTGTCTCGCGCCGCCAGCACGTCCAGACGATAATGCCTGCTGAACGTGTGCAGAGACGACCATGTCGCTGCCCTGCAGATATCCCCCGGCGGAACCAAGCCGTGCTCGGCCCAAGAGGCAGCCTGTGCTCTAGTAGAGTGCGCACACAATCCCGGAGGCACCGCACGACCCTGTAGCAGGTATGCTGACGCTATCGCTTCCCGAATCCACCTAGCGATAGAGGCCTTCGCGGCCGCTTCACCCTTGCGAGGCCCCCCGAACACCACGAAAAGCCGATCTGATTTCCGAAAGGCCTCAGAAACCTGTAAATAATGCCGCAACGCCCTCTTAATATCCAACCGTCGAAGAGTACCCTGCTGAGATAATCCGCCGTCACATTGTCCTTCCCTGCAATGTGTGCCGCCAAGAGTGCTGGCAGTCGCTTCTCCACCCAGGAGAACAGGAGCTCTGCCTCCTCTTCCATGGCTGTGCTGTCTGTGCCCCCCTGCCGGTTGATGTAGGCCACCGTCGCCGAGTTGTTAGACAGCACTCTGACCGCCCGACCGGACACTGTTGTCTCGAAGGACTGGAGGGCCAGCCATACAGCTCTCAGCTCCAGCCGGTTGATGGACCAAATGCACTGCTGAGCGGACCACACGCTCTGCGCATACCGGTCCCCGCAGTGTGCCTCCCATCCTGCGAGACTCGCATCCGTCATCAGCGGGATCCAGGCCAGCTGTTCCAGGGGCATGCCCGCTTGCAGGGATCCGGCAGCAGCCACCACCGTAATACCTTCCGGACGCGCGGAGGGCAAGGGAGATGCTTGCTTAACGGGTCGGACTGGTGAGACCAGCGGCGGAGAAGCGCACGCTGGTAAGGGCCACATATGAAATCTGGCCCAAGGCACCACCTCCAGAGTCGCTGCCATAGTCACGAGCACACGCAAATACTCCCACGCCGATGGCGCCGGCATCGCTCGTAACCTGTTGAGCAGGTGTCGCAAACCGAGAGCCCGATGATGCGGCAGAAACACCTCCCCCGACTGAGTGTCGAACCGCACCCCGAGATATTCGAGCTCCTGGGTCGGCACCAGCCGGCTTTTGGCTGGGTTGACCACCCAACTGAGATGCTGCAAGAACTGTACCACCCTGCCCGTCACGCGCACGCTCTCCTCCTCGGACTTCGCCCGAATTAGCCAGTCGTCGAGATAGGGATGGACCAATATTCCTTCTTTGCGTAACGCCGCCACCACCACCATGATTTTGGTAAATGTACGCGGTGCTGTGGCCAGCCCGAAAGGTAAGGCTTGGAACTGAAAGTGCCCCCAGGGAAGGGCGAAACGAAGAAACCTTTGGTGGACCTCTCTGATTGGAATATGAAGATAGGCCTCCGTGATATCCAGAGAGGTCAAGTACTCTCCTTTGCGCACCGCCACAATAACGGAGCGCAAGGTCTCCATCCTGAAGTGAGGTACCCGCAGGCACCGATTTACACCCTTCAAATCCAAAATGGGGCGAAGAGAACCTTCCTTCTTGGGCACCACAAAATAGATTGAGTATCGACCCAACCCGCAATCCTTTAACGGTACCGGGTGAATAGCACGCAAAAGCAGTAGGCACTCGAGGGTCTTGTGAATCGCCAGGGCCTTTTGTGGATTTCTGCAGGGCGACATCACAAAGGAATCTCGAACCAGGGTCGCGAATTCCAGGGCATACCCCTCGCGAATGACCTCCAACACCCACTGATCCGTGGTTATCTGGGTCCAAGCGGAAAGAAACTCCCGCAGCCTCCCCCCTACCGGAGTGCCTTCCACCGGGACCTGCAAACCTTCATTGTGGCTTTCTACCGGCCGAGAGAGTGACCCCTGAGAAACCTTTACCTGCTCCCCTGAAGCCACGAAACCCCTGGCCTTTGTAGGGAAACCTGCCTCTCTGAGACCGGCCCAACCAAGACGTACGGAATCTACGAAAGTCCCGGGACTGGCCCCGAAAGGCTGGTGCAGATTTCCCCTGTTTGGGCTTGTCTTCCGGAAGACTGCCTCCCTTAAACTCCCCCAAATCCTTGACCAACTTATCGAGATCCTCGCCAAACAGCAGCTTACCCTTAAAGAGCAGTTTGCTGAGGCGCGATTTCGACGATCCATCCGCCGCCCAATTCTGCAACCACAAGGAACGGCGAGCCGCCACCAAGAAAGCCATGCTGTTAGAAAGCGCTCTGATCAAATCATAATGGACGTCCTCCAAGTACGCGGTACCAGACTCCAACCGATCCAGCTCCGCAGTCCCCTCTTGATCCAACTGTGCAGACTGTCGGAGATGCTGAGACCACCGAAGAAACGCCCTTGCCACCCAAGCTCCACAAATAGAAGCCTGCAAGGACAAGGCGTCAGCCTCAAAGGACTGCTTCAAAAGACCATCCACTTTCCTATCCTGTGCATCCTTTAATGCGGCGCTACCTTCCACCGGGATAGTGGTCTTCTTGGTAACCGCCGAGACTGCCGCATCAATGCGGGGGGACTTAAAGCGTTCCTTGTCCTTATCCGCCAGAGGATAGAGCCTGTTCATTGTTCTCACCCCCCAGAGGCCAGCCTCTGGCTGGTCCCATTCATCCTGTATCATCTTATCCACCACCAGGTGGACTGGGAACACCACTTGCAGCTGCCTCTCCGCCTGGATGATGGGATCCTCAACCCCCACCTCCTCAGCCGGAGAGACCGCCGCCAGGTTCAACATTAGGAGGGATTCCGTGATGAGCGCCGAGAGCTCCTCTCTCCGGAACACCTGGATGATCTTAGCCTGATCCTCCGGTTCCTGAACCTCCCCCTCCTCCAAAACCTCCATATCTACTTCCAAATCTAGGTCAGCCTCCTCGGAGTCATTCCCCTCCCCGACGGAGGGCGAACACTCGCGAGGCCGGGCCCTCTTCGAAGGCCTAGGAGAAATAGCCCCGCCGCTGGCCACCCCGGCACGCGTAGAGGCCATAGCCCTAGGCAGGGCCTCTGGTAATAATCCTTGGCGCTGCCTACAGAAAGCTTGATGCATAAGTAACAAAATCGGGGCAGAAATCTCCAAACTGGGCAGCGACCTCCCTGCCCGGTGAGGATGCCGGTAGGGCAGCTACCGCCTCCTGGGAACCCCCCGGGATGGGAGCCACAACTACCCCCTCTTCCGGGCCCGCTGCCCCTATCTGCGGGTCCTGACCGGGCTTCGCGTCCATCTGCCGTTCCATGCTGGCAGAACCCGAAGAGCAAGCCCTGCAGACCCCTGATTCTGCTATCGTACCCCTGCGAGAACCGCAGAGGACACACTGGGGCCGGGACGCCATCTGGGACCATCCACCCAACTAGGGAAACTCTGGTACCCCTTACTCAATCCCAATAAGAATTGAAACCTGCAGAATCCTTATGAATGGGACTGTTTTTTTTTTTGTTTTTTTTTTTTTAACTAAACTACTGCCCTGGGGCTGAAACCTGAGAGAAAAAAACACTTCTGCGCTGCACCCTAAGACGTGGCGCCCCAAGCCACCTAATTCTGGCTTTACTCAAAACCGCCATCTGAAGCTGTGCCGCACTATGCCCCGGACCTTAAAATGGCCGCCGTCGCACGGCTAAAAAGCGCGCCAAAATCTGCTGCGTGAGCCCCGAAATGTCGGAGGCTTCCCCCGCGGCTGTCGAGGAAAACAAAACTGCTCCCAGACCACACTTAGCGTGTCAAATGTCCCCCGACTTACGTGCCTTCGACGGGGCTCAAGCCCGCGGGACTGCTTTCTCAGCTGAGCAGTCTACCGCCGGCGAGCCTCCCGTCCGACTGCTGCTACTGCTTAGGGCAACGCGTTTCCTCGCCGCAGCAGAGGATAACGCCACGGTCCTGCACAAGGGCTCTCCCCCGTCCAGTCCAGGAGGAGAAACCAAACTATGAGCCCACAGCCCCGGAAATCAGAGGCAGGCAGGACCGGTACTATAGGCACAGCTTGATCCTTGCTTTTATTGTATTTTATTTGTTAAAGAGACAGTACCCCCCCAAATAAATCAAATACAAATTTAGATGAAATAAAAGGGAAAAATGTTAACAGCTAACTACTCTAAGGCTCCTTTTGAGTTCCTCAAGTGAGCCCAGCACCTAGGCTAACTAAGTCCTCCTGCTGCATGGAGACTGGACACACTGGAGAAGATGGGGGTGTGCACCAGACTATATCCAGTGACGTCAGGAGTTTTTGACAATTCCAGTCTCCAGGCTGCAGGAGGAGGTGCACAACCAGAGGTGGAGGACTGAACTGTAGGAACGATAAGGAACAGGTGTTCTCCAGCAGCAGCAGGAATCAGTCCTCACATATGAGTCACATATGGGTGTCATCAGCGCCGATGAAGCCCCAGCGGAGCATTTCCCCAGCTTTCTATGAAAGCCTTTGGGAATGCAGGCATGCATGCGCGGTTCCCTTCCCGCCTAAAGGTGCCATCTTACCTCAGTCAAATGACATAGCTAAGAACAGCACACAAAAATGAAAAATAAACTATGTACAACTGCAACTCCAAGGGGAAGATGGAGGGTTGTGAGGACTGATTCCTGCTGCTCCTGGAGAACACCTGTTACAGGTGAGCAACTACTCTTTCTCCAGGACCAAGCAGCAAGTCAGTCCTCACATATGGGTGATTCCCAAGCTCTGGGCTACCGAGGAACCCAGGCTGAACAAGAGAACTCCCTCTAGTCTCAGCAGCAAAGAAAGGCTTTTCAAGGACACAACCTCCACCGGTAGCCCAACAGAGGGCAGGAGTTGCCTAAACCTCAAAGAGATTCCAGAGTACTGCTTGGCCAAAAGCACTGTCCCTACGGGACTCCCTCTCCAGACAGTAATGGGCCACAAAAGTCTGGCTTGAAGACCACGTTGCAGCCCTGCAGATGTCTACCAAGGGCACAGAGCAGAGATGAGCCACTGAGGCAGCCATTGCCCTGACACGGTGGGCCGTAACCCGGCCCTGCAAAGGAAGGTCAGTCGCCTTGTAAGTCCAGGTGATAGTGTCAGCCACCCAGATGGACAAGGTACGCTTGGACACAGCCAACCCCAACTTATTAGGGTCAAAAGAAACTAAGAGCTGAGTAGCCCTTCTATGCCCCTGCGTACGGGCAAGGTAGAAGGATAAGGCCCTCCTACAGTCCAGGGTATGCAGGACAGCTTCAGCCTGGCTTGCATGAGGCCTAGGGAAGAATGTTGGAAGAACTACCTCCTGATTGAGGTGGAAAGAGGAGACAACCTTTGGGAGGAACTTTGGATGAGTCCTGAGGACTACCCTGTTCCTATAAATCCTGGTGTAAGGTCTATCACAGACCAGGGCCTGAAGCTCACTCACTCGCCTAGCCGAGGTAAGGGCTATCAGGAAAAGAGTCATCTAGGACAGGAAGCGCAGTGGACAAGTAGCCATCGGCTCAAAAGGTGGGCGAGTCAGTTGCTGCAAGACCACATTTAACTCACACTCAGGGGCAGGAGGACGGATTGGAGGCTTGAGCAAAAGCAAGCCCCTGAGAAAGCGGGACACCAAGGGGTGAACCGACAGAGAATGTCCTTCCACCAGTGAGTGGTGATCTGCTAGAGCTGAGAGGTGGACCCGAATAGAATTGTACTTAAGTCCCTGATTGGACAAATGCAGTAACTACTGAAGCACTACTGGCACAGTACAGGAGAAAGGATCCTCTGTATGTAGCTGACACCACACAGAAAACCTCTTCCATTTGAGAGCATAGGTTTTCCTAGTGGACTATTTCCTAGAGGCTAGGACAACCTCCTCAACTTCCTGAGGTAGGCCCCAGGGAGCCAAAACTACCCTTGCAGCCTCCAGGTCATCAAATTGAGAGCTTTGAGATTGGGGTGCAGAAGGGAACCCTGATCCTGAGAGAGAAGGTTGGGTTGCAACCCCAGAGGCAGGGGGGATCCACTGCCAACTGAAGTAGAAGTGGAAACCAAGGTTGTCTCGGCCATCTGGAAGCCACCAGCAGGACCGAGGCTTTGTCCTGAAGGATCTTGAACAGAGTTCGGGCCACCAAGAACGTGGGAGGAAGCATATACAGGAGGCCCTGAGACCATGGGATTAGAAAAGCATCTGCTGCTATCCGCAGAGGATGCGGTTGCCTGGAGCAGAACTTTGGCAGCTGTTTGTTCAGTGGACTGGCAAACAGATCTATACAAGGGAGACCCCATTTCAGGAAGATCTTCTGAACTACTAAGGGATGCAGCTGCCACTCGTGGGGCTGCAGAATCCTGCTCTACCTGTCGACCAGGTAGTTTTCCTGGCCTGGAAGGTACACAGCCCTGAGGAGCATGTTGTGCTTTAGGGCAAAGGAACAAAGGTCTTGAGCCTCCCGACAAAGGAGCCTGGACCCAGTCCCGCCCTGTTTGTTCACATAAAACATGGCCACCTGGTTGTCTGTCTGAACCAGGACAGATTGATGAGCCAGGGCAAGAGAGAAAGCTTTGAGAGCTAGGCGAATAGCCCTGAGTTCCAGGAGATTGATCTGCTGTGCCGCCTCCAAGGAGACCACAGGCCCTGGGTGCACTTGTCTAGACAATGAGCTCCCCAGCCCTGCAGGGAGGCGTCGGTGGTCAGTACCATCGTGTATCCAAGAATCTGAAAGGGCATTCCTTTTAGTAGATTGGGTGGTTGCAGCCACCAGCTGAGGGAGTTCAGAAATTGTCTGGACACCCTTATCCTGTCCCTGAGGCTGCCTTTGGCCTGCGACCACTGAGTCCGAAGGCACCACTGTGCAGGCCTCATATGGAGCCTAAAACGTAATGGCCACAGCTTCTTGAACGAACACTTTGTGTAACTTAGTGAAAAAATCGTTCACTGCAAACACTGGACTAGAGAATTTCAAATTTTTGAGGTCTTAGTTAAGCAGAAGCATTGCCATTTAGACTCACATCATAATAAGGCAAATTACATGATCACATCAATGACCTCATAAAAAACAAACAGAACTCTAATCTCGGTGAAGTTTTTCAAGAAATATACTCTTCATACGACTCAACTACTAGTATGAAAGAAACTTGCAATGTCAACTTCCCAGATTAGAAATGTTCCGTATCTCTTTTTATCCTTCTTATGATCCCAACGTCAATCCCCGGTACCACTGAGACGTTTCACCAACGATGTTTCCTCAGGGAATCGTAATAAATCTAAAAATAAACAAAGTGAAAATCTAATCAATAGCCTCTAATCCTACCGTCTTAACTTTATACCACCCTCACTTAAAATATTACCTACCCAACCAGTATTAAAATCTTACCATTCATGCTGCCCGCGTCTTAACTCTCTGCAGTTATATTCTACTCCCGATTTTATGAGGTCATTGATGTGATCATGCAATTTGCCTTATTATGACGTGAGTTTAAATGGCAATGTTTCTGCTTAACTGAGACCTCAAAAATTTGAAATTCTCTAGTCCAGTGTTTGTTTGCAGTGAACGATTTTTTCACTAAGTTACTCATATGGAGCCTGGCATGGGGGGTCACATGTACTGTCGAAGCCATGTGGCCTAGAAGCCTCAGGCAGAGTCTGGCGGAGACTAGTGACCTGTTGAGAAACTGGTTTGCCAAGGCTATCAATCTTTGTGCTCTGTCTTCTGGCAAGAAAGCCTTTGCCAGGAGAGAGTCCAGCCGTGCTCCTATGAACTCCAAGTTCTGGGAGGGGAGCAAAGTGGACTTTGCGAAGTTTATCACAAACCCTAGGCTTTGAAGAAGAGTAATAGTTCTGAGGGTGACTTGTCTGGGCTCCTGGGACGTCTGACCTCTGATGAGCCAGTCGTCCAGATAGGGGAAGACAAAGATTCCCTGTGTTCTCAGGTAGGCCGCCACCACTGCCAGGCATTTGGTAAAGACCCTGGGAGCGGAGGTGAGGCCAAAAGGCAGTACTCTGTACTGATAATGGTTTCCCCTCCCACAAGGAACCTGAGGTACTTTCTGTGGTCTGGATGAATGAGGATGTGAGTGAACGCATGCTTTAGATCTAAAGAGCATAGACACTCTCCCTGCTGGAGGTAGGGCAGAAGTGTTCCAAGAGTAAGCATCTTGAACTTTTCTTTCTCTAAGAACTTGAGGTTCCTGAGGTCCAGAATAGGTTGAAGGCCACCGGTTCTTTTGGGCACCAGGAAATACCTGGAGTAGAATCCGTGACCTTGCAAGTGGGGAGGCACAGGATCCACCGCCCAGTCCACCAACAGACCTTGAAGTTCCTGAAGGAGAAGGTCTGTGTGCAGGGAAGGCCTTAGAGGCTCCCCTGGAAAGTATGGTGGAGGCAGTTGGTGAAAATGTAGTGCATAGCCCCTGTGGACCATGTCCAATACCCAACTGTTCCCAGTGATGAGGGGCCACTGGTGGGCAAAGAGGGCGAGGCGACCTGCTGTGCAGGGTTGGGATAACAGGGACGGAGAGGCTACGCTTAAGGAGTCAAAAACCCCCACCCTGCTGAGTGGGAGCAGGGGCCGGAGGCTTGGGGGTCCTCTGTCTACGGGGCCCATTACCCTGCCCCTTGGCTTGCTGACCCTGGGGTGCAGCTTGGGCAGCCTGATACTGAGGGTACTGTTTGTAGGCAGTGCCCTTCCTCGGGTAAAAGGGCTTTTTACCCGAGCCTTTCTTCTTATGAGAAGGGGCAGAGGTCTTCCTAGACAGCCTTGTCCTTGTAAGGTGCTCGGTTTCGAGCTGAGCGGCATTCTCGGTCATGGGCTTGCCAAAAAGGTTCTCACCTCGGCAAGGGACATAGACCAACTTGTTCTGAACCCATGGCTTGAGGTCCGATGACTGCAGCCATGCCTGGCGTCGAGCCGCGATGCCGGCTGCCGCAACTCGGGCCGAAGCCTCGAAGCCATCGTAGGCGGCGCGGGACAAACTTTGAGCAGTCCCGGATCCCCGAGGACAAGGACTTGAATCTCTGCAAGGGTTCCCCGGAGAGACCAGCAGAGAACCCAGCCAACTCCTTAGCCAGGTCCCACAAGTACATGCCCATGTACAGCTGGTAAGACTGGACACGGCAAGCAAGCATTGAGCCCTGGAAGCACTTTCTACCGACACCATCGAGGTTTTGGGCCTCCCTGCCGGGGGGGAACCGCGGAGTGCATCTTCTGACTCTTCAGGCGATGCATGGCCGATTCCACAACCATGGAATGGTGTGGTAGCTGTGCATTCAGAAAGCCAGGGCTCTTCCAGAGTCGATAGATCGAATCGACTCGCTTGCTGAGAACCGGTGCCGACGCCTCCCACATCCGGAAGAGGAGCCATTCCAGCATCGGAGGAACCGGGACAGTAAAGGCCTCCTTTGGAGGCGAGTCATACTGCAGGGCCTCGAGCTCCTCAGCTCGAGGTTCTTCCTCAGGGTCCGCCGGAATAGCCAAGGCAGTGGCCATATCCCAGACAAACAACAAGAATCGGGTATCCTCCGGAGGGGATCTACTCCGGGGCTCAGTCTGCGGTGAGTCCGACGGGACGCACCGAGTCTTGAACGTATTGGGGGACTCCTCATCCTCCATCTCCCAGGTGGACTCGTCCGACGAGGAGTCAGGGTCCGATCCCGCGGGGCCCTGGAGCACCCGCCCCAACGCCGGAGGAAACGGCATCGACGCCCTCGGTCCCGAATGGGAGGTCGAGGGAGACCGCGACCGAGGTCGACTTCGAGCCATGATGGACTCGAGTATCGGCTCGGTCTCCGGGGTCGACTTCGATGTCCCATTGGTTGGGGCAAATGCGCCAGACAGGATGGCCATCAGTGCCCGCTGCTGCTCCATGAAGGCAGACAGTCTGCTCTCCAAGGCTGTCATCCTGAGACTCAGCTCGGGAGACGCAGCAGCCACCGACTCGGGCCCCGGCGGCGCCGGGCCCGACGTCGGGTCTCTGGGAGGAGAGTCCTTGAAGACCACAGGGCTTACGTGTCCAGCAGACTCCGGCTCCACGCGAGGAACTTTGGCAGGCTTCTCTTGTTCCACGGGCCCGGGCCGATGGTCGGGGGTCTTAGACATGGCCTTCAAGGAGCCAGGGACCTCTTCCGACGCCGCCCTCACGAGCCGCTTCTTCCTCTTGCGTTCCCGGTCGGGGGACCCCCTGTCCGAGGAGCTTCGACGGCGCTCGGGATCCGAAACCCGAGATGTCGAGGCCTCAGACGAGGTCTGGGCCCGGCCGGAGGCTGAATCCGAGAAAAACCTTTCTTTCTGCTGCTGACGACTTCGGAGTGCCTTGGAAGACATCTTCCCACATGGTCCACACGTCTTAGGGTCGTGATCAGGACCGAGGCACCGAAGGCAGCAGTCGTGTGTGTCGGTGAGAGACATTACCTTCTTACACCGATCACACTTCTTGAAACCGCTGGAAGCCATCAGGGAAAAAAAGAGTCCCCGCGAGGTCAAAGGACCGGCCTTCCAGGGAAAAATGGTAAAAAGGGCACGAACGCCAGCCACAAAGGGCAAAATCCGAAAAGAAGAATCGGGCTCAATACTGGTGTACCGAAACCGGCGGGAGGGGAACCGGCGTCGAACCGGGAAGAAAAAATAGCGAGAATCGCCGAAAAAAATCAAACTTTTATCCGGGATGACAGGACACACGTCCGGTGGGCTTCTCGGAAAAAGAGAGACTGAGGTAAGATGGCACCTTTAGGCGGGACGGGAACCGTGCATGCGTGCCTGCATTCCCAAAGGCTTTCATAGAAAGCTGGGTAAATGCTCCGCTGGGGCTTCATCGGCGCCGATGACACCCATGTGTGACTCATATGTGAGGACTGACTTCCTGCTTGGTCCTGGAGAAACACCGTTTCGCTACTTTGAGATCCTCTGTACACTCAATGCCAGATCAATTAGAAATTAAAAAAAACACATTGCAGACTTCCTCTATTCCCACCAGACAGACATTCTATGCATCACTGAGACCTGACTCAATGAGAACATAAGATATGCCATACTGGGTCAGACCAAGGTCCATCAAGCCTGGTATTCTGTTTCCAACAGTGGCCAATCTAGGTCATATGAACCTAGCAGTTTCCCCAAGGGACACAGGTTCCACAATGCTTGTATTGGTTCAAGCATTGATATCCTGGGTCCCTTCTTAATAATGGTTTATGGACCTTTCCTCCAGGAACTTGTCCAAACCTTTTTTAAACCCAGCTACACTAACAGCCTTTACTACATCCTCCGGTAACAAATTCCAGAGTTTCATTACACGTTGAGTGAAAAAATATTTTCTTTTATTAGTCTTAAATAGTTTACCCTGTAGCTTCATTGCATGTCCCCTAGTCTTTCTATATTCTGATAAGGTAAACAATCGATCTACGTTTACCCGTTCCACTCCGTTCATTAATTTATAGACTTCTATCATATCTCCCCTCAGCCGTCTCTTTTCCAGGTTAAAGAGCCCTAACCTTTTTAGCCTTTCTTCATAGGAGTATCCTTCCATCCCCTATACCATTTTGGTGGCTTTTCTCTGAACCTTTTCTAAAATCGCTATATCCTTTTTAAGATACGGCGACCAGAATTGCACACAATATTCAAGGTGCGGTCTCACCTTATAATATCTTTTGTTTTATTTTCCATTCCTTTCCTTATCATACCTAGCATTCTATTTGCTCTCTTGGCCGCTGCTGCACACTGGGCCGAGGATTTTAACATGGTATCCACAATGACGCCTAAATCTTTTTCCTGGGTGGTGGTTCCTAATGTGGAACCTTGCATCGTGTAACCGTAGTTTGGGCTGTTCTTCCCTAGGTGCATAACCTTGCACTTGTCCACATTAAATTTCATCTGCCATTTTGATGCCCAGTCTTCCAATTTATCAAGATCCTCTTGCAATTTTCCACAATCCTCTTGGGTTTTAACAACTTTAAATAGTTTTGTCTCATCTGCAAATTTGATAACCTCACTCGTTATTCCACTTTCCAGGTCATTTATGAATATGTCAAAAAAGCACAGTTACTTACCTGTAACAGGTGATCTCTGGGAACAGCAGGAATTAGTCCTCACATATGGGTACGTCGGTACCGACGGAGCCCGTGCGGGAAAGCTCCCCAGCTTCTTAGAATAGAAGCTTTTGGGACCTCCCCACTGCACATGCGCACTGCCTTCCCGCCTTCCTGAACAGCTCTCCTCAGTTTCGAGTTTATAGCTGAGTCAACAGAGAGAGGACAGGAAGATAGATAGATAAAAGATACAACTCCTAGGGGAGGTGGGTGGGTTGTGAGGACTAATTCCTGCTGTTCCCAGAGATCACCTGTTACAGGTAAGTAACTGTGCTATCTCCAGGAACAAGCAGGAATAAGTCCTCACATATGGGGACTCCCTAGCTTAGATGCATGGGATCCCCTGTAAAGGTTCGCCATCTTCGTATGGATCTCAGGCATCCATTCTGGGAAGGTGGGCAGGAGTTGTTTAGGAATGGAACAGGTGCTTGAGGACAGCCTGGCCAAAACAAGGCATCCCGGCGGGAGTCCTTGTCCAAACAGTAATGGCTGTGAAGGTATGAACCGAGGCCCAGGTAGCGGCTCGACAGATCTGATCTATGGAAACAGAGTGCAGATGAGCCATAGAAGTTGCCATGGCCCTCACATTGTGAGCAGTGACATGGCCTTCCAGAGAAATGTTTTTGCTCTGGTAAGCAAAAGAAATACACTGAGCAATCCAATTGGAAAGTGTACGCTGGAGACTGGAAGTCCCAAATGGGAAGGATCAAAGGCCACAAAAAGTTGAGAAGACTTTCGATGTGGCTGAGTCCTATTAAGGTAAAAAGCGAGAGCTCTTTTACAATCCAGAGTATGAAGGTTCCTCTCTGCATTGGATGCATGAGGAGCTGGAAAAAAGACAGGTAGAGATACCTCTTGATTAAAGAAGAAAAGGCGAGACCACTTTAGGCATAAAGTGGGGATTCGTCCTAAGGACCACCTTATCATGATGAAATCTTGTGTAAGGTGGATTAGCCACTAAAGCCTGCAGCTCACTGATGCGGCGAGCCGAAGTGACTGCAATGAGGAAGATGACCTTCCAGGAAAGAAATTTCAAGGAGGTGGAAAACATTGGCTCAAAAGGTGGCTTCATAAGTTGACCGAGCACTAGATTCAAATCCCATGCGACCGGGGGTGGTCTGATGGGAGGTTTAGTGAGAGTCAGGCCTCTCATGAATCTTGCAACAAGAGGATGAGAGGAGATAGGTTGTACATTTAATGTTGCAAGGATGCTGCAATAGCACTTAAATGGACTCTTACCGAATTCGTCTTGAGGCCTGCATTGGATAGATGCAGGAGATAATCAAGAAGAGAATTCAAAGGAAGTGCCAGAGGGTCAAGACCCTGCTGAGCACACCAAATGGAAAAACGTTTCCATTTGAAAGCATAGGAACGCCTGGTAGAGGGTTTCCTAGAGGCAGAAAGGATATCTTTCACTGGTTGGGAAAGATGAAAGTCTTGAAGGCTTAAGCCTTCAGTAACCAAGCACTGAGGTGAAGGGATTTGGGGTTTGGGTGCCACAAAGTCCCCTCCTCCTGAGACAGGAGGTCTGGCGCAGCTCCCAGATCCAAGTAGGATCCCTGGGAGAGCTGTAGAAGTAGAGGGAACCACACTTGGCGTGGCCAGCGTGGAGCTATGAGGATCATAGATCCATGATCCCTCTGGAGTTTGAAACAGAGTCTTGGGAATCAAAGGAATGGGTGGAAAGGCATATAGGAATGCCTGACTCCAATTCAGGAGAAAGGCGTCCGTAGCCTGAGCTCCCTGACACGGAGTTCTGGAACAGAACCGGGGAAGTTTGGCATTCCACGGACTTGCAAAGAGGTCTATGTCCGGGGTCCCCCATTCCTGAAAGATTCGGTTTATTTGGTCCAAATGTAGGGACCATTCGTGTGGCAGCAGAACTCGACTGAGCCTGTCTGCCCGAGAGTTTTGAACTCCTGGGAGATACACTGCTAGCAGGTGAATCTGATGCTCTCTGGCGAAGGCCCATAGTCTTAGAGCTTCGTTGCAAAGCGACAGAGAGCCCGTCCCTCCTTGTTTGTTTATGTAAAACATGGCCACCTGATTGTCCGTCTGAACTAGGACAGTGAGGTTGGCTAGGAGGGAGTGGAAGACCTTGAGGGCAAGGTAAATTGCTCGCAGTTCCAGAAGATTGATATGAAGGGTGGTCTCCTGTAGAGACCAAGTGCCCTGAGTGGAGAGAGTTTGCAGATGGGCTCCCCACCCTGTTTGGGAGGCATCTGTTGTGAGGGTTGCTTGGGGTAGCAATGGTTGAAATGGAGCCCCCAACAACAGATTCTTGGTGGAAGTCCACCAGTGGAGGGACCAAAACAGACGATCGGAGGTTTGTATTTGGTCTGAGAGCGCTCCTGACGCCTGAGTCCACTGAGTGGCCAGGGTCCATTGAGCTGCTCTCATATGAAGACGAGCATAGGGCACCACATGCACTGTGGAGGCCATATGACCCAGTAGGCGTAGCATTTCCCTGGCTGTCAAGTGAGTGCTGGACTGAGCTTGGGAGGCCAAACTCAGGAGGCGCTGGCCTCGAACATGTGGAAGGTAGGCCCTTGCAGTGATGGTGTCCAACTGGGCCCCTATGAATTCTAGAGATTGAGTAGGGATGAGTTGGGACTTGGGAAGGTTTACTACCAGTCCCAGATACTGCAAAAGGCTCCTTGTGTGGTCCAGGGAAATCTGGGCCTGTGACTGAGTTGGAGCTCGGATGAGCCAGTCGTCCAGATATGGGAAGACAAAGATTCCCATGCCTCTTAGAAATGCGGCTACGACTGCCATGCATTTTGTGAATACTCTTGGAGCAGAGGCTAGACCGAAGGGGAGTACTCTGTATTGGAAATGTTTTCCCTGAAACAGAAAGCGAAGATACTTTCTGTGGGATGGATGGATGAGTATATGTGTATACGCATCCTGTAGGTCTAGAGAACAAAGCCAGTCCTGACCCTGGAGGTAAGGAAGGAGAATGCCGAGAGACAGCATTTTGAATTTCTCCTTGAAGAGAAATTTGTTCAATTCTCTCAGATCTAGGATTGGTCTGAATCCCCCTGTCTTCTTTGGAATGAGAAAATAAGGGGAGTAGAAACCGGACCCTTGTTGAGGAAGAGGAACCTCTTCTATGGCCCCTTGGGCAAGAAGAGAGGAAACCTCTTGACCCAACAGGGTTAGGAGAGATGGGGGAGAATTGAATGGTCTCACCATATGATGGGGAGGAAGGCTGGAGAAATGAAGTTTGTAACCCTCTCGAATGATAGAGAGGGTCCATTGTTCTGTTGTGATTTGTTCCCATCTGGGAGCAAAGTGAACCAACCTTCCGGGTATGGTGAGAGGTTCTGGTTGTGTTAGAACCAGAAGTGGCAAGTTCCCTAGGAGCAAGTCAAAACCCCTGAGGGGTTGGAGCCTGCTGAGCTACAGTAGCTGCTGCAGGCTTAGCTCGTGCTTGTTTGGATTGCTGACGCTTAGCAGTATAGCGAGGTTGAGAAGACTGCTGGCCAGTATTTGAAGCAACTCTGGCCTTCTTATAGTAAGGCCTTTTAAAAGACTTTTTCTTAGTAGGAATTGAAGTGGACTTTGAAAGTCTTTCCAAGGTGGCATTTTCAGCATCCATCTGGGTGGCTTTGATTTGCCACTCTTCCCCAAATAAGTTCTCACCTGTACAGGGCAGATTCCGTAAGCCATCTAGAACCCAAGGTTCCAGATCAGAGGCCTGGAGCCAAGCAAGACGTCGGGCTGCAATAGCAATGCCCGAAGCCCTACTGGCTCCCTCAAAGGAATCATATGCTGCCCTATTAGAGAACTTAGAAACCTCTAAGAGTTGTTTCACTAGGGAAAGGAATCCCTGCTTTTTATCCTCAGGGATAAAGGGGGCAAAATGCCGCACCTTTTTGGCAAGTTCCTCCAGGAACATGCCCATATAGAGACTGTAGGAATTAATCCTGGCTATAAGCATACTAGCCTGGAAAATTTTCCTACCAAAAGAGTCCCAAAGTCTTACATTCCCGTCCTGGAGGGTGGAAGAGTGCCTTTTGGTACTCCTAATCTTCTTCATTGCAGACTTCACCACAATAGAGTGGTGGGGCAATTGAGTCTTTTGGAAACCAGGAGAAGGAGGGACCCTATACATGGTGTCCAACCTACGGGAATAAGGAGACAAAGTCAAAGGATTTTTCCCAGAAATCCATCAGTTGTTCTTGAAGGATTTCATGGATAGGCAGGGTAACTGCCTCCTTAGGGGCCTTTGAGTATCCCAAAATATCCAGTTTTTTGGATCTGGGTTCCTTTTCAGAGGATGTGGTAATAGAAAGGGCTGTAGCCATATCTAAAACAAAGTCCTGGAAGGACAAATCCTCTGGAGGGGACATTCTCCTTTTAGGAGAAGAGGGCTCCTCAGGTAAGTTGAGTGAAAACTCAGCAGAATCATCAGAGGAGTGACAAGCCTCAGAGGAATCGGTGCTTTCCCCTACCGCACGATACGCGTACCGATCGGTATCGATATCGGGCGTATCGGGTATGGAACCGGTATGGAGCGAAAGCCCATACGGTACCGACTTGCGTTTAGAGGTCGACGGCCTCGATACCGGCATGGCGGACGATACCGGTATCGGGCCCGGAACCGCTGAAAGCGGAACCGATGGCGTTGCAGCTTTAATGAAAGCCATGACGGCCTGCTGCATGGACTGTACAGTATCGCCCATGGACGCCATAGCTGCCTGGATGTCGGTACCGGAGTGACCCGGTACCCCAGAGCAGGCTAACAGGTGATCTGTCGAGGCCGTAGCATCGATATCAACCTGAGACCCCTTAATTGGCGTTTTTGGAAGTTGGACTTCCCGCCGGGGTTGTTTGGCTGGTGCAGGGTCCTCAAGTTCTAAGCTATGAGCCTCTCTATGCTTTGAATGAGTTTTGCTCTTTGAGGACTTGCCCACAGAAGGTTTGGTTACCTGAGATCCATCCGGAGAAGAAGACCTGGATGACTGTGATGCTGTATTCTCTGAAGCAAACAGCACATGGAATTTGTTGGCCCGGTTCTGCAGCCCACGTTTAGACATGTGGGAGCAAGATGGGCAGTCCGGTATGGAATGGTCAGGCCCCAAACATTTCAGACACCATTCATGGGTGTCTGTGACTGAAATAACAGCATTACATTTGGTACACTTCTTAAATCCAGGGGCTGGCTTCTCCATGAGGAGAAATTGAGTAGGCCGAGAGGCCTCTCTGAAGTGACCAAAAAGCTAAAAAATAAGAAAAAAAGAATTATAATTTTTTAAAGAAAGAAAGAAAAGGACAGGCGATACCTGTATCTGTATGGGGAAGGCAGGTACGCGGTCTAAAGAAACAAATAAAATAACAATTTCTTCAGCGGTGACAGGAACACGACCTGCTGGCTCCGCGGAAAAAGAGAAACTGAGGAGAGCTGTTCAGGAAGGCGGGAAGGCAGTGCGCATGTGCAGTGGGAGGTCCCAAAAGCTTCTATTCTAAGAAGCTGGGGAGCTTTCCCGCACGGGCTCCGTCGGTACCGACGTACCCATATGTGAGGACTTATTCCTGCTTGTTCCTGGAGATGCAGCGGACCCAGCACAGATCCCTGGCGTACACCACTATTCACCTTTCTCCATTGGGAAAATTGGCCATTTAGCCCTACCCTCTGCTTTCTATCTTTTAACCAGTTCCTGATCCACAATAGTACACTGCCTCCTATCCCATGACTCTTTAGTTTTGCCAAAAGTCTCTCATGAGGGACCTTGTCAAAGGCTTTCTGAAAGTCCAGATACACAATATCAACCGACTCACACCTTTGTCCACCTGATTATTCACTCCTTCAAAAAAACATAACAAATTAGTAAGACAAGATCTTCCTTGTCTAAAGCCATGTTGGCTGTCTCCCATTAGGTCATGACTATCTACATGCTGAGTAATTTTATTCTTTATGATGGTTTCTACCATTTTTCCTGGTACAGATGTCAGGCTCACCGGTCTGTAGTTTCCCGGATCACCCCTGGAACCCTTTTTAAAAATTGGTGTTACATTGGCGATCCTCCAATCTTCAGGTATTAGAGATGATTTTAATGATAGTTCACAGATTACTAATACCAGGTCTGCAATCTCATATTTCAGTTCTTTCAACACCCTTGGATGTATACCATCCGGCCCAGGTGATTTGCTACTCTTCAGTTTATCTAATAGTTGTAATACATCTTCCCAATGTATCGATATTTCCTTCAATTCTTCCGCACTTTTAAATACCACTTCAGTCATGGGTAACATCCCTACATCTTCCTCAGTAAAGACTGAAGCAAAGAATTCATTCAGTCTCTCCGCTATCGCCTTGTAGCCTCTTAGTGCTCTTTTAACCCCTTTATCATCTAATGGACCAACTGACTCTCACAGGTTTTTTGCTACGAATGTACTTGAAAAGGTCTTTACTTCGCGTTTTTGCTTCCGCAGCAAGCTTCTCAAATTCTCCCTTTGCCTGCCTTATCAATGCCTTGCATTTGACTTGCCAGTGCTTGTGCTGTTTCCAGGTTTCGTCGTTTGGCTCTTTTTTCCATTTCCTGAAAGATGCTTTTTTGGCAGCAACAGCCTCTCTGACCTCACCTTTAAACCATGCTGGCAGTTTTTTGAACTTCCTTCCACTTTTCTTAAAGCGTGGAATACAGCTGGTCTGGGCTTCCAAGATAGTAGTTTTCAACAACAGCCAAGCCTGATGTACGCCTTTAACCTTTGCAACTGCTCCTTTTAGTTTTTTCTTAACTGTTTTCCTCATTTTATCATAGTCTCCCTTTCAAAAGTTAAAAGGTAGTACTGTGGATTTCCTTATTGTCCCTCCTCCACTAATTAAATCAAAGGCGATCATGCTATGATCACTATTGCCAAGTGGCCCCAACAACCTTATCTCTTGCACTAGATCTGGTGTTCCACTAAGGACTAGGTCTAATATGGCTTCCCCTCTGGTCGGTTCATGAACCAGCTGCTCCAAGAAGCAATCATTTATTTAATCTAGGAACTTTATCTCCCTAGCATGTCCTGACGTGACACTGACCCAGTCGATACCGGGGTAGTTGAAATCACCCATTATTAGTACTGCGCTGTAACTTTTGTTAGCTTCCTTGATTTCTTTGAGCATTTCATCATGCATTTGGTCATTCTGGCCAGGCGCTCGATAGTACACCCCCACTGCCATTGCCTTCCCCCTTTTACATGGAATTTCAATCCATAGAGATTCAACAGCAGATTTTGTTTCCTGCAAAACTAATTCTTTCTGACTCAATGCCCTCTCTAACATAGAGAGCAACCTCTCCACCAATTTGATCAGCTCTATCATTACGATATAGTTTGTACCCAGGAATCACAGTGTCCCCACTGGTTGTCCTCCTTCCACCATGTCTCTGATATTCCAATCATATCTAACCTTTCATTTAGTGCTATATATTCTAACTCTCCCATCTTATTTTTTTAGACTTCTAGCATTTGCATACAAGCATTTTAGAGAATGTATTTTATTCATATTAATTTGGCTATTGTTAGACATGGGTAATTTGGGATCTTTAAGCTCTGTCTGCTCCATATTTGAGGGCATTTGGGCTACTTTACTTTTTTGTGGAACCTCTCTGCTTTTGGTAGTATCTTTCAAAGATACATTCTTCCGAACCATCCGCTCTTGGGCGACTGTCGGCTTTCCCCTAATATCTAGTTTAAAAGCTGCTCTATCTCCTTTTTAAAGGTTAATGCCAGCAGCATGGTTCCATCCCGGTTAAGGTTAAGCCCATCCCTTCGGAAGAGCCCCTCCTTTCCCCAGAATGTTCCCCGGTTCCTAACAAATCCAAACCCCTCATCTCTGCACCATTGTCTCATCCACGCATTGAGACTCCGGAGCTCTGCCTGCCTTTTGTGTCCTGCGCGTGGAACAGGAAGCATTTTGGAGAATGCTACCATGGAAGTTCTGGATTTCAACTTCCTACCTAAAAGCCTAAATTTAGCCTCCAGAACCTCCCTACCACATTTTCCTATGTCATTGGTACCGACATGTACCAAGACAGCAGACTCCTCCCCAGCACTATCTAAGACCTTATCTAGGTGGTGCGTGAGGTCCGCTACCTTCGCACCAGGCAGGCATGTTACCAGGCGATCCTCACGTCCACCAGCCACCCAGCTATCTACATGCCTAATGATCGAATCACCAACTATAACGGCTGTCCTAACCCTTCCCTCATGGGCACATGGCCCTGGAGAAACTTCCTCGGTGCGAGAGGGTTTTACATCACCTGGAGGACAGGTCCTAGTTACAGGATCACTTCCTGCCACACCAGGGTGATGCTCTCCTGTCACGTTACCTCTCTCCTCCACGGCAACAGGGATGCTCCCAGACTGGAGGTGGGACTTCAGGACTATATCCCTGTAAGTCTCGTCTATGTACCTCTCTGTCTGTCTTATGCTTTCCAAGTCTGCTACTTTAGCCTCTAGAAAACGGACTCGTTCCCTGAGAGCAAAGAGCTCCTTGCACCTAGTGCACACGTAAAACCTCTCACCAACTGGGAGAAAATCATACATGTGACACTCAATGCAAAAGACTGGAAAGCCTCCATCCCGCTGCTGGACTGCTGTCTGCATCTTAGTTTTAAGTTTGTGTTTAGATCTAAGTTCTTTACTTACTAAGAGTTGCTATGGATATTTATACTAATAAAACTGTACCTAATACGAGTTTGCTTTTCTCTGATCAGAGAAGAGCAGTGCTTTTACAGAGCTCTGCTAGAGAGTGGATATTTGCCTCCTGTGACACTTTGCTGTGAGTTCTAGCTGTTTATTTAATTATTTATTGTTTGTCTAACTGTTTATCTAATTATTTATTGTTTGTCTTAGTGGTGTGCTAGTTCAGCCTTCTCAGCTGTACTTACCTTGCCTCTCTCAACTAACTGGGCTTTGTGTGGTACCCCCCTCCCCCCTGCTGAGGGTTCAGGACAGGGTACCTTGTAACTGCCCTCTTTAATAGGACTTATCTCCCTCCCTCCCTCCCTCCCCGGTACCCACCCACCCCTGGGGTAATTGTAGTTTTATAGGTACTTGCACATCTTAGAGGAAAGGGGCTGCTCTCAGGTGCAGCTCTTTATCCAAATCAGTCATACACGGAGGACCTGAGATTAATTAATTAAGCTTCAGGTACACAGGGTGTATTAGGGGTATTAGATACACTTTTATTAGTATAAGCATCTACACCAATCCTTATTATATACAGAGTTTAAAAGACCTAAACACAAGCTTTAAACTAAGATGCAGACAGAAGTCCAGCAACGAGATGGGGGTTCTCCGATCTTTTGCATTGAGTGTCACATGTATGATTTTCTCCCAGTTGGTGAGAGGTCTTACGTATCCACTAAGTGCAAGGAGCTCTTTGCTCTCAGGGAACGAGTCTGTTCTCTAAAGGCTAGAGTAGCAGACCTGGAAGACATAACAAAGACAGAGAAGTACATGGACGAGACCTACAGGGATATAGTCCTGAAGTCCTACCTCCAGTCTGGCAGCATCCCTGTTGGCATGGAGGAGAGAGGTCACGTGACAGGAGAGCATCACCCTGGTGTGGCAGGAAGTGATCCTGTAAGTAGGACCTGTCCTCCAGGTGATGTAAAACCCTCTCGCACCGAGGACGTTTCTCCAGGGCCATGTCCCCATGAGGGGAGGGTCAGGACAGCTGTTATAGTTGGTGATTCAATTATTAGGAATGTAGATAGCTGGGTGGCTGGTGGATGTGAGGATCGCCTGGTAACATGCCTGCCTGGTGCGAAGGTAGCAGACCTCACGCAACGCCTATATAGGATCATAGATAGTGCTGGGGAGGAGTCTGCTGTCTTGGTACATGTTGGTACCAATGACATAGGAAAATGTGGTAGGGAGGTTCTGGAGGCTAAATTTAAGCTTTTAGGTAGGAAGTTGAAATCCAGAACTTCCAGGATAGCGTTCTCCGAAATGCTTCCTGTTCCACGTGCAGGCCCCAAAAGACAGGCAGAGCTCCGGAGTCTCAATGCGTGGATGAGACAATGGTGCAAGGATGAGGGTTTTGGATTTGTTAGGAACTGGGGAACATTCTGGGGAAAGGGGGGGCTCTTCCGAAGGGACGGGCTTCACCTTAATCAGGATGGGACCAGACTGCTGGCATTAACCTTTAGAAAAGAGATAGAGAAGCTTTTAAACTAGAAAATAGGGGAAAGCCGACAGTCGCCCAGGAGCACATGGTTCGGATGAAGGTATCCTTGAAGGATACTACCAAAAGCAGTGAGGTTCCAAAAGGGAGTATAGTAGCCCAAATGCCCTTGAGTAAGGAGCAGACAGAGCATAAAGATTCCAAATTACCCATGCCTACCAATAGCCAGATTAATATTAATAAAATACAGTCTCTAAAATGCTTGTATGCCAATGCTAGAAGTCTAAACAATAAGATGGGAGAGTTAGAATATATAGCACTAAATGAGAGGTTAGATATGATTGCACTCTCAGAGACATGGTGGAAGGAGGATAACCAGTGGGACACTGATACCTGGATACAAACTATATCGTAATGATAGAGCTGATCAAATTGGTCGAGGGGTTGCGCTCTATGTTAGAGAGGGCATTGAGTCAGAAAGGATTAAAGTTTTGCAGGGAACAAAATTTGCTGTAGAATCTCTATGGATTGAAATTCCATTTATGAAGGGGAAGGTGATGGCAGTGGGAGTATACTATCGACCGCCTGGCCAGAATGAACAAATGGATGATGAAATGCTCAAAGAAATCAAGGAAGCTAACAAAAGTCACAACAGAGTAGTAATAATGGGTGATTTCAATTACCCCGGTATCGACTGGGTCAGTGTCACAGCAGGACAAGCTAAAGAGATAAAGTTTCTAGATGAAATAAATGACTGCTTCTTGGAGCAGCTGGTTCATGAACCGACCAGAGGGGAAGCCATACTGGACCTAGTCCTTAGTGGAACGCCAGATCTGGTGCAAGAAATAAGGGTGTTGGGACCACTTGGCAATAGTGATCATAGTATGATCATGTTTGATTTAATTAGTGGAGGACAGATAGTAAAGGAATCCACAGTACTACCTTTTAACTTTCGAAAGGGAGACTATGATAGAATGAGGAATATAGTTAGGAAAAAACTAAAAGGAGCGGTTCCAAAGGTTAAAGACTTACAGCAAGCTTGGGTGTTATTTAAAAATACTATCCTCGAAGCCCAGACCAGCTGTATTCCACGCATTAAGAAAAGTGGAAGAAAGTCCAAAAAACTGCCAGCATGGTTTAAAGGTGAGGTCAGAGAGGCTGTTGCTGCCAAAAAAGCAACCTTCAGGAAATGGAAAAAAGAGCCAAATGATGAAAACTGGAAACAGCACAAGCACTGGCAAGTTAAATGCAAAGCATTGATAAGGCAGGCAAAGTGGGAATTTGAGAAGAAACTTGCTACGGAAGCAAAAACACGAAATAAAGACTTTTTCAAGTACATTCGTAGCAAAAGGCCTGTGAGAGAGTCAATTGGACCATTAGATGATAGAGGAGTAAAAGGGGCAGTAAGAGGAGACAAGGCTATAGCAGAGAGACTGAATGAATTCTTTGCTTCGGTCTTTACTGAGGAAGATGTAGGGATGTTACCCAAGACTGAAGTGGTATTTAAAGGTGATACTGCAGAGGAATTGAGAGAAATATCGCTACACCGGGAAGATATATTACAACTATTTGATAAACTGAATAGTAGCAAATCACCTGGACCGGATGGTATACATCCCAGAGTGTTGAAAGAACTGAAATATGAGATTGCAGACCTGCTATTGGTAATCTGTGAACTTTCATTAAAATCATCTGTAATACCTGAAGATTGGAGGGTCGCCAACGTAACACCAATTTTTAAAAAGGGTTCCAGGGGTGACCCGGGAAATTACAGACCGGTGAGCCTGATGTCAGTACCGGGGAAAATGGTAGAAACCATCATAAAGAACAAAATTACACAGCATGTAGATAGTCATGCCCTAATGGGAGACAGCCAACATGGCCTTAGACAAGGAAGATCTTGTCTTACTAATCTGATATGTTTTTTTGAAGGTGTGCATAAACAGGTAGACAAAGGTGAGTCGGTTGATATAGTGTATCTGGACTTTCAGAAAGCTTTTGACAAGGTCCCCCATCAGAGACTTTTGGCGAAGCTAAAAAGTCATGGGATAGGAGGCAGTATACTATTGTGGATCGGGAAATGGTAAAAAGATAGAAAGCAGAGGGTAGGGCTAAATGGCCAATATTCCCAATGGAAAAAGGTGAATAGTGGAGTACCCCAGGGATCTGTACTGGGTCCGCTACTTTTTGACATATTCATAAATGACCTGGAAAAGGGAATAACTAGTGAGGTTATCAAATTTGCAGATGACACAAAACTGTTTAAAGTTGTTAAAACCCAAGAGGATTGTGGAAAACTGCAGGAGGATCTGGATAAATTGGAAGACTGGGCATCCAAATGGCAGATGAAATTTAATGTGGACAAGTGCAAAGTTATGCACCTAGGAAAGAACAACCCACACTATAGTTACACGATGCAAGGCTCTACATTAGAAACCACCACCCAGGAAAAAGATTTAGGAGTCATCGTGGATAACATGTTAAAACCCTCCGCCAGTGTGCAGCGGCGGCCAAGAAAGCAAATAGAATGCTAGGTATCATAAGGAAAGGGATGGAGAATAAAACAAAGGATATTATAATGCCTCTGTATCGCTCCATGGTACGACCGCACCTTGAATATTGTGTGCAATTCTGGTCACCATATCTTAAAAAGGACATAGCGTTATTAGAGAAAGTACAGAGAAGAGCCACCAAATTGGTGAAGGGGATGGAAGGCTACTCCTATGAAGAGAGGCTAAAAAGGTTAGGGCTCTTTAAACTGGAAAAGAGACGGCTGAGGGGAGATATGATAGAGGTCTATAAATTAATGAATGGAGTGGAACGGATAAATGTGGATCAATTGTTTACGCTATCAGAATATAGAAAGACTAGGGGACATGTAATGAAGCTACAGGGTAAACTATTTAAGACAAATAAGAGAAAATATTTTTTCACTCAACGTGTAATGAAACTCTGGAATCTGTTACCGGAGGATGTAGTAAGGGCTGTTAGTATAGCTGGGTTTAAAAAAGGTTTGGACAAGTTCCTGGAGGAAAGGTCCATAAACCACTATTAAAAAGGGACCCTGGATATCAATGCATGACCCAGTACAAGCATTGTGGAACCTGTGTCTTTTGGGGATATTGCTAGGTACGTATGACCTAGATTGGCCACTGTTGGAAACAGGATACTGGGCTTGATGGACCTCGGTCTGACCCAGTATGGCATGTCTTATGTTCTTATGTGTAATATACCTTGTTCACCTGAAGCTTAACTAATTTCAGGTCCTTAGTGTATGACTGATTTGGGTAATGAGCTTCACCTGAGAGCACCTCCTGCCTTTTAAGATGTGTAAGTACCTATAAAGCTACGATTATTCCAGGGGTGGGTGAGTGTGGGGAGGGAGGGAGGGAAATAACACTTATTAAAAGAGGGCTGCTACACAGTACCCTGTCTTGTGCTGCTGAGGTAAGCTATATTCTGATTTGATTTAAATTATAGCTCTTAAATGCTGCTAGGCTCTAACTTCTTATGAAGTTTAAACTACAAGCTCTCTGCTGGGTTCTAAATTTAACCAGAAAGCTCTCTTCTGTGTTTTAAATTTAAGCTAAAAGTACTTTGCCGATGCTAGGCCCTGAGTGACTATTAAATTTAAACTACAAGCTCTTTGCTGTGTTCCAAATTTAACCAGAAAGCTCTCTTCTGTGTTTTAAATTTAAACTTAAACTGCTGCTACTAGGCCCTGACTGATTTAACAAAAACAGTTGGTTCACAGATTAATTAGCTTTAATACAAGGAATTCCTTTTAGAAAATTACCAGAAGTATATACTCACAGTTGCAGATCTCTCTCCAGAAGTAACAGTCCCTTTTTCTAGTCCTTCAAGACAGAGAATTACAGAGCTCTGGTTGAGTTATTTATGCCTATGCTGCTGAAGTAAGCTGTGACCAACTTCCTGGGTAATTAACAGTCCTTGCTTAGATAGGAGGAGTCTTTCAAAATGGCCTTTTGATCTGCCACCTGGTGTTAACACCTATTGAAAAAGTTTCACAGGTCTCTTGCCCCCTAGGTAGAAGGCCTCTTTGTAAAGGTCTCGAAGACTTTATTTGTTGCTCAAAGAGTACAGACCCTGTTTTGCCTTTTGTGCTAAGCTAAATTCTGATTTGATTTAAATTATAGCTCTTAGCTGCTGCTAGGCTCTAACTTCTTATGACATTTAAACTACAAGCTCTCTGCTGGGCTCTAAATTTAACCAGAAAGCTCTCTTCTGTGTTTTAAAATTAAGCTAAAAGTACTTTGCCAATGCTAGGCCCTGAGTGACTATTAAATTTAAACTACAAGCTGTCTGCTGGGTATGAAATGTAACCAGAAAGCTCTCTTCTGTGTTTTTTCTATTTAATATTTAAACAATTTCCCATTTTTACAAACACAAAAAAAATTAGGAACATTCCACGCAAACGATATATACAGCAAAATATACTTACTTCACAATAATCAATAGAATAGTTCCATTAACTTAGTCCCCAATAGAAACACCTCTATAAGGTTCCAAACAAAGTAATCATATAAAGGAAAAAATGTAAAATCAATTGAGCAAAGATATATCACATGGCAGCCAGTACAGGAATTATCCCACCTCCCCCCCTCCCGCCTCCCTCGCCTGTAGAAATTTAAGTAGTTGTAAGGGTTCAAAAAACAGGAAATGCTTAGACTGATACAATAATGCACACTTACAAGGAAACCTCAACTTAAATTGGGCACCCAAGGCAGTAGCTCTCTGGCGTAAAGCCAGAAACTACTTCCGCCGTTTTTGGCTGTCTCTAGACAGATCAGGAAATAACATTACCTTTGAGCCCATAAACTGAGAGAATGACATTCTAGTGAAATATAACCTAAGCACGGTATTGCGGTCAGACTCAAAGGCTGGAGAGCTCCCTGGAGGTGGTTACTGGTAAAGCCACCTTGTTAGTCTCCTCTCTTCTGTGTTTTAAATTTAAACTAAAAGTACTTTGCTGTTACTAGGCCCTGAGTGACTTTTACATTTAAACTACAAGCTCTCTGCTGGGTATGAAATGTAACCAGAAAGTTCTCCTCTGTGTTTTAAATTTAAACTTTAACTGCTGCTACTAGGCCCTGACTGATTTAACAAAAATAGTGGGTTCACAGATTAATTAGCTTTAATACAAGGAATTCCTTTTAGAAAATTACCAGAAGTATATACTCACAGTTGCAGATCTCTCTCCAGAGGTAACAGTCCCTTTTTCTAGTCCTTAACCAAATCACACCACTAACCTATTCTGCCTACCACTGCCACAGAACACATAAAAGAGGTGGAGTTCTAATTCTCACAAAATGCAACTTCAAATTCAAACCTATAGCCTCAGTCAGCACAAAAAACACAATCACCACTGCCAACAAATGTATCAGCATATGACTCACCTACAGAGCTCCCAATGCCAACTATGATGAGCTCTCCACCATGCTACAGACAGCATGCACCCATAACATGCACCCATAATACACCACAAAATCCCATCATTGTCCTGGGTGACTTCAACCTTAGCTCAGCACTTAAAGAGGCAAAATTCATTCATGAAAGCAATGGAGGCACTCTAATACAACCAAATTATCAATGCACCAACTCATCAATTAGGTACAATGTCTGACCTTATCTTTATACCAAAGATGATGCGTGAACAGAACCACATATCAACTCCATTTACGCCAATACCCTGGGTCAGACCATCTCCTCATATCCTTCAAGATGGATATTGAAAAGACCTTTATTATGATACCCCAGCACACTGAGACAATTCAGGAGCTTCCATAAGGAAACTTTCTTGCAAGAAATATCCTCGAACCTAAATCACGAAATACTTGACCTGGATACCTCCATGGAAAACTGGAACCATAGCATCCTCATAGCTGCCTCAGCTCCAAACATGTAGCATCCTCGCATCTGCCTCAGCTCCAAACATGAGGCACATGTCTACATGGAAAATATAAAGCGCACCCTGGTACTCCTCCGACATCAAGCTAAATGAAGTCTATGGAAATTGGAGAGACAATAGAGACAGACAAAATCTACTATCACCCTTCAACAATACAGACAAACATGAATACAATAACCCAGCACACCCGCCCTGTCATATTGACATAACCGTATCCGTTGATACAATTACTCGACTTGTATATAGTTATCCCTGTTAAACCCAAGTTGTATTACCTGTTCTTTGTAAAGTTCAATGTATGTTTCAGACTGCATTGTACAAATTAATGTTATTTGTAAACCGCACTGATTCTAAAGAGCGCGGTATAAAAAAAAATTTAAATAAATAATCTCATAAAAAACAACTAAGCAAAAATTTCACACCAACATCATTATAAATCAGCTAATAAACCACATGCACTATTTGAAATAGTTTGGTCACTCACCAAGGACCCAGCACAACAATCAACCCCAGAAATAAACCCACAAGCAATAGAAATCTAATGTCCAAAAACTCCCAACTACATATGAACATCCCTCCAGCCATATCAGCCAGCAACAGAGATCCAACATTCTCCACAACATGGGGCGAGTTCCATAAACCAAACCGTCAACAAATTGAACACATTATCTCCTCCCTCAACACCACCACCTCTCTTTCAGACCCTCTGCCCTGTAGCCTGGATAAAAGTGACAAAGGATCAACTCATACATAACATAGTAACAACTGCTCTCACCCAAGGATACATTTATTTTATTTATTTACATTCTCTTATATACTGTGCTGTTCTGCATCAGTGCAGTTTACATTGAACAAACTGAAATTACATTGAACAGGGCATTATAACTTGGAGATAACTATTTTTACAGGGAACATGGGCTATGGAGGGATACATGCCAAAGTCACTTAAACATATGACCAATCAAGAACTCATCACTCAACAGAAATGATCTGGCATCATACCTCCCAATCTCCTGCCTATCATTCATGGCAAAAATTATTGAAAAAGTAGTAAAAAGTTACAGGACCACACAGACCAGCAAGCCTCCCTGGACCTCCAACACCACAGGTTCAAACCAAGCCATATCATCAAAACTCTGATAACATCAATCCTTGACAGGGGAATTGACCTCAAATCAGGCTTCATTTTCATATCCATGGATATATCAGCTGTTTTCGATACAGTATCCCACTTTACCATGCTGCAATGCCTCTAGGAAATTGGTCTATATGGCACTACACTGAAATGGTTTCAATCATATTTCACCAACAGACAAGTAAAATGCGGCATGCACAAATCCACTCCCTTCAGCCTAAAACAGGGCATCCCTCAAGGTTCATCGATCTCTTCAATGTTATTCAACGTTTATATTCAATCTGCAACATAATTAAACATTACAACATACAATACCGGTTATATTCTGATGACATTATGGTTTTCACACCAATTGTCATCTGCAACCCTGACCGCCAACCTATAACCAAATGCATGGAAGAAATAATCAGCTGGCTAGGAAACAACAACCTTGCAGTAAACTTCAATAAAACAGAGGCATTATTCATCATGAGACACTCCACATTCAAGCCCCCACAAGAAAATGGCCTTTTACACAGAATCTACTTTTCTAGCCAGTGTCCTTTAAAGCCAGTACCCTTCCATGGGAACGGAGGCCCACTTCGTGACTGCCATGACCTGTGCCTCCATCTTCGGCAGGCCAGACCATGCGACACACTCCACTCAGAGAGTGCATATCCTTTGACACACCTTTATCCCCCTAGGTGGGAAATCGGGATGGACCCATTCTGAGCAGAACATGTTCTTGATTATTTCTGGAAACGGAAAGACTAGCATGAATATCTTCACTGCCTGTAGAAGCACAGGACCTGCTGCCCCTGCTCCATCGCTGAAGCATTAGTCAAATATACTAGGAGGATGAAACTCGAGCAATCGATGCTGCCAGACCTCCCTTTTGGGACAGGCAGAAAATGCCAGCCTCCACATGTGGAAAAAACACTTCTTCCTCTACATCAGACTCCTCAACCGAGACATCAGAACCAGCACTCAAATCCAAGTCTCGAACGACTCCAGCTGACCCACATCTCTAGAATGCAACCTCTGCATAGGTCACGCAGAAAGAGACAATCAAGCTGGGCTTCTACACTCTCCCTGTTCCTCATGTGACTGAGCTTGAGGGAATCCAAAGGCTGTGGGGTCTGAGTTTTCACGTCTAAAAGGCCAGGCTTGCTGCAGAAGAAAAAAGAATCCCAGGGAGGACAACCCAGATTTCAGGAGTTCCCCTCCCTGAGAATTATTCCTAAAGCACAGGGGACACAGCTGTAGCCGAACCTTCTGAAGGGGAGCGGCCAGAAGCACAGTCACCAGAATATTATTCTTACCCTCAGTCACCTCCTACATTGAGGCATAAAATGCTGGACCAACCAAATCTTGTTAGGAGCAGGAAAGATGGACCCACCAGTGAGAGGTCAGAGGCTGCCATGCAAGATAAATCCAGTGATGAAGCTCTTCGCTTGCCACAGGTCAAACACCACTTCCTGGAAGAAGAAAGTTAAGGCAAGGCAAACATTTGCGTGCACTAAGGCCGCATAGGCACAAATGTGTGCACTAATGGAGCTCGTATATGCGTGTGCGTTACAGGCAATTGGGCAGTAATGTGCGTTAAAGTCGTTCAGACAGAACACAAGTTGGGACTGCTAGGGCGCAAGGCGCACAAGACAGAAAATGCTAGCATGCATTGGAAAATGTCAGGATGCCCCAATGCTGAGCCAATGGTCCACCCAGACTTATGCCCCAAAAACAGACAATGATGAAGGCAAGGCAAGCTGTACCAGGCTCAGTGCTACTCCCCAGACATTGGTTTTCTCTTTTAAAACAGGCTTATAGCCACATCCCTCTGAGTTGTCATCAGTCTTTGGGGGAGAGCGGGGAGGGGGGTGCAGAGGAAGAGGTAGGGGGCACTGTGGTTGTGTGAGGTATCTGAACACCTTCCAAATACTTCCAATATTCTGGCTGTTCAACAAGCTCTTAACAGAATGGGAGTGTGAAGCTGAATCAAATTTCCTCCTCCTATGGCTACCAAAAAGACCAGTCTAGTGGAGCCTCCCATGCCGTGCTCAAGTATGAGTCACCCTCAAGGTGGTTGTTCACGAGTGAAATCCATCTTCATTTGTTCAGATTTTCTCCGAGCTGAGACAGTTCAACCACTATCTGCTGGAGACAGAAAAATACTGAGTGCCCATTAGTGGCTCAGATTTAGAGGCATGAGAGTGACATCACCGAAACCTGGGAATTTCACTGGTTCTCTGTCTCCACCGATCTGCTGGTAGGGGAACACAATCCACTTGTCTAGACTAATCTAGCAGGACAACATAGAAATGCCGGCAAAGTGGAAGTTTATATTATCTACTGTAATTTTAGTTTTGGGAGTCAAATAATTTAATTAGTAAACCAGTACTCACCACTTGTTACAATACATGGGGAAAACAAATCAATCCATACATCATACAAATAAATCACTGAACATGTTAACACCATATTTAAAAGTGCATTAAATACTATCACATGTATCAGCTCTAATCCCACTCTGGAAAACATTTGGGTAAGTTATGATGTAGCCAGTTCTTTGGAGGTAGATATCTGCATCCTAACAGCAATGATTTCCACCGATTTTTCCCCGAGGTGGGCTTTCTCTCTCTCATTAAAACACACAGTGTCTATTAAGTCAACATAGCATGGCTGCTTATCTGTAATAGGAGGAGTTCCACATAGACAGCAGGGGAATGCATCCACACTAGATGGCGAAGCCTGCAGGCTAATCCTTCAAGCGGAGCTCTCTCCCAGCTTTAGTAAAAAGGTTGTGTGGGGTTTTTTTGCTTTTGTTTTTTTAAACACAGCACTGGGCATGCATAGTACCTCCTGACACACTGTCCGCCTTCAGTCAATCCAGAGCTCTAAAAAAACAAAGTAGAAGGAGAATTGGTGGAAGAGAAAAAAGCATGGCTGCATTCCCTTGCTGTCTATGGAGATCCCCTGTCACAGGTAAGTAACCACAGTTTCTCCGTTGATTAGCAGGGTAGATACAGGCACACTTGAAGATAAGTCCAGAGTGGAGGGTCGATGAAGAAAAGGGAGGTGCAATTGCTCTTGTATGGCGACCCAGCATGTTCTTTGGGAGGTGGATACAAACAGTGTGAAGAGGTTGCATGGAACAGATTGTTTGAAGGCCGTATCTGCAGATGAATAATCAAGGCAGTAATGCTTGGTGAAGGTGTGGATGGTTGATCAGGTAGCTGCCTTGCATATGTCCTGTATGGACACTGAGCGGAGGTTAGCTATTGTGGTCAGTTTTGCTCCAAGGTGATGGGGAGTGACCCTTCCAGAAATGGGGTGACCCTTTGTTTAATATGCAAAGGTAATACAGTCCAAGATATAGGTGGACAAAGTCCTTTTGGAAGTTGGAAGGCCAGGGTTATTTGGATTAAATGTAACAAAACGTTGAGAGGTCTTAATGTACTATCTTCATGCAACATGGGACTGTGTAAGACTAACAGTTCAAGGAATGAAGTGTTGCTTTGGCATCAGATACATGAGGTTTAGAAAAACACAACATCAGTGGAACTATTAACTGGTTCAAGTGGTAAGCGGAAACCACGCTGAACAAAAATTTTAGATGAATGCGAAGACAGACTTCAGTAAGTAGAAATTGAGTATACGACTAGAGCTTGGAGTTTGCTTAAGCATTGTGCTGATGTTATAGCAATAAGAAAAATTGTTTTCCATGAAAGGTGTTTTAGAGATGCTTGTGCTAACGGTTCAAATGGTGGTTTGACTAGGGTTGAAACAACATCATTTAGGTCCCACACCAACATTGGTTGTCAAAGTGGTGGTTTGAGATTTGTTAGGCCATGCATACATTTTGTTACCCAGGGATGATGAGATAGAGGAAGGAGTGGCCTAGTGGTTGGGGCAAGGTACCACAGGCCGGAAGGTCGGTGGTTCAAATCCCACTAGAGGACAGCAACCTTGGGCCGGAAGGACTGAGGTTTCTAGTCCCATAGGTGCTCCTTGTGGTCTTGGGCAAGCCACTTAACCCTCCATTGCCCATGTTCCCTGTAAGTATTAGTGTATGTGTCTCATATCCCCTCGTGTTAAATGTATCCCCCAACCGCTTTGACCCGGTGAAAAGCGGGATATAAATGCAGCTAAATAAATAAATAAATAAATAAATAAAGAGAGATTTACCTTCAATCATATCATCATAGGTAGAAATAGCCACGAGGTGCATGCATACCAAGGAAGTTTTGACTCCATTGTCTGAGAACATGAGATAGGAGCGTACCTTAGGCAGACAGCAGGAGAAGGGATAAAGACGATGATCCAAGCACCACTAAGAAAATCAAGACCATTTGAAAACATAGGAAGCACAGGATGTGCAAGTGCTCACTGACCCCCTTGAGATGCAGAATGGGTCGGGAGGAAGTCTTTTTTGGGCATCTCGAAATAGGCTATCGCTCTTGTTCCACTTGTCTGGTGGAGGGGGGGGGGGGTGGGGGTGGCATCACCCTCTTTAAGCACAGCAACTTGACTAAGGTGGTCTACACAGCAGTACTTTGATCGCAGACCCACAAGGGGAGATGACAAAGAAAATTGGGAATCTGCTCTTGGCCTTCCAGGATATAGCCAAACTGGAACCTATCTAGCACCTAGCAATCCTTGATAACCAGGACCCATTTCTAAAAGAAAAGGCGAAGTCTGCCTCCCACCAGAAGAACCAGGGAATGGGCCCCAAAGCCTTCACTGCGCAGCCTGGGAGAGGATTCCTCCAGAGGGGCACAGAGCCCCTGCGCCCATCCGTTCCACATAAGGACTGAGAATGAGCCCGACATCCATAAGGGGGAAGAAGAGGTTTCCAAGACCCCCAGGAGTCCGACCAACCCTCCTGTGAGGAGCAGGCAGAGGATGATGGAAAAGGAGCTCCTGCTCACTATACAGGCCCTTTGAACCTGTCCTCCAGAAGGCAGATTCTCGCCCAGGTCTTTTACTTGCTTCTCCCAAATCAGACCCAACAGAAGTGCCCTGCTAAGGCCACATGGGCAACAGGGCTTTGGGAGAGGAGTCTGCTGCCCCATGTCACCGTCGACAGGGCACAATCCCTGGCCACTAGATGTACCAGGTCATACATGGCATCAGAAAGGAAGGCCTTAGACTCCACAAAGGGGCATAGAATCATCCAGCAGAAGAGACTGAATCCATTGGGACGGGGCCCAAAATGTAAAGGTCTGCACATACCATCAACTAAAGAATAACAGCCAATGCAGCAAACTGGTTCAACACAAATCCAACTTTCAGTCAAGAGTATCTTACAAGACAGAGGATGGGGGAGAGGGCGTTGAGGTTGTGTGAGGCTGTTGAATTCTTTCATCCTTTGATTCTTCCAGTTTTCTGACTGCTCAACAGGCTTTTATCCAGAGTAAGAGCATGGAGCTGAACCAATTTTCCCTCCTCCTATGGCTACTGAAAAGACTGCAGTCTAGTGGAGCTTCCCACGTCACATGCAAGTAAAAAAAAGTCACACAAAGTGGTCTGTCATGAGCGTTTTATCAATCCTCTCTCTCAGTTCTTCAGAGTTTCTTCAGAGAGGAGAAAATCCATCCACCATCTGCTGGAGACAAAGAAATACTGAAGGGACCTCTGGTGGCTGAAGCAAATAGAGGCATGGGAGTGATGTCATTGAAACCTTGGCTTTTCATTGATTCTTTGTCTCCATCAATTTGCTGATAGAGGAACACAACTCACTTGTCTAGACTGGTTTAGCAGGACGATATGGAATGGGGTGTCAACTAGTAACGAGAGAAGTAGAGGATTCCAGGCTTGTGTGGGCAACTTGGGGGCAATAAGTTATCACCGAAGCTTGATCGCGTAAATAAATTTTGAAGAACTCTTGGTATGAACAGAAAAGTAGGAAAAACACACATTAATTTACTGTGGCAGGGTAGTGTAAAGGCATCATGGTGAAAATGTTGCAGGGCTGGTTTGAGGGAAGAGAACCAGGAACATTTTGCATTGTCTGCAGAGGCAAAGATGTCTAACACCGGAGTGCCTCACTTGTGAAAAATGTGTTGTGCCACCTGGAGGTGAGACCATTCATGGGGCTGTAGTTGTCTGTTTAGGAAGTCTGCTGGTTGATTTTGGTCACCAGGGAAATAGGTAGATTGAATCATGCAATTGAGAGTAGCTGCAAACATCCATATCTGAAGAGTTTCCTTGCAGAGGTACAAGGAGCCTGATCTAGCTTGCTTCTTTATATAAAACATTGACTTGATCGTCTGTATGAGAAATGTGGTCCTTCAAATTCAATGAGCTGGCAAAGGTCTCAAGACTAAAGAACTACTCATAATTCTAGTTGAATGATATGTAATTGACATTCTGTGGGAGATGAGACATCCTGGGGAATGGAGAGGACCAAGATGAAAGGACCAAGGTGAACTCACCAACCCCATGGAGAAGCATTACTGGCAAGACCCTGTTGCACTGGAGAGGGACGGAAGGGGCAAACGTTTGATAGTGTTCAAAGAAAAGTGTCCTTTAGATAGTTGGGAAGCTGAATTTTCTTGGAAAGAAGGAGCAGATTTCAAAATGTCTTGAGGTGCTACTGCGGCAATCTCATCCTCCATCTGGCATTGGGGACTACTTGAATTGCAGTGGCCATGTGGCCTGGAAGGCCTAAGATCGTCCTTGCTGAAGTTCTGCATGAAACCAAGATGGATTTTGTCAATACGATTATAGTCTGTACTCTTACTTGAGGAAGGTAAGCAGTTGCAGTGCGGGTATCAAGGTCTACTTCAATGAAGCATAGCTGCTAAATTGGACCAAGGTGTGATTTGCTCTTTTTGATGAGGAAGCCAAGGCTCCAAAGAAGCTGGACAGTGACAGTCAGGGTAGTATGCACAGTTTGAGGTGATTTGTCCGAGAACAGTCAGTCGTTGAGATAAGGAAACAAAGTGACTGGCTTTGCGCAGATATGCCACTACAGCGAGGCACTTTGCGAATACTCAAACAGCAGAAGCCATACCAAAGGGCAGAATACGATACTGATAATGGGTCTCAAGAAATGTGAATTGAAGGAATTTCCACTGGGAAGGACATAAGAACATAAGACATGCCATACTGGGTCAGACCAAGGTCCATCAAGCCCAGTATCCTGTTTCTAACAGTGGCCAATCTAGGTCATACGTACCTAGCAGTTTCCCCAAAAAACACAGGTTCCACAATGCTTGTATAGGGTCAAGAATTGATATCCTGGGTCCCTTTTTAATAATGGTTTATGGATCTTTCCTCCAGGAACTTGTCCAGACCTTTTTTAAACCCAGCTACACTAACAGCCTTTACTACATCCTCCGGTAACAAATTCCAGAGTTTGATTACACGTTGAGTGAAAAAATATTTTCTCTTATTTGTCTTAAATAGTTTACCCCGTCACTTCATTGCATATCCCCATGTCTTTCAATATTCTGATAACGTAAACAATCGATCTGCACTTACCCGTTCCACTCCATTAATTTATAGACCTCTATCATATCTCCCCTCAGCCGTCTCTTTTCCAGGTTGAAGAGCCGTAACCTTTGTAGCCTCTCCTCATAGGAGTAGCCTTCCATCCCCTTTACCATTTTGGTGGCTCTTCTCTGTACCTTTTCAAATAACGCTATATCCTTTTTAAGATACGGCGACCAGAATTGCACACAATATTCAAAATGCGGTCGCACCACGGAACGATAGAGGCATTATAATATCCTTTGTTTTATTTTCCATTCCTTTCCTTATGATACCTAGCATTCTATTTGCTCTGAATGAATGGGGATGTGGGCATAAGCATTCTTGAGGTCTAAAGATGCAAGCCAGTTGTCTTTTTGAACATAAGATATGCCATACCGGGTCAGACCAAGGTCCATCAAAGCCCAGTATCCTGTTTCCAACAGTGGCCAATCTAGGTCATACGTACCTAGCAGATTCCCCAAAAGACACAGGTTCCACAATGCTTGTATTGGGTCAAATTCCAGAGTTTGATTACCTTTGTGTGAAAACATATTTTCTCTAATTAAATGGGTTACACTGTAGCTTCATTGCATGCCCCTTAGTCTTTCTACTTTTGATGGCATAGACTATCTACGTTTAACTGTTCCACTCCATTCATTAATTTATAGACCTCCCATTCATTAATTTATAGACCTCTCTCATATCTCCACTCAGGTATCTCTTTTCCAGGGTGAAGAGCCCTAACCTTTTAGCCTCCCCTCATAGGGGTAAAGAGTAGTTACTCACCTGTAACAGGTGTTCTCCAGGAGCAGCAGGAATCAGTCCTCACATATGGGTGTCATCGGCACCGATGAAGCCCCAGCGGAGCATTTCCCCAGCTTTCTATGAAAGCCTTTGGGAATGCAGGCACGCATGGGCGGTTCCCTTCCCGCCTAAAGGTGCCATCTTACCTCAGTCAAATAACATAGCTAAGAAAGCACACAAAAATGAAAAAATAAACTATGTACAACTGCAACTCCAAGGGGAGGACGGAGGGTTGTGAGGACTGATTCCTGCTGCTCCTGGAGAACACCTGTTACAGGTGAGTAACTACTCTTTCTCCAGGACCAAGCAGGAAGTCAGTCCTCACATATGGGTGACTCCCTAGCTCTGGGCTACCGAGGAACCCAGGCTGAACAAGAGAACTCCCTCTAGTCCCAGCTGCAAAGAAAGGCTTTTCAAGGACACAACCTCCACCGGTAGCCCAACAGAGGGCAGGAGTTGCCTAAACCTCAAAGAGATTCCGGAGTACTGCCTGGCCAAAAGCACTGTCCCTACGGGACTCCCTCTCCAGGCAGTAATGGGCAGCAAACGTCTGGCTTGAAGACCAAGTTGCAGCCTTGCAGATGTCTACCAAGGGCACAGAGCGGAGATGAGCCACTGAGGCAGCCATTGCCCTGACACGATGGGCCATGACCCTACCCTGCAAAGGAAGGTCAGCCGCCTTGTAAGCCCAGGTGATACAGTCAGCCACCCAGATGGACAAGGTACGCTTGGACACAGCCAACCCCAACTTATTGGGGTCAAAAGATACGAAGAGCTGAGTAGCCCTTCTATGCCCCTGCGTATGGTCAAGGTAGAAGGATAAGGCCCTCCTACAGTCCAGGGTATGCAGAACTGCTTCAGCCTGGCTTGCATGAGGCCTAGGGAAGAATGTTGGAAGGACCACCTCCTGATTGAGGTGGAAAGAGGAGACAACCTTTGGGAGGAACTTTGGATGAGTCCTGAGGACTACCATGTTCCTATAAATCCTGGTGTAAGGCCTGTTACAGACCAGGGCCTGAAGCTCACTTACTCGCCTAGCCGAGGTAAGGGCTATCAGGAACAGTGTCTTCCAGGAGAGGAAGCGTAGTGGACAAGTAGCCATCGGCTCAAAAGGAGAGCGAGTCAGCTGCTGCAAGACCACATTCAGCTCCCACTCAGGGGCAGGAGGACGGATGGGAGGCTTGAGCAAAAGCAAGCCCCTGAGAAAGCGGGACACCAAGGGGTGACCAGATTGAGATTGTCCCTCTACCAATGAGTGGTGAGCTGCTAGAGCTGAGAGGTGGACCCAAACAGAATGGATAAGTGCAGTAAGTACTGAAGAACTACTGGCACAGTACAAGAGAAAGGATCCTCGGTACGTAGGTGACACCACACAGAAAACCTCTTCCATTTGAGAGCATAGGTTTTCCTAGTGGACTGTTTCCTAGAGACTAGGACAACCTCCTCAACTTCCTGAGGTAGGCCCCAGGGAGCCAAAACTACCCTTGCAGCCTCCAGGCCATCAAATTGAGAGACTTGAGAATGGGGTGCAGAAGGGAACCCTGGTCCTGTGTGAGGTGGTCGGGTTGCAACCCCAGAGGCAGTGGAGGATCCACCGCCAGTTGAAGCAGAAGAGGAAACCAAGGCTGTCTCGGCCACCTGGGAGCTACCAGCAGGACCGAGGCCTTGTCCTGGAGAATCTTGAATAGGGTTCGGGCCACCAAGGGCGTGGGAGGAAACGCATAGAGGAGGCCCTGAGACCAAGAAATCAGAAAAGCATCCGCTGCTATCCGCAGAGGATGTGGTTGTCTGAAGCAGAAATTTGGCAGTTGCTTGTTGATGGGGCTGGCAAAGAGATCCAGCAAAGGGAGACCCCATTTCAGGAAGATCTTCTGAACTACTGAAGGATGCAGCTGCACTCGTGGGGCTGCAGTATCCTGCTCAATTTGTCTGCCAGGGAGTTGTCCTGGCCCGGAAGGTACACAGCCCTGAGGAGCATGTTGTGCTTGAGGGCAAAAGAACAAAGGTTCTGAGCTTCCCGACAAAGGATCCTGGACCCAGTTCCGCCCTGTTTGTTCACATAAAACATGGCAACTTGGTTGTCTGTCTGCATCAGGACAGACTGTTGAGCCAGGGTAGCAGTGAAAGCTTGGAGTGCTAATCGAATAGCTCTGAGTTTGAGGAGATTGATCTGCTGTGCAGTCTCCCAGGGAGGCCACAGACCCTGGGTGCACTTGCCCAGACAATGCGCTCCCCAGCCTTGCAGGGAGGCATCTGTTGTTAGAATCACTGTGTAACCTGGAATCTGAAAGGGCACCCCTTTCAGCAGATTGGGTGGGTGTAACCACCAGTTGAGGGAGTGCAGAAATGGTCTGGACACCCTTATCCTGTCTCTGAGGCTGCCAGTGGCCTGTGACCACTAAGTCCGAAGGCATAGGGAGCCTGGCATAGGGGGTCACATATACTGTGGAAGCCATGTGGCCTAGAAGCCGCAGGCAGAGTCTGGCGGAGACCAAGGACCTGCTGAGAAACTGACTTGCCAAGGCCATCAACCTTCGGGCTCTGTTTTCTGGCAAGAATGCCTTTGCCAGGAGATAGTCCAACCGGGCCCCTATGAACTCCAAGTTCTGGGAAGGGAGCAAAGTGGACTTTGTGAAGTTTATGACAAACCCCAGGCTTTGCAGAAGAGCAATGGTCCTGAGGGTGGCTCGATTGGCCTCCTGACCTGTCTGACCCCTGATGAGCCAGTCGTCCAGATAGGGGAAGACAAAGATGCACTGATTTCTCAGGTAGGCCGCCACCACTGCTAAGCACTTTGTAAAGATTCTGGGGGCGGAGGTGAGGCCGAAAGGCAGTACACTGTACTGATAATGGTTTCCTCCCACAATGAACCTGAGGTACTTTCTGTGGCCTGGATGAATGAGGATGTGAGTGTACGCATCCTTTAGATCTAAGGAGCATAGCCAATCTCCCTGCTGGAGGTAGGGCAGAAGGGTTCCAAGAGTAAACATCTTGAACTTTTCCTTCACTAGAAACTTGTTGAGCTTCCTGAGGTCCAAAATGGCACGAACGCCACCGGTTCTTTTGGGCACCAGGAAATACCTGGAGTAGAATCCATGACCTTGCAAGTGGGGAGGCACAGGCTCCACCGCCCTGTCCACCAACAGACCCTGAAGCTCCTGACGGAGAAGATCTGTGTGCAGAGGAGGTCTTGGAGGCTCCCTTGGAAAATATGGGGTCGGCAGTTGGTGGAAATGGAAGGCATATCCCCTGTGGATGATGTCCAGCACCCAACTGTCCCTGGTGATAAGGGGCCACTGGTGGGCAAAGAGGGCGAGATGACCTCCTGTGCAGGGTTGGGAGAGCAGTGGAGGAGAGGCTATGCTCAAGGAGTCAAAAGCCCCCACCCTGCTGAGAGGTAGCAGGGGCCTGAGGCTTGTGGGTTCTCTGCCTACGGGGCCCATTACCCTGGCCCTTGGTTTGCTGACCCTGGGGGGCAACTTGGGCAGCCTGATATTGTGGGTACTGTTTGTAGGCAGTGCCCTTCCTCGGGTAAAAGGGCTTTTTACCCGAGCCCTTCTTTTTATGAGAAGGGGCAGAGGTCTTCCTCGACAGCCTTGTCCGGGTGAGGTGCTCGGTCTCGAGCTGAGTGGCCTTCTCGGTCATGGGCTTGCCAAACAGGTTTTCACCTCGGCAAGGGACATCGACCAACTTGTCCTGAACCCATGGCTCGAGGTCAGATGACTGCAGCCATGCCTGGCGTCGAGCCGCAATGCCGGCTGCCGCAACTCGGACCGAAGCCTTGAAGCCATCGTAGGCGGCGCGGGACATGAACTTCGAGCAGTCCCGAATTTCCGAGGACAAGGACTTAAATCTCTGCAAGGGTTCTGCGGAGAGACCAGCAGAGAATCCGGCCAACTCCTTGGCCAGATCCCGCAAGTACATGCCCATGTACAGCTGGTAAGACTGGACATGACAAGCAAGCATCGAGCCCTGAAAACACTTTCTACCGACGCCATCGAGGTTTCGGGCCTCCCTGCCAGGAAGCACCGCGGAGTGCATCTTCTGACTCTTCAGACAATGCATGGCCGATTCCACAACCATGGAATGGTGTGGTAGCTGTGCCTTCTGAATACCAGGGCTCTTACGGAGCCGATAGATCGAATCGACCCACTTGCTAAGAACCGGCGCCGAGGCCGGTGCCTCCCACATATGGAAGAGGAGCCGTTCCAGCATCGGAGGAACTGGGACAGTAAAGGCCTCCTTCGGAGGAGAGTCATACTGCAGCGCCTCGAGCTCCGCCAGAATAGCCAAGGCAGTGGCCATATCCCGGATGAACTCCGAGAACCGGGTGTCCTCCGGGGGGGACCTACTCCGGGGCTCAGACTGCGGTGAGTCCGAAGGGACGCACCGAGTCTTAAAGATGTCAGGAGACTCCTCGTCCTCCGTCTCCCAAGCCAACTCATCCGAGGAAGAGTCGGGGTCCAACCCCACGGGGCCCTGGAGCACCCGCCCCGACGCCAGAAGCACCGGCGTCGACGCCCTCGGTCCCGAAGGGAGGTCAAGGGGGACCGTGACCGAGGTCGACTCCGAGCCACGATGGAGACTAGTATCGGCTCGGTCTCCGGGGTCGACTTTGACGTCGATGTCCCAGTGGTCGGGGCAGATGCGCCAGACAGGCTGGCCATCAGTGCCTGCTGCTGCTCCATGAAGGCAGACATTCTGCTCTCCAAGGCTGTCATCCTGAGACTCAGCTCGGGAGACGCAGCAGCCATCGACTCCGGCCCCGGTGGCGCCGGGCCCAACGTCGGCTCCCTGGAAGGAGAGTCCATGAGGACTACGGGGCTTACGTGTCCAGCAGACTCCGGCTCCATACGAGGAACTTTGGCAGGCTTCTCCGGTTCCACAGGCCCGGGGCAACGGTCGGGGGTCTTAGACCTGGCCCTCGAGGAGCCAGGGACCTCTTCCGACGACACCCTCGCGAGCCGTTTCTTCCTCTTGCATTGCCGGTCAGGGGACCCCCTGTCCGAGGAGCTTTGATGGCGCTCGGGATCGGAATCCCGAGATGTCAAGGCCTGAGACGAGGTCCGGGCCCGGCCGGAGGCTGAGTCCGAGAAAAGCCTTTCCTTTTGCTGCTGGCGACTTTGTAGTGCCTTGGAAGACATTTTTCCACAGGCCCCGCACGACTTAGGATTGTGGTCGGGACCGAGGCACCGAAGGCAGCAGTCGTGTGTGTCGGTGAGAGACATTAGTTTCTTACACCGATCACACTTCTTAAAACCACTGGAAGCCATCGGGGAAAAAGAGTCCCCGCGAGGTCAAAAGACCGGCCTTCCAGGGAAAAAGAGAAAAAAGGGGGCGAACGCCAGCCACGAAGGGCAAAAACCGAAAAAGAGGAATCGGGCTCGATACCGGTGTACCGAACCCAGCGGGAGGGGAACCGGCGTCAAAACGGAAGAAAAAGAGCAAAAAATTGCTGAAAAAATCTACTTTTAACCGGGATAACTGGACACACGTCCGGTGGGCTTCACGGAAAAAAAGAGACTGAGGTAAGATGGCACCTTTAGGCGGGAAGGGAACCGCGCATGCATGCCTGCATTCCCAAAGGCGTTCATAGAAAGCTGGGGAAATGCTCCGCTGGGGCTTCATCGGCGCCGATGACATCCATATGTGAGGGCTGACTTCCTGCTTGGTCCTGGAGAACCTTCTATCCCCTTTACCATTTTGGTGGCTCTTCTCTGTATCTTTTCTATTCCCGCTACATCCTTTTTAAGATACGGTGACCAGAACTGCACACAATATTCAAGGTGCAGTCACACCATGGAACGATACAGAGGCATTATAATATCCTTTGTTTTATTCTCCATTCCTTTCCTTATGATTCCTAGCATTCCATTTGTCTTCTTGGCCGCTGCTGCACACTGGGTGGGGGGTTTCAACATATCTACGATGACACCTAAATCTTTTTCCTAGGTGATGGTTCCTAATGTGGAACCTTGTCTTGTATAACCATAGTTTTGGTTGTTCTTTCCAAGGTACATAACTTTGCACTTGTCCACATTAAGTTTCCGGGTGTTTTTGGCCCAACACGCTTGCAAGCACCCTAAAGGCCGCACACCAGTTAGCAATCATCCTTGGGATGGAATTGGCCTTAAAAGAGACTAGCTTGCACTTTGAGGCAGCCCGAGAATTCTTGTCACCTCTCTGGACAAGGAGTGAGAAGATGTCCACATATTCACCTTTCCAGATTTTCTCCTTCTGGGCGAATGGCACATGGCTGTCTAATGCACTGGTAAGGTATACGCATTCCACCAGCCTGAGCTTGGACACCAAACCCCTTTTTTCTCTGGGTACCGGCCCTCCTGATGGACCCCTGACGCACCCCGGGATGGGACCCCTGGGGGGAGCACCAAGAGGCGGGTGACCTGTGGGCTCTACACCGCCGAGGCACTGTGAAAAGGGTGGTTTGTGACCCTGCAGAGACTGCCCCTGTAGCTCCTTGCACCGCCTACATCCTGCCTGCTGCCATGCCTAAACCAGCTATGATCCACAATAATGCTTGCAGCAGACCCTCAATGTCCTGGCAGCCACCCCTGGCCAACCCACCTACTCCCCACACCTGGGTTGCCACTGTGACCGCCGTATCCTCTCCCCATTGGACTCTCCCAGCTGAGCCTCCCTGCGTCAGATACCCCAGATCCCCCCATTCCTGTATCCAATGCCCCTTGTGACCCATACACACACAACCCGACCTCTCCGTCCCATTATATAGCAAAACAGCATGCTCATACTTACCCCTCAGATGCGCCTCATTGGGTGTAGCCGCAGAGCTCACCTGTCTCCTCTGTGGTTGCCCTGCCCCTGGGCTGGCGCTCCATCCAGCAAACTCAGGATGGCCTGCACGCGTCCCGCTCCGTGGACTGTGGCCATGGCCCTAACCTGGTTCACGAGGTCATGCAGATCTAGGGGCTCATCTGCCTGCCCATCACCGCCATATGGTGAGGGCATATTTGGCGTCTGGGGCAGATTGCTTGTCGTCTGTCCCACCGCTGTCTTAGCCCAGCTACCAGCTCTGTACGCTGCTGAGCACCACAGCTTCCCGCCTGGGCCTTGCTAGCCCTGGTTTTCCATGTGTTGTCATTGCCAGTGCCGCCACGTTGTTTGGCGGAAAAGGAATCACCAGCCCATCGCTCCTCCCGGACCTCCTTCCTTCACTGGCCCTTCCCCCTTTGGCCACCTCGTTATGGGGCCTGCGCCCAATGGGCGCCGGCCCACCATTACTCACTATGGATTCTGGAGGAAACCTTTAATAAAAGCCATCCAGCAGAATGCCTCCTCATCCCTAGAGAATTCAAAACACAGCATTGCAGGTGGAGATTGAAAGTCTGATGTTATTTGTTGTTGCTGTTTAATAAATATTCCAAAATTTGAAAAAAAATCCCAAACCCAAACACTTCTTTGTTCTAAGCATTTTGAACAAGGGATACTCAACCTTTACTACTACTAATCATTTGTATAGCGCTACAAGGTGCATTGCTACACATATAGATGTAAGACAGTCCCTGCTCATCAGAGCTTACAATCTAATCAAGACAGAAAACATAGCAAAACTGGCGACTAGAGTATGGTAAGATACACAAGTAGTGGGCAAGAGAGGGAGAAGTATCAGGATCAAAAAGCAGCCTCTGTGGGGTTTTAGCCTGGATTTGAATAGGGCCAGAGAAGGAGCCTGATACACAGACTCAGGTAGTTTGTTCCAGGCATATGGAGTAGCAAGGTAGAATGATGTTGGCAGTGGCAGAGAAGGGCACAGATAAAAGGGATCTGCCAGAGAGCTTAGTTACTCACCTGTAACAGGTGTTCTCCAGGAGCAGCAGGAATCAGTCCTCACATATGGGTGACGTTGGCGCTGATGGAGCCCTCGTGCGGAGCATTTCCCTAGCTTTCAAAGAAAGCCTTTGGGAATGCAGCACGCATGCGCGGTCCCCTTCCCGCCCAAGGGTGCCATCTTGCTCAGTCTGATTACATAGCTAAAAGACAGCAAAAATCAAAATGAAGGATAGGACTGCAAATCTAGGGGAGGAGAGAGGGTTGTGAGGACTGGTTCCTGCTGCTCCTGGAGAACAGCTGTTACAGGTGAGTAACTATGTTTCCTCCAGGACCAAGAAGGAAGTCAGTCCTCACATATGGGACTCCCCAGCTCTAGGCTACCAGAAACCCAGAGCTGAAAAAATGGCTCCCTCTCAAGAGCCTCAGCATCCGTGATAAGAATTTTCTCTGAGAACGCACCCCGTACGGTAGCCCAACACAAGGGCCGGAGGGTAGGAATTGCTTAAACCTCAAAGAGATTACGGAGTACTGCCTAGCCGAAAACACTGTCCCGCCGGGAGTCTCTCTCTAGGCAGTAATGGGCTGCAAAAGTCTGGCTTGAAAACCAAGTTGCGGCCCAGCAGATGTCTGCCAACGGAACAGAGCGGAGATGAGCTACTGACGCAGTTTTCGCCCTGACACGGTAGGCCGTGACCCGACCCTGCAAGGGGAGGTTGGATGCCCTGTATGCCTAGGCGATGCAATCTTCTACCCAAGTGGACAACATACGCTTGGAGACAGGTAACCCCATCCTATTAAGGTCAAACGAGACGAAGAGCTGAGTAGCCCTTCGATGCTCCTTCGTATGTTCTATGTAAAAGGACAACGCCCTTTTACAGTCCAGGGTATGCAAGACTGTCAGCCCAGCTGACATGCGGCCTGGGAAAAAAGGTTGGAAGAACCTTTGAGGTGGAAAGAGGAGACCACTTTTGGGAGGAACTTGGGATGGGTCCTTAGGACCACCCTGTTCCTATAGAACCGCGTGTACGGTCTATTAGAAACCAGAGCTTGTAGTTCACTCACATGTCTGGCCGAGGTAAGAGCCACCAGGAAGAGCGCTTTCCAAGAGAGGAAGCGCAAATGGCAAGTAGCCATCGGTTCAAACGGTGGGCGAGTAAGTTGCTGCAAGACCACGTTCAAATCCCACTCAGTCACTGGTGGACGAACCGGAGACTTGAGTAGAAGCAGACCTCTGAGAAATCGGGACACCAAGGGGTGAATCGACAGACTGTCCGTCCACCGGTCAGTGATGCGCTGACAAAGCACTGAGGTGGACCCGAACAGAGTTAGACTTGAGGCCTAGGTCTGAAAGGTGAAGTAGATACTGCAGTACTACTGGCACAAGGCAAAAGAAAGGATCTTCATTGCGCTGAGCACACCATACCGTAAACCTACGCCACTTGAGGGCATAGGACTTTCTGGTGGACTGCCTCCTAGAGGTCAAGACCACCTCCTCAACCTCCTTAGGTAGAAGTAAGGGAGCTAGCACTATCCTTTCAGCAGCCAGGGCATCAGATTGAGGGACCTGAGATTGGGGGGCAGAAGGGAACCCTGTTCTTGAGACAGGAGATCGTGTTGCAGCCCCAGAGGGAATGGAGCTTCCACCGCCAACTGCAGAAGCAGCGGAAACCATGGCTGCCTCGGCCATCTGGGTGCTACCAGAATCACCGAGGCCTTGTCCCGGAGGATCTTGAACAGAGTTCGGGCCACCAGGGGCGTGGGAGGAAACGCATACAGGAGGCCTGTAGACCAAGAGATTAGAAAAGCATCTGCTGCCATCTTCAGGGGATGCGGCTGCCTGGAGCAAAACCTGGGCAGCTGACAGTTCAGTGGACTTGCAAGGAGATCGATGGATGGAAGTCCCCATCTGAGGAAGATATGCTGGACCACCAATGGATTCAACTGCCATTTGTGGGGCTGGAGAATTCTGCTTAGCTTGTCTGCTAGGAAATTCTCCTGACCAGGTAGATAAACTGCTTTGAGAAACATGCCTTGCCTGACTGCAAAGGTCCAGTGCCTCCTGACATAGGAGCCTGGACCCTGTGCCTCCCTGTTTGTCCATGTAGAACACTGTCCTAGTTCAGACGGACAATCAGGTAGCAGACTTAAGAAAGAGCATGGCAGAAAGATTGCAGAGCTAAGCAGATTGCTCGCAGCTCTAAAAGGTTGATCTGCTGTGTGGTCTCCCGAGGGGACCACAGGTCTTGAGTGCACGTGCCTTAGCAATGTGCTCCCCAGTCCTTTAAGGATGCATCTGTCGTCAGCACCCTGCTGTGTGCTGGGGCCTGAAAAGGTACGCCCTTGAGCAGGTTTGGCAGATGTAGCCACCAGTGTAAGGAGTTCAGAAATCGTCTCGACACCTTTACTCTGTCTTGGAGGTGGCCGGTGGCTTGTGCCCACTGATCTCTGAGGCACCATTGAGCAGCCTGCATGTGCAGACGGGCATTCAGGGTCACATGTACCGTGGATGCCGTGTGGCCCAGGAGCCGCAGGTAGTGCCTGGCGGAAATATGAGAATTGCTTTGGAACTGGTTGGCCAACTCCATCAGTCTGTGGGCCTTGTCCTCGGGCAAGTAAGCTCTTGCCTGAAGGGTGTCTAGCCTCGCCCTATAAACTCTAGGTTCTGAGAGGGGAGCAAAGTGGACTTTGCGTAGTTTATGACAAAGCCCAGATGCTGAAGGAGAGAGACAGTGCGAAGAGCGGCCTGTCGGGCCTCCTGGAGTGATTGGCCCCTGGTTAGCCAGTTGTTCAGGTACAGGAAGACAAAAATCCCCTGATTTCTGAGAAAAGCTGCCACCACCGCCAGACATTTGGTGAAAACCCTGGGGGCAGAGGTCAGGCCAAAGGGAAGTACCCTGTACTGAAAATGGTTTCCTCCCACCACAAATCTGAGATATTGTCTGTGGTCTGGATGGATGAGGATGTGAGTAAAAGCATCCTTTAGGTCTAAGGAGCATAGCCAGTCTCCATGCTGGAGGTAGGGCAGCAGTATCCCAAGGGTAAGCATCTTGAACTTTCCCTCTCCAGAAACTTGTTCAGATTTCGCAAGTCTAGCATAGGCCTGAGGCCTCCTGTTCTCTTTAGTACTAGGAAGTACCTGTAGTAGAAGCCTTTCCCTTCCAGGTGGTGTGGCACCGGTTCCACCGCCTGTTCCTTTAGAAGACTTGCCAACTCCTGAAGGAGGAGGCTCCTGTGTAGAGGGAGTCTTGGAGGCTCCCCTGGATAGTAGGAGGGGAGTAGCTGGTGGAAATGGAGTATATAGCCCTTCTGGACTATGCTCAGTACCCAGGTATCCCCTGTGATGGCTGGCCACCTGTAGGGTACAGGGTCAGCCGACCCCCAGTGCTGAGTGGAGCCACCACCGAAGGAGAGGCTATTCTGTGGAAGTCAAAACCCCGCTCCCTGCTGTGCAGAAGCAGGAGCTGGCGGCTTAGGGGTATTCTGCCTACGGGGCCCATGTCCCTGCCCCTTGGCATGCTGACCCTGTTGGGGAGCTGGAGAGGCCTGATACTGAGGGTAGGTTTTGTAGGCAGCATCCTTCCTCGGGAAAAAGGGCTTCTTTCTCGAGTCCTTCTTATTGTGAGAAGGGGCAGAAGTCTTTCTGGACAGTCTTGTCCTGGTGATGGTCTCGGTCTCGATTTCTGCAGCGTTTTCAGTCATGGGCTTGCTGAACAGGTTGTCACCTCGGCACGGGACATCGACCAACTTGTCCTGTACCCATGACTCTAGGTCCGATGACTGTAGTCAGGCCTGATGGCGTGCACCGATGCCGGCCGCGGCTACCCGAGCTGAAGCCTCGAAGTAGCCATAGGCTGCTCAAGATATAAACTTCGAGCACTCCTGGATCCCTGAAGACAAGGCTTTGAATCTCTGCAAGGGTTCCTCAGAGAGGCCAGTCGAGAACCTGGCAATCTCTTTTGCCAGGTCCCGTAAGTACATGCCCATGTACAGCTGGTAAGTCTGGACACAGCAAGACAGCATAGAGCCCTGGAAGCACTTTCTACCGAGGGCATCCAGGTTCCGGGCGAGGAGTGCATCATAAGAACATAAGATATGCCATACTGGGTCAGACCAAGGTCCATCAAGCTCTGTATCCTGTTTCCAACAGTGGCCAATCTAGGTGGTACGTACCTAGCAGTTTCCCCAAAAGACACAGGTTCCGCAATGCTTGTACTGGGTCAAGCATTGATATCCTGACTTTTCAGCCTGTGCATGGCCGATTCCACAACCATGGAGTTGTGCGGTAGCTGTGCCTTTTGGAACCCAGGGCTCTTACGGACTCAACAAATGGAATTAACCCGCTTGCTCAGAACCGGCACCGAGGCCAGTGCTTCCCACATAGGGAAGAGCAACCTTCCCAGCATCTGAGGAACCGGAACAGTAAAGGCTTCCTTTGGAGGAAAATCATACTGGAGGGCATCGAGCTCTTCGGCTCCTCCTTGGCATCCACCGGGAATGCCAAAGCCTTGGCCATGTCCCTGACGAAATCCAAGAACCAGGTATTCTCCGGGGGGGACCTTCTCTGAGGCTTGGACTCCAGGGAGTCTGACGGGATGTACCGGGTCCGGAAGGTGTCAGGAGACTCCTCATCCTCCGTCTCCCATGCCAACTCCTCCAAGGAGCCGATAGCACCGGCGTCAACGACCTCGGTCCTGAATGGGAGGTTGAGGGAGACCTTGGCCGAGGATCGACTCGAGACTTAATGGACTAGAGGATCGGCTCGGCCTCCAGGGTCAACTTAGACGTCGAGGACCTGGTGGTCAAGGCAGATGCATCGGTCAGACTGGTGATCAGTACCCGCTGCTGCTCCATGAAGGCAGCCAGGCTGCTCTCCAGGGCCGTCAACCTGAGACCGAGCTCAGGAGACTCCGCAGCCCCCGACTCGGGCCCCGATGTCGGTTCTCCCGGAGGAGCGTCCATGAGGACAACAGAGGTTACCTGACCCGGGGACTCCGGCTCCAATCGAGGTAGTTTGGTCAGCCTCTCCGACTCCGAGAGCCCGGGACGGCGATCAGGGCTATGTGACCTGGCCCTCGAGGATCCAGGTGCTTCCACTGACGCCGCCCTCATGAACTTCTTCTTCCTTTTGTGCTCCCGGGTGGGAGACCCCCTTTCAGAGGGCCCACGACGGCGCTCGGGGTCAGACTCCCGAGATGTCGAGGCCTCTGACGAAGTCCGGGCCCGGCCGGATGCGGACTCCGAAAAAATTCTCTCATGTTGATGCTGACGGCTCCGAAGCGCCTTCGATGACATCTTGCTGCACGGGCCACAGACCAGCGGGTCATGGTCAGGCCCGAGGCATCGGAGGCAGCAGTCGCGAGTGTCGGCGAGAGACATAAGTTTTACACCGATCACATTTTTTGAACCCGCTGGCAGCCATTGGGGGAAAAAGGGCCCCTGCAAGGTCAAGACCGGGCTGCCAGTGAAAATAACAGAAAAAGCGCAAACACTAGTCACAAAGGACAAAAAACAAAAAAGAAGTTCCAGACTCGATACTAGTGCATCGAGCCCAGGCGGGATGGGGAACCGGCGTTGAACCGGATAAGAGACACGAAAAATTGCAGAAAAAAAAAAAATCAACTTTTCCCGGGTGACATGAACTACATCCGTTGGGCTCCGCGGAAAAAGAAAGACCGAGCAAGATGGCACCCTTGGGCGGGAAGGGGACTGCGCATGCGCGTTGCATTCCCAAAGGCTTTCCATTGAAAGCTGGGGAAATGCTCCGCACGAAGGCTCCGTCGGTGCCGACGTCACCCATATGTGAGGACTGACTTCCTGCTTGGTCCTGGAGAACAGAGTTCTTGAGAAGGGGTATAGAGTGAGAGAAAGGAAAGGTAGTGAGGAGCCACAGAATGAATGCATTCATAGGTAAGCAGGAGAAGTTTGAACTGGATGCAGAAACAGATAGGGAGCCAATGAAGTGACTTGAGAAGAGGGGTTACATGAGCATAGTAGCACTGACAGAAGATAAGACGTGCAGTTGAATTTTGAACAGATTGAAAGGGAGAGATATGATTCAGGGAGACTAGCGAGGAGCAGATTATAATAGTCAAGACGGGAGAGGACTAGTGAGTGGACAAGGGTCTTAGTAGTGTGTATGGAAAGGAAGGGATGAATTTTGCTGATATTGTAAAGAATGAAGAGGCAGGTTTTAGCTATATGTGATATGTGCAGAGAAAGAGAGTAGTCAAAGATGATCCCAAGGTTGCAAGCTGAGGAAACAGGGAGGAGTGTAGTGTCATCCACAGAAATTGAGATGGGAGAAAGGGTGGGGGGAGGTGGGTTTAGGGGAAAAATAAGGAGCCCAGTTTTGGTTATTTTGAACTTCAGATAGTGATGAGACATTCAGGCAGCAATGTTGGATAAGAGGGCAGAGAGCTGGGCCTGTATTCCTGGAGAGATTTCAGGTGCAAAGAGGTAGATCTGAGTCTCATCAGCATAAAGATGGTATTGAAAAACATGGGAGGAAATAAGTGTACCAAGGGTCTGAGTGTAAAGACAGAAAAGGAGATGTTCCAAGATAGTGCCCTGAAGTACACCACTGAAAGTGGGATAGTAGTAGAGGAAGATCCACCAGAACATACACTAATACTGCAATGGGAGAGATAAGAAAACCAGGACAGAACAGAGCTCCTAAATCCAAGTGAGGACAGGATATTGAGGAGAAGGTGGTGATCAACAGTGTCAGAGGCAGCAGAAAGGTAAAGGAGGATAAGGATCAAGTAAAGGCCATTGGATTTGGCGAAGAATGATGTAGAAGAATTTGGCAAGTAATGTTTCTGTGCAATGCAGAGGATGAAAGCCATACTGCAGTGGATCCTGAAGAGCTTGAGAAGAAAAAAAAGTCAAGACAGCAGTGGTGAACGTTCAAGTAGTTTTGAAGCAAAGGAGAGAGATAGGCCGATAGCTGGAAGGGTCTAGTGAAGGCTTTTTGAGGAGAAGTGTGACCAGAGCATGTTTAAAACCACAGGAATAATTGCAGTGGAAAGCAAAGGTTAAGAGTATGAGATGGAAGGGATGATGATGCAAAAGATAGAACTTAGTAAGCATGGCTGGCCTATCCACTAGGCGAGCTAGATGGCAACCTAGGACGGCTGGTAGCAATACATACGACGGGCTGTGCAGCCCCCCTCCCAGCTGCTGCTGATTCCGTTGCCTGGGGGGGGGGCAGCAGCAATAATACTATTTCAGAAGGTGGCAGCCTTCTGCCACTGTTTTCTTCCCTTACAGTAGGCCATGTCCTTAAGCACACATGGCCTGCCGCTTCTGATCCCATTCCACAGATGTGGCCTGCCACGGGGAAGAATGTAGCGGCAGAAAGTCACAATCTTTTGAAATACTGCTGCCGCCGCACCCTCCCCCTCGCAATGGAATCGGCAGCAGTTGGGGGGGCAGCAACATGGCTTTGGGGGGGGGGCGTGGCCAAGGTGTCTGCCTAGGGCGGCAGAAACCCTTGGGCTGGCCCTGTTAGTAAGCAAGTGGGAATGGGATCAGAGAAACAGGTAGTCAATTTGGAGGAGGAGAGAAGATTTGCAGTTTCCTCCTCAGTGATTTCAGAAAAGGAAGAAAGGGTGAGAGAAGGTAAGGGAACGAATTGGGATTGAAGAGGGGGAGGCACGGTATATTTTACATGCATTAAACAGACAGACTGGTATTACCATCATGTGTCTTATGATTATAAATGCATATGGTTTTGACATTCTGTCGTTATCCAACCCTTGCTATGTTTAGATGAGCAGACTTCAGATATATGCAGTACTGTATATGCGTATGTGTATTTGAGATATTCATAATTATTTATCAACTCTTTTTGGTCCCTAAATTTTTCAAATTTTAGTGTATTTTATTTATTTATTCATTCTTATATACCGCGCTATTCAGGGTCAGTGCGGTTTACATACAACAAGAGGAAATTAGACCTTACCTGCTAATTGTCTTTCCTTGAGTTCTCTCCGGGCCAGTCCAGGTACAGTTGGGTAGTCAATCCCTCCTAGCAGCTGAGGACTGAATGCTGAAAAGTTTTGCTGACAGATGCAATAGCTCCCTCTGGTGTCAGAAAGTCAGTTAACTATTGTCAAAGCAGAGTACGAAGAAAATCCACGTGTCTAATGAAGAGAATAAAAAACTTCTGAAAATGGAACCAAAAACCAACTGGCAACTCAGAATAACGTAGAACCAAAGTGCACCCTCTTATCAACTGTAGCAGGGCAGCTCTGGAACCCCAATTATGAAGAGTTCCTCCCTCCGGGAGCGTGAACTCATCAATATCCTCCTCCAAGCGTGAACAGGGTGCATTAGCGCCTATATGCGCCAAAAACTGTACGAAAAACCCGAATGCCCTACGGAACTCCTCGCGAACCACCGCTCGCAGAACACCGAGGTGGGACCTGGACTGGCCCGGAGAGAACTCAAGGAAAGACAATTAGCAGGTAAGGTCTAATTTCCTCTTCCTCATCGTCTCTCCGGGCCAGTCCAGGTACAGTTGGGCAGTACCAAAGCAGTACCTAAACTGGGGAGGGTCCTGCGAGCCCCGCCAAAATGGCCGAAGCCCCTACCGCAGCATCCTCCCGGGCCTGCATATCCAACCGATAGTGCTTCGTGAAAGTATGCAACGAAGACCAGGCCGCTGCTCGACAGATATCCGCTGGCGGAGTCAAAGTCATCTCCGCCCAAGAAGTTGCTTGAGCTCTAGTCAAATGAGCCCTAAGCTCTCGCGGAGGCGACCGGCCCTGCGCCTCATAAGCCGTAGCTATCGCCCGTTTGACCCATCGGGCGATAGAGGCCTTGGTCGCCGCCAGACCTTTGCGTGGACCCCCAAATAACACAAACAACCGATCCGATCTTCTAAACGGTTTTGTAAGCCGAAGGTACTTCCGAAGAACACGCCCCATATCCAACTTTCGAAGCGTCTGATCCCGCTTTTCGATGTGGGACGGAAACGTAGGAAGCGAAACGGTTTGATTGAGATGGAAACTAGACACCACTTTCGGCAGAAAAGAGGGAACAGGCCGTAGAACGACTTTTTCCTTTGAAAAACGCAGATACGGCTCTTTACAGGAAAGCGCTTGCAAATCCGAAACCCTCCTAGCTGAGCAGAGAGCCACAAGGAAGGCCGTTTTCCAAGTAAATTCCCTCAGACAACCGGACAGCTCCGATTCAAAGGGCGGACCTGATAGTGCTCCAAGCACCAAGTTCAAATCCCAAGGCGGAACAACCCACCGATGAGGCGGACGAATATTTTTTGCCGCTCGAAGGAAGCGCTGCACATCCGGATGCGACGCAAGGGACCAGCCGTGCACTCGACCCCGGAAGCACGCCAAGGCTGCCAAGTGTACCTTAAGGGTGTTAAGAGCCAATCCCTTGTCTAGACCCCCTTGAAGAAACGCTAAGAGGTCCGGTAAGCCGGCGGAACGGAGGGCGATTTTCCGGTCTTTAGCCCACGCTTCAAAACTGCGCCAAACCCGTATGTACGATAAGGTCGTCGAACGACGCCTGGACTTCAACATCGTAGAGATCATCGACTCCAAGTACCCCCTATGCCGCAATCGGTCCTGCTCAAGAGCCAAGCCGTAAGCAAGAATCGATCCACCTGAGGCATGAGGATCGGACCCTGATTCAAGAGATTGATTCGAGGGGGCAACCGCCAAGAAGGAGCTACTAGCATCCGCACTAGATCCGCATACCAAGGATGCCGGGGCCAATCCAGAGCAATGAGAATCACTTTGCCGCTGTAATGAGAGATTTTCCGAATGACGCAACCTATCAACGGCCAAGGGGGAAACACATATAGAAGCTGGTCTTCTGGCCAGGACTGAGCCAACCCGTCTAGGCCCTCCGACATGTGTTCCCGGCGCCTGCTGTAAAAACGAAAAGCTTTGGCATTGGATAGAGTCGCCATGAGATCCATCACCAGCTGACCCCAGCGAAGAGAAATGTCGTGGAAGATGGCCGCATTCAGCTCCCACTCCCCGGGATCCAGGCGATGGCGACTGAGAAAATCGGCTTGAACATTGTCCTTTCCAGCTACATGAGCCGCCGAAATGGCCGACAGATGTAATTCCGCCCACTGTAGAAGGACCCCATTCTCGAGAAGCAACGGAACACTGCCGATGCTGCCCTGTTTGTTGATGAAGGACACCGTGACTAGATTGTCGGAAAACACCCGAACCGCCCGGTGTGCGATCAGACCCGAGAAGTGAAGAAGAGCCAAATAAACCGCTCTCAGCTCCAGACGATTGATAGACCATCTGCTCTCTGCCACCGACCACGCTCCCTGCGCTACCTGGGACAGACAATGCGCCCCCCAACTGGACAGACTGGCATCCATCGTGACCAGAATCCACTCCGGATCCCGCAGCGGCACTCCTGCATAAAGATGAGCCGGAAGCCGCCACCATTGAAGACTGAGGCGAACCTCCTCCGCACAGGGAAGGCTTTGAGAGAGCGGATGCAGCTGTGGAGACCATCTGGAGAGTAAGGCGTGCTGCAGAGGACGCATGTGCGCACTGGCCCACTGTACGAGATCCAAGGCGGCAGCCATCGACCCCAACAGTTGCAGATACCGCCATGCCGATGGCGCCCGGAGCTGCAGGAAAGCATCCACTTGAGCTATCAACTTCTGCCCCCTTTCCAGCGGCAGAAGTACCAAACCTTCCTTTGTGTCGAAGACCGCTCCGAGGTAAACCAACCGTTGCGTCGGAAGTAAGTGACTCTTTGCTCGGTTGATTACCCAACCGAGGTGTTCCAGGAACTGTACCACCCGAACTGTCGCCGCGATGGACTCCTCCCAAGAACCCGCATGAATTAGCCAATCGTCCAGATATGGGTGGACTTGAATGCCCTCTTTGCGAAGAGCTGCCGCCACCACTACCATAACCTTGGTAAAGGTGCGGGGAGCCGTCGCGAGGCCAAACAGTAATGCCCGAAATTGAAAATGTCCCATGGGGACTGCAAATCGCAGAAAGCGTTGATGCTCCAGGCGAATGGGAATATGGAGGTAGGCCTCCGTAAGATCTATGGAAGAGAGCCACTCTCCCGGTCTCACCGCACGAACCACGGAACGTAGGGTCTCCATGCGAAAATGGGGCACCCGCAAGCAACGGTTGACGTGTTTGAGATCGAGGATCGGACGAAACGAACCTTCCTTCTTGGGCACTACAAAGTAAATCGAGTATCGACCTGTACCACACTCGTCGGGGAGAACGGGAACTACCGCCTGCAGTTGCAACAAGCACTGCAGGGTGTCCGCGACTGCTCGGCTCTTTGCCCGAGTACCGTAGTGAGAGAACACAAAGGCATCCGCCACTGGCGCCGCGAACTCCAGAGCACAGCCGTCGCGGATGATCTCCAGGACCCAGAGATCGGAGGTTATGGCGGTCCAGGCGGAGAGAAATTCCTGCAAACTTCCTCCTACCGGAATCTCCGCCTGGACCAGCCTCCCTTCATTGCAGTTTCTTAGAAGGCGTTTGCTGAGAACTGAAGAATCCTCTGCCAAACCCCCGGGCTCCTCGAAAGGACTGACCTTTGGAAGGAAATCGACCCCTTTGGTAAGGCACAAACCGAGAACCACGAAATTGACGAATCTCTCTATTGTGCCCCCTCTGCATAGGATTTGTTTTAGCCCCTCTAGGCCTATCCTCTGGAAGACGACCGCCTTTGGAGTCACCCAAATCTTTCACGATCTTCTCCAAAGCTTCCCCAAACAGCAGCTTGCCTTTATACGGAAGCTTACTTAGACGGGATTTAGAGGAAGTATCCACCACCCAGTTATGTAACCAAAGAAATCGCTGAGCCGCTATGACAGAGGCCATGGCTTTAGCCGAAATCCTGATCAAATCATAAAAAAGCATCCGCAAGATACGCCGCCGCCGATTCCAGCTTAGCGCCTTCCGGAGAAGCATCCTCCTGCTTCAGGACGGCCTGCTCTCCCTGACTCCAGCGAATAGCGGCCCAGGACACAAACGCCCCACAAGGCTAAGGCATTAGCATCAAAAGCCTGTTTAAGAAACGCCTCTAACTTTCGATCCTGAACATCCTTCAGGGCCGCACCTCCTTCTACCGGAATGGTGGTCTTCTTGGTAATCGCAGACACAAGAGCATCAACCTTAGGCATCTTCAACAACTCCCTCTCCTCCTGAGGGACCGGGTAAAGGCGGGCAATGGAACGCCCCCCCCCCCGTAAGCTAGCCTCCGGGCACTCCCACTCAGACTCAATCATTTGTTTAATCACTCTGTGCATAGGGAAGCAGCGCTGTTCTGCCTTAAACCCTTGCAATAAGGGATCCTCCAGAGGCTCCTGTTGCAAAGAAGGAGGCACAATATTCAGCGCCGCTAGCGACTGAATGATCAGCGCACCGAGCTCCTCCTTCCGAAATACTCTAAAGACATTAGGATCCTCTCCCGGCCCCAGTTCCCCGTCCTCTAACTCCTGAGGCCAAGAGTCCAGACCCCCCCTCTGAGGAGATTTCCCCCTCCTCAGGGAGCAGAGAATCAAGGGATGGAGGATTCCAACCATCGGGAGACAGACCCCCCCCCAGGTAACTGAGTCGAGGGGCCCTCACCCGGGTCGGTCAGTTTAGATTCCTTCTGAACAGAAGGGATTTGATCCCCTGCAGAGGTATCCACCATCGGAGGAGACAATTTCAACAAATAGGCTTTATGTAAAGCCAGAATAAACTCAGGCTGGAAAAAAGCTAGGGCCTCCTGAGAACCGGAGGACAAAGGCTTAGTGCGGTCTGTCTCTGAAGTCTCCTTGTGAGATTTAGACTTGCGTTTTCCAGAGCACTGCAAAAGCGCAGGAACAGACGCGGCATCTGAAGGAAGAGAAGCTGCCGTAGCCGTGGACAGTTTCTTCCCCTGCAGTTTATCACTCGCCAAATCCCCCGATACTGAAGGCTCCATCCGTGAAACACACTAACGCCACAAAGCAACCAAAATCGATGCCCCCGGCCCGCGGAACCGCTCTGAGGACAGGAAAGCAGAAAAAAAACTCAGCACTCAGAAAATGGCCGCCCGCCAAATCCCACCGAAAATGGAAACGAGCACCGGACCAGGGAACGCTCTCTCTAACGATGAGCCCGAAGCCCCACAACTAGACAGAGAAAGAAATCGCAACTCACCTCCAGCAAAAGCAGACAGGCACAGTCTCTAGAGATCCGCTGCTAGCGAAAAGAGAGACTCGGGGAACCAGCGCGGGAAGAGGATACTGAGGCCCCCAGCTCCAAGCAAACCGCAATTAGCTTCAGTGGATCCTCGGAAGCAGGCTCTGCCTCCGTAAGTAGCAAAAACAAAAAAAAATTAAAATTAAAATAAGGATCGCTGAAGCAATCGTGTCCCCGATTCCTCCCCCCGTTGGGGGAGACAAGGAAACCACTTGCTATGACGCCCTGCTAGGGCCAGGGAGCAAGGTTCCTTCACTCAAAAATCAAAGAGTTAAGCTGCCTGTTGCTTTTCACCTTCAAGGTTCCCTCCTTAATTTCTTTTTTTTTTTTTTTAACGCACTAACACCACTGACTGATCCACTTCGTCTCTCCTGGGAGCCTGCCAGAGATACGTCCTCTCTAGCTGCTGAGGACTGAAGACTGGCTTTCTGACACCAGAGGGAGCTATTGCATCTGTCAGCAAAACTTTTCAGCATTCAGTCCTCAGCTGCTAGGAGGGATTGACTACCCAACTGTACCTGGACTGGCCCGGAGAAACGATGAGGAATAACATTTGCATTACATCAGAACAATGATATCAATGCTTACATTGTAACAGGAAAATAAACTTGGACTGAACGTGGTAAGAGGTAACTAACATGCCAATAACAGAGTTATTGTGAACTATTTACAGATTTACAGGTTAGAAATTAATAGTGAATCATGTATTAGAATGTAGAATGCAAAATATTTTCTCTAAGCATCCAATGGAGCATTCACTGGTACTGGAAAACTAGGTACTCACCTAATAAGAGGAATTTCCTGCCATCACCATAGAGCTGCCGTAGATTGATGCAGAATTCATGCACTGAGGCCCCATTACGATACTCATGTAGTAACATTGCAAACTGCTGGATCTCTTGTGAAGAAAGCTTTGTTCTCAGCTAGAGATAAAAATGTGCATACAGATGAAAGCTGCAGCCTAAACATTTGCTCTCAAAGGAGCATACTTTCTGGATTAGTTGGTGATTGAAACTGGGAAAAAAAGGTTCTTAAAATTGTTATTTTACTAGACCTAGAAAGCCAGTGCACATAGAGAACTTATATGTAATATTTATTTTGACAACAGTTCAATGGTGTTCATACTTGGGTCATACGTCAGAACATTTGAAGAACATTATAGGAAAGGCTTCTGCATATGCATGGCTTGAAAACTATGCGACATTGGATCAGCTACTATGCATTTTAATGATAAAGCACAGGAAGCAAGATACTTACGATGTAGTAGGTGCTCTTCATGGACAGCAACCTACAAGCCCTCATGATAGTTGAAGTCATCCAACGGAGCCTGCATGGAGCAGCTTTTCCAGCTCAAAATTATCTGGAAACTTTTGAAAAGCCCTACAGCTCATCGGTGCAAATTATAGTTCATCGCTGTTTCACAGGACACCTCCCCTGCAGTCTAGGTTTATAGTACAATACAACGTATGGGAGGGTGAATAGATACACAAGGATCTGAATCCTGCTGTCCACAGAGAACATCTGTTTTTTCTGAGGACAAGCAGGACAGCAAATCCTTAAAGATAGGGCTCTCTAGCTACAGGTTGCCTTCAACATAGGAAGGAAAAAATAGAAGTAAAGACCCTTAGACAGTAAATATATTTTGGCAGCAGCTAGTCTCTTCAATTTTCAGAGTTTCTTTGGTCATCCATTTTGGCTGTTTTTGCTTTTTCACCTTTTGCAGATACTTCTCGCTTTCTTCCAACACAACCTCCTTGACGTCATCCCATATCTCTTTTAGAGCTTGGTAATTTGTATCTAAAGCAGCAAATCGATTTTGCAGTCTTTAAATTCTGGTGGTATATTCTCAAGGTCATATTTTGTTACATTCATGAGTGACTTGCTCCTTCAACTTTAGCTCGAGTTTGCATACTAGTAGTTTGTGATCTGTACCACAGTCAGTTCCAGGTTTTGTCTTCATTGATGCTATTGAGCTTTTCTATCAATGAATTCATAAGTGTAGTCAAACTGAATTTTGTACAATCCATTGGGTGACATCCATGTGTACAGTCGCCGCTTGTGTTGCTGGAAGAAGGTGTTTGAGATGAATAGATAGTTGATCTTGCAGAATTCTATCATTCTCCAACTTCATTTCTGTTGCAAAGTCCATATTTTCCAATCACTTTGCTTTCTTTGTTGCCAACTTTTTCATTCCAGTCACCCATGACTATCAGGATATCCTTTTCGCATGTTCTATCAATTTTAGCTTGTACTTGTTCATAGAACTCAACTTTTTCATCCTCTTCTGCAGCTGTTGGGGCATATACTTGAATTATAGTTGTGTTGATGGGCATTCCTCGTAGACAAATAGAAATTAAGTGTTCACTGATTGCATTGTATTTCATTATAGTTCTTGCAAGTTTCTTCTTAATTATAAATGCAACACCATTTGTCTTTCATTTCTTGCATTGTAGACCATGTGATCATCAGATGCAAAGTGCCCAATGCCAGTCCATTTCAGTTTGCTGACACCCAACAGATCAAGTTGTACACGTTCCATTTCAGGGTTCAGGAAAAGGCGAGGAAGCAGACATCCTGGATGTGAGATAGATCCTTGAAACATAAAAACATAAGATATGCCATAATGGGTCAGACTAAGGTCCATCAAGCTCAGTGTCCTGTTTCCAACAGTGGCCAATCTAGGTCATACGTACCTAGCAGTTTCCCCAAAAGACAGGTTCCACAATGCTTGTATTGGGTCAAGCATTGATATCCTGGGTCCCTTTTTAATAATGGTTTATGGACCTTTCCTCCAGGAACTTGTCCAAACCTTTTTTAAACCCAGCTACACTAACAGCCTTTTCTACATCCTCCGATAACAAATTCCAGAGTTTGATTATACGTTGAGTAAAAAAATATTTTCTCTTATTTGTCTTAGTTTACCCTGTATTTTCTCTTATTTGTCTTAGTTTACCCTTCACTGCATGTCCCCTAGTCTTTCTATATTCTGATAACGTAAACAATCGATCTATGTTTACCCGTTCCACTCCATTCATTAATTTATAGACCTCTATCATATCTCCCCTCAGCTGCCTCTTTTCCAGGTTGAAGAGCCCCAACCTTTTTAGCCTCTCCTCATAAGAGTAGCCTTCTATCCCTTTTACCATTTTGGTGGCTATTCTCTGTACCTTTTCTAATAACGCTATATCCTTTTTAAGATACGGCGACCAGAATTTCACACGATATTCAAGGTGAGATCGCACCAAGGAACGATACAGAGGCATTATAATATCTTTTGTTTTATTTTCCATTCCTTTCCTTATGATACCTAGCATTCTATTTGCTCTCTTGGCCGCCGCTGCACACTGGGAAAGACAAAAGAATACCAAAGGATATCCATATGTGTTTTATTGACTACAGCAAGGCCTTTGACTGTGTAAACAAGAGAAACTCTGGGCCAAATTAAGAAGCATGGGTATACCAGAACACTTGATCGTTCTCTTGCACCACCTTTACATTGATCAAGAAGAAACAGTTCATACGGAACCAGGAGAAACAGAATGGTTTAACATCAGCAAAGATGTACGACAAGGCTGCATACGTTCCCCCTATCTGTTTAATTTATATGCAGAACAAATCACCAGAGAAGCAGGACTGTATGAAGACAACCAAGGTGTGAAGATTGGTGGAAGCCTCAACAACCTTTGCTATGCTGATACCACAATACTGGCTGAAAGTGAAGACTATCTGAAACAATTGCTTCTCAAAGATCCTGACTGTCAAAATCAGTAAGTTCATTTGTTGATGGAAAAGAAATTGAAATAGTGGACAACTTTAATCTACTTGGATCACCTATCAATAAAGAAACAAGCAGTCAAGAAATCAGATGATGCATTGCACTTGGCAGAATGGCTATGAGGACCTAGACAAGATTCTCAAGACCAGAGATGTCTCTCTCCATACAAAGATTCGACTCGTTCAAACCATGGTATTTTCAATAACGTCATATGGACGCGAAAGTTGGACAGTGAAAAAAATAGACAGGAAGAAAATTGATGCCTTTAAATTATGGTTCTGGCAACTAATACTATGTATACCATGAACTGCCCAAAGAACAAACTAATCAGTACTAGAGAAGATCAAACAGTTTTCTTTAGAAGCTCAGATGACAAGACTTTGACTTTCATACTTTGGACACATCATGTGAAGAGAGATATCATTAGAGAAAGACATCATGCTTGGCATGATAGAAGGTCAACGCAAAAGAGGAAGGCCAGCAATGAGATGGATTGATACAATAACAGCAGCTATGCATGCTACTCTATCAACAATGAATCGCCTGACTGAAGACCAAACACAGTTTAGAACACTATCTAGAGGGTCGCCATGAGTTGACACGAACTCAACAGCACTTAACAGTCTTTTCCATTTTATATATAATTTTTTTTTAAATTAGAAGGCAGCCTGAAAACAAAGAAAAATGACTTTGGGGAACTGGATTCTAATCCTCAAAGACATTATGGAGGATTGCGTGGCCAAACTTACTGCTGTATGGAGAGTCCAAAGAGTAGTGAGATGAGAATGTATGGGCTGAAGTCTATCTTGCAGCCCTTCATGGAAACTGACCATAAATGGACTATATCAATCACAACCATGGCTCATTTGCTATGAACCCTGATATGACCTTTAAGGGTCAAGTCTACTTTGATATAAGTGAAGGAAATGCAATCTGCTAGCCAAGTGGATAGAGTATTTGCTAATGACCATTCCTGATTTATTGGGGTCAAACGAAACAAAAAGCTGACTAGACTAAGAAATTTAGTCAGGTTAAACTAGAAGGCTAAGGCCAGCTTTTGGGAGATGCCACCATGCATGCGTGGTCCCCTTCAGATAACATAGCTAGAGACAAAAGAAGATGGCAAAAAATTGTACAGCAACTCCAAGGGGAGGAGGGAGTGTTATGAGGACCAATTTCTGCTGTCCCTACAGAACACCTATTACAGGTGAGTAACTATGCTTTTTCCAGGAACAAGCAGGAAGTCAGTACTCACATATGGGACTCCCTAGTTACAGGCTACCAAGAATAGGGTTGCCAACTGGCTCCAGATGCGCCCGACAGGTTCAATCAGGTCCTGGGTTTACCTCATTGCATGCAGGGATATGTAGTTCTGATTTCTCCATGGCACGCCATAAGAAAAGGAAAACTACAAGTAACTGCATGCAGTGGGGTAAACCCAGGACTGGAGCAAGCTTGTCGGGCGCATCTGGAGCCAGTTGGCAACCTTAACCAAGAACCTGTAGAAAAACAGAGCCCAGCCGTGAGCAGCCACAAGTGAGTCTGAGGAAAGTCTCTAAGGACCCCAGTGCCCAGGGAGAACCATCACTATGGTAGTTTGAAGAAAAAGGGTCAGAGGGTAGGAGTTGCATAAACTCCTGAATATACTATGGCCTGGCCGAAGTCACTGTCATCAGGACTCCCTCTCCAGGCAGTGGTGAGCTGCAAAGATGTGAACTGAGGACCAGGTCGCAGCCCGGCAGATGTCTGCTATAGGCTTGCAATAGAGGTAGCAATAGTCCTGACGTCGTGCGCCATGACCTAGTGCGCCAACAAGAGCCCAACCTGATCATGGGCAAAGGTAATGCAGTCTGCCACCCAGCTGAATAGGACCCGCTTGGTAAAAGCCTCCAAGTGACTGGGATCATAGGAAACTAAAAGCTGCAAGGCTTTGCAGTGGCCCTGGGTACATTACAGGTAGGAGGATACGGCCCTCTTACAATCCAGAGTATGGAGAACGGCCGCTGCCTTGTCAGCGTGGAGGCATGGAAAGAAGATGGGGAGCACCACCTCCTGGTTCAGGTGCAAGGCAGATACACCTTTGGCATGAATTTAAGGTGGGTGCGAAGCACAACCCTATTCTTGTAGAACCTGGTATAAGGTGGCTCAGCCACCAAGGCCTGAAACTCACTGACACTGTGGGCAGAGGTGAGCGCCCCAGGACAACTTTCCAGGAGAGATAATGCAAATGGTAGGTAGCCAGAGGTTCAAAATGCAGCTTGGGGAGCTGTGTTAGAATCACGTTGAGGTCCCATTCCGCCGGGGGTGGGCGGATGGGAGGCTTAGAGAGAAGTCCCTGCATAAATTGGGTAATGAGGGGCTACGCAGAAAAAGGTTTGCCCTCTATGGAATGATAGTGTGCCGAGAATGACTGAGTTGGACTTGAGTCCGGTTTGCGAAAGGTGGAGCAAGTATTGCAGCACTGTGTGCACCTGGCAAGGGAATGAGTCAACCCATTGCGCCACATACCTAACTGAAAATATGCACCACTTGAAAGCATAGGCTCATCTTGTGGAGTTCTTACAAGAGGTCAGGAGGACTTCCTCCATCTCCCTTGAGAGGTTGAAGGGTGCTAAGGCTACCCGATCAACAGGCATGCTGTTAGCGACAGGGACCCCAGGTTGGGGTGAAGCAGGAAGCCCTCCTCTTGGGTCAGTAGCCCCAGCGCATTCCCCAGAGGAATAGGGAGCTCTGTCGAGAGGCAGAGCAACAGGGAAAAGGCTGCCTGGGCCACTATGGAGCCACCGGGATCATGGAGGCCTTTGTCCTGCAGGACTTTGAAGAGGGTCCAGGCGATTAGTGCTGTGGGAGGGAAGGCATACAGAAAGCCCTCTGATCATGATATAAGGAAGACATCCACCGCTATCTGGGACAGATGTGGTTGGGGACAGCAGAAGCAGGGCAACTGAGCATTGGTCGGGTTGGCAAAGAGGTCTAGACTTGGGTTCCCCAGAGTCTGAAAACCTGTTGTGCCACACCAGGGTCTAGTTGCCATTCGTGTGGTTGGAGGACCCTATTCAGCCTGTCCACTAGGGCACAGTCTGGGCCCGGCAGGTATACAGCCCTGAGGAACATTCCCTGACTGATCACGTATGAGCAGAGGGCTACTGCCTCCTGGCAGAGGCGCTAGGACCCTGTGCCCCCCTGCTTGTTCAGTAAGAACATTGTGACCTGGCTGTCTGTTTGGACTAACACAGACTGGTTCCGCAGGCAGTGGTAGAAGGCCTTGATTGCCAGAAAAATGGCATACAGCTCCAGCAGGTTGATTTGCTGCTGGCTCCCTGCTAGTGACCAGTTGCTCTGCATGCGCAGTTCCTCGCAGTGGGTACCCCAGCTTAACAGAGATGTGTCCATGGTGAGGACCCTCTGGTGGTTTGGGGGATGGAAGGGTATGCCCTTGTGCAGGTGCTTGTGCCCTGCCACTAGTTGACAAACTCTGCTAGCTGACAGGACACAGACTCTGTCCTGGAGGCCTCCCTGTGGCTTGTGTCCACTGCAAGTGGAGACACCACTCAGCTGCCCACATGTGGAGGCAGGTGTTGGGAACCACATGGACTGGATGCCATGTAGCCTAGTAGGCAGAGCATGGACTATGCTGACACTGAGTGATGGGCCCTGAGGCAATCCACCCTATCCAGGTGAAGGAAGGCCATGGCCTGGAGAGTGTCCACATGAGCTCCTTTGAACTCCAGATCCTGAGTTGGAGTGAGGTGAGATTTGGGGTGCAGGACTTTGATGGTGCAAGCTCTGGCCTGTTGCATCTCGGTGGCCGTGTCCCCTTTCACAAGCTAGACGTCCAGATACGGGAAGATGAAGACCCCTTGGAGGCAAAAGTAGGCGGCCACCACTGCCAGGCATTTGGTGAAGACTCTTGGTGCAGAAGCTAGGCCGAAGGGTATTACCCTGTACTTATAGTGGTCGCCCCCCGACCATGAACCTTAAGTACTGCCTATGACTGGGATGAATAAGGGATGTGGGTGTAAGCATTCTTTAGGTCCAAGGAGCGTAGCCAATCTCCCTGTTGGAGGTAGGGCAGCGATGTTCCAAGGGAGAGCATTTTGAACTTCTCCTGCACCAGGAACTTGTTCAGGTTTCGCAAGTCCAAAATGGGCCTTAGGCCCTGTTCTTTTTTGGGACCAGAAAGTAACGGGAGTAGAACTCCTTGCCCCAGAGGTGGAGAGGTACTGGCTCCACGGCTCTGTCCCTGATGAGGCCTGCAAGTTCCTGCAGTAGCAGGGCCTGGTGCAGGGGAGTCCAAGGGGGAGACTTCTGGTCCAAGTGAAGGAGGTAGCCTTCTCTGACCACCTGGAGGGAACAGGTAACAGTGGTTATGGCCGGCCACCGATGGGCAAAGTGGATTAGACGCCCCTCTGTTGGCAGCTGCTCTCTCCTGGGAGGCGAGGCTATGCTCAGGAGTCAAAACCTCGACCCAGCCTGGGCAGGAGCCAGTGCTTGGGACTTAAAGCCCTTAGGCTTGTGTTTATTTAGTAACACTTATATACCGCTACTTCCAGCGATCAGAAGCGGTTTGATTACATCTTTGGGATTTGTCAAAAATCAAGACAGAGAAATTGGGGCATATATACAATAGTTCAGAGGTAAATCACAGCACACAGAATATGGTCTCGAGATTGGCCTAGACATATTTACATAATTTTACAAAAGGGATTCTACTTAAACAGATTTACATTTTTACATATAACTGTTCACTTCATCCTTTATCTCTTTGGGATTTACTACTGGTTGTAGTGACAGTGAAATAGATGCGTTTTTAATTTCTTCCTGAAATCAACTATGTCTTTAATTGCTCGCAGCTCATATGGCAGTTGGTTCCATAAGGTTGGGGCATAGAATGAAAATTCTCTGCGGCTAGTACTGGCTTTTACCTGTCTGATGATGTTTGGAACTTGTAGCGTGTCTGAGTTGATAGTTCTCCTGTCTCTGGTGTTAGGTTGCTTGCAGATAAGGGTTGAAAGGAATGATGGGGCTAGGTTATGAATGAGTTTGAACGTTGTTACCAATGTTTTATATTGTATCCTGGCAGCAATGGGTAGCCAGTGTAGCTCGATCAATATGGGTGTAATGTGTTCAGTTATGCTTGTGTTGGCCTTGGCTCTCTCCTTTGCCCTGGTGACCCTGCTGCAGGGTCTGAGAGGCCTGGTATTGGGGATAGCCATGGTAAGGCTGGCCTTTCCTGTAGAAATGAGGCCTCTTCCACAATGATTTCTTCTTGGGAAGGTTGGAGGTCTTTCCTGCAGAGCCGAGTCCTTGTGACAAACTCTGTCTCTATCTCTGCCGCCTTATCCTCCATCAGTTTGCCGAAGAGATTTTCAGCGAGGCAGGAGACATTGAGGAGTTTCTCCTGAACTCACTTGCTTGAGGTCCAATGCCTGGAGCCAGGTGTGGCTTCCGGTACAGATGCCTGTGGCAGCCACCCTCGCATTAGGCTCGAAGCAATAGTAGGCAGTTTGAGACATACTTTGAGCAGTCCCCGATGCACTTTGTGAGGGTTTGGAATCACTGGAGGTGATCTCCACTGAGACCTGCAGAGAAACCTGTGAGTTCCTTTGCTAGGTCTCGGATATACATGCAGATATACAGCTGGTAGGCTTGGATTCGGCAACCCAGCATCACGTCCTGTTAGCATTTGCATCCAAGGGTGTCAAGGACATGGGACTCTGCCTGGGGGCATGGAAGAGCAAGTTTTCAGGCTTTTCTGCCATGGTCAACTCCATCACCATCAAGGTGTGAGGGAGTTGCGCCTTCCAAAAGCTGGGGCCCCGCTGGACCCAGTACATGGTGTCGAGGCATCGGCTAACTATTGGCACTGACACCAGTGTCTCCCACATCCAAAGGAGAAGTTGCTTAAGAATAGCGGGGGCGGGAACGGGGACCATAAATGCCTCCTTAGGTGGAGCTTCACACTGGAGGATCTCCAGTTCCTCAGTATGAGGGTCCTCCTCCAACTTCATGGTGAGAGACAAGGCTTTCGCCATGTCATGGACAAACTCAAGGAATGTGTTGTCCTTGGGTGGGGACCGGCATCGGACTACCGGGGGAGACAGGTCCGAGGGGAGATCTCAATGCTGATGCATCTGCAGGAAAGCCTCGTCCTCAGACTCCCAAGTCAGAGTAGTCAGTCGAGGACTTGAGGCCTGACAGCTCCTGAGGCGTCTGGCTTGGGTTGGGTCTTTGGTGACCCACAGTGGCTGCTTGGCCAGAGCGACAAGCGCTTGCCATGGAGGATCTCGCTGCTGAGGAACGGGAGCGTGAGAGACCCTTGCTGAGGATCAGCTCGAGGCTCTCGGCTCTCAAGGACTGTCTCGGCGGCCCAAGGAGTTCTTGATATCAAGGTCCCTGTGGTCTCTGCGCAAGCACCGGCGTGGCCGGGCATCGACGCTTACTGTGAGGCAAGGAAGGCAGTGACACTGTGCGCCAATGCCATCATCCTGGTTTCCCACTCAGGCACCGAGATGACTGGGTCCGGCATCGGTGAGGAGTGGGAGTCTGATGGGACAGGCCTTGGGGATCCTTGATCCATCACCGGAGGCCTCGGCGTCTCTTCTGGGCATTTTTGCTGGCCACTCCGACTCCTCCGATACCCTCCAGGGTCTGTGGGACCTGGCATGGGATTTGCTGTGAATGTCCGATTCCCAGGATGAGGTCCTTAAGGATTTTTTCATTTTGTGCTCACATTCCGAAAAACCCTTGGAGTGTCCACAGACCCGATCGGGCACCGCGGAGGCTTTTTGCGACTCAGAGGATCCATGCGGGGCCTTACAGCATGAGGTTACTGGGGACACCAGGGCAGAATCAGACCTGTGGAAGATGTCATCTTGCTTCTGCCGATGACTTTAGATGACTTTGGTGGACATCTTTTTGCACAGGGCGCAAACCTCTGGGTCATGGTCGGCACCTAGACACCAGAGGTAGCAGTCATGTGCATCAGTTAAGTACATGTTCTTTGCACATTGATCACACTTTTTGAACCCAATAGCCATATCCAGCATTTCTGCCCTGAGTTCCTTCTCCATCTCTTAGATGGATTAGCCTCTGCCATTTCCCAAAGTCAATTAAGAAAAAATCCTCAGGTAGGGATTTTTTTCCTTTTAAGGGATGTAGCTGGATCTGATGGCAAGCCCTGCTCTTTATTGATTGAACAAGCTATAGTCGTCCCAAAGTGCTCAGAATCCAACCCAGAGAAGAATAGTGGAGAAAACTGGGTCACTGCCTAGTTAGACCTCTGTACTTCAAAGAAAGTCAACCTAGAGCAAGAATGTCTAGACACCGATGATCTCATGTGTCACAGTGAAGCTTCCTTCTCTGATGCGCTGGAGTTTGATACTGGTGAAGGAGACCCTCTAATTAGAAGTCCTTCACAGTCTCAGCACTAATGAATCTCTTCCAGGCAATGCCAGAGTTTCCAGTATCTTTATTTGTGCACTTAACATACCATGCCAAACAGAAGTGTCAGGGCGGTTTACAATACAAAATATTTGCTGCAGAAGACAAAAGGAAGAAAGGAATGCCAGTTTTCGATAGGACAGAAGCACACAGTCACAGTGGAAATGAAGGCAAAGGGGGAGAGGGGAAAGGAGAGGATAGAAGATAGAGACCTGGGCTATACCTCAGGAGAGGGGAGGTCAAAGGTATAATGGAACAGATGGGTCTTTAACATGGATTTGAACTTATGGTAGGAGTGTTTCAGGCAGAGTACAGATGGGAGGGAATTCCAGAGGGTAGGGCCAAGAAATAAAAAAGCATAGTTTCCAGGTGAGCTTGGGAGGCAGAGGGAAGGTACAATTGATTAGTGTGGACAAAGCGGAGGATGAGGGGGGAAGCGTGGAGGTGAATGAGATCAGAGAGGTATTGGGGGTGCCAGTATTGAGTTTGTGGACCAGAATGAGTATTTTAAAGTGGAACTGGAATTTGATGGGAAGCTAATGGAGATGTATGAGCAGGAGGGTAATGTGGTCTGTATGTGAAGCATGGGTAAGAATATGGGCTGCAGTGTTCTGAAGAAGCTGGAGATGTAACCGGTATTGAGGGAGGCCAGGCAAGGGTGACATTGCAATAGTCGATACATGAGGTGACCAAGGAGAGAAGGAGCGTGGTTAAGGAGGGGAGGGGCAGAAAAGGGCGACTGGCATGAATTTGTCTTGAGTAAAAAGAAACATGAACAAGTGAGGAGAGGTGCTCCAGAAAAGACAAAGAGGAGTTCAGTGTAATGCCAAAGTAGCGAAGGAAGGAGACTAATGGAATGGAAGTGTCTGAGAGCAGGGGGGCAAGTGAGGGACAGGGATCACTGAGAGAAAACCAAATGGCCGCCGTTTTGGTGGAGTTAAGATGCAAGAAATTTGAGGACATTCAGGAGCTTATTTGGATGAGGCAGGAATTGAGCGGGGCCAGATTGGGAGCAGAGGGGCTGGTGTGATGTAGCAGGATGTCATCAGCATAATATGCTGCAGATGCTAAATTGTTGAATGAGTAATGTCAAGGGTGCCAAGAAAACATTAAAAAGGAGGCGAGCGGGGGGAGATTCCAATATGGCTGACTGAGGGAAGTGCTCCGCGGCAGCTTTTCATAAATGGGGAAGAGGAAAGCAAAGGGGGTGAAGAAACCCTCGTCTACCCCGGCAACCTCGACCCCTTTACCTGGGCAGACGGTTGGACCGCTCGATTCTTTTTTGGTGCCGCGGCGGCAGTCGGAGATTCCGGCGATTGGCGGCTCTAGGGACACCTCGGCTGTATCGAGTTCGGCGGGTGGTTCCGGGCCTGAGATCTCCTCGCCGGAGCAGTGGTGCCCTTCAAAAGAACCCTTGTTGGCTGAGAAGCCGAAGCAGACGGTGATTCCTCCCCGAGAGAACCTACGGGGAGAGGACCGCGGAGGGGCGTCTGCTTTGCGGCCCGGCTGTATTGCCGTGCCTGCTTCTCCGGTCACCACTTTTCCATCAGCGGTTCCCTTGGGGCCCTCTATAGAATCGGAGGAGTCTGGCAGAAGTATGGAGGCTGGAGCTGTGTGTACTCAGGCTCAGGGGCCTTTCTCCTTTGAGAAACCAGCTGAATTTACCCTGGAGACTATTTGAACTGCAATAGTGAAGTTCGCTGAACTTTTGGTTCCCCAGGTCTCCACTATGTCATCTCAGATTCAGTCACATCAGGGCTTTCTTCAACAGCATACGGTGGAGATTTCTACGCTGCAGACGTCGGTTACTGAGTTGAAACAGCAAGTAACTCAAGTTGAGACATTAACCTTAGGTTATCAGAAAGATGTTATGGCTATTCAGCTTAGAGTTGAACAATTGGAGAACTTATCTAGATACCCTAACCTTCGTTTGGTTAATTTTCCCAAGGCTCAGTCTATAGGCGCTAAAGAAATGTTTAAGAAATATTTGGAAGATGTATTGGGGGTTTCGGGGGATTCGCACCCCCCCTTGGTGAAAGCTTACTATTTGTCTATTAAGAAGAAGGTTGAGGGTGGGGGCATTATTCCTGGGGTTGAAGTTGCTGACTCTTTAAATGTATCTGCCTTGTTAGAAACTTCTTTAATTGATACTGTAACTCCTGCCACTTTAATTGTTACCTTTGCATTGATTTCTGATCGGGACTGGTTTCTCAAGATGTTTTTTCGGAAGCGTGACTCTCAGTTCTTAGGTTTAAACACTAGGGTCTTTCCAGATTTCTCTAAACCTACCCAGAGGCGTAGACGTGAGTTTCTCCTATTACGCCCTGGCGTTCTGCTGTTGGGGGGCCAGTTTTTCCTTAAATTTCCATCAAAATGTTTGGTTAAATTGAATTCAGCTATGTATGTTTTTTATGACCCGTCTCAGCTACTTGCCTTCATTAATGCCCGTCGTTCCTCTGATGTAATATAGATTCACTGCGCAGTATAATATTCTGGCTGTATTCCCACAGTTTATTTCCTGCACTTATCGTATGGTATTTTTCTGTTTTCTCCCCCTCATATTGTGGGCTTTAGAAGGGGCTGGTATTGTTATTTCCTTATGTATATTTTCCTGTGTTGGATAACTTGTTTATCTTTGTAAACCAGCTTTCTTATTTCCATTCAAGTTAATGTATTTGCTTGGATTTATTGTAAAATTCATAAATATAAAATAAAAAAAAAATAAAAAAAGGAGGCGAGCCAGACTGAACCTTGAGGGACACTGTAAAGGAGGGGACTGGTGGGAGATGAAGAGGCATTAGAGAAACATAGAAACATGATGACAGAAAAAGACCACATGGCCTATCTAGTCTGTCCTTCCATAACAACTACAACAGTCCACTTTTTACCTTTAGAGATCCTCTGTGTTGGTCCCATGCTTTTTTGAATTCAGTTACTGTCCTCATCTCTACCACCTCCACTGGGAGACTATTCCACGGATCCACTACTCTTTCCGTAAAGAAATATTTCCGCATATCACTCCTGAATCTGTCTCCCTTCACCCTCATCCCATGTCCCCTCGTAGCAGAACTTGCTTTCAATTGAAAGAGGCTCTCTCCCTGAACATTTATGCCACGGAGGTATTTAAACATCTCAATCATATCACCTCTATCCCGCCTTTCCTCTAAGGTGTACATATTAAGATCCTTAAGTCTGTCCTCATATGCTTTATAATGAAGCCCATTAATCATTTTAGTAGCAACCCTCTGCACCGACTCCCATCCTGTTCACATCCTTTTGAAGGTGCGGTCTCCAGAGAGAACAGAGAAAGAACTGGCAGATAGAAAAGAATGAAATCATTGAAGGACCAGCCCATAGACAGCAAAATCATGCAGGCGGGTGAGAATGATGGAGTGATCAACTAAATCAAAATCAGAAGAGAGATACAAACAGTCAGCAAAGGGGATATATCACTGTGATCAAGAGAAACATGCAACTTGCTGAGAAAAGAAAGAAGAATGGTTCCTGTGCTATGTCCCGGAAGAAAGCCAGATTGACAGGAATGAAGAGCATGTGTCATATGAGATGTGAGGAAAGCTGTGTGAAGACCAGTTTAAGAACCTTGGACAGGAAAGGAAGGTTTGGGACAAGGTTGGGACTGAGGAATCCAGGGTAGGTTTCTTGAGAATAGGATGGACGACGACATGTTTCCAGCAGCGGGGAAAGAGTCAGAGGAAAGACTAGTGTTAAACACAGAGTATGTATGGAAGAAGAGCCAGGGAGGGTTCAGATAGCCAGTGAGATGAAATGGAGTCTGAGGGATATGTGGCCTTGCGGGATGAGGAGAGGGCTTTGGATAATTTGGTTGAAGAGGTAGGACGGAAAGAGGACCAGGTATGCTAGAAGGATAGCGTGGGTGGGTTTGACAAGTAAGATGGGGTGGGTGAAAAGGGAAGGGGACAAGCGGGGAAAGTAGAACGGAGGAAATGGATTTTTTCCAGGAAGAAAGTGGCAAGCTGACCTGAATCAGGAGAGGCAGAGGGAGTAGTTACGGCAGGAGAGGTAGGAGAGGCTGAGAGGGAAAGCAGAACAAAGTACAGCTGGTAGGAGGAATTAGAGGAGGAAAGGAGTGGTGCTTGGCAGTGTGAAAAAGAGCAGTAGTGGCAGTAGCAGTGATGACAGTAAAGAAGGGACTCAGGAGAGGGGTGTTTCCATCAAAGGTGCTCAGTGTGACGGAGACACGACCGGTGGAAATGAAGACCAGGATGATACCAGGGGTGATGAGAGTATGAGGAGAAGCTGGATGAAGAGGGGTAAGTTGGTCAAGGGTGGCAGTAAGGACAGTACGCCAAGTATGGGCTTGAGTGTCAGATGAAAGAGGTGGTGAAGTTAGGAGGGAAGAGGGCATCGGAGGATGGGAAATGCTCAAGGGTGGAGGGTGTAATGCAATGCAACAGCCGAGGAGGGCCAAAAGCAGAAGGGCTACAGGTTTGAATAGAGGAAGCAGAGTAGATCTGCCTGTGGCCAAACCAGGGAAGCGGGATAGTGGAAAGAGAGCTAGAGACGAAAGGTGAATCCACAGGAGTGAGAATCAAATTGAGGGTATGACTGGCAGTGAGGGTGGGTCAGCAGATGTATTGGAGAAGAGAAAGGTTATGGAGATGAGCGAGAAAAGCCCTATCACAGGATCTGAAGGGACAATTAAGATGCATATTGAAATCCCTAAGGATTACCAGATGGGGGTAGAAAAGGAAGAGCTCAGAGTTCAAGTTCCACAGATGGGGGGAGAAGAGATGGAAGGGAGTAAAGAAGAAGAAAGTGGAGAGGAGGGAGGATTTCAGTCAGAGGAAGAGTTCCTCGGGATAATGGAGTGCAGGGGAGTGGCTCTCACTCACAGGAAGAGCAGAGCAGAGCAGTAGAGGACAGCTACTCCTCCAATGCTTTGACCAGACTGTTAGGTAGGGAGTGCAGAAAAACCTAGTGGGAGACAGTGGTTAAGCAAGGGATTCTCGCCCTCCTGCAACCAGGTCTCTAAGGAATAGAGCATCCAAGAAGTGCTGGGTGATAAGGTCCTGAACAAGAAAGGAGTTGGACTGAAGTGACCTACAATTTACCAAGGCCAGACTAAGAAGAAGATTGGCAGGGGCTAAAGATCTGCAAGGACAAGAAAGGGGAGAGACCCAACAGGACAGTAACTGCGGACCCAAGAGAGATATGCAGGCAGAGGGTGGCAGGAGCCGCAGGATGTGAGCCCCAGTGAACATGGATGGCAGACACTTTCTGCATTTGCACTGACCATATCAAAGCGGAGGCACTGCATCAAGCAAAATGTTCCAGGTGCTCAATCTTATTGCATTTCTTCTCAAAGACTGTCAATGCCAAAGGTGCCAGGGAAAGAGTAAGGGTGGCCTTGTCCTCCTGAGCTACCTGCAAAGTATCAGTGACTTTGTCTTAGGTCCTTTGAGTCAGTCATGACAATGCAGTTTTTGAAGATGAGTAGTCCTCCATGCAGGATTGTTTTGACAGTATCAAAGAAAGCAGTACCTTGATGCACTTGGATGCTTTGCTCTGACAAGTTACCATGCCGATGCTTCCTGGCCTCCACTTAACATCCTTCCTCTTCTTTGAATGGGAATTGTTTGATGCCCGATCCCAATGAACTCAATCAATACTCAATGTCAAGAGTGATGATGCACTTCCAATACATACTTAACATCTAATGCAGCTCCAGGACCCTTCAAGATCTATGCCTCAGATATCAATGTACCAGACTTAGAAATACTGAAGACTCACATATGTGAGCACAGGATGGATTGTGTTCAGGCCAAAGGCACTGCAAGCAACAACTGTGTGTATTCACTTTGGAAATAGTCTTGCCACATCAACATTTTTTTAAGCTACTGGGCTCTTTTGGAATATATCACTGAATAAAAGCAGCTGCAGTACAATTAAACGACGATCTTGAAAATTCAAGCCAGCCAGGGAGTCCCTAGGCCTAAGCCTGAAAATGTCTGAATTGTCAAATACACAAAAAAAGCAATAAAACAAACTACTGAAAAGCCTATCTAAAGCAGGAAGTAGCTGAAAAGGTCTGGCATGACAGTGACCAACAAGTGTAAAAATGTTTGAAGAAAACATTTTTTGAGAATGCAGTAGATAAAGGTCTTCAAGTTTAAGAAAGATGGCTGAAGGAAATCCTGTGCACCCACACACATAGTAGGGCTTCTCCAAAGCTTACTAATAAACCTGATCTGGGGAAGCTTCCCTGCTCAGCCTATGTTGGAAGATTGACATCGCCCATCTATGAGGTATATACTATTCCCTACTTGTCCTTAGAAAAAAGAATCTCCCTCAAAGGAAAAGAGGGCAGGTTGTGTGATGCTATTATACTGCAATAGCAGCACATGCTCATGATATGCGGTCCCACTGAAGTGACATATGTCAGATTAGATACATAACTGTTGCCTTCACATTAAAAGACAGCAAACAGTACCATCTGACAACTGCTGTTTTGTCTTTTTATCCCTTTTCTATTTGCTTTTTAATGAAGAGAAATGTCAAACATGGAATACAATCCTGGAAACCTTCAGAAATGGGTCTTAATAGAGAAGAGTTGAGCTTTATCTTGTAGCACTGATTAATCAAGGCACCAATCCTAACCAGCAACAGCAAGCCAGTAATGTTTGTAATATAAAGTTCTGGTTACGTATTCACTAATCTTGAAACCTCTAACAAGATAGTTGTCCCTATTTCCTCAACATGAAATGACATGTTCTTTTTACATGCAAGGAAACAACTGTCAGAGATGCAATATGCTGATCAATGAGAGATGTCTTTCAAGAGAAAGGCCAAGTCTGTTGATGTAAAAAGAGAAGGGGGGAGGGAATAGTAAGTTTTTAGGAACAAGGGCTTGTACAAATATGTACTACAGGCTATCATCAGTCTTCAATTGTGTGTTATCCAACTGACCCAAGCTGGAGAAAACGTAAAAAAAGTGCTCAATTTTCTACAGCAGTGCACCACACACGTACAGGACTTCCCATGTCAGCATAATCATGTGGGACTACTTCAGTTCCGTATAAAGCTGTAACTAAAGGAAGCCAATTCCTAGGGTGAGGTGTGTGGGTTTTGTGGTGACTAATATCCTGTTGTCCCAGAGAACACTATTTCTCTGAGATCAAGCTGGATATGCTACAGGCCATCTTTAACAAAAAGGGGAAAACATACCACCACAGGCAACGCTAGAATTTATGTTCCCCTCCTCCAGTAATACCCTTGCAAGTTGAGGACAATTTCCAGATCTGGGGTAATACAGAAACTGGCAGATGGTCTAAATGTAAATCAGCACAGTCCCATAATCAGGATTAATGATTTAGGATGGTATTATGGAAAACTAAGATTCATTTGCTAGAATAAGTTAAGGTGACAGGATAAGATAAGTTGTTAGGACTTGTGCAGTAAGTATCAAACATACAGTCTAATGCCTGTAAGTGTTAAAAGATTTGACAAAGAATATCTTCTTACCGTCATCATGTAATCCTGGAGCAGTTCTGCAGCAGTGGTGCTCAGCTCACTCTCGCTGACTGTTTTATTACGTGGGGATGGCTGATTTGAGAATGAAGGAGAACTGCCACCTGTATCCACAGAATCCTGGAAACAGCTGGTGTAGAAATATATTAGTTAATTAACATAAGATAGCTTCCCCAGAACTCATGTCTTACCTATACCTTATACAACAACAATACCTACAGTACACTAAAACAATAACAATACCTACAGTAAAAGAGGACTACCATGGACTTTACTTTGGAAATGGTATATTTTTTCTTTAAATAAAAGGCTCTTAAATATTTAATGTGATTCTGCAATTGGAACCTGATGACATATGGAGGTTACTGTTGCATTTCATCCCTGCACCAACAATGAAAATTCCTATGGTGTTACTATTGGTCATTTGTATAGCACTACAAGGCATACACAGCACTGTACAGACACATGTAAAAGAGGATCCCTGCTCATCAGGGTTTACAATCTAGTCAAGACAGAACAAAACAGCTGAGGACAAGGACACATCTAAGGGAGTGGCAAAGAAACACATTGCAGCCCAAGCGGATCAGGATCCAAAAGCAGACTCGAAGAGGTGAGTTTTCAGCCTGGATTTGAAAAGGGCCAGAGAAGCAGCACACAGACTCGGAAAGTTTGTTCCAGGCGTAAGGAGCACCAAGGTAGAAGGATCGAGGTCTGGAGTTGGCAGTAGAAGAGAAGGGCACAGATAGAAGGGATCTGCCAGAACACCTGTTACAGGTGAGTAACTACGCTTTACCAGCCATATTTCAGTTGTAGCAGCTTCCTATCCATTTCCATATCTAGTTCAAACTTCTCCTACTGACCTATAAGTGCACTCATTCTGCTGCTCCTCACTACCTTTCCTCTTAACTCTCCCTACATCCCTCCAGATGCTTTGCTCTTCTCCAGGGACAGCAAGAATCAGTCCTCACATATGGGTGACGTTAGCGCTGGCGGAGCCTGTGCAGAAGCATCTCCCCAGCTTTCAAAGAAAGCCTTTGGGAGATACCACCACCCATGTGTGCCATCTTGCTCAGTCAGATGACATACCTAGGAAGGCATAAAAATAAAATAAGGTAAAGGAGGCAACTCCAAGGGGAGGGAGGGAGGGTTGTGAGGACTGATTCCTGCTGTCCCTGGAGAAAGCGTAGTTACTCACCTGTAACAGGTGATTGCCGGGACAGCAGGAATTAAGTCTTCACCTATGGGTATCGTCGGTACCAATGGAGCCTGCACGGGAACACTCCCCAGCATCCAAAAGGAAAGCTTTTGGGAGCATCCCACAGCGCCTGCGTGCTGCCTTCCCAACTCTCCTTCGTCAGTTGAGTTTATAACTGAGACGAGAGAGAGAGAGAGAGAGAGAGAATATGCCTAGGGGAGGTGGGCGGGTTGTGAAGACTTAATTCCTGCTGTTCCCGGAGATCACCTGTTACAGGTGAGTAACTACGCTATCTCCAGGAACAAGCAGGACTGTAGTCTTCACATATGGGGACTCCCCAGCTGAGAGATGCCAGGCGGATGACCCTAGCAAGCTGCAAACCTCTGGTGAGATGGGTCATTCTTCCTCCCATGGATCTCTGGCATCGAAAACACGGGACGGTGGGTAGGAGTTGTACTAAGTCTGAAAGAGATGCTGTAGAACAGCCTGTCCAAATGAGGCATCCTGACGGGAGTCCTTGTCTAAACAATAATGGGCTGTAAAGGTGTGTACTGAAGCCCAGGTGTCGTCAATGGTCACAGAACGAAAATTAGCCATAGAGGCTGCCATTGCTCTCACATTGTGAGCTGTGACGTGGTCTTCGAGAGAAAGTCCCTTACTCTCGTAAGCAAAGGATATGCAATATGCAATTCATCTAGAGAGTTTTCTTTTGGAAACAGGAAGTCCCAAATGACTAGAATCAAAAGCAATGAAAAGCTGAGAAGATTTTCTATGTTGTTTAGTTCTTTGAAGGTAAAAAGCCAAGGCTCTTTTTCAGTCCAAGGTATGAAGGTTTCTTTCTGCATTAGAGGCATAAGGCCTAGGAAAGAATACAGGAAGATAAACCGCTTGGTTTAAATGAAAAGGCAAAACCACCTTTGGCATGAAGTGAGGATGAGTCCTAAGAACTATCTTATCATGGTGAAATCTTGTATAAGGAGGATCAGCCACTAAGGCCTGCAACTCACTGATGCGTCTTGCAGAAGAGAGCAACTAGGAAGATGACTTTCCAGGAAAGAAACTTCAGGTCCGTAGTGGTTAAGGGCTCAAAGGGCGGTTTCATAAGCTGCCCGAGAACAAGATTAACATACCATGCCACTGGCGGCGGCTTAATGGGAGGTTTTGTTAGGAGTAGACCTCTCATAAATCTTGCTACGAGTGGATGAGAGGAGATAGTGCCACTGCTGCTTCCCGCAGACAACCTAAGATGAACCCTTATTGAATTGGTTTTAAGACCAGAATTTGATAAGTGGAGAGGATACTCCAGTAGCAATTCCACAGGCACCGAAAAGGGGGTAAGTCCCCTTTGAGAATGCCATACAGAGAACCTTTTCCACTTAAAGGCGTAGGATAGTCTTGTGGAAGGTTTTCTGGAGGCCACCAGGATATCCCTTACCTGTTGAGAAAGGTTGATATCTGGAAGCTCTACGCCTTCAGCAAACCAGGCCCTGAGATGCAGGGACTGGGGATCCGGGTGCAATAGCGGTCCCGTCCTTCTGAGACAGAAGATCTGGAGCATGTCCCAACTCCAGTGGCGTGGCGTGAGAGAAACGTAGAAGCAGAGGATACCACGTTCGCCATGGACACATGGAGCTATGAGTATCATACGTCCTCTGTCTCTCTGAAGCTTGAACAGTGTTTTGGGAATGAGGGGAATGTGTGGGAAGGCATAGAGGAAGTTTTGCCCCCAGTGGAGGAAAGCATCCCTTGCCTGACAGTTTTGAGCCGGAATTCTGGAACAGAATCGGGGAAGTTTGGCATTCTGTGGACTTGCAAAGAAGTCTATATTTGGTGTTCCCCAGATTCGAAACACTCAAGCAAGCTGGTCTGAGTGCAGAGACCATTCGTGTGGCAGCAGTATTCGACTGAGTTTGTTTGCCCAAAGATTTTGAATGCCCAGAAGATATACCACTAGGAGATGAATTTGATGCTCTCTGGTGAGGGCCCATAGTTGCAAAGCTTTGTTGCATAATGACAGAGAGCCTGTTCCGCCCTGCTTGTTCACATAGAACATGGCTACCCGATTGTCGGTCTGGACCCGAACTGTCTTGTAGCTGAGCTGGGCCTAGAATATTCGAAGAGCATGGAAAATGGCTCTGAGTTCTAGGAGATTTATGTGAAGACAAGCCTCCTGCGGGGTCCAAAGTCCCTGAGTCGAGAGATCGTGCAAGGCAGCCCCCCAACCCAACTTGGATGCATCCATTGTCAGGGTGGCCTGGAATAGAGGCTGCTGGAAAGTAGAGCTTACTAGAAGGTTTTGCAGCGACTGCCACCACTGAAGGGACGAAATGAGACGTGTGGCATTTCTGATTTTGTCCGATAGACGACCTGAGGCCTGTGTCCACTGAGAGGAGAGGGTCTACTGGGCTGCTCGCATGTGAAGGCGAGCATAGGGAACCACATGGACAGTGGATGCCATATGCCCCAGAAGCTGAAGCATTTCCCGAGCAATTACGAAGACTTTTATAGCTGCTTGGGATGCCAGCTGCACTATACGAAGACAGCGGAGCTGTGGTAGAAAAGCCCTTGATCGTCTGGTGTCCAGTCGAGCCCCTATGAACTCCAGGGACTGAGAAGGGGTGAGATGAGATTTTGGGAGGTTTATGACCAGTCCCAAGTAGCGAAGAATTCGCATCGCGTGAGAAAGAGTGAAGCTGGCTTCTGGAGCAGTGGATGCTCGAATGAGCCAGTCGTCTAAGTAAGAGGAAGACGAATAGTCCTAGAGTTCTCAGAAATGCTGCTGCTACTACTGCCATGCATTTTGTGAAGACTCATGGGGCAGAAACCAGGCCAAAAGGAAGAACCTTGTGTTGGAAATGTCTTCCCTAGAAAAGGAATCAAAGGAATCTTCTGTGATCTGTATGGATGAGAATATGAGTATATGCATCATTTAGATCTAGAGAACATAGCCAGTCCTGACTCTGAAGGTATGGCAGGAGTGTTCCGAGGGAGATCATTTTGATTTTTTCTCGGAACAGATATTTGTTTAATTCTCTGAGGTCCAGAATAGGCCTGTGTCCTCCTGTTTTCTTGGGAATGAGAAAATAGTGAGAGTAGAATCCTGTTCCCTGTTAGGGTATGGGTATTTCTTCTATTGCTCCTTGAAGAAGTGATGCGACCTCCTGACCCAAGAGATTGGTGACAGGGACCTGAGAATTGGTGACAGGGACCTGAGAATTGAACTGCTTTATGATTGTAGGAGGGGGCATGCTGTGGAAGTGAAGTCTGTACCCCTTTTCGTACAATGGACAGAATCTAGTTTTCTGATGTTATTTGTTGCCATCTGCTGGCAAAATGGCATAACCTTCCTGGAATGGTGAGGGGGGGTTCTGGACCTGTCAGGGGCAGAAAGACTAAGTTCTCTAGGAAAGAGTCAAAGCCAGTGAGGAGGCTGAGCTTGTGGAGCCGATTGAGTTCTTGGAACTTGTGGCTTTCGCTGCTGTCTGTTCTGTTGGTTCCCCTTTTGGGGAACATGAACTGGACACTGAGCATGATGGATATAAGATGGGTAAAACCTCTTTCTTATTGAAAAAGGATTTCTTGGCTGACTTTTTCTTTGCTGGGTTGGCTGTAGACAGATAGTCTGTTCAAAGTAGTATTTTTAGATTCAAGCTGATTTGCCTTGTCTTGCCAATCCTTGCCAAAGAAATTTTCTCCTGTGCAAGGAATATTTCCCAGTTTTTCTTGCACCCATTGTTCTAAGTACGATGCCTGGAGCCAGGCAATACGACGTGCACCGATGGAAATAGCAGAGGTTCTGTTAATACATTCAAAGCAATCAAAGGTTGCACGGTTCACAAACTTAGAGACATCCTGGGCGTGTTTGACCAGAGTAAGAAAATCCCCTCTTTTGTCCTCAGGAAGAAGAGGGCTCATGAGCCCCAAGTCTCCTGTAACTTCTTTGAGGAACATTCCCATTTAGAGGATGTAAGAGCTGATCCTGGCTGCTAACATGGAGGATTGGAAGCATCGACGCCCAAAAGCATCGAGCGTCCTCGACTCATGGTCCGGAGCATTGGAAGAATGCGTTTTAGCACTCTTAATCTTACGCATTGCCGATTCCACTACCATCGAATGGTGTGGTAAGAGTCTTTTGAAACCCAGGGGCAGCTTGGAACTCAGTACATGGTATCGAGTTGTCGGGAATGTGGAGACATCGTTAAAGGAGTTTCCCACATCCTTAGCATAAGATTTCTAATTCTTCTGCTCTGGGTTCCTTTTCTGGAGTCACCGTGATTGCAAGGCCTCGGAGCTACATCACGTATGAAATCCTGGAAATATATGTCCTCTGGAGGAGACATTCTGCATTGAGGAGAAGGAGATGGATCCTCCGGAAGGATTGCTCAGTACCGGCAGAGTCAGAGTCATCGAAATCGGAGGATTCGAATATCTGTGCCGGGTGTTCCTGCAACGCTCGGTACCGGTACCGCTCGAAATCGGTATCAGGGTGTCTTGGTACCGGCCCCTCGATACCTGAGATAGACTCAAGGCTCAGCATGGGGGGCAGCATACCTGCCGAGGCAGGTGCACTCGATACTGGCACTGATGTCGGTACCGATACCTGTGGAACTGTCTGTAGCAGTCTTAGCGGTACCAAAGCTGTTAAGAGCCGCTAGACTGCGTTCGATAGCAAGGATTCTCTGATCCATTGCTTCTGCCGATGCCTGGGTGTTGGTACCGATGGAAGTGGTCATGACCCCAGAACACGGCACCAATAGTTCTGCAGAGGTTGAAGCCTCTGGAACATTCTGGAGCCCCGCTAATGCTTTGGAGACCGAGGCCTACCGCCAGGGTTGTTTTGCCGGTGAACTTTCCTTGAGGGCAACGCCAGTGGCATCTTGATACTTAGATCTACCCTTTGAGGACCGACCAGTCTTAGAAGACTTAGGTTTAGTTACCCGAGATCCATGGGAGGAAGATGAAGCCCTGGAAGACGTTGATGCAACGGACATCGTATCAGCAGCAAAAAAGGGTACAGAGTTTTGCAGCTCTATTCTGCAGGCCGCTCTTGGTCATCTTTCTGCAGGAGACACACTCCGATGGAGAATGGTCAGGACCTAAACATTTAAGACACCGCTCATGGGTGTCGGTGACAGATATGGTAACGCCACATTTAGAACATTTCTTAAAACCACTAACTTTTTTCCATGTTTGAAGAAAAAATGGGCCTAGTGCCCAAAATGGCACCTAACCCCGAGAGGGGAAAGGCTCCTAAAGAAAAGATTTTTAGTAGTTTCTTAAAAAAAAAACAAAAAAAAAAAAACTAAAGAGAACCGGCGGTACCGGTGGGCATAGAGTGAAGGCAGACGCGACCACAAAAAAACCAAAAGAATAATTTTTCTGCGGTGACAAGGTATACGTCCTGTCGGCTCTGCGGAAAATGAACTGACGAAGGAGAGTTGGAAAGGCGGGAAGGCAGCACGCAGGCGCTGTGGGATGCTCCCAAAAGCTTTCCTATTGGATGCTGTGGAGCGTTCCAGCACAGGCTCTGTCGGTACCGATGATACCCATATGTGAAGACTACATTCCTGCTTGTTCCTGGAGATCATCTGTTACAGGTGAGTAACTACGCTTTCTCCAGGAACAAGCAGGAAGTCAGTCCTTACATATAGGACTCCCTAGCTCCAGGCTGCTGGGAACCAGCGGCGACTGTGTGAGGGTAGCCATGAGTTGCAGAAGATGAGTCCCCGATTGAGACACTCTGTGAGACCCTAGTGTCCATCACTCTGGTAGCCTGAACAAAGAAGTGTCAGAGGGCCAGAGTTACCTACACCCCGAATAGATTGCAGAGTACTGCCTGGCCAAAGGCACTGTCCCGATGGGACTTACTCCCCAGGCAATAGTGAGCTTGAAGACCATATGGCAGCCTTGCAGATCTCCATCACTGAGCGCAGGTTCACCACCAAAATGGCCATTGCTCTCACGTTATGCACTGTGATCCAGTGCTCCAGGGAAAGTCCAGCCCACTCATAGGTGAGGGCAATACAGTCCGCCACCCAAGTGGATAGAATTTGCTTAGTCACTGGGGTCATATGAAACAAAGATAAGAAGCTTTGCAGTGGCCCTCAGTCTGTAGAAGGAAGGACGACAGGGCTCTTTTACAATTCAAAGGATGGAGTACAGTCTTCTCCGGCCTTGCATAGGGTCTGGGGAATGTGGTGGTGAGGACCATCTCCTGATTGAGGTGGAAAGGGGATACCACTTGCGGGAGGAATTTGAGGTGCGTGTGGAGCACCACTCTGTTCTTTTAGAACCATGTATAAGGCAGCTCTGCCACCAGAGCTTGGAGCTCCCTTATTCTGCAAGTGGATGTGAGCGCCACCAGGAAGGCAACTTTCCAGGAAAGATACTGCAGGTGTCAAGTGGCCAGAGGCTTGCAGGGTGGGCTAGGGAGCTGCAAGAGATTGAGATTCCACACCGCCACTGGGGGGCAGACAAGGGGTTTAGAAAGCAAGAGGCCCCAGAGGAACCAAGAGATCAGGGTCTTCCCCTTGGTGAGGTGGTGGTGCACCACAATTGCGCTTATGTGCACTCTGAGTTGGACTTCAGTCCGGCCTTGCAGCAAATGGGGCAGGTACTGGAGCACCACTTGCAAAGGACAGGAGAAAGGGTTCTCCTGTCTTTCTGTGCACCACACTGAGAACCAGCACCACCTAAATGCATACGCTCATCCTGTGAAGGGCTTGCGAGAAGCCAACAAAACCTCCTCTACCTTTCATGGGAGGCTAAAAGGAGCCAGAGCTACCATTTCAGCAGCCATGTGTTAATGTCAAGGACCCCAAGTTGGGGTGTAGGAGGGAGCCCTTCTCCTGAGACAGAAGGTCCAGTGCACAGCCCAGCAGGACCAAGAGTGCCGCCAACAATTCAAGCAGTAGCAGGAACCAGAGCTGCCTGGGCCATCTGGGGGTGATTGGTATCAGTGATGCCCCCTCTCGCTGGACCTTGAAGAGGGTCCTGGCAACCAGCGGGAAGGTGCAGAGGAGGCCTTCCGTCCACAGGATTAGGAATGCATCTGCTGCTATTCTCAATGAGTGCGATTGCTGTGAGCAAAAAGTGGGGTAGCTGTGTGTTGCCCAGGCTAGTCCATCAGGGCAGCCCCCAGAGGTGGAAGAGCAGAGAGGCTACACTCTGGAGTTCAGATGCCACTCGTGCAGTTGAAGGACTCTGCTCAGCTTGTCTGTCAGGGCATTGTCCTGGCCTGGGAAGTAGACTGCCCAGAGGAGCATACCGTTGCAAGTTGCATAGGAGCAGGGGGCTACCACCTCCTGGAAGAGGGAATACAACCCTGTGCCCCCCTGCTTGTTGACAAAGAACACTGACCTGGTTGTCTGTCTGTACCAGTACTGTCTGGTGCCGTAGCTGATGGCAGAACCCTCGAAGGGCTAGAAAGATTGCCCTGAGTTCCAGGAGATTGATCTGTAGCTGAGATTCTGCCTGGGACCAGTAGCCCTGTGTGGGAAGATCCTTGTAAAGGGCTCCCCAACCAAGAAGTGAGGCGTCCGAGGTCAGGAGACTGTGGGAGGTGTGTCTGGAAGGGCAACCCAGCCTAAAGGTGGCAGGAGAGCTGCCACCAACTGAGGGACTCTGCTAGCTGGTGGGTTACTATGACCACTGTTCCCTCTAAGCTGTGCGCGTGTGCGCACGCACACACCTCGCCGAGTGAGCGCACATACTTTACAACAGAGCGCACAAAAATTACGGTTCTGATTCTGATAGAAAACAACAGACGTCTTAAAATTTAAAAGTTGTGTATTTACGGTTTTCACAAGTTCTACAATATTTTCTAGTGCAATCAATGTGGTGTACATACTGTATTCTGACGTGTAGTCAAATTTTAAAGTATATAACTCCGAGTGTCGTTATGTGGCGCACAAAAATTTAACCTTCCTTCAAAAGCTGCAGAGCTGATATTTTATGCGCACACAGCCTACAGAAAATTAGAGGGAACATTGACTATGACCCTGTCCCATAGTCTGTCAGTGGCTTGAGTCCACAGAGCATAAGCACTACTGAACTGCCCCCACATGTGTAAGCGGTCTAGTGGGGGTCACATGGACCATGGAGGCTATATGGCCCAGCTGGTGGAGGAGTTGGGCTGGGACCGATTGCTGGCACTGCACTTGAGCTGCTAGCTCCTTGAAGCGTTCTACTCTCTCACTGGGAAGAAAGGCCTTGGCCTGTAGAGTGTTCAGCGGAGCCCCTATGAATTCCAGGCTTCGGGCTGGGGTCAGATGAGACTTGGGATGGTTGATGATGAACCCCAAGTGCTGCAGTAAGAGGATAGTGTGCCCTGTGGCCTGGTGTGCCTCTATGGGTCGTACTACCTCTTATGAGCCAGTCGTCCAGGTAGGGGAAGATGAAAACCCCTTGTAGACCGAGGTGGGCTGCGACCACTGCTAGGCTTTTGGTGAACACCCTTGGTGAGGAGGCCAGTCCAAAGGGCAGCACCCTGTATTGGTAGTTGCCTCTTCTCACCACAAATCTTAGGTACTGCCTGTGGGAGGGTTGGATTAGGATGTGCATCCTTTAGGTCCAAGAAGCAAAGCTTGTCTACCTGGTGGAGGTAAGGCAGCAGTGTTCCAAGGGAGAGGTATCTTGAACTTTCCCCTCACGAGAAATGTGTTCAAGTTTTGCTGGTCTAGGATGGGCTTGAAGCCTCCAGTCCTTTTTGGGACAAGAAAGTACTGGAACAGAAGCCCTTGCCACAAAGGTGCTTGGATACCGGCTCTGCCTTGTCTTTGAGGAGACTTGCGAGCTCTGTGAGGAGCAAGGTCTGTTGAAGGAGAGGCCTCAGTGGCTCTCCTGGGAAGAAGTCTGGAGGTGCCTGCTATAGGTAGAGGTAACCTTCCCTGACCACCTGCAGAACCCAGAGATCTGTGGTGACCGAGGTCCATCTGTGGGCGAAGAGTGAGAGATGCCCCCCTGTGGGCTGAAGGCGGCCTCCTGGGGGAGAGGGGGGCCATGCCCTGGGAGTCAAAAGCTCTCCTCAGACTGGGTTGGAGACGGAGTCTGGGGCTTAGGGGTTTTTGCCATCTGGGTCCTGTGCCCTTGTCATTTGGGCTGGGTACCCTGCAGAGGCCCTGAGTAGCCTTGGTATTGTTGGGTATGAGAGAAGGCTCCCTTCTTTCTAGGGAAAAAAGGTTTTCCCGGTGGTTTTCTGCAGGGAGGCCCAGAGGTCTTTTTGGAGAGCCTTTGTTGAGCCACAAACTCCTTTTCAATCTTAGCAGGCTTGTCCGACATAGGTTGGCCAAAAAGATTCTCCCCAGTACAGGGGACATCGAGTAGTTTGACCTGGACCCAATGTTCGAGATCGGATGATTACAACCAGGCTTGGCATTGGGCCCCGATGCCGGCAGCCGCAACTCGAGCCAACAACTTGAAGCCATCATAAGCCGCTTGAGAGAGGAACTTTGAGCAGTCCTGTACTACTGAGGTCAGGATCTTGAAACAATGGAGGGGTTCCTCATTGAAGGCTAAGAACCCAGCAAGCTTCTTGGCTAGTGCCTTGAAGTACATGACGATGTAGAGCTCATAGGCATGGACTCTACACCCTAGCATCGAGCCCTGGAAACATTTGCACCTGAGGGCATCGAGGGATCGAGCTTCCTCTCCGGGTGTGAGGGAGGAGGCAGAGGAGAGAGTCCTCTGGTTCTAGTTTATGCATGGTCGACTCGACAACCATGGAGTTATGTGGTAACCGAGTTTTGTGAAACCCTGGGCTCTTGTGAACGTGGTACATCGTGTTGAATCAGTGGCTGACAATAGGCACTCACACCGGTGTTTCCCACATCCGTATGAGCAGCTGTTCAAGGATCGGTGGCATCGGCACTGAGAGGGTCTCCCGGGAGGAGCCTCATACAGGAGGATCTTGACTTCCTTGTTGTGCGGATCCTCCCTGGCCTTGGTCTGGATTGAGAGCACCTTAGTCATATCCTGCATGAAGTCGTGGAAGGCCACATCCTCTGGTGGAGACTGGCATCAAGGTGCCGGTGGAGACTGTTCGAGGGGACATGTGTGTCTCCGGGTGTCTGAGGATGCCTTGTCCTCTGTCTCCCAATTGGGAGTCTAGCGGTGATAAGGATTCAGAGGCCGCTGATCGAGGTCTGTGCCTGGGGGTCGGAGGCCTGTCGAGGACCTGAGGTCCAAGTCGCAGACACTAGCCGGTGAGGACTGGATACTCGAGGAACAGGACTGGGACCTCAACCGGTGCAGAGGGCTAACTCGAGGCTTGCAGCACTCGATGCTTGGCTTGATGACTGGTGACCCCCTCACAGTCGAGGGGCCAGATGAGCCGGCCATCATCGCCTGCTGCAGGGCCAGGATAGCAGTGATGTTCTGCTCCAAGACTGCCATTCTGGTCTCCATGTCAGAACGTTCTGCAGCTTTCAGCATGGGCACAGACTGCTTCGGGCCTGATGCAGACACTCTGGAGAGTGTGTCCTCGATAACCACCACAACCTTGAGTGCCCTTGGTCGGTCTATGCCTGCCGAAGGATCCTTTTTGGAAAGCTTGGCTGGGCACCTCTGACTCCTCAGAGTTTCTTCAGTGTGATTTACAGAGTTTCTCCGGATCAAGTTCCAAGATTTTCAAGGACCTTTTTCTTCCACTCCTGCTCCAGGGTCCTCTTGGAGGACCCACAACCACAGGACTCCTAGGGCGCCTGGGCATTGCAGGATGTGCTTGCCTTGGAGCTGAGCGCTGGGGATGGGTGTATGGAGTCAGACCTGAGGAACATCTTTTCCTGCAATTCCAATCTGTTTGTTTTTGTTGAGATGGCTGGCAAAGGTCACAATTGGAATTTCGTGGTCTGGTCCCCAGGCAACAGTCATAGGTGTCTGTGATGAACATGGTTTGACTGCAGCAGTCACATCTTTTGAACCCACCGGGGGACATGGATGGGATGCACCCGGACAGGGTTGACGACCCCTGGGGAAAAAGGGCACAGAAGGCTGGTCAAGGGAACCTTGAGGAAAAATGTGAAAAGGACAGGCCCAAGGACGGCACTGAAGATGCCGGCTCAGGGCAGGAAGAGGAACCAGTATGCTTACCAGAAAGCTAACTGGATCTGCGTCCGTTGGGCTCCATGGGGGGGGGGGGGAAAGACTCCTCAGCAAGATGGCACCATTGGGTGGGAAGGGGACCATGCATGCATGGTGGCATCTCCCAAAGGCTCTCTTTGAAAGCTGGGAAGATGCTTCTATGTGGGCACTATCGGCACACAGACTTCACCTATAGTGAGGACTGACTTCTTGCTTATTCCTGGAGAAACTGTCGCCAAAGCTGTTGCCCCTGTTACATCTTCTGCTTCCATCCTGATCCCAGATGAGAGAATGGCTCCATGTGCAAGATGCCTGTAGATTGAATTCCTTATGCAACAAGTGAATGAACTGAGAGGGGTAGTAGCAAAGCACAGAAGCATCCATGACACTGAGTGCAACATTGATGGAATGCTTCTTGGGGTGTCAAAGATCTCCAATACATGTGAAGATGGTATAGTACTGAAAAAAAGGAAACTAGACATGGGCCACCAGAGTCTGCAAAATGAACACCCCAACTCAATCTTCCCTTGGACACAAGAACAAGTATGCAAGTCCTGGAAGTGAAGGAGATGAGAACATCAAAAGAGCAGGAGAAACAAAAACTCTAAAATACCAAAGTTGCAGGATCAGTGTTCATCAGGAAGCAAACAGTTGTGGTGGTTGGTGACGCCCTAATAAGGGGTAAAGAGGCATCCATTTGCCAGACATATCATAGGTGATGTGCTGAGTGCCAGGTATCAAAATTCAAAGAGATTCCAGAGAGTTTGTCAAGACTCAAGCCTATTGACTCATCTGATGCTGTTCTGTGTTACCAGAAATACTTCCAGGTATCCCTCCAAATATATAACAAGTGGCGTTATGGCTTTGGGAGAGGTGGTAAAAGATAGGTGCACAGGTGGTATTCTCCTCAATTCTCTCTATCAAGGGTAAAGGGCAAGGCAGAAAAGCTCATAGCCTGGAGATGAATGAATGGCTGTCGCCATCGTGAATGTTCCGGCTTCCTGGAAAATAGGAAGATTTTTTAAGGGCTGCAGCCACCTATCAAAGAAGGGCCAGCATGTCTTCTGAAGCAGACTGGCTAAGCTACTAAGAGAACTTCAAATTAGGTTTGTCAGGGATGGGTAAACAAAGCCCCCAGATAAGTCAAACATTAAAGACCTGTATAGAAATGGGAAACAAGGGTGACAACTGGAAAGCTGAGTATACTGATGCCTATAGTATGGGAAATAAAATTCTTGGGATATAATTATAATGGGCTATACTTTATTCAGAAAGGATAAAATGGAAAGAAAGTCAGGAGTGGAAACAGAATTGTAGGACTTATGAGATAAGGAGGTGGCACTGTGGATTGATCTGGAAAGAGGGAATGCAACATTTATTTACAGTGGTATGATACACAGACCTCCTTCACAGGCAGAAGAGGTGGACAGAGATTTAACTGAAGATATTTACAATATTGCTATTAAAGGAGAGGTGCTAATGATAGGAGATTCCAATATGCCAGATTGTTGAGGACATCCCTGTTGCTGGGTCCTCTAGAAATAGTAAGATCCTGGATGCTCTATAGGGAGACCTATTCTAGCAAGTTATACTGCAACCCGCACAGGAATGGGCCATACTGGACCTGGTGCTTATGAAAGAAGGGTGTTTCTGATGTTATAGGTAAGCCTTCACAAAGTACAAGAGACTGCAGAAAGAGGGAGACAAACAATATCTATAAAAGCTAAGAGAAGATGGAAACGTAGTCAGGAAAGCAAAGATGCAAATGGAAAAAAATAGCCAATGGAGTAAAATGGGAGAATAATTTTTTTTTAAAGACATGGCAGTGACAGGAGGAAGTCTAAAATCTCCAATTTCAAACAAACATATGTTCATCCAGAACTTTTAAAGATGCCCAAACAACTCATTCAGAAATCTTCAGCTTCAAACACTAAGCAGTATTCCAGCAGCAAACCTCCATAGCAGCAAAAGTTGTTCAAGTAGCACACTCTCAGTCAAGCTATCACACAATACTTATCTTTTCCCAGATCTTGATTTCTGCAACATACTCCAAGAACTTGCCAAATATACCTTACATCAACTACCAACACCATCTGCCAACCAGATGATGTCCAGAGAGGTGTGCTGTTTACCAGGTGCCAAATCTGTATACCGAAGGAAACAACAAACTGCACCAAAATAACATCCAACCGAGCCTTTAGTATTTGCGCCCCAAGTCTATGGAACACCCTACCACCACACATCAGAGCAATCCCCAACCTGAGCCAGTTCAGGAAGGCCCTGAAACATTTCCTCTTTATCAAATACCTCACTTACAGCCCTGAACCCCAGCCACTCTCATATAGTTCGTCCCCAAAAATGTAAAACACCAAACAGGAGCCTTTTCCATTGAACTTCTTATGTATATAGTTCACCTTTGTTCTCCAAGTTCCTTTATATAGTTGATACTTGTTCTCCAAATCCCATTCCCTGTTCAATGTAATGACCAGACATATGCATTCTGTCGGATGTTTTTTTGTTACATGTAAACCGCGCTGATTGCAAATAGTGCGGTATATAAGAATTGTAAAATAAATAAATAAATAAGTTACGGAGAGTTTGCAGAGACTCTTCAAGCCTACTGTTATCCAATGTTGCTCATTCAGGTCAGCACAAATATTGCTAGGCATCCTTCTGATAGTATCAAAAATGACTTCATGGCTCTGGGACAGAGGATGAAGCAGATTGGTGCACAGGTGGTATACGCTTCAATCCTCCCTGTTGAGGGTAAACACTGAGGCAGAGAAACTCACATCCTGGAGATGGCACCATCCATATAGCCATGCATTCATTGAGAGCATTTTGGTTTTGGGGACCATGGGATGATGTTCCAAGAGCTGCACAGCTGAGATGGCATCCGTCTTCCCGAGGAGTCTAAATGTCTTCAGCAGCAGACTGGCTAACCTACTGAAGAGAGCTTTAAACTAGATTTGTTGGGGATGGGTGAAGAAAGCTCCCAGGTAAGTGAAACATTAAATACCTCTGTAGAAATGGGTAAAAGGGGTGACATCTGGAAAGTGATGTGTATAAATGCCCATAGCATGAGAAATAAGATCCTAGATGTTGAGGCTTTAATAGAAGAGGCTGACTTGGATTTAGTGGAAGTTAGAGATATGGCTCACAGACAACCATACCTTATTCACAAAGGACAGGGGAAGGAAGGGGAAGGAGGAGTGGCACTATATGTAAAAATTATTATTAAAGCTATAAAATTACAGGGCTTAAAAGGGATCAAGGAGGCACTGTGGGTTAAACTAGAAAGAGGGAAAGGGAAATCCACTTGCATTGGAATGATATACAGAATGATATACAGATACCCTTCACAGGGAGAAGAAGTGGACAGAGATTTAATAAAAGACATATGCAGTGTTGCCATGAAAGGAGACGTGCTACTGATAGGTGACTTCAATATGCTGGACGTTGATTGGTACATCCCTGCTGTTGCGCCATCTAGAAGTAAGGAGATCCTAGATTCTCTACCGGGAGAACCATTCCAGCAGTTGATAACAGAATCCACATGTGAAGGGGCCATTCTGGACTTGATACTTACCAATGGGAAATGTGTTTCCAATGTTTTCGTGGAAGATCATCTTGCATCCAGTAATTACCAGATGGTGTGTGGTTCAGTATTAGGAATAGGGCTGTTAAAATCCGTTCAAAAAGAGAGGATATTAGACTTTAGGAAACACAAAAAAGGGAGGATATTAGACTTTAAGAAAACTAACTTTGCCAAGATGGCTCCCTGTAACTGGTGAGGGTCTCCCGGGGGAGGGGAGGCCCTGCCCTGGGAGTCAAAAGCTCCCCCTTTGTTGGGCCAAAGCTGGGACTTGGGGCTTCTGATCATTTGGCTTCTGAGCTCCTTGGCCCTGCCTTTTGGGGTGAGAACCCTGTTGCTGGCCCAAGAAGGCTTGGTATCTGTGACCCTGCTGGACGTGCCCCTTTTTCTCAGGGAATAGGGGTCTTTTTTTTCCCAAGGTGTTTTTGCAGGGAAAGGAAGAGATCTTCAAGAGCCTCTGGCAGGTCACCACTTCAGCCTCCATTTCGGCCGCTTTCGCGGCCATTAGTTTGCTGAACAGGTTCTCACTGGTACAGGGGATGTCGAGCAGCTTGTCCTGAACCCACTGCTCAAGGTCTGAGGACTGCAGCCAGGCTTGGCGTTGGGCTCCAATGCCAGCTGCTACTACTCAAGCTGCGGACTTAAATCCATCGTAGGCTACCCGGGTTAGGAACTTTGAGAAGTCCTTGATCCTGGAGGTGAGAGCCTGGAACCGATTGAGGTGTTTCCCAGCCAGCCCCACCGAGAACCTCGACAGTTCCTGGGTCAGGATCTTTACATACATGCCTACGTATAGCTCATATGCCTGGATTTGACACCCCAACATCGAGCTCTGGAAGCACTTGTGCCCCAGGTGGTTGAGGGCTCTAGCATCCTTGCCTGGGGGGGAGGGGGAGGTAGAAGAATAAGTCTTCTGGCTTTTGAGTTTCTGCATGGTTAACTTGACAACCATGGAGTTGTGTGGGAGTTGGGGCTTGTGGAACCCCAGCCTCTTCCTGGCACGGTATATGGCATCGAAGCGTCGTCTGACCACCAGCACAGACGCCAGGGTCTCTCACATCCTTAGTAGCAGCTGCTTGAGGATTGGCTGTACTGGCACCATGAGAGTCTCCTTGGGTGGAGCTAACTGGAGGATCTCCAGCTCCTCGATACGCAGGTCCTCTGCCTCAGTTTGCATCGAGAGGGCCCTGGCCATATCCCTGACAAAGTCATGGAAGGGTCATGTATTCTGGAAGGGAATGGCGCTGGGGGAGACTTTCAGAGGGGACATCTTGGTGCCGTCTGGTTTCCGGGGAGGCCTCATCGTCAGTCTCCCATTCGGAGTCGAGAGGAGACAATGAGTCTGAGGCCCTGCAGCTCCTTGGCTTGAGGCCCACCCTGAAGGGCTGGGGCCCTCTCAAGAACCTAGGGTGGGAGTCTCAGAAATTGGCTGGGGAGGCCCGGATTCCTAAGGAACAGAACTGGGACCTCGAACAGGGCTGAGGGTTTACCCACGGCCAGTGGTGCTCAGAGCTTGGCTCGATGACCCGGGGACTCCCCCACAGTCGGGGGACCAGTCATCGGGGCAGATGCAGACGGACCTGCCAAGATTGCAGTGATGTTCTGCTCCATGGTGACCATTCTGGACTCCAAGTCAGAAGGCTCTGCAGCTTTCGGCACAGACACATAGGGTCTCGGGCCTGGCGTCGGCACTCTCGCGAGTGCATCCTCAATGAGGACCACGGCCTCAAGGATCATACCATGGTCTCCGCTGGCCGAGAAATTTGTTTTGGGGACCTTAGGAGGACGTTTCTCAGATTCATCTGAGTCCTTCTGGGTGATCTTACTGGGTTTCTTTAGCACAGCCTTGACAGACTGAGGACTTTTCCCTTTTCTGCTCAGGGTCAGAGGTCACTCAGTCCTCTCTGGACATGCTGGGCTTGGAGTCAGGGAGGCCAGTGCCGAGTCAGACCTGGGGAACAGTTTCTCTTGCAACTCTGACCTTTTTCTATTGGTCTTAGGCAACATAGCCTGGCACAGGTCGCAGGTGCTGCTGTGGTGGTCCAGTCCCAGGCAGCATAGGTAGTAGTCATGGGTGTCGGTGACAGACATGGTTTGACTGCAGCGGTCACAATTTTTTTTAACCCACCGGGAGACATGGTGGGGAAACACCCAGCTGGTGTCAAGGACCCCTGGGTAAAAAAGGGCGCAAATGCTGGTCAAGGCAAGCCTCGAAGAAAAAAAATGGGAGAAAAGCAGAGAACAGAACTGGGGCTGGCACCAGCTTGAGGAGGGAAAAGGAATCAGTACGCAAACCGGGAACAGCTATTTTTTGAAGCATATAGCAAGAATCTTCTCCTGGGGGAATTGGACAGACGTCCATTGGGCTCCGTGGAAAAAAGGAGACTGAGCAAGATGGCACCCTTGGGTGGGAAGGAGACCACACCTGCGTGGTGGCATTCCCAAAGGATTTATTTTCAAGCTGGGGAAATGATCTGCGCAGGCCGTGCCGTTGTCACCCATATGCCAAGACAGACTTCCTGCTTGTTCCTGGGGAAGGATTCTCTTACCTTTCCACACACAACTGAAAATCTTCTCCACTTAAAGGTGTAAGCCTGTCTGGAGGAGGGTTTCCAAGAAGCCAGGAGAATCTCCTCGACTTCTGCTGGGAGACTGAGATGGGCCAATGCTATCCTTTCAGCAGCCATGCCGTTAGCGTTAGTGACCCCAAGTTGGGGTACAGAAAAGAGCCCCCCTCCTGGGACAGGAGGTTCAAGGCTCAGCCAGAGGGACCGGAGGTGCCACCAACATGGAGAGCAGCAGAGGGAACCAAAATTGCCTTGGCCATCTGGGGTAATCAGTATAACTGATGCCCTTTTGTTCTGGACCTTGAAAAGGGTCTTTTCGACCGGGGAAGGGGTTGGTGGGAACGCATAGAGCAGGCCCTCGGCCCATGAGATCAGAAAGACATCAGCCACCACTCTCTCTGGGTGCAGCTGATGGGAGAAAAATCAAGATAGCTGCGGGTTGTCTGGAGAGGCAAATAGGTCCATCACAGGGCAACCCCAGAGGCAGAAGAGCTGTTGCACTATCCTGGGGTTTAAGCGCCACTCATGTGGGCGAAGGACTCTGCTTACTCTGTCTGCAAGGCAGTTGTCCTGGCCCTGGAGGCACACTGCTCGCAGCAGCATGTCATTGCGTGCTGCAAAGGAGGAGGACCACCGCCTCCTGGCAGAGGGAATACAAACCCGTGCCCCCCTGCTTGTTGATATGAAATATGGCAACCTGGTCAACTGGATCAGTACAGACCAGTGACGCAATTTGTGGCAGAACGCTCATAGGGCCAAGATTGCCCTGAGCTCCAGGTAGTTGGATCTGGAGGAGGGATTCCTCCTGAGACCAGCTTCCCTGTGTGCGGTGACCTCCACAATGTGCCCCCCAACTCAGGAGGGAGGTGTCTGTGGTCAGGTTCCTCTGCAGCATGGGTGTCTGGAAGAGCATCCACACCTGGAGGTGGTGCAGGTTTTACCACCAGCTGACACTCTGCCAGTCAGCAGGTAACCCTGACCTTGTCCTGTAGCCTGCCGGTTGCCCAAGCCCACTGCAAGCAAAGGCACCATTGGGCTGTTCGCATGTGTAGGCAGGCTGAGGGAGTGAGGTGGACCGTTGAGGTCATGTGCCTCAGTAGGCAGAGGCGGCAGCAAGCCGGCACTGACCAATGGCACTGCACCTCTCCTGCCAGTAGCCTGAGGCATTCTGCCCTTTGTTGGGAGGACAGTCTTGACCTGTAAGGTGTCCAACTGGGCACCTATGAACTCCAGGTTTTGGGCTGGAGAGATATTTGGGGTAGTTGATGACGAACCCCAGGTGCTGCAGAAGGATTGCCTGGTCTGTGGACTGGCTGGCTTCTGAAGCCATGCTGCCTTTGATGAGCCAGTCATCCAGCTAGAAGTCGAAAGCTCGTTGTACAGTAGATGCAGGTGGGTGGCGACCACCGCCAGGCACTTGGTAATGACCCTTGGTGAGGCGGCCAGGCTGAAGGGTAGCAACTTGCACTGGTAATGCCCTCCCCCTACCTCAAACCATAGGTACTGCATGTGGGAGGGATGGATCAGGATGTGTGTGTATGCATCTTTTAGGTCCAAGGAGCACAGCCATCTGCCTGGTGGAGGTAAGGCAGCAGTGTTCCAAGGGACAGCATCTTGAACTTCTCCATCAACAGGAACTTATTTAAGTTTCTCAGGTCTAATATGGGCCTGAGGCAACCTGCTCTCTTTGGGACAAGGAAATATCTGGAGTTGAAGACCTTTTCCCATAGGTGTCTGGGTTCAGGCTCTACAGTGTTGTCCCTGAGTAGACCTGTGAGCTCTGAGAGCAGGAGGGTCTGGTGACGGAGAGGCTGTATCGGCTCTCCTGGAAAGAACCTGGGTGGTACCTGTTGTAGGTGGAGGAGATACCCTTCTTTTACCACCTGCACTACCCACTGGTCTGAGGTGACCCCGGCCCACCTGTGGGTGAAGAGTGCCAAGGGGCTCCCTGTGGGCTGGCAAGGGTTCCCCGGGAGAGGAGAGGCCCTGCCTGGGAGTCAGAAGCTCCCCCTGGGCTGGGCGGGAGCTGGGACTTCTGGGCTCCATGGCCCTGGTTTTTGGGGTCAGAACCCTGTTGTTGGCCCGAGAAGGGCTGGTAGTAGTGACTGATGAAAGGACCCCTTTTTCCTCGGGGGAGGGACGAGGTCTTCTTGGAGAGCCTCTGTTGAGTCACCACATCAGCCTCTATCTCGGCTGCCTTGTCGGTCATGGGTTTGCCGAATAGTTTCACCCCAGTGCAGGGGACATCAAGCAGCTTTTCCTGGATCCATTGCTTGCACTGATGCCTGCCATGACTACTCAAGCCGCTGACTCAAAGCAATCATAGGCTACCTGGGAAAGGAATTCTGAGCAATCCTTGATCCCAGAGGGTCAGGGATTGGAACTGTTGGAAGGTTCCCCAGTGAGCCCTGCTGAAAACCCGAGCAATGCCTGGGTCAGGGCCTTGAGGCACATGCCTATGTACAACTCATAGGCCTGTATCCGGCACCCCAGCATCAAGCCCTGGTAGTACTTTTGCCTAAGGGCATCGAGGGCTCTAACCTCCCTATCAGGGGAGACAGAAGAGTAGGTCTTCTGACTCTTAAGTTTTTGTATAGTTGACTCGAAAACCATGGAGTTGTGGAAGTTGGGGTTTTTGGAACCCAGACCCTTTTCAGACATGATACATGGCATTGAAGAGTCAGCTGACCACTGGCACAGATGCCAGGGTCTCCCACATCTTAAGTAGCAGCTGCTCGAGGATCGGCTGCACCGGCACTGTGAGAGTTTCCTTGGGTGGAGACTCATATGGGAGGATTTCCAGCTCTTTGGTGTGTGGGTCTTCCTCCGCCTTGGTTTGCACCAAGAGGGCTCGGGCCACATCCCTGACAAAGTTGAGGAAGGCCACATCCTCCGGAGAAGAATGGTGACTGGGTGCCAGGGGAGAAGGCTCCTAGGGGATGTCTTTGTCTCAACTAGTTTCCAGGGAGGCCTAGTCATTGGTCTCCTACTCAGAGTCGAGGGGAAATGACTGGGGTCTAAGTCGCGGAAACTGGCCAGAGAGGATCAGATACCCGAGGAATGGGACAGACACCTCGACCAGTACCCGGGGCTTACCTGAGGCCAATGGCGCTCAGAGCTTGGCTTGATGCCCGGGGACTCCCCTGCAGTCAGGGGTCCAGTTGTTGGGGCAGATGCAGACAAACCAGCCATCATTGCCTGCTGCAAGGCCAGGACAGTAGAGATATTCTGCTCCAGAGCCACCATTCTGGTGTCCAAGCCAGAAGGCTCCGCAGCTTTCAGCACAGAGGATCTCGGGCCTGGCGCCAGTACTCTCACGAGTGTGTCCTTGATGAGGACTATGGTCTCCGCCAGAAGAGAAATCCTTTTTGAGAACCTTGGTAGGGCGTTGCTTGGAGCCACCCAAGTCCTGCTGAGGGATTTTCCGAGTTTCTCCAGTGGAGCCCCGACAGACTGAGAACTTTTTCTTCTCTTGGGGTCCAGGGTCTCCTGGATGAGCTGCCACTGTGGGACTCCAAGGATGTCTGAGCCTCATGGGAAGTACTGGGCTTGGAGCTCGGCGTCAGGGAGGCCAGTGCCAAGTTGGACCTTGGGAACAGTTTCTCCTGCAACTCAGACGTCTTTTTTTTGGTCTTTGGAGTCATGGCCTGGCACAGGTCACAGGAAGTGCTATCATGGTCCAGTCCCGGGCAGTGAAGAAAGCAGTCCTGGGTGTCGGTTACTGACATGGTTAGACTTCATCGGTCACATTTTTTGAACCCACCGGGAGACATGGTGGCAGACACCCAGTCGGGGTCGACAACCCCTGGGCAAAAAAGGGGCACGTACATCAGTTGAAGCAAGCCTCAATCAAAAAAAGGGAAAGGAAGGCAAGAGCGGTGTCAGAACCGGCGCAGTCTCGAGGTGGGAAGAGGTACCGGTATGCAACCAGGAAAAAAACTTAAGGATTTTTCTGGGGAATCAGGACAGATGTCCATTGGACTCCGTGGAAAAAAGGAGACTGAGCAAGATGGCGGGAAGGGGACCATGCACATGTGGTAGCATGTCCCAAAGGCTTTCTTTGAAAGTGGGGGAAATGCTCCGTGTGTGCTTTGTCGGCGCCATCACCCATATGTGAAGGCTGGAGAAACAGATACATAAAGAAGAAATAACCAATGCAATAAAAAAGGGGGATAAGACATTTTTCAGATATGTTAGTGAGAGGAGGAAGGACAAAAGCGGTATTGTCAGACTCAAGGGTGAAGGGGAGGAATCTGTAGAAGCTGATGAGTATAAACAGAATTGCTTAACAAATATTTCTGTTCTGTGTTCAGATGAACGACCAGGAGCAAGACCGCAGAAAACACCCACAAAAAGGAACAGAAGTGACAGGGATCTTGAACAATTTTCAGAAGACTGTGCTCATGAGGAACTAGCTAAACTAAAAGTAGACAAAGCCATGGAACTGTATGGGATTCATGTGATAATACTGAAGGAACTTGGGGATGTTCTAGCGGCTCCTTTTCAGTGCTTCTTTGGAGTCGGGAGTAGTCCCAAAGGACTGGAGAAAAGGCACATGTGGTCCCTTTACACAAAAACGGAAGTAAGGATGAGATTGAAAACTACAGGCCTGTTAGTCTAACCTCTGTGGCAAGTAAATTATTGGAAAAACTGCTAAAACAGACAATAGTGAGGTCTCTGGAATCCAGTGGATTACAGGATCTGAGGCAGCATGGATTTACCAGAGCAGGTATTGTCAGACAAATCTGATTGATTTCTTTGACTGGTTGACCAGGGACTGGGACCGAGGAAGAACCCTAGGATGTGGTGTACTTAGATTTCTGTAAAGCCTTTGACACCATTCCGCACAAGTGGCTTATTAATAAGCTGAGCACCCTAGGGATGGACCCTAAAGTGTCTGACTGGGTTAGAAATTGGTTGAGTGGGGGGCGACAAAGGGTACAGGTAAATGGAGTTCACTCTGAGGAGAAGGAAGTTACCAGTGGTGTACCACAGGGATCTGTCTTTGGTCCAATTCTTTTTAACATCCTTGCTAGTGATATTGCAGAAGGGCTGTCGAGTAAGGTTTGCCTTTTTGTGGATGATACCAAAATCGATAAGAGTAGATAGTTAGGAAGGAGTGGATAACATGAGGAGGGATCTAGCTAAGCTTGAAGAATGGTCAAGAATTTGGCAGCTGAGATTTAATGCTAAAAAAATGCAGGTCCATGCATTTGGGCTGTAAAAATCTAAGGGGGTAGGGCACATATCAATCTCACTAAGACCATTGCCATCTGGTTCTCTCTCTCTCCACCCACGCTCTCTCTCTCGCACCATCCATGGCCCAGATTCCTACCCCAGTGGTCCCTTCTCTCCGCTACCTCAGCTTTACCCTTGACTCTTCCCTTCCTTTCCATGACCATCTTTCATCTGCCATTCAATGTTCTTTTTTCTTTCTCTGCTAGATCCCCTCCATTCGCCCATTTCTTTCACCCCACTCATTGACTACCCTCCTTCTGTCTAGTCATGACCCGATTACTGTAATATCACTCTTGCTGTACTTCCCCAATATCAATTACACAGTCTCCAACTTCTTCAAAATGCTGCAGCACGCATTTTCACCCATTCCTCTCATTTTGATCATATTATACAAGTACTTATCCATCTGCATTGGCTACCAATTCCTACTGCATTCAATATAATATCCTCACAATGGTTCACCGCTCCATCCATACCAACACTCCATGTTACCTCTCAGACCTCATTCATCTGCACACCTCTGAGCACTCCCTTCGACAGGTCCATGCTAACCAGCTATCCTTCCCATCTGCCATGCATGCCCTTCTCGAATCTACCCGTTTCTCTTCTTTTTTTTTCTTTGGCTCTTCCCTTTTGAACTCTCTCCCATCCCACCCGCTAACCTTCCTTCCCCCGCTTTAAGACCTTACTGAAAACTCACCTCTTTTCTCTTGCATTTAATCTCTCTCTCCCTCCTTGATACTACCCCTAGGCACCGCTATTTCTCTCCCTTCTCTTTTTGTTGTATGTACATCTCTCCACTTTCCTTTCCTGTCTTAATATTGACATTCCTTTCTTTCTTCCAGCACTATCTGTAGCTTCATATTTTTGTAAACCTCCAAGATGCTTTGGCATAGAGGGTAAAATGTAGGGGGCAAAGTACTTCTGTTCACAAAAGAAGAGCGGGACCTGGGCGTGATTGTTTGATGATATTAAAGTGTCAGTAGAGACAAGGGAAGTATCTGAATTCAAAAAAGCATGGAACCAACAGAAAAGATCCCTAAAGGAAAAAAAAAGGGGACTACTGTAGTTGATATTGAATGGAATACAAGATAGAAATATGACGGCAGAAAAAGACCACATGGCCTATGTTTCTATTTCAAAGACTGAAAAAATGATGCCCTTGTCAGCAATTAGTACATAAGAACATAAGAAATGCCATACTGGGTCAGACCAAGGTCCACCTAGCCCAGTATCCTGTTTCCAACAGTGGCCAATCCAGGTCACAAGTACCTGGCGGGTACCCAAAGTCCATAGCATCCACAATGCTTGTTCTGGGGTAAACAGTGGATTTCCCAGGTCCTTTTTAATAATGGTTTATGGATCTTTCCTCCAGGAACTTGTCCAAACCTTTTTTAAACACAGCTACACTAACAGCTTTTACTACATCCTCTGGTAATGAATTCCAGAGTTTAATTACACATCGAGTGAAAAAATATTTTCTCTTACGGTATTAGTCTTAAATAGGTTACATTATAGCTTGTGCGTCCTCTAGACTTTCTACCTTTTGGTGGTGTAAACCGCCAATCAACGTTAACCCCTTCCACTCCATTCATTAATTTATAGACTATCCTGTTTCTCTTCAGTCTTCTCTTTTTCAAGTTGAAGAGCCCTAACCTTTTAAGCCTTTCCTCATAGGGTATCCTTCTATCCCCTTTACCATTTGGTGGATCTTCTCTACCTTTTCTAATTCCGCTATATTCTTTTTAAGATATGGAGACCAGAACTGCACACAATATTCAAGATGTGGTCAAATCACGGAATGATACAGAGGCATTATAATATCCTTGGTTTTATTCTCCATTCCTTTCCTTATGATTCCTAGCATTCTATTTTCTTTCATGGCTGCCGCTACACACTGGGCAAGGGTTTCAATCTATTACACAGGTACACTAAAAAAAATTTTTTTTTAAACTGCCTCTAATGTTTCGATTGATTTTTACGTTTTTTGGTGCGCTGAATCCAAATCTGGTAACCAATTTGCTCCATCACGTACAGATTTTTTGCTACATTGGGTTAGCAGTTTGAGGTGAACGTTTCAGATTGAGTGCGATCGAGATAAAAGTTTCTTGAATGAATTCTTTATACTAATTGTTTAGTAGTTATTCAAATAAGAATAAAGAAAATTGTAACAAGGCAGCACATAAGAATAGAGTAATGTCAACAAAACACACTGTGATGGTAGCAAAATTGTCTGCACTTAAAACAGCCACATACATGTGCACAAACATTGAGCATATAAGAGCGAGGTTAGACACAAAGCAAAGCAAAGGAATGTGCAAAAAATGTTGTACAGGTATGTATGTAAGAATAGAAAACGCAAACCGCACCATTGCAATACATGAAGACAAACACCCGATGGTGTGAAAATAAAATTCTAATAAATGAGATCCGACACTGTGGTAATAACTAGCAAATTTTTATTTCAAAGTTTAGTAAAAACACGATATTTGTCAACACAGTTTAGATTTTAAAGTCATTCTTGGGTCAATCAATCTCCTGGTGGGCCCGTTTCTTCTTCCCCCGAATGCTTCTCTTGGTGCGCTGCTTGGCGTATTTTTCATCTGGGGTTTCCCGCAGCAGCAACCAGCAGAAATCAGCCATCATAGTGGTGTTCCATCTTCCTTGGTACCTTCTCTCTGCGTCCTTGATGTCCTGGTGAAACCTTTCACCTTGTTCTTCACTGTACGCCCCCAAGTTTTCGGGAAAGTAGTTCACATGGGAGTGCAAGAAATGGACTTTCAGGTTCATGTTACAGCCTTGCTCTTTGAAGGCATTGAGCATCCTGGCAACAATATCCTTATAGTTCTCATCCCGCCTGTTCCCCAAGAATTTGAGAACAACATCCTTGAAGGAATCCCAGGCTTCTTTTTCCTTCTCAGACATCGTTTCAGCGAATGCTCCATCTGAAATGAGTTTCCTTATATCAGGGCCAACAAACACTCCTTCCTTTAGCTTTGCTTCAGAAAGTCGGGGGAACTTTGAGCAAAGGTACCAAAAGCACTCACCATCTTTTGGAAGGGACTTGATGAATTGCTTAATGAGACCCAACTTAATGTGGAGAGGTGGTAATAGAATTTTATCACGAGGTACCAAGCTCTCATGAAGAACATTTTTCTCACCGGGTCTCTAATACTCCCGAATTGGCCAGTCTTTTTTCCCCCCAGTGTAGGTCGCGGGCCCGGCTATCCCACAAGCAAAGGAAGCAGGGATATTTGGTGAAACCGGATTGCTGCCCTAATAGCATGGATAGAATTTTAAAGTCTCCACAAATCATCCACTTATGCTCATCATAACGAATCTTCTGAAGAATCAGGGCCAAATTCTCGTATTTTTCTTGGAGAATAACAGAGTGAGCAATAGGAACTGAAGCGAATGTGTTGCCATTATGAAGAACACCTTTTATGCTGTCTTTTGACGAATCAATGAACAGCCGCCATTCAGCAGGATCATACTTGAGTTTAAACTTTTCCATCACTCCGTATATATAGTTGCAAAATACCAAATCTTCCTCTTTGCTGAAATACTTCAAAAATTGTGTCTCGCGGTTGCGGTACCAATAAAAAGTTGTTCCTGGTGACAATAGATTTTTCTGTTTAAGCCGAGAACCTAGCAGTTGGGCAGCATCTTTTGGGAGTCCTAAATCCCGGACTAAATCATTCAATTCAGCTTGAGAGAAAAGTTCAGGTTTCGGATCTGGTTCAGTTTCAAACTCGGAAGTACTGGACTCATCGGGAAAAGCCATCTGATGAGTCTCATCATGATCAGAACCGTCCACACAAATATGATCCAAAGATTTTGGTGGTTCAGGCACAGGTACTTCGTTGCTATGAGGCATAGGCCTAATTGCTGAGGGAAAGGTTGGGGTAACTTATTACGTTCTTATTTTTTAAGTTGTATCCCTTCACAATGCAAGAGCAAAAATAGCAGTCACTGCTGTGGTCTCTTTGTTCACGCCACATCATAGGTATTCCGAAACGAAATGCTTGTTTTTTACCTTTCATCCATAAGCGTAGATCTTCCTCACATGTCTTGCACACTTTGTGAGGAGCCCACGGTTTGTCTTGATCGCCTAACTTCAAACCGAAATAGGCGAAATATACTTTTTTAATAAATGCAGAAATGTTCCTCTGCCGCTTTTTCACGGTATATTCCCCACAAATAAAACAAAAACTGTCCGGAGAGTTGACGCAACCTCTGGCTCTGTGAGCCATCACAAATACACAGCACTGCAAACTAAAACTGTAGTGAACCACTTCGGAATAAAGCTGGATTACGACTGAGCAAACAAAAGGTAATAATGAACTTGCAAGAAACTGAAATTTGACAGGAACGTTCATGTCGCAACCACCGTGTTTGAGTGAGCGAACGAGGCGAGGCGAACAGGAAAGAACATGCGCCAGCGCGAGTACTGGATTTAGCCCCCCGCCTCCCAATTGTCCTGTTAATGTATAAAATGAATACAAAACACTCTAAAATATCATGAGGGAGTGTTTCTAGTTAGTTAACCATTACAACCTCTATTTTGGGCCAAGAAAATAAACTGCAGTCGGCTAAAAAGAAATTATGTGAACATTCCTTATATGGGTAAGAAATCTAATTTTGCAAGAAAACGTGATGTGATGGAACATTTTGGCTATTTTTCCTGGATTCAGCACCCCCAAATCTATAGGAATCAGTTGCAAAACTGGAGGCAGTTTTTTGGTAGTGTACCTGTGTTATCCATGACAATGCCTCATTCTTTTTCCTGGGTGGTGGTTTCTAAGGTGGTACCTTGTATTGTGTAAAGTTTGGGTTGCTCTTCTAGGTGCGTAACTTTGCACTTGTCCACATTAAACGTCATTTGCCATTTAGATGCCCAATATTCCAATTTATCAAGATTCTCTTGCAATTATTCACAATCCTCATGGGTTTTAACAACTTTGAATAATTTTGCATCATCTGCAAATTTGATCACCTCACTTGTTATTCCCATTTCCAGGTCATTTATGAATATGTTAAAAGGCAGCGGGCCCAGCACAGATCCCTGGGGTACTCCACTATTTACTTTTCTCCACTGAGAAAACTGGCCATTTAGCCTTACTCTCTGCTCTCTATCTTTTAATCATTTTCTGATCCACAATACTACACTGCCTCCAATCCATTGGCTTTTTAATTTCGCCAAGAGTCTCTCATGAGGGACCTTGTCAAGGCTTTCTGAAATTCCAAATACACTATATCAACCAGTTCACTTTGTCTACCCGTTTATTCACACCTTCAAAAAAATGTAACGGATTAGTAAGACAAGATTTTCCTTGGCTAAATCCATGTTGGCTTTCTCCTATTAAACAATGACAATATATATGATCAGTAATTTTATTCTTTATAATGGCTTCTACCATTTTGCCCAGTACTGATGTCAGACTCACGGTCTGTAGTTTCCCGGAACCTGGATGTGGTTTCCCTCGCTAATCACTTGTGCACTAGACACAATTTTCCCAGAATCAGGGCAGCCCGAGGTGCTTTTGAAAAGGGCACCAGCAGGCGCGATCACCCCCTTGCTCCTCTTCACTCCAGCGCGGCATCTGCTCTCCCAGGCAGGGACCGAGCACACCGGAGCAACTGGGACCACCTCCAAGCAAGCACTGCCCAATCGGGGCAGCCCGAGGTGCTTTTGAAAAGGGCGCCAGAGGGCCCTTTGGCATGGCCCTCAGGCGTAGACCACAACCAGCACCTTCCCGGAGGACAAAAGCCCTTGTGAGAACAGACCTCATGAGCATCCGGATGATCCCCCAAAATCGAATGAGCTGCTCATCAACCCCGGTAAAAATGTCTCTATTGCCTTAGTCACCAAGGACGTTTGTCAGTGAACAGTGACCACTAACAGGACGCACACAGTAAGAAGTAGGTTACTCAATGACACTACCACTTTCAGGATCACAGCCAACCTACCGCTGAATCTATGTATTTCTGAATTTAAACACCTTATATGACTACAAAATTATACAAGCACAATATAAGCTACTTGTTTTGGTGTTACTCCTGTGATACCTCCTATGTAGGGTAGGGTTTGCCTGCTAGAACCACTCACTCATATACCCGCCTAACCCATCCTTGCCTGATATGCATGTCTGCTGTACCTAATATGTGAGCTTATTTATCTGTTGAATAGCACACTATCTACCTGTATAGATACCAGCAAATGTAGCAACTGTATAGTTACCAGCCAGCTTAGCAACTGCATACTGTTTATCAACCTGGGATAGCCCAACCCTTCTGCTCACTCGGAGACACACTACTCAATAACTACACTCAACAGGGTAGATACCTAGAATGTCCCCCTCAAGCAAAGCAATAGTTGCTCTGTATCTCCCCTCTCTGGATGGATCAGTAATGTTACAGTCTTATCCCCTAGCCAGAATAACATACCAATTCTCCAGAACCATAGGAGGAGATGGTCAAATGCTACCTTCCACAAGCCTGAGGAACCTCCCCGCACACTCCACTCCCACCTACTACACATAGCATTACAACATAACAAGAAATCAAAACAAGAAGAAAACTCTTATCCCCAGAGCCTAAGATGCGCTCTCATAAACGCCCGATCAATACACAAAAAATGGCCAGTGACCTCCGACTTGATATCTCTCCATGACCTTGATATACTCTTGATTACGGAGACATGGCTCTCCAATGATGATAATGTCCTACTTAACCAACTCTTACCTTCCAATTTCACAATACACACATGCCATAGGAGTACTCACTCTCACCAAGTCGGACCTCCTTTTCCACCTGGTAAGCGCAGACAGCACAAAGAATCTTGAGTCAATTACTATAGCCAACAAGCACTGCTCCTATACAGAGCCCCATCAGCAGACCCGGATGTCCTCTCTTCAATAATCGACCTGGTATCCAACTCACAGAGCCCTTGCACACCAAGCTGGGTTCTGGGAGATTTCACCCTACCTTCCCTACAAGAGGCTCAGGCTTCAGCCTCCCTCGAGGCTCTCAAGGATTTAGGGTACACCCAACTAGTAAATGAACCTACCCATGAGAAAGGAGGCTTATTGGACCTGGTATTCGCTCCACAGACATCTCTCAACCCAACCGATACCACTGGACTGTCCATCATTGCAGTTCCCTGGTCTGACCACAAGCTGATTGTTTTCCAAATACCCCTACCCAGAAACACTCAGAACAAAGCCAGAAGGCTGAGCAGCACTGCCAAGGCACCACCACCAAGATTTCAAGCCTTCAACAGGGACTGAATTCTTAGTAAAACTCGCCCACTCCTTGCTGCGACAATACTCAATCCTGATGATATGGTTTCTGAATGGAATAAAAGCTTCAGTACTATTGCGCTACGTCCACCGTCCAACAAGCCTCCAAGGACACGGGCTTCCACAGTTTGGTACACCACAGAGCTACGATCCTCACTCACCCTCCTAAGGAAGTTGGAAAGACGCTGGCGTCGATCGCACTCCGTAGAAGACCAAAGGGCATATAACTCATCTTGCACATCACTGTGAAGCAGTAACGGAGAATTTAAGGCGCTTCCACACAGACACCCTGAAACGATCAGTGAACAAACCTCATGACCTTTTCAGCCTCGTCAAGAACCTAACTAAGGAACCTGCCCCCGAACAACCAAACGAGATCCACCCTCAAGATTTTGCGGATCATCTCCAATCAAAGCTATGCCAGACCAACAAATCTCCAGTGCCCACCGTGGCATTGGTACCAAGCAATATAATACCCCTGACCACTTTCACCACGCCATCCAAGAAAAACATTGAAAACACTATTGCTACGATCAACACCACCACTGCCCAGACTGACCCCTGTCCTGCTTTCTGGATAAAGGAGCTACGGTCTGAACTTAGCCCTTTTATAGCCAGACTAATGGACCGATCCTTCACAACAGGTGTTTTCCCTCAATCTCTCAAACACACTTCCATTAGACCTCTGCTAAAAAACAGCAAGCTCAACACTCAGGTGGTGGACTCATACAGACCAATATCGAGCATACCACTTCTGGCCAAAATAATGGAAAAAGAAGTCCAAAGACAAATTTAAGAATACATCAATGACGTTTCACCGTTGGACCACTGCCAACATGGTTTTAGAGAATATCACGGCATTGAAACGCTCCTCACCACCCTCCTTAATAACATAACTGCAGGAATCGATAACATCCGCCAGGGATTTGTCCAAATTTTCTTGGACATAGCAGCTGCTTTTGATTCAGTATGTCACGAGCTACTCCTGGGGCGCCTCAGAGAGAAGGATATCTGTGAGACAGCAACAGATTGGTGCAAGTCATACCTCTCGGACAGATGGCAGCACGTACGATCAGGGGCCTCAACATCTGAACCATTCCACCAGAAGCAAGGCATTCCACAAGAATCCTCCCTCTCCACCCTGATGTTCAACATATACATGCAGCCTATCTGTAACCTTATTCGGTCTTACAGGGTTAACTGCTTGATATATGCTGATGACGTACTACTGTATATGCCCTTTGACAGAAAACCCAGACCTCTCTCCACTGACAGACTGCTTTGATGCAGTATCCAACTGGCTCCAAACCCAGAACCTTAGAATTCAGCACAAGAAAACTGAGGTCCTGTTCATCACGAGGAATCCCAACTTCACCACACCGCCACACATAAAAGTCAAGGAAGCTGAACTACAGACCAAACCCACGATCCGGTACCTTGGAGTCACCTTGGACCAGCGCCTGGACATGAAGATGCACATAAGCAACACAGTTAGAGCGGTATACCACAAGATCCGTACCCTCAGGCACTTCCATTTCCTACTAGAACCGGAGGACTTCCGGACAATCAGGCGCTAATCATACCTCATTTTGACTACCCCAATTCAATCCTGCATGGTCTCCCTCAATCCACTCTAAACCCTCTACAGCTCACGATGAACGCCACAGCGAGAGTTCTAATGGGAGCGTCCAAGACCGACCACATCACGCCCATCCTGAAACATCTTCACTGGCTTCCTATACAGGCCAGACTCACCTTCAAAACCCTGCTGCTTACCTTCAAATCCATCAATGGGTTCTCCTCCGCATCACTAGCAGAGCTTATCCAAATCACTCCCCCCAACAGGTCCAGAAGATCGGTAGCAGCCAACACACTAGTAGTCCCAAAAGAAATAACCCAATGCACCCAGGCAACAGGAAACAGAGCCTTCAAACTAAGTGCACCTAGATGCTGGAATTCTCTGCCTCCCAGCATACGCGCAATCCCTGACCTGACCCAGTTTAGGAAGGCAGTAAAGCACTACCTATTCCTTATGTACTACCAGGTAGACGGTGATACAGTAGCTTCATCCACAGTCTAGACTAGGTCGTACAATCGAATCTGACCCTACAAGACACTCATGAGCATGACTAGTGTGATACGACTTCCATGAAAACCAGATGTAATAGTTACCCCAAGTTATCCAAGATTTTAGTACCTGTTCCTTGTAAGCACAGTTCAGTATATACAATGTGTATATTTTATGTTTCATGTAAACTGCACTGATGTTGAATAGCGCGGCATAAAAGAAAATGTAAATAAAAATCTGCCACCAGGAACCATGCTAACAGAGCACCAGCAAGCCATACCAGCAAGCAGCTTTCAACAGATACTGAACACCCACATATGCTCAATACACACCCTACAGAACTGCTCCAAACTATAATACAATCATGTACCTAGTCACCTGATAACCCCCCAGGATAAGAAGTCTGTAATAATTTGTCCATGTTGTAGTACGTTTATGTTTACCTGTAAATATGTTAAGTTGCACTTAATCCAAAGTTCCTTGCAACAAAGTTCAATTTACATTGTTTTATGTAATCTGCTTTGATTACCAGATTAAGCGGTATAAAAATAAAAACAAACAAAAAGAAATCTCAAGTCAAATCTCTTCACGTTGTTGAGATAAAATCAATTTCATACTATAGGGATCATTCTAGAAGCTCTATTCATGATTTGGATATATGAAAATGGGCATGCAGATGTGCAAATCACAAAGACATTCCCAGAGCAATTTAGAAAGTTGGGTATACAGATGTCCCTGGCACGATCACGTCCATGTAACATAGGGGCAGTGTGGAGGTATAGCCTGGGCAGTCCTACAGGGATGCACGTCGTGGCATTATTTCAGAAAGGTTTGAGCATGTTTGGCCCTGGCTGCTAACATGTCAAGGCCTATACCTGCTTCAGTCCAATGTGTACTCTCCATCACAGTAATTTTTGCCACCTGCATGTTAATTATGACTATGTTTATTAATTATATACCCTGTTATCCGAGTTATATTCTCCTGTTTTCTGTAAACACAAAGTACTGTTGAATTGTGTATCTCACTGTTTTTTGTGAACCGCGCTGATGCCTAATAGTGCGGTATATAAGAGTCTATAAATAAATAAATAAATAAATAAAATAAATAAATAATTAACAGTCCTCCCATTTTTACTGCCCCACTGTACATCTATAAATCAAAAATGGCAATCTGGGCAATCAAGCAGAGGTTTGCCATCGATGTGGCCATCACTCTCACGTGATGCACTGTGATCTGGTGTTCCAGGGAGAGCCCAGTTCGCTCATAGGTGAGGGCAATGCAGTTCACCACCCTAGTGGACAGAGTTCACTTAGTCACAGGAAGCCCCAGTCTGCTGGAGTCATAAGAAACAAAAAGCTGAGGAGCTTTGCAATAGCCCTGAGTCCACTGTAGGTAGAAGAACAGGGCCTATTTGCAATCTAGTATAAGGAGTACATTTTCCTCCCGACCAGCATGAGGCCCTGGGAAGGCGGAGGAGAAAAACACCTCCTGGTTGAGGTGGAAAGGAGATACCACCTTTGGGAGGACTTTGGGGTGGGTGCGGAGCACCACCCTGTTCTTATAGGATCTTGTATATGGTAGCTCTGACACAAGGGCCTGAAGTTCACTTATTCTTCAGGCAGACGTGAGGACCACCAGGAAGGCATCCTTCCATGAAAGATACCGCAGATGGCACTTGGCTAGCAGCTCGAATGGCGGTTTGGTGAGCTGAAAGAGCACCACGTTGGGGTCCCACTCCGCCACCAGGGGGCTTAGACAACAGGAGGCCCCGGAGGAACCGAGAGACCAAGGCTGGCTCAAGAGGGGCTTTCCTTTGATAGGGTGGTTGTGTGCGGCTATTGCATTCAGGTGCACTCTCACTGAGTTGGACTTCAGTCCAGCTTGCGACAGATGCAATAAGTACTGAAGCACTAGTTGCACCGGGCAGGAGAACAGTTCTCCTGTCTCTCTGCACACCATATGAAGAATCTTCACCACTTAAAGGCATTAGCTAGCCTGGTGGAAGGCTTTCAGGAGGCCAACAGGACCTCCTCAACCTCCTTGGGGAGCTTGAATGGGGCAAATACTATCCTTTCAGTAGCCATGTTGTGAGTGCTAGAGACCCCAGATTAGGGTGGAGGAGGGAGTCCTCCTCCTAGGTCAGGCGGTCTGGGGCATGGACCCAGCAGGATCGGAGGTGCCACCGTCAGGGAGAGCAGCAGTGGGAACCAGGGCTGTCTGGGCCACCTGGGAGCAATTAGTATTAGAGATGTCCCCTCGTGCTGGAACTTAAAGAGGGTCTTTGCAACCAGAGGGATCAGCAGAAAAGCATAGAGGCCATCCGTCCAGGGGATCAGGAAAGCATCTGCCACCACCCTTTTCCAGGTGTGTTTGCTGTGAGCAGAAATAAATGGAGCAGCTGGGTGTTGTCTGGTGTGGTGAACAGGTCCATCACGGGCCTGCTCAGAGGCAAAAGAGCCGCGCGGTCACCATGGGGTCCAGGCACCACTAGCGTGGACGGAGGCCTTGCTCAGCCTGTCCACCAGGACGTTGTCCTGGCCTGGGAGGTGAACACCTGCAGGAGTATGTTGTTGCGCACTGAGAAGAAAAGGAGGGTCATCGCCTCCTGGCAGAGGAAGTATGACCCCGTGCCCCCATTTAAGAATGTAAAACATGGTGACTTGGTTGTCCATCTGAATCAATACAGACTGGTGTCGTAGGCGGTGGCAAAGTGCCTGTAGAGCCAGGGAGATAAACCTGAACTCCAGGAAACTGATCTGTAGCCAAGATTCCACCTGGGACCAGCTGCATTGTGTGCGGCTGTCCCCGCAGTGCATCCCCCCCCCCCCCAGCTCAGGAGGGAGGCATCCACGGTCCGGATCCTCTGGGGCACAGGTGCCTGCAAGGGCATCCCTGCTAGAAGGTGACAGAGAAGTTGCCACCAGTTGGAGTCTGCCAGCTGGCAGGTTACTTTGACCCTGTCCCCTAGGCTGTCCGTGGCTTGCGTCCACTGCTAGTGGAGGCACCACTGAGCTGTCCGCTTGTGTAAGTGGGCTAGTGGGGTCACGTGGACTGTGGGAGGCCATATGGCCCAGCAGGCGGAGAAGGAGACAAGCTGGCACTGACCAGCGGCATTGAAATTTTGCCACCAGCTGTCTGAGGCATTCTGTCTTGGCCTGTAATGTGTCGAACTGAGCACCTATGAATTCCAAACTATGGGTTGGAGAGAGGTGGGATTTGGGGTAGCTGATGAATCCCAGGTATTGTAGCAGGAAAGTGGCATGTTCTGCAGCCTGACTGGCTTCTGCGGCCGTGATGCCTCTGATGAGCCATAAGAACATAAGATATGCCATACTGGGTCAGACCAAGGTCCATCAAGCCCAGTATCCTGTTTCCAACAGTGGCCAATCTAGGTCATATGTACCTAGCAGTTTCCCCAAGAGACACAGGTTCTGCAATGCTTGTACTAGGTCAAGCATCGATATCCTGGGTCCCTTCTTAATAATGGTTTATGGACCTTTCCTCCAGGAACTTGTCCAAACCTTTTTTAAACCCAGCTACACTAACAGCCTTTACTACATCCTCCGGTAACAAATTCCAGAGTTTGATTACACGTTGAGTGAAAAAATATTTTATTTTATTAGTCTTAAATAGTTTACCCTGTAGCTTCATTGCATGTTCCCTAGTCTTTCTATATTCTGATAACGTAAACAGTCGATCTACGTTTACCCGTTCCACTCCGTTCATTAATTTATAGACTTCTATCATATTTCCCCTCAGCCATCTTTTTTCCAGGTTAAAGAGCCCTAACCTTTTTAGCCTTTCTTCATAGGAGTATCCTTCCATCCCCTTAACCATTTTGGTGGCTCTTCTCTGAACCTTTTCTAATAACGCTATATCTTTTTTAAGAAACGGCGACCAGAATTGCACACAATATTCAAGGTGCGGTCTCACCATGGAACGGTATAGAGGCATTATAATATCTTTTGTTTTATTTTCCATTCCTTTCCTTATGATACCTAGCATTCTATTTGCTCTCTTGGCTGCCGCTGCACACTGGGCCGAGGGTTTTAACATGTTATCCACAATGATGCCTAAATCTTTTTCCTGGGTGGTGGTTCCTAATGTGGAACCTTGCATCGTGTAACCATAGTTTGGGTTCTTCCCTAGGTGCATAACTTTGCACTTGTCCACATTAAATTTCATCTGCCATTTTGATGCCCAGTCTTCCAATTTATCAAGATCCTCTTGCAATTTTCCACAATCCTCTTGGGTTTTAACAACTTTAAATAGTTTTGTGTCATCTGCAAATTTGATAACCTCACTCGTTATTCCACTTTCCAGGTCATTTATGAATATGTCAAAAAGCAGCGGACCCAGCACAGATCCCTGAGGTACACCACTATTCACCTTTCTCCATTGGGAAAATTGGCCATTTAGCCCAACCCTCTGCTTTCTATCTTTTAACCAGTTCCTGATCCACAGTAGTACACTGCCTCCTATCCCATGACTCTTTAGATTTGCCAAAAGTCTCTGATGAGGGACCCTGTCAAAGGCTTTCTGAAAGTCCAGATACACTATATCAACCGACTCACCTTTGTCTGTCTATTCACACTTTCAAAAAAACATAACAGATTAGTAAGACAATATCTTCCTTGTCTAAAGCCATGTTGGCTGTCTCCCATTAGGCCATGACTATCTACATGCTGAGTAATTTTATTCTTTATGATGGTTTCTACCATTTTTCCAGGTACTGACGTGAGGCTCACCAGTCTGTAGTTTCCCAGATCACCCCTCGAACCCTTTTTAAAAATTGGTGTTACATTGGTGATCCGCCAATCTTCAGGTATTAGAGATGTCCCCTCATTCAGGTAGGGGGAGAGAAAAGCCCCTTGCAGACACAGGTGGGCAGCAACCACTATTAGGCGTTTCATGAAGACCCTTGGCGAGGATGCAAGCCTGAAGGGTAGTACCCTGTACTGGTAGTGTTCTCCTCCTACCACGAACCTTAGGTACTGCCTGTGGAAGGGTGGATTAGGATGTGTGTACACACATCTTTAGGTCCAAGGAGCACAGCCAGTCTCCCTGATGGAGGTAAGGCAGCAGTGTTCCAAGGGAGAGCATCTTGAGCTTCTCCCTCACTAGAAACTTGTTTAAGTTTCACAGGTCTAGGATGGGCCTGAGGCCCCCAGTCCTCTTTGGGACAAGGACGTACATGCAGTAGAAGCCTTTGCCCCACAGGTGTTTGGGTACATGTTCCAATGTGTTGTCCCCGGTGGTGAAGGAGGTTTCGCACTGGTTCTCTAAGAAAGAACTGGGTGGAATCTGCTGTAGGTGGGAAAGGTATCCCTCCCTGACAACCTGCATTACCCATTGGTTTGAGGTGATTGTAGCCCACCTGTGGGCAAAGAGCATCAGGTATCCCTCTGTGGGCTGGTGAAAGTCTCCTGGGGGAGGGGAGGCCCTGCCCTGGGAGTCAAAAGCTCCCCCCAGGCTGGGAAGGAGCAGAGGTCTGGGGCTTAGGCGTTTTTGTCTTCTGAGCCCCATGACCTTGCCTTCTGGGGCGAGAAGCCTGCTACTGCTGGCCTGAGAAGGGCTGGTATTGGTGACCCTGCCCAAAGGACCCTTTTCCTCAGGAAAGGGGGCCTCTCCCCCAAAGGGTTTCTTGTGGGGATGTGATGAGGTCTTTAGAGAGCATCTGGCAGGTCATCACGTCAGCCTCAATCTCAGCTGTTTGTTGGCCATTGGCTTGCCAAACAAGTTTTTCCCGGTGCAGGGGATTTATTTATTTATTTATTAACAATTCTTATATACCGCACTATTAGACATCAGCGCGGTTTACATTGAACAAAAACATCCGACAATTTACATATGTCTGGTCAATTACATTTAACAGGAGATATAAACTTGGGAAATAGGGGAAACTATATACAAAGGTGTGTTATCTGACAAGAGATATCATAGTTAACTATATACAAAGGTGGTGCAATAGTATATGGAACTGTTTGTATTTACATTGTGTAGTTGGCCTGTTGCGATGGTCTGTCTGTTTGGCCACTCCTGCTATTCACCTGGAGGTTATGTTCTGAGCTGTCATTGAGATATTTAAGGAAGAGGAAATGTTTCAGTGACTTTCTGAACTGACTCAAATTTGGTACTGATCTGATTTGTGCTGGTAAGGTGTTCCATAAAGTGGGGGCACAGAGTCGGAATGCTCTGTTGGCTGTTGATCTGGCACATCTTGTGGTGTCGTTTGGGATAGCTAGTGTGTTCATTTCTGCTGTTCTTCTTGGCCTGTTTGGTGCAAGTGGTAGTATGAGGTTGGAGAGAGAAGAAGAGGTGAGCCCCTTGGTCGCTTTAAATGTTAGCAGTACAGTCTTGAAACTGATCCTTGCTTGAATGGGAAGCCAGTGTAGCTGTTTTAGGAGTGGTGTCACGTGGTCTCTCCTAGATGCCCCGAGGAGTACCCTCGCTGCACTATTCATGGCCAGTTGCAGGGGGTTCAGGGTGGACCGGGGGAGCCCCTGTAGAATAGAGTTTGCAAAGTCAAAATGGGGAAGTATAAGGGCTTGATAAATGGTACGGAAATCATCTGGTTCAAGTAGTGTGCGTAGGTGTCTGAGGGATCTAATTTTAAAGTAGATTGCCTTGACTGTGTTGGCTATGTGACTCTTCATGTCAAGGTTTTTGGTCCAGTGTTACTCCAAGGTAACGTATTGCAGGTTTCACTTGGAGCTGGGCATCCTTTACATTAATACAACTAGGAGGAGTGAAGTTGGTGTTCCTTGAGACGAAAAGGACTTCCGTCTTTTTGTGTTGTATTCTCAGGTTTTGGGATAGGAGCCACTCTGCTACGGCGTCAAAACAGTTAGTCAGCGGTGTGAGGTCCAGGCAATCCAATGATATTGGCATATATAGTAGCACATCGTCTGCATATATCATGTAACTGACATTAAAGGATTTGATGATGTTGCAGAGGGGTTGAATATATATATTAAACATCAATGCAGATAAGGAGGATCCTTGGGGTACACCTTGACTTTGTTGGAATGGTTCAGATGTATCCCCGTCAATTCGGATGTGCTGCCATCTGTCGGACAGGTAAGATTTGCACCATTCAAGTGCTGTTCCGCAGATGCCTTTTTCCCTTAACCGGCAGATGAGAATTTCATGGCATACCGAGTCAAAGGCCGCTGCTATATCGAGAAATACAAGAGCGAAACCTTGGCGTATGTTATCCATACCTGAGATTATGTTGTTGAGGAGTGTTGTAAGTAGTGTTTCAACTCCATGTGACTCTCTGAAACCATGTTGAGCCGGATCAAGTGGAGCAGAGGTGTCTATATGATCCTGTAGTTGCCTGTGCACTACTTTCTCAATGATTTTTGCTAGCATAGGTATGCTAGATATGGGCCTATAAGATTCTACCTTCTGAGGATCAAGTTTAGTGTTCTTTAACAGCGGTCTTACAGAGGTCTGCTTGAGCGTAGTTGGAAATGAGCCGGTGGTGAAGGACTGGTTTAAAATTTTTGCTATAATTGATGATATGTCACAACGCAGGTCCTTTATCCAGTGTGCAGGGCAAGGGTCTGTGTGCGCAGTGGATGTATTTAGTGCTAGGATGGTATCTTCAATGGTTTTCTTTGAGGGAGTGGAGAAGTATGCCAGAGATGCTGGGTAGTCTTGTTCATCAAGAGGTTCCGGTATTAATATTTTATTAGTTTGGCACATTTTAGATTGCATATAAATTGCATAGTCCTGTGGGTGGATCATGCTGTGGTGCTCCGGGGTTGGTTCTTTGGCAAGTGTTTTAACTAAGTTAAACAGGTCATGAGGTTTATTCAATGACCGTTTCAGGGTGTCTGTGTGGTGTTGTCTGATTTTATCTGTGATGGTTCTACGATGCTCTGCCAGGTGTTGGATGTAAGCTGCTTGGTCACTACTGGTGCGTGATTTTCTCCATCGTTTTTCTAGCCTTCTTAGAATAGTTAGTGAGGCTTTTAAGTCCGCTGTGAACCATGGGGCTGTAGATCTCTTTTTTGGGTTCTTGTTTGTTGGAGGGCGGATAGCAATAGTGCTGATTTTTCTGTTCCATGAGGAGATCAGTTCTTCCAGGCTTAGTGAGGTGTCATCAGAGAGTGTGCTAATCTCAGAGAGGATGCGTTCTCTGTTAAATGGTTGGAAAACTTCTGGTAGATGAGTTAGTGGGCTTGCTTTTATCCATTATTGTCTTGTGTGAATGGTTAGTGGTATGCATCTGGAAGGTGATGAGTTTGTGATCGGTCCATGGGACTGCCGTTATGGATAGTACTACGTTTTGTGGTTGGTCCAAAATTAGCTGTGGTGCGAATATGAGGTCGAGGATATTGCCTTTCTCGTGAGTAGGTTCTCTCACCATTTGCGTGTATCCGAGGCTCTCTAGGGCATCTAGGAATGCTGCTGCTTGGGTGTCCTGTAATGATGGTAGGTTGATATCTCCTAAGATCCAATTGGGTTTGTTTGGGCCCTGGGTGAGAGATGCCAGATTTATTATGGTTGCTAGGTCGTCTGGATCTCCTGATGGTGATCTATAGACCAGGTTTATAGAGCATAAGTTGTTTGAAATAGATACTGTTTCTAGATGGTTGTTGCTGTTGGATTCCTCCAATTTAAACTGTAGGTCGGCTTTGGCGATGATAATTACTCCTCCGCCTTTTTTGTTCTGTCTGTGTCCGGTGAAGGCTGTAAAGTTAGGTGGGAGCAGCTGGTTAAGGATGATATTGTCTTCCGCTGAGAGCCATGTTTCGGTTACCATGAGAATGTCTAGTTTATGGGATATTATTATGTCTGTGATCGCTGGCCACTTGTTTCGAAGTGAGCGGGCATTTATAAGTGCACACTTCATGCTACTAGGGTAGAACTTTTTAGATTGTCTGGTCTTCTTGTTGTGTTGTAGTGGGACTTGTAATAGGAGGTTGTGGTGCGAGAGGTTGGCCCCACGTGAGTTGTGATAGGGGTCTCCTGACCATTTTCTCTCCCTATGTATTACAATAGGAATGTGGTTTTGTGGGGTGGTGAGGGCCAAAATATTGGATGGTAGTGCTATAATAAGTAGGAACAGGCATATCAACCTGATGATCATGTCTTCCATGTTAACCCCAAGAGGTAGGAGGCTTGCAGGAGGTGAGTCAAGGCGGTTTTTGGCACACTAGAGCTGACTGGGTCTTAGCTGGTATTTTGTGTAACCGGTAAACAGGCTAGTGTGTCATATCGTATGATGAGAAGACAGTATTTGTAAATTTATGGGTGGTGACGACAGTAAGTCTGTCTATCTACTGACAACAGTATAATTTTCTGGATTATGACAACAGTGTGTCTGTCTATCTACTGACAACAGTATAATTTTCTGGAATATGGCAACAGTGTGTCTGTCTATCTACTGACAACAGTATAATTTTCTGGAATATGGCAACAGTGTGTCTGTCTATCTACTGACAACAGTATAACTTTCTGAATTAGGACAACAGTACATTCTATCTAGCTACTGGGGACAATAGTTCACAACTAGTGAGTATTGGCAACAATGTATCTTATTAATATGAACAGTGTATGTTTATAGCTACTTAGTATATTTACTGATATGGTTACTAACAATAGTAAGCAAGGTTTTAAGGGATATGCAGGATATCAGTTAGAACATAGTTCCATTTGTATGTGGTATACTTGCTGTTCTCGGAGAGGGATCAATTCAGCAGTGGAGCGAGCTGCTCGATTTTGTTTGAAGTATCGGTTGCCGATTTGCTATTAAGTTGTTGAGGCGTTAGGCCAGCGTTCTTTTCCCACCTGTCGTGCCCCACCTAAGGGCCACGCCAAAGGGCCCTCTGGCGAGGCCCTCAGGCGCGGGACCGCAAGGCGCGGGCACGCCTGCCGGCGCGATCCTTTTGAGGCAGTTGGTCTGGCCCGATTGGCCGGAGCTGGTTTCCTGGGCTGCCCTCACCTCTGGAGGCTCAATCCCCCGACTGGGGAGAGCCGATGAAGGAGGTGGGTGAAGAGAGAACGTGCGCCTGCCGGCGCGATCCTTTTGAGGCAGTTGGTCTGGCCCGATTGGCCGGAGCTGGTTTCCTGGGCTGCCCTCACCTCTGGAGGCTCAATCCCCCGACTGGGGAGAGCCGATGAAGGAGGTGGGTGAAGAGAGAACGTGCGCCTGCCGGCGCGATCCTTTTGAGGCAGTTGGTCTGGCCCGATTGGCCGGAGCTGGTTTCCTGGGCTGCCCTCACCTCTGGAGGCTCAATCCCCCGACTGGGGAGAGCCGATGAAGGAGGTGGGTGAAGAGATGGGATGTCAGGAAACTTGTCTTGGACCCATTGCTCAAGGTCAGAGGATTGCAGCCAGGCTTGACGTTAGGCTTCAATGCCAGCCATGGCCACCCAAGCCGCCTACTCGAAGCCATCATAGGCTGCCCGGGAAAGGAACTAGAGCAATCCTTAATCTCAGAGATCAGGGCTTGGAACCATTGGAGGGGTTCCCCGATGAGGCCTGCCACAAACCCTGACAGCTCTTAGGCCAGAGTCTTCAAGTACATGCCTATATAAACTTCATAGGCCTGGATCCAGAACCCAAGCAATGAGCCTTGGCAGCACCTGCACCTGAGGGCTCTGGCTTCCCTCCCAGGGGAAACCAAGGAGTAGGTCTTCTGGCCCTTAAGTTTCTGCAAGGTCAACTTGATGACCATGGAGTTATGTGGGAGCTGGGGTTTGTGGAACCCTGGGCCCTTCCGGACACAGTACATGGCGTCAAGGCGCCAGCTCACCACCAGCACAGACGTAGGCATCTCCCACATCAGAAGCAGTCGCCTCTCGAGGATTGGCTGCATGGGCACCGTGAGGGTTTCGTTGGGTGGAGATTCATACTGAAGAATCTCCAACTCCTCGGTGCATGGGTCTTCCTCACCTCAGCTTGCACCAAGAGAGCTCTGGCCATGTCCCTGATGAAGTCATGGAAGGCCCATCCTCAGAAGGGGAGTGGCGCTGGGGGCGACAAGTCCGAGGGAATGTCTCAGTGCTGCTTGGTGTCTGGAGAGGCCTCGTGACCTGTCTCCCACTCGGAGTCAAGCAGACATGAGTCTGAGGCCCTATGGCTCCTGGCCTTGAGGCTTGCATCAAAGGGTCAGCAGCCTATCGAAGACCTGGGGTCCAAGTCACAGACACTGGCCAGTGAGGACTGGATGTCCGAAGAATGGGACTGGATCTTGACCGGCACTGAGGACTTAACACAAGCTGGTGGCGCTCATAGCTCGGCTCAACGACCGGGGACTCTCTCGCAGTCGAGGGTCCGGTAGTCAGGGTGGATGAGGCAGACGAACCAGCCATCACCTGCTGCAGGGCCATAATAGCAGTGATGTTCTGCTCCAAGGCTGCCATTCTCTTATCTAGGCCAGAAGGCTCCGCCAGCCTTCGGCATGGGCAACAAGATTCTCGGGCTTGGCGCCAATACTCTTGTGAGTGTGGCCTCAACGAGGACTATGGCCTCGAGGAACCTCGCATGGTTCCCACTGGCTGAGGAATCCTTCTTGAGGACCTTGGTAGGGCGCTTCTTGGAGTCGCCCAAGTTCCTCCAGGTGGTTTTAATGGGTTTCTCCGGTGCGACCTCTGTGGACTTTGAAGACTTCTTTTTCTCTGGGTCCGATTTGTTCTTGGAGGAGCCACCGCTGTGGGACTCAGAGGACACTCGGGCCTCAAGGAATGTGCTGGATTTGGAGCTTGGTGCCGAGGAGGACGGGGCCAAGTCTGACCTAGGGAACAATTTCTCCTGCAACTCCGACCTTTTTCTGTTAGTTTTAGGTGTCATGGCCTGGCAGAGATCACAGGAGGTGCTGTCATTATCCGGGTCCAGGCAGCGCAAGCAGCAGTCATAGGTGTCTGTTACTGACATGGTTTGACTGCAGCAGTCACATTTTTGAAACAACCAGGAGACATGGTGGGTGCATGTCGACGACCCCCGGGTGAAAAAAGGAGACCTTGACAAAAAATGGAGCTGAGTATAGCATCAGAGACTGCGCCGACTCGAGGCGGGAAGAGGAACCAGTTGCTAACCAGGAAAACTCAACTTAAGGGAAATAACTGGAATTATTCCAGGGGAACAGGACTCGCGTCCATTGGGCTCTGTGGAAAAAAGGAGACAGAGCAAGATGGCACCCTTGGGCAGGAAGGGGACCATGCATGCGTGGTGGCATATCCCAAAGGTTTTCTTTGAAAGCTGAGGAAATGCTTCTATGCGGATTCCTTCGGCGCAGACATCACCCATATGTGAGGATTGACTTCCTGCTTTTTTCTGGAGAATATTCCGTTTTACCATTGTGGTGTATCCACAAGCATGCCAGAAACAGCAGAGAAAACGGAATCTGCTTTTCAAACAAACTGGAATACACTGGTGCAAACACCCATTGGAGGGGGCAACTTTATTCTTGGAAAATTAGAGCTGTGTTTTTCATACACAAGGTTGCTGGTTTCAGCAAGTGGCCCTCAGCACCTCTTCCTTATAGGTAAAATTCAAAAATTATGCCAGCACTGCTCTAGGCCTGCCCGTGGTCCCATATGATAAGCTCTTTCTATGGCTACGGCCTGCAGATCATCTCCCAATTACAATTCTAAAGGAAGTCCCTTGCTTTACCATCTGCCACTTTCTCTGATTATTTTGGCATAATCTGTTCTTACTCATCCACTTTCAGTTCAAAGAATGCCAGTGCCTGCTTTAAATTAGCAATACCTGTCACTGACCCTTGCTCCGCATCCTCCATTGCTGGGATGACTGCTGTTACCTGATTCGGGTAGTTACTAAGAAGAGTGTTTATGAGACATACTGGATTTTAAAAATGTATCTTTCATATGAGAATAAGTAAGATTGGGTTTATAAGTAGGTTTATTTGATCAGCAGCAGTCTCTTTTCATAATTAGTTTGCAATATATTAATTTTGAAGGAAAAGGTAGCACAACATTACTAGTGACACTGTTTCTCCTTTATTTTAGCAGTTACTCCATAACGTAGCCAATGCAAAGTCTTGGCAGTGTCAGGAGTTTGGAGTATAAAGCACAGTTACTTACCTGTAACAGGTGATCTCTGGGAACAGCAGGAATAAGTCTTCACATATGGGTACGTCGGTACCGACGGAGCCTGCACGGGAACGCTCCCCAGCGTCCAATCAGAAAGCTTTTGGGAGCATCCCTCAGCGCCTGCGTGCTGCCTTCCCGCCTTTCCAACTGTCTCTCCTCAGTTGAGTTTTATAGCTGAGACAAAGAGAGAGAGAGAAAGAGGAAAGGAAGATAGATAGAGAGATACAACTCCTAGGGGAGGTGGGTGGGTTGTGAAGACTTATTCCTGCTGTTCCCAGAGATCACCTGTTACAGGTAAGTAACTGTGCTATCTCCAGGAACAAGCAGGAATGAGTCTTCACATATGGGGACTCCCTAGCTTTAGATGCCAGGGAGAGATCCCATAAATTGCGTGTCCCTGGACAGGACTGCACTTCCCACACATGGATCTCTGGCATCCCATGAGGGATGGTGGGTAGGAGTTGAAAAGAGGAGTTGTAGAAAAACAGCTAAGCTAAGGACTACAGGTAAGGAGTCCTTGGTATGTATGATAATTATCATGAAAAATATTGAACAACAATCTCAATATGGACCTCACCTACTGGATTGAAGGAAGTAGATAGGCTGATGGAGTCTACTGGAGATCCAGTGGAGGAATTTTCAAGGTGACTTCACGGAAGTGAAGGTGAAGGTCCAAGTCTGGAATTGGCAGGTGACCCAGGTGTCAACTGGGGTAGTATAAAAACGGCAGGTCTTTAGTGGAAAGCTTTATGAAAAAAGCTGAAAACTCTTTTGGCTACAGATTGATTAACATTTAGGAGCAAAAGAGGAAGACTGACCGATTTGGACAAACTAACCCAGTCCTGGAGGGAAGAAGGGGTATGGGAAAAAGCCCGCATTCCCAAGGAGGACAGATGTCTGAAGGGCTGAAACCTCAGATCTACTGAAGATCCACCCTGTCTTTCCTAGCTGGTGAGAGATAGGAAAGATATTGAAGCATGGAGCTGCAGGGATAGCTAGACGTAGAGTTAAAGTAGAAGCTGTCAGTACCACAGTAGTGGTTGTGTGCATAATACCCCAGACATACTGAGGGACAGTATGAACATATGCAAGCCCACTGTCTGGAACCTCTAGGAGGGTAAAAACCTTTATAAGCATAGACAGAGAGATAAGTATGTAAATACATATCTACCTATAAGGAAGCATCTCGACAGATACACATATATAGGGATATATATATATATATATGCCCCTCCAGTGAGATCTGGAGGGGCATAACATATGCACACGCAACTTACAGACGTATGTACCTATAGAGAAGTATATAGAGATATATACATACATGAATATATATGTCCGAAGATAAATGTCTGCAACTAAGCAGATAGAGATATGCCCATAACAACATTCACATGGGAGATGTGAAGGAGAAAGATTCATCTAACAACAAGAAGGTGGAACCTACTTGAGAAGATATATAGAGAATCTATTCCCCCTGGCTAAGATGGTGCAGGAATGCTATCCAGTGAAATAACCAGGATGGTTGCGTGAAAAAACAGAGGATAATATCAGTCTGTAAACAGCAAGTTCTGAGTACTGTAGAACTCTGGCATGGAAAATGGACAGAAAACGCATAGGATGAGATACCAGGTTGCCCCACTGGAGGGACACAAGGGGTATCATGCGTTATTAGTAGAATATGTGCTGTCCATGAAAGAGAAGGATACCATGAGGACAAGCTGCAAGGAAAAAAGAGCATATTCCTTGTAGAAATTGGAAAACTCTTTGGACGTTCACGTAGAAAAGGCTTATGTCCTGTATTATAACAGGAGATAACAGGGTGTGGAGAACCCTCACAGTCATGGAAAATGACTGAGGAAGCCTTTCCAAACCATATAGGATAGTCAGAGACAAAACCCCATGCTCTCTAGCAAGGGCCCATAGTAGAAAGCTTCTCTGTAAGATTGCAGAGAGCATTATGCAGGAGAATTGGGAAATAAAATTGGCTGTAGGTCAACTATGCTGCCAAATCCAAAGAAATTGGAGATGGCAAGAAAAGAAGATAGTGTGATAAGCCTGAAGTGATTAGGATTATCCAAGACAGATGAAAGCACTATCTTGGAATCACTACTAAGGCCAGACAGAAAGTAGTGGAAGACAGACAGGAAACTTGTAGAAAAGTACCAGTAGTCCAATCACTAGAACTCCTGCATGGGCAGCTGCTGAATAAGACAGCAGAGAGAATCTTTCTGTGTAAAACAGAGAGAACAGACAAAAGAAGAGGAGGAAATCCTGTTCCTGTCTGATGAGCTGCCCAGAGAAAAGGAGGGAGTTTATTCGAGAGAAAAAACTCCACACTGGAATGAAAGGCTAGAGAAGCCCTGCAGTGGTATGGTACCACTCATTCAGGGGAAACCCTGGATGAGAGGGTAGAGAAACAGGAGCTGAAGGGTGACTTACCATGTGGTAAGTCTGTGGAAGGAAAAAATTCATGTTGGAACAGAAAACTATCATGGGATAGTTGTTAACTTCTCTTCTTGGTAGGAAGAAGAGGAGAAACCTGTGACCCATAGACATGAATATCCTGACAGCTCAGCATATCTAGGAGCAAATGGATGTCCTGAGGAAAGGAATCCATGTGTAGAGTTTTGAAGGAAAAAACAGTGAAAAAACTTCTACTGAGAAGAAGTTAACTGTAGGGTGTAACCCTCAGGAACCTATGGTTGCTGGGTTTGTTCAGCCTGGCTAGAGTTTGGATTCTTCAGACCAGGGCGAGGTTTCCCCTGCTTGGGAACATCTGTATGATGGGCAGGAGAAGAGTGAAACCTTTTCCTAGGGAAAGAAGGTTTGGTAGGGCATTTCCTACCTACTGGGGAAGGAGAAGGCTTAGGATTGCCTTCAGAAACAGGGAAGTCAGTGGAGCACTGAGCAACCTGATGTAAAGACTCCTTATTGAAGAGATTTTCTCCAGTGCAAGGAGTATTACCCAGTCTTTGTTGTGCCCATTTGTTCAAGTCTGAAGCTTGGAGCCAGGCTCTACGTCGCGCCCCTATGGCTATAGCAGAGGTTCTGCTAATAGACTCAAAAGAGTCTAGGGAAGCACGAGAAAGAAACCAAGAGATATTTTGGCTATGACTAAGAAGTAAGGAATAGTCTGCAGCCTTGGGCTCTGATAGAAAAGGAGTCAAAAGAGATAATTTCTTTGTGACCTCCTGAAGGGATAGACTCATATAAAAAATATATGAGAGAATCCTTGTTGCCAGCATAGATGTTTGGAAGGTTTGACGTCCAAAGGCATCCAGTGTTCTAGATTCACGACCTGGCGGGTAAGAAGAATGCTTCTTCTTGCTCTTTACCTTCCTCATTGCTGATTCCACTACAATGGAATGATGGGGAAGTTGAGTCTTTTGAAACCCTGGAGAGGGGGGCACCTGATATAGAAGATCAGTTGCTCTAGAAGGTGAGGAAACCCTTAAAGGTGCTTCCCACATTCGTAGAAGAAGATCCTGCAAGGAATGATGTAAAGGAAGCATTATATTTTCCTTTTCTCCAGAACAAAGAGAGCCTTGAGCAGGATCATAGCCAGGGATAGGAATAGCAAGGGATGTTGCTATGTCCAGGAGAAAATTTTGAAAAGAAGGAACTCCAACAGAAACCATCCCTGGACAGGCTAGATCTGAAGAACTAGCCTGGGCACCTTAGTAGGCACTTGAGAATGTAGGAAAAGAAGATCTCGCCCGGTGCAGAAAAGGATCCCTAAAGGATGGATGCTGGTACTGGAGGTCATGACGTGAGACAGTCAGTACTGCATTGTCCATGCCAGGTATTGACTCCAAACTAGGTATAGAAAGGAGCGACTCTGGTGAAAGAAGCATGGAAGGAGCTGACCCCGATGCTACTGCAGGTATCGGCACCGATACCGATAGCTGTGCCGGAATCGAAGACGATACCGACATCGAAGCAGTCATCGGAGGCTGCTCAAGTGGTACTGAGGAAACCGAAGGCCTCTGGTAATTACCCTCGGTACCGAGCATCCGGAATCGGTAAGCATCGGATCCGAGACGTGTCGGTACCCAGTCTTCCAGACTGGAAATCGATTCCAGACTCGGCATCGAAGGAAGCGAGTCTATCAATGCATGTCTGGAAGGTACCGACGTCGGTGGTAGTATCGGCAGTGATACCGATACTGGAAAGTCAATCTGGGATGTATCGATCGGTCCCGAAGGTACCGAGAAACCCAGATGACGATCCCTGGTGAAGAGTGGATCACTCAGCACCAGTGCCGATGCCGGGGTATCAGTACCGCTCGAAGCGGATGCCACCACCGAGCACGGCTCAGGTATGTTCTGTGAGGGGTGAGCCTCAGGAACAACCTGAAACCCCTGAAAGGCTTTGGAGACCGAAGACTCCTGCCGGGGTTTTGAAGCCAAAGGATCCTTGAGGGCAAGGCCGGAGCTGTCATCATGCTGTGCATGAGACCTACCACTCAAGGATTGGCTAGTCTTAACAGACTGTTTGTGGGTTACCTGATCCTGTAGAGAACGAGAAATGGTCGGTGCCCTGCCCTTGGGAAGGGAACTCGGTATCGAGGAAAACTCGAAAAAGGGAAATCTCTTCTCATAATATGGTAGCCTAATGGCTCCGGATGGTCTGGACCCAAACAGTTTAGACACCAGGACTTGGAGTCTAAAAACAATACTGCACTGCCACAGTTAAGGCACTTCTTAGGAAAAGGAGGCGGCTCCATAATGGAGAGGCCTGAAGGCCCAAAAGTTTAAAACTGAAACTGAGGGAAAAAAATTCCCTGGATTAAATAAAAAGAAAAGAAAAACACACCGGCGATACCGGTGGAGTCGGGGAGACAGCCGCGACCACAGGAAAACAAGAATTAAGAAAAACTTTTCTGCGGTGACAGGAGGACGTCCTGCCGGCTCCGAGGAAAAAGGAAAACTGAGGAGAGACAGTTGGAAAGGCAGGAAGGCAGCACGCAGGCGCTGAGGGATGCTCCCAAAAGCTTTCTGATTGGACGCTGGGGAGCATTCCCGTGCAGGCTCCGTCGGTACCGACGTACCCATATATGTGAAGACTCATTCCTGCTTGTTCCTGGAGATTGCCAGTAACAGACTCAAGAAGGAACACAGTGTATAAGAACATTTAATGATTAGGATATATTTTGGAAATCACACAAGTGTATATTTAGCATAGTTACTTCACCTGTAACAGGTGATCTCCGGGAACAGCAGGAATTTAGTCTTCACATATGGGTATCATCGGTACCGACGGAGCCTGTGCGGGAACGCTCCCCAGCATCCAATTAGAAAGCTTTTGGGAGCATCCCACAGTGCCTGCGTGCTGCCTTCCTGCCTTTCCCAACTGCCCCTCTCCAGTTGAGTTTAAAGCTGAGACAAAGAGAGAGAGAGAGAGGGAAAGAGAAAGATAGAGATACAACTCCTAGGGGAGGTGGGTGGGTTGTGAAGACTAAATTCCTGTTGTTCCCGGAGATCACCTGTTACAGGTGAGTAACTATGCTATCTCCAGGAACAAGCAGGAATGTAGTCTTCACATATGGGGACTCTCCCTAGCTTTAGATGCCAGGGAGAGAGCCCAGAAGTTGTGTGTCCCTGTGAAAGGGCTCCACTTCCCACCATGGATCTCTGGCATACAACCAGGGATGGTGGGTAGGAGTTGATTAGGTATGGAACAGGTGTTGGAGAACAGCCTGACCAAACAAGGCATCCCGGCAGGAGTCCTTGTCCAAGCAGTAATGGGTTGTGAAGGTATGAACCAAGGCCCAAGTGGCTGCTCGACAGATGTCGTCGATAGACACAGAGTGCAGATGAGCCATTGAAGCTGCCATGGCTCTCACGTTGTGAACTGTGACATGGCCCTCCAGTGGAAGGTTCTTACTCTGATAGGCAAAAGAGATACACTGTGCAATCCAGTTGGACAGTGTTCTCTTGGAGACTGGAAGTCCAAATGAGAAGGATCAAAAGCAACAAAGAGTTGAGAGGACTTTCTATGTTGCTGCGTTCTTTGTAAGTAAAAGGCCAAAGCTATTTTACAGTCCAAAGTATGAAGATTCCTTTCTGCATTTGATGCATGAGACCTTGGAAAAAAAACAGGCAGGTAGACTGCTTGGTTAAGATGAAAAGGCGAGATCACCTTTGGCATAAAGTGTGGATGAGTCCTAAGGACTACCTTGTCATGATGGAACCTTGTATAAGGTGGATCAGCCACTAGTGCTTGCAACTCACTGATGCGACGTGCTGATGTAATTGCAACGAGAAAGATAACTTTCCAAAAAAGGAATTTCAAGGAGGTAGTAGCTAAGGGTTCGAAAGGTGGCTTCATGAGCGGGCCAAGAACCAGATTTAAGTCCCATGCCACGGTGGTGGCTTAATGGGAGGCTTAGTTAGAAGAAGGCCTCTCAAATCTTGCTATGAGAGGAAATAGGTTGTCCATTTAGAGGCTTGAAAGAAGCCGCAATAGCACTTAAATGGACTCTTACTGAGTTAGTTTTAAGTCCTGCATTGGATAAATGAAGGAGATAGCGTAGTTACTCACCTGTAACAGGTGTTCTCCAGGAGCAGCAGGAATCAGTCCTCACTTATGGGTGACGTCAGCGCCGACGGAGCCCTCGCGGAGCAATTTTCCCCAGCTTTCAAAGAAAGCCTTTGGGAATTGCAGCGCGCATGCGCGGTCGTCTTCCCGCCCGAGGGTGCCATCTTAGCCAGTCAGATGACATAGCTAAAAAAGACAGCATAAAAATTTGCAAAAAGAACATAAGCAGACGATTGCAACTCCAAGGGGAGGAGGGAGGGTAGTGAGGACTGATTCCTGCTGCTCCTGGAGAACACCTGTTACAGGTGAGTAACTACGCTTTCTCCAGGACCAAGCAGGAAGTCAGTCCTCACTTATGGGACTCCCAAGCTCAAGGCTACCGGAGACCCTAAGCACAAAAATGAGCTCCCTCTAGCTCAGCAGCACAGAAGGATAGAATCTTCGCTGAATTATCACCCACCGGTAGCCCACATCCGGGATGGAGGGTAGGAGTTGCTCAGACCTCAAAGAGATTACGGAGGACTGCCTGTCCGAAAGCACTGTCCCTACGGGACTCCCTCTCGAGACAGTAATGGACCGCAAAAGTCTGGCTCGAAGACCAAGTAGCGGCCCGGCAGATGTCTGCCAGCGGAACAGAGCGGAGGTAAGCCACTGACGTAGCCTTTGCCCGAACGCAATGAGCCGTGACTCGACTTTCTAAGGCGAGTCCGGCTGCCCCATAAGCCCAAGAGATACAGTCCGCAACCCAGATGGACAGAGTACGCTTGGAGACCGGGAGTCCCAATTTATTGGGGTCAAAAGACACAAAAAGCTGAGCAGCTTTACGGTGCTCCCGCGTACGGTCAAGGTAGAAGTTCAAAGCCCTTCTACAGTCCAGGGTATGGAGGACCGTCTCAGCTCGGCTGGAGTGTGGCCTGGGAAAGAAGGTTGGAAGTACCACCTCCTGATTGATGTGAAAAGGGGAGACCACTTTAGGCAGAAACTTTGGGTGCGTCCGTAGGACTACCCTATTCTTGTAGAACCGAGTGTAGGGGGGATCAGACACGAGGGCCTGCAATTCACTTACGCGCCTAGCGGAAGTGAGGGCTATCAAGAACAGTGTTTTCCAAGACAGAAAACGGAGAGAACATGTAGCCATAGGTTCAAAAGGCGGACCGGTGATCCGCTGCAAAACCACATTCAGGTCCCAGTCCGGCGCTGGCGGGCGCAGAGGTGGTTTAAGTAGAAGGAGACCTCGGAGAAACCTCGCTACGAGAGGGTCGCTGGAGAGAGGTCTACCGTCCACCGGCACATGATGTGCCGAAAGAGCACTGAGGTGAACTTTGACGGAGTTGGACTTAAGTCCCAGATTAGAGAGGTGTAGCAAGTACTGCAAGATCACCGACACCGGGCAGGAGAAGGGATCCTGCGACTGTTGGGTACACCAGACTGCAAAGCGACGCCATTTAAGGGCGTAGCATTTGCGGGTAGAAGGGCGTCGCGAAGCCAGGACGACCTCCTCCACCTCCGCCGGCAGGAGAAGGGGAGCAAGGACTACCCTCTCAGCAGCCAGGCCATGAGGTTGAGAGACCTGAGGTTGGGGTGCAGTAGGGACCCCTGATCCTGAGTGAGGAGATCCGGTTGTACCCCCAGAGGGATCGGACCCTCCACCGCCAGTTGCAGCAGGAGCGGAAACCACGGCTGTCTGGGCCAGCGAGGGGCCACCAGGATCATAAAGGCTTTGTCTCGGAGAACCTTGAAAAGAGTCCGAGAGACCAGCGGGATGGGAGGGAAAGCGTACAGAAGGCTCCCCGACCATGAGATCAGAAAAGCGTCCGCCGCAACCCGAAGGGGGTGTGGCTGACGAGAGCAGAAGCGAGGAAGCTGCCGGTTGTGAGGACTGGCAAAGAGATCCATCGTGGGGAGGCCCCACTTGAGGAAGAGCTTCTGAACTACCAAGGGATCCAGACGCCACTCGTGCGGCTGGAGGACCCTGCTGAGTTTGTCCGCAAGGCAATTGTCTTGGCCCGGGAGATAAACTGCCTTGAGGAGAATGCCGTGACTGACGGCCCAAGAGCAGAGCTTCTGAGCCTCCCGGCAGAGGAGAAAGGAGCCCGTGCCCCCCTGTTTGTTCACGTAGAACATGGCAACTTGATTGTCCGTCTGGACAAGGACGGACTGTTGGGAAGTCAGGTGGGAGAAGGCCTTGAGAGCTAGGCGGATCGCCCGGAGCTCCAGGAAGTTGATCTGCTGAGCAGACTCCCACGTGGTCCAGAGGCCCTGAGTACGCGCCTCTTGGCAATGCGCTCCCCAGCCCAGGAGGGATGCATCGGTGGTCAGCACCCGGGTCGGCTGAGGTGACTGGAAAGGCATACCGAATATCAGGTTCGGCTGCCGGAGCCACCACCGGAGAGACGAGATCAGCGGCTCGGAAACGCGCACTAGGTCTGCGAGGCCGCCCGTGGCTTGTCGCCACTGCCGGCGGAGACACCATTGAGCAGACCGCATGTTCAGGCGGGCATTGGGGGTCACATGGACGGTGGAAGCCATATGGCCGAGCAGTCTCAGGAAGCGCCTGGCGGAGACCAGGGGCTGGCTGCGAAAGCGGTCGGCTAGGTCCATGAGCCGCTGAGCCCTGTCGAGCGGTAGGTACGCTCGCGCCTGAGGAGTGTGCAGCCTTGCGCCGATCAACTCGAGATCCTGTGAGGGGAGCAAAGTGGACTTTGCGAAGTTTATGACAAAGCCCAAGTGCTGCAGCAGAGTCACCGTGCGGCACGTGGCGTTGGTGACCTCCTGAGCGGACGCTGCTCTGATGAGCCAGTCGTCGAGGTACGGAAAGACATAGAGGCCGTGAAGCCGGAGATGGGCCGCCACGACCGCGAGACATTTTGTGAAGACTCGCGGTGCGGAGGACAGGCCAAAGGGCAGTACTCTGTACTGGTAATGATTTCCTGCCACCACAAACCTTAGGTATTGGCGGTGGCTTGGGTGGATGAGGATGTGCGTGTAGGCATCCTTTAGATCCAAGGAGCATAGCCAATCTCCCTGCTGGAGGTAGGGCAGAAGGATTCCAAGGGTAAGCATTTTGAACTTCTCCCGCACAAGGAACTTGTTGAGGTTGCGCAAGTCCAGGATGGGTCTGAGGCCCCCTGTTCTCTTTGGTATCAGAAAATACCTTGAATAGAAGCCTTGACCTCTCAGGTGGTGTGGCACCGGTTCCACCGCCTGTTCCTGCAGAAGACCTGCTAACTCCTGAAGGAGCAACTCCCTGTGCAGAGGGGGGCGTGGAGGCACTCCCGGAAAATAGGAGGGAGGGACCTGATGGAAGTGGAGAAGGTAGCCTTCTCGCACGACCTGAAGCACCCAGGCATCTGCGGTGATGCTGGACCACCTGTGGGCGAAGTGAACCAGCCGGCCTCCGGTGCTGGGGGGGGACGAGCGGGGGGGGGGAGAGCCTATGCTGAGCGAGTCAAAAGCCCCCACCCTGCTGAGCAGGGGCTGGTGGTGCAGGCTTGGGGGCTTGCTGCCTACGGGACCCGTTACCCCGTCCCTTGGCCTGCTGGCCCTGTTGGGGAGCTGCAGGGGCCTGATAATGGGGGTATTGTTTGTAGGCAGCCGCCTTCCTCGGGTAAAAGGACTTTTTCCCCCGAGCCCTTCTTTTTCTGGGAAGGGGCGGAGGTCTTCCTAGAAAGCCTGGTCCTGGTCCTGGTGAGAGTCTCAGTCTCAATTTGTGCAGCCTTTTCCGCCATGGGCTTGCCAAAGAGGTTTTCGCCTCGGCAGGGGACATCGACCAACTTGTCCTGTACCCAGGGCTCAAGGTCGGAGGACTGAAGCCAAGCCTGTCGGCGGGCACCGATGCCGGCTGCGGCTACTCGAGCCGAGGCTTCAAAGCCATCATAGGCTGCTCGGGACATGAACTTTGAGCATTCCCGAATGCCAGTGGACAAGGCTAGGAACCTCCGCAAGGGCTCCTCGGAGAGACCAGCGGAGAATCCGGCTAGCTCTTTAGCCAGATCCCGGAGATACATGCCCATGTATAGCTGGTAAGTCTGGACACGACATGCGAGCATAGAGCCCTGGAAGCACTTCTTGCCAAGGCCATCCAGGTTACGGGCCTCCCTTCCAGGAGGCACCGAGGAGTGCATCTTCTGGCTCTTAAGACGATGCATGGCCGATTCCACTACCATGGAATGGTGTGGCAGCTGTGCCTTTTGAAAGCCAGGGCTCTTGCGGACCCGATAGATAGAATCGACCCGCTTGCTCAGGACCGGCGAGGAGGCCGGACTCTCCCACATGCGGAAGAGTAGTCGTTCCAGCATAGGAGGAACCGGCACAGTAAAGTGTTCCCTCGCGGGAGAGTCATACTGGAGGGCGTCGAGCTCTTCGGCTCGAGGCTCCTCCTCGGGATCCGCAGGGAAGGCCAAAGCCTTGGCCATATCCCTAACGAAGTCCGAGAACCGGGCATCCTCCGGGGGGGACTGCTTCCGAGGCTCGGACTCCGGTGAGTCCGATGGGACACACCGAGTCCGGAAAGAATCAGGTGACTCTTCCTCCTCAGACTCCCAGACCGACTCCGACGAGGACTCGGTGGGGTCGGCCCGGGCAGGGTGCGGCGCCAGCCGCCCCGACGCCGAGGGAGTTGGCGTCGGCGACCTCGGTCCCGAACGGGAGGCCGAGGGTGACCTCGACCGAGGATCGACTCGAGTTCTCATCGACTCGAGGATCGGCTCGGTCTCCGGGGTCGACTTGGACGTCGACGTCCCGGCGGTCGGGGCAGCGACGCCAGCGAAGCCAGCGAGCAGTGCCCTCTGCTGGTCCATGAAGGCAGACAGTCTGCTCTCCAAGGCCGTCAACCTGAGTCCGAGCTCAGGTGACCCAGCAGCCCCGACTCGGGCCCCGACGGCGTCGGGCCCGACGTCGGCTGTCGCGGAGGCGAGTCCAGAAGGACCACAGGACTTACCCGGGCAGGCATCTCCGACTCCAGGCGAGGTCGCTTCGGGATGTGTTCCTTCTCCAAGGACCCGGGGCGGCTGTCGGGGCTATGCGACCTGGCCCTCGTGGAGCCAGGAGCGTCCACCGACGCCGCCCTCGCGGGTTTTTTCCTTCCGACGATGGTCCCCGGAGGGAGAACCCCGGTCGGAGGAGCTCCGGCGACGGTCCGAGCTGGAGCCTTTCGACACGGAGGCCTCCGACGAGGTCCGGGTACGGCTGGGGTCAGCGAAGATCCTCTCACGCTGATGCCGCCGACTTCTCAACGCCTTTGAGGACAGTTTGCTGCAGGGCCCACAGATCAGTTCCTCATGATCCGGGCCCAGGCAGCGGAGGCAAAAGTCGTGTGTGTCGGTTAGTGACATATTTCGGTCACACCGACCACACCGCTTAAACCCACTGGCAGCCATCGGGGGAAAAAGGGCCCCTGCGAGGTCAAAGGACCGGGCTGCCAGGGAAAACGAAAACGAAAGCTGACTAAGTCAGAAAAAACCGAAAAAAGTAAGAGGACTCGAGACCGGCGTCGCGAGTCCGGGCGGGAAAATGATCGGCGTCGAACCGAAAGAAAAAAGGATAAAATAAAGAAGAAAATCAACTTTTTCGCGGGGACAAGATGGGGACGTCTGTAGGGCTCCGCGGAAAAAAGAAGACTGGCTAAGATGGCACCCTCGGGCGGGAAGACGACCGCGCATGCGCGCTGCAATTCCCAAAGGCTTTCTTTGAAAGCTGGGGAAAATTGCTCCGCGAGGGCTCCGTCGGCGCCGACGTCACCCATAAATGAGGACTGACTTCCTGCTTGGTCCTGGAGAAACTCCAGTAATGATTCGAAAGGTATCGCAAGGGGGTTTAAGACCCTTCTGCGACACCATATGGTAAACCTTTTCCACTTGAAAGTGTAAGAGCGTCTTGTGGAAGGATTTCTAGAAGCATAAAGGATATCCTTACTTGCTGAGGAAGGTTAAGATCCAGAAGATCTAGACCTTCAGCAACCAAGCCCTGAGATGCAGAGACTGGGGACTGGGATGCCATAACATTCTATCCTCCTGAGACAGGAGATCTGGAGCAGAGCCTAACTCCAGAGAGGGAGCTTGAGAGAGATGTAGAAGCAGAGGGTACCACACTTGTCGTGGCCAATGTGGAGCTATGAGAATCATACGGCGTCTGTCTCTCTGAAGCTTGAACAGGGTTTCGGGAATCAGGGGAATGGGTGGAAAGACATACAGGAAGTCTTGACCCCAATGAAGGAGGAAAGCATCCCTGGCCTGAGAGCCCTGAGCCGGAATTCTGGAACAGAACCAGGGAAGTTTGGCATTCAATGGACTTGCAAAGAGGTTAATGTCTGGGGTTCCCCAAATTTGAAAAATCTTGGCCACCTGGCCTGCATGTAGAGACCATTCGCGTGGAAGCAGAACTCGACTGAGTCTATCTGCCCAAGAGTTTTGGATACCTGGAAGATACACTGCCAGGAGATGAATCTGATGCTCTCTGGCAAGGGCCCATAGTCACAAAGCTTCGTTGCAAAGCGACAGAGAGCCTGTTCCTCCCTGCTTGTTCAAGTAGAACATGGCTACTTGATTGTCCGTCTGAATGAGGACTGTCTTGTAGATGAGCAGGGTGTGGAACACACGCAGAGCAAGAAAGATTGCTCTGAGCTCCAAGAGATTGATGTGTAGATGAGTCTCCTGTGGAGTCCAAGTGCCTTGGGTGGAGAGGTCTTGCAGATGAGCTCCCCAACCCACTGGAGAAGCATCTGTTGTGAGAGTCGCCTGGGGTAAAGGTTGTTGAAATGGGGACCCCAGCAACAGGTTTTGAGTGGACTGCCACCATTAGAGGGACAAAATAAGGCGATTTGTGTTTGCTATTTTGTATGACAGGCACCCTGATGCCTGGGTCCATTGAGTGGATAAAGTCCACTGGGCTGCTCTCATATGGAGGCGAGCATAAGAAACCACATGCACGGTAGATGCCATGTGGCCTAGTAGTTATATTTCTCGAGCAGTGATATTTCTCGAGCAGTGAGATGAGGCTTTAGCACTGCTTGATAAGCTAACTGCACCAAGCGAAGGCAACGGGCCTGGGGAAGATAGGCCCTTGTTTTTCTGGTATCTAGCAAAGCTCCTATGAACTCTAGAGACTGAGTGGGAGTTAGGCTGGATTTTGGGATGTTTATGACCAGACCCAAATACTGAAGGATATGCATTGTGAAAGACAGAGAAATCCTGGCCTCTGACTCTGATGGGGCTCGAATGAGCCAGTCGTCTAAGTAGGGGAAGACGAATATTCCTAGAGTGCGAAGAAATGCTGCTACCACAGCCATGCATTTCGTGAACACCCTTGGTGCTGAGGCAAGGCCAAAAGGAAGTACCCTGTATTGGTAGTGCTTTCCTTGGACAAGGAACCACTTTCTGTGAGTTGGATGGATGAGAACATGAGTGTACGCATCGTTGAGATCTAGAGAACAAAGCCAATCCTGACTCTGAAGGTATGGCAGCAGAGTTCCCAGAGAAATCTTGAATTTCTCTTTGAACAGGAATTTGTTCAATTCTCTGAGGTCTAAAATAGGTCTGTGTCCCCCTGTTTTCTTTGGGATAAGGAAATAGGAGGAGTAAAACCCTGTACCCTGTTGAGGAATGGGTACCTCTTCTATTACCCCTTGGGAAAGAAGCATAGTGACCTCTTGATCTAACAGATTGATGAGAGAGGTTTGAGAATTGAACTGTCTTACCATTGTGGGAGGGGGAATGCAAATAAAATGAAGCTTGTACCCCTCTTTTATAATGGAGAGAGTCCAATGTTCTGCTGTTATCTGCCCCCATCTGGGGGCAAAGTGACACAACCTTCCTGGAATGGTGGAAGGCTCTGGTCCATTGAGACACCCAGTCCAAATACGTGGTTTAACAAGGATTACTTTATTAGAAATTTGAAAACTTGATTGATTGCATTAAGCCCAAATAGCCCAACACAGGCCGTGTTTCGATTTCACTTCATCAGAGGATTCGGGCGAGCTTAGTTAGATAAAGTCAGTTTGGTTGTTCAGTGCACTCCTTCTACTTCTTAAAAGATTCACCTTAAGAAGTAGAAGGATGTCCAAAAGGATCATTTTCTGGATTCTGACTGTTTAGTAATTATAAGAAACCGAGTGTACAGAACAATCAAACTGACTATCTAACAACTAAGCTCGCCCGAATCCCCTGATGAAGTGAAATCGAAACACGGCCTGTGTCGGGCTATTTGGGCTTAATGCAATCAATCAAGTTTTCAAATTTCTAATAAAGTAATCCTTCTTGTTAAACCACGAATTTGGACTGGGTGTCTTCTAGTAACGTGGTGTAGTGCTACTTTGGTGGATCTGGTCCATTGAGAGACAGGAAGGCTAAGTTCTCTAGATGAAAGTCAAAGTCCTTGTGGAGGCTGAGACTGCTGGGACGGTTGAAGCTTAGCAGTCTTTGCTTTCCTTTGTTTAGATGGTTGCCGACTCTTCCAAGCAGGCTGACCTGCGGAACGTCCCTGCTGGGAATAAGAAGGGTAAAACCTCTTCTTTTTTGAGAAGAATGGTTTCTTGAAAGATTTCTTCCCTGCAGGATCAGCTGTGGCTTTGGATAAGCTATCCAAAGTGGAATTGTCAGCATCCAACTCATTGGCTTTCTCTTGCCAATTTTTGCCGAATAGATTCTCACCTGTACAAGGGACATTGCCCAGTTTGTTCTGCACCCAGAGCTCCAAATCAGATGCCTGGAGCCAGGAAATTCTACATGCACCTATGGCAATGGCAGAGGTTCTGCTTATGCACTCAAAACAGTCAAAAGCTGCACGATTGACAAATTTGGAAACATCCTGGGCATGTTTAACCAGAGTGAGAAAATCCTGCCTCTTATCTTCAGGAAGAAGAGGGCTCAGAACCTCTAAATCTCCTGTGATTTCTTTAAGGAACATTCCCATATATAAAATATAGGAACTGATCCTGGCAGAAAGCATGGAAGCCTGGAAAGTACGACGTCCAAAGGCATCCAAGGTTCTACACTCACGTTCTGAAGGATTAGAGACATACCTCTCTGCACTCCAGATCCTTCTCATGGTTGATTCCACTACAATAGAGTGGTGAGGAAGCTGAGTCTTCTGGAAACCAGGACAAGGAGGGACTCGATACATAGTATCCACTGTTCCCTCTAAGCTGTGCGCGTGTACACACCTCGCTGAGCGAGCGCACATACTTTACAACAGAGCGCACAAAAATTACGGCTCTGATTCTGATAGAAAACACCACAGACGTCTTAAAATTTAAAAGTTATGATTGTAATTACTAGAAATTTCCTGCTTCATTTAGTAATCGTCTATTTTCATTTAATTTAATTAAAATCAATGTGGTGTACATACTGTATTCTGACGTGTAATCAAATTTTAAAGTCTATAACTCCAAGTGTCGTTATGTGGCGCACAAAAATTTAACCTTCCTTCAAAAGCTGCACACAGCTGATATTTTATGCGCACACAATCTACAGAAAATTAGAGGGAACATTGGTCGCCTTCCTCTGAACAGTTTCCAGTCTTTTTATATCCTTTGCAAGATACAGTCTCCAAAACTGAACACAGTATTCCAAGTGAGGCCTCACCAGTGACCTATACAGTGGCATTAGTACCTCTTCCTTTCTGCTGGTAATTCCTCTTTGTATGCAGCACAACATCCTCCTGGCTTTTGCCACTGCCTTGTCGCACTGTTTTGCCACCTTGAGATCTACAGAAATAATCACACCAAGGTTTTTCTCCTGATCCGTGCACACCAACCTCTCGCCCCCTATCGCATACATTTCCCTTGGATTTCTACTACCCAAGTGCATGACACTGCATTTCTTTGCATTAAATCTTAATTGCAAAGCATTAGACCATTCTTCCAGCTTTTGTAGATCTTTCCTCATGTTAATCACTCCCTCGGGGAGGAGTCCACTCTGTTGCAAATACTTTACAACAGAGAGCACAAAATTTACGGCTCTGATTCTGATAGAAAACACCACAGACGTCTTAAAATTTAAAAGTTATGATTGTAATTACTAGAAATTTCCTGCTTCATTTAGTAATCGTCTATTTTCATTTAATTTGATTAAAATCAATGTGGTGTACATACTGTATTCTGACGTGTAATCAAATTTTAAAGTCTATAACTCCAAGTGTCGTTATGTGGCGCACAAAAATTTAACCTTTCTTCAAAAGCTGCACACAGCTGATATTTTATGCGCACACAACCTACAGAAAATTAGAGGGAACATTGATAGTATCCAGTCTATGAGAGTGAGGGGAGGTGGTAAGAGGTGTTTCCCAAATTCTTAGCATGAGATCATGGATAGGCAAAGTAGCTGCCTCCTTAGGAGCTTTGGGATATTGAAGAATCTCCAACTCCTTTGCTCTGGGCTCTGTTTCAGGAGTCACAGTAATGGAAAGACCTCGAGCCACCTCCCTGATAAAATCCTGAAAGGAAATATCTTCTGGAGGAGACGTCCTACGTTTAGGAGAGGAAGGCTCCTCCAGGAGAAGTATCCCGGTACCGACAGAACCGTCAGAATCCTCAGACTCCTCCGAGGATTCAAAGTACCTTCTGTCCGGATGCTCTTGTAGAGCCCGATACCCGTACCGACCGAAGTCGGTACCGGGGGGAATTGGTACCGGTGTATTGGTACCGGAAGGCATAGTATGACTGGGTGCCGGCAAAGTAGACACCGATGTCGATGCCGTTGGTACCGGTACCGGAGTCGATGCCGGTACCAGTACCGGAGTCGATGCTGGTACCGGTTGAACTGTCTGACGCAGTTCCGAGGGTGTCGATGCCGCAAGGAGAGCGACCAGACTGCGTTCAATAGCCAGGAACCTCTGGTCTATCAACGCTGCCGATGCCTGGGTGTCAGTACCGGAGAAAGCAGCCCCTACCCTAGAGCATGGCACCAGTAGTTCTGCCGAGGTTGAGGCCTCGAGAACATCCTGGAGCCCCGATAATGCTTTGGAGGACGAAGCCTCCCACTGGGGCAGTTTTGCCAGTACAGAACCATCAAGGGCAACGCCAAAGGCATCTCGATGCTTAGAAGGAGATCTACCCTTTGAGGATCGGCTAGACTTATGTTTAGTTACCTGAGAGCCATGGGAGGAAGACGAAGCCCTGGAAGACGTCGATGCCACAGAAGCTGCATCGGAGGGAAAAGGGGTGCTGAGCTTAGCAGCTCGGTTTTGTCGACCCCTCTTGGACATCATGGCACAAGCCATACACTCCGAGATGGAGTGGTCAGGACCTAAACATTTAGGACACCACTCATGGGTGTCCGTGACGGAGATGGTACTGCCACACTTGGCACACTTTTTGAAACCCGAAGCGGGTTTTTCCATGGTAGAGGAAATTTGGCCTAAGGCCCAAAATGGCACGTGCACATGGAAAAGAAAAGTTTGGAAAAACGAAATATATATATTTTTTTTTTTAGAAAGAAAGAAAGAACCACCAGCGGTACCGGTATAGCATCAAGGAAGGCAGACGCGACCACAAAAAAGGAGAATAAGGAAAAAACTTTCTGCGGTGACTGGAACAACAACCTGCTGGCTCCGCGGAAAATGAAGAACTGGAGAGAGGCAGTTGGGAAAGGCGGGAAGGCAGCACGCAGGTGCTGTGGGATGCTCCCAAAAGCTTTCTAATTGGACGCAGGGGAACATTCCCGCGCAGGCTCCATCGGTACCAACGATACCCATATGTGAAGACTACATTCCTGCTTGTTCCTGGAGATACTAAGTTATAATTTATTTTTATTTATTTAGACAGTTTTTTTGTATACCGCCTTATCCTTCAATCAAAGCGGTCACAACACAATTGGGGGATACATTTAACACATGGGGATATGAGACACATACACTAATACTTACATGGGCAATGGAGGGTTAAGTGGCTTGCCCAAGACCACAAGGAGCAACTGTGGGACTAGAAACCCCAGTCCTTCCGGCCCAAGGTTGCTGTCCTCTAGTGGGATTTGAACCCCCGACCTTCCGGCCTGAAGTACCTTGCCACAACCACTAGTCTACTCCTCCACTCTAATATTTAAGGGTTCCGGATTTAAGTTCAATGGAAGGGCTTTTTTTTTTTTTTTTTTTTAAGACCGCTGATTTGAAGTTGGTTGATAAACTACTTTTATAGCTGTTTTGTACACTGAGGTTTTTTTTCTTTCCAGTAGTATTTTAGGCTGTGTGAAATAATTAGGAGAATATTTTTATATTATGATTGTGGTTACCACCTTCTTGTGGCAGGCTATGGCCTATAATAGTCTGCAAATATGGAAGGCCTGTAAGTTAGGCCCTGATCCCAACCCCCATCTAAGAGAAAGAACCAAAGTCTGTAAAAGTTTGAGAAAGCTGTTTTAAAATTGCTTAATAAGAAGTTTTCATGAGTGCATAAATCTTCCATTATTCTTTTGTGTTCTGATGATAGAAATGTTACAATACATGCATTCCTAGAGCTAGAAACGACCTCGGAGCAGGATAGTATCAATGCCTAGAAACTGCACCTTTGTTAGAACAGTCCGGGAAGAGGGAGCAGGGAGCTAGGCCCAGAAAGGATCTCTGATTGGACAAGTGCAGGGGGCGTTGGAACCAATAGAAAGTCTGCATGTATCAAGCTGAAGAAAAATGTATAAATGAATATGTTTCTGTAAGAACTTTGCTCAGTCCTTTTTGAAGCTTTGACTAACTGAGCCATGTGCACAATAAATTGGCTTGGATCTTTGAACTGACTCCTGGTATTATTTATTGCATGCTTATCAGCTGCTACATTCTGAATAAACTGCTATACTGATATCCCAAAAAGTAGCTAGATTCCATGCTACTTATCCCCAGGGATAAGCAATGGATTTCTCCAGGTCTACCATAACAGTTTTAAAAAGCTCGACTAGTATCTACGTCCCATCGCCCTTTCTATTTCTGCTAAGGCGGGCTTGCATTTATTGGTCTGGCCTTCAGGGAGTGCTGCATCATTGTCCCTAGGCTAAGGAGCCATATTTGATCATGTGCCTGTGTATGCTTTGATGCTGTGTCCTGAAGATAAGCACAAATTACTTCCGTGCATATCCAATGTTTTAGAGGGCATCTTTGATGTTGCTGTAAACTCAGGCCTGTATGCCTGCACAGCCAGTGACTTTTTTTTTTTTTTAGGGCCAAGAAACCTCATTTAAGACTATGACAAGCTGGAAGATCTGCCACTGAACCTTGCATGTGGACTTTTGAAGTTACTGCAACATCTGTGCCGATGTCCTTCACTCTTCACAAGCAGAAATTTCTTCAGTACCTCATAACTGTAGAGTCAGTCAAGGTGATACTTTTGAGCTTATGGAGACATCCTTCTATAGTGCTTACATACAGTGCCTTGTGAAAGTATTCAATCCCCTCGGTTTTTGTCATGTTTTGTTGCATTACAATCTGGAATGAAAATGGATGTTCATTTGGATGTTAAGTAATGAACCTAACAATATAGTCCAAATTGGTGAAGTGGAATGACTATAAAATACTTTGTATATATAAAAAAACACAAGTAAAAACTGAAAAGTTGGAGTGTATATACACACACACACATATACATATAGAGAGAGAGAGGAGTGGAGTAGCCGCCTAGTGGTTAGAACACTGGCTTGGTAACCAAGCAACCAGGGTTCGATTCCCACTAGTACTCCTTGTGGCCTTGGGCAAGTCACTTAACCCTCGGAAGAAAGGCCTGGCAATCTACTTCCAGTGACACTGCCAAGAAAACCCAGGAGCTTCTGAGTTGCCAGGACTGACTCGAAGGCACACATTGCATTTGCATATTATATATACATACATATACATATATACACACACACATATACATATATATACACATATAGAGATATAGACACACACACACACCGCTTTTGCTATGAAATCCCTAAATAAGATCTGGTCCAACCAATTATCCTCAGAAGTCACACAGTTGATTAGGGTCCACCTGTGTGTAATCAGTGTCACATGATCTGTCACATAATTCATGCATAAATATACCTGTTTTTAAAGGCCCCTAACTCTGCAACACCACTAAGCAAGCAACATGAAGACCAAGGAGCACTCCAAACAGGTCAGAGACAACGTTGTGGAAAAGTTTAAATCAGGGTTGGGTTATAAAAAAAGATCCCAAATTCTGAATATCCCATGGAGCAGCATTAAATCCATTGTAACAAAATGGAAAGAATATGGCACCGCTACAAACCTGACCAGAGAAGGCCGCCCACCAAAGCTCACAGACCGGGCAAAGAGGGAATTAATCAGAGATGCCACAAAGACATCAAGGATAACACTGAAGGAGCTGCAAAGATCCACAGCGGAGATGGGAGTATCTGTCCATAGGACCATTTTAAGCCGTACACACAGAGTGGGGCTTTATGGAAGAGTGGCCAGAAAAAAGCCATTGCTTCAAGAAAGGAATAAGAAAACATGTTTGGCGTTTGCACAACAGCATGTGGCGGGACCCGGACCAGCCCGCCCCCCCCAACCCCACCAAAACACACAGAAGGTGGTTCTCTGGTCAGATGAGATGAAAATTGAACTTTTTGGCTATCATGGGAAACACCATGTGTAGCGCAAAACCAACACTTCCCATCACCCCGAGAGCACCATTCCCACAGTGAAACAGTGGCGGCAACATCCAGGGGCGGCTCAAGGCAATCTGCTGCCTGAGGCGAAGTATGAGAAGGCGCCCCCCCCCCCCCACCTTAGAGGGGATGGGGCCTTTTTCAGAAATCCAATCAGAGACTGAACCAAACCAAAAAGCTGATTAGATTATATGGAGGAAATGCAAGATGTTTGCACACAGGGCCATACTGAGCTGCAATCACACCCTGTGAGTCTTGCAGCTCGGGTGCACGCCCCCCTCTCCCCCCATACCTCCGTCCAGTGCTACCTGCTCTTTCCCTGCTGCTGCTGCCCTCTATTTTTTTCACGGAGGCGCCAGCAGCAGGGAAAGAGCAGATAGCGCTGGATGGAGGTATGGGGAGGAGAAGGTGGGCATGCGCCCGATCTGAAAGGCAACGGCACTTTAAGCAGATCTGTTCCTCCTTGACATCGAGTCGGAGGGAGGGACCAGACCTGCTTAAAGTGCTGCAAAAAGGCTTGGGGAGCACATTTTGGCTGCCTATTGTAATGACAGTGGCGGCAGGGCAACAGCAGACAGCCAAAATACGCCTCCCAAGCCTTTCCGCCCTGTGTGGCTGCACCGCTTGCACAGGGCTACGTACGGTCCCATTTGCACACCAAGGAACTAAAAGACAGCAAGAACAGCACAGATTATAAAAATAAATTATAACTCATTTTTATTTTGTTGTTAACCTGTGTTATGGTTCTTGCTTTTCTTTTTCAACATATATTTTGCATCCACATTAGGTGCAGAGCAGATCCAGTACATTCACCCACGGAACTCAATATTTAAAAAAAAAAAAATCTGATTCTGATCATCTCACTAACAACCACCGCCACTATTCTCCAGTACCAGGCATATTGTGAACTAATACAAAACCATACAACAAAGAACAAACCTACCATACCATATCAGCACAAACTTCCAAAACTCACGTAAGGAGCCCATCCAAAAAAAGCATCACTGTAAATACTACAGTGGGCCCTGGAATATCCATACACCTATTTGAAAAGCTGAACAAGTCAAATTACTACAGTATAGTATAGATCTTTATATACAAACTGCATGTTAACAGAACACCTGACCTTAGTCACACACTCACAACATCGACCCTCACCAAATACAGAATAAGTAACCACAATCTAAAGTAAAAATAATATGTAGATTAAATTTAAATTGAAACCCCAAGAAGCCAGAGTCCACATGCAGTGCAACATCAGATAAATAAGAGATGCAGTTCCCCAATACTGTGTAAAATATAAAAATAGCACAAAGTCCAACCACTAAAATTAAATAAAATTATTTTTCTACCTTTGTTGTCTGACCATTTTATTCTCTGATCATGCTGGTCCCGATCTGAGGCTTCTGCTTTCCTGTCTTCTCTTAGCTCTCTTTCTGTGGTCTGTGGTCCATGGTCCATCTGCCATTTCTTATCTCTTCTTTTGTTTTCTTCACTTTCTCCCATTTCCAGTTCTAGTAACCCTCCCCAGTATCAGCCCCCTTTCCAGTCCTTCCCTCCCAGTACCTTCCAATGTCCTGCCTTGCATTCCCACAACTGCAACTGGTGTCCATTCCCTTCCAGTCCCCCTCCTTCCCCACTGTCCAGCCCCTTCTAGTCCAAATACCATCCCAGATATTAGCTCACGTCCACTCTCAGTACCACCCTCCAGGTCAGCTCCCTTCCAGTCACTCTACCCTCTGTCCATCCCCCTTCCAGTGCCATTTGCATGTCAGTTCCCTTCCAGCCTTCTCCCCATTTCCCAACCACCTACCACTCCCATCCCCAAGTGTCAGCTCCCTTCCAGTCCCCCTTCAGTACATCCCAGGTGTCCGCTCCTTTCCAGTCCCCTCCTTCCCCCGTGTAAGCTCCCTTTGTGCCCCCTCCTTCCCCTGGCAGACCCTCCCATTATCTGCTCCTTTCCAATCCCATTCTACCATCCTCCCGCAACAGCCCATTTGTAGCCCTAGCCCCTAGTTTTCTTCCAGGGCCAGCAGCACCCTCCTCCCCCTCCCCCATCAGCCCACCTCCAGTCCTATCTCCCCCCCATCAGCCCATCCCCAGTCCTAGCCCCCCCATCAGCCCATTTCCAATCCTAGCCCCCCCATCAGCCCATTACCAGTTCTAAACACCCCCCATCAGCCCACCTCGTCCTAGCCCCCCATAGCCCCTTACCAGTCATAACCCCCCCATAGCCCCTTACCAGTCATAACCCCCCCATCAGCCCATTTCCAGTCCTAGCCCATTACCAGTCCTAACCCTCATCAGCCCATTGCCAGTCCTAGAACCCCGTATAGCCCATTACAAGTCCTAACCCCCCCAGGGGAAAAAAAACCTGGCTGCTGAAGCCGCGGCAGCAGGAAGTGCCCCGGGGTCGCCCCGGCAGAACCCTCCTGTCTCCCTCAGCACGGCTTACAGAGCCATGAAGGGAGTTTTTCCCATCTCCCTTCACGGCTCTCTAAAGCTTTGAGTATTTTTGGGGTTTTTTTTGAAGGCCGGCAGCGGCAAACTCACCCTCCTATTCCAGGCAGCCATGGTTCCCTGCCTCTTAGAGAACCGTGGCTGTGCTGTGACTGCCGTTTTAAACAAAAACGAAACCGGTGCGGAGCCTTCCCGCGTCTGTGAAGGACCCCGTGCAGCTTTGTCCCCCCCCCAAAGGAAGTTACATGTAACTTCCTTTGGGGGCAGGACAAAGCTGCACGGGGTTTTCACGGAGGTGAGAAGGCTGCGCACCGTTTTTGTTTCTCTTTAGAACTGCAGTCACAGCACAGCCGCAGTTCTCTAAGAGGCAGGGAGCAGCAGCTGCCTGGAAAAGGACGGTGAGTTTGCCGCTGCCGAGAAGCAGACTCGGCAGCAACTTGTGCACTTCTTTTTTGGGGATTTTTTTTTTTTTTTAACTTTTGAAGGCAAAGTGAGGCGGCTGTTTTGGGGACATTTTTTACCGTTCTCAAGACTTTGCTACCTGAGGCAGCCGCCTCACTTCGCCTCATTATAGAGCCGCCCCTGGCAACATCATGCTTTGGGGATGTTTTTCATTGGCCAGGACAGGAAAACTGGTCAGGATTGAAGGAACAATGGATGGCACTAAATACAGATCAATTCTTGAGGAAAATCTATTTCAGTCTACCAGAGATTTGAGAATGTGGCAAAGGTTCACTTTCCAGCAGGACAACGACCCTAAACATACTGCTTAAGCTACATTGGAGTGGTTTAAAGGGAAACATTAAAATGTTTTGGAATGGCCAAGTCAAAGCCCAGACCTCAATCTAATTGAGAATCTGTGGCATGACTTGAAGATTGCTGTACACCAACACAACCCATCTAACTTGAGAGTTGGAGCAGTTTTGCCTTGAGGAATGGGCAAAACTCCCAGTGACTACATGTGCTAAGCTAATAGAGACATACCCCAAGAGACTTGCAGCTGTAATTGCAGCAAAAGGTGGCTCTACAAAGTATTGATTTGGAGGGGGGATACCTATGCACACTGATGATTTCAGATTTTTTTTTCGTCTTATTTGTCGTCACAATAAAAGATATTTTGCATCTAACCCCAAAATCTCCATTTTAATTCCAGGTTGTAATGCGACAAAACAGGACAAAACACCGAAGGGATGAATACTTTCACAAGGCACTAGATAGCCTATTTATGGTCTGTGCCCAGGCATATAAGCATCTGGAATGGGTGTTGAAGTTCTGAAATTTTCTACCACAGTGAGAGCAAGACCAGAATTTTGATTTGATTTGCAACATTCTGCAAGGAACTGAAAGACAAAACGAAAATGTGATACCTTTATTTTTGAAAACTAGAAGAAATAAAAACATCAGAAGACTTAAGGATAGAGGTAAAAAAAACCCTCTTTAAATATGGAAGGACTTTGTTTTCTTATCCGTTCAACAGAACAATAAAAACAGAATTGGAAGGACTTGGAGATTTTTGCTAGTCATGCATGCTCAGAATTTTAACCATTGTTCAGAACTCAGGGAGAGCTGTTCCATCCTGATACCAAGCAATGTTATTACCCCTTGTGTATCTGAGTCAATCCTGCATGATGGAAAATTCCAGCGACTGCTTTGTGGATAGTATTAACTTATTTTTCTGTATTTACTGCAGACAAACAGTTTGGGCCCGATATTCTTCTGGGCAGGCTATGCGCCGCGTCGGAGCATAGCCCTGCTGCTGACCCTTAAACCCAGATATTCAATGCTGGGGTCATATGCAGGCCCATAGAATATCCGGTTATCGTCGCACAGCCCTGAAGCCGCCAAAGCTAACCAGGCAGCAGCGATATTGCATACTGCCTGGTTAGCTCCTGCACTGTAAAGATAGCCGAGGATTTTCCTCTCCTATCTTTTCAGTGCAGAGCACTAACCGGGAAGCATGCAATATCGCTGCTGCCCAGTTCTCTCACACCCCCGCTTCTGCTCTGTCTCGGAATGCCCCAATGCTAGCTGGCTAGCATCAGGGTGAGTAGGGGACACAGATGGGGATATACAATGGCACTACCGTGTATGTGTTGTTGAATATCCTCATCTAAGGCATTTATACAGTTTACTAGGCTGTAAACAGTGTAAATGCCTTTCGAATATTGGGCTCTCTGTCTAGTAATTCACATGTACCGAATACCCCAGTAAATGGTTTAATTTTGAAGCAACCCAAGGTGAGACTGGGCGATTTTGTACTGCAGAGTTGCTAACAGACTTTTCACATCCCTAAAGGGCCTTCCACTCTGCCATGAAAAGACCCTACTGCAGGGCTGATGAAATGGATCCTTAATTTCCCAAAGTGTCCCTGCATTCAATGAAAGGATGTGTCTGAAGCTACATGTAAATCTGCCATTAATCGTTATAGTAAAGTGGGGATGTAACTGGTAATAAAGAAAAGTACACTTAATCTAAGATCATTTCCTTGTGTCTAGTTCTGCAATTTACAAAATGTATCAATACAATGAATTAGAGAGGGCTGTTCTTATGGCTGACTTACAAAGCAAGCTGAGCAAAACTTCCTCTGTGGGAGCAACAAAACGTATCAGTTTGACTTTCAAGCTTTAGTGACCACCACTATGTAAAATATCCTTAAACAGAAGGCCTGATTTTAAAAAGAAAAAAATTTGTTTCACCCAAAAAAGATATGGATCTAAAGATGCATCTGCCAAGAGCACCAGAAACAAGAGAATAATTGTATGAAAACGCACTTATCACCTCTTCTTAGAGCACATTTCCGAAAAGGAGGGCGATAAGCACATTCCAGCCAAGACCTTCTAACAGGTCCACTACTCTCACCGATATTAGTAACTTGCTTACATCTGCCTTCAGCATCCATTCATTTTCAACTAATGTCTCAAATTTTGTTCTTACAAATGATACATGCTTATAGATAGAAATTATCTACTGTAGTTACAAGTCTATTTTAAGTCGGCACATTTAGAATTCTCTGGATTATTTCTGAACATTTTTTAAATTTGGCACTACTTGCATTCAATATGGTGTGCCAGTGTTCTCCCAAGTAACTCTACAAATGCTCTGTAGTGTTGGAGGGTGGGGGTCTGATTTTTTTTTCTTTTTACACACACTACACAAAAGCAATTAATGCCTTCGGAAATGGGCATTCACAATGTTCATAAACAGGATGAGGAAATTCTGGTTTTATCTTGGGCTGGCTTCATGCACTGGACAATATCTGAGCATTCACCCATCAGCACAGATGTTTACCACACCCACATTCATCTGTCAGCTACACTATGCTACATCAGTGCTGTGCATATAATACTCAGTGTTTAATATCCTGTTGAAAATCTTGGTATTAAGCAGCCTTTGGCCCCTAAAAACAATTCTCTTCCCAATGATTTTATTCTGCATAGTATGAGTACATTTAACAAGAATTAAACACGGCTACCCTTCACTGTGCCTGTGGGAAAGTGTCAATGTGAAATTAACTATACTTCACACGTGATCAACTGGTTGAGAGTTCTATAAGAACATCTGGTAGCCCCTTTCATGAAGTAAACAACTCACTTACAAGGTGCTGGCTTCTGTTTCATATACTTCCTTGACATCTGCTTTGGTGGAGGAATCATCTGTGAAAATGAACAAGAAAGGGGCAGAGAGAGAGATTAAAACAAGGCAGTTCATAATGAACATTATAGTTTTCACATCACATTGCCAATTGTGATTATACCAGAGATGTAACTCAAAGGGCAAGGTAATGTTATCAAATAGAAACAAAAGGAACAAAAGGGGAAAATTTTTACTTACCGTTAATTTCCTTTCCTGGAATCCTGCTAGACCAGTCCAGACAAGCAGGTTTAGTTCCCCTACCAGCAGATGTTGGAGACAGATAAATAGAAAAAAACTACCAGCAGCCTGATTGGCTGTTCCCTCGTAATATGTAGCTGAACCCGGTAGAGGGCACGCCAGTATTGTAAAAAGCCATACTCAAACAGATGTAACCATGAACCAAAAAGTAAGGAAAATAGCAACCATACTATGTACAAGAGGCGATAACGCTCCGCTGCTGCAGTCTTGGCTCCTCAGCAATACACTTCTGAACCAGATATCCAGAATAGGGAGGGTCCTGGACTGGTCTAGAAGGATTCCAGGAAAGGAAATTAATGGTAAGTGAAAATTTCCCATTCCAGTACATCCTGCTAGACCAGTCCAGACAAGTGGGAAGTACCCAAGCTAACTGCTCTTTGGGTGGGAAAATACGGCCGTCGAGACCATTGCCCCAAACTGTGCCTCTTCCCGAAATTGAATATCAAGCCGATAATGACGCACAAAGGTGGACAGGGAGGACCAGATGGTCACCCTGCAGATATCAAGGGGATGAACGTGAGAGCGCTCCGCCCAAGATGTAGCTTACGCCCGCATAGAGTGTGCCCGAAGACTGAGGGAGACATATTTTCCCTTAAGGAAGTATGAAGATTCAATTGCAACCAGCGAGAGACCGTGCATTTGGAAACAGGTTGACCCTTTCGGGGTCCCGCAAAAAGCAAGAAAAGGTGATCAGAGGTATGGAAAGGATTTGCCACCCGAAGATACCCACAAAGGATCCTGCCGAGATCCAGAGAATGGAGTCACTGATCCTCAGAAAAACAGGGTAGGAAAATTGGCTCATTGACATGAAAAGGCATAAGCACTTTTGGAAGGAACAAAGGAACAGTACGCAAGAAAACGCCTTCTTTCGAGAAGGCAAGATAGGGATCCCTGCATGAAAGTGCTTGTATTTCGGATACCACTCGTGCCGAAGTTATCGCTACTAGAAACACTGCCTTAAGTGTCAAATCTCTCAACGTGATGTGTTTAAGCGGCTCAAAAGGCGCCTGCATCAAGGCTTTTAGGACGAGGGACAGATCCCATGTTGACACCGGAGGGCGAACCGGTGGTTGGACTACCTTAGCTGCTTTAAGGAAATGGGACGCATCCGCATGGGACGGTATTAGAGCGACCCCCAACAGGGCCTCTGAAACAAGTTAATGCTGCTACTTGAACCCGAAGAGACCCCAAGGCTAAACCTTTATCCATGCTGACCTGGAGGAAGGTAAGGATATTCGGGATTCCCAACCTCCAATGAGGGATACGGTACGTGCACACCAGGACTCAAAGACTTGACAAACGCAGGAATACGCTAGCGAAGTCGACGGGCGGCGTGTCTTCAGAAGGATCGCGACCACGCGACTAGAGTAACCCTTCTTGCTTAGGCAGTGGTGTTCAAGAGCCAGGCCATAAGTGAGTAAGGAGCCGGATCGTCCATTACAATTGGACCCTGACGTAATAGCCTCCGGCGAGACCCCAGAGGCAGCGGCGGGACTCACGTTAAGCGGACGAGATCCGCATACCAGGGCCTCCAAGGCCAGTCCGGAGCTATTAGGATCACTCTCCCCCGGTGTGTGAGAACTCTCTGAAGCACTTTGCTGATTAGTACCCATGGGGGAAAGACGTACAGCAGAGCATCCTGTGGCCATGGTTGAGCCAGGGCATCCAATCCGGAGGACTGAAACTCCCTCCTGCGACTGAAAAATTCCGGTACCTTGGTAATCGCTGATGTCGCCATTAGGTCCATTACCGTTTGCCTCCATGCTCGCAAAATCTTCTGAAACGCCCAACGGGCTAGCTCCCATTCTCCATGATCGATAGCATGTCGGCTGTGGAAATCAGCCTGAAAGTTGTCCGCCCCAGTGATATGCTGTGCTGAGAGTCTGCAGATGTTCCTCTGCCCAGGGAAGGAGAAGGGACATTTCCCTGGCTACACCTAGGGACTTGGTGCCGCCCTGGCGGTTGATATATGTCACTGTTGCGTTGTTGCATAGAACCCCTACCGCCTGATCTTTGAGAAGAGGCAGAAAATGTCTTAGGGCAAGATGAAACGCTTGCACTTCCAGTCGATTTATGGACCACTGCGCTTCGTGAATCGACCAAGTACCCTGTGTCGACTGATGCAGGCAGAGAGCACCCCACCCATAGACACTCGCATCTGTTGTTCCTATGACCCAACGAGGGTTCTCTAAGGAAACACCCCTGAGGAGATGACAGGGCGCCAGCCACCACTGAAGGCTGCGTCAAGTCTCCGGGAGGAGCAGAAGCCGGATGTCGTAGACTTTGGACACAGGTGACCAGCGTGAAAGGAGAGACCTCTGAAGCTCCCTCATGTGCGCTCTGGCGCAAGGCATAGTAACATAGTAAATGACGGCAGATAAAGACCAGCATGGTCCATCTAGTCTGCCCATCAAGATGGCAAGAGTAGGTGCACCTGTCACTCTGTGCAGGCCACCCCTCCCCATGTCTTTGTTTAGGGGTAAACCCACCACTCCATGTAGGACAACCCTATTTGTTGAGATGTTATATGGTTCAGAAGTTAGATGGTACAGTTTATTTTGTTTTTATCCTATTGCTGTAAAGGGATCCACTGTGTTTGTCCCATGCTGTTTTGAATTCCGTCACCGTGTTTGCCCCCACCACTTCCTTCGGAGGGCATTCCAAGCATCCACCACCCTTTCAGTGAAAAAATATTTCCTGATATTGCCTTTCAATTTACCCCCTTGCAGCTTCATGTTATGTCCTCTAGTTTTACAGCTTCCCCGTCTTTGGAAGAGGTTTGTTTATTCATCATTTCTCTAAGTATTTCAAGGTCTGAATCATATCTCCCCTGTCCCTCCTCTCCTCCAAAGTGTACATATTTAGGTCTTCAAGTCTCTTCTCATAAGGCTTCTGACGCAGGCTCCAAATAATTTTGGTCGCTTTCCTCTGAACAGTTTCCAGTCTTTTTATATCTTTTGCAAGATATGGTCTCCAAAACTGAACACAGTATTCCAAGTGAGGCCTCACCAGTGACTTATACAGTGGCAAAAGTACCTCTTCCTTTCTGCTGGTAATCCCTCTCTGTATGCAGCCCAACATCCTCCTGGCTTTTGCCACCGCCTTGTCGCACTGTTTTGCCACCTTGAGATCATCAGATAATCACACCAAGGTCTTTCTCCTGAACCGTGCATACCAACCTCTCGCCCCCTATCGTGTACATTTCCCTTGAATTTCTGCTACCCAAGTGCATGACACTGCACTTTTTCGCATTAAATCATAGTTGCCAAGCATTAGACCAGTCTTCCAGCTTTTCTAGATCTTTCCTCATGTTAACCACTCCCTCGGGGGAGTCCACTCTGTTGCAAATTTTTGTGTCGCCTGCAAAAAGACAGACTTTTCCATTCAGTCCTTCAGCAATATCACTCACAAATACATTGAACAGTGCCGGACCCAGGACCGAACCCTGGGGCACCCCGCTAATTACCTTCCTCTCATCCGAGTGAGCTCCATGTCAACCAATTTCTAATCCAGTTTACCATCTTGGGACCCATCCCCAAGCTACTGAATTTGTTGACAAGCCTCCTATGAGGAACAGCATGACTTCGATAGTGGCTGCCATGGACCCCAGGACTTGACGGTAATCCCAGACCCTCGGAGCTGTCTGAAGAAGAAACAAACAAAGCAAGCCCATGAATTTGCAAAGCTGCTCATGTGTCAAGACAACTTTCCCCTGCATGGTGTCAAAGCGGGCTCCTATAAACTCTAGTTGCTGGGACAGATGAAGATGGCTCTTGGACATATTGAGCACCCATCCGAGCTTCGAGGAAAGAAACTACTTGAGCCACTGCTTGACACGCTTCCAACAGGGAGTCTGCCTGAATCAACCAGTCGTCCAGGTATGGATACACTTGGATTCCCCGTTTGCGCAGAGCTGCTGCGACCACTACCATAATCTTGGAAAAGGTGCGCAGAGCCGAGGGCAGGCCGAAGGGCATTGCACAAAACTGGAAGTGCTGACTCAGTACTGCAAACCGTAGGAAACACTGTTGGTCGTCTCTGATGGGAATTGTGGAAGTAAGCTTCCACAAAATCTAGAGAGGCGAGGAACTCTCCTCTGCGTACCGCCTGGACCACCGAGCGAAGCATCTCCATTCAGAATCGTGGTATCCGTAGACATCTATTTATGCCCTTGAGATCCAGAATTGGGCAGAAGGACCCATCTTTCTTGGGAACCACAAAATAAATGGAGTAATGACCACAGCCTCTCTCTCTGCTCGAGGGACTGGTCGAATAGCCCTCAGAAGGAGGCGGCGCACGGTGGAGCGAATCGCCTTTCTCTTCAGGGATCTTCCCCCGGGTGAGACGAACGCATAGGGAATGGATCGGGAACATTCGAGAACGCATTCCTGGGAGACTATGTTGAAGACCCATTAATCCGAAGTAACGAGAGACCATTGACGAGAAAAGAGAGCCAAACGCCCACCCACCGGAGGAGTCTCTCCGGACGGGCCGACCACCAGAAAAGGCTCCTGGGGTGGATTGTCCGGCCAGTCAGCGGGAAGATGTCACGGGGCCAGAGAACTTGGAAGGCCCCGAATAGGACTGAACTCCTTTGCGGGCACCCCGAAAGGACTGTGCCATCTGACCAAAACGTCCAGTTGTCAAAGAGGTGGAGGGCTTCCCAGGACGGTAGCAACAAGCGTCGTGATACCTGGAGGTGCGCCGCGAGGTAGGCGAATAGACGGGAGGAACGCCTAGTAGCACATTTAGGCTTATCTTCCGGAAGACGTTGGGGTTGAACCTCCCCCTAGGTCTTTGACCAATTTGACTAGGTCCTCCCCAAAGAGAAGCTTTCCCCTGAAGGGAAGCCTAGAGGGGCATGCTTTAGATACAGAGTCAGCCGACCATTGGCAAAGCCAGAGCCATCTGCAAGAAACTGTGACCCCCGCCACCAATCTAGCCGAGAGGCGCAAGAAATCATAAAAGGCATCTGCCAAAAAAGCTGTGACCGATTCCAGTCGAGTCAGAGCTGGAACCTCTGACAGACGTTGAATCCAGCGCAGAAGAGCTCAGGCTGCTAGGCCCCCACAAACAGAGGCCTGGAGAGATAATTAAGAAGTTGAAAAGGCAGTCTTGAGTAGGCTCTCAACTGTCCTATCCCGTTGATCATGAAGTACTGCACCACGCTCTACTGGAATGGTGGTGCGCTTCGTTACTCCGGTCACAAGGGCATTCACCTTGGGGTATGTCAACCACTTCTCCAAGTCAGGCGGTGCCCAGAAGTAAAGCTGACCTAGGCGGCGGGCTGTATGGAGGGGAATATCCGGAGCATCCCATTCTCAAGAAACCATTTGTTGTAGCTCCGCTGGGAATGGAAATGCTCTAGACGGCTTGCAAATGCCTTGTAATACTGGGTCTGGCAGGGGAATGGCAGAAGGCTGAGGATTCTGCTGATCCTGCTAATACGTCAATCGTAGGGCTTCAACCACCTGCACAGACCATGGGATGCTGTTCCAAGGGTTGCAGAGCAGAGATGGCATCCATCTGTCCAAGAAAGGTCAATGCGTCTTCGGAAGTAGACTGGCTAATCTACTGAAGAGGGCTTTAAACTAGATTCATTGGGGATGGGTGAAGAAAGCCCCCAGGTAAGTGAAAGCCCCCAGGTAGGTGATACCCATTTCCATAAAGGTATTAAATGTAACAGGGGTAACATATAGAAATCAGTGTGTATAAATGCCCGTAGCATGGGAAATAAGATTCCTGATGTTGAAGCTTTGATGGGAGTGGCTGACTTGGATTTAGTGACAGTTACAGAAACATGGTTCACAGAAAACCATGATTGGGATGTAACTATACCTGGCTATACTTTATTCAGAAAGGACAGGGTAGGAAGAAGGGGAGGAGGAGTGGCACTATATGTAAAAACTACTATTAAAGCTTTGGAATTACAGAGCTTAAAAGGGAGAGAGGAGGCATTGTGGGTTAAACTAGAAAGAGGGAAAGAGAAATCTATTTGCATTGGTGTGCTATACAGACCTCCCTCACAAGAGAAAGAAGTGGACAGAGAGTTAATTGAAAACATATGCAGCATTGCTAGGAAAGGGGAAGTGCTACTGATAGGAGATTTCAATATGCCAGATGTTGACTGGCACATTCCTGCTGCAGTATCATCTAGAAGTACATAAGAACATAAGATATGCCATACTGGGTCAGACCAAGGTCCATCAAGCCCAGTATTCTGTTTCCAACAGTGGCCAATCTAGGTCATATGTACCTAGCAGTTTCCCCAAGAGACAAGTTCCACAATGCTTGTACTGGGTCAAGCATTGATATCTTCGGTCACTTCTTAATAATGGTTTATGGACCTTTCCTCCAGGAACTTGTCCAAACCTTTTTTAAACCCAGCTACACTAACAGCCTTTACTGCATCCTCCGGTAACAAATTCCAGAGTCTGATTACACGTTGAGTGAAAAAATATTTTCTTTTATTAGTCTTAAATAGTTTACCCTGTAGCTTCATTGCATGTCCCCTAGTCTTTCTATATTCTGATAACGTAAACAATCGATCTACGTTTACCCGTTCCACTCCGTTCATTAATTTATAGACTTCTATCATATCTCCCCTCAGCCGTCTCTTTTCCAGGTTAAAGAGCCCTAACCTTTTTAGCCTTTCTTCATAGGAGTATCCTTCCATCCCCTTTACCATTTTGGTGGCTCTTCTCTGAACCTTTTCTAAAATCACTATATCCTTTTTAAGATACGGCGACCAGAATTGCACACAATATTCAAGGTGCGGTCTCACCATGGAATGATATAGAGGCATTATAATATCTTTTGTTTTATTTTCCATTCCTTTCCTTATCATACCTAGCATTCTATTTGCTCTCTTGGCCGCCGCTGCACACTGGGCCGAGGGTTTTAACATGGTATCCACAATGACGCCTAAATCTTTTTCCTGGGTGGTGGTTCCTAATGTGGAACCTTGCATCGTGTAACCATAGTTTGGGTTGTTCTTCCCTAGGTGCATAACCTTGCACTTGTCCACATTAAATTTCATCTGCCATTTTGATGCCCAGTCTTCCAATTTATCAAGATCCTCTTGCAATTTTTCACAATCCTCTTGGGTTTGAACAACTTTAAATAGTTGTGTGTCATCTGCAAATTTGATAACCTTACTCGTTATTCCACTTTCCAGGTCATTTATGAATATGTCAAAAAGCAGCGGACCCAGCACAGATCCCTGGGGTACACCACTATTCACCTTTCTGCATTGGGAAAATTGGCCATTTAGCCCTACCCTCTGCTTTCTATCTTTTAACCAGTTCCTGATCCACAATAGTACACTGCCTCCTATCCCATGACTCTTGAGTTTTGCCAAACGTCTCTGATGAGGGACCTCGTCAAAGGCTTTCTGAAAGTCCAAATACACAATATCAACTGACTCACCTTTGTCCACCTGTTTATTCACTCCTTCAAAAAAACATAACAGATTAGTAAGACAAGATCTTCCTTGTCTAAAGCCATGTTGGCTGTCTCCCATTAGGTTGTGACTATCTACATGCTGAGTAATTTTATTCTTTATGATGGTTTCTACCATTTCTCCCGGTACTGACGTCAGGCTCACCGGTCTGTAGTTTCCCGGATCACCCCTGGAACCCTTTTTAAAAATTGGTGTTACATTGGCAATCCTCCAATCTTCAGGTATTAGAGATGATTTTAATGATAGTTCAGATTACTGATAGCAGGTCTGCAATCTCGTATTTCAGTTCTTTCAACACCCTTGGATGTATACCATCCGACCCAGGTGATTTGCTACTCTTCAGTTTATCTAATAGTTGTAAGACATCTTCCCGATGTATCGATATTTCCTTCAATTCTTCCGCACCTTTAAATACCACTTCAGTCATGGGTAACATCCCTACATCTTCCTCAGTAAAGACCGAAGCAAAGAATTCATTCAGTCTCTCCGCTATCGCCTTGTCGCCTCTTAGTGCCCCTTTAACCCCTTTATCATCTAATGGACCAACTGACTCTCTCACAGGTTTTTTGCTACGAATGTACTTGAAAAGGTCTTTATTTCGTGTTTTTGCTTCCGCAGCAAGCTTCTTCTCAAATTCTCTTTGCCTGCCTTATCAATGCCTTGCATTTGACTTGCCAGTGCTTGTGCTGTTTCCAGGTTTCGTCGTTTGGCTCTTTTTTCCATTTTCTGAAAGATGCTTTTTGGCAACAGCCTCTCTGACCTCACCTTTAAACCATGCTGGCAGTTTTTTGGACTTCCTTCCACTTTTCTTGAAGCGTGGAATACAGCTGGTCTGGGCTTCCAAGATAGTATTTTTCAACAACACCCAAGCTTGATGTACGTCTATAACCTTTGCAACTGCTCCTTTTAGTTTTTTCTTAACTGTTTTCCTCATTTTATCATAGTCTCCCTTTCGAAAGTTAAAAGGTAGTACTGTGGATTTCCTTACTATCCCTCCTCCACTAATTAAATCAAAGGCGATCATGCTATGATCACTATTGCCAAGTGGCCCCAACACCCTTATCTCTTGCACTAGATCTGGTGTTCCACTAAGGACTAGGTTTAATATGGCTTCCCCTCTGGTTGGTTCATGAACCAGCTGCTCCAAGAAGCAGTCATTTATTTCATCTAGGAACTATCTCCCTAGCATGTCCTGACGTGACACTGACCCAGTCGATACCGGGGTAATTGAAATCACCCATTATTATTACTGCGCTGTAAGTTTTGTTAGCTTCCTTGATTTCTTTGAGCATTTCATCATCCATTTGGTCATTCTGGCCAGGTGCTCGATAGTACACCCCCACTGCCATTGCCTTCCCCATTTTATATGGAATTTCAATCCATATAGATTCTACAGCAGATTTTGTTTCCTGCAAAACTTTAATCCTTTCTGAGTCAATGCCCTCTCTAACATAGAGCGCAACCCCTCCACCAATTTGATCAGCATAGGAGATCCTGGATTCTCTACAGGGAGAACTAATCAGGCAATTGATAACAGACCCCAAATGTGAAGGGGCCCTACTGGACTTGGTGCTTACCAATGGTGAAAGTGTTTCTGATGTTGTAGTGGGAGATCATTTTGCATCCAGTGATCACCAGATGGTGTGGTTCAGTATTAGGACTAGGGCTGTTAGAATCCATCCAAAGGTGAGGATCTTAGACTTTAGGAAGACTAACTTTGCGAAGATGGGCCAATACCTCAGGGAGTCGTTAGTGGGATGGGAACAGCTTGGGGATGTAGAAAAACAGTGGGCAAAACTGAAAGGGGATATTTTAAGGGCAACCAACCTTTTTGTTAAAATGGTAAATAAAGGTAAAAGGAAAAGGAGACCGCTATGGTTTTCGAAAGAAGTAGCTGAAAAAGTGAAGAAAAAGAGGAAGGCCTTCATGAAATACAAGAGATCACGGAGAGAGGAAGACAGGCATCTGTATTTGGAAAAACCTAGAGAAGCCAGCAAAGTAGTCAAGAAGGCAAAGATTCAGAAAGAGGAGGAAATAGCCAATGCAATAAAATGGGGGGATAAGACATTTTTCAGATATATTAGTGAGAAGAGGAAGGGCAAAAGTGGTATTGTCAGACTCAAGGGTGCAGGGGAGGAATGTGTAGAAGCTGATAAGGATAAAGCAGAATTGGTTAACAAATATTTTTGTTCTGTGTTCACAGATGAAGAACCAGGAGCAGGACCTCAGAAAACACCCACAAATAGGAACAGAAGCGAGGGACATCTTGAACAATTTTCAGAAGACTGTTTGTGAGAAACTAGCTCAACTTAAAGTAGACAAAGCAATGGGACCGGATGGGATACACAAAAGAATACTGAGGGAACTTGGGGATGTTCTAGCAGCTCCACTGACTGACCTTTTCAATTGGAGTCGGGAGTGGTGCCAAAGGACTGGAGAGAGGCTCATGTGGTGCCTTTACACAAAAGCGGAAGTAAGGATGTGGTTGAAAACTACAGGCCGGTTAGTTTAATTTATTTATTTATAACCATTTTACATTATAAATCAAGAAAGTTCACAGAACCATCTTGAAAGAAAAAGTACAGATACAATCAGGAACAATCATAGCAGATTAATTATAACAAGAAAATTTTTTCAAAAATCAATGCATCTGTTCACCCTAGCCCACAATATAAGAGGGGAGAATTCCAAAATTCCAAATTCACAATATACTAACAAAGTAGAAAGGAAAAGGCAGCTAACTAACTCCAGTATTATTTTATGAGAGCACAGGTGAGGCTCCAATAGAAGTCTCCAAGCGCCTGGCAGCAATAAAGGCCGTTAACTGGGAAGGATCATAAAAAATATATGAAATAGCTCTGTATTTCACCAAGCATTTGCATGGGTGTTTAAGAAAAAAGAGCCCTCCCAGTTGAAGAACCCCAGGGCGTAACAGGAGAAAATCCTTGCGACGCCTCTGTGTTTCTTTAGCTAAGTCTGGAAAAATGCGTACCATTAAACCCTTAAACAATAAATTTCTTTTCTTAAAGAATAGCCTAAGAAGCCACTCTCTATCTGACAATAATGCAAAAGTAACAAGCAGCGTAGATGAAACCGGAGTCTCACATTCAGAGGTTTCCAATAAATCTGTAACATTCAGAACATTAACTTGATCTTTTACCCCCTCCGAATCAGCCCCTTTTTCAACCCCATTTTCAACAATTTTTGCCTTAGGAAGATAATAAATTCTCACCAAAGGAGGCATTAATTCAGAGGCCACCCCCAACGTCTCCATTAAATACTGCTTAAACATTTCTCTAGGAGATACAGAGATTAATTTAGGAAAATTAATTAAACGGAGATTATGAGCTCTTGAAACATTATCTAAACGCTCTAACTTAACTTGAATATTGGAAAGGTCCTTTTGAAACGCATCCGCACGTTCTTCCAAAGTTGTTACTGTTCTCCGAGATTCATCCACGTCTATTTGCAGTGCCAACACCTTCTGATCCAGCTCTTCTACGGCCGTCACAGAGTTCTGTAGCTTCCGTTCTAACAATGCAATCTGGGGCACCAACACTTCCCCCAGTGAAAGAATGGCCTGCCAAATAGATTCCAATGTGAAATTCTCCGGTCGCTGTAAAACAAAACTTTTTCCAGAGTCCACTTCCGATACAGCAGCCGCCATTGCTATCCCGGTCGCTTGGGCTCTATTCGCCACAGGAAGCACCAATCCTGCGGTCACTTCCTCCACCGTCGCCAAAGATGGACCCGGAGAGCGCAGATCAATAACCGCTCTCCCCTGGCTCCAGAGCCCTTCCGTTCCTGGCCCCCTCGAACCGGCGTCTTCTCGCAACTCAGGTGAGGAGCCCAGCACCAGGAACCCTTCAGGCAAGGACTGACCTTTAAGAGCCTTTGGCGCGGGACTCTCGGGGGACAGAGATACAGCCGAAGCAGAAGCTGAGCCACCCGACTCCAAACAGACTGCAGCTCGGCATTCACCCCTATTATTTACTGGAGTCCGGTCGGCGCGCACCACAAAGGCATCCAGGGGTCCCGCAGAAAACGGCGTAGAGGTCTGGGTGGGCTGAGAGGGCACAGACCCAACCTTCCCTTTTCGCTTCCTACCCATAAAGAAAAGCACGCTCAGCACGGAACGTTTGCTGCCACCATCTTGATTAGGACACTCCCCCTGATCGGCGCCCACAGTCGGCACACTGTAATCAGGCCGGTTAGTTTAACTTTGGTGGTGAGTAAATTATTGGAAACGCTGCTGAAAGAGAAAATAATGAGGTTTCTGGAGTCCAGAGGATTACAGGATCCGAAGCAGCATGGATTCACCAGAGGCAGGTCTTGTCAGACAAATCTGATTGATTTCTTTGACTGGGTGACCAGGGAATTGGACCGAGGGAGAGCCCTAGATGTGGTGCATTTGGATTTCAGGAAAGCCTTTGACGCTGTTCCTCACAGGCAACTTATAAACAAACTGAGCACCCTAGGGATGGACCCTAAAGTTACTGCTTGGGTTAGAAATTGGTTGGGTGGGAGGCAACAGAGTACAAGTAAATGGAGCTCACTCTGAGGAGAAGGATGTTACCAGTGGTGTGCCCCAGGGATCTGTCCTTGGTCCGATTCTATTTAACATCTTTGTTAGTGATATGGCGGAAGGGTTGTCGGGTAAGGTCTGCCTCTTTGCGGATGACACCAAAATCTGCAATAGACACCCAGGAAGGTGTAGATAACATGAGGAGGGATCTAGCTAAGCTTGAAGAATGGTCTAGAATTTGGCAGCTGGGATTTAATGTTAAAAAAATGTAAGGTCATGCATTTGGGCTGCAGCAATCCAAGGGAGCAATATAATATAGGGGGTGAAGTACTTTTGTCCACTAAAGAAAAGTGGGACCTAGGCGTGGTTGTGTGTGATGATATTAAAGTAGCTAAACAGGTAGAAAAGGCAACAGCAAAAGCTAGAAGGATGCTTGGGTGCATACGGAGAGGAATGGCTAGCAAAAAAAAGGAGGTGATAATGCCTCTGTATAAGCCTTCTGTGCGACCTCATTTGGAGTATAGTGTGCAATTCTGGAGACTGCACCTTCAAAAGGATGTGAACAGGATGGAGTCTGTGCAGAGGGTGGCTACTAAAATGATTAGTGGTCTTCATTATAAAGCATATGAGGACAGACTGAAGGATCTTAATATGTACACCTTAGAGGAAAGGCAGGATAGAGGTGATATGATTGAGATGTTTAAATACCTCCGTGGCATAAATGTTCAGGGAGAGCGCCTCTTTCAATTGTAAGCAAGCCCTGCTATGAGGACATGGGGTGAGGGTGAAGGAAGATAGATTCAGGAGTGATATGCGGAAATATTTCTTTACGGAAAGAGTAGTGGATCCGTGGAATAGCCTCCCAGTGAAGGTGGTAGAGATGAGGACAGTAACGGAATTCAAAAAAGCATGGGACAAACACAGAGGATCTCTAAAGGTAAAAAGGGGACTGTTGTAGTTGTTGATATGGAAGGACAGACTAGATAGAAATATGATGACAGAAATAGACCACATGGCCTATGTTTCTATGTTTGTATAATTAGGGCCGGCAATTTCTCTTTGCGAAACAAAAGTATGTCCTGTGTCTCGCTTTGGCCCTCCGCAGAAAACTCTGATGGGGACCATTCCCCATCTTTCTGGTCCGACAGGCTCTCGCTGTCATCCCCTGAAAACAGCCCTTCCTCTGGTGCTTTTGGCCAAGCTGTAGTAGCCCAGGAGACCTCTTTAGGTGGCCCTACATCCACCTTGGACATGTGCTCTTGTCTAGAGTGCTTGCAGGATCCAGAGCCAGAAGAGTGAGGGATTTGAGTCAGGGCATCCACTGTGCTACTGGGAGAATTAGCCTGCCAAAGAGGGTCAAAAACTGGTTACCTGGGGCATGCATCAGCTTCTGCTGCCCGAAAGACCCCGGAGCAGGAGGAGTTAAGAGAGGAGGAAAGAGACTCTTGCCGGGGGAAGCTGTCTGGGTTCCTCTAGCAGCTGAGGATGTGCAGCAGGACTGCTTCTGTCCTGAGCTCCCTTGGCTAGTGTCGCCGAAGTCTCTCCAGGATGCCATCCCTCAAATCCTTATGCTTCTTTGTGCAGACCATGCATCACTGAAGGAAAGGCATCTCACAGGCAAAGCGCAGTGCAGCTGATTGCGAACCCCAGTGAACAGAAAAGAAAAATCTAAAAAGTCAAAAATAGGAGTTGAAAGGGACCAGACAGCTGAAAAACTAGCAGGGAAGACAAATTAAGAAAGTCTCCTCACAAAGCTCGCCAAAAACAGCTGTGCAGCAAAAAAACACCAGCCAAAACAAAATAGTCGCCGCTATTAAACTGCCAAAATAAAATCACTCCAAACTGTGAAAACGCAGCAAAAACATAAAATTAATCAAACGGAGAGCTAGGGCAGTAAAGACATGAAGAGAACACTCTCCAGGCAGACAGAGGTTGCCCTGACGGCGTCCCGATTAAAATCAGGAGGTGGGGGGGGGGGGGAGGGGAAAAGAGTAGGACCTTTGAGGTTTTCTACTCACTGCGCTGGAACAGAGTGCTGAAGAGCCAAGGATGACCTGAAACAGACAGCAGCTGTTGTAAGGCTGCCAATAAGCTGCAGACTCCTCCGATGACCGGCTGCTCAGGTCCTCTCATGAGCTGAGGCCAGTTTTCTCCCCTGACAGACCAGGAGTTCAACCTCAATCTGTCCCACAAACTGTAGCTGGGAAACCCAGAGGGGCAGCTCAAGTGCGCCCTGGGTGCATCCAGCAAAATTACTGCAAGTTGTTGTTGTTGTTAAGTGCCGTCGAGTCGGAGTCGACTCATGGCGACCCTCTGGATAGCTAGCCTAAATTGTGTTCGGTCTTCAGTCAGGCGGCTCATTGTTGACAGACTGGTACCCGTAGCTGCTGTTATTGTATCGATCCATCTCATTGCTGGCCTTCCTCTTTTGCGTTGACCTTCTATCTTGCCAAGCATGATGTCTTTCTCTAATGATCTCTCTCTTCGCATGATGTGTCCAAAGTATGAAAGTCGAAGTCTTGTCATCTGAGCTTCTAAAGAAAGCTTAGGTTTGATCTCCTCTAGTACCGACTGGTTTGTTCTTCGGGCAGTCCATGGTATACACAGTATTCGCTGCCAGCACCATAATTCAAAGGCATCAATTTTCTTCCTGTCTGTCTTTTTCACTGTCCAGCTTTCACATCCATATGATGTTATTGAAAATACCATGGCTTGAACAAGTCGAATCTTTGTATGGAGAGAGACATATCTGCTCTTGAGAATCTTATCTAGGTCTTTCATAGCCATTCTGCCAAGAGCAATGCGTCGTTTGATTTCTTGACTGCTTGTTGCTTCTTTATTGATAGTTGATCCAAGTAGGTTAAAGTTGTTCACAATTTCAATTTCTTCTCCTTCAACGATGATCCTTTTGATTATGCCAGTTGTCATGATCTTTGTCTTCTTTACATTAAGGTGCAGGCCCATTTTGAGACTATGTTCTTTGATTGTGAGAAGCAAATGTTTCAGATCATCTTCACTTTCAGCCAGTAATGTAGTATCATCAGCATAGCGAAGATTGTTGATGAGTCTTCCACCAATCTTCACACCTCTGTTGTCTTCATACCATCCTGCTTCTCTGATGATTTGTTCTGCATATAAATTAAACAGGTAGGGGGAAAGTATGCAGCCTTGTCTTACACCTTTGCTTATTTTAAACCATTCTGTTTCTCCTTGTTCAGTTTGAACTGTTGCTTTTTGATCAATCTACAGATTGCGCAAGAGAACGATCAGGTGTTCTGGCATACCCATGCTTCTTAATGTGGCCCAGAGTTTCTCATGGTTTACATAGTCAAAAGCCTTGCTATAGTCGATAAAGCACAAATAGATATCCTTTTGGTATTCTTTAGTCTTTTCAAGGATCCATCTCACATCCGCAATGATGTCTCTCGTTCCTCGCCCTTTCCTGAACCCTGCTTGCACTTCAGGAAGTTCTTGTTCCAGGTATGGTTGTAGTCTCTTTTGAATAATCTTCAGTAGAATCTTGCAGGCATGTGGGATCAGAGCGATTGTTCGATAATTTCCACAGTCAGTTGGATCAACTTTCTTTAGTATTGGTATAAACACAGATCTTTTCCAGTCAGTTGGCCATGATGTTGTCTTCCATATTTCTTGGCAGAACCTTGTAAGTATGGTAACAGCTGCATCAGATTGCTGCAATACTTCTATAGGAATGCCTGGTGCTTTGTTCTTTGATAAAAAACAAACTTGTACTCTACACTATAAACCCCCAAACAAAAGTAGAGAAATGTACATTAAGTGAATAGCTGGTGCGTAAGCTGACTTGTATGAAATAATGTCGGAAGCGCAGCCTTGAGGTTTAAATCGCCTCTTGAAGCTAAACTTCCATTTGCTCAAGTTTTATTATTGAGCCCACCACGGAGCTAAATAAAGTGAGGTGAAACACCACAAATAAGTGCCACCAATATAAAATCTACTAATCGTATAGTGATTTAAAAATCTATTAAGATATGTGAGAAGCCCAATCTGAAGGCACAAGGAAGAAATTTATTTTATTTATTTATTTATTTACATTCTCTTATATACCGCGCTATTCTGCATCAGTGCGGTTTACATTGAACAAACTGAAATTACATTGAACAGGGCATTATAACTTGGAGATAACTATTTTACAGGGAACATGGGCTATGGAAGGTTAAGTGGCTTGCCCAAGACCACAAGGAGCACCTGTGGGACTAGAAACCCCAGTCCTTCCAGCCCAAGGTTGCTGTCCTCTAGTGGGATTTGAACCCCCGACCTTCCGGCCTGAAGTACCTTTCCCCAACCACTAGGCCACTCCTCCACTCCACTCCACAAAAATGGGATACAACTTATCTGAAACGTCCCGCAATTCAGTTCTTCACCATTCACTTCAGAACAATAATCGGACCTCTCCAAAATGCTCCCCAATTTGTAGTTTGCAGTAATAAACCAATGCCAGAACAATTTGCAGTTATGAACAAGTACACAGTACTGCGTTTCGGGCTAACATCAGATTTTCGCCCTGTTTCAACACTCAGCCAACTACAACATGAAAACAGTCTCTCAGCTGTCCAAAACGACAGCGCAGTGTAGATAGATTATGTATATAGTTAACCCAGTTATCCAAGTTTGTACTCCTGTTCAATGTAAAACCTGACAGTTTGTCGTTATGGTCATTGTTGTTATGATGTAAACCGCACTGATTCTAAATAGCGCGGTATATAAGAAACTGTAATAAATAAATAATAAATAAATGCTCAACAGCAGTCTGAATCTCGCAGCAGGATTCCCGGAGTAAAATAGCAAATTGCACCAATCAGCTTCAGGCCAAACACAGGTTGAAAACACAAAAATACACTGTATCCAAAGAAATTAAATTTAAAGAATGCTGGCCTGATCTAATTCCTTATTAAGACCAGATGGTTGCACAGTAAACCAGCGAAAAATCCAATGTTGTTCCAACATCTGAAGCTGTTGTTCACGATCGCCCCCCTGGGGTGTTCAGGAACAAAGTCCAGGATGCGCCACTGGAAATCCTCAAAAGCATGATGTAAATCCAAACAGTGTTGGACTAACGGGGCTGATGCTACAGAGTTTCTAATCCTGGAGGCATGTTCATTCAATCGAGTCTTTACTGGGCGAACCGTCCGGCCAATATACAACAACTGGCATGGACAAATCAGCACATACACAGCAAAGGATTTTTATTTTATTTATTTATTTATTTGCATTCTCTTATATACCGCGCTATTCTGCATCAGTGCGGTTTACATTGAACAAACTGAAATTACATTGAACAGGGCATTATAACTTGGAGATAACTATTTTTACAGGGAACATGGGCTATGGAGGGTTAAGTGGCTTGCCCAAGACCACAAGGAGCACCTGTGGGACTAGAAACCCCAGTCCTTCCGGCCCAAGGTTGCTGTCCTCTAGTGGGATTTGAACCCCCGACCTTCCGGCCTGAAGTACCTTGCCCCAACCACTAGGCCACTCCTCCACTCATGTGGAACATGTCGTATACCATTGAGCTGTATGAATGAGGGCTGAATTGGGAACCCTCCATTGTGTTCCTAAGATCGTTCGCGAACAATGGGAACAGGAAGCACATGCATAATGGCCAGTCTCAACAGGTCTTTCCACTACCCTACCTAGAGGGGAAGAAGTAGCCCCCACAATATCACGCAAGTTAGGGCCTCGAGAGTGCGCAATCTGTAAAGGTTTTTGAAAACATGGATGCAATTGTAGAATATGCCAATGTCTAGTCAGAATTTTTTTGATCTGATGCGTATGAAACATGTATGGCAATACTCCCACAAAACTCTGTGAAGTATCCTTAAGATCTGAAGATTGCGGAAAAAACAACCACTCTCGGTGAGTATACCTAGCTCTTAAAAATGCTTGTTTGATAACATGTCTTGGATAGCCCCGCTGAATGAGACGTTCAGACAACTCATGGGCATGTGTGAGAAAATCCTCAAAATTGGAGCAGATCCGACCGAGTCGAAGAAATTGTCCAAACGGGAGACCTCTCTTCAGGGGTCCAGGGTGAAAACTTGAATAAGATAACAGAGTGTTTCTCTGAACAGGCTTCCTATATAAAGTAGTATGAAAAGAATTCTGACCCTTAAGGACTAACATCCATGCAGTACAATTTTGATCTTTATCATATAAAAACTCTGTATATGCCTTCCACCTTTTCTTGATCTTCTCAGCATCATTCAACATGGATCCTTGAGCATCTTGCAACATTCCAATTCGAGGCTGGAACTTTTTCTTTAACTCTCGTAGCTTCAGGAAAGCCGATCTTGTTCTTCCTCTAATAGTTTCTGCTTCTATTTCCTTGCAAATGTCATTGTAGTACTTTTCCTTGTCCTGTCTTGCTGCACGTTGGAAATCTCTGTTGAGTTCTGCGATTGTCTTTCTTTCTCCTCTGGCTTTAGCTTCTCTGCATTTCTGGGCAATTTTCAGAGTTTCTTCCGTCATCCATTTTGGCTGTTTTTGCTTTTTCACCTTCTGTAGAGACTTCTCACTTTCTTCCAACACAACCTTCTAAATGTCATTCCATAACTCTTTCGGAGCACTGTCATTTGTATCTAAAGCAGCAAATCGATTTTGCAGGCAGTCTTTAAATTCCAGTGGTATATTCTCAAGGTCATATTTTGCTGCATTCATGAGTGGTTTGCTCTTTTTCAACTTTAGCTTGAGTTTGCATACCAATAGTTGATGATCTGTACCACAGTCAGCTCCAGGTTTTGTCTTTGTTGATGTTATAGAGCTTTTCCATCGTTGACTTCCACAGATGTAGTCAATTTGATTTTTATACAATCCATTGGGTGAAGTCCATGTGTACAGTCGCCGCTTGTGTTGCTGGAAGAAGGTGTTTGAGATGAATAGATCATTGGTCTTGCAGAATTCTATCAGTCTTTCTCCAGCTTCATTTCTGTTGCCAAGTCCATATTTTCCAACTACTTTGCCTTCTTTGTTGCCAACTTTTGCATTCCAGTCATCCATGACTATCAGGCTATCCTGTTTGCATGTTCTGTCAATTTCAGCTTGTACTTGTTCATAGAACTCTTCAATTTCATTCTCTTCTGCAGCTGTTGTTGGGGCATATACTTGAATTATAGTTGTGCTGATAGGCAATCCTCGTAGATGAATAGAGATAATGCGTTCGCTGACTGCACTGTATTTCATTACAGTTCTTGCAAGTTTCTTCTTTATTATAAATGCAACACCATTTCTTCTTTGTCTTTCATTTCCAGCATAGTAGACCATGTGATCATCTGATGCAAAGTGCCCGATGCCAGTCCATTTCAGTTCGCTGACACCCAACAGATCAAGTTGTACACGTTCCATTTCATTCTTGACCACCTCCAACTTCCCTTGGCTCATGCTTCGTACGTTCCATGTTCCAATGTGTAAGACATTTTTACAACTTCTGACTCTCATTTCATGTGCAGCTACATCAGCAGTCAGACTTCGAGGGCTCTGATCAAACCACATCATAAATGCTGGTTTTACTCTGAAAAGTCTTCAGCTCTTCCCCAGTAGCTAGTTGAGTGCCTTCCGACCTGGGGGTCTCATCTTCCAGCACCATAGCACAATTTGTTTTGTTGTAACTATCCATTGGGTTTTCATGGCAAGATACAGAAGTAGATTGCCGGGCCTTTCTTCCGCGCAGTTTAAGTTTGGTGTTGTTGCCGTTGTCACAAAAATGTGATCCTCCGCCGTCAACACTATCCCATTCTGCTGCTGCCCAGATGGGTGGTTTGTCTTGGTCTGGCACCTCAGCTGAGACCTGTCCATCTTGGGAGACCCTGCCAGTAGTTAAACTACCGATAGTTTAGCTCTCAGCATCACTGATGCACACAAGCCCTCACAGCATGACAAGCTGCAAACCAAGTGAGGGATTGCAAGTAATAAATACTAAAAATAATAAAAATAACACAGGTACACTAAAAAAATTTTTTTTTAAACTGCCTCTAATGTTTCGATTGATTTTTACGTTTTTTGGTGCGCTGAATCCAAATCTGGTAACCAATTTGCTCCATCACGTACAGATTTTTGCTACATTGGGTTAGCAGTTTGAGGTGAACATTCAGATTGAGTGCGATCGAGATAAAAGTTTCTTGGATGAATTCTTTATACTAATTGTTTAGTAGTTATTCAAATAAGAATAAAGAAAATTGTAACAAGGCAGCACATAAGAATAGAGTAATGTCAACAAAACACACTGTGATGGTAGCAAAATTTGGTCTGCACTTAAAACAGCCACATACATGTGCACAAACATTGAGCATATAAGAGCGAGGTTAGACACAAAGCAAAGCAAAGAAAATGTGCAAAAAATGTTGTACAGGTGTATGTAAGAATAGAAAACGCAAACCGCACCATTGCAATACATGAAGACAAACACCCGATGGTGTGAAAATAAAATTCTAATAAATGAGATCCGACACTGTGGTAATAACTAGCAAATTTTTATTTCAAAGTTAGTAAAAAACACGATATTTGTCAACACAGTTTAGATTTTAAAGTCATTTTGGGTCAATCAATCTCTGGTGGGCCCGTTTCTTCTTCCCCCGAATGCTTCTCTTGGTGCGCTGCTTGGCGTATTTTTCATCTGGGGTTTCCCGCAGCAGCAACCTGCAGAAATCAGCCATGATAGTGGTGTTCCATCTTCCTTGGTACCTTCTCTCTGCGTCCTTGATGTCCTGGTGAACACCTTTCACCTGTTCTTCATTGTACGCCCCCATGTTTTCGGGAAAGTAGTTCACATGGGAGTGCAAGAAATGGACTTCAGGCTCATGTTACAGCCTTGTTCTTTGAAGGCATTGAGCATCCTGGCAACATATCCTTATAGTTCTCATCCCGCCTGTTCCCCAAGAATTTGAGAACAACATCCTTGAAGGAATCCCAGGCTTCTTTTTCCTTCTCAGACATCGTTTCAGCGAATGCTCCATCTGAAATGAGTTTCCTTATATCAGGGCCAACACACACTCCTTCCCTTAGCTTTGCTTCAGAAAGTCGGGGGAACTTTGAGCAAAGGTACCGAAAGCACTCACCATCTTTTGGAAGGGACTTGATGAATTGCTTAATGAGACCCAACTTAATGTGGAGAGGTGGTAATAGAATTTTATCACGAGGTACCAAGCTCTCATGAAGAACATTTTGTCACTGGGTCTCAAATACTCCCGGAATTGGCCAGTCTTTTTTTCCCCCAGTGTAGGTCGCGGGCCCGGCTATCCCACAAGCAAAGGAACGCAGGGATATTTGGTGAAAACCGGATTGCTGCCCTAATAGCATGGATAGAATTTTAAAGTCTCCACAAATCATCCACTTATGCGCTCATCATAACGAATCTTCTGAAGAATCAGGGCCAAATTCTCGTATTTTTCTTGGAGAATAAGAGAGTGAGCAATAGGAATGAAGCGAATGTGTTGCCATTATGAAGAAACACCACCTTTTATGCTGTCTTTTGACGAATCAATGAACAGCCGCCATTCAGCAGGATCATACTTGAGTTTAAAACTTTTCCATCACTCCGTATATATCGTGCAAAATACCAAATCTTCCTCTTTGCTGAAATACTTCAAAAATTGTGTCTCGCGGTTGCCGGTACCAATAAAAAGTTGTTCCTGGTGACAATAGATTTTTCTGTTAAGCCGAGAACCTAGCAGTTGGGCAGCATCTTTTGGGAGTCCTAAATCCCAGACTAAATCATTCAATTCAGCTTGAGAGAATAGTTCAGGTTTCGGATCTGGTTCAGTTTCAAACTCGGAAGTACTGGACTCATCGGGAAAAGCCATCTGATGAGTCTCATCATGATCAGAACCGTCCACACAAATATGATCCAAAGATTTGGTGGTGTTCAGGCACAGGTACTTCGTTGCTATGAGGCATAGGCCTAATTGCTGAGGGAAGGTTGGGGGTAACTTATACGTTCTTATTTTTTAAGTTGTATCCCTTCACAATGCAAGAGCAAAAATAGCAGTCACTGCTGTGGTCTCTTTGTTCACGCCACATCATAGGCATTCCGAAACGAAATGCTTGTTTTTTACCTTTCATCCATAAGCGTAGATCTTCCTCACATGTCTTGCACACTTTGTGAAGAGCCCACGGTTTGTCTGATCGCCTAACTTCAAACCGAAATAGGCGAAATATACTTTTTTAATAAATGCAGAAATGTTCCTCTGCCGCTTTTTCACGGTATATTACCCACAAATAAAACAAAAACTGTCCGGAGAGTTGACACAACCTCTGGCTCTTTGAGCCATCACAAATACACAGCACTGCAAACTACAACTGTAGTGAACCACTTCGGAATAAAGCTGGACTACGACTGAGCAAACAAAAGGTAATAATGAACTTGCAAGAAACTGAAATTTGACAGGAACGTTCATGTCGCAACCTCCGTGTTTGAGCGAGCAAACGAGGCGAGGCGAACAGGAAAGAACATGCGCCAGCGCGAGTACTGGATTTAGCCCCGCCTCCCAATTGTCCTGTTAATGTATAAAAAATGAATACAAAACACTCTAAAATATCATGAGGGAGTGTTTCTAGTTAGTTAACCATTACAACCTCTATTTGGGCCAAGAAAATAAACTGCAGTCGGCTAAAAAGAAATTATGTGAACATTCCTTATATGGGTAAGAGAAATTAATTTTGCAAGAAAACGTGACGTGATGGAACATTTTGGCTATATTTCCTGGATTCAGCACCCCAAAATCTATAGGAATCAGTTGCAAAACTGGAGGCAGTTTTTTGGTAGTGTACCTGTGTAATCAGAGCGAAAAAGATAAACCCCTACATCTGCTGGAGACAGAGAAATACTGGAGCGCCCTCTGGGTTGAGCTACATATTACCAGGGAACAGCCAATCAGGCTGCTGGTAGTTTTTTTTCTATTTATCTGTGTTGTATCTGCTGGAAGGGGGACTAAACCCGCTTGTCTAAACTGGTCTAGCAGATTGTACTGGAAACAGCATTTAACAGGTTTTTTTTATACTGCTTTATCATTTCAGTCAAAGCAGTTTACATTGTAACTTAAACTTAGTAAAGCATAGTTATTCACCTGTAACAGGTGATCTCCAGGAACAGCAGGAATTTAGTCTTCACATGGGTATCGTCAGTACCGACTGAGCCTGCGCGGGAATGCTCCCCAGCGTCCAATAGGAAAGCTTTTGGGAGCATCCCACAGCGCCTGCGTGCTGCCTTCCCGCCTTTCCCAACTGTCCCTCTCCAGTTGAGTTTAAAGCTGAGACAAACAGAGAGGGAAAGCGAGAAAGAGAGAGAGATACAACTCCTAGGGGAGGTGGGTGGGTTGTGAAGACTAAATTCCTGCTGTTCTCGGAGATCACCTGTTACAGGTGAGTAACTATGCTATCTCCAGGAACAAGCAGGAACGTAGTCTTCACATATGGGGACTCCCTAGCTGCAGCTGCCAGGGAGATGGCCCCAGAAGTTGTATGCCCCTGTGAAAGGGCTCCACATACCCCCCCCCCCACCCCATGGATCTCTGGTATCCTACCAGGGATGGTGGGTAGGAGTTGATTAAGTATGGAACAGGTGTTGAAGAACAGCCTGACCAAATAAGGCATCCCGGCGTGAGTCCTTGTCTAAGTAGTAATGGGCTGTGAAGGTACGAACCAAAGCCCAAGTAGCTGCTCGACAGATGTCGTCGATAGACACAGAGTGAAGGAGTCATAGAGGCTGCCATGGCTCTCACATTGTGAGCTGTGATATGGCCTTCAAGAGGAAGGTTCTTACTCTCATAGGCAAAAGATATACACTGTGCAATCCAGCTAGACAGTGTTCTTTTGGAGACTGGAATTCCCAAATGACTAGGATCAAAAGCAACAAAGAGTTGACAGGATTTTCTATGTTGGTGTGTCCTTTGCAAGTAAAAGGCCAAAGCCCTTTTACAGTCCAAAGTATGAAGATTCCTTTCTGCATTTGAGGCGTGAGGCCTTGGGAAAAATACAGGAAGGTAAACCACTTGGTTTAAATGAAACGGTGATATCATCTTTGGCATAAAGTGTGGATGAGTCTTAAGGACTACTTTATCATGATGGAACTTTGTATAAGGAGGATCAGCCACCAACGCATGCAATTCACTGATGCGACGTGCTGATGTGATTGCAATAAGAAAGATGACCTTCCAGGAAAGGAATTTCAAAGAGGTAGCAGCTAATGGTTCAAAAGGCGGCTTCATGAGCTGCCCAAGAACCAGATTTAAATCCCATGCACCGGTGGTGGCTTAATGGGAGGCTTAGTTAAAAGAAGGCCTCTCAAATCTCGCTATGAGAGGATGAGAGGAAATAGGTTGTCCATTTAGAGGCTTGAAATAAGCTGCAATAGCACTCAAATGAACTCACTGAATTGGTCTTAAGCCCTGCATTTGATAAATGAAGGAGATACTCCAGTAATGATTCCAGAGGTATCACAAGAGGGTTAAGACCCTTCTGCGAGCACCATATGGTAAACCTTTTCCACTTAAATGCATAATAGCATCTGGTGGCAGGTTTCCTGGAAGCATGAAGGATATCCTTTACCTGCTGGGAAAGGTTTATTTATTTTATTTATTTATTTAACATTTTTTATATACCGCACTATTCATCATCAGTGCGGTTTACATTGAACAATATACCTGTCAATACATGACTGATCTAGGTTTACAGATAACAGGGAAGGTAAACTGGGTGTGAACTGGGGATAACTATCTACATAATTATACATAATTATATATACATTGAATACGTTACATCAAGATTTGATATTTGACAAGAATACAGTGTTTTCGCATTTTGATCCTTTGTTCTGGATTGTTGTTATGTGTAGGAGTTAACTGAGTGAGGCGAGAGACCGTGAAGTTCTAGGCTTTCAGCAACCAGGCCCTGAGATGCAGAGAATGGGGATTGGGATGCCACAGCATCCCATCCTCTTGAGAAAGGAGATTTGGAGCAGATTCTACCTCCAGAGGCAGAGCTTGAGAGAGATGTAGGAGCAGAGGGGACCACATTTGCCGTGGCCAACGTGGTGCTATGAGAATCATATGACCTCTGTCTCTCTGAAGCTTGAATAGGGTTTGGTGTATTAGTGGAATGGGTGGAAAGGCATACAGGAAGTCCTGACCCCAATGGAGGAGGAAAGCATACCTGGCCTGACAACCCTGAGCCGGAATTCTGGAACAGAACCGGGGAAGATTGGCATTCAGCAGACTTGCAAAGAGGTCTATGTCCGGGGTTCCCCAAATTTGAAAAACTTTGGCCACCTGGTCTGCATGGAGAGACCATTCGTGTGGAAGCAGAACTCGACTGAGTCTGTCTGCCGAAGAGTTTTGAATGCCTGGAAGATACACCGCAAGGAGATGAATCTGATGCTCTCTGGCGAGGGCCCATAGTCGCAAAGCTTCGTTGCAGAGTGACAAAGAGCCTGTTCTGCCCTGCTTGTTCACATAGAACATGGCTACTTGATTGTCCGTTTGAACTAGGACTGTCTTGTAGCTGAGCTGGGTGTGGAATACTCGAAGAGCAAGGAAGATTGCTCTGAGTTCCAGGAGACTGATGTGTAGATAGACCTCCTGTGGAGTCCAGGTACCCTGGGTAGAGAGACCGTGCAGGTGGGCTCCCCAACCCACCTGAGAAGCATCTGTTAGAGTGGCTTGGAGTGGGGGTTGCTGAAAAGGAGACCCCACCAAAAGGTTCTGGGGTGACTGCCACCATTGGAGGGACAAAATAAGGCGATTTGAGTTTGCTATTTTGACTGACAGGCAACCTGACGCCTGAGTCCACTGAGTGGATGAAGTCCACTGGGCTGCCCTCATATGGAGGCGAACATAAAGAACCACATGCACGGTGGATGCCATGTGGCCTAGCAATTGTAACATTTCCCGAGCAGTGAGGTGAGGTTTTATGACTGCTTGGGAAGCTAACTGCACAATGCGAAAGCAGCGGGGCTGTGGAAGGTAAGCCCTTGTCTGTCTGGTATCCAATAGAGCTCCTACAAACTCTAGGGACTGAGTGGGAGCAAGGTTGGATTTTGGGAAGTTTATGACAAGTCCCAAATACTGAAGGATGCGCTTTGTGCGAGAGAGAACAACCTTGGCCTCTGGCTCTGAAGGGGTTCGAATGAGCCAGTCGTCTAAGTAAGGGAAGACGACTATTCCTAGGGTGCGGAGAAATGCTGCCACCACAGCCATGCATTTTGTGAACACCCTTGGTGCAGAAGCCAGGCCAAAAGGAAGAACCCTATATTGGTAGTGCTTCCCTTGACACAGAAAGTGAAGGAACTTTCAGTGAGTTGGATGGATGAGAACATGAGTGTACGCATCCTTGAGATCTAGAGAACAAAGCCAATCCTGACTCTGAAGGTATGGCAACAGAGTTCCTAGGGAAATCATTTTGAATTTCTCTTTGAACAGGAATTTGTTCAATTCTCTGAGGTCTAAGATGGGTCTGTGTCCTCTTGTTTTCTTTGGAATAAGGAAATAGGGGAAGTAAAACCCTGTACCCCGTTGGGGAAAGGGTACCTCTTCTATTGCCCCTTGGGCAAGACGTACAGTGACCTCTTAACCTAACTGGTCGTTGAGAGAGGTCTGAGAATTGAACTGTCTTACCATTGTAGGAGGGGGCATGCTGAGGGAAATGAAGCTTGTACCCCTCTCGTACAATAGACAGAGTCCAATTTTCGGCTGTTATCTTACCCCATCTGGGGGCAGGACGACATAACCTTCCTGGGATGGTGGAGGATTCTGGGCCGTTAAGGACCAGGAAGGCAAAGTTCTCTAGATAGGAGTCAAAGCCCCTGTGGAGGCTGAATCTGCTGAGCAGGTTGAGGCTTAGCTGTTTTTGTCTTTCTTTGCCTAAGTTGTTGCTCCCTTTTGGGCAGACTGACCTAAGCAATGCCCCTTGTTGGGTATAGGAGGGATAAAACCTCTTCTGCTTACTGAAGAATGGTTTCTTAGAGGATTTTTCCCTCGCAGGATCAGCTGTATTTTTAGACAATCTATCCAAAGTGATATTGTCAGCATCTATCTCATTAGCTTTTTCCTGCCAATTCTTGCCAAACAGATTCTCTCCTGTGCAAGGAATATTCCCTAGTTTATCCTGTACCCAAATTTCCAAGTCAGATGCCTGGAGCCAGGCAATTCTATGTGCACCTATGGCAATAGCAGAGGTTCCGCTTATGCACTCAAAACAGTCAAAGGATGCACGATTCACAAACTTGGAAACATCCTAAGCACGTTTGACAAGGGCAAGGTAATCTTGCCTCTTATCAGGAAGGAGAGGGCTCATAAGCTCTAAACCTCCCTTGACCTCCTTAAGGAACATTCCAATATATAAGATATAGGAACTGATCCTAGCAGAAAGCATGGAAGGCATCAAGAGTCCTACACTCACGTCCTGGAGGATTAGATGCATGCCTTTTTGCACTCTTTATCCTTCTCATAGCTGATTCCACCACCATGGAATGGTGTGGTAACTGAGTCTTCTGAATCCCATGACAAGGAGGAACTCGATACATGGTGTCGAGTCTTCGTGAGTGAGGAGATGTGGTTAGAGGAGTTTCCCACATCTTTAACATGAGATCATGCAAGATCTCATGAATAGGTAAGGTAGCTGCCTCCTTGGGAGCTTTAGGGTATTGCAGGATGTCTAATTCCTTTGCCCTAGGGCTCTTTTGCAGGAGTCACTGTGATGGAAAGACCTCGAGCCACATCTCGGATAAAATCCTGAAAGGACATATCCTCTGGTGGAGACATCCTACGCTGAGGAGAAGAAGAATCCTCAGGAAGAAGTACTCTGGTATCGGTAGAGCTTTCAGAGTCTTCAGACTCATCCGAGGATTCGAAGTATCTCCGATCTGGGTTATCGTGCAAGGCACGGTACCAGTACCGATCAAAGTCGGCATCGGAGTGGTCCGGTACCAACCTGTCGATACTGGATGGATACGCATGGCCCGGTTCCAGTAGAATACGTGCCGATGTCGATGCAGTCGGTGCCGGCACCGGAGTCTGTGCCGGTACCCGTTGAATTGTCTGAAGCGGTTTCAGGGGCATCGAGGCTGTGAGAAAAGCCGCCAGACTGCGTTCAATAGCCAAGAATCTCTGGTCTATCGACACTGCCGATGCTTGCGTATCAGTACCAAATGAAGTGGCCGGTACCCCAGAGCATGGCACCAGTAGTTCTGCCGAGGTTGAAGCCTCGAGAATATCCTGGAGCCCCGTTAATGCTTTGGAAGCCGAAGCCTCCCGCCGGGGCAATTTTGCTGGTGAAAGTCCCTCAAGGGCAACGCCAGAGGCATCTCGCTGTCTAGAAGGAGATCTACCCTTTGAGGACCGGCTAGATTTATGTTTAGTTACCTGAGATCCATGGGAGGAAGACGAAGCCCTGGAAGACATCGATGCCACGGAGGCTGCATCGGAGGGAAAAAGGGTGCTAAGTTTCTCAGCTCGGTTCTGCCAGCCCCTTTTCGACATCATCCCACAAGCAACACACTCAGAAAAAGAGTGGTCAGGACTTAAACATTTGAGGCACCACTCATTGGTGTCGGTGACGGAGATGGTACCACCACACTTAGAACACTTTTTAAAACCAGAGGCGGGTTTTTCCATTCTGAAGGAAAAGTTGGGCCTAGTGCCCAAAATCACGCATGGCACCTGAAGAGAAAATTACTGGAAAGACTCCAGAAGAAAGCTTTTTGGGGGGTTTTTTTGAAGAAAGAACCACCGGCGGTACCGGTACAGCATCGAGGGAAGGCAGACACGACCACAAAAAAAGAATAGAAGGGATTTTCTGTGGTGACAGGATGTGCGACCTGTCGGCTCCGCAGAAAATGAACTGGAGAGGGACAGTTGGGAAAGGCGGGAAGGCAGCACACAGGCGCTGTGGGATGCTCCCAAAAGCTTTCCTATTGGACGCTGGGTGGCGTTCCCGTGCAGGCTCCATCGGTACTGACGATACCCATATGTGAAGACTACATTCCTGCTTGTTCCTGGAGATTGCACATTCAACAGGGACATTGATAACTTTATTTCTGAGGAAGTGGACGGTTAAGTGACTTGTCTAAGGCTACAAAGAGTACTAGTGGGAATCAAATTCTGTGTCTCTTGTCAAAGAAGTGCAGCCATGTTTTAGAATTATTCATTAAACACAGTTATGCCTACTGTTAAAGTACTCTTATGAGATTTTTTTGGGCTAAGGATTATGCTTATTTGTGAGAATGCAGAGCTTATAATACAGAACAACTCAGGCAAGGCTAAATTTAGACAAATAGAATAAAGACATCTGAGGAGCAGCAGATTTAGCAAATACCAGAACATATGAACATCTCTTTCGTTATGCTGTAAAGCACAGTTACTTACCGGTAACAGGTGATCTCTGGGAACAGCAGGAATGAGTCTTCACATATGGGTACGTCGGTACCAACGGAGTCTGTGCGGGAACGCTCCCCAGCATCCAATTAGAACGCTTTTGGGAGCATCCCACCACGCCTGCGTGCTGCCTTCCCGCCTTTCCCAACTGCCTCTTCTCAGTTAAGTTTTAAAGCTGAGACAAAGAGAGAGAGAGAGAAAGATAGAGACAGAGAAATACAACTCCTAGGGGAGGTGGGTGGGTTGTGAAGACTTATTCCTGCTGTTCCCAGAGATCACCTGTTACAGGTAAGTAACTGTGCTATCTCCAGGAACAAGCAGGAATGAGTCTTCACACATGGGGACTCCCCAAGCTAAGATGCCCGGAGGGAGTCCAAGCATGTTGCGAATCTAGAATGAGCCATGCTGCTCCTCAGAACCTCAGGCATCCTGGGGATGGAGGGTAGGAGTTGAATTACAGAAAGGTGCTGTGGAACAGCTGGACTAGAACAGGACTGTGGAACAGCTGGACTAGAACAGGACTTCTATAGAGGAAGACCCTGTGAGATGAAATTTAGTAGTAAAAATATTGAGTGCAATATTCTAATATGGACCCCCCTTGGTGGTATTGTAAAAAGTCTATTGTTTATTTATTTATTTTATTTATTTATTTAGCTGCATTTATATCCCGCTTTTCACCGGGTCAAAGCGGTTGGGGGATACATTTAACACGAGGAGATATGAGACACATACACTAATACTTACAGGGAACATGGGCAATGGAGGGTTAAGTGGCTTGCCCAAGACCACAAGGAGCACCTGCAGGACTAGAAACCCCAGTCCTTCCGGCCCAAGGTTGCTGTCCTCTAGTGGGATTTGAACCACCGACCTTCCGGCCTGTAGTACCTTGCCCCAACCACTAGGCCACTCCTCCCTCGCAGATCCATTTGAGGTTCAAATGGATCTGTTAGAAGAGCCAGTAGAAGATCCTCAAGGAGTACCTCACTGTGAAGTAGAGGTAATAAACTGTAGAAAAAACAAGTGGAGGTCGGAACCCTTCAGGGTGAGAAATAGCCCCAGGGGAAACTGGGGTAGTACAATGAGGTAGGGCTTCAGCGGGAAACGCAGAAGGTACTACTAGACAAAGCTTAAGCTCTTTTGGCCGAAGAACAGTACAATCCTAGGACCAAAAGGAAAATAAGTCTGACTGATTTGGACTGACAATAGAAATAGTCCATGTAGGAGAGAAGGGGTATGGAGACCCCTGTATCCGATAACAAAGTAAGGACAGACTTATAAAGCGTTACAGCTTTAGATTAACTGAAGATCTGCAATGTCTTTCCTAAATGAGGTCAATTAGGAAAGAAAAGGTACATGGACAGCTTCAGAGGTACCTAACCCTGAAAGGTTATGGTAAGAAAAAAAATTTGCTAAATACCACAGGGAGTGGTTGTATGTGTAGAACCCTAAGCATGCTGGCACAGAATTGATAGGGGTAGTGCCCATCTGTCAGAGTCATATAGGAATATATGGATATATGAACCTAAACAGACAGATAGGTACGTAGATACATATCTACCTAAAAGATATATCTCGAGAGACATTATATATATTTATAAATATAAAATATATAAACATATAGGAGTATATATGGATATATATATACAGAGATATACATGGGCAGAAGATACACAGATATAGATATATAACTATCTATCTATTTATTTATTTATTTATTGTTCTTTTATACCGCACTCTTTTTCATCAGCGCGGTTTACATTAAACAGAAATACTCATTACAATCAACAAATTGTGATAAGTTTACATATAACAGGAGTAGTCAACTGGGAATTTAACTTTGGGAAACTTTGTACATATTTGTATCTCTATCTATCTATCTCTCTATCTATCTATATATATAGACACATGTCTCCACGTATGTAGATGCCTATATAACTAGATCCCCATAGGAATATGGGGAGAGAGAAAGATTCATCTAATAGCAAGAGGGGTGATACCTGCTTGAATAGATGCATAGAGAATCTTCTTTCCCTGGTTATGATTGACAGAGTCAGAGGAATAGTCTCCCTGACAAGGAGGAGTCTAGATTACTTTAAGAATTCAAGCTCTTGAATAACCAGGATGGCCTACGTGAAAAATGCAGAGGATAACTTCAGTCTGCAGGCAGCAAGTCCAGATCTCTCTAGAACTCCAGTATGGTAAATGGATAGAAGACGCCAATGGAATAAGATACCCTATTGACCCGCCTATGAGGGCAAGATGGGTATCATGCGTCCTTCAGTTGAACATGAGCTTCCCATGAAGTATTGGGAAGGAAGTATATAAGGACGAGCTGCAACGAAAAGAAAACTATCCCTGGTGAGAAGTCCAAAGAAGATGTGGACCAAACCAGGGAATTGGCCTTTCTTTAGGTTTTCACGTGATGTAAGGCCTGTGTCCTTTGTTTTGAAAAGAGACTTTACATGAGATGGTAAGGGTAGGGAACACCTACCAGTCATGGAGCATGACTGGGTGAATCCCTCCTAACCATCTGGGATTATCTGCTAGACAAGTTACTAATGCTCTCTAGCAAGGGCCCATAGTGCAAAGCTACTCCGTAGAGTTGCAGAGAGCATGTTGCAGGTTGGTTAGAAGAATAAACTGGCTGCTTAAAGCCAGTAGGTAAACTATTCTGCCAAAACCAAGAGAATTGGAGATGGCGAAGAATAGAAGTCAAACCAACAAGCCTGTGATGATAGGGTTTCCAAAAAAGGTTGATAACCTGTTTTGGGTTTACTACTCAGGCCAGAAGGATTGCTAGTGGAGGACAAACCCTGGTTGTGTGGTGAACAGAACCAGTGGTTTAACCACTAGGAACTGCTGCATTTGCAGCAATTACCAGGGCAGCGGAAAAAATCCCCTCTTTTTTTTTTTTCTTTTCAGATTGGAAAAAGAAACAGACATAAGCAGGAGTGGTAAGGCTTCCGTATTGTCTGATAAGCTGCCCTAAAGTAAGAATGTGAAAGGGGGAGACAACTCTGGAAAGGAAACCCCTTCCTGGAATAGGTAGAGAACCATAGGGGCTTACCAGTGTAATAGAACCACTCCTACAAACCGGATGTTGTAGTAAGAGGGCAGGTAAGACAGAGTTGAAGGAGACTCACGATGCAGTAAGTCTCTGAAAGATAAGATGATACAGCGTAGTTACTCACCTGTAACAGGTGTTCTCCAGGAGCAGCAGGAATCAGTCCTCACTTATGGGTGACGTCGGCGCCGACGGAGCCCTCGCGGAGCAATTTTCCCCAGCTTTCAAAGAAAGCCTTTGGGAATTGCAGCGCGCATGCGCGGTCGTCTTCCCGCCCGAGGGTGCCATCTTAGCCAGTCAGATGACATAGCTAAAAAAGACAGCATAAAAATATTTGCAAAAACATAAGCAGACGATTGCAACTCCAAGGGGAGGAGGGAGGGTAGTGAGGACTGATTCCTGCTGCTCCTGGAGAACACCTGTTACAGGTGAGTAACTACGCTTTCTCCAGGACCAAGCAGGAAGTCAGTCCTCACTTATGGGACTCCCAAGCTCAAGGCTACCGGAGACCCTAAGCACAAAAATGAGCTCCCTCTAGCTCAGCAGCACAGAAGGAAAGAATCTTCGCTGAATTATCACCCACCGGTAGCCCACATCCAGGATGGAGGGTAGGAGTTGCTCAGACCTCAAAGAGATTACGGAGGACTGCCTGTCCGAAAGCACTGTCCCTGCGGGACTCCCTCTCGATACAGTAATGGACCGCAAAAGTCTGGCTCGAAGACCAAGTAGCGGCCCGGCAGATGTCTGCCAGCGGAACAGAGCGGAGGTAAGCCACTGACGTAGCCTTTGCCCGAACGCAATGAGCCGTGACTCGACTTTCTAAGGAGAGTCCGGCTGCCCCATAAGCCCAAGAGATACAGTCCGCAACCCAGATGGACAGAGTACGCTTGGAGACCGGGAGCCCCAATTTATTGGGGTCAAAAGACACAAAAAGCTGAGCAGCTTTACGGTGCTCCCGCGTACGGTCAAGGTAGAAGTTCAAAGCCCTTCTACAGTCCAGGGTATGGAGGACCGTTTCAGCTCGGCTGGAGTGTGGTCTGGGAAAGAAGGTTGGAAGTACCACCTCCTGATTGATGTGAAAAGGGGAGACCACTTTTGGAAGAAATTTTGGGTGAGTCCGTAGGACTACCCTATTTTTGTAGAACCGAGTGTAAGGGGGATCAGACACGAGGGCCTGCAATTCACTTACGCGTCTAGCGGAAGTGAGGGCTATCATGAACAGTGTTTTCCAAGACAGAAAACGGAGAGAACAGGTAGCCATAGGTTCAAAAGGCGGACAGGTGATCCGCTGCAAAACCACATTCAGGTCCCAGTCAGGCGCTGGCGGGCGCAGAGGTGGTTTAAGTAGAAGGAGACCTCGGAGAAACCTCGCTACGAGAGGGTCGCTGGAGAGAGGTCTACCGTCCACCGGCACATGATGTGCCGAAAGAGCACTGAGGTGAACTTTGACGGAGTTGGACTTAAGTCCCAGATTAGAGAGGTGTAGCAAGTACTGCAAGATCACCGACACCGGGCAGGAGAAGGGATCCTGAGACTGTTGGGTACACCAGACGGCAAAGCGACGCCATTTAAGGGCGTAGCATTTGCGGGTAGAAGGCCGTCGCGAAGCCAAGACGACCTCCTCCACCTCTGCCGGCAGGAGAAGGGGAGCAAGGACTACCCTCTCAGCAGCCAGGCCATGAGGTTGAGAGACCTGAGGTTGGGGTGTAGTAGAGACCCCTGATCCTGAGTGAGGAGATCCGGTTGTACCCCCAGAGGGAATGGATCCTCCACCGCTAATTGCAGTAGGAGCGGAAACCACGGCTGTCTGGGCCAGCGAGGGGCCACCAGGATCATGAAGGCTTTGTCTCGGAGAACCTTGAAAAGAGTCCGAGAGACTAGCGGGATGGGAGGGAAAGCGTACAGAAGGCTCCCCGACCATGAAATTAGAAAAGCGTCCGCCACAACCCGAAGGGGGTGTGGCTGACGAGAGCAGAAGCGAGGAAGCTGCCGGTTGTGAGGACTGGCAAAGAGATCCACCGTGGGGAGGCCCGACTTTAGGAAGAGCTTCTGAACTACCAAGGGATCCAGACGCCACTCGTGCGGCTGGAGGATCCTGCTGAGTTTGTCCGCCAGGCAATTCTCTTGGCCCGGGAGATAAACTGCCTTGAGGAGAATGCCGTGACTGACGGCCCAAGAGCAGAGCTTCTGTGCCTCCCGGCAGAGGAGGAAGGAGCCCGTGCCCCCCTGCTTGTTCACGTAGAACATAGCAACTTGATTGTCCGTCTGGACAAGGACGGACTGGTGGGAAGTCAGGTGGGAGAAAGCCATGAGAGCCAGGCGGATCGCCCTGAGCTCCAGGAAGTTGATCTGCTGAGCAGACTCCCACGTGGTCCAGAGGCCCTGAGTACGTGCCCCTTGGCAATGTGCTCCCCAGCCCAGGAGGGATGCATCCGTGGTCAGCACCCGGGTCGGCTGAGGTGACTGGAAAGGCATTCCGAATATCAGGTTCGGCTGCCGAAGCCACCACCGGAGAGACGAGATCAGCGGCTCGGAGACGCGCACTAGGTCTGCTAGGTCGCCTGTGGCTTGTCGCCACTGCTGGCGGAGACACCATTGAGCAGGCCGCATATTCAGGCGGGCATTGGGGGTCACATGGACGGTGGAAGCCATATGGCCGAGCAGTCTCAGGAAGCGCCTGGCGGAGACCAGGGGCTGGCTGCGAAAACGGTCGGCTAGGTCCATGAGCCGTTGAGCCCTGTCGAGCGGTAGGTACGCTCGTGCCTGAGGAGTGTGGAGCCTTGCGCCGATGAACTCGAGATCCTGTGAGGGGAGCAAAGTGGACTTTGCGAAATTTATAACAAAGCCCAAGTACTGCAGAAGAGTCACCGTGCGGCGTGGCGCTGGTGACCTCCGGAGCGGACGCCGCTCTGATGAGCCAGTCGTCGAGGTACGGAAAGACATATAGGCCGTGAAGCCGGAGATGGGCCGCCACCACTGCGAGACATTTTGTGAAGACTCGCGGCGCGGAGGACAGGCCAAAGGGCAGTACTCTGTACTGGTAATGATTTCCTGCCACCACAAACCTTAGGTATTGGCGGTGGCTTGGGTGGATGAGGATGTGCGTGTAGGCATCCTTTAGATCCAAGGAGCATAGCCAATCTCCCTGCTGGAGGTAGGGCAGAAGGATTCCAAGGGTAAGCATTTTGAACTTCTCCCGCACAAGGAACTTGTTGAGGTTGCGCAAGTCCAGGATGGGTCTGAGGCCCCCTGTTCTCTTTGGTATTAGAAAATACCTGGAATAAAAGCCTTGACCTCTCAGGTGGTGTGGCACCGGTTCCACCGCCTGTTCCTGCAGAAGACCTGCTAACTCCTGAAGGAGTAATTCCCTGTGCAGAGGGGGTCGTGGAGGTTCTCCCGGAAAATAGGAGGGAGGGACCTGGTGGAAGTGGAGAAGATAGCCTTCCCGCACAACTTGAAGCACCCAGGCATCTGCGGTGATGCTGGACCACCTGTGGGCGAAGTGAACCAGCCGGCCTCCGGTGCTGGGAGGAACCAGCGGGGGGGGAGAGGCTATGCTTTGTGAGTCAAAAACCCCCACCCTGCTGAGCAGGGGCTGGTGGTGCAGGCTTGGGGGCTTGCTGCCTACGGGACCCGTTACCCCGTCCCTTGGCCTGCTGGCCCTGTTGGGGAGCTGCAGGGGCCTGATAATGGGGGTATTGTTTGTAGGCAGCCGCCTTCCTCGGGTAAAAGGACTTTTTCCCCGAGCCCTTCTTTTTCTGGGAAGGGGCGGAGGTCTTCCTAGAAAGCCTGGTCCTGGTGAGAGTCTCAGTCTCAATTTGCGCAGCCTTTTCCGCCATGGGCTTGCCAAAGAGGTTTTCGCCTCGGCAGGGGACATCGACCAACTTGTCCTGCACCCAGGGCTCAAGGTCTGACGACTGAAGCCAAGCCTGTCGGCGGGCACCGATGCCGGCTGCGGCCACTCGAGCCGATGCTTCAAAGCCATCATAGGCTGCCCGGGACATGAACTTTGAGCATTCCCGAATGCCAGTGGACAAGGCTAGGAACCTCCGCAAGGGTTCCTCGGACAAACCAGCGGAGAATCCGGCTAGCTCTTTAGCCAGATCCCGGAGATACATGCCCATGTATAGCTGGTAAGTCTGGACACGACATGCGAGCATAGAGCCCTGGAAACACTTCTTACCAAGGCCATCCAGGTTACGGGCCTCCCTGCCAGGAGGCACCGAGGAGTGCATCTTCTGGCTCTTAAGACGATGCATGGCCGATTCCACTACCATGGAATGGTGTGGCAGCTGTGCCTTTTGAAAGCCAGGGCTCTTGCGGACTCGATAGATAGAATCGACCCGCTTGCTCAGGACCGGCGAGGAGGCCGGACTCTCCCACATGCGGAAGAGTAGTCGTTCCAGCATAGGAGGAACCGGTACAGAAAAGTGTTCCCTCGCGGGAGAGTCATACTGGAGGGCGTCGAGCTCTTCGGCTCGAGGCTCCTCCTCGGGATCCGCAGGGAAGGCCAAAGCCTTGGCCATATCCCTAACAAAGTCCGAGAACCGGGCATCCTCCGGGGGGGACTGCTTCCGAGGCTCGGACTCCACTGAGTCCGAGGGGACACACCGAGTCCGGAAAGAATCAGGCGACTCTTCCTCTTCAGACTCCCAGACCGACTCCGACGAGGACTCGGTGGGGTCGGCCCGGGCAGGGCGCAGCGCCTGCCGCCCCGACGCCGAGGGAGTCGGCGTCGGCGACCTCGGTCCCGAACGGGAGGCCGAGGGTGACCTCGACCGAGGATCGACTCGAGTTCTCATCGACTCGAGGATCGGCTCGGTCTCCGGGGTCGACTTGGACGTCGACGTCCCGGCGCTCGGGGCAGCGGCGCCAGCGAGGCCAGCGAGCAGTGCCCGCTGCTGGTCCATGAAGGCAGACAGTCTGCTCTCCAAGGCCGTCAACCTGAGTCCGAGCTCAGGTGACCCAGCAGCCCCCGACTCGGGCCCCGACGGCGTCGGGCCCGACGTCGGCTGTCGCGGAGGCGAGTCCAGAAGGACCACAGGACTTACCCGAGCAGGCATCTCCGACTCCAGGCGAGGTCGCTTCGTGAGGTGTTCCTTCTCCAAGGACCCGGGGCGGCTGTCGGGGCTATGCGACCTGGCCCTCGCGGAACCAGGAGCGTCCACCGACGCCGCCCTCGCGGGTTTCACCTTCCGACGATGGTCCCCGGAGGGAGAACCCCGGTCGGAGGAACTCCGGCGATGGTCCGAACTGGAGCCTTTGGACGCGGAGGCCTCCGAGGTCCGGGTACGGCTGGGGTCAGCGAAGATTCTATCACGCTGATGCCGCCGACTTCTCAACGCTTTTGAGGACATTTTGCCGCAGGGCCCACAGATCAGTTCCTCATGATCCGGGCCCAGGCAGCGGAGGCAAAAGTCGTGTGTGTCAGTTAGTGACATATTTCGGTCACACTGACCACACCGCTTAAACCCACTGGCAGCCATCGGGGGAAAAAGGGCCCCTGCGAGGTCAAAGGACCGGGCTGCCAGGGAAAAAGCGAAAACGAAAGCTGACAAAGTCAGAAAAACCGAAAAAAGTAAGAGGACTCGTGACCGGCGTCGCGAGTCCGGGCGGGAAAAAGATCGGCGTCGAACCGAAGGAAAAAGAATAAAATAATGAAGAAAAAATCGACTTTTTCGCGGGGACAAGACGGGGACGTCTGTAGGGCTCCGCGGAAAAAAGAAGACTGGCTAAGATGGCACCCTCGGGCGGGAAGACGACCGCGCATGCGCGCTGCAATTCCCAAAGGCTTTCTTTGAAAGCTGGGGAAAATTGCTCCGCGAGGGCTCCGTCGGCGCCGACGTCACCCATAAGTGAGGACTGACTTCCTGCTTGGTCCTGGAGAAATGCTAGTACAGGGAAAACTGTTATTGATAGTTGTTACCCCTCTTTTCCCCAGTAGAAGGAAGAGGATAAACCTGTTAACTATAGGCATGATCATCATAAAAACTCTCAGAGCAAAAAGAAAGGATGTCTCGTGAAAAGAGATCCATGAGAATTTAGGATGAAATTAGTGTAGATGCTTCAAGTGAAAAGAAGCAGACTACAAACTCTAACCTCCAAACAGGAGATGTAATGATAATCTATCAAAAACCCTGCGGCTGCTGGGTTTGCTGAACCTGTTGAGGTTGTGGTTTCTTTAGCCCGGTCTGATGTTTCCCCTGTCTGGGAACATTCATGGTATTACATATAGCTCATCAGTCTCATTATTTATTGTATATAGTTTGTATATAGTTTTGTATATAGTTTAACCCTCTTATAGGTTTATTATTTCATGTATATAGTTCACCCTGTTATCCAAGTTTGTACCCCTGTTCGATGTAAAACCAAACAGAGTGTGTGTTTTGGTCGTTTTGTTATACTGTAAACCGCGCTGATACCGAATAGTGCGGTATATAAGCAACTGTAATAAAATAATAAATAATAATCTGTATGATGGGTAGAAGATGGATAAAACTTTTTCCCCTTAGGGGAACAAAGTTTGTTAGGAAATTTCCTACAAACTGGGAAAGAGGAAGGCCTAGACAAGCCTCTGAAAACAGCAATGTCAGTGGTTAACTGAGTAGCTTGGAATAAAGACTCCTTGTTAAAGAGATTTTCTCCAGTGCAAGGAGTATTTTCCAGTCTTTCTTGTACCCATTTGTCCAAGTCTGAAACTTGGAGCCAGGCTTTACGTCGTGCCCCTATAGCTATAGCAGAAGTTCTGCTAACAGACTCAAAGGAGTCTAGGGAAGCACGAGTAAGGAACCTAGAGATATTTTGAGCATGACTAACCAATAAAAGAATAGTCTGCTCTTTTGGGCTCTTGAAGAAAAGGGGTCAAAAGTAGTAAATTCTTTTTGACTTCAAGAGATAATCCCATATAGAAAATATATGAGAGAATTCTTGCTGAAAGCATGGATGCCTGGAAGGTTTGGCAGCCAAAGGCATCTAAAGTCTTAGACTCACGACCTGGCGGATAAGAAGAGTGCTTTTTAGTACTCTTAACACGCCTCATTGCTGATTCTACAACAATGGAATGATGAGGAAGTTGAGTCTTTTGAAAACCTGGAGAAGGGGGCACCTTGTATAGAAGATCAGTTGCCCTAGAAGGTGGGGATACCGTTAAAGGAGTTTCCCACATTCGAAAGAGCAGATCCTGCAAGGTCTGATGCAAAGGAAGCATGATGTCCTCCTTTGGACTACAGGGAATATACAGAGATTCTGTATTCCCTGGTGCAGGATCTTGACCAGGTATAGAAATGGCAAATGACTTTTCCATATCAAGCAGGAATGCCTGAAAAGAAAAATCTCCAGAGGGAAGTCCTCTACAAAGAGGAGTACAGGCTAGATCTGATGAAGAACTAGCATTGGCGCCCAGGGATCTATCCAAATTGATTGGAATAGAAGACCCTAAGGGGTGGAGCATCGGACTGTCCTTACAGGATGGTCGCCGGTACCACAGGAGGTCGGGACCACAAGCAGTCGGTAGCGCATCGTCCATGCTAGGGATCGATTCCAAACTCGGAACTGAGGGAAGCGAGCCTGTTGAAATAAGCATGGAATGTACCGACAGCGATGTTAACGTTGATACTGCTACTGATTCCGGTACCGTATCCGATACCGATACATGAAGACCAGTCGGTGACAGCTCTAACGGTGCCGAAGAAAACGAGAGTGCCCGACATGGATCATCGGAACCGTGCCTTCGGTACCGTCCGGTGTCGGTACCAAGGCGAGTCGTTACCCAGTCATCCAGACTGGAGATCGACTCCAGACATCTGGAGGGTACTGACGTCGGTACCAGTACCGGTACCGCGATCGATACCGATACTGGAAGATCGGTCTGCAACGTCTCTAACGGGCCCGAAAGAACAGAGGGCGCCAGACTGCGATCTTTGGTGAGGAATGTTTCATCCAACACCATTGCCGATGCCAGGGTATGGGTACCGCTCGAAGCGGATGCCACCACCGAGCATGGCTCAGGTATGTTTGGAGAGGGGTGAACCTCAGGAACAACCTGAAACCCCATTAAAGATTTGGAGGATGAAGACTTTCACTGGGGTTTTAAAACCAGTGTGTCCTCGAGGGCAAGGCCAGAGGCATCTCTATGCTGTGCATGAGATCTACCACTCGAGGACTGGCTAGTCTTAACAGACTGTTTTTGGGTTACCTGATCCTGCGAAGAAGAAAGGGTGGTCGGTGCCCTGAAGTTGAATGGGGACCGCGTATCGAGGTGAACTCGATGCTGAAGACTTCCTCAGACTATACTGTTGCAGGAGGGACACTCCAGCGGATAGTGGTCAGGACCCAAGCAGGGTAGACACCAATTATGAGTGTCTAAGATTAATTTTGTACCGCCACAGTTTGAACATTTCTTAGGGATAGTGGCTGGCGCTTCCATGAAGGAAAGTGAGTAGGCCTAGGAGGCCGAAAAAACCGTCAGGCTCTAACAAGGAAAAAATTATTCCTTAAAAAGGAAAAATTACAAGAAAAAAAGAAAAGAAACACCGGCAGTACCGGTGGCGTCGGGGAAGGCAGACGCGACCACAAGAAAACCAAAAAATAAAAAGAATTTTCTGCGGTGACAGGAGAACGTCCTGCCGGCTCCGCGGAAAAACAAAAACTGAGGAGAGGCAGTTGGGAAAGGCGGGAAGGCAGCACGCAGGCGTGGTGGTATGCTCCCAAAAGAGTTCTAATTGGACGGTGGGGAGCATTCCCACGCAGACTCCGTCGGTACCGACGTACCCATATGTGAAGACTCATTCCTGCTTGTTACTGGAGATTGTGTGTTGTGTAAAATTTTGCTTAATGAACTCCAGATCATTGAATTTCCTTCCTTTCAGTGGTAATTTCAGTTTGAAAAACAAGAAAAAGTCCCAGGGTGCGAGGTCAGGCGAGTAAGGAGGCTGACAGATTTGCTCGATTTGGTGTTTGGCCAAGAACTGCTGGACAAGATGTGATGAGTGAGCTGGGGGCGTTATCTTGATGAAGCAACCATTCCTATGCAACTCCAGCCTCTTATGATGAACCGCATCTCTCAAACGAGTCAGAACTCGGACGTAGTACACCCCCCACTCCTTATTGATGATTGGGCCTTTTGGAGCATACTCATGATGAACACTACCCAAGTAATCAAAGAAAACTGCAAGCATGACCTTGACATTGCTCCCCACCCGACGGGCTTTCTTGGGTATGGAAGAGTCTGGAGTCTTCCATTGTGAGGACTGAGACTTAGTTTCTAGGTCATAACCATAAAGCACAGTTACTTACCTGTAACAGGTGATCTCTGGGAACAGCAGGAATTAGTCATCACATATGGGTACGTCGGTACCGACGGAGCCCGTGCGGGAAAGCTCCCCAGCTTTTCAGATTAAAAGCTTTTGGGGCCTCCCACTGCACATGCGCGCTGCCTTCCCGCCTTCCTGACCAGCTCTCGTCAGTTCGAGTTTAAAGCTGAGACAATAGAGAGAGAGGACAGGAAGATAGATAGAGATACAACTCCTAGGGGAGGTGGGTGGGTTGTGATGACTAATTCCTGCTGTTCCCAGAGATCACCTGTTACAGGTAAGTAACTGTGCTATCTCCAGGAACAAGCAGGAATAAGTCATCACATATGGGGACTCCCTAGCTAAGATGCCTGGGAGATCCCCCTCCAAGGGTAAACCATCTTCGTATGGATCTCAGGCATCCATCCAGGGAAGGTGGGCAGGAGTTGTTTAAGTATGGAACAGGTGTTTGAGGACAGCCTGACCAAACAAGGCATCCCGGCGGGAGTCCTTGTCCAAGCAGTAATGGGCTGTGAAGGTATGAACTGAGGCCCAAGTGGCTGCTCGACAGATCTGATCTATGGACACAGAGTGAAGATGAGCCATAGAAGTGGCCATGGCTCTCACATTGTGAGCTGTGACATGGCCCTCCAGAGAAATGTTCTTACTCTGGTAAGCAAAAGAAATACACTGAGCGATCCAATTGGAAAGTGTACGCTTGGTGACTGGAAGTCCCAAATGAGAAGGATCAAAAGCCACGAAAAGTTGGGAAGACTTTCGATGTGGTTGAGTCCTGTTGAGGTAAAAGGCAAGAGCTCTTTTACAATCCAGAGTATGAAGGTTCCTCTCTGCACTGGATGCATGAGGAGCCGGGAAAAAGACAGGTAGATATACCTCTTGATTAAGATGAAAAGGCGAGACCACTTTGGGCATAAAGTGGGGATTCGTCCTAAGGACCACCTTATCATGATGAAACCTAGTATAAGGTGGATGAGCCACTAAAGCCTGCAGTTCACTGATGCGGCGAGCCGAAGTGACTGCAATAAGGAAAACAACCTTCCAGGAAAGAAATTTGAAGGAGGTAGAGTCCAAAGGCTCAAAAGGTGGCTTAATAAGCTGACCTAGAACTAGGTTCAAATCCCATGCTACCGGGGGAGGTCGGATGGGAGGTTTAGTTAGGGTCAGGCCTCTCATGAAACGTGCAACAAGAGGATGAGAGGAGACAGGTTGTCCATTTATAGGTTTTAAGGATGCTGCAATAGTACTCAAATGGACCCTTACTGAATTCGTCTTAAGGCCTGCATTTGAAAGATGCAGGAGATAGTCCAAGAGGGAATTCAAAGGAAGTGCTAGAGGGTCAAGAACCTGCTGAGCACACCAAATGGAAAAACGCTTCCATTTGAAAGCATAAGAACGCCTCGTGGAAGGTTTCCTAGAGGCATGAAGGATATCTTTCACAGGCTGAGAAAGATTAAAGTCTTGAAGACTTAGGCCTTCAGTAACCAAGCTCTGAGATGTAGGGATTTGGGGTTTGGGTGCCACAAAGTCCCCTTCTCCTGAGACAGGAGGTCTGGCGCAGCTCCCAGGTCCAGGGAGGATCCCTGGGAGAGATGCAGAAGTAGAGGGAACCACACCTGGCGTGGCCAGCGGGGAGCTATGAGGATCATAGTCCCGTGATCCCTTTGGAGCTTGAACAGAGTCTTGGATATTAGAGGAATGGGTGGAAAGGCATAGAGGAATTCCTGACCCCAATGCAGGAGGAAGGCATCGTGGGCCTGAGCTCCCTGACACTGAGTTCTGGAACAGAACCGGGGAAGTTTGGCATTCCACGGACTTGCAAAGAGGTCTATGTCCGGGGTCCCCCATTCCTGAAAGATTCTGCGTATCTGGTCCATATGTAGGGACCATTCGTGTGGAAGCAGAACTCGACTGAGTCTGTCCGCACGAGAGTTTTGAACTCCTGGAAGATACACTGCAAGAAGGTGAATTTGATGCTCTCTGGCGAAGGCCCATAATCTGAGAGCTTCGTTGCAAAGCGACAGAGAGCCTGTCCCTCCTTGTTTGTTTATATAGAACATGGCTACCTGATTGTCTGTCTGAACTAGGACAGTCAGGTTGACAAGGAGGGTATAGAAGACCTTGAGGGCAAGGTAAATTGCTCGCAGTTCCAGGAGGTTGATATGAAGGGTGGTCTCCTGTGGAGACCAAGTGCCCTGAGTGGAGAGGTTCTGAAGATGAGCTCCCCACCCTGTCTGGGAGGCATCTGTTGTGAGGGTTGCTTGGGGCAACAAAGGTTGGAAGGGGGCCCCCAACAACAGATTCTTGGTGGATGTCCACCATTGGAGGGACCAAAACAGATGGCTTGAGGTGAGTATTTGGTCGGAGAGCGCTCCAGATGCTTGAGTCCACTGGGTGGCCAAGGTCCATTGAGCTGCTCTCATATGCAGACGAGCGTAGGGCACCACATGTACCGTGGAGGCCATGTGGCCCAGAAGTCGCAGCATTTCCCGGGCTGTCAAATGACTGCTGGACTGAGCTTGGGAGGCCAAACTCAGCAGGCGTTGGGCCCTGAGCTGAGGCAGGTAGGCCCTCGCAGTGATGGTGTCTAACTGGGCCCTATGAACTCGAGAGACTGAGTAGGGATTAGTTGAGACTTGGGAAGGTTTACTACCAGTCCCAGATACTGCAGAAGACGCCTTGTGCGGTCCAGGGAAATTTGGGTCTGGGACTGAGATGGAACTCGGATGAGCCAGTCGTCCAGGTATGGGAATATGAAAATTCCCAGGCCTCTTAGAAAGGCAGCTACGACTGCCATGCATTTGGTGAACACTCTTGGAGCAGAGGCTAGACCGAAGGGGAGTACTCTGTACTGGAAATGTTGTCCCTGAAACAGAAATCGAAGGTATTTTCTGTGGGATGGGTGGATGAGTATGTGTGTATACGCATCCTTTAGGTCTAGAGAACAAAGCCAATCCTGACTCTGAAGGTATGGAAGGAGAATGCCCAGAGAAAGCATTTTGAATTTCTCCTTGAAAAGAAATTTGTTCAATTCTCTCAGATCTAGAATTGGTCTGAAGCCCTCTGTCTTCTTTGGTATTAGAAAATAAGGGGAGTAGAATCCCGTCCCCTGTTGAAGAAGAGGGACCTCCTCTATTGCCCCTTGGGCAAGGAGGGAGGAGACTTCCTGACCCAAGAGGGCGAGGAGAGATGGGGGAGAATTGAACTGCCTCACCATAGTATAAGGAGGAAGGTCGGAAAAATGGAGTTTGTAACCCTCTCTGATGATAGAGAGGGTCCATTGCTCTGATGTAATGTGCTCCCATCTGGGAGCAAAGTGAGCTAACCTTCCGGGTATGGTGAGGGGCTCTGGTTGTTCTAGAGCCAGAAAAGTTAAGTTCTCTAGGGGCAAGTCAAAACCCCTGAGGGGGTTGAGCCTGCTGAGGCGTAGCAGACGCCGCAGGCTTTGACCTTGCCTGTTTAGGTTGCTGACGTTTAGCAGCAAAACGAGGCTGAGAGGATTGTTGGCCAGTATTTGTGGAAAATCTGGACTTCTTGTAATAAGGCCTCTTAAAAGACTTCTTTTTGGCAAGAGTGGAGGTAGACTTAGAAAGTCTATCTAAGGTGGCATTTTCTGCGTCCATTTGAGTGGCCTTAATTTGCCACTCCTCACCAAATAAGTTCTCACCTGTACAGGGCAGATTCCGTAAGCCATCTAGGACCCAAGGTTCTAGATCAGAAGCATGGAGCCAAGCAAGACGTCGGGCTGCTATAGCAATGCCCGAAGCCCTACCAGCACCCTCAAAGGAATCAAAAGCTGCCCTGTTGGAGAACTTTGAAATATCCAAAAGGTGTTTCACTAAGAAAATGAACTCCTCCCTTTTATCCTCAGGGATGAAGGGGGCAAAATGCCGAACTTTTAGAGCGATTTCACTGAGAAACATGCCCATGTAAAGACTATAGGAATTAATCCTGGCTATAAGCATAGTAGCCTGGAAAATTTTCCTGCCAAAAGAGTCTAGAGTCTTACATTCTCGCCCTGGAGGAGTAGAAGAGTGCCTTTTGGTACTCTTTATCTTCTTCATTGCAGACTTCACCACAATAGAATGGTGAGGCAACTGGGTTTTTTGGAAACCAGGAGAAGGGGGGACACGGTACATGGTGTCCAACCTGCGAGAAGAAGGAGACAATGTTAGAGGAGCCTCCCATAAGTCCATCAAGTGTTCTTGAAGGATTTCATGGATAGGCAGGGTGACTGCCTCTTTAGGAGACTTAGAGTATCCTAAAATATCCAGTTTATTTGATCTGGGTTCCTTTTCAGAGGATGAAGCAATAGAAAGACCTTTAGCTATTTCTATGATGAAGTCCTGAAAGGACAAATCCTCTGGTGGAGACATTCTCCTTTTAGGAGAAGAAGGCTCCTCAGGAAGATCAAGGGAGAACTCATCAGAATCATCAGAGGAGTTAAAATCCTCTGAAGAAGCAGAGTATCCTCTATGTGCTTCCAACGCACGATACGCATACCGTTCGGTATCGACATCGGGCGTACCGGGTATGGGATCGGTACCGGGCAAAAGCCCGGATCCGGCATGCGGAACCGATCTGCGTTTGGAAGACGATGGCCTCGGTTCCGGTATGGAAGCCATTACCGGAACCGGACCCGGTACCGCTGGCCGCGGTACCGAGGGCGTAGCAGCATTAATAAAAGCCAGAATGGCCTGCTGCATGACTCGGACAGTATTGCCCATAGACGCCACTGCTGCCTGGATGTCGGTACCGGTATGGGCCGGTACCCCAGAGCAGCACAACAGGTGATCTGTCGAGGCCGCGCCATCGATGTCAACCTGTGACCCCATGATTGCTTTGGAGGCCGGAACCTCCCGCCGGGGTTTTTTGGCCTGGGCAGAATCCTCGAACTCAGAATTGAGAGCTTCTCGATCTTTAGAAAGAGATTTGCTTTTAGAGGATTTGCCCACTGGAGTTTTGGTTACCTGAGATCCATCCGGAGAGGAAGACCTGGATGACTGTGATGCTTCTGAAGAAAACAGCACATGGAACTTGTTGGCCCGGTTCTGCAATCCACGTTTCGACATCTGGGAGCAGGATGGGCAGTCCGGTATGGAATGGTCAGGTCCTAAACAATTAAGACACCATTCATGGGTGTCTGTAACAGGAATGACAGCACTGCACTTGGTACACTTTTTAAAAGCAGGAACTGGCTTCTCCATGAGGAGAATTTGTGTAGGCCTGAAGGCCTAACAAAGTACCAAGCTGTGCTGAAGAAAAGAAAAATTTTTATTTTTTTTTTAAAGAAAGAAAGAGAGACCGGCAGTACCGGTTTCAGAATGGGGAAGGCAGGTACGCGGTCTAAAGAAAACAATAAAATTAACAATTTCTTCAGCGGTGACAGGAACACGACCTGCTGGCTCCGCGGAAAAAAAGAAACTGACGAGAGCTGGTCAGGAAGGCGGGAAGGCAGCGCGCATGTGCAGTGGGAGGCCCCAAAAGCTTTTAATCTGGAAAGCTGGGGAGCTTTCCCGCGCGGGCTCCGTCGGTACCGACGTACCCATATGTGATGACTTATTCCTGCTTGTTCCTGGAGATACCCATGATTCATCACCAGTACTAATCTTTTTGATGAAATCTGAGTCATTTCCAATGCATTCCAACTCCTCCGACTGCAGTCTTTTTGGTCAGGGGACAGGCATTTCAGCACAAATTTTGTAGACACATCTCATTCCCAAAATGACTAAGAATAGACTGTACTGAGCCAAAACTGATCTTCATGTCCTCAGCAAGCTCCCTGATAGTTAATCGACAATTTGGCGTATTGCGGCACACACTGCTTCAATTTTGTCTTCATTCCTGCTTGTGGATGGCCTTCTAGAATGTTCGCCACTGTCAACACTTTGGTGGCTCTCTTGGCAACATCTGTACCAGTCAAATTCTAGCACGACTCATGCATTCTAGCACGACTCATGCATACACTTGCTATAAGCTGTCATAAGTCTCTGCATGAATCTCCAAATTTGCTGTTCAATTTTTTCACTCATCGTAAATCTGACTAACTGCTTATACACAATACCAAACATCACGTGATTAAAAAAAAAAGTACAGATGTGCTGCAGCCACACCACAGTCTTCACATGCAGAATGCATAACTAGATCACTGCATGCTTAATAGCATCGTGGTATGACGTATTGTTATATAGTTACACAAGTCTTGATACCTTTGGATCATACCTCGTAAACCATCTGAGGAGCACAGACTAAGCTGCCACCTACCTGAAATGGTTTAAAGCTTCTGAGGATAAGAGTCAGCTTCATCAGATGCATGAAGGTGGTGGGTGAACATACATGAAGATGGATGTGGGGGGAGGGGGGCTAGATACAGAGTATAAAGAGACAATTTAAAGTGCAAAGCGGTGTGGAAGGACAGTGGTAATAGCAAAATAGTTCAACTGACATTTATGGAGAGTGAGAAAAACTAAAAACAGGATGATCTCAGAATAATTAAGGTCATTTACATCTGTAGCAAGTCATGAAGTCTTGTCCTTGTTCGAGCCAAGGGTGCCAACTGCCTCTCATTTTTGCTACTCCATCTTAACATTGCTAGCCCTGTGAGAATTTTTACCTACCTGAAAAGAATACATTTGAGATAAATAGGTTTGTGCTTTACACATACCACTGTGTAATGACAAGTGCCGTGTTGATGTGGAGGCTGCATCGAATATTGCTCTGTCGAAGAAATCCATGGTGGATTCTGTGTAAACAATCTGGAAGATCTGGCTGAGGAGTAAGCAGAGTTCTTCTGCTGATGCCTGTGTGAGGGGTAGAAAAGATGTATAAAAACAAAACAAAACAAAAAAACCCCAACCAAGCAAAAAAACAAGGTGAAACTTTTTTTTTTTTTTAATCAGGCTAGTCCAAAATCTTCCAATGGTCAAGTTATACTACCACAAAGTGCTAGTTTTACTGTGCAGTGACCTAGTTTCTCCAATTTGCTTTTTTGTTTATCTCTGCTGCCTTTACAGTTCCCTCCATCCTGCTAACCCTTCCACGACTGTCTGCTCCCCTTCTACCCTCACTCTAGACATCATCCCCTTTGCCTTGCTGGTTTCAATGACATGTCCTCTTTATTGTGACCTGGCAGTAGGGGGCTGCCTCAGGCAGAAGGGCCGAAAGGGATGAGAGGAGAGGAACACTTATGACAACATAAATCTTTCAGAACATACACTTATTACTCACAGGAATCCTAAGGATATTACACCAGAGATCACTGCCAGCACTTTTTACTTGTTAATCCCATTCTTCATCCAATACAAAAATGGCTATATATGCAAAACCAAAATATAGAAAGAAGCTACAAAATAACCCAGCTTATTTTTTTCTTTAAAGTAGCTCTGTTTCATAGTTAGTCAGTCCTTAAGAATCCTGCTTACAAACTTGCTATAATGTGGGCAGATTTAATTATTTGAGAACCTTGTAGCAGGTAAGCTCCTTGCTGCAGAGTTGCTGAAGAGAACAGAGCTTTTACCAACTGGGTTAGTGCCTTATCCCTGAAGAGGAGCCATAGCTACTCCTGCTGGGCCACTGTGAAGAGGAAGTATGCTAGTAGGCTCAGCTCCAGAAGTGTGTGGGGGGGGGACTCCCTAGCTCAGTGATGGCTAACCTTTTTGAGCCCGAGTGCCCAAACTGCCGCACAAAACCAAAGAATTTCCTCAAAGTGCCAGCACGTCAATTAAACCTTAACAACAAGATTTTAGTATCTAAAAACTCTTTATAAAGTTGCCTGAACTATGTAACATCATTTGTAAAGGTTGGAATCTTTGTATTGTCAGAGAATCAATTTGATTCACAATCCTTTGGTTTTCATTTCAATTTATTGGCAATTTATAATGTTTTAATGATTTCATTCAATTTAATGAATTTAGGAAGAATTTGATTCAGTTACACAATATATTTTAAATGTATTATTCACATAACATTTCAAATGTATCCTGAGTAAAAAAAAGATAAACTTCTTAAAACTGTTAACTGTGTCAGGACTCGGTGTGTATTCCCAAAGAATCTATACATGAAAAAAATTAATGTGATGTTTGTTGTTGCATGCATGCTGATAACTTGTCAAAGAGATATCTTTCTACCTTTTGTGCATTTTTTTTCAGTTGCAATTGCTCCAGCCACTTTCTTCTGGTTTCTTCATGTTTTCTGCTAACTCTCCATCATCTGCTGTCCATTTGTCCTTTCTTCTCTCTTCTAGTTTTTTTTTCCATTCTCTCTCTCTACATCCGCTTTAACATACTAATCTTTCTCCTTTTGCTCTTTCCTCATTCCTATTTCATCCACTCAAATTTTACCCCTCCATCCTCAATCCCCACTTACTCTCCCAATACCCGGCCAATTGTAGATTTTTTATCCCTCCCACACAAAATATTTTTTCCCCTCTCCATTTTACTCTCCCAGCCCCATCCCATTCTAATCCTCCCCCAACATCAGCTCCCATCTAGTTCCAGCCTCACCCAGCATCCATTCCCTTCTAGTCCCTGCATCAGCCCATTTCCAGTCCTAGCCCCCCATCAGCCCATTTCCAGTCCTAGCAACCCCCCAACCCAATACCAGTCCTAGCCCCCCCATCAACCCACTTCCAGTCCTAACCCCATCAACCCATTTCCAGTCAGCCCCCCATAGCCCATTGCCAGTCCTAACCCCCCCCCATCAGCCCACAGCCCATTACCAGTCCTAACCCCATCAGCCCACCTCAAGTCCTAACCCCTCCCTATCAGCCCATTTCCTGTCCTAGCCCCCCCATAGCCCATTATTAGTCCTAACCCCCCCATAACCCATTACCAGACAGCCCCCATCAGCCAACAGCCCATTACCAGTCTTAACCCCCCCATAGCCCATTACCAGTTCTAACCCCCCCAACAGCCCACAGCCCATTACCAGTCTTAACCCCCCATAGCCCATTACCAGTTCTAACCCCCCCAACAGCCCACAGCCCATTACCAGTCCTAACCCCATCAACCCACCTCAAGTCCTAACCCCTCCCCATCAGCCCATTTCCTGTCCTAGCCCCCCCCATAGCCCATCAGCACTCCTAACCCCCCTCAGCCCCCCCATAGCCCATCAGCACTCCTAACCCCCCCAGCCCCCCATAGCCCATCAGCACTCCTAACCCCCCCAGCCCATCAGCACTCCTAACCCCCCCCAGCCCCCCCATAGCCCATCAGCACTCTTAACCCCCCAGCCCCCCAGCCCATCAGCAATCCTAACCCCCCAGCCCATCAGCAATCCTAACCCCCCCCCAGCCCAGCCCAGCCGAGGGAATTTTTTCTTTTTAAAAGCTGTCTTCTCCCGCTGCCGGGGCCGCCGCGGCAGAATCGAGTGTGCCGCGGGGCCCCCCCTGCCCAGCACAGCCTGCCCTCCCCCTCTATCCGCTCTCTCGTCGCAGCTCACAGTGACACGCGCCGGCTTTCAGAGCGCGAAGGGATTAGTTTCCCTTTCGCGGCTCTGTTAAGCCCGCGGGGGCTGATGGGAACTTCCCATCAGCCCCTGCGGGCTTAACAGAGCAGCGAGGGAGAAACTCTTCCCTCGCTCTCTGAAAGCCGGCGCGTGTCACTGTGAGCTGCGACGAGAGAGCGGATAGAGGGGGAGGGCAGGCTGTGCTGGGCAGGGGGGGCCCCGCGGCACACTCGATTCTGCCGCGGCGGCCCCGGCAGCGGGAGAAGACAGCTTTTTTTTTTTTTTTTTTTTTAAATTTTACTTGCGGACCTTCCCGCGTGCCAGCTGCAAGGCCCACGCGTGCCATAGGTTCGCCATCGCTGCCCTAGCTAATGGTGCCAAATATCCTATTTCACTTTCAGCTGTGGAGGTCAGGCACTTTAAAACCTACTGATTGCCATGAATGAATATCAGGCCTTCATCTGGATCTTTCTACCACACTAATGGAGCAACAGAATGCTGACATCTGCAAGATCTTTCCACAGAAAAACTAAACAAGATTCCATCCCCAAAAAATTAATTCAAGTTCAAACAAAAAATTTTTTATACATACATTTATATACCGCATCTTCCAAGGTTCAGTTGCGGTTTACAGTTGAACAACACTTAACAAAACAAGTTTGTTTTACAGGGAACGTCATATTATAACAGAACATATCTACAAGGAACATCAAATTTATATATAGTATATATGGTCTAAACATTGTGAGATAAAATAGAACAGGTTAACTATATACAGTTTTATGTATATATATACAAGGAGGTGAACGGATATAAGTTGTGAGGTTATCATATGTATGTGTTATCTGTATATGTTAAGGGTTTTTGCTTAATGTAGACCGATTGCTGTTTAACCTTTGTCTATAGTGGGTGTTAAGTTATCTATGTTATAGTTTATGGTGAACAGGTACGTTTTCAATTTTTTACGGAGTTCAAAAATGTTGAGAGAGATGAAAACAAAGCTCTCTTGTTAGTGAGGAGTTTCTCCTTTTGCGTCCGTTCAGCAGAGGAGGGGGGGGGGCGGAAACCTGAGGAACTGAGGAGATTTGTGCATGAAGGGCCACATATTACACTTAGTTCTGAGCTCTGGGAGAATTATTTTGTTTGATTGTTGTTCCGCCCTGTGGGACATATGAACAACATGCTAACTTATAGCCCCAAAATACAATATGACTGGTTACTGCAGAATGTATGTCATACTGAATGTAATTTGGGCAGTTTCTTGTTAAAATTTATTCCAATCTGGCATGAGTGACAGAAAATTTATCAGAGTGGAAAGTCAAATTCCTTTAACAAGACTTACCCTCTGCCTCAGATCCTACAAGTCACTGGATTTCAGAAACTGCATGCTTCTGTTTTAGCAGCATTTCCATTAATTTACTCGGCACAGAAGTCAGACTGACCAGCCTGTAGTTCCCAACCTCCTTTAGCTCTGCTTTTGTGAAGAGGGACCAGGTACACGTCCCCTCTGAGGGCAGGGCTCACCTTGAAAAGGCAGGAGCTAAATTTAATTCCCTTTCCCTATCTGTCCTCCTATAGCCCTCCTGGATCACACCCAACTCTAAAGTTGTATTGAAAATGCCGGCAAACGAACTACCAGAACTTTCCTAAGTCCCTTTAATACCCTTGGGATGTATCGTATCTGGTCCCATCACTTTGCCCACTTTTAGTTTAGCTAGCTCCTCACTAACACAGTCTGTTGGGCCCAGTGGGAGAAAAGTTATCATATGACTAAATAGTCTGACATGTATCAAAAGATGGATGTAAGAAACTAGGTTGGCAAACTGAATCTGTTTTGGCAACTGCAGTTGAGGGGGTTTCTAAGCATGAGGTTAATAACGTACTTCCTCTGAAAGTCACTTAGGCCACAAGGTGCCTTACTAGGACAAAACAGAACTGGGCAGGAACAGACTGAACGTTACAAGTTACCTTTGGTAAAACAACTGCAGCCTTAGCCAGAGAGGTTGATCCTTTAGATTCTGGACTATTGCAGTGCTTTATATACTGGTTTGCTGGTTAAAATGCTAAGGAAGTTGAGGGTGCTCCAGAAAACAGTTACACCATTTTTGACAAGGTCTACTGTGGAGGAAGAAATGCTCAATCAATTTTGGCCAAATTAGATTGGATACCCATAAGAGAGAGAAAGCCTTATTAACTGAGGGCACAATTGTGATCCTCCCAAAGCAATTTTCATAGTCTATTGATGAGCATGTTTAAAAAATAAATGGGCTGGTGAGCCAGGGCATTCTCTGCTGCCATGCTAGAACTCCGACACACCCTTCCTCAGAAATTGCAAATCTTCTATCCTTTTGGAAGTATTTAAAAGGGTTTTTTTTCCCATTGGTAATTTAGTAATTAGTATGCAGAGGTGATGTATTACTAGGGCAGATAATTTCAATGACAACGCTGAAGGGCTCACTCTCTGAAGTTATGAATGCTTACAGTGTGTAGGGGTTAGGATTGTGATGTTAATTGAGGTAAGTATATGATTACTGAATTTATGTATTGTAAATGGATGATCTTGGTCAAACTGGCAGACAACGTGTGTATGTATGTTCATACACAAACATACATAGAAATAAATGAAAATATATAGATACAAAAAACTGTGTTAATCTCCGATGTGATCAAACCAATGGGCTTATTTGGGGCAGTTTCTCAAAATTTGTTTGTATTGTGGCAGTGAAAACATTTATTCAGAAGGATGTATAACCAATCACTATTGTCACTTTTCATTATTGTACAATAAAACGTAATCAGGGTCATTCCAAATCGCAAATAGCCTGCTATTTGGCCCCTCTGCCAACCCCAACTAACTTCCCCGCACGTTGTAGAGGGAGTTTAGATGGGGGTGGGAAAGTGGCATTGTGGAGGAGCAGTTAGGATGAGCAGTCAGCAGCCCTGGATGTACAGGGCTGATTCCGATGTTGGCCCTGTACGTCCCGGGCCGGCAGCCTGAATGGGGAACTTATTCCATTCTGAGGTGGAATAAGTTCCTCTAGTTGAGTGGATCAGGCAGGCCCAGGGCTCAGAAAAGGCGGGAGGGAGCAGAGGAAATTCCCCGCAGCCCAACCCTGGCCTTGAGAGGCCAGATTGTGAGTCAGTCTGCGGGGAATAAACATTTCAATTGTGCAACCGGGGATCACGGCTCTTGAATGGAACCATGATGCCATGGCAACCAGATGCCATGGCACCACGGCTCCATGGCAACCAGATGCCATGGCACCACGGCTCCATTCAAGAGCCCTGACTGAGTTTGCTGGAGAAGGCCTGTATGTGCAGGCTGATCAGAATGAGGGTCCCGGCCTGCACATACAGGCCTAGACACGATTATGATCCTGTGGGGCTAGACATGCCTCACGGGATCAGAATCCCGGCTCACTCTGTGCGCCCGGTTCCGACCAGGCACACAGAGGGCCGGCACATCCAACTCTGAATCAGACCTGTGTCTATATATAAATATAAAACATCTAATAGCTGGGACCCAGTCTTTAATGTTGGAAGGCAGCGTTCATAATTTGGTATCATCCAACTGGTGCAAGCATTTTAATAAATAAAATATATATATTTCTGCAACCAAATACTTAACATAAGAACATAAGATAAGCCTCCTGTCTCCAACCATGGCGAGTCTGAGCCACAAGTATCTGACAGAATATAGAAAATACAATTTTCCATATTTCATTTCAAGAAACAAGCAACAGCATTTCCAAGTCTACTAGGTTAATCTTTCTTTATGGATTTTAACTTCAGGAACATGTCCAAAACTCTTTTGAATGCTGCTGTGTCAATCGCCTTGATCATGCCCTCTGACAACAGATTCCAGAGCTTAATTGTGTGCTGTCTGGGAAAAACAACACTTTTATGAACTGCTTTCAAACTGCTGGTTATAAATTCATCTGTTGAATGGAACTGTTGAATTGGGAAAGCATAGTTACTCACCTGTAAGAGGTGATCTCCGGGAACAGCAGGAATGTAGTCTTCACATATGGGTATCGTCGGTACCGACAGGGCCTGCGCGGGAACGCTCCCCAGCGTCCAATAGAAAAGCTTTTGGGAGCATCCCACAGCACCTGTGTACTACCTTAACACCTTTCCCAACTGTCCCTCTCCAGTTGAGTTTATAGCTGAGACGAGAGCGAGAGCGCGCGAGAGAGAGAGCGCGAGAGAGATGCAACTCCTAGGGGAGGTGGGCAGGTTGTGAAGACTAAATTCCTGCTGTTCCCGGAGATCACCTGTTACAGGCAAGTAACTATACTATCTCCAGGAACAAGCAGGAATGTAGTCTTCACATATGGGGACTCCCTAGCTGCAAATGCCAGGGAGATGGCCCCAGAAAGTTGTGTGCCCTTGTGAAAAGGCTCCACTTCCCCCCATGGATCTCTGACATCCTACCAGGGATGGTGGGTAGGAGTTGATTAAGTCTAGAACAGGTGTTGAAGAACAGCCTGACCAAACAAGGCATCCCGGCGGGAGTCCTTGTCTAATGGGCTGTGAAGGTAATGTACCGAAGTACATTATGCTGCTCGACAGATGTAATGGGCTGTGAAGGTATGTACTGAAGCCCAAGTAGCTGCTTGACAGATGTCATCGATAGACACAGAGTGAGGATGCGCCATTAAGGCTGCCATGGCTCTCACATTGTGAGCTGTGACATGGACTTCAAGAGGAAGGTTCTTATTCTCATAGGCAAAAGATATACACTGTGCAATCCTGCTGGACAGTGTCCTTTTGGAGACTGGAAGTCCCAAATGACTAGGATCAAAAGCAACAGAGTTGAGAGGATTTTCTATGTTGCTGTGTCCTTTGCAAGTAAAAGGCCAAGGCTCTTGTACAGTCCAAAGTATGAAGGTTCCTTTCTGCATTTGAGGCATGAGGCCTTGGAAAGAATACAGGAAGGTAAACCGCTTGGTTCAAATGAAAGGGCGAGACCACCTTTGGCATAAAGTGTGGATGAGTTCTAAGGAGTACCTTTATCATGATGGAACCTTGTATAAGGAGGATCAGCCACCAACGCTTGCAATTCACCGATGCGACGTGCTGATGTGATTGCAATGAGAAAGATAACGTTCCAGGAAAGGAATTTCAAAGAGGTAGTGGCTAATGGTTCAAAGGGCGGTTTCATGAGCTGCCCAAGTACCAGATTCAAGTCCCATGCCACCGGTGGTGGCTTAATGGGAGGCTTCATTAAAAGAAGGCCTCTCATAAATCTCGCTATGAAGATGAGAGGAAATAGGTTGTCCATTCAGAGGCTTGAAATAAGCTGCAATAGCACTCAAATGAACTCACTGAATTGGTCTTAAGCCCTGCATTTGATAAATGAAGGAGATACTCCAGTAATGATTCCAGAGGTATCGCAAGAGGGTTAAGACCCTTCTGCGAGCACCATATGGTAAACCTTTTCCACTTAAATGCATAATAGCATCTGGTGGCAGGTTTCCTGGAAGCATGAAGGATATCCTTTACCTGCTGGGAAAGGTTAAGACCGTGAAGTTCTAGGCTTTCAGCAACCAGGCCCTGAGATGCAGAGAATGGGGATTGGGATGCCACAGCATCCTGTCCTCTTGAGAAAGAAGATCTGGAGCAGATCCTACCTCCAGAGGCGGAGCTTGAGAGAGATTTATGAGCAGAGGGGACCACGGTTGACGTGGCCAACATGGAGCTATAAGGATCATATGACTTGTCTCTCTGAAGCTTGAAGAGGGTTTTGGGAATTAGAGGAATGGGTGGAAAGGCATACAGGAAGTCCTGACCCCAATGAAGGAGGAAAGCACCCCTGGCCTGACAACCTTGAGCCGGAATTCTGGAACAGAACCAGGGAAGTTTGGCATTCAACGGACTTGCAAAGAGGTCTATGTCCAGGGTTCCCCAAATTTGAAAAATTTTGGCCACCTGGTTTGCATGGAGAGACCATTTGCATGGAAGCAGAACTCGACTGAGTCTGTCTGCCCAAGAGTTTTGAATGCCTGGAAGATACACAAGGAGATGAATCTGATGCTCTCTGGCGAGGGACCATAGTCACAAAGCTTCGCTGTACAGCGACAGAGCCTGTTCCGCCCTGCTTGTTTACATAGAACATGGCTACCTGATTGTCCGTTTGAACTAGGACTGTCTTGTAGCCGAGCTGGGTGTGAAATACTCGAAGAGCAAGGAAGGTTGCTCTGAGTTCCAGGAGGTTGATATGAAGATAGGCCTCTTGTGGAGTCCAGGTACCCTGGGTAGAGAGGCCGTGCAGGTGGGATCCCCAACCCACCTGAGAAGCATCTGTTACAGTGGCTTTGGGTGGGGGTTACTGAAAAGGAAACCCCACCAAAAGGTTTTTGGGTGACTGCCACCATTGGAGAGACAAAATAAGGCGATCTGAGTTTGCTATTTTGTCTGACAGGCAACCTGACGCCTGAGTCCACTGAGTGGATAAAGTCCACTGGGCTGCCCTCATATGGAGGCGAGCATAAGGAACCACATGCACAGTGGATGCCATGTGGCCTAGCAACTGTAACATTTCCCTAGCAGTGAGGTGAGGTTTTAGCACTGCTTGGGAAGCTAACTGTACAATCCGAAGGCAGCGGGGCTGTGGAAGGAAGGCCCTTGTCTGGTATCCAGAAGAGCTCCTATAAACTCTAGGGATTGAGTGGGAGCAAGGCTGGATTTTGGGAAGTTTATGACAAGTCCCAAATACTGAAGGATGCGCATTGTGCGAGAGCGCGCAACCCTGGCCTCTGGCTCTGAAGGGGCTCGAATGATCCAGTCATCTAAGTAGAAGTTGACGAATATTCCCAGGGTGCAGAGAAATGCTGCTACCACAGCCATGCATTTTGTGAACACCCTTGGTGCAGAGGCCAGGCCAAAAGGAAGAACCCTGTATTGGTAGTGCTTTCCTTGAAACAGGAAACGAAGGAACTTCCTGTGAGTTGGATGGATGAGAACATGAGTATATACATCCTTGAGATCTAGAGAACAAAGCCAATCCTGACTCTGAAGGTATGGCAGCAGAGTTCCTAGAGAAATCATCTTGAACTTCTCTCTGAACAGGAATTTGTTCACTTCTTTGAGGTCTAGAATGGGTCTGTCCTCCTGTTTTCTTTGGAATAAGGAAACAGGGGGAGTAAAACCCTGTAACCCATTGGGGAATGGGTACCTCTTCTATTGCTCCTTGAGCAAGGAGTATAGTGACTTCTTGACTTAACCAGTCATTGAGAGAGGTCTGAAAATTGAACTGTCTTACCATTGCAGGAGGGGGCATGCTGAGGAAATGAAGCTTGTACCCCTCTCTTACAATAGACAGAGTCCAACTTTCTGCTGACACCATCTGGGGGCAAAATGACATAACTTTCCTGGGATGGTGGAGGGTTCTGGGCCATTTAGGGCCAGGAAGGCAAAGTTCTCTAGACAGGAGTCAAAGCCCCTGTGGAGGCCGAGTCTGCTGAGCCAGTTGAGGCTTAGCTGCTTTTGGTTTCCTTTGTTGCCTTGGTTGTTGTTGCTGTCCCTTTTGGGCAGACTGACCTAAACGATGTCCCTGCTGGGTATAGGAGGGATAAAACCTTTTCTTCTTGATGAAGAATGGTTTCTTAGAGGATCTTTTCCTCGCAGGATCAGCTGTAGATTTGGACAATCTATCCAAAGTGATATTGTCAGCATCTATCTCTTTAGCTTTTTCCTGCCAATTCTTGCCGAAGAGATTCTCTCCTGTGCAAGGTATATTCCCCAGTTTGTCCTGTACCCAGATTTCCAAGTCAGATGCCTGGAGCCAGGCAATTCTACGTGCACCTATGGCAATAGCAGAGGTTCTGCTTATGCATTCAAAGCAGTCAAAGGCTGCAAGATTCAAACTTGGAAACATCCTGAGCATATTTAACAAGAGCAAGATAATCTTGCTTTTTATCATCAGAAAGGAGAGGGCTCATAAGATCTAAGTCTCCTGTGACTTCCTTAAGGAACATTCCCACATACAAGATATAGGAACTGATCCTAGCAGAAAGCATGGAAGCCTGGAAGGATCGACGTCCAAAGGCTTCAAGAGTCCTACACTCACGTCCTGGAGGATTAGATGCATGCCTTTTTGCACTCTTTATCCGTCTCATGGCTGATTCCACCACCAAGGAATGGTGTGGTAATTGAGTCTTCTGAAACCCAGGACAAGGAGGAACTCGATAAATGGTGTCGAGTCTTCGAGAACGAGGAGATGTGGTCAGAGGTGTTTACCACATCCTTAACATAAGATCATGCAAGAGTGGAGGAGTGGCTTAGTGGTTGGGGCAAGGTACTTCAGGCCGGAAGGTTGGGGGTTCAAATCCCACTAGAGGACAGCAACCTTGGGCCGGAAGGACTGGGGTTTCTAGTCCCATAGGTGCTCCTTGTGGTCTTGGGCAAGCCACTTAACCCTCCATAGCCCATGTTCCCTGTAAAATAGTTATCTCCAAGTTATAATGCCCTGTTCAATGTAATTTCAGTTTGTTCAATGTAAACCGCAGTGATGCAGAATAGCGCGGTACATAAGAGAATGTAAATAAAAATAAAATAAAATAAATAAATAAATCTCATGAATAGGTAAGGTAGCTGCCTCCTTGGGAGCTTTAGGGTATTGTAGGATTTCTAATTCCTTTGCCCTAGGCTCTTTTTCAGGAGCCACTGTGATGGAAAGACCTCGGGCCACATCTCGGATAAAATCCTGAAAGGACATATCCTCTGGTGGAGACATCCTACGCTGAGGAGAACAGGAATCCTCGGGAAGAAGTACTCTGGTATCGGCAGAGCTTTCAGAGTCTTCAGACTCATCCGAGGATTCAAAGTATCTCCGATTCAGGTGATCGTGCAAGGCATGGTACCGGTACCGATCAAAGTCAGCATCGGAGTGGTCCGGTATTGACTTGATGCCGGATAGAGACACATGACTCGGTCCCGGAAGAATACCTGCCGATGTCGATGCAGTCGGAGCCGGTACTGGAGTCTGTGCCGGTACCAGTTGAATTGTCTGAAGCGGTTTCAGGGGCATCGAGGCCGTGAGAAGAGCCACCAGACTGTGTTCAATAGCCAAGAATCTCTGGTCTATCGACGCTGCCGATGCTTGGGTATCAGTGCCGGATAAAGCGTCCGAAACCCCAGAGCATGGCACCAGTATTTCTGCTGAGGTTGAAGCCTCAAGAACATCCTGGAGCCCCGTTAGTGCTTTGGAAGCCGAAGCCTCCTGCCGGGGCAATTTTGCCAGTGAAAGTCCCTCAAGGGCAACGTCAGAGGCATCTCGATGTTTAGAAGGAGATCTACCCTTTGAAGACCAGCTAGATTTATGTTTATTTACCCGAGATCCATGGGAGGAAGATGAAGTCCTGGAAGACGTTGATGCCACGGAGGCTGCATCGGAGGGAAAAAGGGTGCTAAGCTTAGCAGCTCGGTTTTGCCGGCCCCTTTTTGACATCATCCCACAGGCAACACACTCCAAAATAGAGTGGTCAGGACAAACATTTGAGGCACCACTCATGGGTGTCGGTGACGGAGATGGTACCGCCACACTTAGCACACTTTTTAAAACCCGAAGCGGGTTTTTCCATTTTGAGGAAAAAATTGGGCCTAGTGCCCAAAATGGCACATGGCACCTGAGAAGAAAAATTGCTGGAGAAAGACTCCAGAAACAAAGGATTTTTTTTGGAAAAAAAGAAAAGAAGAACCGACAGTACCGGTACAGCGTCAAGGGAAGGTAGACACGACCACAAAAAAAGTATAAGAAGGGAATTTTCTGCAGTGACAGGAAGTGCGACCTGTCGGCTCCGAAGAAAAGGAAGAACTGGAGAGGGACAGTTGGGAAAGGCGGGAAGGCAGCACGCAGGCGCTGTGGATGCTCCTAAAAGCTTTCCTATTGGACGCTGTGGAGCATTCCCGCGCAGGCTCCGTCGGTACTGACGATACCCATATGTGAAGACTACATTCCTGCTTGTTCCTGGAGATGATTGTTTAAGATTTCAAACAAAACTGGAATAAGATGTCAAAACAACCTATCTTCTCTTTTTCAAGTTAAAGGGTCCTCATCTCTTGAGTCTTTCTTCATAAGGGAGATGTTCCCTCCTCTATCATTTTTGCCAGCTTTTTCAATCTTTTCTAGTTCCACTACATCTTTATGAGGGTGGGGGGGGGTGGGGTGGGCAACCAGGACTGGCCCTACCACTTGGCATACTAGGTGTCTGCCTAGGGAGGCAGAATTTTGGGGTGGGGAGGAGAAGGGAATGGGGGTGGCAGCAGCCAACAAGAGAAGACCTACTCCCTCCTCTGTTCCACTACCACCACCAGCTCTGCCCTAGGCCACCCAGAAGCATTCTAAAACAGAAGTTTGGCACAGGACTTCTAAAGCACCCGCATGCCAAGCTCTTCCTGATCCCCTTCACTCTAGTACAAACTTCCTACCAGAGGAGCTGGGACCCAGTAGAGCTCGAGTGTGTGCCAAGAATGCTGACATAAGGTAATTCAGGGCTGCCCAGATAAAGAAAAAGGTGGAGACAGTGGCGGAGGAGGGCTGGAGAGCAGATAGCAGATCCCAGGTCCTGCAAGGGGGCACAGACAATGTGGCAAAGCTTCTAGATACCTGTGTGGGGGGGGGGGGGCAGGAGATGCTGAACATGAAGATAAAAGCCAATACTGGACTCTAAGCAGGGGTAAGGGAAGAGAAGGTGACATTTTTCTTACCAGATAATGTCCTTTTCCTTGAGTCCTCCTAGAGCAGTCCAGACAAGTGGATTGTGTTCCCCTACTAGCAGCTTGGTGAAGACAGAGAACCAATGAAAAGCCAAGGTTTCAATGACATCACTCCCATGCCTCAGCCACTAGAGGGCACTTCAGTATTCTGCCCAAAGAATATGGGAGAACATAGCAAGCCTCACACAACCTCAATGTGGTCAACAATGAGTAATCAAACAGTAGAAAAGTATGAACAGGAAAGCATAAAACAGAAAGCTGTCTGTAGAAGATGGACCTGCGGAGCCAAATATATAAATCATAGCGGACCCAAGGGTACCACCATAGACAAATAGAGCAAATGCAGTTCCAGGGGGCAGGCCCTAGACTGGTCTAGCAGGACTCAAGGAAAGGACACCGTTTGGTAAGTAAAATGTCTCCTTCCACATCCTGCTAAACCAGTCCAGTCACGTGGGGCATACCAAAGCTATGCCTCCACTGGGCGGGAAGAAGATGCAACAGCTTGCAAAACCTTAGAAACAAAGGCTGCATGTATCAGAGCATGGACATCCAAGCAGAAATGCTTAACAATGGTGGAAAGAGATGCCCAAATTACTGCCCAACATGCGTTTTGCAGGGGCTACTGAGATCTGCTCCATCCACAAGGACAAACCCTTTGGAACCGTCCATTTCCACAACAGATCTGCCAAGTCTATGGCCTCCTCCACCCAGTGCTCCAATGCAGACTTAGCTGCAGTGTCACCTTGCGTGGGCCAACAAACAGCACAAAAAGATGGTCTGACTTACAAAAAGAATTTGTAACCTCCAAGAACCAGAGAGGCACTCTCCAGACATCCACAAAGCAAAGATTCTTAACATTCCCCCGACACTGCTCCTTAGAGGAGGAGGGCAGGCAAACTGCATGGATCATATGAAAGGGAGAAATCACTTCAGGAAAGAAGGCAGGCACAGACTGAACGGAAATGGCCTTCTCAGAAAAACATAGGTAAGGATCTTAGCAAGACAAAGCTGGCAGCTCAGACTCCTCCTTGCAGAATAAATCAAAACCAAGATGACCATCTTCAGTGTTAAATCCTTCAGAGTAGCATGCTTCAATGGCTCAAAAGGGCTCCAACATCAAGGTCCCTAAGTATCAGAAAGATCACAGGAAGGGACACAGACTGGAGGGGAAGATGCAGACACTAACTCCCTGAAGATGAAAAATGTCTGGGTGCGAGGCTGAAGACTTACCAACCAACGGAACTCTGAAACAGGTCATAGCTCCCTGAAGGTTCATGTAGCAGCTAAGAGAAAAAAATCCTTCTCCAGACCATCCTGCAGAAAAAGCCACCAGAGGTAGCACCTTGGCCGCCTCAGGAGCCAGCTGCCGTGCATCGCACCAGCACTCCAGACAGTAGATCTGCACTTATGCCAGGTTGATAGACCTTCAGGCTCTGAGCAGAGTAAAAAACCAACGCCAGAGAGTAACCTGTACAAGCTAACTGTCTCCTTACAGGAGTCAAGCCATAAGTGAGAAAGGAGCCAGGTCCTCCAGGAGAAGAGGCCCCAAGATGGAGGCAAAACAAACAGGTGACACTTGCAGGAGTCACATCAGATCTCCGAACCACACTCTCCTCAGCCAACCCTGCCACCAGAATAATCCTTCTGGGGTGGCGCTCTATATGCCGAATCACCCCCCCCCCCAACCAAGGGCCACAGAGGAAACACAAAGCAGGTATTGACTTAATCAAAAGTTGAACTAGGGTGCCAATGCCCTCAGACCCCATCTCCATGTGATGACTGAAGAAGCAGAACACTTAGGCATTGGAGCAGGTCGCCTTCAGATCCCTCTCGGGGAGACACCAGCAGCACTGAAATAACTGAAAACACCTCCTGGCTCAACTTCCACTCTCCTGGAACAAGAAAGTGCTGGCTGAGAAAATCCACCCTAGCACTGTACAGAGCCAACAAACTAGGAGGTTCTTCATCACCCAAGCAAACAGGAGAGTCTTCTCCAGGGCTGCCCAGCACTTCTCATACCGCCTTGCCGATTAACATAAGCCAGCACCTTGGCATTGTCAGAGAACACTTGAATTGTCTGACTATGGACCAGGAGCTAGAAACACAGAAGAGCCAACCTGATGGCCCTCGCCTCAAGGAAGTTGATAGGCCACACCACCTCCCTGTGGTTTCAATGGCTCATGGCCATTTGGCTTTGACAATGGGCTCTCCAGATTGAGAAACTGGCATCAGTTGTCAAAAGGATCCATGAGCAATCATCCATATGCGAGGACTGACTTCCTGCTTTGTTCCTAGAGAATGAGCACTTGCCTGGCCACGCCCCTGGCTGTCACTATCAAAGCACACTAAGGACTTTCCCAAGGCACACTGGTTGAGAAGCACTGACCTAGTGTTTCAGATACCTTTGGGTCAGCTCTAGGGGCAACAGGAATTTGGTCACACCAGACACCTATACAGAACCATTTTGATAGATAGAATGGAGCTATTTGCTTTTTCGATAGGTGCAGCATACTGGGATACAAATTTCAATGTACTGCTCACAACTACAATATTTTTTTCTTGGGTGTATCTGTTGGGTTTTATTATTGAGTTTTTACATTATTATGTACACTAATTGTGATCTGCCAAGATATTTAGTATTATGCAGAATACAAATGCTGCTAAATAAATAATTGGTAGTCTGTCAAATGCCTTCTGCAAATCCAAATTCAATCTGTTCACATTTATTTACACCTTCAAAAAAGTCTAATCAACCTATACTGACTCCTCCATATTATGTCTACCTTTCTGAACAGTAATTTTATTTTGTTTTATTTATTTTCAGAAAAGCTTCTATATTTTGCTTGGCACAGACATCAGGCTCATTGGTCTATAGTGTACCACCACTGGCATCCTTGTTTAAAAACTGGTGCTTTATGACCATCTTCCAGTCCTCAGGAACAGTGGCTATTTTTTCCTTTTTTTTTAATGTGTTTTATTCAGTGCAATGTTAGATTACAAGGTACAAGGACTACAAAATCAAACAATCACCTTTTGTTGCTACTAAAAGTCCTTTCTACTGTGGAGATTTTCAAATTTCATTTTAACTCTGTTGAATTTTCTGCCATATTGCACTCACTCTAGCTATGTTTTCTGTCAGTTTACCATAGAATAAAGCATAGTTATTCACCTGTAGCAGGTGCTTTCTGTGAATAGTAGGAATAAGTCCTCACGTATGAGTGATGTCACCAATCGAGCCCCATACAAAACACTCCCCAGCTTCCAAAGTAAACGTTTGGGAGGTACACCGTGTGTGTACACTTACCTTCCCACCGCGGTGCCATATTCTCCAATATGATCACATAGCAGGAACCAAAAAGGCAACTCCCCTTGGAGGTGGGAGGGTTGTTAGGGCTTATTCCTGCTATTCACCGAGACCACCTGCTACAGGTGAGTAACTGTTTTCTCCATGAACAAGCAGGAAATAAGTCCTCACTTATGGGACTCTCGAGCTTCATGCTACTAGAATGAGAGGAGAAAGAATAGCCCAACAGGGCATTGAGAACTGGAGAAGCCAGGAAGACCAGAGAGGTAGTCCTGGTGGGTGACTCATCTGATGCAGTACCAGTCGACATCGACCAAGGGAATTTAGCAGGTAGCCTGGATGGACAGAAGGGCCAGTGGGCAGGAGCTGATCAAAACCCAAAGAGATGCTGGAGCACAGCCTGGCCAAAATTGCTGCCCTGTTGGGAATCTCCATCCAGACAGTAATGGGCTGCAAAGGTATGGACCGAAGACCATGTTGCAGCCCCGCAGATTTCCTCTGCGGAGACAAAACGGAGGTTGGTTAGTGATGTAGTCATCACACAGACACTGAGCTGTGATATGACCCTCAAGGTGAATACGCATGGGCGATGCAGTCCGTGAGTCAGAGGAATAGCATACACTTCGAAACAGCAACAGACTATTGGGGTCGAAGGAGCTGAATAGCTGGAAGGATTGACGGTGCACCTTCATGCACTCCAGGTAGAAGGCCAACACACTCTTGCAATCCAGCATGTTCAATGCAGCCTCCTCATCGTTAGCATGAGGCCAGGGAAAAAACCTCAGGACAATTGGACTGGTTGAGGTGAAAAGCAGAGACCACTTTTGGCGGAAAGCGGAGGTGTGTGTGCACTGGCCAGTGTGGGGCCTTTCACAAGCCACCCGGTTCTGGTGGAAGCTGGTGTATGGAGGGTGTGCAAACAGAGCCTGGAGCTCACTAACATGTTAGGCTGATGTGATAGACACCAGGAAGAACTTAAGAGGGCATGCATCCATTGGCTCAAATTGAGCCCACATGAGCTGGCAGAGGACCATGTTCAGATCCCAAACGATTGTAGGGAGTCTGACTGGAGGCTTCAAAAAAGAGCAAGCCCTGCATGAATCTGCCTACTAGAAGATGAGCAGACATGGGCTTCCCCCTGCAGCCATGATGGAAAGCTCCAATTGCGCTGAGGTGAACACACACAGAGTTGGACTTGAGCCCAGAATTGGAGTGGTGCAAGAGGTACTCCAACAGCCAATCCATGGGACAAAGGAATCCAGCACACCAGACGACAAACCACCACTATTTGAATATGTAGGCCTTAGTGGATCTCTGTAACACCCTTAGGGATGGCAAGCTCCCCGAAAGCTCCCCAATCAGCATCCAAGCAACGAGCACCAGGGAGCGGATGTTGGGATGCAGCAAGGAGCCATTCTCCTGCAAGATGAGATCTGGGTTGGAGGCCCAGGCAGACAGGCTCCCTCTGCAAGAGCTATAACAGTAGCAGGAACCAAGTTGTTTAGGCCAGTAGGGAGTAATGAGAATCATGGATCCCCCTTGACCTGAAGTTTCAGGAGTCTTCGCAATGAGCAGAATCAGGGGATAGGAATAGAGCAGGCCTTTCCACCAGTGCAGAAGGAAGGTATCTGGAGCCAGGCAATTGCTGGCCAGCCTCAGAGCAGAACTGAGCTACCTGGGCATTCTATGTCATAGTGAAGAGGTCGACGTCAGGGATGCCCCACTCCCAAAAGATCCAGTTCACCACCTCTCTCGAAGGTCCTCTTGTGTGGGTGAAGTACCTGGCTGAGGTGATCCACTAGGCTGCTGCACTCACCGAACAAATATGCCACCATGAGGTCCATGCCATGCAGCAGGGCAAACTTCCAGAGGCAAACAGCCTCCCAACACAGGAAGTACAAGCCCATGCACCCCCTGCTTGTTCACATAGAACACAGCCACCTGGTTGTCTTTCTGCATCAGGACCACCTGATTCACCAGCTGTGCCTGAAAGGAATGGAGAGCATTTGCAATGGCCCAGAGCTTGAGGAAGTTGATCTGATGTAGGCTCTTGCTCTCTGATCACAGATCCTGGGGGCAGAGACCGTCCAGGTGCGTGCCCCAGCCAAGCTTGGAGGCATCCATTGTAAGCAGCCTGCTGGTTGAAATGGGAGGCCCTGACATAGGTTTCTGGGCACAAGCCACCACTCCAGGGACTGTGTGAGTGGCGAAGTGACCACAACCATGTCCCTCAGGTGGCCTGAGGCTTGCTGCCATTGCTTTCACAAGGTTCATTGAGCTTACTACATGCAGAGGCAAGCCTGAGCAATGACATGCACCATAGCTGCCATGTGTCAGAGGACTCAGCAGCCCACAGGCTGAGGTATGGCACAGGCACTGCAATGTGCCCACCACAATCGATGAGATGCTGCAAGCACTCCGGCAGCAGAAATGCTGTCACCCAAGTGGTATCATGGAGGGCCCTGATGAACTCCAGTTGCTGCACTGGCTGGAAGTGAGACTTCGGATAGTTTATCATGAAGTTGAGCCCTTCGAGCACCTGAATGGTGAGCTTGATGGACTGCCATATGCTGACCAGCGTGGGGCCCTTCACAAGCCAGTCCAGATATGGGAAGACAAAGACCCCCAGGGTCTGAAGGAAGGCAGCCACAACCACCAGGCACTTTGCAAAGACCCTGAGAGATTGTGGTCAATCCAAAGGGTAGTACCTGGTATTGATAGTACTGTCGGTTCATGCTGGGCAGCCAACACTATCTGTGATGTGGGTAGATCGGAATGTGTGTACACACCTCCTTCAGATCCAAGGAACATAACCAGTTTGTCTTGGAGTAATGGGAGCAGTGTCCCCAATGAGACCATCTTGAACTTTTTGCGCACCAAAAACTAGCTGAAGTTTCACAGATGCAGAATGGGACAGACCCCGCCGGTATTTTTGGGGACCAGGAAGTACCTGGAGTAAAAGCCTTGCCCAATCTGGGCCAGGGGCACTGGCTCAATAATTAGGTTGGCCAGCAGGGCCATGACCTCATTCTGCAGCAGCCTCCAGTATGCAGGGTACTCCGTGGGATTGTAAGGGGGCAGCAGCTGGGTGAAATGCAACCAATAGCTGCTATGTATGATCTGCAGCACCCAGGCATCTGAGGTGATGGGCGGATGAACTGTCCCCCGCACCCGCAGGGGAACCTCTGCTGACAACTGTAGACTTGCTATGCTTCTGAGGACCCTATAAAAATCCCGCACCTGGCTTGGCATGAGGTTGGGCTGAGCCTTAGGGGTTTTCTCCCTCTGCTGCGAGAGGGGAGCCTGGGCCTTAGGCTGCACCTGCAACTGGGAAGGAAAATATAGTCAGAGGTGCAGAAAGCAAGCCTTCTTGGCTCGTTTCTTCCGTGCGGGGTCCACAGTCTTTCTGGAGAACCTGGTGAGGGTCACCTTCTCCTTCAGCTCCTCAGCCTTCTCCTCCAAGGGCTTGCTGAAGAGATCCTCACCCCGACAGGGAATGTTGACCATCTTGTCCTGAACCCACTGCTACAGGTCAGAGAACTGCAACCAAGCAATCCGCCGCACGGCGATACCCATTGCCACCACCCTACCAGCAGATTCAAAGGGGTCATAGGTGCCCCGGACCATAAATTTCAAGCAATCCCTGCCATGAGCTACAAAATCTTGAAGACTCACAGCAGCCCTCTGGAACAAGGGAAGTGAAGTTATCTATATCCAGCATGAAATCCTTGAGGAACATGGCCATGTAAATCTGATAGTCCAGGATCTGGGCTATTAGCATGGAAGGAGTCTAGATTCCTCGCCTCCTGCATGGGCAGCACAAAAAAATGCGTTTTAGCACTTTGCATGCTTTAAGCTAGATTCTACCACAATGGAATTGTGTGGCAATTGAGGCTTCTTGAACCCTGGGGCCTTTTGGAGCCGGTACAGGGAGTCAAGCCAGCAGCCGATGATCAGAAGTATAAGCGGCACCTCCCACAGCCTCAGTAGAGACTTTGCAGGACATGGTGGACAGGAACAGTCACTGCCTCATGTGGGGGGGGGGGGGTAGTAAGGGATATTGGAAGAATTCCAGTTCTTCCATCCTTGGTTCCTCTTCTGACTCCAGATAAAAGGGGATTGCCTTGGTCAGGTTCCGAACAAAATCCTAAGGACATGTCTAAGGGAGACTTCCGCAAATTCAGAGGGGGCTTTGGGTCGGATGGGAAATATCAAGCCCAAAGGTCCGACAATGTTGATTCCACCTCAATTTCCCATGCCAATTCAGACTTCAAGAGGAAGTTGAAGTAATGCATAGTCTCCTCTGAACCCAACTGCATGACTCAGGATAAGGTGGACATCAATGATCCCCTTGCACCCAGCATCTTGAAGACGATGCCCCAGGGCCTCTGATTCCAGCACACTGGAGAGGGAAATGGCTCTGGCCCCCAGAGTTGATGCACAACTGATCTCCCACCAGATGTCCCAACCGCTATGGGCAGGGCATGGGTCTCTAGGCTAGAATGGAAGGAATGCAGTGATGATGCACTCTGCACCACAAAGTCTGCATTCCACAGGGCTTCCACCATTGCCAAGTGAGCTTCTAAGGCTTGTAGGTATTCCTCTGGAACCACCATCGATGAGAACATTGATGCTGCAGTCACAGACATTGTCAGTGACCCTTGGATGGGGATGCCATGATTGGAGCATCAGGAGATATCTGGCTGCCCTCCTGGGCACTGGGAGTGAACTTCACCATCCAGGTTGGGTCCTCCCCCCAGGAAAGCTTGGCCGGCCATTCCTGGCCCTCGCTGTCTATCTTGCGCTGAGAAGGGCTGCAATGGCGCTGCACACGGATCTTCTCCTTGTGCTCACTTTTCATAGTCGAAGGAGTCTTGATGGAATGGCACCTAATTGCCTCAAAAAATAAACTCCTAAAATCTCAAACAACAAACACCTAAAATTGGAAGACCTACCTTAAAGATGCCCACATTCGCCTACCAATATATCCTCAGCACATTCCTGCACTTTGTTTTTTTCCAGCATTTTCAGTACAGAGACGTTATATTCAGATTAATGGCTGCTCTGAGTCTTCATAAAATATTTAGCTGTTGTAACAGTACACTTTGGCAAGCAAGGCATTCATATCTCCTATATCTGGGTGTCTACAACTCAGAAATGAGCTACTTCCATAACTCAACTCTTAATCCAAAAATCCAACTTTCCACCAATGATGGTGTGCTTCATAGGGAACTTATTGGATACCAGCTAGGAAAAGGCTTTACCAGTGAAAAGAAAGCACAGTTACTTACCTGTAACAGGTGATCTCTGGGAACAGCAGGAATTAGTCCTCACATATGGGTACGTCGGTACCGACGGAGCCTGCGCGGGAACGCTCCCCAGGTTCCCAAAAAGGAAAGCTTTTGGGAGCATCCCACAGCGCATGCGCGCTGCCTTCCCGCCTTTCCTAACCAACTCTCCTCAGTTCGAGTTTAAAGCTGAGACAATAGAGAGAGAGAGGAAAGGAAAGAGAGAGAAACAACTCCTAGGGGAGGTGGGAGGGTTGTGAGGACTAATTCCTGCTGTTCCCAGAGATCACCTGTTACAGATAAGTAACTGTGCTATCTCCAGGAACAAGCAGGAATGAGTCCTCACATATGGGGACTCCCTAGCTAAGATGCCTGGGAGATCCCCAAGGGTATGAGACCCTGAAGGGTTCCTCGTCTTCCTATGGATCACAGGCATCCATTAAGGGAAGGAGGGCAGGAGTTGTTCAAGAATGGAACAGGTGTCTAAGGACAGCCTGACCAAACAAGGCATCCCGGCGGGAGTCCTTGTCCAAACAGTAATGGGCTGTGAAGGTATGAATCGAGGCCCAGGTGGCTGCTCGACAGATCTGGTCGATGGACACAGAATGAAGATGAGCCATAGAGGCGGCCATGGCCCTCACATTGTGAGCTGTGACATGGCCCTCCAGAGAAAGGTTCTTACTCTGGTAAGCAAAAGAAATACAATGAGCAATCCAATTGGACAGTGTTCTTTTAGAGAATGGAAGTCCTAAATGAGAAGGATCAAAAGCAACAAAAAGCTGGGAAGACTTTCTATGTTGCTGTGTCCTGTGTAAGTAAAAAGCAAGAGCTCTTTTACAATCTAGAGTATGAAGGTTCCTCTCTGCACTGGATGCATGAGGAGCTGGAAAAAAGACAGGTAAATATACCTCTTGATTAAGATGAAAAGGTGAGACCACTTTAGGCATAAAGTGAGGATTTGTCCTAAGGACTACCTTATCATGATGGAACCTTGTATAAGGTGGATTAGCCACTAAGGCCTGCAGTTCACTGATGCGGCGAGCAGAAGTGACTGCAATAAGGAAAATAGCCTTCCATGAAAGAAATTTCAAGGAGGTAGTGGCTAAGGGTTCAAAAGGTGGCTTCATAAGCTGACCAAGAACCAAGTTTAAGTCCCATGCCACCGGAGGTCGTCGAATGGGAGGTTTAGTTAAAGTTAGGCCTCTCATGAATCTTGCAATAAGAGGATGAGAGGAAATAGGTTGTCCATTGAGAGGCTTAAGGGATGCTGCAATAGCACTCAAATGGACCCTTACTGAATTCGTTTTAAGTCCTGCATTGGAGAGATGCAGGAGATATTCCGATAGAGAATTCACAAGAAGTGCCAGAGGGTCAAGACCCTTTTGAGAACACCAAATGGAAAATCTTTTCCACTTAAAAGCATAGGAATGCCTAGTGGAAGGTTTTCTGGAAGCATGGAGGATATCCTTCACTTGCTGAGAAAGATTGAAGTCTTGAAGGTCTAGGCCTTCAGTAACCAAGCTCTGAGGTGAAGGGACTTGGGATTTGGATGCCACAAAGTCCCTTCCTCCTAGGACAGAAGGTCTGGCGCAGCTCCCAAGTCCAGGCAGGGGGCTTGGGAGAGATGCAGAAGTAGAGGGTACCACACTTGGCGTGGCCAGCGTGGAGCTATGAGGATCATGGATCCTTGATCCCTCTGGAGTTTGAACAGAGTCTTGGGAATCAAAGGAATGGGTGGAAAGGCATACAGGAAGCCCTGACCCCAATGAAGGAGGAAGGCATCCTTGGCCTGAGCTCCCTGACACGGAATTCTGGAACAGAACTGGGGAAGTTTGGCATTCCATGGACTTGCAAAGAGGTCTATGTCCGGGGTTCCCCATTCCTGGAGGATTCTGAGTACCTGATCCATGTGCAGGGACCATTCGTGTGGAAGCAGAACTCGACTGAGTCTGTCTGCCCAAGAGGTTTAGATTCCTGGGAGGTATACTGCCAGGAGATGGATTTGATGCTCTCTGGCGAAGGCCCATAATCTTAGAGCTTCGTTGCAAAGTGACAGAGAGCCAGTTCCTCCTTGCTTGTTTATGTAAAACATGGCTACTTGATTGTCCGTATGAATGAGGAATGTCTTGTAGCTGAGGAGGGTATGAAAGACCTTGAGAGCTAGGAACACTGCTCGAAGTTCCAAGTGGTTGATATGAAGAGAGGTCTCCTGTGGGGACCAAGTGCCTTGGGTGGAGAGGTCTTGTAAATGAGCTCCCCAACCTGTTTGGGAGGCATCTGTTGTGAGGGTTGCCTGGGGCAACAAAGGTTGGAAGGGGGACCCCAACAACAGATTTTGAGTGGATATCCACCATTGGCGAGACCAAAAGAGACGTTTGGAGGTTGCTATTTGGTCTGAGAGAGCTCTTGAAGCTTGAGTCCACTGTGTGGACAAAGTCCATTGAGCTGCTCTCATGTGTAGGCGAGCATAGGGTACCACATGCACTGTGGAAGCCATGTGTCCTAGTAGTTGTAGCATCTCCCGGGCAGTTAAGTGGCTCTTTGACTGAATCTGGGAGGCTAACTGCACTAGACGTTGGCAACGGGCCTGAGGAAGGTAGGACCTTGCAGTAGTGGTATCCAACCATGCCCCTATGAATTCTAGGGACTGAGTAGGGGTGAGTTGAGACTTTGGGAGGTTTACCACAAGTCCCAGATACTGCAGAATGCGCCTGGTGCGGTCCAGGGAAATTTGGGCTTTTGACTGAGATGAAGCTCGGATGAGCCAGTTGTCCAGGTATGGGAAGACAAATATTCCCAGAGTGCGTAGAAATGCAGCAACTATTGCCATGCATTTGGTGAACACTCTTGGAGCAGAGGCTAGACCGAAAGGAAGCACTCTGTATTGGTAATGTTTTCCCTGGAACAGAAAACGTAGGAATTTTCTGTGAGATGGATGGATGAGTATATGAGTGTACGCATCCTTGAGATCTAGAGAACAAAGCCAATCCTGACTCTGCGGGTATGGAAGGAGAGTGCCTAGAGAAAGCATCTTGAACTTCTCCTTGCATAGGAATTTGTTCAATTCTCTGAGATCTAGAATGGGTCTGTATCCCCGTTTTCTTTGGGATGAGAAAATAAGGAGTAAAACCCTAACCCCTGTTGAAGAAGCGGAACTTCTTCTATGGCCCTCTGGGCCAGAAGGGTAGTCACCTCCTGATCCAGAAGGTCGAGGGATGTGGGAGAATTGAAGTGTCTCACCATGGTGTGGGGAAGAAGGTCTGAGAAATGAAGTTTGTAACCTTCTCTTATGATGGAGAGGGTTCACTGCTCTGATGTGATTTGCTCCCATCTGGGAGCAAAATGATCTAACCTTCCTGGAATGGTGAGAGGCTCTGGTTGTTGTAGAGCCAGAAAGGTTAAGTTCTCTAGTATCAAGTCAAAAACCCTGAGGGGGTTGGGACTGCTGGGTTGTAGCAGCCCCTGCAGGTTTAGGCCTGGCCTGTTTAGGTTGCTGACGCTTAGTAGCAAAGCGACCTGTAGAAAATTGTTGGCCAGAAGTGGAAGGAAATTTGCCCTTTTTGTAAAAAGACTTTTTAAAAGATTTTTTCTTGGCTGGAATGGAAGTAGACTTGGAAAGTCTATCCAGAGCAGCATTTTCTGCATCCATTTGAGTGGCTTTAATTTGCCACTCTTTGCCAAATAGATTTTCACCTGTACAGGGCAGATTTCCTAAGCCATCCTGAACCCAGGGTTCTAGATCAGAAGCCTGGAGCCAAGCAATTCTGCGAGCAGCTATAGCAATGCCTGAGGCTCTGCTGGCACCTTCAAAAGAGTCAAAGGCTGCCCTGTTGGAAAACTTTGAAATGTCTTGAGTATGCTTAAGCCAAAGAAGGAACTCATCCCTTTTATCCTCTGGAATAAAAGGGAGAAAGTTGTGCAGCTTTTGTGCAACTTCCTTCAGAAACATACCCATATAAAGGCTATATGAATTGATTCTGGCAATAAGCATGCTGGCTTGGAAGATTTTTCTACCAAAAGCATCCAAGGTCCTGCATTCTCTTCCTGGAGGAGTAGAAGAGTGTCTTTTGGTACTCTTTATCCTTTTCATAGCTGACTGCACCACAATGGAGTGGTGAGGAAGCTGAGTTTTTTGAAATCCAGGAGGAGGGACACGGTACATAGTGTCCAATCGACGAGAATGTGGAGAAAGGGTGAGAGGAGTCTCCCATAAGTCAATCATGTGTTCCTGGGAACCTTAGAGTATCCCAAAATATCTAATTTTTTTGCTCTAGGCTGTTTCAGAGGTTACTGAAACAGAGAGTTCTTTAGCCACTTCTATTATGAAGTCTTGAAAGGACAAATCTTCTGGAGGAGACATTCTCCTTTTTGGAGAAGTGGGCTCCTCAGGAAGGGTGATGGATACTTCAGGAGACTCATCCGATGAATCAGAATCAGAGGAATCGAAGTATCGTCTGTTCGATTCCAACGATCGATAGGCGTATCGATCGGTACCGACATCGGGCGTCCCCGGTACCGGATCGGTACCGAGAAAGATCCCAGGACAGGGAGCCGGAATCGGTATCCTGGCTGATGTCGATGCAGTCGGTACCGGTATCGGTACCGGTACCGGTACCGACAACGGAACTTGTTGCGGTACCGTCGGCGTCGCAGCCTTAATGAAAGCCATTATAGCCTGCTGCATGGATTGAACAGTGTGATCCATGGACGCCACGACTGCCTGGATGTCGGTACCGGGAGATTGTGCCGGTACCCCAGAGCAGTCTAACAGGTCATCGGTCGAGGCCGTGCCATCGATGTCAACCTGTAACCCCATAGGAGGAGCTTTGGAAGCCGGAGCTTCCCGTTTTTTTTTTAAAAGAAAAGACCGGCGGTACCGGTCCGGCATCGGGGAAGGCAGACACGCGACCAAAGAAATAAATTAAAATAAAGAACTTCTTCAGCGGTGACAGGAACACGACCTGCTGGCTCCGCGGAAAAGAAGAACTGAGGAGAGTTGGTTAGGAAAGGCGGGAAGGCAGCGCGCATGCGCTGTGGGATGCTCCCAAAAGCTTTCCTTTTTGGGAAGCTGGGGAGCGTTCCCGCGCAGGCTCCGTCAGTACCGACGTACCCATATGTGAGGACTCATTCCTGCTTGTTCCTGGAGATTAGAAACTCATCTGCTGATCCTCAGTACAGGCAGCAAAAAATCTCTCTGCATGGGCATTTATGAAGATGCTTGGACATATGGCTTCTATGCTGCATGTTGTACCTTTCACGTTTAAACATGAAGAAACTTCAGTGGGAGCTCAAATTCCAGTGGAATCAACTTGCCCATTCAATGAATAGTATGTATGTATGCATTGTATGTATGTATAAATATTCTTTTCCAGGACCCTTTTTTCAGACTTTACAAAACCAGTTTAGATGAGCTCAACAGAATGTTTTGCAGCCTCATGAATGGTCACTAAAACACAGTAGTTTACACTGTGCTCAAATGTGATGCAAAAAGATCTATTTGAAGTGTCCGCCATATTTAAAATGAAATTACACTTTTTCTCTAGAAGACCATGTGCAAATAAGGCATCTGGTGCCCTGACTTGAAGTTCGCTTAACAATATTACTTTTCATCTTTTAAACCAAATCATCTTATAGTCCATTAGCTAAGTGTGCAATGGTTAATTAGTTAGCAGACTATAATGCCTTTTTGTTGCAGCCAAGCAGGGCAGACGTTAACGGATAAAGCCAAAGCTGCTCACGTTAAAGCTAGGACAGCTTCATTTGTTCACCTAAAATCAGTTTTCGTGGAAGACATATATAAAGCAGCAGTATGGTCTTCATTACATGCTTCTGCTGCACACTACTGCCTCGATCGATTACTCTTGAAGACAGTGCGTTTTATCAAGCAGTATTCAAAAACACATTTTTTGAAGGATCTGGGTTTTTACAACTATCGCTTATGTGGGTTGCTACATTCTTGGATTATGGAGCAACTCTTAGCTTGGGCGTCCAGTTTTGTGATTGGTTTATCCTGCTTGTTGACTGATAAAGTTGCTTACCTGTAACAGATGTTCTCTATAGACAGCTGGGTAAGTCCGCCACACAAACCCACCTACTTCCTTGAAAGTTGGAGATAAGCTGCATATGAACTGAGGAGAACCGCAAAAAGGACTGTACATGATCAGAATCTTTTTTGCAGTAGGTTCTGAGTTTTGAGAGCCATTCCATCTCAGCCCCATTAGTTGATGCTACCCACTTGTGTGACTGATTTGTCTTCCTGTCAACCAGGACCAAATGGCATTAAGATTAGGATTCTGTAAGCACTTGGCCATGAAACTAACCTGTTACTAACATTTTTTTACCTTTGCAAGTAGAACAGAATAGCAAGTTGCTAAGCTTGAGTCAGTTTCTCCAAATGGGCTAGCTTTGTGCATCCCTCCTAAAACCCCTTAGTAATCACCCATATCACTTCAACTTACAAACATCAAAAAGCTTTACACAAAGCCTACTCACAATCAATCACTCAATACATACAGTGCATACATACAAACTATTAATTGAATGGGCAAGTTGATTCCACTGGAATTTGAGCTCCCACTGAAGTTTCCTCATGTTTAAACGTGAAAGGTACAACATGCAGCATAGAAGCCATATGTCCAAGCATCTTCATAAATGCCCATGCAGAGAGTTTTTGCTGCCAGTACTGAGGAGCAGCAGATGAGTTTCTATTCTTTTCACTGGTAAAGCCTTTTCCTAGCTGGTATCCAATAAGTTCCCTATGAAGCACACCATCATTGGTGGAAAGTTGGATTTTTGGATTGAGTTGAGTTATGGAAGTAGCTCATTTCTGAGTTGTAGACACCAGACAACAGTCACCTAGATATAGGAGATATGAATGCCTTGCTTGCCAAAGTGCACTGTCACAACAGCTAAATATTTTATGAAGACTCAGAGCAGCCATTAATCTGAATATAAGGTCTCTGTACTGAAAATGCTGGAAAAAAACAGACAAAGTGCAGGAATGTGCTGAGGATATATTGGTAGGTGAGTGTGGGCATCTTTAAGGTAGGTCTTCCAATTTTAGGTGTTTCTTGTTTGAGATTTTAGGAGTTTATTTTTCGAGGCAATTAGGTGCTTACAGGGATGGAAAAATAGACGTTTCAGTGGATTCATGATCTGAAAAAAAAAAGTAGCGGCTTTTCCAATGCCAGTCACTTTTTCAGCCCCAGTATTGCTCCTCCTTCAAGCTGTAGCATCCCCGTAGTCACAAAACTGAACAAGTTGAATTACTGTAGATCCCTACATAGAAATTCCATGCTAACAAAACATCTGGTCTCACTCATATACCCAGAACAAAGATAGACCCTAAACGAGAACAGACTAAAGGATCACAAACTAAAAATAGAAATATGTAGACAAATTAAACTGAAACCTGAAAAAGCAACAAATCTACATGCAGTACAATACCAGAGACAATACTGTGGAAAATATAAAACGACAGAAGATCCAACTTCCAAAAACTGCAGCAGAAGCCTAGTAGTTAGAGCACTAGCTTTAGGGCCATCCTGTCCACTAGGTGGACTAGACAGCTACCTAGGGTGGCAGTCCCTGGTGGGCAGCCCAACTCCATGTCAAATGCAGTGACACAAAGCCACTGCTTTCAAAATGAAGTCAAGCAGTCTCCACCCCCTGAATCCATCTTTCTCATCTTGAAGCAGCCTGACTCAGTTTTTAAAGTGGTGGAGGCTCAAAACAGAGTTGGGCTGCCGCCGCACGATGAGAAGATTGATTTGGGGGGGGGCAGCAGTGGGCGGGGGTGGCGTGGTGGGGGATACTGCCTGGGGTAGTAGAAAGCCTTCAGCCACCCCTGACTGGCTTGATAACCAAGAGGCCAGGGTTCAACTCCCACTGGCACTCCTTGTAGCCTTGGGCAAGTCACTTAAGCCTCAATCACCTTGGAAAAAAGCCTGGCAATCTATCTCCCAAATTCACAGTTTTGGTGACAGTAAACAAAACAACAAATTCAGGACCTTGAAGATCTGCATTCTTCAAAGACTCTACAAGTCCCTCTAACATAATACTTTATGTGTTAGAGGAAGCAGGACTTGTAGAGTCTTTGAAGAATACAGATCTTCAAGGTCCTGAATTTGTTGTTTTGTTTACTGTCACCAAAACTGTGAATTTGGGAGGGGAAAATAGCTTTGGGAGGGGGATACTTGGATATTTAGTAGTTGCAAATGAGGGCTAGGTAGCCTGAGGAGATGGATATCCTCAAAGGAGATGCTGATGCTGCCTTTTCTTCTGCAAGTGGGTTTCACCACATAGCACTGAAGGAGGGTTATTTTTCTGTAGTTTTCGGTTATAATTAAAAAACCCCAAAATTTCCCTTTGGGGGTATATTAATGTTTTTCAGTTAAAACTGAAAATTGGAAGCCCTACTAAGAGGTGTGTGAACAAAGCCAGACAATCTTCTTTTTTATGAAAAAAATGTATGGTAAACAGAAGGGTCAGTTTGGATTTCTCTTAAGAGGATCTGATTCAGAATGCAGAGATCCAAACTGGGTCAGAGTTGCCTCAACTTCTTTGAAATGAGGAAACAAGTAAAACCCTTTATTTTGATCTTTGACAGGAACTGGTTCTATCACATTGGTGGCTAAGAGGGATTGAACTTTGTATTGTTGAAGTTGGATATGTTCTTGATATGAGATACTGAAAAAGCATTGGAAAAACTGTAAAGTATGGCAGTAATCATCCTTGATTCTTAGAACCCAAGTTTCTTATAAGGATTCATACCTTGGGGACACCAGTCTCAAAATTACCATAGGCCAAATGGATTAGATGACTGCTACATTACTTTGCTTCCTGAAGAAGAAAGTTTAACTTTTGCTTCATCTTAGATTGCAAGGTACTGGATATTTGTAATTTATTTATTTAGCTATGCTTATATACCACTTAGTCTAATAGTCAAAGAGGTTTACAGAGAACAAATGAGACAATATGGCTTTACATAAAAGAAGTTAAAACAAGGGGAGGTAAAAGATGAGTGAGGGCAAATGGCACAAAAGTAAACAAGATTAAGCAAGCATTAATTAGGTTGAATGGGATTGCATAGTTTCATTAACCGAAAAATGGTTGAAGAGGAAAACTTAATTTCTTCCAAAATTCCTGATCATCATCAATGCAATGAAGCATGGGAGGAATTGAATTCCATAAAGTTGGGGCGAAAAGTGAGAATGCCCTTTTAGAGGTGGAACAGGTGGTCATGGTGGTTACCGCTTGTATGTGCAACAGGTTTGTGGTGCTAAATCCTCTGCTTCTGTTATGAGGTGCTTTTTTATTATTATTATTATAGTTTCAAGGTGTGCAACAGAGAGTTTGTGTAGTACTTTAAAAATTGTTAGAATGGATTTAAATTTAACTCAGTGACTGGAAGCCAGTGTAACTGCTGCAAAATAGGGGTTATATGATCACTCTAATTTACTGGTGATAATACAAGCAGCTGTATTTAACGCTTGCTACAGTAGGTAGGTTGTAGATTTTGGGAGACCCTGGAGAATGATATTGCAATAGTCAATATATGGAAGGCTGATGGCCTGTAAGACATTGCAAAAGTCATTGTGATCCAGGAGAACTTTGAGGTGAGAAACCATTCGGAGTTTGTAGTATACACTCCTTTCAACTTTGCAGTAAGAGATAAGTGTTGATTTATTATGACTCCTAGGTATTGAACCTGTTCCTGACCTGAAGTTCAAATCTGCCAATGGAGAAATTTGGGGGGAGTAAAAGTTAGGATTCCTGGTAATGAAGAATGCATCTGTCTTATGACTGATTTTAAGGTTATGAGCAGATAACCAACTGGTTATGGCTAAGAAGCAGTATTCCATGTTTGTGAGTGAAGGCTTAGCTATTTCAATAGGAGTGTAAAACAATGTCACCAGCGTAGATGTGGTATTGTATACTGAAGTTCCTTAAGACTGTACATAGAGGTTGTAGAAAAATATTAAAGAGGAGGAAAGATAATGCTGATCCTTGCAGAACACTTTGAAGGTGGGAAAGAGGAATTTATTTTTCTTCACCTACTTTTACTTTTAGTTGCCTATTGGAGGAGTAGGACTTGAACCATTTAAGTGTAGAACCTCTTAAGCCAATGGTTTCTAAATGCTGAAGGATCTAACTGTGTGGTATAGAAACAAAAGCAGCTTTAATTTCAAGAATATGTTGTGTGTGTCAGTACCCTTAATTATGTTGCCAACAAAGTTGGCCATTAGAGACTCTACCCCATGATTAGGACTGAATCCAAATTGGTATGTGTCAAGGGAGCAATGTGAGTCAATGTGAGGGAGGAGTGGCTCAGTGGTTGGGACAGGTTACCTCAGGCCAGGGGTTCAATTCCTGCATGGGGACAAGCAACTTCAGGCCGGAGGGACTGGGGTCTCTAGACCCATGGCCACTCCCTGTGGCCTCGGGCAAGCCACTTAACCCTCCATTGCCTCAGGTACACTTAGATTGTGAGCCCTTCAGGGAAAAGAGAATAAAAAAAAAGTACCTGTTAGTATACAAGTAAATCGCACTGATTCTAAAGAGCACGGTATAAAAAATAAATAAAAAAATATGCTCTTGGAGCTGCATTGAGACTTTTTTTTTCAATGACTTTAGCTAAGAATGGTATGTATGCCTGTAATAGGTCTATAAGGTAAAGGTGTTTTAGGATCATTTGCTGATGCTTTTTTTTAATGGATGGATAGATGCACATTTTAAATCAGAGGGTAAATAACCCTGGACCAGTGATTGCTGAACAATGTTTAAAATTAATGGCGATAGGTTAAGTGCATGCAGCTTGAATCCAACTGACGGGACATGGATCGAGTGGTGATGCCGTGCTTTTAAAACTCACAATAATCTTGATCAGCTTATCGTTTGAGATGGGTTGAAAAAGAGTCCCAGGTGACTATATCATCAGGGAGGCTGGTTGAGGTGATGCTTGGCTCGGTGTTTGACGGGCAAGTTAGTAATTGAAAATGATCGGTCATTACCTGAGCTGGTATCTGAGAATCATTATCAGAAGCAGGATCCTTTGCAAGTACTTTGATTATGTTGAATAGTTCTCATGGACAATTCATGGATTTAAGATTAGTGTAATATTTTTTGGTTTTATACGTGGCTGCTTGGTATTCATGTAGTTTAGCAGTGTACAGGTGAAGGTGTGGTATTTATTGGAGTGCCATGTTCTTTCTAAAGCTCTAAGCTTGCATTTAATGTCTTTAAAGTTGGGAGGAAAACCAGTTTGTGGAATGTTGCCTGCAAGGCACTGTGCGTGAGCTGGCTTGTATGGCTATCTTCGAGATAGTGAGATTACAATTATGTACCAAAGCATCAAGGTTTGTAGTGGATATGTCGAGGTGAGCGATAATTTTACTTAGAAATGTTTTTGTATCCATATTGTGAAATCGCCGTTTTGCAGTCCCTTGAAAAAGTTGGTTGGAGCTGCTTGCTTACAGAGGCAGTAGAATGGAGATGGCTTTGTGATCAGACCAGGGAATTGAATGCAGCTTAAGGTGAAGTGGTGTGCAAGATTCAATTTTAGGCTGAGGTAGGAAAATCATATCTAATATGTTCCCTTTGCTTTGTGTTGGTTGGTTGACAACATGTGAGTAGTGCAAGGCGGCCATAGCATCTATGAACGTTTGTGATGTTTTTGTGGGGAGAGGGGATAAATTTGGGTCACCTAGTAGAATTAATTGATTATGAAAAACATGACTACATATTTTCTCTAGGACGGTGTCAAGCTCAGTTGGAGAGGAGCTAGGTTATCTGTAAGCAAGAAAGAGTTAAATATTTGTATGAGATTAGTAGTGTCTCTAGGCCTTTGGCTCTGCTAAAATGTAAGTATTTAAAAAGCTGAGAGATTGTTTAGGAATGATGAATATTCCTCCACTCTTCTATCTGATCTTGTGGAGCTGAAAAGATTGTAACTATGTTTGACTAGATGATTCATGAGTATGTTGTCTGTCTGTAAACCATGATTCAGTGACATTAGATGTCTATGTGGTTGTCTATAAGGTAGTCATTGATTTGTTTTGTTGCAAGGGGAGCGAGCATTGAGTAGTATGCATTTATTGAGTGGTAGCTACTTGCTGCAATTGTGCTGCAAGCACTATTATTAGTGGGTTTGATTGTTATAAGGTGTTTGAGGAACTTCAGTCTGGATCTGGCAACAAGAGGGTGGGGGATAATATAAGGATGCATAAGAAGAACATATTGTGGAGTGCGTAGGGGTATGTAAAGGTAGGGAAGAGTGCATTTAGGTATATGGGGGGGGGACTGTATGTGACAAACACCATACCTACGGTATGTGTGATCTTGTATGGGTGGTGCTTTAAAAATTTAATATTAATATTTAATTTTATTCAAAAAGTCCATGTATTGTACCATGAACAAATGATCAGTACAATCCTGACTAAAAAATGTATGTCTGTGCCTAGGAAGTATTCAAATTACTTTTACATTTTTAGGTTTTCATGGCTGATTCTACCACTACAGAATGAGATGATTGGACTTGGTTGAATCCAGGAATAGGCTGAATCGAAGATTCAATTTCTTAGAAACTGATAAAACAGAATTGTGTTTGCCACATGTGTGTGTGCTGATCAATAAATAGTTCGACTAGGGATATTTGGAATCTTTTGGCGCTTCTATTGCTGCCAAAGTGTAGTTACTCACCTGTAACAGGTGTTCTCTGGGGACAGAAGGAATCAGTCCTTGCATATGGGTGACGTTGGCACTGACGGAGCCTGTGCAGAAGCATCTCTCCAGCTTTCAAAGAAAGCCCTTGGGAAATGCACCATATATGCGTGTTCCACTTCCTGCCCAAGGGTGCCATCTTGCCTCAGTCTAATGGCATAGCTAAGACAGCAAAAATAAAATACGGTAAAGAAGCAACTCTGGGGAGAAGAGGGAGAGTTGGGAGGACTGATTCCTGCTGTACCCAGAGAATATTGTTAAAGAAGAGTAACTCTGAATTCTCCGGGAACAAGCAGGAAGTCAGTCCTCACAAATGGGACTCCCCAGCTACAGGCTACCGAGAACCTGTAACCAAAAATGCCACGGCGACCTGCAAAGGGTGAGCCGTAAACAGCAGCAGTTGAGTCCCTACTGAGAAGCTCTTGCATGACCCAAGTGTCCGGCAGAAAACCAGCATTCTCGTAGCCTGAATACAGAAGGGTGGGAGGGCAGGAATTGCCTACACCCTGAAAAGATTATGGAGTACGGCCTGCCCAAAGGCGCTGTCCCATCGGGACTCCCTCTTGAGGCAGTAGTGAGCTGCGAAGGTGTGGACCAAAGACCAGGTGGCGGCCCGGCAGATATCCATCACGGGGACAGAACGCAGATTTGCCCTTGAAGTAGTCATCGTCCTAACCCGGTGCACCGTGACCCTCTGATCCAGCGAGATTCCTGCTTGCTCGTGGGCAAGGGTAATGCAAGTCCACCAACCAAGTAGACAGAGTTCACTTAATCACTGGGAGCCCCTGGCGGCTGGAGTTGTAGGATAAGAAAAGCTGTGGTACTTTGCTGTGACCCTGAGTCCATTGTAGGTAAAAGGACAGGGCTCTCTAACAATCCAGATTCCCATTCCACTGATTAAGGTGGCATGGGGACACCACCTTCAGCAGAAACTTGGGGTGGGTGCGGAGCACCACCCTGTTTTTGTAGAACCTCGTGTAGGGGGCTCTGCCATCAGAGACTGGAGCTTGCTGACTAAGAGCTGATGTGAGTGCAACCAGGAAGGCAATCTTCCAGGATAGGTACCAGAGGTGGCAGGTAGTCAGAGGTTCGAACAGAGGCTTAGTGAGCTGCAAGAGCACCACAGTGAGATCCCACACTACCACTGTGGGGGGGGGGGGCGCAGACGGGTGGCTTGGATAACATGAGGCCCCACAGGAATTGGGACACAAAGGGCTGAGCCGAGAGGGTTTTCCCTCAACAGAATGGTGATGCACTGTGATGGCACTCAGGTGTACTCTGACCAAATTAGACTTCAGTCCCACCTACGCTAAGTGAAGCAGGTACTGGAGAACCATTTGTACTCTTTCCGCTCACCACACTGAGAATCGGTGCCACCTGAAGGCGTATGCTCTTCTAGTGGAGGCCTTATGAGAGGCTAGAAGAATCTCGTTCACTTCCCATGGAGGTTGACGGGAGCTAATGCTACCCCTTTCAGCAGCCAAGCATTGAGTGAGAGGGACCTCAGATTAGGGTGGAGGAGAAAGCCCTGCTCCTGTGAGAGTAGCCCTGGAGCTTGGCCTGGAGGAATCAGCGATGCTGCTGATAGGGAGAGGAGCAATGGGAACCAGAGCTGCCTGTGCCATTGAGGGGCTATTAGCACTTTTGTTGCTCTGTTGCGCTGGACCTTGAATAGTGTCTTGGCTACTAGCGGTGTCAGTGGGAAGGCGTACATGAGGCCTTCTGTTCATGGGATGAGGAACACACCCGCTGCCACCTGGGATGGGTATGACTGGTGCAAGCAGAATCGGGGCAACTGCGTGATGTCCGGGCTGGTGAACAGGTCCATTGGCCCACCGTAGGTATCTTCGTCATGCAGAGCGACTTTGGCGTAAGAACCCCTCTTCCTCTAGCTTGCACCACTCATCTTTGTCACCGTCACTATTGCTCCCTTCTCCACTCTGCCAAATGAGACTATTTTTCCCAACCTTCTCTTCTTCCGCTAATTCCTCCCGTCAACTCTACTCTGCCCTCCGTTCCCTTTCTGCTCCTCTCTACTCCTTCTCCTTCTCCCCCCTCCTCTACTTCCCAACCCTGCTTCCCTGGCTTCTCATTTTACCTCTAAGGTCCATTCCCTCTTTCCTTACCCTCCTGCCCTCCTCCCCATTCCCCCCCTGCTTCATTCCCTCTTTCTAGGTCCCCTCCTCCCTCTCCCCTTTCCTCCCCTATCCCTCCGCTCTCACATCTCTGGTCCACCTTCATGCCACACTCTCTGCTTCCATCCTATCAAATGCTTTCTCTTCTACCCGGAAAACCACTTGCCTTGCAGATCCCATTCCCTCCCATTGGCTCTTTGAACCCTCCCTTGCACTTTCCCCTCACATTCTCTCTCTTTTCAACTCAAACCTTTCTGGTACCTTTCCTTCTCCCTGGAAGCATGCCACTGTCCGTCCCCTTCTGAAAAAAGGTTCCCTCGACCCCCTCTTCCCCCTTCCAGTTGGCGCCCCATTTCCAATCTTCCATTTCTCTCGAAACGCCTAGAAAAGCTGGTTTTTCTCTCAACTCTTTTCTCATCTTAAAGCCTCCCTTACCCTTCACCCACGACAATCTGGTTTCCACCCTGGCCACAGCACGGAATCTGTCCTTTCTTCTCTCCTTAACGATCTGCATGCTGCTCACGATCGTCTTTTTTCTCTTGCTGTCTCTCTTGATCTATCTGCTGCTTTTGACCTGGTCGATCACCGCACTCTTCTGACATGTCTTCGGGAAGCTGGTCTCACTTGCACAGTTCTTCATTGGTTTCATTCCTTTCTCTCCTTTCGGTCTCTCTCAGTTGTCTCCGGGTCCTCCTCTTCTCCCTCCACCCCCTTCCCCTGCGGTGTCCCCCAGGGTTCCGTTCTGGCCCTCCTTCTGTTCAATGTTTTCCTTGCACCCCTTTGTCTCTTGATTCAACACAGTGTTTCTGCCTACTACTACATGGATGATATCTTTTTCTCTTGCACCACACGGATTCTTCCACTCCTGATATTTCAGTTCAACACCTGCCTTTCCGCGGTGGCTTCTTGGCTTTCTTCTAACTTCTTACACATTAATCTTTCTAAGACCTCTGCAATCTGGTTCACCTTTGGAAGCCCCCTCCCCTCTCTTGTTCCCTCATTTTCTTCCTCACCTATTCCTATCGTTTCCTCCCTTTGGTATCTGGGCGTCACACTTGACTCTTCTCTTTCTTTCAAAGACCATATCTATTCTGTTGTACAGTGTTCCTGCTTCTCCCTGAAACAACTTCGTGCAGTCCGTCCTTTTCTTTCCCCCTCTGCTTTAACCACTCTGCTTCTTTCTCTCGTCGTTTCACGCCTCGACTATTGTAATGTCTCCCTGGCCGGTCTCCTTCAGTCCCAGCTCACCCATCTCCAACTTATTCAAAATACTGCTGCTAGTCTTCTCACTCACGCCTCTCGCTTTGACCATATAATTCCCTCCTTCTCCATCTGCAATGGCTCCCTATTTCCTTCCGGATTCAGTACAAGTTTCACATATTTGTTCACAGGTCCATTCACACCGGCACCCCCCTTTAACTTGCCGATCAAGTTCACCTTCACACCCCTCACTGTTCCCTTCAGTCCATTCACGCCAATCGCATGTCCCTTTCCTTCCCCATCCCAAGCCCACCTGGAATCCACCTGCTCCTCTACCTTCTATTTCCTTGGCCCACGTCTCAAACTCACCCCCCCCCCCCCCCGTTTAGAATCCTCATTCAAAACCTTTAAGGTTAAACTAAAAACCCATCTATTTTGCTCTGCCTTCAACCTCCCCTCTTATGTTCCTCCCCCCCTCCTCATTGATTTTCAACTTCTTACTTGTTTCTTGGTCTTATCTTGTCTGTCCTTTTGAAATTTTAATGGTGTTTTTTCTTTTCATTGCAGCCTCTTTTTAAAACTGTTTGTAAACCGCCCAGATGCCCTGGCTATGGGCGGTATAGCAAGTTTTTAACAAACATACAAACATTGAGATGACACCCTAGAGTTGAAATAGCCATGAGGCTACCACTGGATCCTGGCACCACTCCCCATTTGTTCACGCAGAACATTGAGACCCGATTGTTGTTCTGGATCAGCACAGAGTGGTGCTGGAGTAGGTGACGGAAGGCTCGGAGGGCTAGGTTTATTGCCGGAGTGCTAGCAGGTTGCTTTGCAACTGGGATTCCTCCAGGGACCAGCAGCCTTGTATTCCTCCTGGGACTAGCCCATTAGCAAGGCATCCATGGTGAGGACCTTCTGGGGACTGGGTGCTTGGAAGGGCATCCCAGCTTGAAGGTGACGGATTCTGCCACCATTTGAGGGAATCGGCCAGCTGGCGGGTTACCTTCACTCTTTCCCTGAACTTGCCTATGGCTTGAGTCCACAGAGTGGAGGCACCATGGGCTGCCCTCAAGTGCAGGTGGGCATACGGGGTCACGTGGACCGTGGAAGCCATGTGCCCCAACAGGCAGAGTAGGAGCAGGGCAGGTAGCGTTGGTGTACCTCTGCAGCTAACTCCCTAAGGCATTCTGACCTCTCCTGGGGAAGGCAGGCTTTTGCCTGGAGGGTATCTAGTTGTAACCCTATGAACTCTAGGCTCTGGGCTGGAGTGAGGAGGACTTGGGGTAGTTTATGACACACCCCAGGTGCTGCAAGGAGTTAATGGTGCGCCTGGTGGTGCATTGTGCCTCTGCAGTCTGTGTCCCCCTTTATGAGCCAGTCATCCAGAGAGAGGAAGACAAAGGCCCCTTGGAGCTGGAAGTGGGCTGCAACCACCGCAAGGCACTCTGTGAAGACCCTTGGCGACGAGGTGAGACCGAAGACCAGAACCCTGTATTGGTAGTGCTGTCCTTTCACCACGAACTGGAGGTATGTTCTGTGGCTGGTATGAATTAGGATGCGAGTGTAGGCATCTTTTAGGTCTAAGGAGCATAGTCAATCTCCCTGCTGGAATAATGACAGTAGTGTCCCAAGGTAGAGCATCTTGAACTTCTCCCTGACCAGAAACCTGCTGAACTCTCGCAGATCCAAGATAGGCCTGAGGCCTCCCGTCCTCTTGGGGATGAGGAAGTATCTGGAATAGAAGCCTGTGCCCAGAGATGTTTTGGCACTGGTTTGACTGCTTTGTCCTTGATTAGGCCTGCTAGCTCAGTGAGGAGCAGGATCTGGTGAAGGAGAGGCCTGGTGGGCTCCTTTGGGAAGTATGTGGGTGGTGCCCAATATAGGTGGAGGAGGGTAGCCCTCCTTGACCACCTGTAGCACCTAGGTGTCGGCGGTGATGACTGTCCACCTGTGGGCAAACATGGCTAGGCACCTCCCCTGTGGGCAGCAGAGGACCCTCTGGGGGTAAGGAGGTCGTGCCCAAGCAGTCAAAAGCTCCCCCCAGGCTGGACCAGGTCCAGCACCTGGGACTTTGGGGCTTTTTATTTTCTGGGACTATGTCCCTGTCCTTTGTTGCTGGCCCTGTTGAGGGGCCAAGGCGGCCTGGAAGTGCAGAGAACTGCTGAAGCCTCCTTTCTTCCTGAGGAAGAAGGGCTTTTCCCCCCCAGAGCTTTCTTACGGGGGTGCACCAAGGTCATTTTTGAGAGCCTGGCTCTCATCACATAGTCAGTCTATCTCCATTGCTTTATCCGCCATGGGTTTCCCAAATAGGTTGTCACCTATGCAGGGAACATCTATCAGTTTGTCCTGCACCCACTGTTTCAGGTCAAAAGACTGCAACCATGCCTGGTGTTGAGCTCTGATGCCCGAGGCAGCTACCCTGGCCAATGACTTGAAGTCATCGTAGGGTGCCCAGGACAAAAACTTTAAGCATTCCTTTTATTGCCGAGGTTAGGGCCTTGAACCTCTGTAGGGAGTCCCCCTTCGAGGCCTGCCGAGAGTCCACTAAGCTCCTAGGTCAGTTCATAAGAACATAAGATATGCCATACTGGGTCAGACCAAGGTCCATCAAGCCCAGTATTCTGTTTCCAACAGTGGCCAATCTAGGTCACATGTACCTAGCAGTTTCCCCAAGAGACACAAGTTCCACAATGCTTGTACTGGGTCAAGCATTGATATCTTCGGTTACTTCTTAATAATGGTTTATGGACCTTTCCTCCAGGAACTTGTCCAAACCTTTTTTAAACCCAGCTACACTAACAGCCTTTACTACATCCTCCGGTAACAAATTCCAGATTTTGATTACACGTTGAGTGAAAAAATATTTTCTTTTATTAGTCTTAAATAGTTTACCCTGTAGCTTCATTGCATGTCCCCTAGTCTTTCTATATTCTGATAACGTAAACAATCGATCTACGTTTACCCATTCCACTCCGTTCATTAATTTATAGACTTCTATCATATCTCCCCTCAGCCGTCTCTTTTCCAGGTTAAAGAGCCCTAACCTTTTTAGCCTTTCTTCATAGGAGTATCCTTCCATCCCCTTTACCATATTGGTGGCTCTTCTCTGAACCTTTTCTAAAATCACTATATCCTTTTTAAGATACAGCGACCAGAATTGCACACAATATTCAAGGTGCGGTCTCACCATTTACATGGAACGATATAGAGGCATTATAATATCTTTTGTTTTATTTTCCATTCCTTTCCTTATCATACCTAGCATTCTATTTGCTCTCTTGGCTGCCGCTGCACACTGGGCCGAGGGTTTTAACAGGGTATCCACAATGACGCCTAAATCTTTTTCCTGGGTGGTGGTTCCTAATGTGGAACCTTGCATCGTGTAACCATAGTTTGGGTTGTTCTTCCCTAGGTGCATAACCTTAAAACATGTCCACATTAAATTTCATCTGCCATTTTGATGCCCAGTCTTCCAATTTATCAAGATCCTCTTGCAATTTTCCACAATCCTCTTGGGTTTTAACAACTTTAAATAGTTTTGTCTCATCTGCAAATTTGATAACCTCACTCGTTATTCCACTTTCCAGGTCATTTATGAATATGTCAAAAAGCAGCAGACCCAGCACAGATCCCTGGGGTATACCACTATTCACCTTTCTACATTGGGAAAATTGGCCATTTAGCCCTACCCTCTGCTTTCTATCTTTTAACCAGTTCCTGATCCACAATAGTACACTGCCTCCTATCCCATGACTCTTTAGTTTTGCCAAAAGTCTCTGATGAGGGACCTTGTCAAAGGCTTTCTGAAAGTCCAGATACACAATATCAACCGACTCACCTTTGTCCACCTGTTTATTCACTCCTTCAAAAAAACATAACAGATTTGTAAGACAAGATCTTCCTTGTCTAAAGCCATGTTGGCTGTCTCCCATTAGGTTGTGACTATCTACATGCTGAGTAATTTTATTCTTTATGATGGTTTCTACCATTTTTCCTGGTACTGACGTCAGGCTCACCGGTCTGTAGTTTCCCGGATCACCCCTGGAACCCTTTTTAAAAATTCGTGTTACATTGGCGATCCTCCAATCTTCAGGTATTAGAGATGATTTTAATGATAGTTCACAGATTACTGATAGCAGGTCTGCAATCTCATATTTCAGTTCTTTCAACACCCTTGGATGTATACCATCCGGCCCAGGTGATTTGCTACTCTTCAGTTTATCTAATAGTTGTAAGACATCTTCCCGATGTATCGATATTTCCTTCAATTCCTTCACATACATGCCAATATAGAGCTGGTAGTACTGGATCCGGCATGTTAGCATCGAGCCCTTAAAGGCCTTCTGGCTGAGGGTGTTGAGGGTTTTGGCCTCCCTGCCAGGTGGCAGCAACAAATGGATTTTTTTGTTCTTAAGCTGGTGCACTGCTGATTCCATGACCATGGAGTTGTGGGAAAGCTGGGTCTTTTAAAACCCAGGGCTTCGGCATGCCCAGTATATGGTGTCGAGGTGCCTGCTAACAATTGGCATAGACACCAGCATTTCCCACATTCAGAGGCGGCGGCGATCGAGGACTGAGGGCACCAGGATCGTAACTGTTTCCTTTTGGGTTGCCTCGTATTGGAGTATCTCCAATTCCTTGGTGCGAGAGTCCTCCTTGGCCTCAGTGGCGAGGTCCTTGGCCATGTCCTGCACAAAATCGAACACAATGTCCTTGGGTGGGGAGCAACATCGGGTCAGACAAGTCCAAGGGCACATCATGGTGACGCCTTGTGTATGCGGACTTTGTCCTCTGTTTCTCATTCGGACTTGAAGTCTGAGTACGAGTCACATGTAGCACGATCACCTCAGCTGAGGGCCACTCTCAGTGGTCTGTGACCTCCAGGGGATCGTTGGTCTGAGCCACTAGCGCTCGACAGATAGGACCGGTGTCCTGAGGAACAGGAGCGGGACCTCATCTGGGGCCAGGGGCTCTCGAGGCTGATGGCACTTGAGGACCAGCTTGACATTCAAGAAAGCCCTCTATGCTCAGGGTCCCATTGTTGGGGCAGATGAAGCAGACGAGCCGGACAGGAACGCCCACTGCATGGCCACTAGGGCAGATATACTGCTCTCAAGGGCTGCCATTCTGGTCTGCATACCAGTTGGCTCCACAGTCTTCGAAGCGGGCACAGAGGGTTTTGGACCCAGTGTCGGTACTATAGAGCTGACTACTACCACCCCCACGTTTGCCGTAGAAGCACCGCACCAAAGAACGAAGATGAAGCAAGAATCTACATGGAGCACATTCCACAACATTGATGAACAACAAACCACCAACATCTTAATCTCCATAAACACCACCACCTCACCACTTGACCCCTGCCCAACTGCATGGATCAAAGCGGCAAAAAAAGAGATAAATCAGCAAATAGCCCACATTGTAAATCAGTCACTCAGCCAAGGAAAAATGCCTGAAAAACTAAAACAATCTATAATAAGGCCGATCCTAAAGAACAATTCTCTCAACAAAGAAGACCCATCATCATACCGCCCCATATCAAGCATCTCATTCCTGGCAAAAATCATAGAAAAGGCAGTACTCTTACAACTTCAAGACCACCTTGACGACCATGATACCCTAGACCAACGGCGGGTTTGCTATTGGTTCTAAATGGGCAGTGTTTGTAGTAGTTCCTAATGTGCCTGGCGGTTGGCACTGGATTATAGTAATGTAGAAATCTTTTAGTCTGTCTTTATCCATACACTCATTAAGAGACATGTTTACTAAAAGTTAGTGTATGTTAGCATTATGCAAATATTTATGCAAATTGACGTGCTGGCACTTTGAGGAAATTCTTTGGTTTTGTGCGGCAGTTTGGGCACTCGGGCTCAAAAAGGTTAGCCATCACTGCCCTAGACAAACAACAATACAGGTTCAGAAGAAACCATGGAGTTGAAACACTTTTGATAGCACTAATGAACCTCCTCCTCAAAGGACTAGAAGACACAAAGAAAATGTTCATACTCATTTTCATTGACATCTCTGCCGCCTTTGACACGGTACATCATGATACTCCTTAGTAAACTGGAATCCATAGGAGTTGAGGGAACCCCCCTCAAATGGTTCTCCTCCTATATATCTAACAGAAGACCTCAAGTACAAGTCAATGGGGAAGAAGCTAAACCATTCACTCAAACGCAGGGCATACCCCAGGGCTCAGCGCTCTCGGCACTGCTGTTCAATATCTACATGCAACCCCTCTGTGACATTTTTAGAAGGCATAACATCAACTACCACATCTATGCAGATGATATTATGCTCTACACGCAACTGGACGTCACGGACCCTAAATATGCACAGCTCGAAAACTGCCTGGACGAGATGTTGCTATGGCTACAGAAAAATAACATGACAATAAACCACAAAAAAACGGAGGTAATGTACATGTCCAGCAAACCCAACTTCAAGTCACCTGACTCAATCACCCTGTGCAACAACACGTACAAAGCAAAAGAAGAAATCAAATATCTAGGAGTCACACTCGACTGCAACCTAAGAATGGAGACACACCTGCGTAAAACAAACAAAGCCATCTTCCATAAACTTAGGGTGATACAACCTCTAAGGAAAATAATAGCACCATGCGACTTCAGATCAGTGGCTCAAGCACTCATTATGCTGCACCTCGACTACTGTAATGCCATCCTCCAAGGTCTACCCAAAAAATCACTAAATATCCTTCAAATGGCCCAAAATGTGACAGCCAGGATCATAATGGGAACAAGAATATCTGAACACATCACCCCAATATTAATCAACCTTCATTGGCTTCCAATTGCAGCTAGGGTACAGTACAAGATGCTAGTAACAACGTTCAAACTTATCAACAACATAGCCCCATCTTTCCTGTCCTCTCTTATCAGCACACAACCAGCAAATAGGAATAGAAGAACTAACAACTTGGGCACCCTGCAGGTCCCCAACGCAATCCGAACTGTGAAAACAAGTACATGTCGCAGAGCCTTCTCTTTCTCTGCGCCTACTATATGGAATCAGCTCCCTGTTGACCTGCGTTTAATTCAGGACATTAAAAATTTCAGGAAAGAGATAAAAACACACCTATTTAAATGCTACTACAACCAGCCATAAGTCGCAAATTCCATGGAACCATAGCAAAGTAAACTGATAAATATATACTTTTTGAATCCGCCTTATGTGTAACTATGTATAGCCATGTAAAAATGTGAATTCCAAAATGTGTAAATATGTATTGTATAAATGTAAAGCACAGTTACTTACCTGTAACAGGTGATCTCTGGGAACAGCAGGAATTAGTCATCACATATGGGTACGTCGGCACCGACGGAGCCCGCGCGGGAAAGCTCCCCAGCTTTTCAGATTAAAAGCTTTTGGGGCCTCCCACTGCACATGCGCGCTGCCTTCCCGCCTTCCTGACCAGCTCTCGTCAGTTCGAGTTTAAAGCTGAGACAATAGAGAGAGAGGACAGGAAGATAGATAGATAGAGATACAACTCCTAGGGGAGGTGGGTGGGTTGTGATGACTAATTCCTGCTGTTCCCAGAGATCACCTGTTACAGGTAAGTAACTGTGCTATCTCCAGGAACAAGCAGGAATACGTCATCACATATGGGGACTCCCTAGCTAAGATGCCTGGGAGATCCCCCTCTCCAAGGGTAAACCATCTTCGCATGGATCTCAGGCATCCATCCAGGGAAGGTGGGCAGGAGTTGTTTAAGTATGGAACAGGTGTTTGAGGACAGCCTGACCAAACAAGGCATCCCGGCGGGAGTCCTTGTCCAAGCAGTAATGGGCTGTGAAGGTATGAACCGAGGCCCAAGTGGCTGCTCGACAGATCTGATCTATGGACACAGAGTGAAGATGAGCCATAGAAGTGGCCATAGCCCTCACATTGTGAGCTGTGACATGGCCCTCCATAGAAATGTTCTTACTCTGGTAAGCAAAAGAAATACACTGAGCGATCCAATTGGAAAGTGTACGCTTGGTGACTGGAAGTCCCAAATGAGAAGGATCAAAAGCCACGAAAAGTTGGGAAGACTTTCGATGTGGTTGAGTCCTGTTGAGGTAAAAGGCAAGAGCTCTTTTACAATCCAGAGTATGAAGGTTCCTCTCTGCACTGGATGCATGAGGAGCCGGGAAAAAGACAGGTAGATATACCTCTTGATTAAGATGAAAAGGCGAGACCACTTTGGGCATAAAGTGGGGATTCGTCCTAAGGACCACCTTATCATGATGAAACCTAGTATAAGGTGGATGAGCCACTAAAGCCTGCAGTTCACTGATGCGGCGAGCCGAAGTGACTGCAATAAGGAAAACAACCTTCCAGGAAAGAAATTTGAAGGAGGTAGAGTCCAAAGGCTCAAAAGGTGGCTTCATAAGCTGACCTAGAACGAGGTTCAAATCCCATGCTACCGGAGGAGGTCGGATGGGAGGTTTAGTTAGAGTCAGGCCTCTCATGAAACGTGCAACAAGAGGATGAGAGGAGACAGGTTGTCCATTTATAGGTTTTAAGGATGCTGCAATAGCACTCAAATGGACCCTTACTGAATTCGTCTTAAGGCCTGCATTTGAAAGATGCAGGAGATAGTCCAAGAGGGAATTCAAAGGAAGTGCTAGAGAGTCAAGACCCTGCTGAGCACACCAAATGGAAAAACGTTTCCATTTGAAAGCATAAGAACGCCTTGTGGAAGGTTTCCTAGAGGCATGAAGGATATCTGTCACAGGTTGAGAAAGATTAAAGTCTTGAAGACTTAGGCCTTCAGTAACCAAGCTCTGAGATGTAGGGATTTGGGGTTTGGGTGCCACAAAGTCCCCTCCTCCTGAGACAGAAGGTCTGGCGCAGCTCCCAGGTCCAGGGAGGATCCCTGGGAGAGATGCAGAAGTAGAGGGAACCACACCTGGCGTGGCCAGCGGGGAGCTATGAGGATCATAGTCCCGTGATCCCTCTGGAGCTTGAACAGAGTCTTGGATATTAGAGGAATGGGTGGAAAGGCATAGAGGAATTCCTGACCCCAATGCAGGAGGAAGGCATCGTGGGCCTGAGCTCCCTGACACTGAGTTCTGGAACAGAACCGGGGAAGTTTGGCATTCCACGGACTTGCAAAGAGGTCTATGTCCGGGGTCCCCCATTCCTGAAAGATTCTGCGTATCTGGTCCATATGTAGGGACCATTCGTGTGGAAGCAGAACTCGACTGAGTCTGTCTGCACGAGAGTTTTGAACTCCTGGAAGATACACTGCAAGAAGGTGAATTTGATGCTCTCTGGCGAAGGCCCATATTCTGAGAGCTTCGTTGCAAAGCGACAGAGAGCCTGTCCCTCCTTGTTTGTTTATATAGAACATGGCTACCTGATTGTCTGTCTGAACTAGGACAGTCAGGTTGACAAGGAGGGTATAGAAGAACTTGAGGGCAAGGTAAATCGCTCGCAGTTCCAGGAGGTTGATATGAAGGGTGGCCTCCTGTGGAGACCAAGTGCCCTGAGTGGAGAGGTTCTGAAGATGAGCTCCCCACCCTGTTTGGGAGGCATCTGTTGTGAGGGTTGCTTGGGGCAACAAAGGTTGGAAGGGGGCCCCCAACAACAGATTCTTGGTGGATGTCCACCATTGGAGGGACCAAAATAGACGGCTTGAGGTGAGTATTTGGTCGGAGAGCGCTCCAGATGCTTGAGTCCACTGGGTGGCCAAGGTCCATTGAGCTGCTCTCATATGCAGACGAGCGTAGGGCACCACATGTACCGTGGAGGCCATGTGGCCCAGAAGTCGCAGCATTTCCCGGGCTGTCAAATGACTGCTGGACTGAGCTTGGGAGGCCAAACTCAGCAGGCGTTGGGCCCTGACCTGAGGCAGGTAGGCCCTTGCAGTGATGGTGTCTAACTGGGCCCCTATGAACTCGAGAGACTGAGTAGGGATTAGTTGAGACTTGGGAAGGTTTACTACCAGTCCTAGATACTGCAGAAGACGCCTTGTGCGGTCCAGGGAAATTTGGGCCTGGGACTGAGAGGGAGCTCGGATGAGCCAGTCGTCCAGGTATGGGAATATGAAAATTCCCAGGCCTCTTAGAAAGGCAGCTACGACTGCCATGCATTTGGTGAACACTCTTGGAGCAGAGGCTAGACCGAAGGGGAGTACTCTGTACTGGAAATGTTTTCCCTGAAACAGAAATCGAAGGTATTTTCTGTGGGATGGGTGGATGAGTATGTGTGTATACGCATCCTTTAGGTCTAGAGAACAAAGCCAATCCTGACTCTGAAGGTATGGAAGGAGAATGCCCAGAGAAAGCATTTTGAATTTCTCCTTGAAAAGAAATTTGTTCAATTCTCTCAGATCCAGAATTGGTCTGAAGCCCTCTGTCTTCTTTGGTATTAGAAAATAAGGGGAGTAGAATCCCGTCCCCTGTTGAAGAAGAGGGACCTCCTCTATTGCCCCCTGGGCAAGGAGGGAGGAGACTTCCTGACCCAAGAGGGCCAGGAGAGATGGGGGAGAATTGAACTGCCTCACCATAGTATAAGGAGGAAGGTCGGAAAAATGGAGTTTGTAACCCTCTCTGATGATAGAGAGGGTCCATTGCTCTGATGTAATTTGCTCCCATCTGGGAGCAAAGTGAGCTAACCTTCCGGGTATGGTGAGGGGCTCTGGTTGTTCTAGAGCCAGAAAAGTTAAGTTCTCTAGTGGCAAGTCAAAACCCCTGAGGGGGTGGAGCCTGCTGAGGCGTAGCAGACGCCGCAGGCTTTGACCTTGCCTGTTTAGGTTGCTGACGTTTAGCAGCAAAACGAGGCTGAGAGGATTGTTGGCCAGTATTTGTAGAAAATCTGGACTTCTTGTAATAAGGCCTCTTAAAAGACTTCTTCTTGGCAGGAGTGGAGGTAGACTTAGAAAGTCTATCTAAGGTGGCATTTTCTGCATCCATTTGAGTGGCCTTAATTTGCCACTCCTCACCAAATAAGTTCTCACCTGTACAGGGCAGATTTCGTAAGCCATCTAGGACCCAAGGTTCTAGATCAGAAGCCTGGAGCCAAGGAAGACGTCGGGCTGCTATAGCAATGCCCGAAGCCCTACCAGCACCCTCAAAGGAATCAAAAGCTGCCCTGTTGGAGAACTTTGAAATATCCAAAAGGTGTTTCACTAAGGAAATGAACTGCTCCCTCTTATCCTCAGGGATAAAGGGGGCAAAATGCCGAACTTTTAGAGCGATTTCACTGAGAAACATGCCCATGTAAAGACTATAGGAATTAATCCTGGCTATAAGCATAGTAGCCTGGAAAATTTTCCTGCCAAAAGAGTCTAGAGTCTTACATTCTCGCCCTGGAGGAGTAGAAGAGTGCCTTTTGGTACTCTTTATCTTCTTCATTGCAGACTTCACCACAATAGAATGGTGAGGCAACTGGGTTTTTTGGAAACCAGGAGAAGGGGGGACACGGTACATGGTGTCCAACCTGCGAGAAGAAGGAGACAATGTTAGAGGAGCCTCCCATAAGTCCATCAAGTGTTCTTGAAGGATTTCATGGATAGGCAGGGTGACTGCCTCTTTAGGAGACTTAGAGTATCCTAAAATATCCAGTTTCTTTGATCTGGGTTCCTTTTCAGAGGATGAAGCAATAGAAAGACCTTTAGCCATTTCTATGATGAAGTCCTGAAAGGACAAATCCTCTGGTGGAGACATTTTCCTGTTAGGAGAAGAAGGCTCCTCAGGAAGATCAAGGGAGAACTCATCAGAATCATCAGAGGAGTTAAAATCCTCTGAAGAAGCAGAGTATCCTCTATGTGCTTCCAACGCACGATACGCATACCGTTCGGTATCGACATCGGGCGTACCGGGTATGGGATCGGTACCGGGCAAAAGCCCGGATCCGGCATGCGGAACCGATCTGCGTTTGGAAGACGATGGCCTCGGTTCCGGTATGGAAGCCATTACCGGAACCGGTACCGCTGGCTGCGGTACCGAGGGCGTAGCAGCATTAATAAAAGCCAGAATGGCCTGCTGCATGACTTGGACAGTATTGCCCATAGACGCCACTGCTGCCTGGATGTCGGTACCGGTATGGGCCGGTACCCCAGAGCAGTACAACAGGTGATCTGTCGAGGCTGCGCCATCGATGTCAACCTGTGACCCCATGATTGCTTTGGAGGCCGGAGCCTCCCGCCGGGGTTTTTTGGCCTGGGCAGAATCCTCGAACTCAGAATTGAGAGCCTCTCGATCTTTAGAAAGAGATTTGCTTTTAGAGGATTTGCCCACTGGAGTTTTGGTTACCTGAGATCCATCCGGAGAGGAAGACCTGGATGACTGTGATGCTTCTGAAGGAAACAGCACATGGAACTTGTTGGCCCGGTTCTGCAATCCACGTTTCGACATCTGGGAGCAGGATGGGCAGTCCAGTATGGAATGGTCAGGTCCTAAACATTTAAGACACCATTCATGGGTGTCTGTAAGAGGAATGACAGCACTGCACTTGGTACACTTTTTAAAACCAGGAACTGGCTTCTCCATGAGGAGAATTTGTGTAGGCCTGAAGGCCTAACAAAGTACCAAGCTGTGCTGAAGAAAAGAAAAATATTTTTTTTTTTTTTTTTTTTTAAAAGAAAGAAAGAGAGACCGGCAGTACCGGTTTCAGAATGGGGAAGGCAGGTACGCGGTCTAAAGAAAACAAAAAAATCAACAATTTCTTCAGCGGTGACAGGAACACGACCTGCTGGCTCCGCGGAAAAAAAGAAACTGACGAGAGCTGGTCAGGAAGGCGGGAAGGCAGCGCGCATGTGCAGTGGGAGGCCCCAAAAGCTTTTAATCTGAAAAGCTGGGGAGCTTTCCCGCGCGGGCTCCGTCGGTGCCGACGTACCCATATGTGATGACGTATTCCTGCTTGTTCCTGGAGATATATGTTTAACTCCATGCCCCAAAACATTAACCATGTGTGCAGTGACCCCCTCAGACCTGTGTATATACTCCCCCACCCTGTCCTGATCGACATCTCCCAAAAGAAGAATCAAACCGCTGCTGATCGCTGGAAGCAGCGGTATATAAATGTGTTCTAAATAAATAAAATAAATCCCAGAGATATGCAGACTGAAGATCTCCGGCCTGCTCAGATTCTGAAGCCTGAACCAAAGCTGATCAAACAAGATGGTTTCCTGCTGCAAGGAACATTTGCTGTGCTTCCAGTCTCAGACCTGACCTTCAAGTAACTGCTTGCCAAGTGATTATACCTGTGCATACAGAAGACTGTTTCTGTCCAATTAGTTTTCCAGGCCAATTAGTTGTCCACATGCAAGAACATCTGCTTCTCCGATTATCATCCACTAAAGGTGCTACTGGCCTTGTTCTGAAATTGCATACTCTTATCTTCTCTCATTATGACTTCTGATTTGCTGAGAACACTTCGGACTGTCTTGTGCCAACCAATCACCAGACCTATGACAGACTCTATACAAAGAATAATTACAGTATGCAGCAGAACTTTCGCGCATTTTATGCCTTTTGTGCTCTTAGCTCTGTGTGCCTTGTGCTTGCTACCTTGTCTATCTGCAAGATAGATACACACTATGTGTGTGCAAGACCGTCCTCCTAACAGAGAAGACTTTCACAGTTACCTCTGGTTTTGTGTTCTCACATGGTTTGCCTCTGAAGGGGCTGGAGCCTGAGTTATCTAGTTAGCTGCCTCTTTGGACCCCATGCTGCTCCAGACACTTCTCGGACCCAGCCACAAGAGTTCTGACAAGAGCTAAGGTACAGTCTTTCTCTTCCTCCAGGAGAGTGGTTGCTAGACAGAAACTAGTTTCCATAATTCTTCTGAGTGCAAATTTAATCAGTAACCTTTGGTTACCAGTGATTTATCACTTTGTCTAACTAATTGTGCTGCTATAACTTGCTACCTCACATTTCTAATAATATCTCTATAACTATATGTCTGCATGTTTTTCTACCTTGTTACTCATAATAAATGTAATATATATACACACACAGATGAGGCTCTTTTCATGGTTCATTGCCAACACACTCACAGAACTTTGGAATGGGCATTAGTAGCTAATTTCCCCTGGACATCACTGAGTGAATAACTTATTTTTGTTTGCTACTAATAATCCCTACAGTACTGAAGCAATGGAGGAAATGGAATTTAAACAAATAATGACCCACCCCACTCACTGCAAAGGTAATACCCTTGATTTAATATTCATACCATCACACTTCACACTCTCATCGATTCTTACACCACCCACCACAACTCAGGTACCATGGTCAGATCATTTCATGATACATTTCTCTCTCCCTTTCCAACCCACCAACTCTACTCATGGTAACAACAAATTCACAGAACAAAGATTTCGCCAGTTTAACAAGGAAAGTTTTCTGGAATCTATTTCCCCAAAATTAGACAACACCTCAAACAATCTTAACGATCTTGTTTCTACCTGGAACTCCATTATTGAAGCAGAAGCTAAATATTCAACCTCTAATAAAAGAAAATCTAGATCTAAATTGACTGAGAAATGGTACACCTCTGAGCTTGCTACACTAAAAAAAAACCTTCGGAAATTAGAGTCTAAATGGAGGAAGAAAAAAACCACTGAACTCAGGGTTCAATACTTCACAAGCCTTAAAACCTACAAGGAAGCCATTAACAACACAAAAAGACTATTCCACACTAAAACATTAGCTAATGCCATCAATCGACCCAGAGAACTTTTTGAGATTATTAAATCTCTAACTAAGGTTCCCGATAACACTCCTAACAAAACACCAATAGATCCACAACTCCTTGCAAACCATTTTGCTAATAAACTTAAACTAAGCGCCCGTCCAAGCATTATCTTGACCTCTCCCACACCAAAATCCATCACGGAATGGAGCTCATTCCATACAATTTCCAACAAACAACTGATAGAGATTATATCAAACCTTAATACTACCACGTCATTACTTGACCCTTGCCCGGTGTCTTGGGTTAAAGCAACAAAATCTGAACTAGCCCCATACATTTTGAAGCTGGTAAACCAATCTCTACTTCAAGGATTCATGCCGGATGATCTGAAATACTCGGCTATTCGCCCTTTACTAAAAAATAAAACCCTTAACAGTTCTGACCCTTCCTCATACCGCCCCATTGCAAGCATACCTTTCTTAGCTAAAATTATTGAAAAGGTAGCTCAGACACAACTTCAGGATCATATTGATATAAACTTCCCATTAGATGAGTACCAATATGGTTTCCGCTCATATCACGGAGTAGAAACCCTACTCATATCCCTTCTTGATTCACTTATCCGAGGTATGGATAATATAAAGCAGACCTTCTTGCTCATTTTCCTTGACATTTCTTCAGCCTTCGACAGCGTTGATCATATTACGCTCTTATCTAGACTATCCCAACTAGGTTTAAAAGATACCACTCTTAACTGGTTTAAGTCCTACATTTCTAATCGCTTCCAATATGTCCATTTAGACCATTCCCCCTCACTACCATTCCCCCAAGAGCGTGGTATCCCTCAAGGATCCTCACTCTCTGCATTACTCTTTAACCTTTACATACAACCTATTTGCACAATCTTTCAACGCCACAATCTAAAATATTTCATCTATGCAGATGACATCATGCTATTCGCCCCGTTAGACATAGCTAACCTTAATTTCAACAAAATCGCCACCTGCCTCTTTGAAGCTGAAAAATGGCTTCACTCAATCCATATGGATATCAATTTCAAAAAGACCGAAGCACTCTTCGTAACCAGAAATACCACCTTCACTCCTCCAACTTCCATCAACCTTATGAACATTACTCTCCCAGTCAAGTCTGAAATTAAATACCTTGGAGTTACACTAGACAAGACCCTAAGCATGACTAACCACATAAAACAGACTGCCAAAACTATATTTTTCAAACTGAGAACTATACAGCAACTCAGACCCCTCATCGACATCAATGACTTCAGAACAGTTGTCCAGGCTCTTATTATGCCACATTTAGACTTCTGCAATGGCATACTCCAAGGAACATCCAAAAAGAATTTACACATCCTTCAAAGAGCTCAGAATGTCACTGCTCGAATAATTATGAAAGCTAAAATATTCGATCACATCTCTCCTATCCTATACGCTCTCCACTGGCTTCCTATCTATAGTAGGATTCAATATAAAACACTTGTCACCACTTTTAAACTCATTAATGACCTAGCCCCATCACAGTTGGCCACTCTACTCCAAACCCCACAAGAAAACAGAACCAGAAGAAAAACTAACCTCAACATGCTATTAATTCCCATTGCAGTGACAAAATCAAAGCAAATAACCACCAACACTGCTTTTTCATATTATGCTCCCAGCCAATGGAATAAACTCCCACTATACCTCAGAGAGATTAAAGATCTTACATCTTTCAGGAAGGAACTTAAAACCTACCTATTTAGTCAACACTATAGCAACCTACAACCTGGAACCAAATTTACTACACAAAAACATGCAACAAACCAAACACAGGTCTACCCCACCTAATGCCGGACTTCATTTTCTCATCCACCCAAGTTAGTCTACTCCCAATACTTTATTTATGATCACAAATAACTATTATAGTCTCTTACTAACCATGTAAATCTACCCTTCTGGTTCCTTGTAACATAGTTTTATGACTCCTTGTAACATAGTTTTATATTTCCTTTTATGTTAATAACCCTCACATTGTTTTCCATTTAACCTAGTTATTATGTAACCTAGTTTATGTTCACCTAATATTTAATGTAATTCAATATTGCACTGTTCTGCTATATTGTTGTTTAAGTTCCTTGTAAACCGCCCCTGATCTCTGGAAGGGGCGGTATAGAAAAGCACTCAAATAAATAAATAAATAAAATACTGTTGAAGGGGAATCCTCGATGAAGATGGCTTCAGAGGCCAGAGGCCAGTCAGCAGGTGCAGACTCCTCCTTACGGGGCAGCTTGACAGGCTGCTGCTGCCCCGACTCCTCAGACTCACGCCTGAGGCTGTGGGTCCTGGGGTGAGATTTCACCTTCTTCCCAGATCCATCCTCCGAGGTAGTCTTCGAGGATTTCCTCTTCTTGTGCTCCACCTCTGGGGATTTCCACTCAGAGGAACTGCAGCCGTGGGGCTCCGAGGAGGCTCTGGCTTCACAGGGCCCTGGAACGTGGTGTCACCGAAGACTCTGGTACAGAGTTGGACTTCTGAAAGAAACTTATCTTCTGCTGATAGAGGCTCAAGGCCTTTGAGATCATGGTTCTGCAGAGCTCACAGTTGGAGTTGTCATGCTCTGGGCCAAGACATCAAACAGCAGTTGTGTGGGTCCGTGAGCGACAGTTTGCCACACCGGGCACACTTTTTGAAGTGACCGGAGGCCACTGGAAAAAGGGGGTCCCCATCTCCTGGCAGGGATCCAAGGACTTCAGGTGGAAAAGGGTACAAACACCGGTTGAGGAGCACCTCGATGAAAAAAGTAAAAAAAAACAAAAAACAAAAACACACAATAAAAACCACAACCCTAATGGATGAACCAGAAGAGCGACGCAGAGATCAGCTGGCTCGGGGGCAGGATGGAGCCAGTACGCAACCGGAGAAATACAACAATAAAATATCAGACTTTTCTGGAGAAAAACTGACAATGTCTTATGAGCTCCACAGAAAAAAAGGAGACTGAGACAAGGTGGCACCCTTAGGCGGGAAGTGGACCATGCATGTGTGGTGCATCTCCCAAAGGCTTTCTTTGAAAGCTGGGGAGATGCTTCCTCACGGGCTCAATCGTCACCGACGTCACCCATATGTGAAGACTGACTTCCTGCTTGTTCTCTGAGAAAGATATTTGATCTAGGTTGTTTCTTGCTGGAAAAAGAAAGGAACTTCTCTAGTTATATTTGGCCAAATCTAGGATATAAGATAACTTCAAAAGGAGAAATATTTCTTGTTTAAATGTTGCAATGAGTCTAGGAAGAAACATGGACTGTTCCTCATGGCAAGATAACTAGTGAAACTCATCAATGAGCATATCAAAATAGTCTTCTAAATCTTAGGTGGGAGGAAGACAGAACACTTCAGGAGGGTATTCCTGATCCGATTCGAACTTGCTATGACAGCAGAAAAACCACAGGATCCTGTTATTTTTGAGCCAGTGCTATCAGAGGAACACTGGGGAGCTTCCTCTTCTGGTGGAGGTGCATCGTATGTGCCCTAGGAATAGGCATTTCTTTGAAAGAGGAGCCTATAAAATCCTCAAATGTATTTAAAAGCACTGCTAGTGACTGCATAAGCTTCTGTGCTGAACGAGAACCCAATGGGGAAAATAAACCTGCCATTGTATCCAAAACTGGAGAAGTAGCTGCTCTTTGAACCTTCCTAGGTCATTCATCTAGATAAATGACATTTGCTGGGCACAAAGTAAAACACTGCTGGTGTGCTTGGGGAAGACATGTGCCATCCCTGCAGTGCCAAGATTGCACCCAATTGTGGCATCAAGATGTATCCTTATGTAAAGGCTGTTTTGTTTTCTCTGAACTCCTGTGCTGAGTTTTCAACCAATGTTCTGGAGAACCTCTGCTTTTGTTGTGCACCACAAATGTATCACCAGGGTATCAGACCCATTATACTTGTTAGCGCTCTGCAAAGACTTGGTTGATTTGCATCACAGCATTAATATAGAGAGAGATAGGCACAGGCTTGAAACTCTGCAGTAGTTTGAGGAAGAGTCGGGACTTAGTGACAATTGAGCTCTTTGCTTGCTTGTTAGGGAGCTGTGCACATCTATCACAGTGAAGCACATGAGATAAAATGAAGGAAGAGGAGCTGGATAAATGCTATACTCCTTGGAGACGATCATTGTGTGAAATTTTTTAAGTGAAGAAAACTAAAATATAAAAGGAACAGGTAGAAAGAAAACAATCTCTTTAGACTGCAGGGTTGCATAAAAGCTAGTTATGTCTGATCTGCAGTGGGGGGAGGGGGAGAGGGAAGAAGGGGAATAAACTAAGGAGTGCCACGGTGGCTCCTGTGCAAGGGCAGGGTCATATGTGCTCAGAACTTTTTTCCAACAGGCTCTGAGTTTAGAGAGCTGTTCTGTCAGAAGACGTCACCAACTTGTGTGGCTGATTCATTTTGCTTTTTTAAGGAGAATATGATTTATAAAAAAAAGAAAACAGGAAGAGTATCAATATTGGAAACGCTGCTGAAAGAGAAAATAGTGAGGTTTCTGGAGTCCAGCGGATTACAGGATCCGAGGCAGCATGGGTTCACCAGAGGCAGGTCTTGTCAGACAAATCTGATTGATTTCTTTGACTGGGTGACCAGGGAGCTGGACCGAGGGAGAGCTCTAGATGTGGTGTATTTAGATTTCAGTAAAGCCTTTGACACTGTTCCTCACAGGCAACTTATAAACAAACTGAGCACCCTAGGGATGGACCCTAACGTTACTGCTTGGGTTAGAAATTGGTTGGGTGGGAGGCGACAGAGTACAGGTTAATGGAGCTCACTCTGAGGAGAAGGATGTTACCAGTGGTGTGCCCCAGGGATCTGTCCTTGGTCCGATTCTTTTTAACATCTTTGTTAGTGATATAGCGGAAGGGCTGTCGGGTAAGGTTTGCCTCTTTGCGGATGATACCAAAATCTGCAATAGAGTAGACACCCAGGAAGGTGTAGATAACATGAGGAGGGATCTAGCTAAGCTTGAAGAATGGTCTAGAATTTGGCAGCTGGGATTTAATGTTAAAAAATGTAAGGTCATGCATTTGGGCTGCAGCAATCCAAGGGAGCAATACAGTATAGGAGGTGAAGTACTTTTGTCCACTAAAGAAGAGCAGGACCTAGGCGTGGTTGTGTCTGATGATCTTAAAGTAGCTAAACAGGTAGAAAAGGCGACGGCAAAAGCTAGAAGGATGCTTGGGTGCATACGGAGAGGAATGGCTAGCAGAAAAAAGGAGGTGATAATGCCTCTGTATAAGTCTTTGGTGCGACCTCATTTGGAGTATAGTGTGCAATTCTGGAGACCGCACCTTCAAAAGGATGTGAACAGGATGGAGTCGGTGCAGAGGGTGGCTACTAAAATGATTAGTGGGCTTCATCATAAAGCATACGAGGACAGACTTAAGGATCTTAATATATACACCTTAGAGGAAAGGCGGGATAGAGGTGATATGATTGAGATGTTTAAATACCTCCGTGGCATAAATGTTCAGGGAGAGAGCCTCTTTCAATTGAAAGCAAGTTCTGCTACGAGGGGACATGGGATGAGAGTGAAGGGAGATAGATTCAGGAGTGATATGCGGAAATATTTCTTTACAGAAAGAGTAGTGGATCCATGGAATAGTCTCCCAGTGGAGGTGGTAGAGATGAGGACAGTAACTGAATTCAAAAAAGCATGGGACCAACACAGAGGATCTCTAAAGGTAAAAAGTGGACTGTTGTAGTTGTTATGGAAGGACAGACTAGATAGGCCATGTGGTCTTTTTCTGTCATCATGTTTCTATGTAATAAAGAAAACTACTTTTAAAAAATTCAAGTTACAATCAAATTAACACTAATTAATTCCTATTACACACTTTAAAGTTGTTGAAAGGGCCAATGACATTGGTACCAGTCTCAGGGAGAACATTTTGGTCTTATCTTCCTTTTCCCCATATTGAGGCTTCTAGGAAAAATCCACCGACAAGGGTTGAGGCTTCGGCAGAGCTTAACAGGGAGCAGCATATATATATATAATATATATGAGATTGTTCAAGGATAGGCGGGACAAACTGTGCTCACGATGGGTTCCCTGGCTGCTTTCCGAGGAACACCAAAAAAGGAGAATGGCTAGTGCTTTGACATTTTTGATCCGATACAATGAGGAAGACAAACTTTTGGACCACATTGTCACAGGGGACGAGACATGGGTTTCTCACATGACTCCAGAATCAAAGCGGCAGTCGATGGAATATAGACACACACCATCTCCAGTCAAAGTGAAAGCCAAACAGACAATCTCAACACACAAGATTACGGCAACTGTGTTCCTCAGAAAGCAGCCTGGGAACCCATCGCGAGCACAGTTTATGAACTGCAATTTTTCAGAAACGATTTTGTATAGCACTGACCTTGAAACTTGTGAAAATTTCAGTGACAAAGTGGAAATCGTGAATCGCCGTTCATGAATTTTTGCGTCAACTGTGCGCACCAAATCTTCTGTGATTACTGAAGGTCGACCCTATCGCGGTTCATCATGGACATTGTCCCACCCGTCCTTGAACAATCTCACCCATTTACGCACTTTGCTGTCACTCATCGCATTGGGGCCATACACCTCACATATCTAGCGATGAATTCCGCTGATGACACGGTCCTTGCTGTCAAAAACCGAATCAGACCGTATTTCACAGTCAGAGGGCCGCTCAACTGTCAAACATTTTAACATCTCAGTATAAACCGTACAAAGTGACGCTACGACTGCAAATGGCATCTGCTTTTGCACAAGGCATGCCAGGAACCGGCACGCATGCTTGTTTCTACAGGGGGAAAAAATTTACAAAGCTACAGCCAATCGGACCTTACTTTAAAAATAACCCTAGTATCATACAAAGGGTGGCCCAAAAAAAGTGAGAACATCTCGTAAATTAAAAGCTTAAATAGTTTACTTATTTACCATTTTTAGCTATATATGCTTTGGAATCAGCTGCCTCACGACATACGACTAATAAGTGACTTAAAAGAATTTAGAAAAAAACTCAAAACACACCTTTTTCAGTCCCATTATAGGCTGACCTAACCAGTAACCTCTGCTCCAAGATGATACCAACACTTTGATAAGGACATCTCCAATTGATCTGTCATATTGTATATATGTATATATGTAGCACACCCCCACCCACGCATCCTAATGTATATGTATATAGATAAGCAAACCCGCACACAATTAATCAAATGTAAATCAAATGACCCTGCGTTGTGTTTCAAATCAAATCTATAACCAATCAAAATGTAAATCATACAAATCACTGTACTGTACAGTGCAACCTGATCTGTAAAGTTAACCGCTGCTGATCGCAGGAAGTAGCGGTATACAAGTGTCTACTAAATAAATAAATAAATAAATATAACATCTATTTCGACAATTTCCGGTTGGCATCTTTTTTTGTTTTTTTAATTTGTCAATCGTTTACATCTGTCTTTTTGAATTTTTAAATAACTTATATGCTACAAGATGTTCTCACTTTTTTTGGGCGTGTGTGTGTGTGTATACACATACATATACACACACATTATATATTATCTATATCTATATATAGTTTTTAAATTGCAAAAAGATTTATGTTTCGTGTCATCTTCTCATGACAAATCATGTTTAAAGAGTTGCATGGAAAAAGCAATAGTGATTGTCTGCACCATGCATGGATATAGTTGCTATTGGTTACACCACTATTATATACATGAAAAAATAAACACGCCACGTGAATGAAAGACACATATGAACTGGAAAGATGTCCTAAGATTAACTCTTACTTTGTTTTCTATAGCCAAGACCACCAAAGTACAAGCTTCAGTGGGTACTGCTCCACACTCTGACAAGGAGCCTGAAGTCAACGCCTTGGAACTTTCAGCAGAAAGACTCTGGCTTGGAGAGATGCCAGGATCCTGAGCTAAGAAACACAAAACATGAATGAAGAGTGGTCAGATGGTACTGTTACTACTGAACTGACGGCAGGAGCTGGTTTAAGTAATACTGCGCTGTACATTTGGCTTCTAGAAGCAACAGACATCATTTTAAAGAGGGAGTAGCAGCAATTAACTTATTTGCCTCCAATCTCATCCTGTGTGTTTCAGTGGAGGAACAGCTTAATGTCTAGAACAGAAGGCTAAGAACCAGTGAAAACAAGTTTCGAATCTTACTTCTCCCATTGATAGTCCTTAAAATCTTGGGCAAGTCATTTTACCCTCCAGTGTATGGAAGTGGTGCAAATCTACAGCCCAATGCAGAAACCCCATGCTAGAGCTCACTGCTTAAAGCTATAGTGCAGGGTTTCATAGCACAAGTTTAACATTGACTCTTTGCGCAGCAATGTTATATGTAAATTAATCAGTGTGCAAAAAGTCAACGTTAAACTGGGAGAGCAAGCCAAACATATGCACCCAGGAGTCTGTGCAAGTTTGGCATGCTCTACTAGAGAAACAGGGTCAATCTGAAATAAAGTTTGACATTTCACCTCAGATGACCCAGGCATTACGTAAAGCCCTGCTGCCATCGGTAAAATGTCAGAACAGACTGTTCCCTACCCTGGACACCAAGCCACGACAGAAGTGAAAGCAATGGTTGGCCAGTGGGCTCTGATCCACCCACCCAGCTCTTAAAAGTCATTTGTGGCCTCTGGGCCGCAATGCAACCCTTCCTGTCCTGCCCCACCCCCCCTCCCAGTGGTAGAAGCAATGCCTACATGCTCCTACCCCTTCACCACCATTCTTCAAAATGGCTGTGCTCAGGGATGCATTGCCCGGGAGAGGGGGGGGGGGGCCCAGTCTACCAAAGAAGCTGGGAGTGGGGTGCAGGGGTTTGCATTAGGGCTCATGGGCCAACAATGATTTTTAAGAGATGGGAGAGGCAATCAGGGCCCATTGGGCTACCACTGCTTTCACTTCTGTTAGGTCGGTTCCTCCAGCAGTACTGCACGTGCCCCCCCCCCCTCGGACATTGTGCTGACAGCACAGAGCTTTCTCCAATGCCTGGATCATCTGAAGTGAAGTGTCAAACTTCACCTCAGATGATTTTTTTTTTTGCTCCCAGATGGATCTTTATGTTTGCCCGATGCTGGCGTAAAAATTCAGCTTTAAAAATGTAAAAAAAAACCCAAAACCCTGTGTTAAGTTTCAGCGCATTTTTTTTTAACGTATCGGGCACAACTGAATATGCAGCAATTTGCATGCCCACTGAGCTGCAGTTTAGCATGATAGTTTTTCTGACATTTTCCGGTGCTAACTTGCTTTCTGCATTGGAGAGCATGCCTAACACAGGAAAAGCATAGTTACTCACCTGTAACAGCTGTTCTCCAGGGACAGCAGGAAGCAATCCTCACATATGGGCGACGGTATCAGAGCCCATGTGGAAGCTTCTCCACAAAGAAAGCCTTTGGGAGATGCACCACGCATGCGTGGTCCCCTGCTCACCCAAGGGTGCCATCTTGCCTCAGGTCCAAGGAGCATATTCAGTCTCCCTGCTGGGAGTATGGCAGCAGTGTTCCAAGGGAGAGCATTTTGAACACCTCCCTCACCAGGAACCTGTTTAGGTCCCACAGGTCCAGAATGGGCCAGAAGTCTTCGGTCCTCTTGGGTACTAGGAAGTACTGGGAATAGAACCCCTTGCCCTTCAGATGTGCGGGCACCGGTTCCTCTGCCTTGTCTAAGGAAAGATCTGCAAGCTCTTGCAGCAGTAAGTTCTGGTGAAGGGGAGTTCTGGGGTGCTCTCCCAGAAAGAACTGAGGGATGCCTGTGTCAGGTGAAGGGAGGTTACCCTCCCCTCAACACCTGCAGGTCCGAGGAATCGGTGGTGAAGGATGGCCTGCTGGGCTGAGCCTCCTGGGGGAAGAGAGGCTATGCCCAAGGAGTCAAAAGCTCCTGTCAGGCTGGGCTGGAGACGATACCTGGGGTTCGGGAGCCTTAGGCTTACAAAGTCTATGCCCTTTTCCCTTGGCCTGCTTCTCCTGTTGGGGAGCTGGGAAGGTCTGGTACTGAGGGTAGTTTCCATAAGCCTTCCTCTTCTTCAGGTAGAAGGGCTTTTTACCCATGGACTTCCATCGGGAAGAATCAGTCTTCTTGGAGAGCCTGGTCCGACAGGAACTCTGACTCCAGCTCTGCAGCCTTACCAGTCATGGGTTTGTCAAAGAGGTTCTCTCCTGGCAGGGGACATAAATCAATCTGTCCTGAACCCACTGCTCCATGTCGGAAGACTGTAGCCAAGCTTGGCTTCAGGCACCAACGCTCACCACAGTTTCTCTAGCCGCAAACACAAAGCTGGCATAGGCTGCCTGAGTCATGAATTTGGAGCACTCTCTGACACCTGAGGCCAGGGTCCAGAACCGCTGGAGAGGATCCTTGGAGAGACCAGCCAAGAACCCAGCAAGTTCTTTCGCCAGGTCTCAGGTACATACTCTTGTACAGCAGGTATGCCTGGCTCCAGCCAATGAGCATTGAGTCCTGGTAGCACTTTCTGCCTAGGGCGTCCAAGGCATGGGCCTCCCTACCTACGGGCACCAAGGAATGTGTCTTTTGGCTCTTAAGCCAATGCATGGTCAACTCCACCACCATGGAATTGTGTGGCAGCTGTGCTTTCTGGAAGGTAGGGCTCTGGCGGACCCGGTATATCAAGTCCAGCCATCTGCTCACTATAGGCACAGATGCTGTGATGTCCCACATGTGGAGGAGCAGCTGTTCCAGGATCGGGGGAACCGGCACTATGAGTGCCTCCTTTGGAGGGGTCTCATACTGGAGGATCTCGAGTTCCTTTGTCCAGGGTCGTCCTCTGAATCTGTTTCAGAGGCCAGTGCCTTGGCTATGTCCTGCACAAAGTCGAGGAAAGCAGTGTCCTCTAGTGGGAACCAACGTCGGGTCTCAAATGGGAGACTGGTTTGGGGGGGCATGTCCTGGTGCAAAAGTCTATCCAAGGACTCCTTGTAGTCTGTGGAGGTGTCAAGGGGAAGTCCAGGATCCAGGGTTGCGCCACGAGCCTGACTGTCCCTGGAGTCCGAGCCACAGGCACTCATCAGGGATAAACTCAGCCCCAAGGATTGGGACTGAGATCGGGACCAATGTTGAAGGATCTCTCGAGGATGGTGGCGCTCAAGGATCGGCTCGATATCCAGGCAGTTCCTAGAGGTCGAAGGCCTGGTATTTGGGAGCAAAGACCCGGTGGAGCTGGGCATCAGAACTTGCTGCTGGGCCATGAAAGCAGACAGACTGCACTCCAAGGCCACCATCCTGGTTTCAAGGCCAGATGGCTCCACAGCCTTTAGCTTGGGCACCGAGGGGTTTGGGCCCGATGCAGGCTCTGTTGAGTGGGAGTCTTCAACCAGCATGGCCTTGGGGGTCCGAGGCTGGTCACCAGATGCAGACAATTCCCAACGGGGTATTTTGGTCAGTTGCTCCTGCTCCTTCCCCTTGGACTCGTGGCCTGTCCTCCAACACAGTTTTCAAGGGTTTCCGGCTCTTCTTGAGCACTTCCTCCAGAGTGTGACTGGAAAACCTGCGGCCTCGGGATTTCAAGGTAGCCCGGTCTCCATGAGGTTTCAGAGGGGACCCTGGTGCGCAGTGTTGCCAGAGACTCTGGTGCAGAGCCTGTCTTATGGAAGGAGGACTCCCGCTGCAGCTAACAGCTCTTGATGGCCTTGGAGGTCTTTTTACAGAGACCACAATCCAAGGGGCATGGTCCGGCCCCCAGGCATTGGAGACAGCAGTCGTGTGGGTTGGTGCATGACATGGTTTATGTGTAGTGGTCACAATTTTTAAAGCCACTGACCCAGGCCATGGTGGGGAAAATGGCCCCTGTGAGGTTGAACACCTCTGGCCCAGTCAGGGACAAATAAGGTTCAAAGCGTGTCGAGAAACTCTCGATGGAAAAAGAAAAAAGGGTACAAACCCGAGGCACGATGCCAAGGCAAGCAAGCTAGGAGGCGGGAAAAGGAAAAGTCAAACAAAAAAACTAACATTTTTTCCGGAAAAAAAACAGACACGCTCAGTGGGCTCCATGGAAAAAAGGAGACTGAGGCAAGATGGCACCCTTGGGCTGGAAGGGGATCACACATGCGTGGTGCATCTCCCAAAGGCTTTCTTTGAAAATGGAGGAGAAGCTTCCACATGGGCTCCATCCGCGCTGTCACCCATATGCGAGGGCTGACTTCCTGCTTGTTCCCAGAGAAAAATGGTCTCTTCTCCCTACTGAAAAGGCCTCTTCTACCAACTCATCATATTCCACATAATGGACCCTTTTCTGTTTTTCCCCTGTTCTCTTCAGCTCTGGTTTCTCTTTTACCTATGACTACAACTTTTGAAATAATCAATATAATTAAAGGTTAGCCCACAGGTCACAGAAGTATTGATGCCACAATCTGTTGTGACATTAGTATTCATTTATAATGAGGATGCAATCTCCTGTATCATAAATAGAAACAAAATATACATGAAAACTGTCTCTTGCTGAAAGGCTAAGTTAATTTCTTTGCTGGCATGTTAGCTGTGAGAAAGAGGACAAAATGGGAATGGTAAGAATATTCATTTTCAAGTCATTCTTCCAATACATAACGTTGTATTCAGTTATTACCAAGCAAATTAAGTGGGTTTCCATAAAAGTTACAGAGACTGAAATTAATGCTTTGGTTAAGGATGCATGTTTAAAATTGATCTCATGAACTCTAGTACCAAAATCAGTGGAAGATCATATCACAGGAGAGGCGAAAGGAATGTGTCCCTTCGCTGAGTAATCAGTTTATAATGGAGCAGAATAAATCACCATGTTCACAGGAATCACAGACCAACCTTTTTATTATGTATCACCACCTTCTTTACATGTTACTGTTTACAGCTATCTTTCTATACATACCTGTTTTAAGCACTACCAGGTGTGCAGAGTCATCATGGATATAAGACACGGCAGCGATATCATGGATTGGAACCCTGAGTATAATGTCCTCTCCGTCTCTCCAAAAAAGCTTTACATTATAGGCAGAAAGACTAATCACAGCATCGTGCTCCTGGGTCAGCTGTCCTGGGAGCTGGTGTGCCCTCTAAAAGCAAAGAGTTAGCAATATAGTCACTCCCCTTTGCTAACTCTCCAGCTCACTTGCATATGATGGCTCCTTATAAATCATAAGTATCTGATGTGCAAGATTTCTACACACTTTTTCAATAATTAATGTTATCAAAAATATACAAGCTTATCTTCCCTTGAAAATCTTTCCCTTTTCCAACCTAGCCTTCAAAATTCCCTTCATTGCCTTCTGCATTCCTTTTTAGGAAAATACCTCATAATAAAGCGTCTTTGGGATGTAGAGAGATCAAGATGCACCATGAGATATACAAAATGCAGAATTCATCTCTCCTCAGCTAGATGTTTCAAGTCCTGCTTCAGGATACCCAGCAGTTCTTAAAGATAAAGCCACCTCAATTCTCTGAACAGCCCAAATACACATATCCATTACTGCTGGCTTATGCTACCTTTCACACTAATATATAGGTGCATCCTCCCTTGACAAAATGAAGGGGTTTACAGAAATCTGCAGCGACAGCTGAAAACGAGATGAAGCCAAATGCAATGCTGAAGTTCTAGCAGAGTATTGAGGGGAAGGACGAGTGGAGCAAATACCTAGTGCACCTGAATGTAACTTGCCTTGAACTTCTGAGAAAAGACGTGTCAGCATATTTACTCATCTAACAGGTGATCTCTGGCAACAGCAGGAATTTAGTCTTCACATATGGACGACAACGGAACCGACAGAGCCTGCGAGGGAACTCTCCCCAGCATCCAATAGGAAAGCCTTTGGAAGCACCCCACTATGCTTGCACGTCTACCTTCTCAACTCCCTCTCTTAAGTTGAGTTTGTAGCCGAGAAAGAAGAGTAAATGAAAACATACAACTCCTAGGGGAGAAGGGTGGCTTGTGAAGACTAAATTCCTGCTGATTCCGGATATCGCCAGGAACAAACAGGAATGTAGTCTTTACATATGGGACTCCCTAGCTCCAAGATGGCAGATGAAGTGACCTCAGAACCAGTGGAAGTTTGCCTCAGAGTAGGCTTGAGAGGTCATGGATCTTACATGGATTTCTGGTATCGTCAAAACCCAGTTTGGAGGGTAGGAGTTGCATCTAAATCTGAAAGAGGTGTTGGAGTACAGCTTGACCAAACCAGGCACCCCAGTGGGAGTCCTTGTCCAGACAATAATGGGCAGTGAAGGTATGGACAGAAAACCAAGTTGCTGCCTTGAAAAATTCATCAATGGCTACCAAGCGTAGGTTTGCCATCGAGGAGGCCATGGCATGAACGTTGTGAGCAGTGACATGCCCTTTCAGGATGAGTCCTGCTTTGTCACAGGCAAATAAAATGCAGTCCGCTATCCATCTGGAGAGCGTACGCTTAGATACAGGTAGACCCAGGTGACTAGGGTCAAAGGAGATGAACAATTGCAAGGCTTCACGAGGACCTCGAGTCCTTTGGAGATAAAAAGCCAACACACGCTTGCAGTCAGGAGTGTGCAGAGTTGCTTCCGCTCTAGATGCATGCGATCTAGGAAAGAAGACTGGAAGGTAAATTGACTGGTTTAAATGAAAAGGAGACACCACTTTTGGAATAAAGTGTGGGAGAGTCTGAAGGACTATCTTGTCATGGTGGAAGCAGGTATTGGGAGGGGGTGGGGGGGGGTCCACCACCAGAGCTTGAAACTCACTAATGCATCTAGCTGAAGTGAGGACAATGAGGAATATTACCTTCCAAGACAGGAACTTCAGGGAGGTTGTGGCCAATGGTTCAAAGGGCGGCTTGAGAAGCTACGCTAGAACGACATTGAGGTCCCAAGCTACCGGAAATGGCTTGATGGGCAGCTTAGACAGCAGAAGACCTCTCATGAAATGCACTACTAGTGGGTGTGAGGAGACTGGCTGTCCAACCAGTAGGTGGTGAGAGGTCGCAATGGCACTGAGATGGACTCTCACAGAGTTGGCTTTTAGATCGGTTGAGGGCAGGTGGAGAAGATACTGAAGAAGTGACTCCAAAGGAGCAGAGAAGGGATTGAGATCTTTCTTGGAACACCAAATGGAGAATTTAAAGAAAGAATGATGGAACTGGCAATGTCTTCGACAGTAACCAGTCAGAAACTGTGGCAGGAGGTTCAAACGTAACCTTTATTGATCCACGGATAAGGTGCGCCAAACCCAACACAGGCCGTGTTTCGTACACCACTTCCTCACGGGTTATAGGCTCACTACAAAATATACATACATGTAAAACCAACAGCAAACAGAAATTGATGTGTAAACATAAATACTAAAAGACAAATCATGTTAAACCACTTTAAATAAGGTAACTAAAATAAATCAATAAAAAATATATAAAAAATATTAAAATAAACTATAAAAAGATTATAATTAAAAAACTTTAATAAAAACAATTAACAATAAATAAATTAAAAAAGTTAAAAACATGTAAACACTCATAATGCAATAACTCACTTAATAAAAATATAAAAATTTTTCATTGAGAATATATATAAAAAAATATTAATAACAAAATGGAATATAATAATAAAACTTAAAAAATATATCGACTATGTATATATGTTTATAAAAGGCCTTTCTTAATTATAACCACAAGAACAAAAGAAAAAGGAGAAAAGCTTTTTTATATTATAATTTTATTGTATATTTATTATATTATATATATGCACATATTTATATTTTTTAAGTTTTTATATAATTGTTTAATTTTTATTCTTATTCATTTTTATTTTTATTTTTATTTTTATTTTGGACATTGGCATTAATAATCTATATCATCATTTTTTCTCGAGTCCTCCTTTTCTCCGTTTTTCTCCTTTTTCTTTTGTTCTTGTGGTTATAATTAAGAAAGGCCTTTTATAAACATATACATAGTCGATATATTTTTTAAGTTGTTTTATTATTATATTCCATTTTGTTATTAATATTTTTTTATATGTATTCTCAATGAAAATTTTTTATATTTTTATTAAGTGAGTTATTGCATTATGAGTGTTTACATGTTTTTAACTTTTTTAATTTATTTATTGTTAATTGTTTTTTATTAAAGTTTTTTAATTATAATCTTTTTATAGTTTATTCTAATATTTTTTATATATTTTTTATTGATTTATTTTAGTTACCTTATTTAAAGTGGTTTAACATGATTTGTCTTTTAGTATTTATGTTTACACATCAATTTCTGTTTGCTGTTGGTTTTACATGTATGTATATTTTGTAGTGAGCCTATAACCCGTGAGGAAGTGGTGTACGAAACACGGCCTGTGTTGGGTTTGGCGCACCTTATCCGTGGATCAATAAAGGTTACGTTTGAACCTCCTGCCACGGTTTGACTGGTTCCTGTTGCCCACGTGGTAGTTTGCTGTTTCTTGGTGGACCCCAATGTCTTCGACAGTGCCAGTTTTGATGGGAAGGCAGTGGCGCTATCCACAAAAGGTTTTTGTGCAGTGACAGGATTTGCTTCCTGCTGACTCTATGGAAAACAAAGAAATGCAGAGAGGTAGTTGGGAAGGCAGTAGCGCAGGGGCAGTGGGAAGCTCCCAAAGGCTTTCCTATTGGATGCTGGGGAGAGTTCCCACGCAGGCTCTGTCAGTACAGATGTCACCCATATGTGAAGACTACATTCTTACTTGTTGCTGGAGATCATTTATTGCTAGGATTAGAACTGCTTAAGGCTATAGCTACAATTAATGAGGCACACACCACTTTCACATTGGAAGGCAAGAGGCTGAAGGACAAATCCTTCTCAAGCTAGCGACCCTTTGAGCAAACCACCAATGAAAACTGGTTAGCTAACCCAAACCAGTTTCTTTGATCACCAGAGACATTACCTACAAAGCTTTGCAGTCATGTAAACAACCTGAGTGGCCAAATCAAGTTTCTTCCTGCCACTGAATTTCTCCACACTGACTTCAATCAATTGATAAGTGTGATTGTAGAACACCGGCATATCCTGAAGCAAGGGCCTTAATGTTATTATAAAATGGACCCATGCCATATGTTTTTTTTGTTCTATTTGTGTCTATGTGCAACTCTGGTCCCTAAGTACCAAGCCAGTAGGATTTTAAACTATTCACTGAATATATATGAGATGCATGTGTATGCACTGCCCCCTTGCATGCAAATGCTTCTCATGCATATTAATTGCACATATTGCAAAATGAAATTGCTTACCTGTAACAGGTATTCTCTGATGAGTAGTGCAATGAACCACAGATATGTTACTTGACTCTATCCCATGTTTGATCCATAGATCTCTAGGAAAACTTCAAACGTATATGTAATAGTTTTCTTTGTACCACTAGACCAACAGCTGTTCAGTGTATTTTATTAGCTAAGCATAGAAAGGTATTAAGAGACAGTTTCCAATTTATCCTACTGACCCCACAATTAGGTTTTTAAACTATTCATAATGAATATGCTCAAGATATCTGAATACAATAGTGACCTCCCTGTAAGAAAAATGTATGTTATGCATATTCTTTTGGGATATCATGAAACCATGACTGGCTTTGGGGTCAATTCAACAGGTGGAAGCACCAATAGTAACAGGGGAAGGCAAGTGGATTATGTGACCCATTGCACTGCTATGGTCATAGAATACCTATCAGAAGAAAGAAATTTTGCTATTTCTCTGATGACAAGCAGGCGCAACATAGCCATAAACATGGGACTTATTAGTTAAAAGCAGTGACTGAATAAAAATATTTAAAAAAAAGGTGGGGTGGAGACAACATAAAAGCAGTCACTAACAAGATACTCTGTGGCAAAAACTTCCAATTTGTCTTTTTTAATGTAGCAAAGAACATGAAACAAAGATAGCCCAACACCAAATAAATAAGAGAAGAAGCTATGGTTTACTATGCAAACAGGACTTGAAGGGTGGATAATCTAATTGGTCCCCACTAGGAGCCTCTTTCAAATTAGTAAGGACTAGTGAATGTGTTGCTTGAACGTCATGTCTCAATTTTTCACATCTCTAAGGTAGACCTTAAATTTGTAAAAAAAGTCACCATACCCCTAACATGGGTCTCAGCATGTCTTCCAAAAGGGTCAGACCTGCCAAAGCATAACAATTAGAAATGCAATGTGTCACTGCAAGTACTGGCTGAGTGAGGTCAAATAAACAAAGGCTGAGAGTGAACTTTAAGAGCCTAGTCCAGATAGGTCACAGCTCTTTTGCAGACCAATAATTGATGTACAGACTCTGATTTGCATGGGCCAACAGAAAAATGCTGGAAGGCTGACCAATTAAGGCCAAAGTTTATCACCACCTTAGGTGGGAACAGCACCAAAAATATAACCTTACAGGTTATGCACTTGAGCTTAAAGGAAGCTTTTATCAGTTGGGTTAACATTATGATGCTGTCTCATGACAAAAGGGAAGGCTTCAATAGAAACAAGTACTGCATAAACCATAAAGATGAACAAAACTTGAGTCCCCTTCTATAAGGCAGTGACACATGCTAGTTGTGTAGAAGAGAATCCCAAGTTTGTTTTTGTACTAGACTCAGGTATAAAAGGTAATGAAATATGTGAAGCAAGTGTAGTAGTAATAGTAGTAGAAAGGATCTATGGCTTGCCCTCACAACAGATGGCAAAATCTCCTTCATTCATGCCCATACAACCTCTTAAGAAGATGCCTTCCTAGAAGTCAGGAATATTTGAGACGCTCTTAGCGAATCCAAGGGTCTACAATATATGCCCATGAAAATCTATGTCATCTGTCTCTTCATTAAAAGGGATATTGGAGAAAAGTTATATATTTAGCTCAAAACATTGATCATCAATGAGGGGAGAGGCCCATCTTCTGACTGCCTGTAGCAGAAAACTAGTACCTTCCTGCTTAGGGCCCCACTTGAGAAAAAATATCCACTACATTTTGAACAAGAACCCATTATTGGGGGGGTCTAGCAGGTGATGACTGCATGTCAGCCCAGACATGGCCTCTTACCGTCAGGTAAAAATGTAAAGTCACAACACATTTATTTATAAATAATTTAGTGTTGCCTGTTCAAATAAATTCTGGATAGCTAAAAATCACATAACACAAACACTACCATCACACACACTTAAAACTAAATATACTACTGAATATACAAGACTAGGAATAGAAAGCACAGTTACTTACCTGTAACAGGTGATCTCTGGGAACAGCAGGAATTAGTCCTCACATATGGGTACGTCGGTACCGACGGAGCCTGCGCGGGAAAGCTCCCCAGAGGGAAAGCTTTTGGGGCCTCCCACTGCGCATGCGCGCTGCCTTCCCGCCTTCCTGACCAACTCTCCTCAGTTCGAGTTTAAAGCTGAGACAATAGAGAGAGAAAAGGAAAGAGAGAAATAGATACAACTCCTAGGGGAGGTGGGCGGGTTGTGAGGACTAATTCCTGCTGTTCCCAGAGATCACCTGTTACAGGTAAGTAACTGTGCTATCTCCAGGAACAAGCAGGAATAAGTCCTCACATATGGGGACTCCCTAGCTAAGATGCCCGGGAGATCCCCTGAAGGGTATGAGACCCTGAAAGGTTCCTCATCTTCCTATGGATCTCAGGCATCCATTCAGGGAAGGTGGGTTGGAGTTGTTCAAGAATGGAACAGGTGTCTGAGGACAGCCTGACCAAACAAGGCATCCCGGCGGGAGTCCTTGTCCAAACAGTAATGGGCTGTAAAGGTATGAACCGAGGCCCAGGTGGCTGCTCGACAGATCTGGTCAATGGACACAGAGTTTAGATGAGCCATAGAGGTGGCCATGGCCCTCAAGTTGTGAGCGGTGACATGGCCCTCCAGAGAAAGGTTCTTACTCTGGTAAGCAAAAGAGATACACTGAGCAATCCAATTGGAGAGTGTTCTTTTGGAGACTGGAAGTCCTAAATGAGAAGGATCAAAAGCAACAAAAAGCTGAGAAGACTTTCGATGTTGCTGTGTCCTGTGGAGGTAAAAGGCAAGAGCTCTTTTACAGTCTAGAGTGTGAAGGTTCCTCTCTGCACTGGATGCATGAGGAGCTGGAAAAAAGACATGTAAATATACCTCTTGATTAAGATGAAAAGGGGAGATCACTTTAGGCATAAAGTGGGGATTGGTCCTAAGGACCACCTTGTCATGATGGAACCTTGTATAAGGTGGATTAGCCACTAGGGCTTGCAGTTCACTGATACGGCGAGCTGAGGTGACTGCAATAAGAAAAATAACCTTCCAGGAAAGAAATTTCAGGGAGGTAGTGGCTAAGGGTTCAAAAGGTGGCTTCATAAGCTGACCAAGAACCAAGTTTAAGTCCCATGCCACCGGAGGAGGTCGAATGGGAGGTTTAGTTAAGGTTAGGCCTCTCATGAATCTTGCAATAAGAGGATGAGAGGAAACAGGTTGTCCATTGATGGTCTTAAGTGATGCCGCAATAGCACTCAAATGGACTCTTACTGAATTCGTTTTGAGTCCTGCAATGGAGAGATGCAGGAGATATTCCAAAAGAGAATTCAAGGGGAGTGCTAGAGGGTTAAGACCCTTTTGAGCACACCAAATGGAAAATCTTTTCCATTTAAAAGCGTAAGAACGCCTAGTGGAAGGTTTCCTAGAGGCATGTAGGATATCCTTCACTTGCTGCGAAAGATTGAAGTGTTGAAGGTCTAGGCCTTCAGTAACCAAGCTCTGAGGTGAAGGGACTTGAGGTTTGGGTGCCACAAAGTCCCCTCCTTCTGAGACAGAAGGTCTGGAGCCGCTCCCAAGTCCAGGGAGGGGGCTTGGGAGAGATGCAGAAGTAGAGGGTACCACACTTGGCGTGGCCAGCGTGGAGCTATGAGGATCATGGACCCTTGATCCATTTGAAGTTTGAACAGAGTCTTGGGAATCAAAGGAATGGGAGGAAAGGCATACAGGAAGCCCTGACCCCAATGCAGGAGGAAGGCATCCTTGGCCTGAACTCTCTGACACGGAATTCTGGAACAGAACCGGGGAAGTTTGGCATTCCACGGACTTGCAAAGAGGTCTATGTCCGGGGTTCCCCATTTCTGGAAGATTCCGAGTACCTGATCCATGTGCAGGGACCATTCGTGTGGAAGCAGAACTCGACTGAGTCTGTCTGCCCAAGAGTTTTGTATTCCTGGAAGATATACGGCCAGGAGATGGATTTGATGCTCTCTGGCGAAGGCCCATAATCTTAGAGCTTCGTTGCAAAGCGACAGAGAGCCAGTCCCTCCTTGTTTGTTTATGTAAAACATGGCTACTTGATTGTCCGTATGAATAAGGACTGTCATGTTGCTGAGGAGGGTATGAAAACAAGACAATTAGAAGCGCTTATTATAGAATGAAAATCATCAGAAGACTAAGGCCGCTTCTGGATACTGTTCACTTCCGCAATGTTTGTCATGCTCTAATTACACCATTACTTGACTTCTGCAATCCAATATATCTGGGTCTAGCTAAGCAGTCACTGAAGCCTTTACAGTTAGCGCAAAACACAGCTGCTCGTATAATTTTTGGTCTATCAAGTAAAGAGCATATAACTCCTATCTTAAAGGAGCTTCATTGGTTACCAATATCATCTTGTATTAAATACAAAACAGTAATTTATATTTTCAAGATAAAGCAACAATGTTCTGCAAAAAGTCTGACGTATCTTATCCGGTCAGATATTAGCAACAGACCTAGGAGAAGTGTATCTGAAAATAGAATCAGCTCCTCAAATGACATCAGAAAAACACGCAAGGAGACCTCTGAGAGAGCTTTCTCGTTTGCTGCGACTTCCATCTGGAACTCCCTACCTAATGATCTGAGAGCAGCTCAGGACATCAAAGACTTTAGAAAACAACTGAAAACAGTTTTGTTTACGGAGCACTACGGTCATGCAATCAACTAATTAATTTTTAAGAAAGCAATTATTTATATATACATTGTACAATAGCTCACTTTATAGTATAGCTCACAATATATATTGCACCTTTTCCCAAGACATTTAATCATATATTTACAAACTATGTATATATTATCACAGATTGTTTCACTATTACTTATTTTCTCTTTTGTTAAACCGCTTTGATTGTATGATAAGGCGGTATAAAAATCCAATTAAATAAATAAATAAAATAAATAAATGAAAAACTCTGAGAGCTAGAAAGATTGCTCGAAGTTCCAAGTGGTTGATATGAAGGGTGGTTTCCTGCGGAGACCAAGTGCCCTGAGTGGAGAGATCTTGAAGATGAGCTCCCCAACCTGTTTGGGAGGCATCTGTTGTGAGGGTTGCTTGGGGCAACAGTGGCTGAAAGGGGGCCCCCAACAACAGATTTTGAGTGGATATCCACCATTGGAGAGACCAAAAGAGACGATTGGAGTTTGCTATTTGGTCTGAGAGAGCTCCTGAAGCTTGAGTCCACTGGGTGGATAAAGTCCATTGAGCTGCTCTCATATGTGGGCGAGCATAAGGCACCACATACACTGTGGAGGCCATGTGGCCTAATAGTTGTAGCATCTCTCTGGCAGTCAAGTGGCTTCTGGACTGAGTCTGAGAGGCTAAGTGCACTAGACGTTGGCAACGGGCCTGAGGTAGATAGGCCCTTGCAGTGGTGGTATCCAACCAGGCCCCTATGAACTCCAGGGATTGCGTAGGGGTGAGTTGAGAATTTGGCAGATTGATCACAAGACCCAGATACTGCAGGATGCGTCTGGTGCGATCCAGGGAAGTCTGAGCTTCGGATTGAGATGGAGCTCGGATGAGCCAGTCGTCCAGGTATGGGAAGACAAAAATTCCCAGGGCGCGTAGAAATGCAGCTACTATTGCCATGCATTTGGTAAATACCCTTGGAGCAGAGGCTAGACTGAAGGGAAGAACTCTGTATTGGAAATGTTTTCCCTGGAACAGAAACCGTAGGAATTTTCTGTGGGATGGATGGATGAGTATATGTGTGTACGCATCCTTGAGATCTAGAGAACAAAGCCAATCCTGACTCTGTAGGTATGGAAGGAGAGTACCTAGAAAAAGCATCTTGAATTTCTCCTTGTATAGAAATTTGTTCAATTCTCAGAGATCCAGAATGGGTCTGTACCCCCCTGTTTTCTTGGGAATGAGAAAATAAGGGGAGTAAAAACCTGATCCCTGTTGAGGAAGAGGAACCTCTTCTATTGCCTTTTGGGCGAGAAGAGTGGTCACCTCCTGACTTAACAGGTCTAGGAGAGATGGGGGAGAATTGAAGCTTCTCACCATTGTATGGGGAGGAAGGTTGGAGAAATGTAGTTTGTAGCCCTCTTTGATGATAGAGAGGGTCCATTGTTCTGATGTAATTTGCTCCCTTCTGGGAGCAAAATGAGTTAACCTTCCTGGGATGGTGAGAGGTTCTGGTTTTAGAGCCAGAAAGGTTAAGTTCTCTAGATTTAAGTCAAAAACCCTGAGGGGGTTGGGACTGTTGGGCTGTAGCAGCCCCTGCAGGTTTTGCCCTGGCCTGTTTAGGCTGCTGACGCTTAGGAGTAAAGCGAGCTGCAGAAGATTGTTGTCCAGTATTTGAGGCAAATCTGGTTCTCTTGTAGAAAGGCTTTTTGAAAGATTTTTTCTTGAAAGGGGTAGAGGTAGACTTAGAAAGTCTATCTAAAGCAGCATTTTCTGCATCCATTTGAGTGGCTTTGATTTGCCACTCTTTACCAAACAGATTCTCCCCTATACAGGGCAAATTTCCCAACCCATCCTGGACCCAGGGTTCTAGGTCAGAGGCCTGGAGCCAAGCAATTCTACGAACCGCTATGGCGATACCTGAGGCTCTGCTAGCACCCTCAAATGAGTCAAAGGCTGCTCTGTTGGAGAACTTTGAAATATCTTGGGTATGCTTTAGCAAAAGAAGGAACTCCTCCTTTCTATCCTCTGGGATAAAGGGGAGAAAATGGCGGATTTTTAATGCAATTTCCTTCAGAAACATGCCCATATAGAGGCTGTATGAGTTGATTCTGCCAATAAGCATACTTGCTTGGAAGTATTTTCTTCCAAAAGCATCCAGAGTCCTACATTCTCTTCCTGGGGGAGTAGAAGAGTGTCTTTTAGTACTCTTGATCTTTTTCATAGCTGACTGCACCACGATGGAGTGGTGAGGGAGCTGGGTTTTTTGAAACCCAGGAGAAGGGGGGACACGATACATGGTGTCCAGACGACGAGAATGTGGAGATAGAGTGAGAGGAGTCTCCCATAAGTCCATCATGTGTTCTTGAAGAATTTCATGGATGGGCAAGGTGACTGCCTCTTTGGGAACCTTAGAGTATCCTAAAATGTCTAACTTTTTTGCTCTAGGTTCTTTTTCAGAAGATACAGAAATGGAAAGACCTTTAGCTACTTCAATAGTGAAGTCTTGAAAGGATAAATCCTCTGGAGGAGACATTCTCCTCTTTGGAGAAGAGGGCTCCTCAGGCAGAGTAAGGGATACTTCAGCAGAGTCATCTGATGAATCAGAATCATCAGAAAACTCAAAGTATCGTCTGTTTGCTTCCAGGGATCGATAAGCGTATCGACAGGTATCGACATCGGGGGTACCCGGAACCGGATCGGTATCGGGAAAAACCCGGGAACCGGGAACTGGAATCGGTATCCTGGTCGATGTGGATGGCCTGGGTACCGGTATCGGTTGTGGTACCGGAACCGGAGTCGGTACCGCAGGGTGCGGTACAGAGGGCGTCGCAGCCTTAATGAAAGCCAGAATGGCCTGCTGCATGGATTGAACTGTATGATCCATGGACGCCACGACTGTCTGGATGTCGGTACCGGATGATTGAGCCGGTACCCCAGAACAGTCTAACAGGTGATCGGTCGAGGCCGTGCCATCGATGTCAACCTGTAACCCCATAGGAGGAGCTTTGGAAGCCGGAGCTTCCCGCCAGGGTTGTTTGGCTGGGGCAGGGTCCTCAGGGTCAAGCCCAGGGGTATCTCGATACTTAGAGGGAGATTTGCCCTTTGAGGACCTGCCAGAGGAATGTTTGGTTACCTGAGATCCATCAGGAGAGGAAGACCTGGAAGATGTCGATGCTAGAGTATCTGTAGAAAACAGCATATGAAACTTGGCTGCCCAAACATTTAAGACACCATTCATGAGTGTCTGTGACTGAAATAGTACCGCTGCACTTGGTGCATTTTTTAAACCCAGAGGCTTGTTTCTCCATGAGGGAGAATTTGTGAAGGCCTAAAGGCCTCACAGGACAAATACACCAAGTGAGGAAAAAAGAAGATTTTTTTTTTTTTTTTTTTTTTAAGAAATAAAAGAAAAAAGACCGGCGGTACCGGTCTGGAATCGGGGAAGGCAGACACGCGGCCAAAGAAATAAAACAACAACTTCTTCAGCGGTGACAGGAACACGACCTGCTGGCTCCGCGGAAAAAGAAGAACTGAGGAGAGTTGGTCAGGAAGGCGGGAAGGCAGCGCGCATGCGCAGTGGGAGGCCCCAAAAGCTTTCCCTCTGGGAAGCTGGGGAGCTTTCCCACACAGGCTCCGTCGGTACCGACGTACCCATATGTGAGGACTTATTCCTGCTTGTTCCTGGAGATAAAGTAAAAAAACCACCACCCCAAATAATATCCTTGGGGGGAAGCTTCTTCAAAGTGTACACCTTATAACACAATCTCAAATATTAATCTACAACTCCCAGGTGTATTGGTAGGGCAATACATGAAAATGCTTTCTTACAGTCTCCAGCTGTATAACTTTAGGATCAGGGACACACAATAAAAGATGTGTAGTCAGAGTGAAGGCATACAAGACAGACATTTACATTGTGATGCTTCACACATTTAAGTACTCCAAATACTTAAATTATATCCTAAACAGAATAGATGGCCAAAAGTTTTCAACGCTAGAGAAACATGGCCTCATGGTTTCAAACCTTTCAAAAACATGTGTTGCTGTGGTTTGGATCATTAGTAACAGATTCAACCGCTGCAGTCCAACAAATGTTAAAATAACCCGGATGAAGGTCTGTCTTAACTCCTGTAAAATCCGCCTTACATAGTGTAGGAATAATACACGCACATCTTGATTTTGAATAATATGTCAGATGTAGTTAAGAATACTTTTGTCATCTTTGTATGTTTAGACAAATTAGGGACTTATTTACTTTTGACGACTTACATAAAGTCATTTTGACAGTCATGTCTCAAATAGATAACTAACTCCTTGTACTTAGATTTACCTAATTTGTCCTTAGCAACGATTCAATTGCTGTAAAGCACTGTGAATAAAATATTGTTAAGAGCATCAACATTTGATTCAGTCACCCCATTATTATTTTCCTTACATTAGCTATTCGTGACTGCCATGCTAGATTTAACATTTAAAATTTTCCATGGTATTTCCCCCGACTATCTGTTTTCTTATATAAGGTTACATATGTTCAGTGGTCTGATCTTTTAAAAAGAATAATTTAAAAATTCCGTCAGTGTCAGAATTTAGATTGATAAGCACAGAAAAGAAATTCTTTCAAGGGATAGTCCCTATATTGTGGAATAAGCTCACACTGGAATTGCGTATGGAAGGATCATATATTACTTTCAGTAAATCTTTGAAAACTTGGCTGTTTAGAAAATACTTTAACATTAATTGTATTTAAATCAATATTTTTTAAAATTTGTTTCAAATGTTACTGCATTTTTTTTTAATTGTTGAAACTTGTAATTGCTTATTGTAAGCCGCTCTGAACTACAGGTTGGGTGGGATTTAAAAGATTAAATTAAATTAGATAAGACATCACTATGGCCTGTATGGTATGGAGATCACTGAACTCTAGGGCAGGTCATATATTGCAAACCAAGCATATTTGGTACAAAGAGGTCCTAACTACCTGAAAAATATGCTTCTGCAATTTCAAATGCTGATCCAAAATTACCCCTTGCAATGTCATTTCTGTTTACATTCTCAGCAAGACCCCATCTAATTGCATGATTGCAGCAAATATGAGTTTTACTGGATTGTTCATCCATAAACATTGTGTTTAAAATATTAAGTTTTAACTTATGTCCCAAACAATGACTCACCTCAATCTGTTTTATTGTCTTTCCCCAAACTACATCTAATCTGGATAATCAGCATAATTGTGGAATTATAAAACCCTCTCCTTGAGCATCTGACATAATTGCTTCAAACAATAAATAGAAATGGGGACAAAATGGCTCCGAGAGGCTCTCTGCAAGCTATACCCATTGGTTCATTTCATTTTTTACAAAGAACTCAAAGGGATATTTGACATCAAACACATTCAAATGCTCTAATAAAATAGCATGATCAATGGTGTCAAAAGTTGCTGAAAGACCTCAAGAGTAGACAATCTAATTATAGTCCCAATATAAGTCTCTTCTCGTGTAATTCAACAGGGACAACATTTCCATACCATGATTCTTCTGGAAGGATGCTGGTTTGGATCCAAAAACTCCCACTCTACCAAGAAAACTAAACAAATGTCATATTCTAATCTATTTCTCTAAATATGTTAGACAGGAAACAGTTGGATAATCATCTCTTTAGACTAAACTGTGGCTTCTTCAACAAAAGACATTATGGTTTCCTTAAATTAGTCTAGAGAATCTTCTCAGAGCGAGCAATTAATAGGCTACTACAGCATTCTTTTACTATCCAGCTAGGACAAGGGTACAATGAACTAGGGGTGTTCAGAGCACAATTTTGGGTTTTGTTTAGTTTCCCATATTTTTCATTTTATTGGGTTTTTAAAAGCACTTGTTTTGGGGCCATATCTGCAATAAGATGCACTATTGATACATGAAAAAAACCTAAAATTCCAGGTTTTTCCTATCATTTTGTGTGAAAAACAATATTGTTTCAAATGCATGCACATCCTACAATGAAAAGTATATGGTGTTCACCTCCTGGACAATTACCAGTAGAAAATTTTCAGATAGTATCTGCTCAAATTCTACAAACTCTAGCTCTTCTCTCTCTCCTCCCTTCATCTACATTCATTCATACTGTAACAATCGCACTTCACCATGGATGTTCATACTGCCAATTATTAAGGTATGGACTACTCATTCATGAAACAGATGTCAGTTTTGACTTCAGCTATGCCAACATAACCATAATCCACTGAAGCGTATATACTTTGTATTAAAAAAAACAAAAGAAAACAAAGGTTTTCAAAACTGCTTGCTATTAATCAATTATCTTGAGACACCAAAGGCATACAGAGCCTACCAAGAAAAAAACCTTTTGGGAGGGGGAGGAAGAAACATGGGATACATTTTTATGAGGAGGATATTTTATCAAGGGATCATTTGCTCATACCAAAAAATGCAAAAGCTTCATTTGAGAATGGAAGATAGTAAAATTAAAGCGGGTTTGGCTTATCTGGTCCACAGTACACCTACAGATGGAAAGGGAATCCAAGTATTCTACACCCATGTTATATACACAGAACCAAATGCATGTACTAGCACAGCAAGCAGAAAGCCATAGGAAGCCCCCCAAACACACACAAATTTAACAGTTTTCTGAATACCCTGCCAAAACGTCATAGAAACATACAAACATGACAGCAGAAATTGACCATATGGCCTATCCAGTCTGCCCTTCCATACCAACTACTATAGTTCCCTTTTTTTTTCTCCTTTAGAGGTCTTCTGTATTGGTCCCATGCTTTCATGATGTCAGATAATTTCCTGGTCTCTACTAGGAGACACTTATGCATCAACCACTCTCTCTCTAAAAATAAATAAATAAATATTTCCGCATAATACTCCTGAGTTTATCCCCTTTCACATTCATCCTATGCCCCCTTGTTGCAGCGCTTTCTTTCAATTGGAAGAGGCTCTCCTCCTGTGCATTTAAGCCACAGAGGTATTTAAATGTTTCTATCATATGTCCTCTCTCCCACTCTCCGTCAAAGTAAACAAATTGAGATCTTTTAAATCTGTCCCCATTTGCCTTATGACAAAGTCCACTAACCATTTTGGTAGCCACTCTGCACAGACTCCATCTTTTGTGTCCTTTTGAAGATGTGGTCTCCAGAATTGCACATATTCCAAATAAGGTTTCAAGACTTACAAAAAGGCACTATCACCGCCTCCTTCCTGCTGGCCATTACTCTCCCTACACACCCAAGCATCCTTCTGGCTTTTGCAATCATCTTTTCTACTTGTTTTGCCACCTTAAGATCATCAGAAACAATCACCTCCAAGTACCGCTCTTCCTCCGCTCTTTTATTTTTTATTTATTTAACAAATTTTTATATACCGCAACCTTCCGAAGATCAGGTGCGGTTTACATAGAACAATTAAAGAAACAGAGTGACATTTCTGTTTTTTGTGGACAGACAAAATACTTCACCCCCCTATACTGCATTGTTCCCTTGGAGATTTGCAGACCAAACGCATGACCCTGCATTTTTTAGCATTAAATCTCAGCTGCCAAATTCTTGGCCATTCAAGCTTAGCAGGATCCCTTCTCATGAAATCTACTCCTTCCTGGGTGTCTACTCTACTGCAGATTTAGCACAGTTACTTACCTGTAACAGGTGATCTCCGGAACAGCAGGAATTAGTCTTCACACGTGGAGACGTCGCTGACGGAGCCCGCACGGGAATGCTCCCCAGCATCCAATCAGAAAGCCTTTGGGAGCATACCCCACGCCTGCGCGGTGGCTTCCCGCTCTTCCTACTTCCTCTCCCCAGTTGAGTTTCATAGTTGAGCCAGAAGGAGAGGAGAGGAAGGAATAGAGAAAAAAAAGAGATACAACTCCTAGGGGAGGTGGGCGGGTTGTGAAGACTAATTCCTGCTGTTCCGGAGATCACCTGTTACAGGTAAGTAACTGTGCTATCTCCAGGAACAAGCAGGAATGAGTCTTCACACGTGGGGACTCCCAAGCAGAGGATGCCCGGGGAGATCCCATAAGCGCAGCCCAGGACGGGATGGCATTTGCCCAGCCTGAATCCCTGGCATCCCCTGAGGGATGGAGGGCAGGAGTTGAATAGAGGAACAGCGAATCTACAGACTACAGAGGGAGTCTTTAGAGTGCAGAACAGGTATCATTAAGATACAGCAAAAAAAACCCAGGCTACAGGAAGAGTAGTCAGAGGGATGCATAAATGGTGTCAGTAAGCATTTAATGAGTAAATGACCTAGTACCATATAGAGCTTACCGGCCATTAAGTGTTAATGAATTAATGGTGTGGAACCCCGTAGAGCTTACCTACCGGGTTGCCGGAAGCAGACCTGTGATGAAGGCACCGTAGACGCAGTAGCGAAGTCGTCAAGGAAACTTCGCTGCAGCGAGGAGGAAGTTCCAAATCCGGAAGGCTAGGAGATCCAGGCGTCAGCTGGGTCAGGAGAAGGACGGCAGGTCTTCCAGGAGGCTTAGTGCAAAGCTGAGCACTCCCTTAGGAGTATTTATTTATTTTATTTAGAACACATTTATATACCGCTGTTTCCAGCGATCAGCAGCGGTTTGATTCTTCTTTTGGGCGATGTCAATCAGGACTGGGTGGGGAGAGTAAATACATAGTTCTGAGGGGGGTCACAGCACACATGGTTAATGTTTTGGGGAATGGAGTTAAACATATTTACATTTATACAATACATATTTACACATTTTGGAATTCACATATTTTACATGGCTAAACATAGTTACACCTAAGGCGGATTCAAAAGCATATAATTATTAGTTTACTTTGCTACGCTTCCATGGAATTTGCGACTTATGGCTGGTTGTAGTAGCATTGAAATAGGTGGGTTTTTAACTCTTTCCTGAAACTTTTAATGTCCTGGACTACACGCAGGTCAACAGGGAGTTGATTCCATATAGTAGGCGCAGCAAAAGAGAAGGCTCTGCGACATGTACTTGTTTTCACAGTTCTGATTGTGTTGGGGACCTGCAGGGTGCCCAAGTTGTTAGTTCTTCTATTTCTATATGCCGGTTGTGTGCTGATAAGAGGACAGGAAAGAGGGGGCTATGTTGTTGATAAGTTTGAACGTTGTTACTAGCATCTTGTACTGTACCCTAGCTGCAATTGGAAGCCAATGAAGGTTGATTAATATTGGGGTGATGTGTTCAGATATTCTTGTTCCCATTATGATCCTGGCTGTCACATTTTGGGCCATTTGAAGGATATTTAGTGATTTTTTGGGTAGACCTTGGAGGATGGCATTACAGTAGTCGAGGTGCGGCATTATTAGTGCTTGAGCCACTGACCTGAAGTCGCATGGTGCTATTATTTTCCTTAGAGGTTGTATCACCCTAAGTTTATGGAAGATGGCTTTGTTTGTTTTACGCAGGTGTGTCTCCATTCTTAGGTTGCAGTCGAGTGATTCCTAGATATTTGATTTCTTCTTTTGCTTTGTACGTGTTGTCGCACAGGGTGATTGAATCAGGCGGCTTGAAGTTGGGTTTGCTGGACATATACATTACCTCCGTTTTTTTGTGGTTTATCGTCATGTTATTTTTTTGTAGCCATAGCAACATCTCGTCCAGGCAGTTTTCGAGCTGTGCATATTTAGGGTCCGCGACGTCCAGTTGTGTGTAGAGCATAATATCATCCGCATAGATGTGGTAGTTGATGTTATGCCTTTTAAAAATGTCGCAGAGGGGTTGCATGTAAATATTGAACAGCAGTGCCGAGAGAGCTGAACCCTGGGGTATGCCCTGCGTTTGAGTGAATGGTTTAGCTTCTTCCCCATTGAATTGTACTTGAGGCCTTCTGTTCGATATATAGGAGGAGAACCATTTGAGGGGGGTTCCCTCAACTCCTATGGATTCCAGTTTACTAAGGAGTATCCCATGATGTACCGTGTCAAAGGCGGCGGAGATGTCAATGAAAATGAGTATGAACATTTTCTTTGTGTCTTCTAGTCCTCTGAGGAGGTTGTTCATTAGTGCTATCAAAAGCGTTTCAACTCCATGGTTTCTTCTGAACCCGTATTGTTGTTTGTCTAAGGTATCATGGTCATCAAGGTGGTCTTGAAGTTGTAGGAGCACTGCCTTTTCTATGATTTTTGCCAGGAATGAGATGCTCGATATGGGGCGGTAGGAGGACGGGTCTTCCTTGTTGAGAGAATTGTTCTTTAGGATCGGCCTTATTATAGATTGTTTTAGTTTTTCAGGCATTTTTCCTTGCCTTAGTGACTGATTTACAATGTGGGCTATTTGCTGGTTTATCTCTTTTTTTGCCGCTTTGATCCATGCAGTTGGGCAGGGGTCAAGTGGTGAGGTGGTGGTGTTTATGGAGGTTAAAATGTTGGTGGTTTGTTGTTCATCAATGTTGTGGAATGAGCTCCATGTAGATTCTTGCTTCATCTTCGTTCGTTGGTGCGGTGTGCCTACGGGAAACGTGAGGGTGGTAGTAGTCAGGAGTAGAGTCCAGAACTCAGAGGACTAACAGTAGAAGACTGGCCGAACCAGAGAGCCCATTCCGGAGAAGAGTAGGGGTGTACCCCGGAGCAGAACGAGTACACAGGCTACCCTAGCGAGAGATAGGGAGACAAGGGTCCGAACCCCCGGGAGGAGGACCTAACTGAAAGGGAGCTGTAGACTTCACAGCGGTAGAGTACCACCAGTCTGCGGCCCGATCGAGGAATAGGCAGGCGGACTGGCCGGATCCCGGGGGGGGGGGGCGTGAGTACCGGCCATAGGGAAAAGGTGGTAAAACACAGGTACTGCGGGCATCCCCCCCAATATGCGCCTATCGCGCAGGTGATACCTAGTACATCTATCTAAGCCGGTGGGCATGAGGGCGCCCACTCCGGTACTAACGCAGGTATGCCGAGGGGCCTACCTCCCTGAGCATCACCCTGGTAAGGCGGATCTGCCATTGATCCACAGAACGTCCACCTGGGAAGGTGGCAGCAAGATCCGTCAGTAGAGGGATCTATTCCGGAGGACAAGGGCAGATCGGCGAACCAACAGCGCGGTAGCGTCGGGGACAGAGGATAGCCTCAGTCCGGTAGAACGCAACAGGGGCTGGAGGCCCTATGTGCGTCCCCAGGACCTGCACGCAGAAAACTCGCCCCCCGCACAGACGGGGGACAGGAGGGTATAGTCCTGGCAAGCATTGGGGGACTATAGCGGCTGGCCGGTACGGAAGCAATCAGCAGGGGGATACCGGCTGAGAAGGGTTCGGAGACGTACCGAAGGGTAATTAAGTTGGCCGTTGGCCATAGCTATCACGGAATAGAAGTGGTCTCCCTTCCAACGGAAGGAGAATACCTGAACCCCTAGATAGGCCTCCGAACCATTTGTCAACCGGACGAGCCCCAGAGCAGAGCTCAATTTTTAAACTGCCGATTAGAGGGTTAAGTGCAGGCAGCCGCCCGCCTGAGCCTAAATATGCTTAGTATGAGAGTCCTGGCGCGGGCCCGGGGGCATCAACCCATGGTGAGGGGTCCTTGTCTTGGGCACGCCTGGAGGGTGGGCGGAGGGCTGATATTTCCTCTTCCTAGGGAAGGGGGGTCTGGAGAGGCGTTTACCACCGCCGGGGGGCCGGGCCCTAGGCTGGCTGCTAACCCTGGGAAGGTTAGCGAAGCATTGTGCGACCTGACGCAAGGCTTCGCTATTGAAGAGGTGATCTCCGTCGCAGGGAGAATTACCCAGGTTGTGCTGTGCCCGTCTACACAACTCGGACGCCTGCAACCATGCTGTACGGCGTGCTCTAATGGCAACAGCAGAGGTTCTGCTGACCGACTGGAAGGAGTCCAGCGAAGCACGAGAAAGGAACCCGGAGATATTCCTGCAGTGATAAAGGAGCAGGGAATATTCAAAGGCCTTGGTCGCAGATACGAAGAGGGATAACCGAGACAGCCTCTTGGTGACCTCCCGGAGCGACAGGCTCATATAAAATATATATGAAATAATTCTGGCCGTCAGCATAGACGTCTGGAAGGCTTGACGTCCTAGAGTATCTAGCGTCTTTGAGGCGTGGCCTGGGGGGCGAGAAGCATGCTTCTCCTTGCTTCCGGCCTTCCTCAGCGCCGATTCCACCGCAATGGACAGATGTGGAAGCTGGTGCTGCCGAAAACCCGGGGACGGAGGTACCCGGTATAGAGCCTGCATCGCAGTCGACGGTGCCGGAATCCTCAAAGGCGACCGCCAAGCCCCCAGTAGGAGATCCTGCAGGGAGGGATGCAGAGGAAGCATCACGGCTGCCTGTTCCGCAGGGCCCGGGCTCGGGTCCGGGGTAGGGATGGCCAGCAAGTCCGCCATGTCAAGGAGGAAATCCTGAAAAGGTGGCTCTGCCGGAGGAGTTATGGCGGGGGAGGCAGCCAGGGCACACAGAGGCCGCTCGGGCCGAAGCCCGCTGGGCAGAGGAGGGGACCAACCGACCCGGATCGGGGCAGTCCCCATGGTGTCATCGGCTCCTGGGATTGATTCCAAACTAGGCATTGAAGGGGTCAATGGCACCGACGGTGCCGCAGGAATCGGCCTCGGCCCCGAACCCGGGGGTGGCGCTGCTCCCGGCGGCCAAAGCGGTTCCGCGGCCGCCGGAGGGCAGGGGCCAACGGTCTCTGCTCTGCGTCGCGGGAGGGGACAGGGACCGATCCCGAGACGTGTAGTGTCCAGGCTTTCAAGGCTGGATACCGACTCCAGGCTGGGCATCGAACCGAGCGAGGAGATCGACTTCCTCCTAGAGGGCCCCGGTGGTGGAGATCCCGGAGCACGGATCGGAACCGCGCCGATCGGTGCCGCGAGCATCATGGGTCCCCGAGGGCGGAGCACGGTGGAGAGGGGGTCATCTGACGCTGGCGCCGATCAGCGGGCACTGCCCGAAGCCGGGCTCCCTCTCGAACCCGTCCGACACGGAGAGAAATCCTTCCGGGGCATACGGCCCATCCCCGAGGGGACCTCGGTCACCCGACGAGTCCCTGTGGGGGGGGGGGGCGAAGCGGTCGAAGACCCCGAGGCCCCTTCTCTAGGAAAGGGCGGGGCCCTCGATGGCCGCGTCGATGCCGGGGAGTCGCCCGAGCGATGGCCGACATACCCCGAGGTAGGTCGATGGCGGCCCCTCGTGCTCGACACCCCTGCCGCCGCTGCCAGAGTGGCGCCGCTCGAACCCGGTACCACCCTTGCGCAGGGCAGGGAAACCGGCGACCCGGCACGAGTCGAAGTGAGCGTCCCCGAGGGGAGGGAGGCCAGATGACCATCCCCGGCGCGGGGCGGAACCACCGACGCCCGCGCGCTCAAAGCGGGTACTACCCCCGCGCAGGACCTGAACGTAGGGCCGTCAGACAGTGTCGAGTCGATCGGCCCCCGAGGTGCTGAGGGCAGCAGCTGGCGATCCCCGGTGGGGAGCGGGTCACTCGATGCCGACGGGTCGGCACTGCCCAAGGTGGATACCACCGTAGGAACGCCATACCGGCGCGAATCGGTCGGCCCCGGAGGTGCCGAGGACTGCAGCCGCCAATCCCCGGTGAGAAGCGGGACGCTCGACACCGACGCCGAGGGGTCAGTACCGCCCGAAGCGGGTACCGCCCACGCGCATGGCAGGGATGGAGGAACGCCAGGCTGGACCCAGTCGACCGGCCCTGGAGGCGCCGAGGACAGTAGCCGACGATCCTTGGTGAGGAGCGGAGTGCTCGAAACCGACGCCGATGCCGGGGGCTCAGTACCGCCCAGAGCGGCTACCATGCCCGAGCATGGCTTGGATGTAGGGAGGTCAGACCCGGTCGAGCCAATCGGCCCCGAAGGCGCCGAGGACACCGGCTGACGATCCATGGTGAAGAGTGGAACACTCGACGCCGATGCCGGGGAATCGGCACCGCTCGAAGCGGGTACCTCCCTCGGGCATGGCTTGGGAATGTTCTGTGAGGAGCGAACCTCAGGAACATCCCGAAACCCCGTAAATGCTTTGGAGCCCGAGGACTCCCGCCGGGGTATATCAGCCAAGGAGAGCTTGAGGGGTTGGCCGGAGCCGTCGCCATGCCGCGCATGAGACTTGCCCCTCAAGACTCGGCTAGTCTTAACAGACTGTTGTGTGGTTACCTGATCCTGGAGAGAAGAACAACCCGACGACCGCGCCCTGGGCGCGAAGACGTCGTCGAGGGATACCCGAAAGAGGGAGGGTCTTCTTCCGACACTGTAGCCCGGGGAATCCGGGAAAGAGGGGACAGGCCGCACACAGGAGAGGCACCGGGCATTGGAGTCCACGTGGAAAATTGAGTCCCCGCCATGAGGCTGGGGGGAAGGCGGCTCCATGCCCCGGTCCTCAGCGCCCGGAGGGGGCGAAGAAAATTAAATGAAAAATAATTAAAAGAAAGAAAAAAGGGGCACGGAGGTGCCACCATCGGGGGGAAAGCCGTGACTACAGAAAAAGGAAAAAATTTCTGCGGTGGCAGGAGGGACGTCCTGCCTACTCCGCGGAAAACGAAAAACTGGTGAGAGGCAGTAGGAAGGGCGGGAAGCCACCGCGCAGGCACGGGGTATGCTCCCAAAGGCTTTCTGATTGGATGCTGGGGAGCATTCCCGTGCGGGCTCCGTCGGCGACGTCTCCACGTGTGAAGACTCATTCCTGCTTGTTCCTGGAGATTGGTATCATCTAGCAAAGTGGAAACCTTACCAGACAGCACTTCTGCAACATCACTAACCTAAATGTTAAAAAGCATCAGACCAAAGACAGATCACTGCAGCATACTACTGGTTACATTCTTCTCCTTCTCGGAGTAAGCCACGTTTACCTGTAACCCTTGTCGCCTCCCACGCAACCAATTTCTAACCCAGTCAGTCACTTTAGGATCCACTCCTAGGATGCTCAAATTATTCATAAGTCATCTGTGCGGAACAGTGTCAAAAGCATTACTGAAATCTAAGTACACCATATCTAGGGCTCTCCCCTGGTCCAACTCTGGTCGCCCAGTCAAAAAAATTAGATTAATCTGATAAGATCTGCCCCTAGTAAAACCATGCTAACTCAAATCTTGCAATCCATTGCATTCCAGAAACCTCACTATCCTCTGTTTAGCAGCATTTCCATTAATTTACTCATCACAGATGTCAGACTAATTGGCATGTAGTTCTCAACCTCATCCTAACTATTGCTTTTGTATAAAGGAACCACATGCACCTTTCTCCAATCCTCTGCGACCACTCCCGATTCTAAAGCAGCATTGAAAAGATAGTGGAGTTGCTACAACTTCCCCAAGTTCCTTCAATACAATGGTATGTACATCTCATCTGGCCCCATTGCTTTGTCTACTTTTAGTTTAGCTAGTTCATTACAAGCACAGCCTTCTGAAAATTGTTCAAGATCCCCTTCACTACTGTTCCTATTTGTGGATGTTTTCTGAGGTCCTGCTCCTGGTCTATCTATGAACACTGAACAAAAATATTTGTTAAGCAATTCTGCTTTATCCTCAGCTTCTACATATTCCTGTTAAAACCCTCCGCCCAGTGTGCAGCGGCGGCCAAGAAAGCAAATAGAATGCTAGGTATCATAAGGAAAGGGATGGAGAACAAAACAAAGGATATTATAATGCCTCTGTATCGCTCCATGGTACGACCGCACCTTGAATATTGTGTGCAATTCTGGTCACCGTATCTTAAAAAGGACATAGCGTTATTAGAAAAAGTACAGAGAAGAGCCACCAAATTGGTGAAGGGGATGGAAGGCTACTCCTATGAAGAGAGGCTAAGAAGGTTAGGGCTCTTTAGCCTGGAGAAGAGACGGCTGAGGGGAGATATGATAGAGAGGTCTATAAATTAATGAATGGAGTGGAACGGATAAACGTGGATCAATTGTTTACGCTATCAGAGTATAGAAAGACTAGGGGACATGTAATGAAGCTACAGGGTAAACTATTTAAGACAAATAAGAGAAAATATTTTTTCACTCAACGTGTAATCAAACTCTGGAATCTGTTACCGGAGGATGTAGTAAGGGCTGTTAGTATAGCTGGGTTTTAAAAAGGTTTGGACGAGTTCCTGGAGGAAAGGTCCATAAACCACTATTAAAAAGGGACCCAGGATATCAATGCTTGACCCAGTACAAGCATTGTGGAACCTGTGTCTTTTGGGGATATTGCTAGGTACGTATAACCTAGATTGGCCACTGTTGGAAACAGGATACTGGGCTTGATGGACCTCGGTCTGACCCAGTATGGCATGTCTTATGTTCTTATGTTCTCTTTCACCTTTGAGTCTGATAATAGCACTTTTGCACCTCCTCCTTACAAACATATCTAAAAAATGTCTTGTCCCCCTATTTTACTGCATTGGCTATTTTTTTTATATATCTTTGCTTTCCTAGCTTCTCTAACTTTTCCAAATATTGATGCTTGTCTCCTCTTTCTGTGATCTCTTGTATTTTATAAAGACCACTCTTTCTTCAACTTTTCAGCTATTTCTTTCAAGAACCATAGCGGCCTCCTTTTTCTTTTATTTACTTTAGCAACAAAAAGGTTTGTTGCCCCTAAATTATCCCCTTTTAGTTTTATTCATTGCTTTTCTGCACTTCCCAGTTGTTCCCATCCCACTAACTTCTCTGAGATATTGTCCCATCTTGGCAAAGTTAGTTTTCCTAAAGTCACATGATATGTATGATTTAATCAAAGAAAGCTTAAGAGAGAGCAGAACTAATTAGATTGTTGGGTTCCCTTTCAGATACATGGCATAGATGCCTAATAGTGTAAAGGCTCAAATGAATCCCCAATGACATGGGAGCTGCGGTTAAAAGAACATCCAAGCAGTTAGCCATCTATGTTTATGTTTATTCAGGTATTTGATATACCTCCCCTCATTACATCGAGGCAGTTTACAATGTAACAAAACAAAAATTTGGAAAAGGAAAAAGAAAGGAACTACAATATGCATAAAGCAAAAGAAGGGAAAAGATAAAGTCATATACAGGCATACAGGATAAAGGTGGGGGAACATAGAATTAGAAAATCATGGGGGGAGGTTAAAGGCTAAAGATAGGCTTTCAGGAGAGAAGGGAACTTGGGGTAGGATTCTTCTAGGCGAAGGGCAGGGGAAGAGAATTCCACAAGGAAGGGCCAAGGTAAAAGAAGTGATAACGGCAAAAGCTCTGGATGTGTCAAAAATATACAGACTGAACAAGATCTTTATCACATTCTTCTTTTTCAGATGCTTGTGTTGGAACTTGTCTTTTGGGTAACTTAAGGTTTTACAAGTTACTTGCATCTTTTGAAGAGAGGTGTCTATGTACTGTCACATACAGACCTAATGAGCTGCTATTTTAGAAGATAAGAAAGAAGCACATTAACGTAGACTGCCTCATCTGGTCTAGCATTTCTGCAACATTTCTTGAAACAGTATTAGAAAAATCCTTTGGTATCTTAATTTTTTTTTATCAGAGCTGACACTACAATGCCCGAGACTAGCTAGCATTTAACAACCCTTTCCACTTCGATAATTTTTCTGTGTCGATCATGCCAGTTCGGAATAAAACCTTGAACAAGAAACTGCCCAAATTGCAACCCATATGACATACTAGTTTATTCAATGATTGGTTACTGTACAATGTGCATGTTATTCATATGTCCCACAGGGTGGGACAAACTATAAGAATGGGAAAACGTAAAGGTTTCACAGGGTGGAACAGCCAAGTGGCAAGGATTAAACTAGGGGCAGGCAGCACTCAGTATCATAGCAAATGACAGATAAAAACTAATATTAATCTAGTCAGGACATCAAAACTATCTTTCATGTGAAAATATATCCAGCAGACATCATAATGTGGTTGTGTCTACCAATTCACATTTCACTGACCCTTAACCACCACTTAATAATCATTGCATTTCAAAGTTTTTCTATATAGTACATCATCCATTTTGAATGTTTTACAACAAAACAATCATGAAAACAAGCAGGATTAAGCCTCATATCGCACACCATTAAATTCCCTCCATTCACATAAAATCATTAAAGCTAATAAATGCTTGATTCCAGACATCTGCCTCATATTACGTAAAAGTTAGTCAAATGTATCCTGAAAATGGGCTTTTAGCTTCTTATAGAAGTCTTTTATATCACTAGTTCTTAGTGAATGGAGTTGTTCATTTTAGAGCCTGGGAAACATTACTAAGGACACATGATCACGGGCCCAGCTGTTTTTGGAAACTAAGCACCCAATCTGAACATAAGATATGCCATCTGGGTCAGACCAAGGTCCATCAAATCCAGTAGCCTGTTTCCAACAGTGGCCAATCTAGGTCATAAGTACCTAGCAGTTTCCCCCAAGACACAGGTTCCACAATGCTTGTATTGGGTCAAGCAGTGATATCCTGGGTCCCTTTTAATAATGGTTTATGGATCCTGCCCTCCAGCAACTTGTCCAAACCTTTTTTAAACCCAGCTACACTAACAGCTTTTACTACATCCTCCGGTAACAAATTCCAGAGTTTGATTACACGTTGAGTGAAAAAATATTTTCCCTTAATAGTCATAAATAGGTTACCCTGTAGCTTCATTGCATGTCCCCTAGTCTTTCTATATTCTGATGACGTAAACAATCGATCTATGTTTACCCGTTCTACTCCATTAATTTATAGATCTCTATCATATCTCCCCTCATCTATCTCTTTTCCAGGTTGAAGAGCCCTAACATTTTTAGCCTCTCTTCATAGGTGTATCCTTCCATCCCCTTTACCATTTTGGTGGCTCTCCTCTGTACCTTTTCTGATATCACTATATTCTTTTTAAAGATACGGTGACCAGAATTGCACACAATATTCGAGGTGCAGTTGTACCATGGAACGATACAGAGGCATTATAACCACCTTTGTTTTATTCTCCATTCCTTTCCTTATGATACCTAACATTCTATCTGCTCTCTTGGCCGCCGCTGCACACTGAGAAGAGGGTTTTAACATGTTATCCACAGTGACGCCCAAATCTTTTTCCTGGGTGGTGGTTCCTAATGTAGAACCCTGCATCGTGTAACCATACTTTGGGTTGTTCTTTCCTAGGTGCATAACTTTGCACATGTCCACATTAAGTTTCATCTGCCATTTGGATGCCCAGTCTTCCAATTTATCAAAATCCTCTCGCAATTTTCCACAATCCTCATGGGTTTTAACAACTTTAAATAGTTTTGTGTAATCTGCAAATTTGATAACCTCACTCGTTAGTTCCTTTTCCAAGTCAATTATGAATATGTCAAAAAGCAGCGGACCCAACACAGATCCCTGGGGTACACCACTATTGACCTTTCTCCATTGGGAAAATTGGCCATTTAGCCCTACCCTCTGCTTTCTATCTTTTAACCAGTTCCTGATCCACAATAGTACACTGCCTCCTATCCCATGACTTTTTAGTTTTGCCAAAAGTCTCTGATGAGGGACCTTGTCAAAGGCTTTCTGAAAGTCCAGATACACTATAATAACTGATTCACCTTTGTTTACCTGTTTATTCGCACCTTCAAAAAAACATAACAGATTAGTAAGACAAAATTGACCTGAGTCTGTGTTGTTTACATTTGTCTACACTCTCCTCTATCTGTCTTGTAATTATGCTCTCTTATTTCCTCTTTTCTGTTGAAATTGTAGTTACCTTTCCCTTTCTGGCCTCGTGCCACTATTTGATTGTTAATGTGATTGTAAACTGACCTGATGTCATAAAGGGTGGTATATCAAATACAAATAAACTGAAACAAGATCTTCCCCTTGTCTAAAGCCATGACTTTCTACAAGTTCAGTAATTTTGTTCTTTATGATGGTTTCTACCATTTCTCCCGGTACTGGTGTCAGGCTCACTGGTCTGTAGTTTCCCGGATCACCCCTGAAACCCTTTTTAAAAATTGGTGTTATATTGACCATCCTCCAATCTTCAGGTATTACAGATGATTTTAATGATAGTTCACAGATTACTAATAAAAGGTCTGCAATCTCATATTTCAGTTCTTTTAGCAACCTTGGATGTATACCATCCGGTCTAGGTGATTTGCTACTCTTCAGTTTATGAAATAGTTGTAATACATCTTCCCGGTGTATCAATATTTCTTTCAATTCTTCCACAATATCACCTTTAAATACCACTTCAGTCATGGGTAACATCCCTACATCTTCCCTCAGTAAAGACGAAGCAAAGAATTCATTCAGTCTATGCTATGGCCTTGTCCCCTCTTAGTGCCCCTTTTACCCCTCTGTCATCTAATGGTCCAACTGACTCTTAGGCTTTCTGCTACAAATGTACTTGAAAAAGTCTTTATTACGTGTTCTTGCTTCCACAGCAAGCTTCTTCTCAAATTCTCTTTGCCTGCCTTATCAATGCCTTGCATTTAACTTGCCAGTGCTTGTGCTGCTTCCAGTTTGTCATTTGGCTCTTTTTTCCATTTCCTGAAAGATGCCTTTTTTGGCAACAGCCTCTCTGACCTCACCTTTGAACCATGCTGGCAGTTTTTTGGACTGCCTTCTACTTTTCTTAAAGCGTGGAATACAGTTGGTCTGGGCTTCCAAGATAGTATTTTTAAACACCCCCCAAGCATGATGTAAGTCCTTAACCTTTGCAACAGCTCCTTTGAGTTTTTTCTTAACCATTTTCCTCATTTTATCATAGTCTCCCTTTCGAAAGTTAAAAGGTAGTACGGTGGATTTCCTTACCATCCCTCCTCCATTAATTAAATCAAATGCGATCATGCTATGATCACTATTGCCAAGTGGCCCTAACACCCTTATCTCTTGCAACAGATCTGGTGTTCCACTAAGGACTAGGTCCAAAATGGCTTCCCCTCTGGTCGCTTCATGAACCAGCTGCTCCAAGAAGCAGTCATTTATTTCATCTAGAAACTATCTCCCTAGCATGTCCTGCTGTGACACTGACCCAGTCAATACTGGGGTAACTAAAATCACCCATTATTATTGTGCTGTAACTTTTGTTAGCTTTCCTGATTTCTTTGAGCATTTCATCATCCATATGTTCATTCTGACCAGGCGGTTGATAGTACCCCCCCCCCCCCCCCACTGCCTTCTCCTTTTTACATGGAATTTCAATCCATAGAGATTCTACAGCAAATTTTGTTTCCTGCAAAACTTTAATCCTTTGTGACTCAATGCCCTCTCTAACCGAGTGCAACCCCTCCACCAATTTGATCAGCTCTATCATTACAATATAGTTTGTACCCAGGTATCAGTGTCCCACTGGGTGTCCTTCTTCCACCATGTCTCCGAGATACCAATCCTATCTAACCTCTGATTTGTATGATAATTCTGCAGTGGAATAGTCGATGAAAATGGCTGTCTCAATTGCTGTCTCTTAATGATACCAAAACTTTTAATTTCATACATACAGCAACAGAAAACCAATGAAGGTTTCTGGAGTTGGGGTAAAAATGATCAGACATTTGGCCCTGGTGATCAATGTATCAGCAGCCGATTTTTGGAACACCTGAATAACCTCGATGCTCTTTGTTGGTAGTCCCAGTAAGAATGAATTACTGCAATCTAGTGGTGACAGCCCAAGCTGATGCTTGTGTCTTTTATTATGTGTACATAGAATATCTGTGCTAAATGTGAAAATGTACTTCTCACATATGAAAGCAAAAGTGCCCCAATATATATCATCCAGTTCAATATCTTTGAATGATGGGGTCACAAAAGACCATAGTCTCTCATATTAACTTATTTTTCAATGCTATGTAACGAAGTAGCATTGTATATCTACCCAACATTAATATTTTAATGACCTGCCTGCTTCAGGTGTCTTTCACCAGATGGTCCAAAAAGAAGCACAGCTAAGTATTATTCAGTTCAGATTAGTACTTAAAAAAAGTTAAGACTCCAAAGTGGTCTTTATAAAAGCAACAAAGTTCCACCTCCAAATCCAAAAAGAGGGCCAACCAATAGAAAAATCCACAAATGCTCATTACTGGGCCAACCACTATCTAACCCAAATTACATGGCAGGTTACACATGAGACATATAGCTTTGAACCACAAGATAACACTTATTTTTCACAATAGCACAGATATTGTGTACACACAAGGAGAGACACATATGATTTATTTATTAAAGTGGAGATTAAGGGCCAGTGAAATGTAAAACTGGTAAATAACCAAATTATGCTGTCTCTAAATACATCTTCTCATGGGAAAGTGTAGTTACTCACCTGTAACAGGTGTTCTCCGGGGACAGCAGGAATCAGTCCTCACATATGGGTGATGTTGGCAGACAGACAGAGCCCACACAGAAGCATCTCCCCAGCTTTTAAAGAAAGCCTTTGGGAGATGCACCACACATGCTTCGTCCCCTTCTCACCCAAGGGTGCCATTCTGCCTCAGTCTAATGACATGCCTATGATGGCAAAATTAAAATACGATAAAGAAGAAACTCTAAGGGGAGGAGAGAGGGTTGTGAGGGACTGATTCCTACTGTCTCTGGAGAAAGCGTAGTTACTCACCTGTAACAGGTGATCTCTGGGAACAGCAGGAATTGAGTCTTCACATATGGGTATCGCCGGCACCGACAGAGCCCGTGCGGGAACACTCCCCAGCGTCCTAAAGGAAAGCTTTTCGGAGCATCCCACTGTGCCTGCGCTGCTGCCTTCCCGCCTTTCCAACTCTCCCTCTTCAGTTGGGTTTGTTAGCTGAGACAAAAGGAGAGAAGGAAAGAAGAGAGATAGAGATACAACTCCTAGGGGAAGTGGGTGGGTTGTGAAGACTCAATTCCTGCTGTTCCCGGAGATCACTTGTTACAGGTGAGTAACTAAGCTATCTCCAGGAACAAGCAGGAATGTAGTCTTCATATATGGGGACTCCCAAGCTTAGAGATGCCAGGGAGATGACCCCAGAAAGCAGCGAAACCCAGGCTGGAGAGTGGGTCATGTTTCCTACTAAGGATCTTTCGTATCGAAACGCGGGACGGGGGGGGGGGGGGTAGGAGTTGTTTTAAGTCTGAAAGAGATGATGGAGAACAGCCTGGCCAAACGAGGCATCCCGATTGGAGTCCTTGTCCAAGCAGTAATGGGCTGCAAAGGTGTGGACAGAGGACCAAGTGGCTGCTTTGCAGATGTCGTCAATTGACCCCCAGCGAAGGTTGGACATAGAGGCAGCCATTGCTCTCACATTGTGAGCTGTGACATGACCTTCGAGAGAAAGTCCCTTACTCTCATAGGTAAAGGATATGCAGTCTGCAATCCACTTGGAGAGAGCTCTCTTGGAAACTGGTAAACCCAGGTGACTGGAATCAAAGGCAAGAAAAGGCTGTGAAGCTTTTCTATGCTGTCTAGTCCTCTGAAGGTAAAAGGCTAATGCCCGTTTACAATCTAGAGTGCGAAGATTCCTTTCTGCACTAGAGGCATGAGGCCTAGGGAAGAAGACAGGAAGGTAAACTGACTGGTTCAAATGAAAAGGCGAGACCACCTTTGGCATAAAGTGAGGATGAGTCTTAAGAACTACTTTATCATGGTGGAACCTTGTGTAAGGAGTGCCAGCCACTAAAGCCTGTAGCTCACTAATGCGTCTTGCAGAAGTGAGGACAAGTAGGAAGATTACCTTTCAAGAAAGAAGCTTTAGGGATGTAGTGGCTAAGGGCTCGAAGGGCAGCTTCATAAGCTGTCCAAGGACAAGATTTAAATCCCATGCCACAGGTGGTGGTCTAATGGGAGGCTTAGTTAAGAGTAGACCTCTCATAAACCGTGCTACAAGCAGCTGAGAGGAGACAGGTTGTCCATCAAAGGGCTTGTGGAAAGCCACAATGGCACTAAGATGGACCCTTACTGAATTAGTCTTAAGTCCAAAGGATGAAAGGTGGAGGAGATAATCCCTTTTCAGTTCCAGTAGAGGTGTTACTGGAATAAGTTCCTTTTTTGAAAACCAGATAGAGAACCTTCTCCACTTAAAGGCATAGGCACGCCTTGTGGAAGGTTTCCTTCAGGCCAAAAGAATATCTTTAACCTGTTGAGAGAGGTTGACATCCTGGCATTCTAAGCTCTAAGCTGCCACGCCATCAGGTGTAAAGACTGAGGATTTGGGTGCAATAGCATCCCGTTCTTCTGGGATAGAAGATCTGGAGCACATCCCAACTCCAGAGGTCTGGCTTGAGAGAGACGTAGAAGCAGTGCATACCACGTCTGTCATGGCCAGCGTGGGGCTATGAGGATCATATGGCCCCTGTCTCTCTGAAGTTTGAAGAGAGTTAAGAATGAGGGGAAAGGGTGGGTAGGCATATAGGAAGTCCTGACCCCAGTGGAGGTGGAAAGCATCCGTTGCCTGACTTGTTCTGAGCCGGAATTCTGGAACAGAATCGGGAAAGTTTGGCATTCTGAGGACTTGCAAATAGGTCTATATCTGGGGTTCCCCAGATCCGAAAGATTCGAGCAATTTGCTCTGGATGAAGAGACCACTCGTGTGGCAGCAGCACTCGACTGAGTGTCTGCCAGGAGATTCTGTGTGCCTGGGAGATACACCACTAGTCGGTGAACCTGAAGGCCTCTTGCGAAGGCCCAGAGGCGTAGAGCTTCATTGCACAATGCTTGATAGCCTGTTCCATCCTGCTTGTTTACATAGAATATGGCTACCTGATTGTTCGTCTGGACCAGAACTGTCTTGTAGCTAAGATGGTCCTGAAATACTCAAAGAGCATAGAAAATGGCTCTGAGTTCCAATAGATTTATGTGAAGACAAGCCTCCTGTTGGGTCCAGAGATCCTGAGTGGAGAAACTGTCCATTTGAGCTCCCCAACCCAACTTGGACACATCCGTCATCAAGGTAGCTTGGTGCAGTGGCTGCTGAAAAGGTGACCCTGTGAGAAGGTTTTCTAGTGACTGCCACCATTGTAGGGACGAAATGAGGTGTACAGAGTTTCAGATTTTGTCCCCCAGATGACCCAATGCCTGTGTCCACTGAGAGGCTAGGGTCCACTGGGCTGCTCGCATGTGTAGGCGAGCATAGGGGACCACAGTTCCTAAAGCCTGCAAAATGCTAAGTTACAGCTTATATTTTCTTTTTGCTTGATGCTAAGATAGATTTTAACTGTTATATCTTACTTTGGGAATATTCTGACTGTGTAGCCCTTAAATCAGATAGCTGTGTGCGATACAGGAAGGAAAAAAACAGTTCAGTTCGCTAATATAAAGTTTAACTGTGGTTATACATTAAGCTTGGGGATAATCTGACTGACTGCTTTTCTGGGTAGCCTTGGAGCAGATATCTGTGGATGCCCACAGTTCAGGAACAGCCTTCTGGCCAGAGACACTTAGGTTCCCGCCCACCCTACCCCTCAACCCACCCCCACAGGCTGCATTGCCTATATAGTAGTCACATACGTTGCCATCTATCCTTTTAACTTGGGTTAAAGCCCACATCATCTTCTTCCTTTCCTCTTCATCTTCTCCTTCTAGCACTACTTATTAAGCATGTCTTATATTCAGTGCAATAAGTGCAGTACATTCATTCCAAGATGAATCACTTGGAACTTAAGAGCTTGTCCTCTGTGCCTCAGGACAGCTGCCATACATAAAGAACTGACTCTACTAAGGGAAGACCTAGCTGCCATGCATAAAGAGGTGACCCTACTGAGGGAGGAACTGGCTGCAATGAAGCACACCTCTTCTAGGATACAAACTGAACAATGTCCACCACCGCTCCCACAAAGAATCAAACACCCCAGGAACAAATGGATCACAGTGGGTTCTGGTAGATTGCGACCTGTAACATACAGACATCCTATGCAACAGGTGATATCCCTGCATAATGCCTTCTCTGTCTTGGCGAATGAGGATGCCCAATCCAAAGAAACTGAAGGGCCCTTAAATGAGACAGACGATGCCCAATCTCCTGCTAAAGGACCAAATATGAAGAAAACCTCACCAAACAGCAAACTACTACTACTTGGTGATTCCATCATCAGTGGCACCAACTTGGGAACACAGTTCAAAGGAGAGAACATAGTCAAGAGCCTCCCAGGCTCTTCAGCCAGCAGGAATACAAACCACATTGTTGAAGTACTTAGAGCAGAAAGTGAACACTCCAAACTTGATGTTATTATCCACTTGGGCACAAATGACCTGGCTAGAAACAGTGCCTCTACAGTCCAAAAGGACTTCCAATCTTTGGGAGAGAAACTCAAGTCCATTGTTAACACTGTTGCATTCTCAGAGGTTCTACCTATTCTTGGTAAGGGGGCAAAAAGGCTGCATCGCATTAACAGCTTTAATACATGGCTCCAGAGCTGGTGCAAACAAGAAGGATTCAGATTTATTGGCGACTGGGGCAACAGATGGAACAAGAGGCTATACTGTGCTGATGAACTACATCTCTCTATCGCAGGGAAAAGAATCCTAAGTGAAAAATTCAAGCAATATATGGATATGCATTTAAACTAGAAAAAGAGGGTGACGAATGTGGAAGGTCAAGCTCTGGACGTCACCCCCTGCAAAAGCAGATTAAAATCAGAAACAGCCACACTTTTAAACCACACATCAAAAACAAGTGGGAAGATGTAGGCAGAACAAAATCAATGCAAAATACACACAAGCCAGTTAAATGCTGGAAAGCAATGAGCACAAATGCTCGAAGCTTAGCCAACAAAGTTCCGGACCTGGAAGCCCTAATGGTGGAAATGGATTTGGATATTGTGGCCATTACAGAAACATGGTTTAATGAACCGCATGACTGGGATATAGCCATAGCTGGCTATAATCTATTCAGAAGAGAGAGAAAATGGAAGAGGTGGAGGAGTAGCCTTGTATGTCAAAAGAAATATTAACAAAGTAACTACAAGACTTTTCAGCTCTACTACTTTAACCAGGAGATTGTTTATGAAAAAAGTTTTTCACTTGCTGAACGTTTCTTCAAGGGGTTTCATTCAAAAGTATCCATTTGCACTCTTCATATAACCAAACCTAAAAGTATTAGTAAAGCACAAAGAACCAGTTTCTGTATAAAGAACATTCTCATTGTTCTTTAACGTTACCATCGATTTAAAAATTGATAACAGCAAAGACTCACTCACCGATGCAGTAGGTTAGGCAGTTCAAACAGTTTTGTCACCGAGACGCCGCGCATGCGTGCAGATGTTACTGCTGGGTTTAAATGGGGGTAATTGAAGCATGATACTACACCTGTAGAGTTAACCCTTGCCTGAACTACTAGAGAGCATAACACTCAAACACACAGGCATTCCAGTCAATTTGCAGATTGAGACCTTTTGGATTCACAGCCTGTAGATCAAAGATCCACTTCTGTTCTTTGTTGGATACACAAAAAGAAATATTAAAGCTACTGAAATGCAGGGGGCATGGGAAAAAGAAGAAGCGCTCTGGATTTTGTTGGAAAGAGGAGATGGCACGGTCATCCATACTGCTGTAGTCTACAGACCTCCAACACAAATTGAAGAGATAGATAACGAACTGATTATAGATATTGCCAAGATACCCAATATTATCACTTCCCCCTTTTTGGCTGACTTTAATCTTCTGGATGTGGATTGAATTACTCCTTCTGCAAATCTGGAAAGAAGCAAAAAAAAAAAATTGTGGATGCTCTCCAAGATGCATTACTTAGACAAATGGTGATGGAACCAACCAGGGAAAGCTCAACACTGGATTTAGTGTTCACCAACGGTGATAGTGTGTCAAATGTCTGCTTGAGTGCCCCTGTGAGCAGCAGTGATCATCACACGGTGTGGTTTGAGATAAAGGCCATGGTACAGGCCAATCATAGCAAGCTCAAAGTCCTAAACTTCAAAAACACCAACTTCAATAAAATGGCAGAACCTAAAGGAGGAGCTGACAGGGTGGAAGGAGATAAGGAAAGTGGAATTGCAATGGGCTAAATTAAAGGTGGCAATTAAAGGGGCAACAGATAAATATGTAAGAAAAGTAAACAAAAACAAGAAGAGAAGAAAACCTGTTTGGTTTTTCAAAGAAGTGGCTGCTCAAATAAAGGCAAAAAAACACAGCTTTCACAAAATTCAAAAGCTCACAAACAGAGGAACACAGAAATGAATGCAGAATCAAACTCAAAGAGACAAAAAAAGAAATAAGGATAGCAAAATCAAAGGCAGAGGAAAAGATGGCTAAAGATGTGGCGACAAAACTTTCTTCAGGTATATTCGGGAAAGGAAGAAGATCAGAGGTGGAATTGCAGGACTCAGAAGTGCTGCGAACAGACTCGTGGAAAGTGACATTGAAAAAGCAAAATTGCTAAATGAATACTTCTGCTCTGTTTTTACTAAAGAAAGTCCTGGAGAAGGACCTCATGTGACTCCCAAATATAAAAATGGGAATGAAGTAGATACCACACCATTCACAGAAGATGAAGTGTTAGAACAACTTGCAAAACTGAAAGTGGACAAGGCTATGGGACTGGATGGAATACATCCCAGGATACTGAAAGAGCTCAGAGAGGTTCTTGCAGGGCCGTTAAAGGATGTTTTCAACAGATCCTTGGAAACAGGAGAGGTTCCTCAGGACTGGAGAATGGCTGATGTCATACCTCTACACGAAAGCGGTGACAGGGAATGTGTCAAATTACAGGCCTGTGAGCCTTACCTCGGTGGCAGAAAAAGTAATGGAGATGCTCCTGAAAGAGCGAATAGTGAACTTTCTCAAAACCAACAGGATACAAGACCCCAGGCAACATGGTTTTACTGAAGGACGATCCTGCCAAACAAATCTGATTGAGTTTTTCGACTGGGTGACCAGGGAACTGGATCAGGGGCATGCGATGGATGTCATCTACCTGGATTTCGGCAAAGCCTTTGATACTGTTCCTCATAGGAGGCTTATCAATAAACTCAGTAGCTTGGGGACGGATCCCAAGATGGTAAATTGGATCAGAAATTGGTTGACTGACAGACGACAGAAGGTGATAGTAAATGGAGCTCAATCAGATGAAGGGAAGGTGATTAGCGGGGTGCACCAGGGATCGGTCCTGGGCCAGGCACTGTTCAATGTATTTGTGAGCGATATTGCTGAAGGACTGAATGGAAAAGTGTCTTTTTGCAGATGACACAAAAATTTGCAACAGAGTGGACTCCCCCGAGGGAGTGGTTAACATGAGGAAAGGTCTACAAAAAGCTGGAAGAATGGTCTAATGCTTGGCAGTTATGATTTATTGCAAAGAAGTGCAGAGTCATGCACTTGGGTAGCAGAAATCAAAGGGAAATGTACGCGTTAGGGGGCGAGAGGTTGGTGTGCACAGATCAGGAGAAAGACCTTGGTGTGATTATTTCTGAAGATCTCAAGGTGGCAAAATAGTGCGACAAGGCGGTGGCAAAAGCCAGGAGGATGTTGGGCTGCTACAAAGAGGAATTACCAGCAGAAAGGAAGAGGTACTTATGCACTGTACAAGTCACTGGTGGAATACTGTGTTCAGTTTTGGAGACCATATCTTGCAAAGAATGTAAAAAGACTGGAAACTGTTCAGAGGAAAGCGACCAAAATGATTTGGAGCCTGCGTCAGAAGCCTTATGAGAAGAAACTGGAAGACCTAAACATGTACACTTTGGAGGAGAGGAGGGACAGGGGAGATATGATTCAGACCTTTAAATACTTAAAGGGAAATAATGAACAAACAAACCTCTTCCAAAGATGGGAAAGCTGTAAAACTAGAGGGCATAACAGGAAGCTGCAAGGTGGTAAATTGAAAGGCAATGTCAGGAAATACTTTACTGAAAGGGTGGTGGATGCTTGGAACGCCCTCCCGATGGAAGTGGTGGGGGCAAACACGGTGACGGAATTCAAAATGGCATGGGACAGACACAGTGGATCCCTTTACATCAACAGAATAAAATCAAAATAAATTGAACCATCTAAATTCTCAATGAATAGGGGTGTCCTACTTGGAGTTTTGGTTCACCCCTAAACAAAGACATGGGGAGGAGTGGCCTGCCCGGAGCGGCAGGTGCACCTACTCTTGCCATCATACTGGGCAGACTAGATGGACCATACTGGTCTTTATCTGCCGTCATTTACTATGTTACTATGTCACATGAACAGTTGACGTCATATGCCCCAGCAACTGAAGCATTTCTCATGCAGTCAGGGAAGTTTTCATAGCTGCTTGAGAAGCCAGTTGAACTAGTCGAGCACAGTGGAGTTGTGGCAGGAAAGACCTTGACTGCCATGTGTCTAGAAAAGCCCCTATGAACTCTAGAGATTGAGAAGGGGTGAGATGGGATTTGGGGAGATTTATGACCAGTCTCAAATATTGCAGGATTTGCATTGTGCAGGAAAGAGCAGAGCTGGCTTCTGGATCTGCTGATGCTCGGATCAGCCAGTCGTCTAAGTAGGGGAAGACAAATATCCCTAGTCCTTAGAAATGCTGCTACTACTGTCATGCATTTTGTGAAGACTCTTGGGGCAGAAGCCAGGCCAAAGGGTAGAACTCTGTACTGGTAATGTCTTCCCTGAAAGAGGAATCAAAGAAACCTCCTGTGTTCTGCATGAATAAGGATATGTGTATAGGCGTCCCTTAGGTCTAGAGAACATAGCCAATCCTGACTCGGAATGTAAGGGAGAAGTGTTCCGAGAGAAATCATTTTGAATTTTTCTCAGAACAGATAGGGAGTTAAACAAGTATCTGTTAAAAGAAAAATTGGGCCTGTATCCTCCTGTTTTCTTTGGTATAAGGAAGTAGGGGGAGTAGAAGCCGAGGCCCTGTTGGAAAAGAGGTACCTCCTCTATCACACCCTGAGCAAGGAGTGAGGTGACCTCTTGACACAAGGTGGTGGTGAGGGGGGGGAGCAGGGGGCAGTGAATTGAACTCTTGGAGTAGAAAGAGGGGGCAAACTGTGGAAGTAGAGTTTGTATCCCTCTTTCACTATGGAGAGAGTCCAATGATCTGATGTTATCTGCTGCCACCTCTTGGCAAAGTAACACAGTCTGCCTGGGATGTTGAGAGGCTCTGGAATTTTTTTTTTTTTTTTTTAATTTAGAATTTGTAAACAAAGCAAACAAGACACATCACTCTCATTCCAACGTTAAACATCTGGGGAAAAAGCCACCAGCCTCAAACCAACATTCTTAAACATGCTACACAACCCATCTATGGTTTTTACAACTTTCCCCCTCCCAACCACCCCCCTACTCCCCCTCCCCTCTCCCCCCTTCACCCTCCCTGCACCTTCCCCCTACCCCTCCTTCCGCCCCCCCACTAACCCCCTCCCCCCCCCACTAACCCCCTCCCCCCCCGCCTTCCCGGATCACTTCTTTGAATCTACTCGGAGGTACTCCAGCACCTTGCTCCATTGCTTCTCAAACCGGTCAATCTTTTGTCTCCTCGCAGCTGTTAACTTTTCCATTAAATATACCTGCCTCAATCTATCCACACAATGGGCCACTTGTGGGGCTTCCTTCTGCTTCCATCGGTAGGCCACCTCACAGCGGGCGGCACTGAGGCAGGCCACTATCTGCCTCTTGTCCCGCTCCGGGCCCACCTCGCTCCACCACCCCATCAAATACCCGCTAGGATCGAGGGTCATCTCTCTGCCTCCTACCACCTCCTGAAGCCATTTCTGAATCTCCCCCCAAAAGCCCTGTATCTTAGGGCAACTCCACCATATGTGGAAGAAGGTCCCTTCCCCCCCACAGTCCCTCCAACATCTATTAGACACTCGGGGGAACATCTTATTAAAGCGGGTGGGCGTATAGTACCATCGCATCACCACTTTGTACCAATTCTCCCTGATGGCCACCGACAGAGGCAGATATCGCACCTGGTCCAAAAGGCTTCTCCACTGCCCCTCCTCCAGCTCCTTCCCTAAGTCCCTTTCCCACTCACTCATGAACCTATGCTTACCAGCCCGTGGCCCCTGTATTGCCCTGTAGAGCGCCAAGGTTAGGCCTGCCGAAAGCTTCTTCCCATACCACACTACCTCCAGTGGTGTATAGTCTTGCGCCAGCCCATCCCGCCCTAATTGCTTCCGAAGAAAATGCACCACCTGTCCATAGTAAAACCTATCTGCTGTGCGCAGGCCAAACGCCTCCCGCAAATCTGCAAAAGGGACCCACTCCCCCCCGTCGACAAACTGATAGAAATACTTCAATCCCCCCCGTGCCCACCTACGGTATCCCCCCCCCCTCCCGCCCTGGGCAGAACTCTGCCGTGTGGCACAACTCCCTCATCAGCGAAAACGGGGCCCCCGTCCCCTTCCGCTCTTGGCCCCTAATTTTGTCCCACTCCCGTAGGGCATGCAAGACATAGGGAGTAACCCCCTCCTTTAACCCCCGCTCCCCCTTCCCCATCCAAGGGAAGCAGGCCAATGGCCGCCCCGGTCCATTCCCCGTTTCCATTTCCACATAAGTCTTCTGCTCCCTCCCTTCCCGCCAGTCCATCACATGGCGAACCTGTGCCGCCCAATAGTAACCCTGTAGGTTCGGCACGCCCAGCCCCCCTTCCTCCCTACGCCTATACATCACCGCCCGCGCTATCCGGGGCGGTCTCTTCCTCCAGATATACTGATTAACCTTCCGCTGTATCCCTCTTAAATGTGTCCCCGGGATGGGCACAGGAAGCGCCTGAAAATAGTACAGCAGTCTCGGGAGCACATTCATTTTAATCGCTGCTATTCTGCCCAGCCAGGAAATCTCCATTCGCTCCCATCGTTGCAAATCCCGCTCAACCTACCTCCATAGGGCACTATAGTTTGCCGCGTACAATCCCTGTGGCGTAGCCGTAATATTGACCCCCAGGTACCGAATAGCGTTCCCAGCCCATTTAAAGGGGTATCGTGCCCTCAATCTCTCCGCTATCGGCCTGGGCAGGCTAATACCCAAGGCTTCAGTCTTGTCAGGGTTCATTTTGAACCCGGAGACTGCACCATACTTTCCCAGCTGCGCCATAATCGCCGGCAGTGACTCCTCCGGCTTTGTCACCACCAGCAGGACATCGTCCGCAAACAGTGAGATCTTATGGTGAAGCCCCCCCCCCCCTCTGTAACCCCCTTATCTTCCCATCACTCCTGATGGCCTGGGCTAGGGGCTCAATAGCTATAGCGAACAGCAACGGCGACAGGGGGCACCTCTGTCGTGTCCCCCTCTCCAGCGCCAGGGCCGCCGTATACCGCCCGTTAATCCGCACCCGCGCTTGGGGTCCCTGGTATAAAGCTTGCACCCATCGCAGATACTTTGGCCCCACCCTCATTTTCCGCATTACCCTAAACAGGAACTCCCAATCCACCCTGTCAAACGCTTTCTCCTTTATCGATAGAAAGCAACATGGCCGGTTCCCTCTGTTCCCTCGCCCCCCAGACTGCCTCCAGCACCCATTTAATGTTATCAGATGCCTGTCGCCCCATTATGAATCCAGTTTGGTCCAGCCCTATCAGCCCCGGGAGCAGCCCAGCCAATCGCCTGGCCAACACCTTCGCTATGATCTTCACATCTACATTCAGCAATGAAATTGGGCGGTAGGACCCGCACTGTATCGGGTCCCGCCCCCCCTTCAATATGACAGTAATCCCTGCCGTAAGCATTTCCGAGGACAGATGCCCCCCTTCCTGCTGTATCCCATTGGCTACGTCCACCAACCTGTCTAACACTTCCTCCCGGAACGTTTTATAGAATGCTCCCGTTAGGCCATCGAGGCCTGGGGCCTTCCCCTGCGGAAGATCCCCCAAGGCCTGCTCGACCTCTGCCCTAGTGATATCCCCCTCCAAACCCTGAATTTCCGTTTCCCCAACCGAGCCAACTCGATCCCTTCCAAATAATCCTCTCCCCGCTCTGTCCCCCCTCCCTCCTTCTGATATAGCTCCCGGTAAAATTTACAGAATTGCTCCCCTATATCCTTCTCTGCCCGTAGTATCTCCCCCGTATCCCCTTTTATCCCTTCGATGGCCGACTGCATCTCCCTTTTCCGTAGTTTATTGGCAAGCATTCTGCCTGCCCGATCCCCCCACTCATAATAGCGCTGCTTTACCCTCTCAAGCTTGAACCCTATCTCCTCAACCTGTAGTTTGTGCAACTCCAACCGGAGCTGCTGTAGCTGCTTGAAGTCCTGCCGTTTGCCCCGGGCCTGGTATCTCTCCACCGCCTGCTTGATCTCCCTCTGCAATGCCTCCTCACGAGCCAGACGCTGCTTTTTGTATCTGGACGCCCACATCACCAGCCGCCCCCTCGCCACTGCCTTCATCCCTCCCCAAAGCCCCACTCTGCCCACTTCCCCATTATCATTGATTGCCCAGTATTCTTGGAGGCAGTGCTTAACATCCTTCACCACCTCCTCCTTCCTCAATAAGCTTTCGTTAAGCCGCCAGAAGCGCACTCCCCCCTCCCCCTGGCTATGTCCAATGGTCACCCACGTTGGTGCGTGGTCGGACCAGGTGATATTCCCAATCTCTACCTCCTGGACCTGGCTACCCCACCGGCCATCCATCAAGAGGTAATCAATTCTACTGAAGCTATCATGGGGGGATGAGTAAAAAGTATACTCCCGACACCCCTCATGGAACTGCCGCCACACATCCCGCAAGTTATACCTCTGCATGATGCGCTGCAACATTCCTCGGGCCTGGTTCCTACCATCTCCCCCCTGGGCTTGTCTATCCCACTTCGGGTCAAGGGCCAGATTGAAGTCACCCCCAATAATAATTCTCCCTTGGGCGTGCTGGGCCAGTAGGGCACTCACCCCTTTCCAAAACTGGGCCTGCCCCTCGTTGGGCGCATACACGTTAACCAAGGTAACAGGCTCTCCCTGCCATTCTCCCCCCAACAGCAACACCCTACCATCCTGATCCTGTGCTTCAACTCTCACACTAAAAGAACTGTCCCGTCGTATCAGTATAGCAACCCCCCTTTCTTGCTCGCCTCTGCCCCCCTTATACCCCAGAAATACTGTTGCGGATACAATGCATGACGTAGCAGCCCCTCATTTTTCCTCCGCAGATGGGTCTCCTGCACCAACACAATCTCCCAGTCCAATCTTGTAGCCTCCCGAAACAACTGGTGTCGTTTGCGGGAATCATTCAGCCCTTTTGCATTAATTGACCCTACCGTTCCCCTACCCCCCATAGCAGTCTCCGTTCCCCCCCCCCCCACCCTATCTGCAATGTGCCGGGCCTCTCCCTCCCCCCTCCCTCCCTCACCCCCCCTCCTCAGCCTTCCCCAGTGCCCCCGGTGACTCTCCGTGGCGTTTGCTCATGTCACCCCACCCTCTCACCCTCCCCTCTTCCCACCTCCCCCTTCCACCTGGACCCTCCGCAACTGATAGCAGTAACACTCTTGCCTACCCAGCCCATTCCACAACATTACCAATACCCTTCCCCAGCCTCCCTTCAAGAACCCCCCCCCTCCTCCTCCTTCCCCACACCCACCCAGCCCCCCCTGTACATTCCAACTCAATCCCCCTCATTCAACCCAACAGTAAACAGTTACCCAACATGCAAACCAGTCCAAGGTACCAGGGAGCCTAAAGCAGGTTCCTCCGTACACTGTGAATTACTCCAGCAGATCTCCTCTCCCCTCAGTCTCCTGCTGCCTCCTCCACCGGTCTCTGCTAAGCCTGCTCTCTGGACAGTCTAGTGAGCCGCCTGCTCTTGCACTCCACACGTTGCCACTTCATCCCCTCACTCCTGTGCTGGACCCTCTGTTCCCGCGGCTGTCCTCGCAGCTGGCTCTCCGGTATGTTCTTCATACCCAACTCTTTCAGCACCTGCCAGGCCCCCTCCGCCTTCTGGATTTTGCGCGAGGTGCCATGCACTGTCACCAACAGTCCAAAGGGATACAGCCATCCTTCTCTGCGAAGCAGTGCTGTGACCCCTCTCAGCTCCCACCGCCGTTGCAACGTGCCGGCAGACAAGTCCTGAAACAGTTCAATCGTGGCACCCTCCCACTTGAAGGGCCCGGTCTTCCGCGCCGCTGCCATCAGCTTCTCCTTCACCTTGAAGGAGCTCAAGCAGACAATGATGTCTCTGGGTTTATTGTCCCGAGCGGGACCAAGGCTTCGGTGGGCCCTCTCCATGCTCAGTTGCAATCTCTCCCCCTCTCCCGTGGGCTCCGCCACCTGCAAAAGGGCTCCAAACAACTGTAATAAAGTCTCCTCACAGTTCTTAAATCTTTGTTCCTCCGGCACTCCTCTCACCCGCACATTATTCCGCCGCGATCTGTCCTCCAGATCTTCAGCCTTCGCCTTCAGGAGCTCTTGCGCTTGGGCCAGCTCAGCCCATCCCGCTCGCAAATCCCCCACCGTGACCACGTGGTGGTCCAGCGTCTCTTCCACACCTTCCACTCTGGCCCCCAACTCCTTCACCTCCTGCCGCAACGGGCCCAGAGTCTCCTTCAGCTCCTTCTGGTACCGACTCATTTCGGCCTTCAGCTCCTCCTTGAAGTCAGTCAGCCATGCCTTCAGGCCTCCTAAAGCAGCGGGGTCCAGGCTCTGCTTGCCCTCCGAATCGGAGCGCTCCCCCCCTCCTCCGCCATCTTGCCAGCATGGTCTGCACTCTCCGTATCCCCCGACATCGCGTAGGGGGAACGGTATTCCGCCAGGCGTTGCTTCACCGACTTGCGCTCCGACACCTTGGTCATCTGCCTGCTCCGCCCGTCCCCCAGCACCAGGGTAGGGTCGCTCGTTTTTAGCTTTCTCTCTGAACGCCGCGGAGCTCGCTCAGAAAGCCGCCATCCCGCTTCCTGACGTCACTGGAAGTCATCAGGCTCTGGAATTTTTAGAGGTAGGAAGACTAGGTTCTCTAGGAAGGAGTCAAAGACCTTGTGGAGGCTGTGTCTGCTAAGCTGCTAAGCTGGCTGAGCTCTGGGGACTTGAGCCTTTGTTTCGGCTGCTGCTGCCCCTTCTGGGGAGCATGGATTGGGAAGTGGACAGTTTGGGTGTAAGATGGATAGAATTTCCTTTTTCTTGTTGAAAAAGGATTTCTTAGCTGTCTTTTTCTTAGCTGAGTTGGCAGTGGTCCTGGATAGTCTATTCAAGGTAGTGTTCTCAGACTCAAGCTGAGAAGCTTTATCCTGCCATCCTTGCCAAAGAGGTTTTTTCCCGTGCAAGGAATATTCCCCAGCTTGTCTTGCACCCACTGCTCTAAATCAGATGCTTGTAGCCAAGCAATCCTACATGCACCGATATAAATAGCAGAGGTTCTGCAAATGCATTCAAAACAATCAAAGGTTGCCCTGTTCATAAACTTAGAAACATTTTGGGCATGCTTAACAAGAGTAAGGAAATCGGCCATCTTGTCATCGGGGAGAAGAGGAGCCATAAGTTCCAAATCTTTAGTAACCTCTCGAAGAAACATACCCATGTAAAGTATGTAAGACTTATTCTGGCCGATAACAGAGGCCTGAAAACAATGACCAAAGGCATTGAGAGTCCTTGCCTCACGGCCCGGAGAATTAGAGGAATGTGTCTTGGCACTTTTGATTTGGTACATAGCAGATTCCACCTCCATAGAATGGTGTGGTAACTGCGTTTTTTGAAACCTGGGATGCTGTGGTACCAGGTACATTGTATCAAGCCTTCAAGATTGTGGAGACAGTGTTAAAGGTGTTTCCCACATCCTAAGCATGAGGTCATGCAAAATCCAGTGTATGGGAAGGGTTGTGGCCTCCTTAGTGGCTGCCGGATACTAAAGAACTTCAAGTTCTTCAACTCTCAGTTCCTTCTCGGGGCTCACCATGATAGAGAGGCCCAGAGCCACATCCTGTATAAAGTCTTGAAAAGACATATCCTCCGGTGGAGACATCCAACGTTGCAGCGAAGGAGAGGGATCCTCTGGGAGAACCGCTCAAGTACCGATAGTCATCAGAAAACTCAAAGTACCTATGGGCCGGGTGCTCTCGTACTGCCTGTTGACGATACCGATCGAAGTCGGCATCGGAATGCCTCGATACCAGACCCTCTATGCCGGACACCGATTCTAGGGCTGGCATGGGTGGTAGCATGGAGAGTGGAGCAACGGTAGATGCAGATACATCCGGTACTGGTACTGATGGCTGTGGAGCTGATTGTAGCGGCTTTAGCAGTACCGAGGCTGCTAATAAGGCCGCAAGACTGCGCTCAATGGCTAGGATACTTTGATTCATGGAGCCTGCCAATGTCTGGGTGTCGGTACCAGCGGAGCAGGCCACGACCCCAGAACATTGCACCAAGAGTTCTCCGGAGGTGGAGGCCTCGGGAACATCTTGGGACCCCGCTAATGCTTTGGAGGCAAGGACCTCCCGCCGGGGTTGTTTGGCTGGTGTATTCTCCTCAAGGGCAACGCTAATAGCATCTCAATGCTTAGGAGATCTACCCTTTGAGGACTGGCCGGTCTTGGAGGAAGACCTGGGTTTGGTTACCTGAGATCCATGGGAGGAAGATGAAGCCCTAGATGTCATCAATGCAACGGACATTGCATCTGAGGCAAAAAGGGTGCAGAGTTTCACAGCTCTATTCTGCAGGCCCCTCTTAGTCATCTTTCTGCAAAGGAGACACTCCAATGGTGAATGGTCGGGGCACAAACATTTAAAGACACGAGTCATGGGTGTTGGCAGCAGAAATGGTACTGCCACATTTTAAACATTTTTTGAAACCACTAGTTGGTTTCTCCGGTGGCACCGGTATAAGCGTCAACGGGAAGGCAGACGTGACCACAAAAAAAGAAAATTTTCTGCGGTGACAGGATTTGCTGCCTGTCGGCTCCGCGGAAAACGAAAAACTGAAGAGGGAGAGTTGGAAAGGCGGGAAGGCAGCAGTGCAGGTGCAGTGGGATGCTCCCAAAAGCTTTCCTATAGGACACTGGGGAGCATTCCCGTGCAGGCTCCATCGGTGCCGATGATACCCATATGTGAAGACTACATTCCTGCTTGTTCCTGGAGATCACCTGTTAAAGGGTAAGTAACTACGCTTTCTCCGGGAACAAACAGGAATCAGTCTTCACATATGGGGCTCCCCAGCTACAGACTACCAAGAACCTGTACAAAATGCCACAGGATACCAAAGGTGGTGAGCCATGAGCTGCAGCAGTTGAATCCCAACTGAGAGACTCTCACAAGACCCAAATGTCTGGCGCGGAAACAGCACACTGGTAGCCTGAATACAGATGGGTTGGAGGGCAGGAGTTGCCTACACCCTGAAGAGATTGCGGAGCATTGGCCTGGCTGAAGGCGCTGTCCCATTGGGACTCCCTCTCCAGGCAGTAGTGAGCTGTGAAGGTATGGACTGAAGACCAGGTGGCAGCCCGGCAGATTTCCGTCACAAGTACAGAATGCAGATTTGCCACGTTAGTAGCCATGGCCCTGACACAATGCACCATGACCCAGTGGTCAAATGAGATCACAGCCTGCTCATAGGAGAGGGCAATGCAGTCTGCCCAAGTGGACAGAGTTTGCTTGGTCAATGGAAGCTCTATTCGTCTAGGGTCATAGGAGACAAAGCCGAGGCGCTTTGCGATAGCTCCAAGTCCGTTGCAGATAGGACAGGGCCCTTTTACAATACAGAGTATGGAGGACAGTCTCTGGCTTGCTGGCATGAAGCCTCGGGAAGAAGGTGGGAGCACCACCTCCTGATTCAGGTGGAAGGGGGGCACACCTTTGGCATAAGTTCAATGTAGTGCAGCTCTGCCATCAGAGCCTCAAGCTCACTGACTCTGCAAGCCGATCTGAGTGCCACGAGAAAGATAACCTTCCAGGAGAGGTACTGCAGGTGAAAAATAGTCAGGAGCTCAAACAGCAGCTTGGTGAGCTGTGAGAGCACCACATTGAGATCCCACTCCGCTGTTGATGGGCGGATGAGGTCTTGGACAACAATGCCCCACAGGAAACAAGAAACAAAAGGGCTAAGTTGAGAGAGGCTTGCCTTTGACAAAGTGGTGGTGCGCCGCAATGGTGCTCAGGTGCACTCTGAGATGAACATCAATCCCACCTGGGACAGGTGGAGTAGGTGCTGGAGTACCAGCTGCACCGAGAAGGAGAACGGGTTCATCTGCCTCTCAGTGCATCACACCGGAAATTGATGCCACTTGAAGGGGTATGCCCTTCTCAGAGGCCATGCGACAGGCCAGAAGGACCTCCTCCACGTCTCATGGGAGACTGAAGGAAGCTAGAACTACCCTTTCAGCAGTTAAGCTGTGAACGACAGGGATCCCAGGATGGGGTGCAAGAGAGCCCTCCTCCTGTGAAAGTAGGTCTGGGGCATGGCCCAGGGGAATCAGATGCCGCTGACCAACAGAGAAGCAGCAGGAACAAAAGGTTGCATGGGCCACTGGGGGGGCTACCAGTATCAGTGATATCCTGTAATGCTGGACACCTTGAAGAGGGTCTTTGCTACCAGCGGTATTGGCAGGAAAGTGTAGAGAAGACCTTCTATCCATGGAATGAGGAACGCATCCACCACCCGGGATAAGTGCGGCTGGTGGGAGCAGAAGCAGGGCAACTGCACCTTGTCCGAGCTGGCAAACAGGTCCACTAGGGGGGACGCCCGAGTCGGAAAAGCTGGGAGGCCACTCTAGGGTGCAGGTGCCATTCGTGCAGCTGGAGGACTCTGCTCAGCCTGTCCACCAGGGTATTGTCCAGGCCTGAGAGGTAGACTGCCTACAGGAGCATCCCGTTGCGTGTCACATATGAGCAGAGGGCTACCACCTCCTGGCAGAGAGAGTATGACCCCGTGCCCCCCTGTTTGTTGACATAGAACACTGCGACTTGGTTGTCCATATGGACCAACACTGACTGGTGCTACAACCGGTAACAAAAGATTCGGAGGGCCAGAGATATTGCCCGGAGCTCCAGGAGGTTGATCTGCAACTGACAGTCTCGGACCAAATGTCTTGAGTGCAGAGGTCCTCACAATGAGCACCCCATCCCCGCCCGTGGCTTGTATTATCTGGGAGCGGAGGCACCACTGAGCCGCCCTCATGTGCAGGTGGGCAACTGGGATCATGTAGACCGTGTAGACCATGTGGCCCAGCAGGTAGAAGAGAAGGTGAGCAGGCACAGACTGGCAGTGCTGCTCCTCTGCAACTAGCGCCCTGAGGCACTCTGCCCTCTCCAGTGAAGGACGTCATCTTACTGCACAGATCACATTTTTAAGCCACAGGCCATAAGAAAAACAGGTCCTTCAACCTGGATGAGGGTACGAGGTTTACCTGCCAAAAAGGGCACGAAGTGCCGGTTGAGGGACACCGAGAGAAAAACAAGAAAACTAGAGAAGCAACATCGAGACGAGCTGGCTCGGGGCTGGGAAGAGGAACTGATACATGTACCAGAAAGAGGATAAATGTACGACATGAGAGAGACTTTTTCCAGGGAAATGGGACAGATGGCCAGTGGGCTCCGCGGGGAAAAAAAAAAAAAAAGGAGACTGAGGCAAGATGGAAGGGAAGCACGCATGTGTGGTGCATCTCCCAAAGGCTTCCTTTGAAAGATGGGGATATGCTTCCACACGGACTCAGTTGGCGCCAGCGTCACCCATATGTGATTTTGTTTGTTCCCAGAGAAAAAAATGTTTAAAATAATTTTGTATTCTTGACTTTTCAGTTTTTTATTATTGGTTTCTTTGAGACTGTCATTATATTGAGTTTACTGGATAAAAACCACCATTACTACTACGACTAACCTGAATAGCGCTACAAGGCATACGGGTACACATAAATGCAAGACAGTCTCCCCTTCTCATTAGAACTTTTAATCTAATCAAGACGAAGATCACCACAAAACTGGGGACTAGAGTATGGTAACATACACATAAGTGGTGAACAAGAGAGTGAGGGCATCAAGATTCAAAAGCAGCCTCAAAAAGGTGGGTTTTTAGTTGGATTTGAATAGGGCTAGAGATAGTGCCTGACGTATTGACTCAGGTAGTTTGTTCCAGGCATATGAAGCAGCAAGGTGGAATGAACAAAGTATGGAGTTGGCAGTGGCAGAGAAGAGATAAAAGGGATCTGCCAGAGAAGCGGAGTTCCCAAGGAGGGGTATAGGGCGAGATAAAGGAAATAATCAAGTCTCACAATAAAGATAGATGTAACTGCCCTTCGTAACATCAGAGCGGTGTACAGAGTATAGCTAAGCAGGGACTGAGGCTTGCAAGGAACTACAATTTTCATAGGAAAGAAGTGCAAACATATCATAGAGAGAAGAAGCAATAGAGGCAGAAGACAGAGTAATCTTAAATCTGGGGGGGGGTGGGGGGGAGTTCATAAGCCAGGGAGAAGAGATGCATCTTGAGGAGAGCCTTAAATTTAGGATAAGATTGTTCCTGACGAAGGGCAAGAGGGAGAGAGTTCCGGAGAGAAGAGGCCAGAAAGAAGAAAGCAGAATGTCGCGTCTGCTCCAGAAGGGCCAGGATGGGGGATGGAAGGTGCAAATGGTAATTATGAAATGAATGGAGGGTGCGAGGCACTGAGCAATGCTGCAGGGTGTCAGCCATATATTGTGGAGTGTGGGTATGGAGGGCCGTGTGGGCGAGGATCAAAAGCTTATAAGTAATACGGTGTGAATCTGGCAGCCAGTGCAGGTTGATAAGATGAGATGTTCCCTGTAAAATAGTTATCTCCAAGTTATAATGCCCTGTTCAATGTAATTTCAGTTTGTTCAATGTAAATCGCACTGATGCAGAATAGTGCGGTATATAAGAGGATGTAAATAAATAAAAAATAAATAAAAATGTAAGCATAACGGGTAGTGTGTGAAAGAATCCGAGCTGCAGTGTTCTGAATCAACTGAAAGAGATGCTGGTGCTGAGAGAGGCCTGCGAAGACATCATTACAATAATCGATCCAGGAAATTACTAGAAAAAGCAAAAAAGAGTGGTAAGGGCGAATGAGAGCAAGATGTCACAAACTGCTCAGATATTTATTTATTTATTTATTTATTACAGGCTCTTATATACCGCTCTATTCAGCATCAGCGCGGTTCACAATATAACAACATACCATAATGAACAAACTGTTTGGTTTTACAGAGAACAAGGTCAGAGAACTTGGATAAAACATGGGAAGTCATTACTGCAACTATTTACAAGAGTATTTACAAGTATGAAGAAAGAAGTGTGAACGACGGGACAAGACAGATATGATCCTGGAAGGAGAGAGTGGAGTCCAGGGTCACCCTGAGATAACACATGGAAGATATTATAGGGACTGGGGCATCCAGGAGAAAGGGTGAGGGGGGGGGGGGAATCCAGAGAAAACCACAGCGCTGAGGTCTTGGCAGGATTAAGACACAGGAGATTAGTGCCCAACCAAGTGGCCACATCATGCAGAGAGGCATTGAGGGGAGAAAGATCTGGGTTCAGCGGAAAGGTATAGTGGATCAAAAGAACACTGTCCGTGTAATAAGATGAGATGCTTATGCTGCTCTATCATGAAGGTAAGCGGGACCAGGAAAATAATAAAAAGCAGGGGTGTGAGGACTGAGCCCTGAGGCACCCCACAGTGCAGAGGATTAGACTCAGAAGTAGAGGAGTATAAAGACACAGAGAAGGACCAGAGGGCAAGAAACGAGTAAAATCACTGAAACACAGTGCCCTGAAGACCCGCATCGCGAAGACGAGTAAGAAAGGCAATGTGATAAGGTTGAAAGCTGCAGAAAGGTCCAGGGAAACAGCTACAAAGATGTCACCACGATCATGGGATGAGTGCAATCTGTTAAGAAGTGCAAGGAGGATAGTCTCGGTACTGTGACCTGGGCAGAAACCTGATTGGTGGAGATGAAGAAAGTGGGTGGAGTCTAGATGGGAAGAAACTGAGAAAATACCACCTTTTCCAGAAGTTTAGATATGAAGGGGAGATTAGAAAATGAACGGTAGTGGGTAGGGTCACTAGGATCGAGGGTGGGTTGCTTGAAGAGGGGATGGACCAGCACGCATTTCCACAACTTAGGGAAAGTACCAGAGGAGAGATAGGAATGGAGCATGGTGAGCAGGGAGGGAAGTGAGGGTGAGGGAGGGTTCCAGGAGCCAACCAGAGGGAATGGGATCAAGGGTGCAGGTAGTCTTACAGGAGGTAGAGATGGACAAATTCAGAGGGAGCAATGGGCTGAAAAGTGTACCAGGTATGAGATAGGGATGGGGAGGGGGGATGAGAGAGAAGGGGTAAGGGAGGAGAAAGAAGAGTGAAGAATTTTAATTTTGGAAGCAAAGTGAACAGCCAGCTGTGGGGCGCTGGGAGTGGAGGAATGGGTGGTACAAGATGAGAACTGATGTAGGGTGGACAAGGACCTGGAGTGTGAAGCAGAGCTGGCGGGTAGATTTTGTGGTGGAGGAGATCAGATTGGCGTAATAGGAGCCGCAGAATGAATGCACTTGTAAGTCAGTAAGAGAAGTTTGAACTAGATACAGAAATGGATAGGGACCCAGTGAGGACATGAGCATAGAGATTACATGAGCATAGTGACACTGGTGGAAGATAAGCTGTGCAGCTGAGTTTTGAACATACTGAAGAGAAGAGAAATTCTTCAGAGAACTGTTTATCCAGTCAGTCCAATAAAATGGTCAGAGTTTTAACTAATGGTCTACTCTCTGAAACTGGCAGAACGGATACTGGATTTTGCCAGACTTTTGTTTAAGAATCTAAATTTGTGGATCGGGACTGCGACCATTTCTTGAAGCACTTTGAGTTATCTCAAAAAGCTATTCATCTTTGGCTTCATTTAAGACTGAATCGTAAAACAGGGTCTCTTTTGCTAACTTAAGGATATAATTTATCCAGAATTTCTACTCATCTGGGGGAAGAATTCTTGAGTGCAATGGTGAAGAATTGGATGAAGACCTGTGGACAGCTTCTCCTCCATATGGCTTAAAGACCACTTGAGAAGGAAGATTATTTTGGTGACTTGTAACCAGAAAAGAACAGGAGAATTCTCTTCAGAGTCTGAATGACTGATGGATAAAAAGGATATTTCTTGATGAACTGAAGGTTTGCACTATCTTTTTCTTTGTTTCTGCTGAGACTATCAAAAAGGGTTAAGCCTGCCAAATGCTCAAACTAGATGTGCCTTGAAAATGCAACAGCCTGGTTTGGGTAAATCTTAAGAACTGATAAAAATATGATGTCCTTGAAAGGAGCTCTGATTGCAAGTGGTGATTAATTCCACTGTCTGACGTAAACAAGACTGACAGAGCCAAATTTGAGATATTCTTGGACTCACGTGCAGTCATCCTGAACTGAGCCTTAAAAATGAATAATTTTCAATACATAAATGCCTTTTCCCCAACCATAAAATGTTCAGAATGGGACACACTAAATGTTTTGCAATCTGGCTGAAATTTCATAGACAAACAAGCTATCCCTAATAGACAAAAATAAGCCTTGTGGAGAAATGATTCTATAAACATTAACTTTTTGCATTAGTTTGTGGACCACTCTAGTGCTACAATTTAAAGAGGGCATTGAGTCAACAGGACAAAGGTTTTGCATGAAACAAAATATGCTGTAGAATCTCTATGGATGGACATTTCATGTAAAAAGGGAAGGTAACGGCAGTGGGATTGCACTACCATCCAGAAAGCATAGTTACTTACCTGTAACAGGTGTTTTCCAGGGATAGCAGGAATCAGTCCTCACATATGGGTGACGTCAGAACAGATGGAACCCTCGCGGAAGCATCCCCCCACTTTCAAAGAATGTCTTTGGGAGATGCCACCATGCATGCGTGGTCCCCTTCCTGCCCAAAGGTGCCATCTTGTTCAGTCAGATGACATAGCTAAAACACGGCAAAAATAAAAGATGGTAAAGGAGCAGTGTCAGTGTCACAGCAGGACAAGCTAAAGAGATAAAGTTTCTAGATGAAATAAATGACTGCTCCTTGGAGCAGCTGGTTCATGAACCGACCAGAGGGGAAGCCATACTGGACCTAGTCCTTAGTGGAACGCCAGATCTGGTGCAAGAAATAAGGGTGTTGGGACCACTTGGCAATAGTGATCATAGTATGATCATGTTTGATTTAATTAGTGGAGGACAGATAGTAAAGGAATCCACAGTACTACCTTTTAACTTTCGAAAGGGAGACTATGATAGAATGAGGAATATAGTTAGGAAAAAACTAAAAGGAGCGGTTCCAAAGGTTAAAGACTTACAGCAAGCTTGGGTGTTATTTAAAAATACTATCCTCGAAGCCCAGACCAGCTGTATTCCACGCATTAAGAAAAGTGGAAGAAAGTCCAAAAAACTGCCAGCATGGTTTAAAGGTGAGGTCAGAGAGGCTGTTGCTGCCAAAAAAGCAACCTTCAGGAAATGGAAAAAAGAGCCAAATGATGAAAACTCGAAACAGCACAAGCACTGGCAAGTTAAATGCAAAGCATTGATAAGGCAAGCAAAGCGGGAATTTGAGAAGAAACTTGCTACGGAAGCAAAAACACGAAATAAAGACTTTTTCAAGTACATTCGTAGCAAAAGGCCTGTGAGAGAGTCAATTGGACCATTAGATGATAGAGGGGTAAAAGGGGCAGTAAGAGGAGACAAGGCTATAGCAGAGAGACTGAATGAATTTTTGCTTCGGTCTTTACTGAGGAAGATGTAGGGATGCTACCCAAGACTGAAGTGGTATTTAAAGGTGATACTGCAGAGGAATTGAGAGAAATATCGCTACACCGGGAAGATATATTACAACTATTTGATAAACTGAATAGTAGCAAATCACCTGGACAGGATGGTATACATCCCAGAGTGTTGAAAGAACTGAAATATGAGACTGCAGACCTGCTATTGGTAATCTGTGAACTTTCATTAAAATCATCTAATACCTGAAGATTGGAGGGTCGCCAAAGTAACACCAATTTTTAAAAAGGGTTCCAGGGGTGACCCGGGAAATTACAGACCGGTGAGCCTGACGTCAGTACCGGGGAAAATGGTAGAAACCATCATAAAGAACAAAATTACACAGCATGCAGAGAGTCATGGCCTAATGGGAGACAGCCAACATGGCTTTAAGACAAGGAAGATCTTGTCTTACTAATCTGATATGTTTTTTTGAAGGTGTGCATAAACAGGTAGACAAAGGTGAGTCGGTTGATATAGTGTATCTGGACTTTCAGAAAGCTTTTGACAAGGTCCCCCATCAGAGACTTTTGGCGAAGCTAAAAAGTCATGGGATAGGAGGCAGTGTACTATTGTGGATCGGGAACTAGTTAAAAGATAGAAAGCAGAGGGTAGGGCTAAATGGCCAATATTCCCAATGGAAAAAGGTGAATAGTGGAGTACCCCAGGGATCTGTACTGGGTCCGCTACTTTTTGACATATTCATAAATGACCTGGAAAAGGGAATAACTAGTGAGGTTATCAAATTTGCAGATGACACAAAACTGTTTAAAGCTGTTAAAACCCAAGAGGATTGTAGAAAACTGCAGGAGGATCTGGATAAATTGGAAGACTGGGCATCCAAATGGCAGATGAAATTTAATGTGGACAAGTGCAAAGTTATGCACCTAGGAAAGAACAACCCACACTATAATTACACGATGCAAGGTTCCACATTAGAAACCACCACCCAGGAAAAAGATTTAGGAGTCATCGTGGATAACATGTTAAAACCCTCCGCCCAGTGTGCAGCGGCGGCCAAGAAAGCAAATAGAATGCTAGGTATCATAAGGAAAGGGATGGAGAATAAAACAAAGGATATTATAATGCCTCTGTATCGCTCCATGGTACGACCGCACCTTGAATATTGTGTGCAATTCTGGTCACCGTATCTTAAAAAGGACATAGTGTTATTAGAAAAAGTACAGAGAAGAGCCACCAAATTGGTGAAGGGGATGGAAGGCTACACCTATGAAGAGAGGCTAAAAAGGTTAGGGCTCTTTAACCTGGAAAAGAGACAGCTGAGGGGAGATATGATAGAGGTCTATAAATTAATGAATGGAGTGGAACGGATACATGTGGATCAATTGTTTACGCTATCAGAATATAGAAAGACTAGGGGACATGTAATGAAGCTACAGGGTAAACTATTTAAGACAAATAAGAGAAAATATTTTTTCACTCAACGTGTAATCAAACTCTGGAATCTGTTACCGGAGGATGTAGTAAGGGCTGTTAGTATAGCTGGGTTTAAAAAAGTTTGGACAAGTTCCTGGAGGAAAGGTCCATAAACCACTATTAAAAAGGGACCCAGGATATCAATGCTTGACCCAGTACAAGCATTGTGGAACCTGTGTCTTTTGGGGATATTGCTAGGTACGTATGACCTAGATTGGCCACTGCTGGAAACAGGATACTGGGCTTGATGGACCTCGGTCTGACCCAGTATGGCATGTCTTATGTTCTTAGCAACTCCAAGGGGAGAAGGGAGGGTTGTGAGGACTGATTCCTGCTGTCCCCAGAGAACACCTGTTATAGGTGAGTAACTACGCTTTCTCCAGAAACAAGCAGGAAGTCAGTCCTCACATAAGAGACTCCCCAGTTACAGACTATCAAAAGCCCATAGCAAAAATAGGCACTCCCTTATGGGGAGCCACAAGCAGCAGCAATTAAGTCTGTGTCCACAGACCACAGTAGGACTCGTGTCCGATAAATACCAGCACTCCGGTAGCCTGAACACAAAAGGGTCGGAGGGTAGGGGTTGCCTAAACTCCGAAAAGGTTACGGAGCACAGCCTGGCCGAAGGCACTGTCCACCGGGACTCTCTTTCCAGGCAGTAATAGGCTGCGAAGGTGACGGCCTGGAAGATGTCCGCCATCAAGAGAGAGCGCAAGTTTGCCACTAAAGTCGCCATGGCCCTGATGCAGTCTTCCAGTGTGAGCCCCACCTGCTCATAAGCAGGAGTGATACAGTCTGCCACCCATGTGGACAGTGTATGCTTGGTCACTGCCTCTCCCAGCCTACTGGGGTCGTAGGAGTTGCAAAGCTAAGAGGCTTTGCGGTGGCCTTGGGTGCGTTGGATATAGAAGGACAAAGCCCTCTTACAGTCCGATGTGTGAAGGACCGTCTCCACCCAACTGGAGTGAGGTCTTGGGAAGAAGGTAGGAAGCACCACTTCCTGGTTAAGATGGAAGGGTGACACTATCTTCGGCAGGAACTTGGGGTGGATATGAAGCACCACTCTGTTCTTGTAGAACCTGGTATAGGGCGCCTCTGCCACAAAGACATGGAGCTCGCTAACTCTGTGAGCGGAGGTGAGCGCAAACAAGAAAACCACCTTCCAAGAGAGGTAGCAAAGGTGGCATGTAGCCAGAGACTTGAGGGGGGGGAGAGGCGCGAGTGAGCTGCCCCAACACAACGTTGAGGTCCCATTCGGTTGCCAGAGGGCAAACAGAGGTTTTGATACGAGCAGGCCCCGAAGGTGCACTCGGACGGAGTTAGACTTGAGCCTGGACAGAGAGGTGGAGAAGGTACTGTAAGACCAGAGCCACCGGGCAGGACAAGGGATCAGCCCTGTATTCGGCACACCACAACAGAGAACCTACGCCATTTTGTGCGCACACCTTCCTAGTAGAGGCCTTGCGAAAGGCCAGCAGAATGCCTTCCACCTTAACAAGAAGGTTGAGAGGGGCCAGTCACCCACCCTCTCAGCAGCCACACTGTCAGTGAGAGGGTCCCCAGGTTGGGGTGCAGGAGAGCACCCCTCCTCCTGAGATAGGAGTCCCGGGGTGGTTCCCAAGGGGATGGGGGCCTCCATCGTCAATTGCAGATGCAATGGGAACCACGGCTGCCTGGGCCACCGGGAAGCTATCAGGATGAGCGAGGCCTTGTCACAGAGGGTCCTGAACAAGGTCTTGGCGATCAGCAGTATCAGAGGGAAGGCGTACATGAGGCCTTCCGACCATGAGTCTAGAAACACATCTGCTGCCACCTTGGAGGGGCGGGCCTGCTGGGAGCAGAAACAAAGTTGTCCGGACTGGTGAACAGGTCCATCACGGGTTCCTCCCAGAGCTGGAAAAGCCAACTGGCTACCCTGGGATCCAGCTGGAGAACCCTGCTGAGCTTGTCTGCCAGCAAGCTGTCCTGGCTAGGCTGGTACACTGCCCGCAGGAGGATACCCTGTTGGATTGCATACGAGCAGAGGACCAGTGCCTCTGGACAAAGGGTACGGAACTTCGTGCCCACCTGTTTGTTCATCTGGACCAGCACTGGCTGGTGACGCAGGTGATAACAGAAGACCCTCAGGGTGAGGTGTATGGCTCGGAACTCCAGGAGGTTGATCTGCTGGGTGCTCTTGTCTGGCGACCAGTTGCCCTGAAAGTGGAGATCTCTGCAGTGGACTCCCCAGCTCAGCAGGGAGGCATCCATGGTGAGGACCCTTGAGTGGCTCGGGGCCTGGAAAGGCATGCCTGCTTCGAGGTGCTGGGGTGACTGCCACCAGACCAGGGAGTCCACCAATTGACAGGTCACAGAAACTGTCTCAGAGGCGGCCTGTGGCCTGAGACCTCTGGTCCTGGAGACACCACCACTGTGCCGTCCTCATGTGGAGGTGAGCGTCTAGGGTGACGTGGACCATGGAGGTGCAGAAGATGCCAGGCAGGCACCGAGGGATGGTGCTGTACATCCCGAGCTAGAGATCTGAGACGATCGGCCCGGTCCTTGGACAAGGCCTTCGACTGGAAAGTGTCGATCTTTGCCCCGGTGAACTCCAGGAACTGTGTCAGGAGAAGGTGAGACTTGGGGCCATTTATGACGAAGCCCAAATGTTGCAGAACACGGATGGTGCATGTGGTGGCCTGCTGCACCTCGGAGGCTGTGGCTCCCTTTATGAGACAGTCATCCAGATAGGGAAACACAAAGATCCCCTGGAGCCGGAAGAAGGTGGCCATGACTGCCAGGCATTTCGTGAAGACCCTTGGGGCAGAGGTTAGGCCAAAGAGGAGCACCCTGAATTGAAAGTGTCTGACCCCTACTATGAACCGCAGGTACTGCCTGTGGTTGGGGTGGATGTGGGTATAAACATCCTTGAGGTCTAAGGAGCATAGCCAGTCTCCCTGCTGGAGGTATGGCAGCAATGTTCCAAGACTGGGCATCTTGAACTTCTCCCTCACCAGGAATTTGTTGAGGTTGCGCAGGTCAAGGATGGGCCTTACGCCCCCTGTCCTCTGACATGAGGAAATATCTGGAGTAGAACCCTTGCCCTGAGGTGGTGGGGCACCGGTTCCATCGCCCTGTCCTCAAGAAGACCTGCCAACTCCTTCAAAAGAAGGTCCTGGTGGAGGGGAGACTTGAGGGGCTCTCCCAGGAAATAAGGGGGAGGTTCTGAGTCAGGTGGAGGAGATAACCCTCCCTGACTACCCTTAGTGTCCAGGAATCTGTGGTGATGGCCACCCACCTCTGGGCACAGAGGGCCAGACGTTCCCCTGTGGGCTGCTGATCTCCTTGTGGTAGAGACTATGCTCAAGGAGTCAAAAGCTCCCACCTGGCTGGGCCGGTGTTTTGGAGCCTTTTGCTTACATGGTCCATACCAATGTCCCTTGGCCTGTTGACACTGTTGGGGAGCCAGGGAGGCCCGATAGGGTGGGTAGTATGTGCACGCATCCTTTAAATACAAGGAGCATAGCCAGTCTCCCTGCTGGAAGTATGGCAGCAACGTTCCAAAAGAGAGCATCTGGAACATCTCCCTCACCAGAACCTGTTCAGGTCCCGCAGGTCCAGAATGGGCCTTGGGCCCCCTGTTCTTTTTGGTACAAGGAAGTACAGAAAGTAGAATCCCTTGTCCCAGAGATTTTGGGGGGGGGGGCAGTGTATGGGTTCCATTGCCTTGTCCTTGAAAATATGCAGGAATATTTCTTTATGGAAAGAGTGGTAGATGTGTGGAATAGTCTCCCAGTGGAAGTGGTAGAGATGACGACAGTATCTGAATTCAAAAAAGCATGGGACAAACAGAGCATCTCTAAAGGGAAAAAGGAGACTGCTGTAGTGGTTGGTATGGAAGGGCAGACTAGATAGGCAATGTGGTCTTTTTTTGCCGCCATGTTTCTATGTTTCTAAAAGGCCTGCAAGCTCCTGCAGTAGCAGTGTCTGGTGGAGGGGAGTCCTGAAGGGTTCTCCCAGGAAGAGTGGAGGGGGAGTCTACTCCAGGTGGAGGAGGTAATCTTCCCTGACCACAGAGTGCCCATGTCAGTGGTGATGGCTGGCCACCAGTGGCCAAACAAGATAAGACGTCCCCCATGTAGGCTGCTGGTTTCCTGGGGATGGAGAGACTATGCCAAAGGAGTCAAACTCCCAACAGGCTGTGCCAGAGCCGGTGCCTGGGTTTTGGGAGACTTCAGCTTAGAAGGACTATGCCCTTGTCCCTTGGCCTGCTGGGGATCTGGGGAGGCTCGATAATGAGGATAGTTTCCATAAGCTCTTCCCTTCAAGTATAGGTTTGGGGGTTTTTTTTCTTACTTGGGGCCTTCCATCAGAGAAGAGTAGCGGTCTTCTTGGAGAGCCTAGTCCTCGTCAGGAACTCAGACTCCAACTCTGCAGCCTTATCTGTCATGGGTTTGCCAAAGAGGTTCTCTACATCAACCAGTATTTCCTGAATCCATTGCTCCAGGTCAGAAGACTGCAGCCAAGCCTGGTGTCTGGCACTGATGCCAGCTGCGGCTTCTCTAGCCGCTGACTCAAAGCCGTCAGACTGCTCGAGTCATGAACATGGAGCACTCCCTGATGGCAGAACAGGCTCTGGAACTTCTGGCTCAGGACCTTCTTGGAGAGACAAGCCGAAAACCCAGCAAGTTCGTTTGCCAGGTCCCTCAAGTACATGCCCATGTACAGTTGGTATGCGTGGATCCGGCCGATAAACATCAAGCCCTGGTAGCACTTTCTGCCCAGGGCATCCAGGCCTCCCTACCTGGGGGCACAGAGAAGTGTGCCTTTTGGCTCTTGAGCCAAAGCATGCTTGACTCCACCAACATGGAGTTATGCAGCAGTTGTTCTTTCTGGAAGCACAGGCTTCAGAGAACCCGATACATTGAGTCCAGCTGTCTGCTCACGATGGACACAGATGCCTGTGTTTTTCCCTCATACAAAGGAGTAGCTGTTCAAGGGTCGGGGGGACAGGCACTGTAAGTGCCTCCTTCAGAGGGGCCTCATACTGAAGGACCTTGAGGTCCTCTATGCAAGGGTCATCCTCTGACTCTGTATTTAGTGACAGTGCCCTTCGCATGTCCCACACATAAGAACATAAGATATGCCATACTGGGTCAGACCAAGGTCCATCAAGCCCAGTATTCTGTTTCCAACAGTGGCCAATCTAGGTCATATGTACCTAGCAGTTTCCCCAAGGGACACAGGTTCCACAATGCTTGTATTGTTTCAAGCATTGATATCCTGGGTCCCTTCTAAATAATGGTTTATGGACCTTTCCTCCAGGAACTTGTCCAAACCTTTTTTAAACCCAGCTACACTAACAGCCTTTACTACATCCTCCGGTAACAAATTCCAGAGTTTGATTACACGTTGAGTGAAAAAATATTTTCTTTTATTAGTCTTAAATAGTTTACCCTGTAGCTTCATTGCATGTCCCCGTTCATTAATTTATAGACTTCAATCATATCTCCCCTCAGTCGTCTCTTTTCCAGGTTAAAGAGCACTAACCTTTTTAGCCTTTCTTCATAGGAGTATCCTTCCATCCCCTTTACCATTTTCGTGGCTCTTCTCTGAACCTTTTCTAAAATCGCTATATCCTTTTTAAGATACGGCGACCAGAATTGCACACAATATTCAAGATGCGGTCTCACCATGGAACCATATAGAGGCATTATAATATCTTTTGTTTTATTTTCCATTCCTTTCCTTATCATACCTAGCATACTATTTGCTCTCTTGGCCGCCGCTGCACACTGGGCCGAGGGTTTTAACATGGTATCCACAATGACGCCTAAATCTTTTTCCTGGGTGGTGGTTCCTAATGTGGAACCTTGTATCGTGTAACCATAGTTTGGGTTGTTCTTCCCTAGGTGCATAACCTTGCACTTGTCCACATTAAAATTCATCTGACATTTTGATGCCCATTCTTCCCAATTTATCAAGATCCTCTTGCAATTTTCCACAATCCTCTTGGGTTTAAACAACTTTAAATAATTTTGTGTCATCTGCAAATTTGATAACCTCACTCGTTATTCCACTTTCCAGGTCATTTATGAATATGTCAAAAAGCAGTGGACCCAACACAGATCCCTGGGGTACACCACTATTCACCTTTCTACATTGGGAAAATTGGCCATTTAGCCCTACCCTCTGCTTTCTGTCTTTTAACCAGTTCCTGATCCACAATAGTACACTGCCTCCTATCCCATGACTCTTTAGTTTTGCCAAAAGTCTCTGATGAGGGACCTTGTCAAAGGCTTTCTGAAAGTCCAGATACACAATATCAACCGACTCACCTTTGTCCACCTGATTATTCACTCCTTCAAAAAAACATACCAGATTAGTAAGATCAGATCTTCCTTGTCTAAAGCCATGTTGGCCGTCTCTCATTAGGTCATGACTATCTACATGCTGAGTAATTTTATTCTTTATGATGGTTTCTACCATGTTTCCCGGTAATGATGTCAGGCTCACCGGTCTGTAGTTCCCCGGATAACCCCTGGAACCCTTTTTAAAAAATTGGTGTTACATTGGCGATCCTCCAATCTTCAGGTATTAGAGATGATTTTAATGATAGTTCACAGATTACTAGTAGCAGGTCTGCAATCTCATATTTCAGTTCTTTCAACACAATTGGATGTATACCATCTGGCCCAGGTGATTTGCTACTCTTCAGTTTATCTAATAGTTGTAATACATCTTCCCGATGTATCGATATTTTCTTCAATTCTTCCACATCTTTAATACCACTTCAGTCAGGGGTAACATCCCTACATCTTCCTCAGTAAAGACTGAAGCAAAGAATTCATTCAGTCTCTCCACTATCGCCTTGTTGCCTCTTAGTGCTCCTTTAACCCATTTATCATCTAATGGACCAACTGACTCTCACAGGTTTTTTGCTAAGAATGTACTTGAAAAGGTCTTTACTTCGCGTTTTTGTTCTGCAGCAAGCTTCTTCTCAAATTCTCCCTTTGCCTGCCTTATCAATGCCTTGCATTTGACTTGCCAGTGCTTGTGTTTCCAGGTTTCGTCGTTTGGCTCTTTTTTCCATTTCCTGAAAGATGCTTTTTTGGCAAAAGCCGCCTCTCTGACCTCACCTTTAAACCATGCTGGCAGTTTTTTGGACTTCCTTCCACTTTTCTTAAAGCGTGGAATACAGCTGGTCTGGGCTTCCAAGATAGTATTTTTCAACAACAGCCAAGCCTGATGTACGTCTTTAACCTTTGCAACTGCTCCTTTTAGTTTTTTCTTAACTGTTTTCCTCATTTTAATCATAGTCTCCCTTTCGAAAGTTAAAAGGTAGTACTGTGGATTTCCTTACTATCCCTCCTCCACTAATTAAATCAAAGGCGATCATGCTATGATCACTATTGCCAAGTGGCCCCAACAACCTTATCTCTTGCATTAGATCTGGTGTTCCACTAAGGACTAGGTCTAATATGGCTTCCCCTCTGGTCGGTTCATGAACTAGCTGCTCCAAGAAGCAGTCATTTATTTAATCTAGGAACTTTATCTCCCTAGCATGTCCTGCCGTGACACTGACCCAGTTGATACCGGGGTAGTTGAAATCACCCATTATTATTACTGCGCTGTAACGTTTGTTAGCTTCCTTGATTTCTTTGAACATTTCATCATCCATTTGGTCATTCTGGCCAGGCGCTCGATAGTACACCCCCACTGCCATTGCCTTCCGCCTTTTACATGGAATTTCAATCCATATAGATTCTACAGCAGATTTTGTTTCCTGCAAAACTTTAATCCTTTCTGACTCAATGCCCTCTCTAACATAGAGAGCAACCCCTCCACCAATTTGATCAGCTCTATCATTACGATATAGTTTGTACCCAGGTATCACAGTATCCCACTGGTTGTCCTCCTTCCACCATGTCTCTGATATTCCAATCATATCTAACCTTTCATTTAGTGCTATATATTCTAACTTTCCCATCTTATTTTTTAGACTTCTAGCATTTGCATACAAGCATTTTAGAGAATGTATTTTATTCATATTAATTTGGCTATTGTTATACATGGGTAATTTGGTATCTTTAAGCTCTGTCTGCTCCATACTTGAGGGCATTTGGGCTACTTTACTCTTTTGTGGAACCTCTCTGCTTTTGGTAGTATCCTTCAAAGATACATTCTTCCGAACCATCCGCTTTCCCCTAATATCTAGTTTAAAAGCTGCTCTATCTCCTTTTTAAAGGTTAATGCCAGCAGCCTGGTTCCATCCCAGTTAAGGTGAAGCCCATCCCTTCGGAAGAGCCCCTCCTTTCCCCAGAATGTTCCCCAGTTCCTAACAAATCCAAAACCCTCATCTCTGCACCACTGTCTCATCCACGCATTGAGACTCCGGAGCTCTGCCTGCCTTTTGGATCCTGCGCATGGAACGGGAAGCATTTCGGAGAACGCTACCCTGGAAGTTCTGGATTTCAATTTCCTACCTAAAAGCCTAAGTTTAGCCTCCAGAACCTCCCTACCACATTTTCCTATGTCATTGGTACCGACATGTACCAAGACAGCAGACTCCTCCCCAGCACTATCTAAGACCTTATCTAGGTGGCGCGTGAGGTCCGCTACCTTCGCACCAGGCAGGCATGTTACCAGGCGATCCTCACGTCCACCAGCCACCCAGTTATCTAAATGCCTAATGATCGAATCACCAACTATAACGGCTGTTCTAACCCTTCCCTCATGGGCACATGGCCCTGGAGAAACTTCCTCGGTGCGAGAGGGTTTTACATCGCCTGGAGGACAGGTCCTAGTTACAGGATCACTTCCTGCCACACCAGGGTGATGCTCTCCTGTCACGTGACCTCTCTCCTCCATGGCAACAGGGATGCTGCCAGACTGGAGGTGGGACTTCAGGACTATATCCTTGTAGGTCTCGTCTATGTACCTCTCTGTCTGTCTTATGCTTTCCAAGTCTGCTACTCTAGCCTCTAGAGAACGGACTCGTTCCCTGACAGCAAAGATCTCCTTGCACCTAGTGCACACACGTAAGACCTCTCACCAACTGGGAGAAAATCATACATGTGACACTCAATGCAAAAGACTGGAAAGCCCCCATCCCTTTGCTGGACTACTGTCTGCATCTTAGTTTTAAGATTGTGTTTAGATCTAAGTTCTTTACTTACTAAGGGTTGCTATGGATATTTATACTAATAAAACTGTACCTAATACATGTAATATGCCTTGTTCACCTGAAGCTTAACTAATCTCAGGTCCTTAGTGTATGACTGATTTGGGTAATGAGCTTCACCTGAGAGCACCTCCTGTCTTAAGATGTGTAAGTACCTATAAAGCTACGATTATCCCAGGAGTGGGTGGGTGTGGGGAGGGAGGGAGGGAGGGAAATAACACTTATTAAAAGAGGGCTGCTACACAGTACCCTGTCTTGTGCTGCTGAGGTAAGTTATATTCTGAATTGATTTAAATTATAGCTCTTAGCTGCTGCTAGGCTCTAACTTCTTATGAAATTTAAACTACAAGCTCTCTGCTGGGTTCTAGATTTAACCAGAAAGCTCTCTTCTGTGTTTTAAATTTAAGCTAAAAGTACTTTGCTGATGCTAGGCCCTGAGTGACTATTAAATGTAAGCTACAAGCTCTCTTCTGGGTATGAAATGTAACCAGAAAGTTCTCCTCTGTGTTTTAAATTTAAACTTAAACTGCTGCTAGTAGGCCCTGACTGATTTAACAAAAAATAGTGGGTTCACAGATTAATTAGCTTTAATACAAAGAATTCCTTTTAGAAAATTACCAGAAGTATATACTCAAAGTTGCAGATCTCTGGATATAGCCTTCCTCAACACAAAGTTGAGGAAGGCTATATCCTCGGGCTGGGACCAGTGCAGAGTCTTGGAGGGAGACGGGTCCGAGGGAACATCGCGGTGGTGACAGGTGTCTGTGATTACAAGTCGGACTGGGAAACTGAGGACAAGGAGTCTGTGGAGAGGTCGAGGCCAGGCCGGAGCGCAAGGTTGGGCCCCGAGCCAGACCGTCTATGCCCCTAAGAGGGTCTGTAAGTGGAGTCACAGCCACTCAGGGAAGATCTTGGTCCTGAAGATTGGGACTGTGATTGAGACTGATGTTGAGGATCGACTCAAGGTCAATGGCGCTCGAGAATCGGCTCGATGCCCAGAATGTCCTTGAGGTTGAAGCCCCAGTGGGCTGGGAAGATGACCCGGAGGAATTGGGCACCAGGGCCTGCTTCTGGGCCATGAAGGCAGACACGCTGCGCTCTAAGACCGCCATTCTAGTCTTCAGTCCAGATAGCTCTGCAGCCTTCAGCGCAGGCAGAGGATATTGGGCCTGGCACCAGCTCCAACGAGGGGGAGTCCTCTACCAGGATGGCCTTGGGGGTCCAAGACCAATAACTGCAGGCTGATGATTCCAGGCGGGCGACCTTGATAGGCTGCTCCCTCTGACCCGGACTCACAGCATGGACTGTGGGACTGGGCATGGGACTTATCCGCCTTTCCACAGATGCCACCCTTGAGGATTTCTTCTTTTGGTGTTCTACCTCTGGGGTGCTCCACTTGGAGGACCCACGGCCTCTGTCGGAGACAGCGGGGTCACTTCGGGGCTCTGGGATGCCAGAAGGGCCTTGGAGCACAGTGTCACTGGAGACTCTGGGGCAGAACCTGATGTTTGTCATGCTGCTGCTGATGGTTCTAAATAGCCTTGGAGGACATCTTTTCACAGAGTCCACATTCCAAGGTGTTGTGGTCTGCCCCAAGGCAGCAGACATGTCTGTCTGTGAGAGACATGATCCAGGAACACAGGTCACGCTTTTTGAAGCCACTGGCAAAGGCCATGGGGGAAAAAGGGCCTCAGTGAGGTCGAAGACCCAGGCTCTGTCAGTGAAAAAGGGCATGAACCACGCCAGTAGTAAAGTTATGGAAAAATGAACCTGAGATGTGATGCCGGGGTAAGCAAGTTCAGGGGTGGGAAAGGGAACTGGGGAAGAAAACCTCCAAGAAAACTGACTCTTTTTCTAAGGGAATCAGACACACATTCAGTGGGCTCCATGGAAAAGAGGAGACTGAGGAAAGATGGCACCCTTGGGCAAGAAGGGGACCATGCATGCGTGGGGCTTCTCCTAAAGGTTATCTTTGAAAGCTGGGGAGAAGCTTCCGTGCAGGGCTCCATCAGCATTGCTTAAAGGGGATGGAAGGATACTCCTATCAAGAAAGGCTAAAAAGGTTAGGGCTCTTTAACCTGGAAAAGAGACGGCTGAGGGGAGATATGATAGAAGTCTATAAATTAATGAACGGAGCAGAACGGGTAAACGTAGATCGATTGTTTACATTATCAGAATATAGAAAGACTAGGGGACATGCAATGAAGCTACAGGGTAAACTAAGACAAATCAGAGAAAATATTTTTTCACTCAACGTGTAATCAAACTCTGGAATTTGTTACCGGAGGATGTAGTAAAGGCTGTTAGTGTAGCTGGGTTTAAAAAAGGTTTGGACAAGTTCCTGGAGGAAAGGTCCATAAACCATTATTAAGAAGGGACCCAGGAATTCAATGCTTGACCCAGTACAAGCATTGTGGAACCTGTGTCTTTTGGGGAAACTGCTAGGTACGTATGACCTAGATTGGCCACTGTTGGAAACAGGATACTGGGCTTGATGGACCTTGGTCTGACCCAGTATGGCATATCTTATATTCTTATGTTGATGTCACCCATATGTGAGGATTGACTTCCTGCTTGTTCCTGGAGAAAACCAGAAAGAAAAAAAATGAAAAACAAGAGAATGGGGGAATCCAGGACGGAGGGATGGAAGGTCTGAAAGGGGAATAGAGAGTGTGAGGGGTTGATGGCAGGGAAGGAAGAGCAAAATATTAAAGGGATGAATGCATGTGGACAAGAGGGTACAATGCCCATTTACTTAAAAGTGCATTCCCCTCCCCCAAGAACACACACACACACGCACACCACCTCTGTAGGACAGATATATACCCCGGGTTCCATACTACATAAATGTGTATGCACACAGGAACCTCACCTTTGCAAAGCACACACAGAAGCTCCCCAGTTCTGTAGTGCACACATGCATCGCAGCTCTGCACCACCACACCACGGTTATACCACACACCCACTTGCTATCTGAAGCTATAGCTTTTATATAATGACGACCCGCAATGTAGGAACTCTGGCACATGTTCAAGTCTCGTGAGACCAGAGACCAGTGCGAGAGAACTAGGGGAGGGGAGGGGAGGAGCTCCTAAGATTTTGGCCTGGTTCCTAAACTGGTACAAAATTTTCAAGGCCTGCAATATGGCATATTTTATATGTTTGGATTCCCCACTGGTGAGCTGATACTGCACATGCCATATGAGGCACATCAGTGGGCAAATGGAATGCTTGCGTAGCTTCATGCAGCTACAAGAAAATAAAAAAAGTGGAGAAAAAGGCACATCAAAATTAAAAAAAAAAAAAAAAAAAGACTGCTGAAAAAAAACAAGGCACACTGGTAGAAAGGGAATCCTCACTGGTAATCCCGGCATCTGAAAGGCTGATTGGGGAAATCTGAATGCCTACACAAGTCCAGGAGGCCCCATTGCCAGAGAACACCCAATTTTTTTTTTTTAAATCTGATTTATCAAACGGACTAGAGAGACAGACAAATTGAGCCCAATGTTAATGGGCAAAAATTTTAAAGTAGAAAAAAAATTGAAGAAAAATACTTACATGCAGATAAGACATCGAGAGGGAAAAGGGGCCTGGTCTGAACTTAACCCTCCTCAGGGGCCTCGTGGGGCTCTCCTGCTCCTCTTTAGACCATAGAGTGCTAGTAATCTATGGGAAACAGCATTCGATACAGGGTGGATGTCTGCTTGAAAGGTCAAGTGCACTGGGCCCTTCTGGATCAAATCGCAATGATCACTGCACTGCGGTGTGTGCCAGGAGAGTCAGGACTGTCCACACCAGTCCCCACACTTTGCCACCTGCTGGAAGCAATTAGTGGCTTCTCTCAGTGCTGCACAAGTGGTTATACCGTCTGATGACACCACTAAAAGATACTCAAGTCTGCCTCCACCTGCTGGCAAGGGAGAATGACTCAATCATCTGGACTGATCTAGAAGGATGGTAAGGGATCTAGCTTTACTCTCAAGAAGGGAGGAGCTGAGCTGGAAGAAGTTCCTATGATGTACAAGTTAAGTTTCTACCTGTGGTGGGAGATGGAAGAGAAATGAAGCCCCACCCACTGCCAAAAATAAAATGCTTCCCATTCCACGTGCAGGACCCAAAAGGCAAGCAGAGCTCCGGAGTCTCAATGCGTGGATGAGACAATGGTGCAGAGATGAGTGTTTAGGATTTGTTAGGAACTGGGGAACACTCTGGGGAAAGGAGGGGCTCTTCCGAAGGGATGGGCTTCACCTTAACTGGGATGGAACCAGGCTGCTGGCATTAACCTTTAAAAAGGAGATAGAGTAGCTTTTAAACTAGATAATAGGGGAGAGCCGACAGTGGCCCAAGAGTGGATGGTTTGGAAGAATGTATCCTTGAAGGATACTACCAAAAGCAGAGAAGTTCCAAAAAAGAGTAAAGTAGCCCAAATGCCCTCGAGTATGGAGCAGACAGAGCTTAAAGATCCCAAATTACCTATGTATAACAATAGCCAAATTAATATGAATAAAATACATTCTCTAAAATGCTTGTATGCAAATGCTAGAAGTCTAAAAAATAAGATGGGAGAGTTAGAATATATAGCACTAAATGAGAGGTTAGTTATGATTGGAATATCGGAGACATGGTGGAAGGAGGACAACCAGTGGGACACTGACACCTGGGTACAAACTATATCGTAATGATAGAGCGGATCAAATTGGTGGAGGGGTTGCGCTCTATGTTAGAGAGCGCATTGAGTCAGAAAGGATTAAAGTTTTGCAGGAAAAAAAATTTGCTGTAGAATCTCTCTGGATTGAAATTCCATGTAAAAAGGGGAAGGCGATGGCAGTGGGGGTGTACTATCGACCGCCTGGCCAGAATGAACAAATGGATGATGAAATGCTCAAAGAAATCAAGGAAGCTAACAAAAGTTACAGCGCAGTAATAATAAAGGGTGATTTCAATTACCCCAGTATCGACTGGGTCAGTGTCATGGAAGGACATGCTAGGGAGATAAAGTTCCTAGATGACATAAATGACTGCTTCTTGGGGCAGCTGGTTCATGAACCGACCAGAGGGGAAGCCATATGAGACCTAGTCCGTAGTGTAACACCAGATCTAGTGCAAGAGATAAGGGTGTTGGGGCTACTTGGCAATAGTGATCATTGCATGATCGCCTTTGATTTAATTAGTGGAGGAGGGATAGTACGGAAATCCACAGTACTACCTTTTAACTTTCGAAAGGGAGACTATGATAAAATGAGGAAAATAGTTAAGAAAAAAATAAAAGGAGCAGTTGCAAAGGTTAAAGACTTACATCAAGCTTGGGTGTTGTTGAAAAATACTATCTTGGAAGCCCAGACCAGCTGTATTCCACGCTTTAAGAAAAGTGGAAAGAAGTCCAAAAAACTGCCAGCATGGTTTAAAGGTGAGGTCAGAGAGGCTGTTGCCAAAAAATCACCTTTCAGGAAATGGAAAAAAGAGCCAACGTTGAAACCTGGAAACAGCACAAGCACTGGCAAGTCAAATGCAAGGCATTGATAAAGCAGGCAAAGGAAGAATTTGAGAAGAAGCCTGCGGCGGAATCAAAAACACGAAATAAAGATTTTTTTCAAATATATTCGTAGCAAAAAACCTGTGAGAGTCAGTTGGTCCATTAGATGATAGAGGAGTTAAAGGAGCACTAAGAGGCGTCAAGGCGATAGCGGAGAGACAATGAATTCTTTGTTTCGGTCTTTACTGAGGAAGATGTAGGGATGTTACCCATAACTGAAGTGGTATTTAAAGGTGCGGAAGAATTGAAGGAAATATCGATACATCGGGAAGATGTATTACAACTATTAGATAAACTGAAGAGTAGCAAATCACCTGGGCCAGATGGTATACATCCAAGAGAGTTGAAAGAACTGAAATATGAGATTGCAGACCTGCTATTAGTAATCTGTGAACTATCATTAAAATCATCTCTAATACCTGAAGATTAGAGGATCGCCAATGTAACACCAATTTTTAAAAAGGGTTCCAGGGATGATCCGGGAAACTACAGACCGGTGAGCCTCACGTCAGTACCGGGAAAAATGGTAAAAACCATCATAAAGAATAAAATTAATCAGCATGTAGATAGCCATGGCCTAATGGGAGACAGCCAACATGGCTTTAGACAAGAAAGATCTTCTCTTACTAATCTGTTATGTTTTTTTGAAGGTGTGAATAAACATGTGGACCAAGGTGAGTCGGTTGATATAGTGTATCTGGACTTTCAGAAAGCCTTTGACAAGGTCCCTCAGAGACTTTTGGCAAAACTCAAGAGTCATGGGATAGGAGGCAGTGTACTACTGTGGATCAGGAACTGGTTAAAAGACAGAAAGCAGAGGGTTGGGCTAAATGGCCAATTTTCCCAATGGAGAAAGGTGAATAGTTGTGTACCCCAGGGATCTGTGCTGGTTCTGCTGCTTTTTGACATATTCATAAATGACCTGGAAAGTGGAATAACGAGTGAGGTTATCAAATTTGCAGATGACACAAAACTATTAAAAGTTGTTTAAACCCAAGAGGATTGTGGAAAATTGCAAGAGGATCTTGATAAATTGGAAGACACGGCATCAAAATGGCAGATGAAATTTAATGTAGACAAGTGCAAAGTTATGCACCTAGGGAAGAACAACCCAAACTATGGTTACACGATGCAAGGTTCCACATTAGGAACCACCACCCAGGAAAAAGATTTAGGCGTCATTGTGGATAACACGTTAAAACTCTCGGCCCAGTGTGCAGTGGCGGCCAAGAGAGCAAATAGAATGCTAGGTATCATAAGGAAAGGAATGGAAAATAAAACAAAAGATATTATAATGCCTCTATATCGTTCCATGGTGAGACTGCACCTTGAATATTGTGTGCAATTCTGGTCGCCGTATCTTAAAAAGGATATAGCGTTAGTAGAAAAGGTTCAGAGAAGAGCCACTAAAATGGTAAAGGGGATGGAAGGATACTCCTATGAAGAAAGGCTAAAACGGTTAGGGCTCTTTAACCTGGAAAAGAGACGGCTGAGAGGAGATATGATAGAAGTCTAAAAATTAATGAATGGAGTGGAATGGGAAAACTTAGATTGTTTACGTTATCAGAATATAGAAAGACTAGGGGACATGCAATGAAGCTACAGGGTAAACTATTTAAGACTAATAAAAGAAAATATTTTTTCACTCAAAGTGTAATCAAACTCTGGAATTTGTTACCGGAGGATGTAGTAAAGGCTGTTAGTGTAGCTGGGTTTAAAAAAGATTTGGACAAGTTCCTGGAGGAAAGATCCATAAACCATTATTAAGAAGGGACCCAGGATATCAATGCTTGACCCAGTACAAGCATTGTGGAACCTGTGTCTTTTGGGGAAACTTCTAGGTACGTATGACCTAGATTGGCCACTTCTGGAAACAAGATACTGGGCTTGATGGACCTTGGTCTGACCCAGTATGGCATATCTTATGTTCTTATAATGACAATGTCTCAATACATTTCTATAGGAAAAGCTGTTCCAGTAGCTATAGCATACTAACACTGATACACCGGTACATAGCAATTACAGAATTGCACTTGTCAAACAGTCCTCTCTTTCCTCTCCCAATCACAGACACAGAGAAATAACACAAATATAAAAAAATACACACTCATTAGCATAACCATCCATAAAACAAACATGCAAGTATCCATGCACATATATAGAAGTATACATGTAGTGCCACAAAGATATGCATGTAAATACCAGCCTACCAAAACACACACACACAGAGCAATGACTATTCAGAAAGGTGTGTGCATACACGAGTTGGAAAGAATTCTATGAGCCATGCTCTGCATGTTTTTTCTGCTTTTTATTATTTTTTTTAAATAAGAGCTTTATGCTGGTTGAGGCTGCTCCAAAACATAGCAGAGATGCCAGGGGAGTAGGGGGGGGGGAACAAGCCAGAGTGAGGAACCTAAAGATAAAGGAGAATCCCCTCACTTACTCTCCCCATCCTGGCCTAAACCCTAGTGCCAAAGACCATAAGCAGGTGGGCACCAACAAAAAGACCCTAATATCAAGTTCCAAACTGGGCTATCCTACAGCTCATTCAGGGAAGGATCCCTAGACTGATCCCCGAGAGCTGAGGCTATGAAAGATGTGCTCAAATCATGGGATCAGTTCTTATTCTGTGCCCCAGGAGCTAGGCCTCATCATCCTGTTGCACCACTCCACAATGTAACCATTTGCTGGAGACAGAATACTAATCGTATGACAAATGCTCCACTACAACTACTACGTTGTGACTTAAAAGAATGGTGTGAAGTAATGCCAAATTGTAAAGAAATCTGTTTGTATATATAAAAAGTCTTTATAAAAAAGTTTTTTTTAGAACTCCAGAAAAAGTCTCAGACTCAATAGCGCATTAGTCACATCAGTATACAAATACTGTCAAGCGCACTGGCAGCATCAATAACCATTCTGGAGTAAAGCTAATTTTTTGCCAATATAAATACCCTTCACCTAAAAACTTCACACTATTATATCAACTGTGATTGCTTCTCTTTCATATTTCATGATGTTAATACCCTATGCCTCCTCTGGCGCCTTCCCGAACGTTTCACTCTCTAAGCAGAGTTTCTTCAGGGGGTCTGCAGATAAAGCAGTTACTTACCTTAACAGGTGATCTCTGGGAACAGCAGGAATAAGTCTTCACATATGGGTACATCGGTACCGACGGAGTCTGCGCGGGAACGCTTCCCAGCGTCCAATCAAAGAGCTTTTGGAAGCATCCCACCACGCCTGCGTGCTGCATTCCCGCCTTTCCCAACTGCCTCTCCTCAGTTAAGTTTTAAAGCTGAGAGAAAGAGAGAGAGAGGAAAGCAAAGATAGATAGAGATACAACTCCTGGGGAGGTGGGTGGGTTGTGAAGACTTATTCCTGCTGTTCCCAGAGATCACCTGTTACAGGTAAGTAACTGTGCTATCTCCAGGAACAAGCAGGAATGAGTCTTCACATATGGGGACTCCCAAGCTGTCTGGCGTCCCAGCATGTTATAGGTTGGAACATGCTATCCCGCACAACACCAGGCATCCTGAGGATGGAGGGTAGGAGTTGAAGAAAGAAAGGTGCTGTGGAACAGCTAACCTAGCATAGGACTGCAGAGAAGGAGTCCATGTGTGGAGGATAATTATCAATGATATTGAAGGAATATTGCAATATGGACCTCCCCTAACAGGATTACACAGCAGTAAGGAGGTTCATGGGATCTACTGGGGAACCCAGTAGAGGAACCTCAAGGATGACCTCACTGTGAAGTGGAGGTAATAAACCTGTAGCAAAAAGAGTGGAGGTCAGATTACTGAAAGGTAAGAGGGAACCCCGGTGAGAACTGGGGTAGCACCAAAAACGGTGGGCCTTCAGCGGAAGGCTTTATGATAAAAGCCGAACTCTTTTGGCGACAGAGTGGCTCACCCTTGGGAGCAAAAAGAGAAGGCCGACCGGATTGTACAAACAGGCACAGTCCTTGTGGGAGGAAAAGGTATGGAAGCCCCTTGTATCCCAAAAGAAAGGACAAACGCCTGAGGTGTTAGAGCCTGTGATTAGCTGAAGATCCGCAATGTCTCTCCTAACTGGGGTCAGCTAGGAAAGATACTGGAACATGGAGAGCTTCAGAGGTACCTAAACCTTAAGGTTATGGTGGAAGTTGTTAACTACCACAAACGTGGTTGTGAGTGTGGAACCCCAAATATGCTGGATAGCATAGGTATGGGTAAAGCCCATCTGTCAGAATCATATAGCTATATGAGCCTGGACAGTCAGGTAGATAAATGCAGGATACCTATCTACCCATAGTGAATATCTCGACAGATAGATATATGAGAATATATCTATAGTGAGATATGAAGGGCATAAAATACACACAAAGATAGCCATAGACATCTGTAAAATGTATGCTACAGATATGAATATATAGGCCTCTATATAGGTGTGTCTGCAATGAAGCAGACAGATATGCCTACAGAACGGTATTCACATAGGAAAATGTGGAGAGGAAAGATTCATCTAACAAGAAGGTGGAACCTACTTAAGATATATAGAGAATCTGTTCCCACTGGTTATGAGCTACAGGGATGCTAGGTAGTGAAATAACCAGGACGGTTACGTGAAAAGCAGAGGATGATATCAGTCTGCAGCCAGCAAGTCCCGAGTATTCTAGAACTCTAGCATGGTAAGTGAACAGGAGACGCATAAAGATGAGATACCGTGCTGACCTGCTTAAGGGCAAAGAGGTATCATGCATTCTTACCATGAGGACGAGCTGCAAGGAGAAAAGCATATTCCCGATTGGAAATACTATGGACCAAAGCAGGGAATTGGCAACTCCTTAAGCTTTCACGTAAGAGAAGGCGTATGTCCTTTATATTAAAAAGGAGATCCTTTCTAGTCATGGGAGACATGACTGAAAAAGCCTTTTCCAGCCAACTAGGACAGCTGTTGGAGGAAAAACCCCCATGCTCTCTAGCAAGGGCCCATAGTGGAGAGCTTCTCTGTAGGATTGCAGAGAGAGCACAGTTACTTACCTGTAACAGGTGATCTCTGGGAACAGCAGGAATAGTCCTCACATATGGGTACGTCGGTACCGACGGAGCCTGCGCGGGAAAGCTCCCCAGCTTCCCAAAAGGAAAGCTTTTGGGGCTTCCCACAGCGCATGCGCGCTGCCTTCCCGCCTTCCTGACCAACTCTCCTCAGTTCGAGTTTAAAGCTGAGACAATAGAGAGAGGAAAGGAAGAGAAAGAGATACAACTCCTAGGGGAGGTGGGTGGGTTGTGAGGACTATTCCTGCTGTTCCCAGAGATCACCTGTTACAGGTAAGTAACTGTGCTATCTCCAGGAACAAGCAGGAATGAGTCCTCACATATGGGGACTCCCTAGCTGAGATGCCTGGGAGATCCCCTACGTAAGTAAGTCATCTTCCGATGGATCTCAGGCATCCATTAAGGGAAGGTGGGCAGGAGTTGTTTAAGAATGGAACAGGTGTTTGAGGACAGCCTGACCAAATAAGGCATCCCGGCGGGAGTCCTTATCCAAGCAATAATGGGCAGTTAAGGTATGAACCGAGGCCCAGGTGGCTGCTCGACAGATCTGATCTATGGATACAGAGTGAAGATGAGCCATAGAGGTGGCCATGGCTCTCACATTGTGAGCTGTGACATGGCCCTCCAGAGAAATGTTTTTACTCTGGTAAGCAAACGAAATACACTGAGCAATCCAATTGGAAAGTGTTTGTTTTGAGACTGGAAGTCCCAAATGAGAAGGATCGAAAGCAACAAAAAGTTGGGAAGACTTTCGATGTGGCTGAGTCCTATGGAGGTAAAAGGCAAGAGCTCTTTTACAATCTAGAGCAGTGATGGCTAACCTTTTTGAGCCCGAGTGCCCAAACTGCCGCACAAAACCAAAGAATTTCCTCAAAGTGCCAGCACGTCAATTTGCATAAATATTTGCATAATGCTAACATACACTAACTTTTAGTAAACATGTCTCTTAATGAGTGTATGGATAAAGACAGACTAAAAGATTTCTACATTACTATAATCCAGTGCCAACCGCCAGGCACATTAGGAACTACTACAAACACTGCCCATTTAGAACCAATAGCAAACCCGCCGTATCCTAACAGCACTACCAGGACTCACAAAGCACCACACCATACCTATCAAAAGGCAACACTGCAAATATTAAACCAATACATTTCAGACAATAACAATACATGACCTACTGGGGAAAGAGAACAAGTGGCAATGTCAAAAAGGAATTACATAAACCGAATACCTCAGCTCAGTTACACAGTTGCAATTGCTCCAGCCACTTTCTTCTGGTTTCTTCATGTTTTCTGCTAACTCTCCATCATCTGCTGTCCATTTGTCCTTTCTTCTCTCTTCTAGTTTTTTTTTCCATTCTCTCTCTCTACATCCGCTTTAACATACTAATCTTTCTCCTTTTGCTCTTTCCTCATTCCTATTTCATCCACTCAAATTTTACCCCTCCATCCTCAATCCCCACTTACTCTCCCAATACCCGGCCAATTGTAGATTTTTTATCCCTCCCACACAAAATATTTTTCCCCTCTCCATTTTACTCTCCCAGCCCCACCCCATTCTAATCCTCCCCCAACATCAGCTCCCTTCTAGTTCCAGCCTCACCCAGCATCCATTCCCTTCTAGTCCCTGCATCAGCCCATTTCCAGTCCTAGCCCCCCATCAGCCCATTTCCAGTCCTAGCAACCCCCCAACCCAATACCAGTCCTAGCCCCCCCCCATCAACCCACTTCCAGTCCTAAACCCCCATCACCCCATTTTCAGTTTAAGCCCCCCCTATAACCCATTACCAGTCCTAACCCCCATCACCCCATTTCCAGACAGCCCCCATCAGCCCACAGCCCATTAGCAGTCCTAACCCCCCCAGCCCATTAGCAGTCCTACCCCCCCCGCCCGCCCGCCCCCCCTGCCCATTAGCAGTCCTAACCCCCCCCTCCCTGCCCATTAGCAGTCCTAACACCCCCCTCCCTCCCTGCCTGCCCATTAGCAGTCCTAACCCCCCCTCCCTCCCTCCCTCCCCCCCTGCCCCTTAGCAGTCCTAACCCCCCCGTCCCCGCCCCTTAGCATTCCTAACCCCCCCCTCCCTCCCTCCCTGCCCATTAGCAGTCCTAACCCCCCCCTCCCTCCCTCCCTCCCTGCCCATTAGCAGTCCTAACCCCCCCCCCTCCCTCCTCCCTGCCCATTAGCAGTCCTAAACCCCCCCCCTCCCTCCCCCCCTCCCTGCCATTAGCAGTCCTAACCCCCCCCCCCTCCTCCCTGCCCTGCCCATTAGCAGTCCTAACCCCCCTCCCTGCCCATTAGCAGTCCTAACCCCCCTCCTCCTCCCTGCCCATTAGCAGTCCTAACCCCCTCCCTGCCATTAGCAGTCCTAACCCCCCCCCTCCTCCTCCCTGCCCATTAGCAGTCCTAACCCCCCCTCCTCCCTGCCCATTAGCAGTCCTAACCCCCCCTCCTCCTCCCTGCCCATTAGCAGTCCTAACCCCCCCCTCCTCCCTGCCCATTAGCAGTCCTAACCCCCCCCTCCTCCCTGCCTGCCCATTAGCAGTCCTTACCCCCCCTCCTCCTCCACCCTGCCCATTAGCAGTCCTAACCCCCCCCCTCCCTGCCCATTAGCAGTCCTAACCCCCCCTGGCAAATGTTTTAAAAAAAAAGCAGGCTCTGGCTGCTGCCGCGGCAGATTGCAATGTCCCGCGGGGCCCCCTCCGCCCGCTAAGCCCCTCTGCAAGGGCTTTCAGATTCGCGAGGGAGAGCATCTCCCTCGCGTCTCTGTTAAGCCCGCAGGGGCTAATGGGAAATTTCCCATCAGTCCCTCACGTCTAAAGGGGCTGATGGGAAATTTCCCATTAGCCCCTGCAGGCTTAACAGAGACGCGAGGGAGACGCTCTCCCTCGCGAATCTGAAAGCTCTTGCAGAGGGGCTTAGCGGGCGGAGGGGGCCCCGCGGGACGCTGCATTCTGCCCTTGCCGCGTCCGCGGCAGCAGTCAGAGCCAGCTTTTTCTTTTTTTGCGGACCTTCCCGCGTGCCAGCTGCAAGGCCTTCGCGTGCCACAGCTGGCACGCGTGCCATAGGTTCGCCATCGCTGATCTAGAGTATGAAGGTTCCGCTCTGCACTGGATGCATGAGGAGCTGGAAAGAAGACAGGTAGGTATACCTCTTGATTAAGATGAAAAGGGGAAACCACTTTAGGCATAAAGTGTGGATTTGTCCGAAGGACTACCTTATCATGATGGAACCTTGTATAGGGTCGATTCGCCACTAAGGCTTGCAGCTCACTGATGCGACGAGCTGAAGTGACTGCAATGAGGAAAATAACCTTCCAGGAAAGAAATTTCAAGGAGATAGTGGCTAAGGGTTCAAAAGGTTGCTTCATAAGCTGACCAAGAACCAAGTTTAAGTCCCATGCCACCGGAGGAGGCCTAATGGGAGGTTTAGTTAAAGTTAGGCCTCTCATGAATCTTGCAATAAGAGGATGAGAGGAAATAGGTTGTCCATTGAAAGGCTTGAGGGATGCTGCAATAGCACTCAAATGGACCCTTACTGAATTCGTTTTAAGGCCTGCATTTGAGAGATGCAGGAGATATTCCAATAGAGAATTGATAGGAAGAGCAAAAGGATCAAGATCCTTTTGAGCACACCAAATGGAAAATCTCTTCCATTTAAAAGCATAAGAACGCCTTGTGGAAGGTTTTCTGGAAGCATGGAGCATATCTTTCACTTGTTGAGAGACATTTAAGTCTTGAAGGTCTAGGCCTTCAGTAACCATGCTCTGAGGTGGAGGGACTTGGGGTTTGGGTGCTACAAAGTCCCCTCCTCCTGAGACAGGTCTGGAGCAGCTCCCAGGTCTAGGGAGGGACCCTGGGAGAGATGCAGAAGTAGAGGGAACCACACTTGGCGTGGCCAGCGTGGAGCTATGAGGATCATAGATCCGTGAACCTTCTGCAGTTTGAACAGAGTCTTGGGAATCAAAGGAATGGGTGGAAAGGCATATAGGAGGCCCTGACCCCAATGAAGGAGGAAGGCATCCCTGGCCTGAACCCCCTGACATGGAGTTCTGGAACAGAACCAGGGAAGTTTGGCATTCCACGGACTTGCAAAGAGGTCTATGTCCGGGGTTCCCCATTTCTGAAAGATTCTGAGTACCTGATCCATGTGCAGGGACCACTCGTGTGGAAACAGAACTCGGCTGAGTCTGTCTGCCCAAGAGTTTTGAACTCCTGGGAGATATACTGCCAGGAGATGGATTTGATGCTCTCTGGCAAAGGCCCAAGTCTGAGAGCTTCGTTGCAAAGCGACAGAGAGCCAGTCCCTCCTTGTTTGTTTACGTAGAACATGGCTACTTGATTGTCGGTATGAACAAGCACTGTCATGTTGTAAAGGAGGGTATGAAAGACCTTGAGAGCAAGAAAAATTGCTCGAAGCTCCAGAAGGTTGATATGAAGGGCAGTCTCCTGTGGAGACCAAAGGCCTTGAGTGGAGAGGTCTTGAAGATGAGATCCCCAGCCTGACTGGGAGGCATCTGTAGTGAGGGTTGCCTGGGGTAGTAGCGGTTGGAAGGGGGACCCCAGCAACAGGTTTTGAATGGATATCCACCACTGGAGAGACCCAAAGAGACGTTTGGAGGTTTCTATTTGGTCGGAGAGAGCTCCTGATGCTTGGGTCCACTGAGTGGACAGAGTCCATTGAGCTGCTCTCATATGCAGGCGAGCATAAGGCACCACATGAACTGTGGAGGCCATGTGGCCTAGCAATTGTAACATCTCTCGGGCAGTCAAGTGAGTTCTGGACTGAATCTGAGAGGCCAGGTGCACTAGCCGGTGGCAACGTGCCTGGGGAAGATAGGCCCTTGCTGTGGTGGTATCTAACCAGGCACCTATGAATTCTAGGGATTGAGTAGGGGTGAGTTGAGACTTTGGCAGATTGATGACAAGTCCCAGATACTGCAGAATGCAGATGGTGTGGTCCAGGGAAGTCTGAGCCTGAGACTGAGATGGAGCTCGGATGAGCCAGTCGTCTAGGTATGGGAAGACAAAGATTCCCTGAGAGCGTAGAAATGCAGCCACTACTGACATGCATTTTGTGAACACTCTTGGAGCAGAGGCTAGACCGAAGGGGAGTACTCTGTACTGGAAATGTTTTCCCTGGAACAGAAATCGAAGGAATTTTCTGTGGGATGGATGGATGAGTATATGTGTGTACGCATCCTTTAGGTCTAGAGAACAAAGCCAGTCCTGACTCTGAAGGTAAGGAAGGAGAATACCCAGAGAGAGCATTTTGAATTTTTCCTTGAACAGGAATTTGTTTAATTCTCTCAGATCTAGGATGGGTCTGTGTCCTCCTGTTTTCTTTGGTATCAGAAAATAGGGGGAGTAGAACCCTGAGCCCTGTTGGAGGAGGGGAACCTGTTCTATGGCCCCTTGGGCAAGCAGGGTATTCACCTCCTGATCCAACAGGTGTAGGAGAGATGGGGGGGAGACGAAATGTCTCACCCTGGGATAGATAGGAAGGCTGGAAAAATGCAGTTTGTATCCCTCTCTGATGATAGAGAGGGTCCACTGCTCTGATGTAATCTGTTCCCATCTGGGAGCAAAATGAGTCAGCCTTCCTGGAATGGTGAGAGGCTCTGGTTGCTGCAGAGCCAGAAAGGGTATGTTCTCTAGAAGTAAGTCAAAAACCCTGAGGGGGTTGGGACTGTTGAAGCGTAGCAGCTGCTGCAGGCTTTGTCCTGGCCTGTTTAGTCTGCTGTCGCTTAGGAACAAAGCGAGCTTGAGCAGATGACTGGCCAGCATTGGAACCAAATCTAGGCTTTTTGTAGAAGGACTTCTTAAAAGACTTCTTTTTGGCAGGGAGTGAAGTAGACTTAGAGAGTCTATCCAAGGCAGCATTCTCTGCATCCATTTGAATGGCTTTGACTTGCCACTCCTTGCCAAAGAGATTTTCACCTGTACAAGGTAAATTGCCTAGGCCATCCTGTACCCAGGATTCTAGGTCAGAGGCCTGGAGCCAAGCAATTCGACGAGCAGCTATGGCTATGCCAGATGCTCTACTAGCACCCTCAAAAGAGTCAAAGGCAGCCCTACTGGAGAACTTTGACACATCTTGGATATGCTTTAACAGAAGCAGGAACTCCTCTTTTCTATCCTCTGGAATAAAGGGGAGAAAATCCTGTACTTTAAGAGCAAGCTCCTTTAGAAACATGCCCATATAGAGGCTGTAGGAGTTGATTCTGGCAATAAGCATACTAGCTTGAAAGATTTTTCTGCCAAAAGCATCCAAAGTTCTACATTCTCTTCCTGGAGGGGTAGAAGAGTGCCTTTTGGTACTCTTAATCTTTTTCATAGCAGACTTCACCACAATAGAATGGTGAGGAAGCTGGGCTTTTTGAAAACCAGGAGGAGGAGGGACCCGATACATGGTATCCAACCAACGAGAATGTGGAGATAGTGTAAGAGGAGCCTCCCATAAATCCATCATATGTTCTTGGAGAATATTATGAATGGGTAAGGTGACTGCCTCTTTGGCAACCTTAGAGTATCCTAAAATGTCTAATTTTTGAGCTCTAGGTTCCTTTTCAGAGGATACTGTAATGGAAAGTCCTCTGGCAACTTCCAAGATGAAGTCCTGAAAGGACAAGTCCTCTGGAGGAGACATTCTTCTCTTTGGGGACGAAGGCTCCTCAGGAAGAATAAGGGATGCTTCATCAGAATCATCTGAGGTATCGGCATCCTCAGAAGACTCGAAGTATCGCCTACTTGCTTCCAGAGATTGATACGGGTACCGACCGGTATCGACCTTGGGCGTACCGGGAGCTGGGTCGGTACCGAGAATATCGCGGGAAGCAAAAACCGGTACCGGCCTTCTACTGGAAGTAGATGCTCTGGGTACCGGTATCGGTTGTGGTACCGGAACCGGGGTCGGAACCGACGGTTGTGGTACCGAGGGCGTCGCAGCATTAATGAAAGCCATTATGGCCTGCTGCATGGATTGTACCATAGTACCCATTGACGCCACAACTGCCTGGATGTCTGTACCGGTTTGAGCCGGTACCCCAGAGCAGTCTAACAGGTGATCGGTCGAGGCCGTGCCATCGATGTCAACCTGTAACCCCATAGGAGGAGCTTTGGAAGCTGGAGCTTCCCGCCGGGGTTGTTTGGCTGGGGCAGGGTCTTCAGGGTCGAACCCAAGGGCCTCTCTCTGCTTTGAGGGAGATTTGCCCCTTGAAGACTTGCCCGAGGAATGTTTGGTTACCTGAGATCCATCCGGAGATGAAGACCTGGATGATGCTGATGCTGGATTATCTGCAGAAAACAGCACATGAAATTTAGCTGTTCGGTTCTGTAAGCCCCGTTTGGACATCAGAGAGCAGGATGGACAATCCGGAACCGAATGCTCAGGGCCCAAACATTTAAGACACCACTCATGGGTGTCTGTGACTGAAATAGTACCAGAGCACTTGGTGCATTTTTTAAAACCAGAAGATGGTTTCTCCATGAGGGAGAGTTTGTAAAGGCCGGTAGGCCTTACAAATAGAAATACACCAAGTGTGGAAAAAGAAAAAAAAATATATATATTTTTTTTAAAGAAATAAAGAAGTAAAGACCGGCGGTACCGGTTCGGAATCGGGGAAGGCAGATACGCGGTCAGAACAACTTTTAAAAACAAGAAATTCTTCAGCGGTGACAGGAACACGACCTGCTGGCTCCGCGGAAAAAGAAGAACTGAGGAGAGTTGGTCAGGAAGGCGGGAAGGCAGCGCGCATGCGCTGTGGGAAGCCCCAAAAGCTTTCCTTTTGGGAAGCTGGGGAGCTTTCCCACGCAGGCTCCGTCGGTACCGACGTACCCATATGTGAGGACTCATTCCTGCTTGTTCCTGGAAATCATGATGCAGGAGAATGAGGAGATAGAACTGGCTACTGGAGAGCCAGTACCTATGTCAACTATGCTGCCAAACCCAGGGGAATGGAGATGGCAGAAAGAGAAGACAATCCAACAAGCTTGTAGTGAAAAAGTTCCCAAGACAGATGACAGCACTGACTTGGAGCCACTACTTAGACCAGAGAGAATGTTAGTGGAGGACAAATCTGGCTGCTGGTGGACAAGAACCATTGGTCCAAACATTAAGGCTCCTGCATTGGCAGCTGCTTGCCAGACAGCAGAAAGAATGTTACTGTTTAAGAACAGGAGTAGAAAACTCTGGACATGTCTGATGAACTGCTTCAAAGCAAGATTGAAAAAGAGGAGTCAACTCAGAGAAGAACTCCGCACTGGAAAAGTAACAAAACTAGAGAGGCTGAAGAAAAGCCCTCCAGTGAAGCAATACCGCTCTTACAGCTTGGTAAGAAGGCAAAAAGAATGGAGCTGAAGAAGACTTACAAGGTAGTGAGTCTATAGAAAGGAAAAAAGACATGCTGGCACAGGAACTATCATTTGATAGTGGTTAGACCTCTTTCCCTAGCAGGAAGAAGAGAAGAACCCTGTGCCCTATAGGCATGAACATCCTGACAGCTCATAGAACACAGAAAAAATGGATGTTTTTTGGGAAGAGATCCATGTCTAGGGTTTAGAATGAGAGCAGTGGATTGCCTCTAATGAGAAGAAGCAATTGCGGATCCTAACCCCCAGAGTCACAAGCATCTGATGAAGATTGATCAGAAACCCTGCAGTTGCTGGGTTTCTGATGAAGATTGATCAGAAACCCTGCAGTTGCTGGGTTTGCTGAGCATGGTGAGAGGTTGAATTCTGCAGACCAGGACGATGCTTCCCCTGTTTGGGAACATCTGCATGATGGGCAAATGATGCATAAAACCTTCTTCTCCTATGGGAAGAAGGTTTGGCAGGACATTTCCTACCTACTGGGACAGAAGAAGGTGCAGAACAGCCCTTAGGAACAGGTAAGTCAGTGGACAACTGAGTAACCTGACGTAAAGACTCCTTGTTGAAAAGATTGTCTCCAGTACAAGGAGTATGTTCCAGTCTTTGCTGTGCCCATTTGTCTAAGTCTGAAGCCTGAAGCCAGGCTCTATGTCATGCCCCTATAGATAGAGCAGAAATCCTGCTAGCAGACTCAAAAGAGTCTAGGGAAGCACGAGTAAGAAAGCAAGAGATACTCTGGAGATGCTTAAGCAGTGAAGAATAGTCTGCACTCTTGGACTCTGGAAGAGAAGGAGTCAAAAAATGAAATTGCTTTGTGACCTCCTCAAGAGACAGACTCATAAAAAAATATGAGAGAATTCTTGCAGAAAGCATAGATGTCTGGAAGGTTTGACGTCCAAAGGCATCTAATGTCTTAGACTCACGACCTGGCAGATAAGAAGAGTGCTTTTTCTTACTCTTTATCCGCCTCATTGCTGATTTCACTACTATGGAATGATGAGGAAATTGAGTCTTTTGAAACCCTGGAGAGGGGGGCACCTAATATAAGAGATCAGTTGCTCTGGAAGGTGGGGGTACCCTTAAAGGTGTTTCCCACATTCCTAGAAGGAGATCCTGCAAGGAATGATGCAAAGGAAGCATTATGTTCTCTTTTGCTTTGGTAGAAAGAGGGCCTTGTGCAGGATCATGTTTTGGGATAGGAATGGCAAGAGATCTTGGTATATCCAGGAGGAAACCCTGAAAAGAGGGTTCCCCAAGAGAAATCTCCCTTGGACAGGTTAGATCTGAAGAACTAGCCTGAGCACCGACAGAGCTATCCAAATATATAGGAATAGAAGATCCTGCACAGTGCAGTGTGGAATGCTTAAGGGATGGTCGCCGGTACTGGCTGTCAGGAGCAGCGACCGTCATTACCACATTGTCCATGCCAGGTATCGACTACAAGCTTGGCATAGAAGGGAGCGAACCTGTTGAAAAAAGCATGGCAGGAGTTGGCCACGATGCAACTGTGGATACCGGTACCGATGCCAATACCGGTACCGATGTCGGAGTCGAGCCCGACAGACATCGGAGCAGTCATCGGTGACAGTTCAATCGGTACCGAGGTAACCGAAAACCTCCGGCCGCTATCCTCGGTACCGAGCCACCGGTATCAATCGGTGTCGGTACCAAAGCGTATTGGTACCGAGTCTTCCAGAGTAGAGATCGATTCCAAACTCGGCATCGATAAGCGAAGCATAGAAGGCACCGACCGTAAGGGTAATGAGGACATCGGTATCGACTTCGGTACCGTGTCTGATACCGGTGAATGAAGGTCAACCAGTGGCAACTCAATCGGCCTCGGGGGAACCGAGAGTTGCGGATCCGAATCATCGGAACCGAGCCTTCGGTACCGCCGAGAGCTGGTACCAAGGCGAGTCGGTACCCAGTCCTCCAGACTGGAGATCGATTCCAGACTCGGCATCGAAGGAAGCGATGTCGGTGGTAGTATCGGTGCTGGTACCGATAATGGAAAGTCAGTCTGGAGTGTATCCACCGGTCCCGAAGGCACCGAGGATGCCAGATGACCATCCCTGGTGAGGAGTGTTTCATCCAACACCAGTGCCGATGTCGGGGTATCTGTACCGCTCGAAGCGGATGCCACCGCCGGACACGGCTCAGGTATGTTCTGTGAGGGGTGAACCCCAGGAACAACCTGAAACCCCTGAAAGGCTTTGGAGACCGAAGACTCCCACCGGGGTTTTGAAGCCAGTAGGCCCTCGAGGGCAAGGCCGGAGCCGTCTACATGCTGTGCATGAGACCTACCACTCGAGGGCTGGCTAGTCTTAACAGACTGTTTGTGGGTTACCTGATCCTGTGTAGAAGAAGAAGGGGACGGTGCCCCGAAGTTGGAGGGAAACCGTGTATCGAGAGAACCTCGATATTGAAGACCTCTTCTCACCAAACTGTTGTCAGGACCCAAGCAGGTTAGAGACAGACTTCGAGGGTCTAAAAATAAAGTTGTACCGCCACAGTTTGAACATTTCTTGGAGAAAGTGGCTGGCGGTTCCATGAAGGAAAAAGAAGAGGCCTAAAAGGCCTAAGACACTATGAAGAAAAAATATTCCTTGAAAAAGGAAGATTTTACAAGAAAAGAAAAGAAAACACCGGCGGTACCAGTGGCGTCGGGAAAGACAGCCGCGACCACAAGAAAACTAAAGAAATAAAACAAGAATTTTCTGCGGTGACAGGACGACGTCCTGCCAGCTCCGCGGAAAACGAAAACTGAGGAGAGGCAGTTGGGAAAGGCGGGAAGGCAGCACGCAGGCGTGGTGGGATGCTTCCAAAAGCTCTTTGATTGGACGCTGGGAAGCGTTCCTGCGCAGACTCCGTCGGTACCGATGTACCCATAATGTGAAGACTCATTCCTGCTTGTTCCTGGAGATAAACGGCAATTTGTAGTGCATATACTTTTGTTTTCACAACGTTGCATAACCACTATTGATATCAAACATAACTGCAAGACACATACCATTTCAACATGTATTACATGTGCACAGATGCTGCCCACGTTTTTCACTCACTTCTCTTCTTGCTCAATGGATACTATCAAAAAACACCGCGCATGCGGGCTGTGTATCATTGTTCAGCATTTAAAGAGGAGAAGTGAGTGAAAAACTTGGGCAGCATCTGTGCATATGTAATATGTGTTGAAATGGTATGTGTCTTGCAGTTATGTTTGATATCAATAGTGGTTATGCAACGTTGTGAAAACAAAAGTATATGTACTACAAATTGCCGTTTTTATCTGCAGACCCCCTGAAGAAACTCTGCTGAGAGTGAAACGTTCGGGAAGGCGCCAGAGGAGGCGTAGGGGATTAACATCATGAAATATGAAAGATAAGCAATCACAGTTGATATAATAGTGTGAAGTTTTTAGGTGAAGGGTATTTATATAGGCAAAAAATTAGCTTTACTCCAGAATGGTCATTGATGCTGCCAGCGCGCTTGACAGTATATGTATACTGAAGTGACTAATGCGCTATTGAGTCAGACTTTTTCTGGAGTTCTAAAAAAAACTTTTTTATAAAGACTTTTTATATATACAAACAGATTTCTTTACAATTTGGCATTACTTCACACCATTCTTTTAAGTCACAACGTAGTAGTTGTAGTGGAGCATTTGTCATACGATTATTAGTTTTACACTTTTGCTCTGAAAACAGACCATTAATTTGGAGACAGAATACTGGCAAGTTCCAGGGCTGCACCAGTCCCTTAAGGAAGTGATGTCACTGAAAGTGTAGTTATTCACCTGTAACAGATATTATCCAGGGACAGCAGAAATCAGTCCTCGCATTTGGGTGACATCGGCACCAATGGAGCCCGTGCAGAGCATTTCCCCAGTTTTCAAAGAAAGCCTTTGGGAATGCTGCCACGCATGCGCGGTCTCCTTCCTGCCCAAGGGTGCCATCTTGATCAATCAGATGACATAGCTCAGGCAAAAGATAAAAAATACCAAGAAAAGTAGACAACTCCAAGGGGAGGTGGGTGAGGATTGATTCTTGCTGTCCCTGGAGAACACCCATTACTGGTGAGTAACTACGCTTTCTCCAGGAGCAAGCAGGAAGTCAGTCCTCACATATGAGAATCCCCAGCTACAGACTACCGAGGACCTGTAGAAAAGCGCCACGGTGATCCGTGAGCAAACAATGATAACCAAAGACAGCCTGAGGACCCTGGAAGACCACACTCCTGGTAGCTGCAGAAGGGTTGGAGTGCCGGAGTTGCCTAAACCCCGAACAAATTACGGAGTACGACCTGATTGAAGGCACCGTCCCGACAGGACTCCCTCTCCAGGCAGTAATGCATCGCAAAGGTGTTAGCTGAGGACCAGGTTGCGGCTCAGCAGATGTCCAACAGCATAGAGCGCAGGTGTGCCACTGACACCACCCTTGCACGAACACCGTGCACGTGACTCGGCGGTCAAGCAGTAACCCAGCCTGAGCCTGGGTGAAGGTGATATAGTCCACCACCCTGATGGATAGGGTCCACTTGGTGACAGAGAGCCCCAAGCAGACAGGGTTGTAGAAAACAAAGAGCCGCTCGGAACTGCGGTGAGCCTGCGCATGCTGCAGATAGAAGGAGAACGCCTTCCTAAAGTCAAGGGTATGAAGGATCGCCAACGCCCGGTTGGCATGGGGCTTCGGAAAGAAGGTCGGCAGCACTATCTCCTGGTTGAGGTGGACATCCGGACAACCTTCGGGAGAAACTTGGGGTGCATTCAGAGAACCACTCTATTCCCATAGAATCTTGTGTAGGGTGCGTCATCTATCAGGGCCTGAAGCTCATTGACCCTCCAGGCCGAAGTGAGGGCCACCAGAAAGACTACCTTCCAGGAAAGGTGCCGAAGCGAGCAGGACACCATCGGCTCGAAGGGCAGCTGGGTTAGCCACATGAGGATGACACTGAGATCCACTCCGCCGGCGGTGTCCGGAAGCGGGAAACCAGCAGCTGACACAAGAGGGGTCTGCCACAGATTGGGTGGTGGTTGGTCAAGATCACTTTCAGGTGGACCCTGACCGAAGTGGACTTCAGGTCTGCCTGCGAGAGATGGAGCAGGTACTGTAGGATCAAGTGGGCGGGGCAAGAGAACTGGTTGGCCCGTATCCGAGCACCACACTGAGAACAGACACCATTGAAAGGCATAAGCCTTCCTAGTTGAGTCCTTGCGCGAGGCCAGCAATATGTCCTCTATCTCCACTGGGAGATGAAGAGGGGCTAGAGCAACCCACTCAGCAGCCAAGCCATGAAAGATAAGGACCTCAAGTTCAGGTGAAGTAGCAGACCCTCCTTTGTCAACAAGCCCAGTATGCTGCCAAGGGGAAACTAGAGGCTCCAATGAGAGGTAGAGCAGCAACAGGAACCACAGCTGCTGAGGCCACTGCAGGGTCACGAAAGTCACCGAGACTCCGTCCCACTGTATCTTCAGGAGAGATTGCGCTATAAGCGGAGTGGGGGGGGAAACACATACAGGAGTCTGTGCGTCCACGACAGCAGGAAGGCATTGGAGGCTTCCCTGTTCAGGTGGGGAACTGGGCTGCAGAACCACAGGAGCTGTGAATTTGCTGGACTGGCGAAGATGTCTAGGACTGGAGTCCCCCAGCGCCGGAACAGCCACGTTGTCTTGGCCTGGGAGATAGGTGGCCAGTAGGGCTATGCCTTGGTGAATCGCAAAGGACCATAGGGCTACCACCTCCAGGCAGAGGTTGTAAGAGCCAGTGCCCCCCTGCTTCTTCATATAGAACATTGCCACCCAGTTGTCTGTCTGGACGAGCACCGCCTGGTAGTGAATGCGGTGCCTGAGCACCTGGAGGGCGAGGACGACTGCCTGGAGTTCGAGGAGGTTGATCGGCTGTCGGGACTCCTCCAGGGACCAAGTCCACTGTGTGCGGAGCTAGTCACAATGTGCTCCCCAGCCCATGAGGGAGGCGTCAATGGTCAAAACTACGTCGTGCTATGGAGCCTGGAATGGCATGTCTCGAAGCAGATTCCAGGCATCCTGCCACCAGTTGAGGGACTCTGACAGCTGGGAAGTGACCAAGATAGCATCTCGGAGACGACCCATCGCCTGAGCCCACTAAGGTTGAAGGCACCACTGCGCTGCCCGCATGTGCAGTCGGGCATCAGGGATGACATGGACTGTTGAAGCCATATGGTCGAGGAGACAGAGTATCGCTCGGGCTGATACTGTGTCACGGCGTTGAACCGCGGATGCCAGAATGAGGCGGTCTGCCCTGTCCTGGAGAAGGCAGGCTGTTGCCCGTTGAGTGTCAAGGCATGCATCGATGAACTCCAAGGATTGGAATGGAGTGAGATGAGACTTCAGGTAATTTATTTATTTATTTATTGAACGGTTTTATATACCGCCTTTCAGAAAAATCAAAGCGGTTTACATAGAACAAAACTTGAACATTACATTGAAACTTATTTAAACAATTGAAATTACAGTGAACATTAAATTGTATATAATAAAAATGGTAATTTGAGGGTTACAATGCTGAGTAAATGCTGATTAGGTATATAAATAACACAGGTACACTAAAAAAATGTTTTTTTAAACTGCCTCTAATGTTTCGATTGATTTTTACGTTTTTTGGTGCGCTGAATCCAAATCTGGTAACCAATTTGCTTCATCACGTACAGATTTTTTGCTACATTGGGTTAGCAGTTTGAGGTGAACGTTTCAGATTGAGTGCGATCGAGATAAAAGTTTCTTGGATGAATTCTTTATACTAATTGTTTAGTAGTTATTCAAATAAGAATAAAGAAAATTGTAACAAGGCAGCACATAAGAATAGAGTAATGTCAACAAAACACACTGTGATGGTAGCAAAATTGTCTGCACTTAAAACAGCCACATACATGTGCACAAACATTGAGCATATAAGAGCGAGGTTAGACACAAAGCAAAGCAAAGAAATGTGCAAAAAATGTTGTACAGGTATGTATGTAAGAATAGAAAACGCAAACCGCAACCATTGCAATACATGAAGACAAACCACCCGATGGTGTGAAAATAAAATTCTAATAAATGAGATCCGACACTGTGGTAATAACTAGCAAATTTTTATTTCAAAGTTTAGTAAAAAACACGATATTTGTCAACACAGTTTAGATTTTAAAGTCATTCTTGGGTCAATCAATCTCCTGGTGGGCCCGTTTCTTCTTCCCCCGAATGCTTCTCTTGGTGCGCTGCTTGGCGTATTTTTCATCTGGGGTTTCCCGCAGCAGCAACCAGCAGAAATCAGCCATCATAGTGGTGTTCCATCTTTCCTTGGTACCTTCTCTCTGCGTCCTTGATGTCCTGGTGAAACCTTTACCTTGTTCTTCACTGTACGCCCCCAAGGTTTCGGGAAAGTAGTTTCACATGGGAGTGCAAGAAATGGACTTTCAGGCTCATGTTACAGCCTTGTTCTTTGAAGGCATTGAGCATCCTGGCAACAATATCCTTATAGTTTCGCATCCCGCCTGTTCCCCAAGAATTTGAGAACAACATCCTTGAAGGAATCCCAGGCTTCTTTTCCTTCTCAGACATCGTTTCAGCGAATGCTCCATCTGAAATGAGTTTCCTTATATCAGGACCAACAAACACTCCTTCCTTTAGCTTTGCTTCAGAAAGTCGGGGGAACTTTGAGAAAAGGTACCGAAAGCACTCACCATCTTTTGGAAGGGACTTGATGAATTGCTTAATGAGACCCAACTTAATGTGGAGAGGTGGTAATAGAATTTTATCACGAGGTACCAAGCTCTCATGAAGAACATTTTTGTCACTGGGTCTCAAATACTCCCGAATTGGCCAGTCTTTTTTCCCCCAGTGTAGGTCGCGGGCCCGGCTATCCCACAAGCAAAGGAAGCAGGGATATTTGGTGAAACCGAGTGCTGCCCTAATAGCATGGATAGAATTTTAAAGTCTCCACAAATCATCCACTTATGCTCATCATAACGAATCTTCTGAAGAATCAGGGCCAAATTCTCGTATTTTTCTTGGAGAATAACAAAGTGAGCAATAGGAACTGAAGCGAATGTGTTGCCATTATGAAGAAGACCACCTTTTATGCTGTCTTTTGATGAATCAATGAACAGCCGCCATTCAGCAGGATCATACTTGAGTTTAAACTTTTCCATCACTCCGTATATATCGTTGCAAAATACCAAATCTTCCTCTTTGCTGAAATACTTCAAAAATTGTGTCTCGCGGTTGCGGTAATAAAAAGTTGTTCCTGGTGACAACAGATTTTTCTGTTTAAGCCGAGAACCTAGCAGTTGCGCAGCATCTTTTGGGAGTCCTAAATCCCGGACTAAATCATTCAATTCAGCTTGAGAGAAAAGTTCAGGTTTCGGATCTGGTTCAGTTTCAAACTCGGAAGTACTGGATTCATCGGGAAAAGCCATCTGATGAGTCTCTCATCTGATCAGAAACCGTCCACACAAATATGATCCAAAGATTTTGGTGGTTCAGGCACAGGTACTTCGTTGCTATGAGGCATAGGCCTAATTGCTGAGGGAAGGTTGGGGTAACTTATTACGTTCTTATTTTTTAAGTTGTATCCCTTCACAATGCAAGAGCAAAAATAGCAGTCACTGCTGTGGTCTCTTTGTTCACGCCACATCATAGATATTCCGAAACGAAATGCTTGTTTTTTTACCTTTCATCCATAAGCGTAGATCTTCCTCACATGTCTGCACACTTTGTGAGGAGCCCACGGTTTGTCTTGATCGCCTAACTTCAAACCGAAATAGGCGAAATATACTTTTAAATAAAATGCAGAAATGTTCCTCTGCCGCTTTTTCACGGTATATTCCCCACAAATCAAACAAACTGTCCGGAGAGTTGACGCAACCTCTGGCTCTGTGAGCCATCACAAATACACAGCACTGCAAACTACAATTGTAGTGAACCACTTCGGAATAAAGCTGGATTACGACTGAGCAAACAAAAGGTAATAATGAACTTGCAAGAAACTGAAATTTGACAGGAACGTTCATGTCGCAACCACCGTGTTGAGCCGAACGAGGCGAGGCGAACAGGAAAGAACATGCGCCAGCGCGAGTACTGGATTTAGCCCCCGCCTCCCAATTGTCCTGTTAATGTATAAAATGAATACAAAACACTCTAAAATATCATGAGGGAGTGTTTCTAGTTAGTTAACCATTCCAACCTCTATTTGGGGCCAAGAAAATAAACTGCAGTTGGCTAAAAGAAATTATGTGAACATTCCTTATATGGGTAAGAAATCTAATTTTGCAAGAAAACGTGACGTGATGGAACATTTTGGCTATTTTTCCTGGATTCAGCACCCCAAAATCTATAGGAATCAGTTGCAAAACTGGAGGCAGTTTTTTGGTAGTGTACCTGTGTAATTGACCACAAAGCAGAGGTGCTTGAGGAGGTGGACTGTGCAGGCCGTGGCTCGCTGCACCTTGTCAGCCATCTCTTCTGTAACGAGCCAGTTATCTAGATAACGGTAGACGAAGGTGCCCTGCAATCGAAGGTGGGCTGCGGCCACCATGAGGCATTTGGTGAACACTCATGGGAAGACGAGAGGACCAAGGGAAGTACCTTGTATTGGTAGTGTTTCCCTTGTACCCTGAAGCGCAGGTATTTCCTGTGTTTGGGGTGGATGAGGATGTGAGGGTACTGTCGCAGCCCCTCCTAGTGGCAGCGTGCAGAAAGGAGAGGGTGGACACTTATTGTTGGTTGAAGGAAAAACTTTTCTAGACCAGTTGCATCATGGTCTTTGTAGTCCCACTTCATAAAGAAATAGTTGTGAGCCTTGTGCAGGGTTAAACTTAAATGGTTTTTATTCCCTTTGTTGCGCAAAGGTTCTCCAGGAAGACAAAAAAACAGAATGTACCTTACTTCAGGGTTTATGCCAAAATATTTACAAAGTCAGTAACTGTTATGGCTTTTTACTATGCCTCTCTGTAAAGGTTTCACAAGCCTTTCCCAGCTTTGTTTCCTATCAGTACGGCTCTCTAGGTTATAAGCTTTTCTAGGAGCTGGCTCACATCTTGGAAAGGAAATATAACTGTACTTTGGATCTTTGAGACGTACTCTGCTGGTATTTGCTCTACCTGGCAGTCTCCTTCTATCACCGTCTTCCCTGAAGACTGGCTCCTGAAGCTTTCTGGAACGGCCTTGTCCTCCCTGGAACTTAGCTCTTCCTTATAGGTACTCCAAGCTTCTCTGCCTTTCAGTATGTGAGGTTCTTCTCAGGACCCCTCTCAGTTCCTCTCTGAACTTGTGTTCCTCTCCAAACCTGTGGTCCTCTCTGAGCTTGAGGTCCTCTCTGAGCTCCTCTCTCAGCTCGAGGTCCTCTCTGCTTTCTTCCTTCTGAGCACTGTTTATAAAGCAGTTTCTCCACTGAGCTTCCTGGCTCTCTACTCAGGTGTACCTGATTAGCTCCTGCATTCTCAAAACCTGGGTGTATCAGCTTAGCTTCTGCAGCCTCGTGCCTGCTCCCTCCAGCTGCACTTTTAGGTAACTGCACCTTCTGTGAGTCAGTTGCTTTATAATAAACAGTGTTTTTTTCTAAGTCTATAGCTTCAATGCTTCAGCTTCATCACAGTACGCATCTCGAAGGTCCAAGGATCACAGCCAATCACTCTGCTAGAGGAAAGGCAGCAAGGCGCCAAGGGAGAGCATTTTGAATTTCTCCTGCACCAGATTTCTTAAATAGAGGATGGGTCGGAAACTGCCCATCTACTTTGACACAAAGTAGTAACAGGAGTAGAACCCATGACCTCCGAGGTGCGGTGGGACAACTTCCATTGCTCGATCCTTGAGGAGGTTGGCAAGGTTCTGCACCAACAAGACCTGGTGTGCAGGGAGCCAAGGGGGCTCCGGAGGGCAGCAGGGTGGAAGAAGCCAATCCAGGTGAGGAGGTATCCTCCCAGATGACTCGGAGAACCCAGGTGTTCGAGGTGACAGACTCCCATCGGGGAGCAAAGTGGACCAGGTGCCCTCCCACTGGTAGCTGGGTCAAAAGAGGGCAAGTGGCTATGCATCTGGCATCAAAAGCACAAGGCCGAATGGGTCGATGCAGGGATCTGGCATTTGGGTCCCTTAGACTTATGTGGGCCCTGGGGACCGCTCTTGCTCTGTCCACCCTGGGGTGGAGCTGGCGCCAGAGGGTAAGGTGGGTAGCCATGGCAGGAAGACCTTTCCTCTGGAAGAAAGGCTTCTTACACTGATGCTTCTTCTGTGGGAGAAAGGAAGTCTTTCGGGAAAGACAGGTGTGAGTGATGTACTCCATCTCAATCTCTGCTGCTTTATCCTCCATTGGTTTACTGAATTGGTCACCCAGGCACAGTACATCAAGCAGTTTTTCCTGGACCCACTGTTCGAGGTCTGAGGACTGGAGCCAGGCCTGCTGCCTGGTTCCAATACCAGCAGCTGCTATCCGAGCAGAGGACTCGAAGTTGTTGTATGCAGTATGACAAAGTACTTTAAACAGTCCCCTACTGACTTCAGGAGGGACTGGAAACGGCAAAGGTCCAGCTTCCTCATACGTTGATGGCAAGGTTGAGGTCTGCCTGGAAACCTCAGAGTTCCTTTGTGAGGTCACAAAGGAACATGCCCATGTATAGCTGGTAAGCCTGGATGTGGCATGCCAGCATGGAACCTTGGTAGGCCTTATGCCCAAAGGAACAAGACCGAAGAGTGAGTTTTTGGACTCTTGCTTCCCCATGGCAGACTCCACCACCATCAAGGTATGAGGAAGCTGGGCCTTCTGGAAGCTGGGCCCTCGTTGGACCATGTACATGTATCCAGGCACTTGCTGAAAATGGGGATAGACGCAGGTGTCTCCCACATGTGGAGGAGCAGCCGGGCTAGGATGGGCAGAACAGAGACCATGAGGGATCTCCTCGGCACGGGTTCCTCCTCTGATTGCGTGGAGAGTGCTAGGGCTCGAGTCATGTCCTGCACTAACTCCAGAAAGGAAGTGTCTTCGGGAGGAGATCACCGCTTCTGAACAGGCAGAGAAGGATCCAAGGGGAGGTCCCGATGAGCCCATTATTCAGGTGAAGTGTCCCCGTCGGACTCCCAGCCCGAAATTTCCAAGGAAGACTAAGCTAGGTTGCTTGAAACGAGCCTGTGCTGTGCGCTGTGCTCTTGAGGCCGAAGCCCACCTGGAGCTGGAGGTGCTGACTTGAGAATTTCTCACACCTGAAGACCGGGATGGAGATAGAGACCTCTGCCGGGATCCCTCATGAGGCCCCTGGCTCTCGGGGGTTGTCACGGTGGCCTGGGGAGCAGTCACAGGCGTCACCCTCAAGGTCTCAGGGTGTGTGACAGTGGGGCCTGGCACCAGTGCCTGCTGGGCAGCAAGCAAGGCAGAAATGCTGCACTTCAGTGCTAGCATTCGGGCCTCCCACTCGGGAGTGGGGCCCTGAGACACCGATGCCGGGGTGAATGGTTCGGGAGTCTAGGAAGAGGGGGTCCTCGCTGGGACGACCCTCGAGAGACCAGATACCATCACCGGGGGCCTCTGTATCCGTATGAGATACCTTTCGTGGCCACTCCTTCTCTGACTCTTGGGACTGCCGAGGAGTGCTGAGGGACAGAGCACGAGAATGCTCACGCTTGTCCGGAGCCCCCGACAGGGTCCTCGAGGCCGCCACCTTTTTCCGCTCCCTTTCGGGGGACCCTTGCTCAGAGTGACGCTGGGGCTGCAGAGCAGCTGTGGGGGACCCCAGAGGCTAAAGGTCAGTGGAGCGGGAAGCTACCAGGGACACCGGGGCCGTCTTGTGGAAAATTTTGTCAAGTTTCTACTTACAGCTTTGGATAACTTTGGAGGACATCTTTTTACAAAGGGAGCAGAGCTCTGGGTTATGGCTAGCTCCTAGGCACCTAAGACAACAGTCATGGGTGTCCGTGAGCGACATGTTTTTGGAGTATGTGTCACACTTTTTGAAGCCAGAGGCCATGGGGGCAAAAGGAATCCCCACAAGGTCGAAGACCTTCGGCTCAGCCAGCGGTTGAAAAGGGTGCGAAATGCACTAGAGACAAACTCACGAAGAAAAAAGAAAAACAGTAAAGTCCCATGGCCTGCTGCCAAGGCTGGGGCACTGGGGACAGTGGGAAGAGGACCAGGAAATTGGAATTAGAGAGACAATCGTGAGACTTTTTCCCAGAGGTACAGGGACAGGCGTTTGAAGGGCTCTGCAGAAAAAGGGAGACTGATCAAGATGGCACCCTTGGGCGGGAAGTGGACCACACATGCGTGGTGGCATTCCCAAAGGCTTTCTTTGAAAGCTGTGGAAATGCTCTGCATGGGCTCAGTTGGTGACATCACCCATATGTGAGGACAGACTTCCTGCTTGTTCCTGGAGAAACTGTGTTCTCTGCCTTCTTTTAGTGGTTGAGGTGCACAACCTACTGGTCTGGACTGTTCTAGTAGGATAAAGAAGCCTATTTTTCTGTCATGATTGGGACACACCTTTTGACACCCCATTTTTCCTTTGACATAGCTAAGAAAGTCAATGACTTTGGCAAGAATTAAAAGAAAAGAGCTGCCTTTTTTTTGGAAGGCATAAAAACAGCAAGAGAGACCAGAAAATACCAAAAGGGTTGAGAGTTTTAAAAACACAGCCATTTATTGGAATGGATAAGAACAGATACTTCCGTGACATAGTAAAAAACTGAAATAAAGATGTGAGAGAAGAGGTGTGCACGCTAAGAATCTTTTCTGGTGCTTTCTGAGCTGTGAGTTACTCCATCCTAGGGCCAACAAATGATATCATCCACTTGTATTGTCAATTCATCCTGCTTGTCAACTGAAAACTACTGTACTTGAATGTGACTTATCTTGAGCTACCAATGAAATGGTATGAACTAAATTTAAATAAAAAATGACTGCCAGACTTTTATAGAGCAGACATGAAGTAGAAGCTAGGCCAAAAGGCAAGATAACAGTAGAGAAGGTAGTGTACTATAAATCTGAGATACTTCCTCCTATACATTATAGGCCCAATATTCAAAGAGCAAAGGCAGTTAGCAAACCTGCTGTGTTAATCCCTTTGTCCGGGATATTCAGCAGCATTAACATGGGTACCACCGCTGCACAATCCATGCTAACCGATTAGCACCAGGGCATTCTGGGGGCAGAAGCAGCAATACTGAACTACGGCTAGGTTATAAGTAAAGCGGCAAAAGTCAGGCACAGAAAAGGCTGTCCTAACCTTTGCCACTGAAGCTAACCAACAGCAGCTGAATATTACCGATGCAGAGTTGGCTTTATTGCTATCCAGGTAATCTGGATATTCAATGCCAAGACCCAGATATAGCCCTGGCAATGAATACCTGGGTCTAACGTTCAGCAGTAGGGATTAGCTGCTTTAGCAGCACTAGCCGACGACACTGAATATCAGGCCCTTTTTATATTTTTAGGAAGATGCTGGCCTTCTGAATCAAGAAACCTGGCTCTGTGTCTCAATAACAGTGCCTAGGGAAATCAAACTTTTTCTTGGGTTTAGGGTGAGTTGGAATGTCCCAGATTTCTTGACCCTAGTTCTACCTGGATTAAAATTGCTACTCTCTCCAGTGGTGGGAGAAATGCAACCGCATGGGCCTAAAAGATGTGCAATTACTGACTTAAGTAGCCCTGATGCACTAAAAGCTTGAATACCCCTTTGAGAGGATTTAAGTTGAATTTACTGATCTATACAATTGCCTAATAAAATTACTGTTCAAAGCAATGAACAAACATCAAAAAGCAAAATTACAATAAATAATTAAAACAACTGAAGAATTTTAAGGATGGGAGGAGAATGTCCAAAAGGCATAATCTACATCATCTAGAACAATTCAGAAAATTCCACTCCCTGTTAGAAGTGATAAATGGCTAACAGTTCATTTAAAATCTTAACTTCTTCCCTAAAGGAAAACCTTCAGCTACATGGACTGAAAGAGCAGCTATCACACCTCCGGACCAAGTCAAAAGCCCAACTCTAGTTTTGACTAGGATTGGGGGGGGGGGGGGGGGAAGCAGGCAATATGACATTTAGAGAACCTCCATCAGGTTGGTAAAATCCAAATACTGGTTTCTGGGAGAAGTCAGTCCCTGTAAATGCATTTTCAAAGAAAAAGTCTATTTTCTCAGAAACCTATTCTGTAACTTGGAGGGATTTAGAAGTAGGAGACACATGGAGAGTGGTATGGTGGGCCTCAATGAAGTCTCCAGCTGCCTTCTTAATAACACAAAGCACTAAGAAAGGTGTTCCAGTGTTTTCATCTGGACCTCCTGCAGGAGAGTGGGGAATGGGCTCTGTCAAGTCACTCCTTGGGTGCCTCTAGAAACTTTAGGAGACCAGGAGTCTTGGACTTTCTTTAGAACTTTGAAACAAATGGCATGGCTGTTAGAATCCTTTATATAAATTTGTGAAAGGGCAAGTCTCCAATGTAGAATGATTGAAAGAAGTTTCTAAAGGAAAGTCTAAAGAGTAACCCTTCAGCATTGCTCACAACAGATGTCTGAGGATCAGAGACCTCAGACTGGCTCCTCTAAAAATTTGCAGGAACAAGTATCACTGCCACAATCTGAAGAGCAAAAATTCCTAGTATCAAGATGGTGTTAATCAGTACTATTGTGTGATTCCTTGAGCCAAAGAGTCAGATTTCATCTTTCATATGATTAGTACCAGCATGGAGGACCAAAGTAGCATTTAAACTGCACACCTCACAACCCTAGTGAAGTAAATGGAGACAGAATGCTTGACATTTTGGTAGCTGCAAAGTCCCCAGTGCCCACAACCTGCTGCATCTGAGGTGCCAAATGTTTCCAAATAAAGTTTTCTATACAAAATGCCAGTACTGACAAGACTGGGGTAAAACTATAGTAGATTGCATGTCCTTGAAGGATATCTAGAGAATGTCAAAGCATGGTTAATCACATCTGAGACACTAGTGTGTTCTTAGCTGGGGAAACATGGAAGTCTCTAAGTATGGCTGCTTTGGCATGCAGGCAAATCTCAACCAGGTCATGTTGATGAGGCATGCCGAGGTCTTAATCTGAAGCTTGGTCCTTGCCTGCTTCAACTCTAGAGCTATCTTAAGTTTTTATGACAACTCAAGGATTTAACCAAATGTTAAAGCCAGTTTCTGATCTGGGACATCAATTGGCTGAGGACCACCAAGGCCTGACCACCAGTGCAACCTTACTCAGCTCCCTTGATATTCTCCTTAAGCTTAGAGGCCACCTTTGAGCAGGACTTATTTTGACCAGATGGATACATGTGACATTTGCCTCTTGCATGGTTTGAACCATTCTTGTCAACATTTTGGCACACAAGGTGCAAAAAGAATCATACCCTGCATCTAGACCACTTGTAGCAATGAACTTATGATGATCCATGAGGGGCATATTCTGCAATTAGTGTATTTCCCAAAGCTGTAAACTTGTTTTTCATAAAATCAATGATGCAAAATTCAAAGAGAAGAAATTCTCATATAAAAGAGGTTGACCGTTTTTTTATGAATGTGCTACTAACATCCAAAGTAGATTTGCGAAGGACTGCTTTTTTTCACGATGTTTAGAAAAAGTAAACAAAACAAAACTTGAAAAGCTTAAGCTCCTACCTAGGATGCTATAGGAAAAAGAGCTCAGTTAAAAAAGCTGGCAACATTAAGAGAAAAGCTTGAAGCACAAAAGCAGCTGTAGAAGTAATCTAGTGCACACCCTCCTCCTTAAAAAGGATAAAAAGATAAACAGCTGTGGGTCTAGTGGGTCCTATACGATTTGGCATATCTTGGAAGCATCTTTTGTGCTCTTACAGAGTCACATGGCCCATGTACGTGGTTCCACTGCACCTGTTTGTCACCAGAAAATTAGGGGGTGGGGGGAGGGGGAGGGGGAGGGGGAGGGAGTTAATTATGTTTTTATGAATATGTAAATGTTACAATTAATGACTGTCAGTCCAACAGCTCACCCACCTGCTTACAGAGTGAATCTCTGTAAATAGTGGAAGCTGATAAAATACTCACCTTTGCATTATCTATTAAATGCAATATTTCAGCCCGGCTGGAGGGGTTCAGGTACCCAGGAATGGATATTAGTTGGCCTAAATACTGGGTAGAGAAAGAAGAGAAGATCACCTATAACCATCTGAAAGATTCCATTTTTACAGCTTAATCAGCTATTTCCAAAAGGGTTTCTCTCATTCTAGTTTCTATAACAAATTAAAATTTCCAACTATAATTTCCCTAAGAATGCATCATCCTCAGTTCACCTATGCAGACACTCAACCTGCATATTTAAGGGGAAAAAAAGTGTCAAAATCACTCCCCAACCACAGCTCGTTTGCCATTAGATGGTAACTTCCCTTCTGTCTTACTTCTGTTTGATTAACAATTCAGAATTTGGCAACGGTGTCTCATATCAGAATAGCTCTAGCTACATTTTCTGCCTACAGACATCCCCTGGGTTCAGTGAGCTATGTATGCTCTGAATAGACTTTCTGGCTTAGCCATTGCATTCCATATTGCACTCAGTTAAGATATAGACAAAAATCAAAATATTAAAGTGCTCCCAATTTGGCAAACATGTAAAGGCTTACCTATAATTTTTCTGATCATATCTTACAATCTATCAGATAGGTCTTGTGACCTGCTTTGAACAAGATGATGGAGCAGAATTTCCCAATCCTCTCTTGGAGGAATATCTAGCCAGTCAGGTTTCCAAGGTTACAACAAACATGTATGAGATGATTTGTATTTCCTGGATCGCCAATGTATGCCGATCTAATTTATACATATTCATTGTGACAACCCTGAACATTTGATTAAGTGTGCCTCCAAGATAGGATTGGGAAACAGTGCATTAGAGGACTCTTCTAGTGCTTTCTCAGGAATCTCTTCAGTCTATATAGGATGTAAACAATAACCTGTCTCAGATGACAAGCAGTTACAACATGCCACACTGATGGATTACCTAAGGGTCATCTTCAAATTCCATTGACAGACTCTAAAAATGATATCAGAGTGCCTCTGCCTTTTATCCTTTAAAACAGAACACAGACACAGATTGAAAAATAACCTGAAATCAATAAAACCTGAGGGGGAGGAGGGGGAGAAAAGTGGGCTGCAAGAAACAAACTTTATAGAACAAAGTTGTGTAATGACAATAGTGGTTGGGGAATATGTGGCCAGAGTTCCAAATCAAACTTTAAATTGGTAATCAGTGTGGCCATGACTATGAAGCATGGAAACCAGACATGCTTTTTTTAAAGTTAAAAATCTTCCAGGCCACTACAATAAAGCACAGTTACTTACCTGTAACAGGTGATCTCTGGGAACAGCAGGAATAAGTCTTCACATATGGGTATCGTCGGTACCGACAGAGCCTGCGCGGGAACGCTCCCCAGCGTCCAAAAGGAAAGCTTTTGGGAGCATCCCACAGCGCCTGCGCGCTGCCTTCCCGCCTTTCCCAACAGACTCTCTCCAGTTCGAGTTTTAAGCTGAGACAAAGAGAGAGAGAGAGAGAAAGGAAAAGAAAGATAGAGAGATACAACTCCTAGGGAAGGTGGGTGGGTTGTGAAGACTTATTCCTGCTGTTCCCAGAGATCACCAGTTACAGGTAAGTAACTGTGCTATCTCCAGGAACAAGCAGGAATGAGTCTTCACATATGGGGACTCCCCAGCTAGAGATGCCAGGGAGATCCCAACAGTTGTGAGTCCCTGAGAAGGGCTCCACCTCACCCCCATGGATCTCGGGCATCCAACCAGGGATGGGGGGTAGGAGTTGATTAGGTATGGAACAGGTATTTGAGAACAGCCTGACCAAACAAGGAATCCCGGCGGGAGTCCTTGTCCAAGCAATAATGGGCTGTAAAGGTATGAACCGAGGCCCAGGTGGCCGCTCGACAGATCTGGTCGATGGACACAGTTTAGATGAGCCATAGAGGCTGCCATGGCCCTCACATTGTGAGCTGTGACATGGCCCTCCAGAGAAAGGTTCTTACTCTGGTAGGCGAAGGAAATACACTGAGCAATCCAATTGGACAGAGTTCTCTTAGAGACTGGAAGTCCTAAATGAGAGGGATCAAAAGCAACACATATTTGAGAGGACTTTCTATGTTGCTGTGTCCTTTGTAAGTAAAAAGCAAGTGCTCTCTTACAATCCAGGGTATGAAGATTCCTCTCTGCACTTGATGCATGAGGTCCTGGAAAAAAGACAGGTAAATACACCTCCTGGTTCAGATGAAAAGGTGAGACCACTTTAGGCATAAAGTGTGGATTAGTCCTGAGGACTACCTTGTCATGATGGAACCTTGTATAAGGAGGATTAGCCACCAAGGCTTGCAGCTCACTGATACGGCGAGCTGAGGTAACTGCAATGAGAAAAACAACCTTCCAGGAAAGGAATTTCAAGGAGGTAGTGGCTAAGGGTTCAAAGGGTGGCTTCATAAGCTGGCCAAGAATCAAATTCAAATCCCATGCACTGGAGGTGGTCTAATGGGAGGTTTAGTTAAAAGAAGGACTCTCATGAATCTTGCAATAAGAGGATGAGAGGAAATAGGCTGTCCATTGAGAGGCTTAAGGGATGCTGCAATAGCACTCAAATGGACTCTTACTGAATTTGTTTTAAGGCCTGCATGGGATAATGCAGCAAATACTCTAGTAAAGAATTCAGAGGTATTGCAAGAGGGTTAAGACCCTTCTCTGCACACCAAATTGTAAATCTTTTCCATTTAAAAGCATAGGAACGTCTAGTGGAAGGCTTTCTGGAAGCATGAAGGATATCCTTCACTTGCTGAGAAAGATGCAAATCTTGAAGGTCTAGGCCTTCAGCAACCAGGCTCTGAGGTGAGGAGACTGGGGATTTGGGTGCCACAACGTTCCCTCCTCCTGGGACAGGAGGTCTGGAGCAGATCCCAAGTCCAGGGTGGGAGCTTGAGAGAGATGCAGAAGTAGAGGGTACCACACTTGGCGTGGCCAATGTGGTGCTATGAGGATCATAGACCCCTTGTCTCTCTGAAGTTTGAACAGGGTCTTGGGAATTAGGGGAATGGGTGGAAAGGCATAGAGAAAGTCTTGCCCCCAATGAAGGAGGAAGGCATCCCTGGCCTGAACTCCCTGACACAGAATCCTGGAACAGAACCGGAGAGGTTTGGCATTCCACGGACTTGCAAACAGGTCTATGTCCGGGGTTCCCCAAATTCGGAAGATCCTGGCTATCTGGTCCCCATGGAGGGACAATTCGTGTGGAAGCAGAACTCGACTGAGTCTGTCTGCCCAAGAGTTTTGAACCCCCGGAAGATACACTGCCATGAGATGAATTTGATGCTCTCTGGCGAAGGCCCACAATCTCAGAGCTACGTTGCAAAGCGACAGAGAGCCAGTCCCGCCCTGCTTGTTCACGTAGAACATGGCTACTTGGTTTTCCGTGTGGATGAGGACTGTCTTGTAGCTGAGCAGGGTGTGGAAGACAGAGCTAGAAAAATTGCTCTGAGCTCTAAGAGGTTGATATGTAGAGATGTCTCCTGTGAAGACCAGATGCCTTGAGTGGAGAGATCTTGAAGATGAGCTCCCCAACTTCTTGGAGAGGCATCTGTTGTAAGGGTTGCTTGGGGTAACACCTGTTGAAAGGGGGACCCTAGCAACAGATTTTGAGTGGACTTCCACCACTGGAGAGAGCAAAAGAGGCGACTGGAGGTTGCTATTTTGTCTGACAGGCACCCTGATGCCTGGGTCCATTGGGTGGACAGAGTCCATTGAGCTGCCCTCATGTGAAGGTGAGCGTAAGGAACCACATGCACAGTGGATGCCATGTGGCCTAACAGTTGCAACATCTCTCGAGCAGTTAAATGGGATTTTAACTGAATTTGTGAGGCTAACTGCACCAAGCGTAGGCAACGGGCCTGGGGAAGATAGGCCCTTGCAGTTGTGGTAGGCAGCAAGGCCCCTATGAACTCTAGAGACTGAGTAGGGGTGAGATGGGATTTTGGGATGTTTATTACAAGTCCCAGATACTGAAGAATACGCCTTGTGCAGGCTAGGGAAGTCTGGGCCTCTGACTGGGATGGAGCTCAGATGAGCCAGTCGTCCAGATATGGGAATACGAATATCCCTAGAGTGCGTAGAAATGCAGCTACTACTGCCATGCATTTTGTGAACACTCTTGGTGCAGAGGCCAGACCGAAAGGAAGCACTCTGCATTGGTAGTGCTTCCCTTGATAAAGGAACCGAAGGAACCTTCTGTGTGTTGGGGATGGATAAGGACATGGGTGTACGCATCCTTGAGGTCTAGAGAACAAAGCCAATCCTGACACTGAAGGTATGGAAGGAGAGTACCGAGAGAAATCATCTTGAATTTCTCCTTGCATAGAAACTTGTTCAATTCTCTGAGATCTAATATGGGTCTGTAGCCCCCTGTTTTCTTTGGGATAAGAAAGTAGGGGGAGTAGAACCCTGAGCCCTGTTGAAGAAGGGGTACTTCTTGGGCAAGAAGGGTAGCAATCTCCTGACCCAGAAGGTCGAGGAGAGATGTTGGAGAATTGAACTGTCTCACCATGGTGTGAGGAGGAAGGTTTAAGAAATGAAGCTTGTACCCCTCCCTTATGATGGAGAGGGTCCATTGCTCTGCTGTAATTTGTTCCCACCTGGGAGCAAAGTGAGCTAACCTTCCTGGAATGGTGAGAGGCTCTGGTTCTTTTAGAGCCAGAAAGGCTAAGTTCTCTAGTTGAAAGTCAAAGGCCCTGAGGAGGCTGAGGCTGTTGGGCCGTAGCAGTCCTAGCAGCCTTAGGCTTGGCCTGTTTTGGTTGTTGCTGTCTCTTTGTAGCAAAACGACCTGCAGAAGATGCCTGCTGACCATAGGTAGAATAATATCTCCCTTTTTTGGGAAAAAATCCCTTTTTGAACAACCTTTTCTTAAAAGGAGCAGAGGTAGACTTTGAGAGTCTATCTAAAGCAGAATTTTCAGCATCCATTTGGGTGGCCTTTGCTTGCCAATCTTTGCCAAAAAGGTTTTCACCTGTACAAGGAAGGTTTCCTAGTCCATCCTGAACCCAGGGTTCCAAATCAGAAGCTTGTAACCAAGCAACTCTGCGTGCACCTATGGCAATAGCCGAGGCTCTGCTGGCACACTCAAAAGAGTCAAAGGCTGCACGGTTGGAAAATTTGGAAACATCCTGGGCATGTTTAAGCCAGGTGAGAAACTCTTCCCTTTTATCTTCTGAAATAAAAGGAGATAAAGTTTGCAGATGATCTGTAACTTCTTTTAGAAATATCCCCCTTTTAGAAACATCCCCTGATTGAAAACTGAACTATACTGTCCATGTCTAAAGTCTGTCCTATGTCGAAATCATCAATGTTGCCTACCCGGTGATGGCCCCACCCTTATACTTAATTACCCCACCCTTAAATGTAGCGCCGCTTTGACCCGGTGAAAAGCGGGATATAAATACAGTTAAATAAATAAATATAGAGACTATAGGAGTTGATTCTGGCAACAAGCATATTGGCCTGGAAAATTCTCCTGCCAAAGGCATCTAAGGTTCTGGAGGATTAGAAGAGTGCCTTTTTGTACTCCTTATCTTCTTCATAGCAGACTCCACCACAATGGAGTGGTGAGGAAGCTGAGTCTTATGAAAGCCAGGACAAGGAGGAACACGATACATGGTGTCCAACCTACGAGAATGAGGGGAGATGGTGAGAGGAGTCTCCCATATGCCCAACATGTGATCATAAAGAATCTCATGAACTGGTAAAGTGGCTGCCTCTTTAGGAGCCTTAGGATATTGTAAAATATCTAATTTTTTGGCTCTAGGCTCTGCCTCAGGGGCCACTGAAATGGAGAGGCCCCTGGCCACTTCCCTAATGAAGTCTTGAAAAGACAAGTCTTCTGGAGGAGACATTCTTCTTTTTGGAGAAGAGGGCTCCTGAGGAAGGATTACCGATGCTTCAACAGAGGCCTCTGATTCATCAGAGTCTTCAGAGGAATCGAAGTATCGCCTGTCTGGATGCTCCTGCAGAGCCCGATACGCGTACCGGGTGGTATCGACATCGGGAGTGATCGGTACCAATTCGGTATCGATGGGCATCACAGAACAGTGTACCGCTCCAGTCGACACCGAAGCCGATGTCGATGCAATCGGTATCGGTACCGGTGCTGGAGCCGGTACCGACAACGGAGTTTGTTTCGGTACCGAAGGCGTCGCAGCTTGTATGAATGCTGTAATGGCACGCTGCATGGTCAGGATATTCTGATCCATCAACGCCACCAATGTCTGGATGTCGGTACCAGTGGGAACCACCGGTACCCCAGAACATGGCAACAGGTCATCAGTCGAGACCGAGCCATCGATGTCAACCTGTGACCCCATAGATAAAGCTAATTTTGCCGGGTAATTTTGCCGGTGCGGATTCCTCGAGAGCAAGCCCGGAAGCATCTCGATACTTAGAGGGAGATCTACCCTTCGAGGACCGGCTGGACTTAAGTTTGGTTACCTGAGATCCATGGAAGGAAGAAGAGGCCCTGGAAGACGTCGATGCTACCGAAGCTGCATCAGAGGGAAACAGGGTACTGAGCTTGGCTGCTCGATTCTGTAGACCTCTTTTAGACATCATGGAACAGGACTCACAATCCGTGATGGAGTGGTCAGGACCTAAACATTTTAGACACCATTCATGGGTGTCGGTGACAGAAATAGTGCCGCTGCACTTCATGCACTTTTTAAACCCGGAGGTGGGCTTTTCCATGAGGAAAATTTTTCCTAGGCCTAAGGCCCGAAGAAAGAAAAAAATGCACTGAAGTGAGAAAAACAGTAGTTTTTTTTTTTTTTTTAGAATAAAGAAAAAGACCGGCAGTACCGGTCCAGCGTCGAGAAAGCAGACGCGCAACCAAAGAAAAAGAAAATAAAGAAATTCTTCAGCGGTGACAGGAACACGACCTGCTGGCTCCGCGGAAAAGAAGAACTGGAGAGAGGAGGTTGGGAAAAGCAGGAAGGCAGCGCGCAGGCGCTGTGGTATGCTCCCAAAAGCTTTCCTTTTGGACGCTGGGGAGCGTTCCCGCGCAGGCTCCGTCAGTACCGACGATACCCATATGTGAAGACTCATTCCTGCTTGTTCCTGGAGATGAAATGTAACCTGCTGCCCCACCAGTAAAGCATAGTTACTCACCTGTAACAGGTGATCTCCGGGAACAGCAGGAATTTAGTCTTCACATATGGGTATCGTCGGTACCGATGGAGCCTGCGTGGGAACGCTCCCCAGTGTCCAATAGGAAAGTTTTTGGCAGCATCCCACAGCGCCTGCATGCTGCCTTCCCCGCCTATCCCAACTGTCCCACTCCAGTTGAGCTTAAAGCTGAGACAAAAGAGAAGAAAAAAGAGAGGGAAAGAGAAAAAGAGAAAGAGATAGAAAGATACAACTCCTAGGGGAGGTGGGTGGGTTGTGAAGACTAAATTCCTGCTGTTCCCGGAGATCACCTGTTACAGGTGAGTAACTATGCTATCTCCAGGAACAAGCAGGAATGTGGTCTTCACATATGGGGACTCCCTAACTGCAGTTGCCAGGGAGATGGCCCCAGAAGTTGTGTGCCCTTGTGAAAGGGCTCCACTTCCCCCCCATGGACCTCTGGCATCCTACCAGGTGGGTAGGAGTTGATTAAATCTGGAACAGGTGTTGAACAGCCTGACCAAACAAGGCATCTCAGCGGGAGTCCTTTTCTAAACAGTAATGGCTCTGAAGGTATGCAAAAAAGCCCAAGTAGATGCATAACAGATGTCGTTGATAGACACAGAGTGAAGATGAGCCATTGAGGCTGCCATGGCTCTCACACACTGTGAGCTGTGACATGGCCTTCAAGAGGAAGGTTCTTACTCTCATAGGCAAAAGATATACACTCTGCAATCCAGCTGGACAGTGTCCTTTTGGAGACTGGAAGTCCCAAATGACTAGGATCAAAAGCAAGAAAGAGTTGAGAGGATTTTTTATGTTGCTGTGTCCTTTGCAAGTAAAAGGCCAAAGCTTTTTTACAGTCCAAAGTATGAAGGTTCCTTTCTGCATTTGAGGCATGAGGCCTTGGAAAGAATACAGGAAGGTAAAACGCTTGGTTTTAATGAAAGGGCGAAACCACCTTTGGCATAAAGTGTGGATGAGTCCTAAGGACTACCTTATGATGAAATGTTGTATAAGGAGGATCAGCCACCAACACGTGCAATTCACTGATGCGACTTGCTGATGTGATTGCAATGAGAAAGATAACGTTCCAGGAAAGGAATTTCAAAGAGGTAGTGGCTAATGGTTCAAAGGATGGTTTCATGAGCTGCCCAAGTACCAGATTTAAGTCCCATGCCACCGGTGGTGGCTTAATGGGAGGCTTCGTTAAAAGAAGGCCTCTCATAAATCTCACTAGAGGATGAGAGGAAATAGGTTGTCCATTCAGAGGCTTGAAAGAAGCTGCAATAGCACTCAAATGGACTCTCACTGAATTGGTCTTAAGCCCTGCATTTGATAAATGAAGGAGGTACTCCAGTAATGATTGCAGAGGTATTGCAAGAGGGTTAAGACCCTTCTGCGAGCACCATATGGTAAACCTTTTCTTTTTTTGAATTTTAACAATCTTTATTATAAACAAAGATAGGAATTACAATCAAGTCCACGTCATGGAAGCGAGAGGATCACAAAAAAACAAGCATAATGATACAACGACCAATTTAACAAAGCCAGATAGGAATAATAATTCTAACCCTAAGACTTAGAAAGGAAGTAAAGAAATAATCCTAAACACATTCTTTACTATCTAAAAAAACTATCAATGAATCAGAATCCATAAAGACATATTTTGTCTGTTGAAAAATCAAAATACATTTACAAGGATATTTAAGGAAAAAGGAGGCCCCTATTGCCACAACGCGCGGTTTCAGTGCCAAAAAAGCTTTCCTTCGTTTCTGAATGAGTCTACACACGTCTGGGAAAACCTGTATCTCGCCACCGCAAAATAATTGTTTCTTTTTAGGAAAATACAACCGCAATATTAAATTTTTATCAGACAATGACACAAAGGAAACAATTAAGGTGGCGCGATTAGGAATCTCATCCGTGGAAGACTCAAGAAACGCAGAGACATCTAGTGAAGAGGATACTGGAACCTTGCCCGCGTCGTTGGCAAGAGGGGAGGAGGTCTCCGCTAAAGTTGAAGGAATATAATAAACCGAGGAAAACTTTATTGAATTAACATCATCAATTGATAAGACCTCTTTAAAATATTTATGCAACAAAATAGTAGGAGAAAGGTAGTGAGTCTGGGGAAAATTAAGAAACCTTAAATTTTTTAAGCGCACAGCGTTTTCAAGAGACTCAATCTGATGATGAATATTAATATTATCACGAGTAAATGAAGAAGCAACTGCCTGCATAGCAGAGACTTGACCCCCTAATTTATTTAAAGCAACATTATGTTTTACCAAAGATTCATCATGGGTTCCCAACTTCCGTACCACATCCTTGGAAAACTGTGAAACCTGAGAGAGAGAAACCCGCAAGGATAACTCCATGCGGGTGACTACCTCAAACACATCTCTTAAGGAAACATCTGTTGGAGAAACCACTGATGGGACGGTAGTGGGGAACTCCAATGGTGTAGGAAGAACAGACAATAATTCTTTATCCTCCTGAACAACCGAAATAGCAGCAACATTAGTATTATCTAATAAGGATCCCATCCCCAGACTAACTCTTCTGGGGGAGAACTCCTTTAAAGTCTCAACTTCCTGACTGGGTAGGGAAACACCCTGCGCAATTAAAGAAGAGTCAGAAACAGTACTCACGGACCCTAGGGTCAAGTCCGGCAGCTCACGCTCTCCTTGGGCTTTTTGCAAATGCACATCCATCGGGCCCACGATCTTAGGGGCCTTTTGGGTGTTCGTCGCAGGGAACACCTTCTTCCGTCGTTTGCCCATGGACACGCAAGACCTTTCTGTACCTCCTCGTTGCTCCGAAGGGGCTCCAAAGGGGCGTGTCCTGCCCCTTTGGTCACGCCCCTTCGGTCACGCGACCACGGGTGCGCGCCCGCGGGTCGCGTACCGCGGGGGACCAAGTTTTTTAAAGGTCCTGGGGGGCGGGGCTACAACGCTCCTCCTGCCGCTAATTCCACCACCGGCTCCAGCTGTCCCCGCTCGCTCCGGTACTCCAGCGGGGGACCAGGTTTTTAAAGGTCCTGGGGGGCGGGGCTACAACGCTCCTCCTGCCGCTAATTCCACCCCCGGCTCCAGCTGTCCCCGCTCGCTCCGGTACTCCAGCGGGGGACCAGGTTTTTAAAGGTCCTGGGGGGCGGGGCTACAACGCTCCTCCTGCCGCTAATTCCACCACCGGCTCCAGCTGTCCCCGCTCGCTCCCTGGTAAACCTTTTCTAATTAAATGCATAAGAGTGTCTTGTGGAAGGCTTCCTGGAAGCATGAAGGATATCCTTTACCTGATGGGAAAGGTTAAGACCATGAAGTTCTAGGCTTTCAGCAACCAGGCCCTGAGTTGCAGAGAATGGGGATTGGGGTGCCACAGCATCCCGTCCTCTTGAGAAAGAAGATCTGGAGCAGATCCTAACTACAGAGGCGGAGCTTGAGAGAGATGTAGGAGCAGAGGGTACCACGGTTGCCGTGGCCAACGTGGAGCTATGAGGATCATATGACCTCTGTCTCTCTGAAGCTTGAACAGGGTTTTGAGAATTAGGGGAATGGGTGGAAAGGTATACAGGAAGTCTTGACCCCAATGAAGGAGGAAAGCATCCCTGGCCTGACAACCTTGAGCCGGAATTCTGTAACAGAACCGGGGAAGTTTGGCATTCAGTGGACTTGCAAAAAGGTCTATATCCGGAGTTCCCCAAATTTGAAAAATTTGGGGCACCTGGTCTGCATGGAAAGACCATGCGTGTGGAAGCAGAACACGACTGAGTTTGTCTGCCCAAGAGTTTTGAACGCCTGGAAGATACATCGCAAGGAGATGAATCTGATCCTCTCTGGTGAGGGCCCATAGTCGCAAAGCTTTGTTGCACAGCGAAAGAGCCTGTTCCTCCCTGCTTGTTCACATAGAACATGGCTACCTGATTGTCTGTTTGAACTAGGACTGTCTTTTAGCTGAGCTGGGTGTGAAATACTTGAAGAGCAACTAAGATTGCTCTGAGTTACAGGAGGTTGATGTGTAGATAGGCCTCCTGTGGAGTCCTGGGTAGAGAAGCCGTGCAGGTGGGCTCCCCAACCCACCTGTGAAGCATCTGTTAGAGTGGCTTGGGGTGGGGGTTGCTGAAAAGGAGACCCCACCAGAAAGGTTTTGGGTGACTGCCATCATTGGAGAGACAAAATAAGGCGATCTGAGTTTGCTATTTTGTCTGACAGGCAACCTGACGCCCGAGTCCACTGAGTGGATAAGGTCCACTGGGCTGCCCTCATATGGAGGTGAGCATAAGGAACCACATGCACGGTGGATGCCATGTGGCCTAGCAACTGTAACATTTCCCAAGAAGTGAGGTGAGGTTTTAGCACTGCTTAGGAAGCTAACTGCACAATGCGAAGGCAGTGGGGCTGTGGAAGGAAGGCCCTTGTCTGTCTGGTATCCAGAAGAGCTCCTATAAACTCTAGGGATTGAGTGGTAGCAAGGTTAGACTTTGGGAAGTTTATGACAAGTCCCAAATACTGAAAGATGCGCATTGTGCAAGACAGAGCCATCCTGGCCTCTGGCACTGAAGGGGCTCGAATGAGCCTGTCGTCTAAGTAAGAGAAGACGAATAGTCCCAGGGGAAGGAGAAATGCTGCTACCACAGCCATGCATTTTGTGAACACCCTTGGTGCAGAAGCCAGGCCAAAAGGAAGAACCCTGTATTGGTAGTGCTTCCCTTGAAACAGGAATCGAAGGAACCTTCGGTGAGTTGGATGGATGAGAACATGAGTGTATGCATCCTTGAGATCTAGAGAACAAAGCCAATCCTGACTCTGAAGGTATGGCAGCAGAGTTCCTAGAGAAATCATTTTGAACTTCTCTCTGTACAGGAATTTGTTCAATTCTCTGAGGTCTAGAATGGGTCTGTGTTCTCCAAAGGAGCATTGTGACTTCTTGACCTAAGCCGTCGTCGGGAGAGGTCTGAGAATTGAACTGTCCTACTATTGTAGGAGGGGGCATGCTGAGGAAATGAAGCTTGTACCCTTCTCGTACAATAGACAGAGTCCAATTTTCTGCTGTTATCTGACACCATCTGGGGGTAAAATGACAACCTTCCTGGGATGGTGGAGGGTTCTGGGCCGTTCAGGGCCAGGAAGGCAAAATTCTCTAGAAAAGAGTCAAAGCCCCTGTGGAGGCTGAGTCTGCTGAGCTGGTTGAGGCTTCGCTGCTTTTGGCTTCCTTTGTTGCCTAAGTTGTTGCTGCTATCCCTTTTGGGCAGACTGACCAGATCGATGTCCCTGCTGGGTATAGGAGGGATAAAACGTCTTACTGAAGAATGGTTTATTAGAGGATCTTTTCCTCGCAGGATCAGCTGTAGATTTGGACAATCTATCCAAAGTGATATTGTCAGCATCTATCTCATTAGCTTTTTCCTGCCAATTCTTGCCAAAGATTCTCTCCTGTGCAAGGTATATTCCCCACTTTGTCCTGTACCCAGATTTCTAAATCAGATGCCTGGAGCCAGGCAATCCTACGTGCACCATAAGAACATAAGATATGCCATACTGGGTCAGACCAATGTCCATCAAGCCCAGTATCCTCTTTCCAACAGTGGCCAATCTAGGTCATACATACCTAGCAGAATCCCCAAGAGACACAGGTTCCACAATGCTTGTATTGGGGTCAAGCATTGATATCCTGGGTCCCTTTTTAATAATGGTTTATGGACCTTTCCTCCAGGAACTTGTCCAAACCTTTTTTAAACCCAGCTAAACTAACAGCCTTTACTACATCCTCCGGTAACAAATTCCAGAGTTTGATTACACGTTGAGTGAAAAAATATTCTCTCTCATTTGTCTTAATTAGTTTACCCTGTACCTTCCTTAAATGTCCCCTAGTCTTTCTATATTCTGATAGCATAAACAATCGATCTACGTTTATCCGTTCCACTCCATTCATTAATTTATAGACCTCTATCATATCTCCCCTCAGCCGTCTCTTTTCCAGGTTGAAGAGTCCTAACCTTTGTAGTCTCTCTTCATAGGAGTAGCCTTCCATCCCCTTTACCATTTTGGTGGCTCTTCTCTGAACCTTTTCTAATAACGCTATATCCTTTTTAAGATACGGCGACCAGAATTGCATACAATATTCAAGCTGCGGTCGCACCATGGAACGATACAGAGGCATTATAATATCCTTTGTTTTATTTTCCATGCCTTTCCTTATGATACCTAGCATTCTATTTGCTTTCTAGGCCACCGCTGCACACTGGGCAGAGGGTTTTAACATGTTATCCACGATGACTCCTAAAACTTTTTCCTGGGTGGTGGTTCCCAATGTGGAACCTTGCATTGTGTAACCATAGTGTGGGTTGTTCTTTCCTTGGTGCATAACTTTGCACTTGTCCACATTAAATTTCATCTGCCATTTGGATGCCCAGTCTTCCAATTTATCCAGATCCTCCTGCAGTTTTCCCACAGTCCTCTTGGGTTTTAACAACTTTAAAACAGTTTTGTGTCGTCTGCAAATTTGATAACTTCACTAGTTATTCCCTTTTCCAGGTCATTTATGAATATGCCAAAAAGTAGCAGACTCTGTACAGATCCCTGGGGTACTCCACTATTCAACTTTTTCCATTGGGAAAATTAGCCATTTAGCTCTACCCTCTGCTTTCTATCTTTTAACCAGTTCCCAAACCACAATAGTACACTGCCTCCTATCCCATGACATTTTAGTTTTGCCAAAAGCCTCAGATGAGGGACCTTGTCAAAGGCTTTCTGAAAGTCCAGATACACTATATCAACTGACTCACCTTTGTCTACCTGTTTATTCACACCTTCAAAAAAACATATCAGATTAGTAAGACAAGATCGTCCTTGTCTAAAGCCATGTTGGCTGTCTCCCATTAGGCCATGACTATTTACATGCTGTGTAATTTTGTTCTTTATGATGGTTTCTACCATTTTCCCCGGTACTGACGTCAGGCTCACCGGTCTGCAATTTCCTGGATCAACCCTGGAACCCTTTTTAAAAATTGGCATTACATTGGCGATCCTCCAATCTTCCGGTATTACAGATGATTTTAATGAAAGTTCACAGATTACTAATAGCAGGTCTGCAATCTCATATTTCAGTTCTTTCAATATTCTTGGATGTATACCATCCGGTCCAGGTGATTTTCTACTATTCAGTTTATCAAATAGCTGTAATACATCTTCCCGGTGTAGCGATATTTCTCTCAATTCCTCTGCAGTATCACCTTTAAATACCACTTCAGTCTTGGGTAACATCCCTACATCTTCCTCAGTAAAGACCGAAGCAAAGAATTCATTCAGTCTCTCCGCTATAGCCTTGTCTCCTCTTACTGCCCCTTTTACCCCTCTATCATCTAATGGTCCAATTTGCTGCGAATGTACTTGAAAGTCTTTATTTCGTGTTTTTGCTTCCATAGCAAGTTCCTTCTCAAATTCTCGCTTTGCCTGCCTTATCAATGCTTTGCATTTAACTTGCCAGTGCTTGTGTTGTTTCCAGTTTGTCGTTTGGCTCTTTTTTCCATTTCCTGAAAGATGCTTTTTTGGCAGCAACAGCCTCTCTGACCTCACCTTTAAACCATGCTGTCAGTTTTTTGGACTTTCTTCCACTTTTCTTAATGCGTGGAATACACCTGGCCTGGGCTTCTAGGATAGTATTTTTAAACACCCAAGCTTGATGTAAGTCTTTAACCTTTGCAACCACTCCTTTTAGTTTTTTCTTAACTATATTCCTCATTTTATCATAGTCTCCCTTTCAAAAGTTAAAAGGTAGTACTGCGGCTTTCTTTACTATCCCTCCTCCACTAATTAAATCAAACACGATCATGCTATGATCACTATTGCCAAGTGGTCCCAACACCCTTATTTCTTGCACCAGATCTGGTGTTCCACTAAGGACTAGGTCCAGTATGGCTTTCCCTCTGGTCGGTTCATGAACCAGCTGCTCCAAGAAGCAGTCATTTATTTCATCTAGGAACTTTATCTCCCTAGCATTATTTTTTTATTTATTATTATTTATTTACATTCTCTTATATACCGCGCTATTCTGCATCAGTGCGGTTTACATTGAACAAACTGAAATTACATTGAACAGGGCATTATAACTTGGAGATAACTATTTTACAGGGAACATGGGCTATGGAGGGTTAAGTGGCTTGCCCAAGACCACAAGGAGCACCTGTGGGACTAGAAACCCCAGTCCTTCCGGCCCAAGGTTGCTGTACTCTAGTAGGATTTGAACCCCCGACTTTCCGGTCTGAAGTACCTTGCCCCAACACTGACCCAGTCAATACTGGGCGTAATTGAAATCACCCATTATTACTCTGCTGTGACTTTTGTTAGCTTCCTTGATTTCTTTGAGCATTTCATCATCTATTTGTTCATTCTGGCCAGGCGGTCGATAGTACACCCCCCACTGCCATCACCTTCACACATGGAATTCTAATCCATAGAGATTCTACAGCAAATTGTTTCCTGCAAAACTTTAATCCTTTCTGACTCAATACCCTCTCTGAGTGCAACCCCTCCACCAATTTGATCAGTTCTATCATTACGATATAGTTTGCATCCAGGTATCAGTGTCCCACTGGTTATCCTGCTTCCACCATGTCTCTGAGATTGCAATCATATCTAACCTCTCATTTAGTGCTATATATTCTAACTCTCCCATCTTATTGTTTAGACTTCTAGCATTTGCATACAAGCATTTTAAAGACTGTAATTTATTAATATTAATCTGGCTATTGGTAGGCATGGGTAATTTGGAATCTTTACGCTCTGTCTGCACCATACTCAAGGGCATTTGGGCTACTTTACTCTTTTTTGGAACCTCACTGCTTTTGGTAGTATCCTTCAAGGATACCTTCTTCCGAACCATGCGCTCTTGGGCGACTGTCGGCTTTCCCCTGTTTTCTAGTTTAAAAGCTTCTCTATCTCCTTTTTAAAGGTTAATGCCAGCAGTCTGGTCCCATCCTGGTAAAGGTGAAGCCCATCCCTTCGGAAGAACCCCTCCTTTCCCCAGAATGTTCCCCAATTCCTAACAAATCCAAAACCCTCATCCTTGCACCATCGTCTCATCCACGCATTGAGACTCAGGAGATCTGCCTGCGTTTTGGGTCTTGCACGTGGAACGAGAAGCATTTTGGAGAACACTACCCTGGAAGTTCTGGATTTCAACTTCCTACCTAAAAGCTTAAAAATTTAGCCTCCAGAACCTCCCTACCACATTTTCTTATGTCATTGGCACCTATGGCAATAGCAGAGGTTCTGCTTATGCATTCAAAGCAGTCAAAGGCTGCACGATTCACAAACTTAGAAACATCCTGAGCATGTTTAACAAGAGCAAGATAATCTTGCCTTTTATTATCAGGAAGGAGAGGGCTCATAAGCTCTAAGTCTCCTGTGACTTCCTTAAGGAACATTCCCATATACAAGATATAGGAACTGATCCTAGCAGAAAGCATGGAAGCCTGGAAGGATCGACATCCAAAGGCGTCAAGAAGCCTACACTCACGTCCTGGAGGATTAGATGCATGCCTTTTTGCATTCTTCATCCATCTCATGGCCGATTCCACCACCATGGAATGGTGTGGTAATTGAGTCTTCTGAAACCCAGGACAAGGAGGAACTCGATACATGGTGTTGAGTCTTCGAGAATGAGGAAATGTGGTTAGAGGTGTTTCCCGCATCCTTAACATAAGATCATGCAAGATCTCATGAATAGGTAAGGTAGCTGCCTCCTTGGGAGCTTTAGGGTATTGTAGGATTTTTAATTCCTTTGCCCTAGGCTCTTTTTCAGGAACCACTGTGATGGAAAGACCTCGGGCCACATCTCGGCTAAAATCCTGAAAGGACATATCCTCTGGTGGAGACATCCTATGCTAAGGAGAAGAGGAATCTTTGGGAAGAAGTACTCTGGTATCGGCAGAGCCTTCGGAGTCTTCAGACTCATCTGAGGATTCGAAGTATCTCCGATCCGGGTGATCGTGTAATGCACAGTACCGGCACCGATCGAAGTCGGCATCGGAGTGATCCGGTACCAACATGTCGATGCCAGAGAGAGACGCATGACTCGGTCCCGGTAGAATACCTGCCGATGTTGATGCAGTCGGTGCCGGTACCGGAGTCGATGCCGGTACCGGTTGAATTGTCTGAAGCGGTTTCAGAGGCATTGAGGCCGTGAGATGAACCGGCAGACTGCGTTCAATAGCCAAGAATCTCTGGTCTATCGATGCTGCCGATGCTTGGGTATCGGTGCCGGTTAAAGTGGCTGGAACCCCAGAGCATGGCACCAGTAGTTCTGCCGAAGTTGAAGCCTCGAGAACATTCTGGAGCCCCGTTAGTGCTTTGGAAGCCGAAGCCTTCCACTGGGGCAATTTTGCCGGTGAAAGTCCCTCAAGGGCAATGCCAGAGGCATCTCGAAGTTTAGAAGGATCTCTACCCTTTGAGGATCGGCTAGATTTATGTTTAGTTACCTGAGATCCATGGGAGGATGATGAAGCCCTGGAGGACGTCGATGCCATGGAGGCTGCATTGGAGGGAAAAAGGGTGCTGAGCTTAGCAGCTCGGTTTTGCCGGCCCCTTTTTGACATCATTCCACAGGCAACACACTCTGAAATAGAGTGGTCAGGACCTAAACATTTGAGGCACCACTCATGGGTGTCTGTGACGGAGATGGTACCGCCACACTTAGAACACTTTTTTAAAACCCAAAGTGGGTTTTTCCATTTTTAGGGAAAAAATTGGGCCTAGTGCCCAAAATGGCACGTGACACCCGAGAAGAAAATTGCTAGAGAAAGACTTCAGAAACAAAGGTTATTTTGTTTGTTTTTTTTAGAAAAAAGAAAAGAACCTGCGGTACCAGTATAGTGTCGAGGGAAGGCAGACGCGACCAGAAAAAAAGAAGTATAAGAAGGGATTTTTTTCTGCGGTGACAAGATATGCGACCTGTCGGTTCTGCAGAAAACGAAGAACTGGAGAGGAACAGTTGGGAAAGGCGGGAAGGCAGCACACAGGCACTGTGGGATGCTCCCAATAGCTTTCCTATTAGACGCTGGGGAGCGTTCCCGTGCAGGCTCCGTCAGTACCGACGATACCCATATGTGAAGACTACATTCGTGCTTGTTCCTGGAGATTGCTATCGTCAGAGAAGCCTGGCCACATCAAAGCTAAATTGGCATGGACAACCGAACAGCTCAGAGATACTGCTTGCTGCATATTACCAAATGGAAGACCTGGATTTGATTCCCAAATTATCTTCCAGTCTCTGGGTTGGCTGAGAATGCTGCGGAATCAATTTTCAGGTCCAGGGGTTTCAGGGGAGGGGGGGGGAGAAGAAGGGAGTCCTGATCCCAGTCAACACATATATTGGTGACATCAAATAGTTGAACCGTTAGGTAGCCCCTGCTGAAACAAGATTAAGAAAGTTATAAGAAGATATAAAATGGTGGGAAAATCCAGATGCTGTGAATGAAAGTTCATGGTCACTGGCCATAGCCTGGCTTCAATTGAGCTGGGATCCCAAAATGAGCAGAAAGAAACAGACGCCCCTCTCACTAAAAATGGGCTAAGTAATTTTCCAGATATGTCAGAGCTCTCTCACAAGTTAAATATGTGTACATGTTCTCCCTTATGGGCATATGTGTAAAGAAATGAATGTGAAGACATGACACATAACTGATTAAAATGGAAGTCCAATGCCTTCTTATGTAGGACATTTGGGATGGATAGATGTGATCTATCAGTCTGTTCTGACTGAATTTATATATATATTATTTTATTATTTCTGTGTATTATGGTGGGTTTTTAGTGATTTGGGGATTTTATTATAAGTAGTTATAACCAAGAATTATCTGATATTGTGATATGATTATATTGTACTTCGCTAGAGCATTTTGGCAGTCAGACTCGTCTGTAGCAGGTGTTATTCTGCTGTCCACAGAAAAGTCCTCACTCATGGGGAGATGTCACAAAAGGAGCTCAAACGTGTAAGCAGCTCCCCAGCTTCTTATCTAGAGTTTTTGGAGGTGCATCACCATGTATGCGCACTACTTCCAACTTGCCATTGTTACATGGGATTTCTTCAGTCTTGAATTCCATGAACAATTATATAACTCCAAGGGAAGGATGGTGGGTATTGTGATGACTTACCTGCTGTCCGCAGAACACTTGCTACAGATGAGTAATTCCCTTTTCTCTGTGGACAAGCAAAATATACTTAGCTATAGATAACCTTAACAGAACAAGGGGGAAGTAACATTTGTTTCAACAAACTGACACCAGAACAATTTTGGTGGCAACAAGCCTTTTAATGAATTTTCTCCTTGGCCTAGGGGGAATGGAGTTGGATTTTACTCCCCTTAACAGATTCTGAAGAAATGACTGACCAAATCTAGTCACATTTGCAATCTCTTCCTAAACAGTAGAGAGATACGAATGTATGGACAGAATGTTGCAGCCTTGCAAATCACCATGGAAGCTGATTTCAAATGGGCTACCGACCAAGCCCTAACTCTGACATTATGAGCAGTGATAAGACCCTCTACAGTCAAGAATGCTTGAACATAAGTGAAGGCAATGCAGTCTGCTTGCTAAATGGATAAGGTGCATTTGTTGGCAGCATCCCCTAGCTTATGTGTCAAAAGAAATAAATGACTGTATTGACTTTAAGGGCTTTAACCTGATCCAAATAGAAAGCCAAGGTTCTCTTATTCAGCGTGAGCAATGTGTTCTTCCATGGGCACGAGGCCTTAGAAAAACATTTGGCAGGATGATTGACTGGTTATGGTGTAAATCTGACACCACCCTGGGAAGGAACTTTGTATGAGTGTGCAGAATCACTATGATTTTAAAACTTGGTATGATGATCAGTTTCAAGAGCCTGAAGCTCGCTAACTGTGCACTGAAGTGACCACCACCAAAAACAGGACCTTTTAGGCAATGTACTTCAGTTCACAGGTATCAAGTGGCTTTACCACACTGAGATTCCATGACAGTGCCAAAGGCTTGATGTGATGCTTTGATAGAAGCAAGCACTCCATAAACCAAACTAAAGGCTATACACAGATAGTAACAATGAATTGCACCAAAGTAAATCCTAAAAGAGTTAGTCTTCAAACCTGACAGATAAATGTAGAAGGTACTCAAGAAGTTTTTGTGGAACAGAAGAGTGTCCAGAGCCTCTCCATCACACCAAATGGCAAACTCTTTCATTTAAAACCATATGATCTCCTAGTGAAATCTCTCCTGGACACCAGGACTCCAACGATGCCAACCAGATGTTAGGGTGCAATAGCATTCCTTGATCTTGCATGATTAGTGTTGGTGAATTGACAAGCCTTATCTGGCAGAATTCCAGCAGAAGGGGAGAGCATGGTTACCTGAGTCAATAAGGCACTGTGAGCATCATGTTACCCTGGTCTGTTCTGAGTTTCAGAAGAGTTTTCACTAATGAGAGCTACTGGAGGATACATGTATAGAAGGCCTTCTCCCAATCCAAGAGAATGGCATCCAAGACTAGTTTGCCATACAATCCTATTCTGAAACAGAGTAGGTGCCTCTTGTAACGAGGAAAGATGAACAGGTTTATGGACAGGGTGTCCCACACTCAGATTCTTTGAGACCCCTTGTGAGTTGCAGTACTCTACTCAGCTTATCTACCAGAGAATCTTGTTCTCTCTAACCAGGTACACAGCCTTGAGTTCCAACCCACAAAGTTTGACATTTCCTAAGACAGAAGGTATGAGCTTGTTCCTTTCTGCTTATTAGCGTAACAAATTGTTACTTGACTGTCCATCTGAATTAATACAATTTAAGTAATCAACCAATCTCAGAGCTTTTAGAGCATCTGATACAGCTCTCAATTCCAGGGAATTGATCTGGTGTAGACCTTCTTGAAAGGATACCCATCTATGAGGGACCCCTCAGCCCAGTTTGGATGCATCTGGCTGTCAAAACCTTTTGATAAGGAGGAATATGGAAGAGAATTATTTTGGCCAGATTGAAGTGGAACATCCAAAAAAGGCCTGAAGGGGGTACCCATGACAGATGACATTTTCTGAGCCTGTGAGTGGATTGAGTCTGCTGTTTGCTCAAGGTTCATTGACACTGCCTCATTTTGAAATGTGCCAAAAGATGTGACATGTACTGTAGAGGCCATGTGACCCAACACCCTCAATATACTCCAAGCTGATATTTGCAGACTCTTAAATATCTTCCACTAAGGCCATCAGCTTGGTGATCCTTTTGCATGGAAGAAAGGCCCTTTGTCAGAGTCATGGCTAGCCGAGTTCCTATGAACTCAGAGTTGACAGGCTTAAATTGGACTGGGGATAATTATTGCAAACCCTAGCAACTCCAGCACACCCAGCTAGTTATGCATATGGATTGAGTTCTTTCCTGAGTTGTGCTCGTGAACAACCAAATAGGGAAACACGTGCATGCCTAGTCTTCAGATATATTATTGCAACTACTGCAAGGCACTCTCTCAATACACAAGAAAATGATCCTAGGGCAAATGACAGTAAGCTGTACTGGTAGTGGTGCTTCGCTTTGACAAACTCCAGATACCTTCTGTGAATGGAATGTATCTGAAAATGGACGCATGCATCCTTTGTCCAGAGAACAGTCAGTTCTGTTTTTGGGCAAGTAAGACATGAAGCTGCTTACAGAGATCATTATGAACTTTTCAGATATTTGCTCAGATCCCGAAGATCTAAGATGGGATAGAATCCCCCCCATCTTCTTTGTGATCAGGAGGTATTTGGAGTAAAATCACTTCCCTTCCTCCCTAGTGGAACAGGTTAAACTGCTCTGGGCTGCTTTGACCGCTAGAAGAGAAGTGAGCTCCTTTGTTAGCACCTCCTGATGCTTAAAGCCGTTCCATGATGCTCTTAGTGGGTGGCAATTTGGTGGATTGTTGAATACATGTAATTGGTATATCAGCTGTGTCAGAGGTCATGAAGTGCCAGAGGCCTGTGTAAAACCATAGGATCCTTCATACTAGAAGATTGATTGGCACATGCACTGGAATACTCAAAGTTCTTCCCTGGAGAAAGTCAAACTCCATCCCAGGCTTTGGCTATGGAGCAGATTGGGATGTCTGGGCCCTCTGATGACAAATATATATGGGCATGGACACTGCTTTGTCTGGGTCAAACGAGGCAAGAGCATAAATACACTTAACTGAGTGGAAGGCATAGGCAATCTTATTACTCTGATAACTCCTAGATAAACAGGAGATTGTGTTAGAAGAGGTCCTGGAGAGGATCTTAAGGGCATTACTATGTTACTTTATCAGAGTTGCAGCTTCCTGAACCTTCTCTCCAAAGACATTCTCATCATGGCACGGCATGTCAGCAAACCTGTCCTGAAGCAGAACTCACTCAGATGAAAGGAAGGTGATTAGTGGTGTGCCCCAGGGTTCTGTCCTGGGACTGGTACTGTTCAATGTATTTGTGAGTGATATTGCTGAAGGACTGAATGGAAAGGTTTGTCTTTTTGCAGAGGACATGAAAATTTGCAACAGAGTGGACTCCCCTAAAGGAGTGGAGAACACGAGCAAAGATCTATAAAAGCTGGAAGAATGGTCTAATGCTTGGCAGTTAAGATTTAATGTGAAGTGCAGTGTCATGCACTTGGGAAGCAAAAGTCCAAGGGAATTGTATGTGATACAGGACAAGAGGTTGGTATGTACCGATCAGGAGAAGGACCGCGACGTGAGTGTTTGAGGATCTCAAGGTGGCAGAAAAAGCCAGAAGGATGCTGGGTTGCATATAGAGAGGAATTACCAGCAGAAAGGATGTGGTACTAATGCCACTGTACAAGTCACTGGTGAGGCCTCACTGGAATATTGTGTTCAGTTTTGGAGACCATATCTCACAAGGAACATAAAAAGGCGGAAACAGTTCAGAGGAAGGCGACCAAAACAATTTGGAGCCTGCATCAGAAGACTTATGAGAAAAGACTTGAAGACCTAAATATGTACACTCTGGAGGAGAGGAGGGACAGGGGAAGATATGACTCAGACCTTAAATACTTAGAGTATTCATGAACAAAAAAAAACCTCTTCCAAAGAAGGGGAAGCTGTAAAACTAGACGGCATAACATGAAGCTGCAAGGGGGTAAACAAAGGCAATGTCTATGGACACTATGGACACATCACATAACCTCAGAGAATGTATAACAGCACATGATACCGCCTAAACAATGTATGTATGGAATATGTTTTTTGCACCACTGTATATAGCCCACTCTGTACATAGCTCATACCAATCTAGCACACAATACAACACACACTCAACTTCACCCTCACTGCATGTATAACACACTCACTTTACTCGATTGTTTGCTGTGATACCACCTTGATTATTAAGATAAGGCGGTTTAGAAATACTGTTAAATAAATAAATAAAATGTCAGGAAATACTTTTTCACTGAAAGGGTAGTGAATGCTTGGAATGCCCTCCTGATGGAAGTTGTGGGGGTAAATACAGTGACAGAATTCAAAATGGCATGGACAATGGATCCCTTTATAGAAACAGGATAAAAATCAAACCAAACATAACTATCTCTTATATTTCAGCAAATAAGGGGTGACCTACACGGAGTGGTAGGTACACTCCTAAACAAAGGCATGGGGAGGAGTGACTTGCACGGAGCAGCAGGTGCACCTACTCTTGCCGTCTTGCTGGGCAGACTAGATGGACCATACTGGTCTCTATCTGCCGTCATATACTGTGTTACTATATGTTACTATGAAAATCATATTGCAAATCTGGACCCATGAGAATTTCCAGGCACCACCACTTACAGAGGAAGTTCTCAATATTGTTAAGTGCCATCGTATCAGTGTTGACTCCTGGCAACTCTCTGTATAGTTGACCTAAACTTTGTTTGGTCTTCAGCCAAGCAGCTCATTGTTGATAGTGGTATCCATAGCTGCTGTTATTGGATTGATCCATCTCATTGCTGGCTGCCTCTTTTACGGTGACCTTCCTTGCCAAGTATTATGTGTTTCTCCAATGATTTCTCTCTCTGCATGATGTGTCCAAAGTATGAAATTCAAAGTCTTATCATCTGAGCTTCTATGGAAAGCTTAGGTTTGATCTCCTCTAGTACGGACTAGTTTGTTCTTCAGGCGGTCCATGATATACACAGTATTCGTCACCAGCACCATAATTCAAAGGCAACAATTTTCTTCCTTTCTTCCTTCTTTTTCACTGTCCAACATTCGCATCCATATGACGTTATTGAAAATTGCATGGCCTGGACAAGTCGAATCTTTGTTTGAAGAGACATCTCTGCTCTTGAGAATCTTGTCTAGGTTCTTCATAGCCATTCTGCCAAGAGCAATATGTCAGATTTCTTGACTGCTAGTCCCTTTCTTTATTGATTGTTGATCCAAGTTAAAGTTGTCAGCTATTTCAATTTCTTCTCCATCAATGATGATCTTATTTTGCCAGTTGCCAGGATCTTTGACTTACGACGTTAAATAAAGGCGTATTTATAGAGCGTATACTATTGTATTAATAAGCCAATTTTGCGCTCCAAATCTTAGTACACCAACAGTTTCAAAACTTTTCTCAACTTAACTGTTCATCAAAAATATGGCTAGGTCTCAGACTTCCCGGCACTTTTTTGGCATTCTGTCAGTGAACCAACAGAGCCGTGCCAACTAGCATCAACGACCTGCCAGAATGGTGAACAGTTGACAATATATGTAAAGACTACTTAACATACTTAAAACACAATATAATTAAAGTGCAGCCAATTATCTTCAAAAATGACTCAACCGCCAACCCTATCAAAGTGTACAAACAAATAGTATAACACAAATCTAAAATGCATCAAAGTCAAAATAAAGGTTCCCAACGATTTTCTCAAAGTCCAGATAAATGTTCCCAAAGTCCAAATGAATGTTCCCAACGCTGTCATTGTAGCGCTCCCACGCGTTTCTCCCACACGGGGTTCTTCAGGGGAATTTTGAACAAAATGCTTCAAGGGAGATTTCAGTTTGCTTTCTTCCAGGGAGATATCAATTAGCTCTTGTCTCAAAACCACTGGCTCTGCCAGTCAGAATCATAGAGAAAAGCTCCTGCTTCTCGTGGCCCCCTATAAACAGATAAAAACAACGTCCGTTCTTCCAACATTGACTAATTACAGAAAAGAGCCCCCATTGATCTAAAACCGAGCTACCACCTAAATTACAAAAATGTATTACTAACCAATTTGTTGTCCACTGTCAGCAAAGACGATGCTGCCCACGTCTTCAGGAGTTAGCTATCCTTTTCCAAAAAAAACGCCGCGCATGCGTGCTTGCATCGGCTATAAGATTTTATAGGATCGATCTTAAACTCGTTAATGCCCTCATCGACATCCCGCCTCAATGAAGACATGCTCGCCACTCAATCATGTTATTTAATCCTGTAGGTTCCACCGATCCTAAAATAAAAATCCATCGCTGTTCACGAAACGTCAAAATTTGTTCACGCGTCAAGCCTCCTCTTCCACTATGAACTTTCTCAATCACAAAACATGTAAATTCATCAAAAGAGTGGCCCAAAGATAAACTATGCTGTACTATTGGGGCTTCCATCGTTCTGCACTTCAAACGACTTTTATGCTCGCCCAATCGCACACGCAAAGGCCGTATAGTCTTGCCTATATACAGTAGGTGACATGGGCATTGTAGTGCATAAACCACGTAAGCAGAATCACAGGAAGTAGAACCCCGCAGGGTATAAGTCACATCATGATAGGTGAAACAATCAAGTTGTAAATTCATGACACACATCCCACAGTGGCCACAGGGAAAATGCCCCCTCCGTTCCACTGTAGAAGTTGCAGACGTAGAGAGTGGATGCAACTGTGTTGGGCTAACCAGCTCTTTTAAATTGGCTTGTCTCTGCCACACGCATCTAATGCGGCGTCCCGAGAGCCCCTCTACGCTTTGTAGTATATTCGAATGCTTCCTTAACATTTTTTGTACAGAATAGCTTAACGGAGAAAATTTGGTAATAAAATTGATGACAGTATCATCTGAAGTTGCCTTCAGCCGAACAGCTAATAAAGATGCCCGGTGATTATATTTAGCACGACGGTAAGCTTGATTAATAACTTGCTTAGGATACCCCCTATCTTGAAAACAGGTCCTAAGTTCTCGAGGCTGTATCAAAAAATCTTCTTCATGAGAACAATTTCGTCAGAATCGGATAAACTGAGAGAAAGGTAAGCCATCTTTCAGATTACGGGGGTGTGCACTATTATAATGCAACAGAGTGTTTCGATCAGTTGGTTTTTTATGAACCGTAGTTTGCCAGCCTGTCGCGTTACGACTAATTCGTACATCCAAAATGGTCATGACATTGGTATGGCAAGTACTTGTAAATTGTATATGGGAGTCTAAATGGTTAAGCCATGAAAGGAAATCCTGCAAATCCAACTCCCTCCCCTGCCATATCACAAAAATATCATCGATATAACGACATCATAGTCGAATGTGGTTTTGGAAGGGGCAAGACTCCTGTAACCAGGATACTTCAAAATCTCTCATAAACAAATTGGCTACTGAAGGGGCGCAAGTAGCGCCCATTGCTACACCAGAAATCTGCTGAAAAATTTCTCCTTCGAACTGAAAGTAATTATTTTGAATAGTTAAACAAGCCAACTGCATCAAAAAAAACCTAAAATTATCAGAAAGATCTCCTCGGGATTGAAGTGCCGCTCGTATTGTGACCAGCACCGCATCTTGCGGAATGCTGGTATACAATGCAGCAATATCCAGTGTGACTAGTAATATATCATCTTCAAGAGCAAGATGCCGATGATTATCCAAAATATTCAAAAAATAAGAAGTATCTTTAACATAAGATGAAATAGTAGGCATCAGAGGACGCAAAAAAGTATCCAAAAAAACTGACAAAGGTTCCAAATTTGACCCTCGAGTGGACACGATAGGACGGCCCGTGGGGTTATGTAAAGTTTTGTGTATCTTTGGTACAAGATAAAAGCGAGCTACATTCGGAGAGCGAGCACGAGAAGCAGGAGCTTTTCTCTATGATTCTGACTGGCAGAGCCAGTGGTTTCGAGACAAGAGCTAATTGATATCTCCCTGGAAGAAAGCAAACTGAAATCTCCCTTGAAGCATTTTGTTCAAAATTCCCCTGAAGAACCCCGTGTGGGAGAAACGCGTGGGAGCGCTACAACGAAAGCGTTGGGAACATTCATCTGGACTTTGGGAACATTTATCTGGACTTTGAGAAAATCGTTGGGAACCTTCATTTTGACTTTGATGCATTTTAGATTTGTTATATACTATTTGTTTGTACACTTTGGTAGGGTTGGCGGTTGAGTCATTTTTGAAGATAATTGGCTGCACTTTAATTATATTGTGTTTTAAGTATGTTAAGTAGTCTTTACATATATTGTCAACTGTTCACCATTCTGGCAGGTCGTTGATGCTAGTTGGCATGGCTCTGTTGGTTCACTGACAGAATGCCAAAAAAGTGCCGGGAAGTCTGAGACCTAGCCATATTTTTGATGAACAGTTAAGTTGAGAAAAGTTTTGAAACTGTTGGGGTACTAAGATTTGGAGCGCAAAATTGGCTTATTAATACAATAGGATCTTTGTCTTAACATTAAGGTGCAGACCCATTTTAAGACTATAATTCCTTGATCTTGAGAAGCAAATGTTTCAAATTATCTTCACTTTCAGCCAGTAATGTGGTATCAGCACAGTAAAGTTTGTTGAGTGTTCCACCAATCTTCACACCTCGGTTGTCTTCATACAGTCCTGCTTCTCTGATTTGTTCTGCATATAAATTAAAGAGGTAGGGGGAAAGTATGCAGCATTGTCATACATCTTTGCAGATTTTAAACCTTTCTGTTTCTCTTAGTTCCGTTAATTCCAGGATTGTTGCATTTGTCACAGAAATGTGATCCTCCGCTTACAACACCTTCCCATTCTGCTGCCCAGATGGGTGATTTGTTTAGTCTGGCACCTCAGCTGAGGCCTGTCTATCTTGGGAGATCCTGCCAGTAGCTAAGCTACCGATAGCTTAGCTTTCAGCCTCACTGATGCACACAAGCCCTCACAGCACAACAAGCTGCAAACTAAATGAGGGTACGTTCTTAAGGCCATATCAAAAATATGAAATCGCTCAGGCCATGTATTTTCTGTCCTCCATCTCTTTGCCCACTAGGGAATGGAATTGCTCATCTTTTTCCGAAGGGAGAAACTTTGTGAACCCCTGCATGTCACTCATGAATGTTCCACAAGTGTATGCCTATAAAGAACTGGTAGGACACTATGTGGAAGGTGAACATAGCACTCTGAATAAACTTTCTTCCAAAAGACTCCAATATCCAAGCTTCTGACTCCTTTGAGAGCAGATTTAACCACCAGAGTGGTGTATGGCAGCTTTAGCTTCTCAAATCCAAAAGTCTTCTGGATGCGATACCTCAAGTCAAATTTCTTGTTCATACGTTGAACAGAGAGAAGAGGGGAGGGGGAAAAGGTCTCCCACATCTTCATCTGAACATCTTTTAAAATCCTATGAATGCATATGGTCACTGTTTCCTGGGGGGGGGGGGGGGAAGAGATCTGGAATATTTCCAATGCTTTGGCCTTAGGTTCCTCCATCTCTAATGTAAATGCAATGGACATTGACATTTACCTTACAAAACTGATGAAGGATAACTCCTCAGAAAATGATTTTCTTGTCTAATGAGGAAAGGGATCTGAAGGTAAGCTAGATGTCGTCTCTTGAGAAAATCTCCAAGTCTGCTCATCATAGCTTCAAGAGACTACACACTCAGCTAAGGCTTTCAGACTTTACAAATGACTGTTTTTAATATAAATTTTAACTGTTGGATATAGGTTTTTAGGAATATTCAGATTGCCTACATTCCTTGCATAGCCTTTAAATTAGGTATCAGCCCGCGATTCATATAAAGTCTACTGGCCAGGGACACTTAAGTTCACAATCCTACCCCTCACCCTACCCCTCCCAGGGTTGCATTGCCTATATAGTCTTCATATAAATTGACATCTGTCCTTTAATTAGATGTTACACCCATTTTTTCTCCCTTTCTCCTCCTTGGACAGCTAAATCATCATGTTGTGTATTCAATGCAATAACTGTGGTGCTTTCATTCTGAGAAGAATCATTTGGAACCTAAGAGCCTGCTCTGTATGCCTCAAGTTATCTGCTATGCAAAAAGAATCAACTCTAAGGGAAGAATTAGCTGCAATTAAACACACCTCCTTAAGGGTACAAACTGAACAAAATTTACCACTGCTCCTACAAAGAATCAAACAGCCTAGAACAAATGGAACACAGGGGGCTCTGGTAGGTTGTGACTTGTAATGCAGAGACACCCTATATATCAAGAGATATTCCTGCATAATGCCTTCTCTGCCTTGGATAATGAGGGTGCCCAATTCGTGGAAACTGAAGTGCCTTTAAATGAAAGGCTCAATGCCAAATCTGAAATAGGAAAGAAAATAGGAAGAAAAAAAAAATCACAAAACAGAAAAACTACTACTACTTGGAGATTCCATCAGAAGCACCAACTTGGGAACCTAGTTCAAAGGAGAGAAGATGGTCAAATGCCTCCCAAGCTCTTCAGCCAGCAAGAATACAAATCAAATTGTTGGTATAGATAGTGCAGAAAATGAGTGCTGCAAAACTGATGTTATCTACTTGGGTACAAATGACCTGGCTAGGAACAGTGCCTCTGCAGTTCAAAGGAACTTCCAGATTCTGGGAGAGAAATTCAAGCCCATTGTTAACACTATATAGCATTCTCAGAAGTTCTACCTGTTCATGGTAAGGGGGCAGAAAGGCTGCATCACAAACTTTAAATACATGGCGACTGGGGAAACAGATGGATCACTAAGAGACTATACTGTGCTGATGGACTACATCTCTACATTGCAGGGAAAAGGATCCTAAATGAAAATTTCAGGCAGAATGTGGACAGGCATTTAAACTAGGGAAAGGGGAGTGATGGATGGAGGACAAGTTCAGGACATCACTCCCAGTAAAAGCAATATGACATTGGAAACAGCCACACTTTTAAACCACACATCATTGGCAAGTGGAAAGGGGCATGTAGCGTAGTTACTCACCTGTAACAGGTGTTCTCTGGGAACAGCAGGTATCAGTCCTCACATATGGGTGATGTCGGCACCAACAGAGCCCTCGCGGAAGCATCCCCCCAGCTTTCAAAAAAAAAGTCTTTGGGAGATGCCACCACGCATGCATGGTCCCCTTCCCACCAAGGGTGCCATCTTGCTCAGTCAGATGGCAAAAAATAAAAGATGGTAAAGGAGCAACTCCAAGGGGAGGAGGGAGGGTTGTGAGGACTGATTCCTGCTATCCCCAGAGAACACCTCTTACAGATGAGTAACTACGCTTTCTCCGAGAACAAGCATGAACTCAGTCCTCACATATGGGACTCCCCAGCTACAAGCTACCGAAAGCCCATAGCAAGAATAGGGGCTCCCTCACAGGGAGCCGCAAGCAGCAGCAATTTAGTCCATGTACACAGACCACAGTAGGACCCCGTGTCTGATGAAACCAGCAATCCAATAGCCTGAACACAGAAGGGTCGGAGGGTAGGTGTTGTCTCGACCCCAAAAAGGGTTACGGAGCCCAGCCTGGTCAAAGGCACTGTCCAGTTGGCACTCTTTCCAGACAGTACTGGGCTGCGAAGGTATGGACTGAAGACCAGGTGGCAGCCTGGCAGATGTCCACTATAGGGACAGAGCGCAAGTTTGCCACCGAGGCCACCATGGCCTTGACATGGTGGGCTGTGATGCGGCCTTCCAGCAGGAGCCTCACCTGTTCATAAGCGAGGGTGATACAGTCTGCCAAGCATGTGGACAGCATACACTTGGTCACCACCTCCCCCAGCCTACAGGGGTCGTAGGAGACAAAAAGCTGAGAGGCTTTGCAGTGGCCCTGAGTGCGTTGGATATAGAAGGACCAAGGTGTGAAGGACCGTCTCTGCCCAACCTCTCTGACTGCAGGACCGGGCCCTGGGAGCTCCCGGCTGGTTGGAACCATCCAAGGACACCACCTTCGAAGGTTTCTTCTTCTTCCTGGGCTCCCTTGAGGGAAACCCCCTTTTCTGAGGACCCACAATGAGACTCGGGTTCAGAGAGTTCCGTCAGATGTTGGCGCCTCAGATGAGGCCCTGGCCTTCGGAGGCATCGGGGACTCAGAGAAAAAAAAAAGACACTTAGCATGCTGCTGCTGGCGGCTCCTGAGTGTCTTGCTGGATATCCTCTTATAGAGGCCGCAGGCTGCCGGTTCAGGTCTGGCCTGAGGCAGCAGTCATGTGTGTCGGTCAAAGACATGATTTTAGAGCACCGATCACACTTCTTAAAATCACTGGTAGCCATAGGGGAAAAAGTACCTCTGCATGGTCAAAGACCTTCGGGACTGCCAGCGGGAGAAAAAGGTGCGAAGGTGCCAAAAAAAGAAAATAACAAAAAGACTACAACAATTAACTGAACCCAACACCGAGGCACTCAGGTCAGTGGGCGGGAAGAGTACTGGTGCAATTTGAACCCAACACTGAGGCACTCAGGTCAGTGGGCAGGAAGAGTACTGGTGCAATACCGATGGCAAGTATGAAACTCAGGGAAAGAATAATCAACTTTTTCCGGGACAGGCCAGACAACATCTGAAGGGCTCTGAGGAAAAAAGTAGACTGAGTAAGATGGCACCCTTGGGCAGGAATGGGACCACACATTCGTGGTGGCATCTCCCAAAAGGCTTTCTTTGAAAGCTAGGGGAATGCTTCCGCGAGGGCTCCATCTGGGCCAACATCTCCCATATGTGAGGACTGACTTCCTGCTTGCTCCCAGAGAAAGAACAAAATCTATGCAAAACACAGGCAAGCCAGTCAACGAATGCTGGAAAGCAAAGAGCACAAATGCTCGAAACCCAGCCAACAAAAGTTCCTGATCTGGAAGCCCTAATGGTGGAAATGGACTTGAACATTGTGGCCATTACAGAAACATGGTTTAACGAGTCCAATGAATGGGATATAGACATAGCTGGCTATAATCTATTTAGAAGAGATAGAGAGAGTAGAAAAGGAGGAGGAATAGTCCTATATGTCAAAAGCAATATTAAAGCAGCTGAAATGCAAGGGACGTGGGGAAATGAAGCAGCATTGTGGATTGTGTTGGAAAGAGGAGATGGCACTGTCACCCATACTGGTGTAGTCTACAGGCCTCCAACTCAAACTGATAGTGAATTGATTGCTGATATTGCAAAGATAGCCATGAAGGAGGACGTAATCATATTGGTTGACTTTAATCTACCTGACGTGGAATGGAGTATTCCTTCTTTCCAGATTTGCAGAAGTAAAAAAAAAATTGTGGATGCCCCAAGATACATTGCTTAGACAAATAGTGATGTAATCGACCAGGGAGAACTCTGTGCTGGATTTAGTGCTCACCAATGGAGATAGCTTGTCAAATATCCAGGTGGACGCCCATGTGAGCAGCTGTGAGATAAAAGCCAAGGTAGAATCCAATCACAGGAAGCTCAAAGTGCTAGACTTTAAAAACAATGACTTCAGTAAAATGGCCAAGTACCTGAAGGAGGAGTTGGCAGGGTGGGAGGAGATAAGGAAAGTGGAATTGCAATGAGCTAAGCTAAAGGAGGCAATAAACGGGGCAACAGATACAGCACAGTTACTTACCTGTAAAAGGTGATCTCTGGGACAGCAGGAATTAGTCCTCACATATGGGTACGTCGGTACCGACGGAGCCTGCACGGGAAAGCTCCCCAGCTTCCCAGAAGGAAACCTTTTGGGGCCTCCCACTGCGCATGTGCGCTGCCTTCCCGCCTTCCTGACCAACTCTCCTCAGTTTGAGTTTAAAGCTGAGACAATAGAGAGAGGAAAGGAAAGAGAGAGATAGATACAACTCCTAGGGGAGGTGGGCGGGTTGTGAGGACTAATTCCTGCTGTTCCCAGAGATCACCTGTTACAGGTAAGTAACTGTGCTATCTCCAGGAACAAGCAGGAATAAGTCTTCACATATGGCGACTCCCTAGCTAAGATGCCCGGGAGATCCCCTGAAGGGTATGAGACCCTGAAAGGTTCCTCATCTTCCTATGGATCTCAGGCATCCATTCAGGGAAGGTGGGTTGGAGTTGTTCAAGAATAGAACAGGTGTCTGAGGACAGCCTGACCAAACAAGGCATCCCGGCGGGAGTCCTTGTCCAAACAGTAATGGGCTGTAAAGGTATGAACCGAGGCCCAGGTGGCTGCGCGACAGATCTGGTCAATGGACACAGAGTTTAGATGAGCCATAGAGGTGGCCATGGCCCTCACGTTGTGAGCGGTGACATGGCCCTCCAGAAAAAGGTTCTCACTCTGGTAAGTAAAAGAGATACACTGAGCAATCCAATTGGAGAGTGTTCTTTTGGAGACTGGAAGTCCTAAATGAGAAGGATCAAAAGCAACAAAAAGCTGAGAAGACTTTCGATGTTGCTGTGTCCTGTGGAGGTAAAAGGCAAGAGCTCTTTTACAGTCTAGAGTATGAAGGTTCCTCTCTGCACTGGATGCATGAGGAGCTGGAAAAAAGACAGGTAAATATACCTTTTGATTAAGATGAAAAGGGGAGACCACTTTAGGCATAAAGTGGGGATTGGTCCTAAGGACCACCTTGTCATGATGGAACCTTGTATAAGGTGGATTAGCCACTAGGGCTTGCAGTTCACTGATACGGCGAGCTGAGGTGACTGCAATAAGAAAAATAACCTTCCAGGAAAGAAATTTCAGGGAGGTAGTGGCTAAGGGTTCAAAAGGTGGCTTCATAAGCTGACCAAGAACCAAGTTTAAGTCCCATGCCACCGGAGGAGGTCGAATGGGAGGTTTAGTTAAGGTTAGGCCTCTCATGAATCTTGCAATAAGAGGATGAGAGGAAACAGGTTGTCCATTGATGGGCTTAAGTGATGCCGCAATAGCACTCAAATGGACTCTTACTGAATTCGTTTTGAGTCCTGCATTGGAGAGATGCAGGAGATATTCCAAAAGAGAATTCAAGGGGAGTGCTAGAGGGTTAAGACCCTTTTGAGCACACCAAATGGAAAATCTTTTCCATTTAAAAGCGTAAGAACGCCTAGTGGAAGGTTTCCTAGAGGCACGTAGGATATCCTTCACTTGCTGCGAAAGATTGAAGTGTTGAAGGTCTAGGCCTTCAGTAACCAAGCTCTGAGGTGAAGGGACTTGGGGTTTGGGTGCCACAAAGTCCCCTCCTCCTGATACAGAAGGTCTGGAGCCGCTCCCAAGTCCAGGGAGGGGGCTTGGGAGAGATGCAGAAGTAGAGGGTACCACACTTGGCGTGGCCAGCGTGGAGCTATGAGGATCATGGACCCTTGATCCCTTTGAAGTTTGAACAGAGTCTTGGGAATCAAAGGAATGGGTGGAAAGGCATATAGGAAGCCCTGACCCCAATGCAGGAGGAAGGCATCCTTGGCCTGACCTCCCTGACACGGAATTCTGGAACAGAACCGGGGAAGTTTGGCATTCCACAGACTTGCAAAAAGGTCTATGTCCGGGGTTCCCCATTTCTGGAAGATTCTGAGTACCTGATCCATGTGCAGGGACCATTCGTGTGGAAGCAGAACTCGACTGAGTCTGTCTGCCCAAGAGTTTTGGATTCCTGGAAGATATACTGCCAGGAGATGGATTTGATGCTCTCTGGCAAAGGCCCATAATCTTAGAGCTTCGTTGCAAAGCAACAGAGAGCCAGTCTCTCCATGTTTTTTTATGTAAAACATGGCTACTTGATTGTCCGTATGAATAAGGACTGTCATGTTGCTGAGGAGGGTATGAAAAACTCTGAGAGCTAGAAAGATTGCTCGAAGTTCCAAGTGGTTGATATGAAGGGTGGTCTCCTGCGGAGACCAAGTGCCCTGAGTGGAGAGATCTTGAAGATGAGCTCCCCAACCTGTTTGGGAGGCATCTGTTGTGAGGGTTGCTATGGGCAACAGTGGCTGAAAGGGGGCCCCCCAACAACAGATTTTGAGTGGATATCCACCATTGGAGAGACCAAAAGAGACGATTGGAGTTTGCTATTTGGTCTGAGAGAGCTCCTGATGCTTGAGTCCACTGGGTGGATAAAGTCCATTGAGCTGCTCTCATATGTAGGCGAGCATAAGGCACCACATGCACTGTGGAGGCCATGTGGCCTAATAGTTGTAGCATCTCTGTGGCAGTCAAGTGGCTTCTGGACAGAGTCTGAGAGGCTAAGTGCACTAGAAGTTGGCAACGGGCCTGAGGTAGATAGGCCCTTGCAGTGGTGGTATCCAACCAGGCCCCTATGAACTCCAGGGATTGCGTAGGGGTGAGTTGAGACTTTGGCAGATTGATCACAAGACCCAGATACTGCAGGATGCGTCTGGTGCGATCCAGGGAAGTCTGAGCTTCGGACTGAGATGGAGCTCGGATGAGCCAGTCGTCCAGGTATGGGAAGACAAAAATTCCCAGGGCGCGTAGAAATGCAGCTACTATTGCCATGCATTTGGTAAATACCCTTGGAGCAGAGGCTAGACCGAAGGGAAGTACTCTGTATTGGAAATGTTTTCCCTGGAACAGAAACCGTAGGAATTTTTTGTGGGATGGATGGATGAGTATATGTGTGTACGCATCCTTGAGATCTAGAGAACAAAGCCAATCCTGACTCTGTAGGTATGGAAGGAGAGTACCTAGAGAAAGCATCTTGAATTTCTCCTTTTATAGAAATTTGTTCAATTCTCTGAGATCCAGAATGGGTCCGTACCCCCCTGTTTTCTTGGGAATGAGAAAATAAGGGGAGTAAAAACCTGATCCCTGTTGAGGAAGAGGAACCTTTTATTGCCTTTTGGGCGAGAAGAGTGGTCACCTCCTGACTTAACAGGTCTAGGAGAGATGGGGGAGAATTGAAACTTCTCACCATGGTATGGGGAGGAAGGTTGAAGAAATGTAGCTTGTAGCCCTCTTTGATGATAGAGAGGGTCCATTGTTCTGATGTAATTTGCTCCCATCTGGGAGCAAAATGAGTTAACCTTCCTGGGATGGTGAGAGGTTCTGGTTTTAGAGCCAGAAAGGTTAAGTTCTCTAGATTTAAGTTAAAAACCCTGAGGGGGTTGGGACTGTTGGGCTGTAGCAGCCCCTGCAGGTTTTGCCCTGGCCTGTTTAGGCTGCTGACGCTTAGGAGTAAAGCGAGCTGCAGAAGATTGTTGTCCAGTATTTGAGGCAAATCTGGTTCTCTTGTAGAAAGGCTTTTTGAAAGATTTTTTCTTGGCAGGGGTAGAGGTAGAGTTAGAAAGTCTATCTAAAGCAGCATTTTCTGCATCCATTTGAGTGGCTTTGATTTGCCACTCTTTACCAAACAGATTCTCCCCTGTACAGGGCAAATTTCCCAACCCATCCTGGACCCAGGGTTCTAGGTCAGAGGCCTGGAGCCAAGCAATTCTACGAGCCGCTATGGCAATACCTGAGGCTCTGCTAGCACCTTCAAAGGAGTCAAAGGCTGCTCTGTTGGAGAACTTTGAAATATCTTGGGTATGCTTTAGCAAAAGAAGGAACTCCTCCTTTCTATCCTCTGGGATAAAGGGGAGAAAATGGCGGATTTTTAATGCAATTTCCTTCAGAAACATGCCCATATAGAGGCTGTATGAGTTGATTCTGCCAATAAGCATATTGCTTGGAAGATTTTTCTTCCAAAAGCATCCAGAGTCCTACATTCTCTTCCTGGGGGAGTAGAAGAGTGTCTTTTAGTACTCTTGATCCTTTTCATAGCTGACTGCACCACGATGGAGTGGTGAGGGAGCTGAGTTTTTTGAAACCCAGGAGAAGGGGGGACACGATACATGGTGTCCAGACGACGAGAATGTGGAGATAGAGTGAGAGGAGTCTCCCATAAGTCCATCATGTGTTCTTGAAGAATTTCATGGATGGGCAAGGTGACTGCCTCTTTGGGAACCTTAGAGTATCCTAAAATGTCTAACGTTTTTGCTCTAGGCTCTTTTTCAGAGGATACAGAAATAGAAAGACCTTTAGCTACTTCAATGATGAAGTCTTGAAAGGATAAATCCTCTGGAGGAGACATTCTCCTCTTTGGAGAACAGGGCTCCTCAGGTAGAGTAAGGGATACTTCAGCAGAGTCATCTGATGAATCAGAATCATCAGAAGACTCAAAGTATCGTCTGTTTGCTTCCAGGGATCGATAAGCGTATCGACCGGTATAGACATCGGGGGTACCCGGAACCGGATCGGTATCGGGAAAAACCCCGGAACCCGGAACCAGAATCGGTATCCTGGTCGATGTGGATGGCCTGGGTACCGGTATCGGTTGTGGTACCGGAACCGGAGTCGGTACCGCAGGGTGCGGTACCGAGGGCTTCGCAGCCTTAATGAAAGCCAAAATGGTCTGCTGCATGGATTGAACTGTATGATCCATGGACGCCACGACTGTCTGGATGTCGGTACCAGATGATTGAGCCGGTACCCCAGAACAGTCTAACAGGTGATCGGTCGAGGCTGTGCCATCGATGTCAACCTGTAACCCCATAGGAGGAGCTTTGGAAGCCGAAGCTTCCCGCCGGGGTTGTTTGGCTGGGGCAGGGTCCTCAGGGTCAAGCCCAGGGGTATCTCGATACTTAGAAGGAGATTTGCCCTTTGAGGACCTGCCAGAGGAATGTTTGGTTACCTGAGATCCATCAGGAGAGGAAGACCTGGAAGATGTCGATGCTGGAGTATCTGTAGAAAACAGCATGTGAAACTTGGCTGCCCGGTTTTGTAAGCCACGTTTAGACATCAAAGAACAGGATGGGCAATCCGGAATGGAATGGTCAGGCCCCAAACATTTAAGACACCATTCATGAGTGTCTGTGACTGAAATAGTACCGCTGCACTTGGTGCATTTTTTAAACCCAGAGGCTTGTTTCTCCATGAGGGAGAATTTGTGAAGGCCTAAAGGCCTCACAGGACAAATACACCAAGTGAGGAAAAAAGAAGATTTTTTTTTTTTTTTTTTTTAAGAAATAAAAGAAAAAAGACCGGCGGTACCGGTCTGGAATCGGGGAAGGCAGACACGCGGCCAAAGAAATAAATTAAAATAACAACTTCTTCAGCGGGGACAGGAACACGACCTGCTGGCTCCGCGGAGAAAGAAGAACTGAGGAGAGTTGGTCAGGAAGGCGGGAAGGCAGCGCGCATGCGCAGTGGGAGGCCCCAAAAGCTTTCCTTCTGGGAAGATGGGGAGCTTTCCCACGCAGGCTCTGTCGGTACCGACGTACCCATATGTGAGGACTTATTCCTGCTTGTTCCTGGAGATTGGTCTTTATCTGCCATCATATACTATGTTACTATGACTCCCAAGTTTGTTCAGATTCTCTCCCAGCTAAGTACTCAAAAGACGTCTGAATCACTGCCTAGCTTGATCTCTGCTCCCAATGAGATGCAGATCTGGGATCAAAGTGTTGAAGCACTATTTACCTGTGATGCCTCAGTGAATTTTTACCCACCAATACACGAGAAATGGACAATGACTGGGCAATCGCTGGAGTCGAAACACCAACATTGTACCTTTAAAAGAAAGGCTCCACTCTCTCCTTGAATCACCTCATGAGATGCTCTGAGAGCTGCCATCGAGAAAGGTGCAGAGGAAGAAGACAGACTGGTCACATTCTCCGTAAGTAAAGGGCATGTAATGGCAGGCTGGTCCCAGCCCCTTGGAGACTAGCATGAACCCTTCATCGCTGAGCGTCCCTCTCAGCAGGGCTGCTTTAAGGACACTGGATTCTTTGGTGCCTCAAAGAATAGCCTCTGCTAGGTGTTTGGTGTCATGGACCCTCAATATCAAAGTCTAAGATGAATCTTTCCTCTTGAGTGCAAACTAATTACTGTTCCAAATGGAGCCTATTAATTCTCAAATGTCAGGTGGAGGTTGATCTCGCATAAGAACATAAGATATGCCATACTGGGTCACACGAAGGTCCATCAAGCCCAGTATCCTGTTTCCAACAGTGGCCAATCTAGGTCACAAGTACCTAGCAGTTTCCCCAAAAGACAGAAGAGGTGAAGAATCCCCAGCATCCATTGCAACTCTGTGAATCAGAGACAGATGCCACCGGATTAACAGGCTGCCGTGTGGCTAATCTTCTGCCAGCCTCATCATGCTCATATTACCCCTCTTCTCAAGTCACTTCATTGGCTCTCTGTTACTGCATCAAGTTCAAACTTCTCCTCCTGATCTATAAGTGCATTCACTCTGCAGCTCCTCATATCTTTCCTTTCTTATCTCTCCCTACACTACTCCTCGGGAACTCTGCGCTTTTGGCAAATTGCTTCTATATGTTCCCTTCTCTTCTATTGCTAAGTCCAAAACTTCATTCCTTTCACCTTGCTACTCCTTATGCCTGAAACAAACTACCTGAGTCTGTATGTCAGGCACCTCTCTCTGGCTCTTTTCAAATCCAGGCTAAAAACTCACCCTCTTCGCTGCTGCTTTTAGAACTCAACTCACCTCCTTTGTGTTTCCTTACAATTCCCCATAGGTGTATCCCATGTCTACAGCTACTGTGTTGTCTGTCTTGACTAGATTGTAAGCTCTGATGAGCAGGGACTGTCTTTTTACATGTGTCTGTGCAGCACTACGTACATTTTGTAGCGCTATACAAATGTTCATTAGACTTCTCTACATCAAAAAGCGTAGTTACTCACCTGTAACAGGTGTTCTCCAGGAGCAGCAGGAATCAGTCCTCACTTATGGGTGACGTCGGCGCCGACGGAGCCCTCGCGGAGCAATTTTCCCCAGCTTTCAAAGAAAGCCTTTGGGAATTGCAGCGCGCATGCGCGGTCGTCTTCCCGCCCGAGGGTGCCATCTTAGCCAGTCAGATGACATAGCTAAAAAAGACAGCATAAAAATTTGCAAAAAGAACATAAGCAGACGATTGCAACTCCAAGGGGAGGAGGGAGGGTAGTGAGGACTGATTCCTGCTGCTCCTGGAGAACACCTGTTACAGGTGAGTAACTACGCTTTCTCCAGGACCAAGCAGGAAGTCAGTCCTCACTTATGGGACTCCCAAGCTCAAGGCTACCGGAGACCCTAAGCACAAAAATGAGCTCCCTCTAGCTCAGCAGCACAGAAGGAAAGAATCTTCGCTGAATTATCACCCACCGGTAGCCCACATCCGGGATGGAGGGTAGGAGTTGCTCAGACCTCAAAGAGATTACGGAGGACTGCCTGTCCGAAAGCACTGTCCCTACGGGACTCCCTCTCGAGACAGTAATGGACCGCAAAAGTCTGGCTCGAAGACCAAGTAGCGGCCCGGCAGATGTCTGCCAGCGGAACAGAGCGGAGGTAAGCCACTGACGTAGCCTTTGCCCGAACGCAATGAGCCGTGACTCGACTTTCTAAGGAGAGTCCGGCTGCCCCATAAGCCCAAGAGATACAGTCCGCAACCCAGATGGACAGAGTACGCTTGGAGACCGGGAGCCCCAATTTATTGGGGTCAAAAGACACAAAAAGCTGAGCAGCTTTACGGTGCTCCCGCGTACGGTCAAGGTAGAAGTTCAAAGCTCTTCTACAGTCCAGGGTATGGAGGACCGTTTCAGCTCGGCTGGAGTGCGGTCTGGGAAAGAAGGTTGGAAGCACCACCTCCTGATTGATGTGAAAAGGGGAGACCACTTTTGGAAGAAATTTTGGGTGAGTCCGTAGGACTACCCTATTTTTGTAGAACCGAGTGTAAGGGGGATCAGACACAAGGGCCTGCAATTCACTTACGCGTCTAGCGGAAGTGAGGGCTATCAAGAACAGCGTTTTCCAAGACAGAAAACGGAGAGAACAGGTAGCCATGGGTTCAAAAGGCGGACAGGTGATCCGCTGCAAAACCACATTCAGGTCCCAGTCAGGCGCTGGCAGGCGCAGAGGTGGTTTAAGTAGAAGGAGACCTCGGAGAAGAAACCTCGCTACGAGAGGGTCGCTGGAGAGAGGTCTACCGTCCACCGGCACATGATGTGCCGAAAGAGCACTGAGGTGAACTTTGACGGAGTTGGACTTAAGTCCCAGATTAGAGAGGTGTAGCAAGTACTGCAAGATCACCGACACCGGGCAGGAGAAGGGATCCTGAGACTGTTGGGTACACCAGACGGCAAAGCGACGCCATTTAAGGGCGTAGCATTTGCGGGTAGAAGGGCGTCGCGAAGCCAAGACGACCTCCTCCACCTCTGCCGGCAGGAGAAGGGGAGCGAGGACTACCCTCTCAGCAGCCAGGCCATGAGGTTGAGAGACCTGAGGTTGGGGTGTAGTAGAGACCCTTGATCCTGAGTGAGGAGATCCGGTTGTACCCCCAGAGGGAATGGATCCTCCACCGCTAATTGCAGTAGGAGCGGAAACCACGGCTGCCTGGGCCAGCGAGGGGCCACCAGGATCATGAAGGCTTTGTCTCGGAGAACCTTGAAAAGAGTCCGAGAGACTAGCGGGACGGGAGGGAAAGCGTACAGAAGGCTCCCCGACCATGAGATCAGAAAAGCGTCCGCCGCAACCCGACGGGGGTGTGGCTGACGAGAGCAGAAGCGAGGAAGCTGCCGGTTGTGAGGACTGGCAAAGAGATCCACCGTGGGGAGGCCCCACTTGAGGAAGAGCTTCTGAACTACAAAGGGATCCAGACGCCACTCGTGCGGTTGGAGGACCCTGCTGAGTTTGTCCGCAAGGCAATTTTCTTGGCCCGGGAGATAAACTGCCTTGAGGAGAATGCCGTGACTGACGGCCCAAGAGCAGAGCTTCTGTGCCTCCCGGCAGAGGAGGAAGGAGCCCGTGCCCCCCTGCTTGTTCACGTAGAACATGGCAACTTGATTGTCCGTCTGGACAAGGACGGACTGTTGGGAAGTCAGGTGGGAGAAGGCCTTGAGAGCTAGGCGGATCGCCCGGAGCTCCAGGAAGTTGATCTGCTGAGCAGACTCCCACGTGGTCCAGAGGCCCTGAGTACGTGCCTCTTGGCAATGTGCTCCCCAGCCCAGGAGGGATGCATCGGTGGTCAGCACCCGGGTCGGTTGAGGTGACTGGAAAGGCATTCCGAATATCAGGTTCGGCTGCCGGAGCCACCACCGGAGAGACGAGATCAGCGGCTCGGAGACGCGCACTAGGTCTGCTAGGCCGCCTGTGGCTTGTCGCCACTGCTGGCGGAGACACCATTGAGCAGACCGCATATTCAGGCGGGCATTGGGGGTCACATGGACGGTGGAAGCCATATGGCCGAGCAGTCTCAGGAAGCGCCTGGTGGAGACCAGGGGCTGGCTGCGAAAGCGGTCGGCTAGGTCCATGAGCCATTGAGCCCTGTCGAGCGGTAGGTATGCTCGCGCCTGAGGAGTGTGCAGCCTTGCGCCGATGAACTCGAGATCCTGTGAGGGGAGCAAAGTGGACTTTGCGAAGTTTATAACAAAGCCCAAGTGCTGCAGAAGAGTCACCGTGCGGCACGTGGCGTTGGTGACTTCCCGAGCGGACGCTGCTCTGATGAGCCAGTCGTCGAGGTACGGAAAGACATAGAGGCCGTGAAGCCGGAGATGGGCCGCCACGACCGCGAGACATTTTGTGAAGACTCGCGGTGCGGAGGACAGGCCAAAGGGCAGTACTCTGTACTGGTAATGATTTCCTGCCACCACAAACCTTAGGTATTGGCGGTGGCTTGGGTGGATGAGGATGTGCGTGTAGGCATCCTTTAGATCCAAGGAGCATAGCCAATCTCCCTGCTGGAGGTAGGGCAGAAGGATTCCAAGGGTAAGCATTTTGAACTTCTCCCGCACAAGGAACTTGTTGAGGTTGCGCAAGTCCAGGATGGGTCTGAGGCCCCCTGTTCTCTTTGGTATCAGAAAATACCTGGAATAAAAGCCTTGACCTCTCAGGTGGTGGGGCACCGGTTCCACCGCCTGTTCCTGCAGAAGACCTGCTAACTCCTGAAGGAGTAATTCCCTGTGCAGAGGGGGTCGCGGAGGTTCCCCCGGAAAATAGGAGGGAGGGACCTGGTGGAAGTGGAGAAGATAGCCTTCTCGCACGACCTGAAGCACCCAGGCATCTGCGGTGATGCTGGACCACCTGTGGGCGAAGTGAACCAGCCGGCCTCCGGTGCTGGGAGGAACCAGCGGGGGGGGAGAGGCTATGCTTTGAGAGTCAAAAACCCCCACCCTGCTGAGCAGGGGCTGGTGGTGCAGGCTTGGGGGCTTGCTGCCTACGGGACCCGTTACCCCGTCCCTTGGCCTGCTGGCCCTGTTGGGGAGCTGCAGGGGCCTGATAATGGGGGTATTGTTTGTAGGCAGCCGCCTTCCTCGGGTAAAAGGACTTTTTCCCCGAGCCCTTCTTTTTCTGGGAAGGGGCGGAGGTCTTCCTAGAAAGCCTGGTCCTGGTGAGAGTCTCAGTCTCAATTTGTGCAGCCTTTTCCGCCATGGGCTTGCCAAAGAGGTTTTCGCCTCGGCAGGGGACATCGACCAACTTGTCCTGCATCCAGGGCTCAAGGTCGGACGACTGAAGCCAAGCCTGTCGGCGGGCACCGATGCCGGCTGCGGCCACTCAAGCCGACGCTTCAAAGCCATCATAGGCTGCCCGGGACATGAACTTTGAGCATTCCCGAATGCCAGTGGACAAGGCCAGGAACCTCCGCAAGGGTTCCTCGGACAAACCAGCGGAGAATCCGGCTAGCTCTTTAGCCAGATCCCGGAGATACATGCCCATGTATAGCTGGTAAGTCTGGACACGACATGCGAGCATAGAGCCCTGGAAACACTTCTTACCAAGGCCATCCAGGTTACGGGCCTCCCTGCCAGGGGGCACCGAGGAGTGCATCTTCTGGCTCTTAAGACGATGCATGGCCGATTCCACTACCATGGAATGGTGTGGTAGCTGTGCCTTTTGGAAGCCAGGGCTCTTGCGGACCCGATAGATAGAATCGACCCGCTTGCTCAGGACCGGCGAGGAGGCCGGACTCTCCCACATGCGGAAGAGTAGTCGTTCCAGCATAGGAGGAACCGGTACAGTAAAGTGTTCCCTCGCGGGAGAGTCATACTGGAGGGCGTCGAGCTCTTCGGCTCGAGGCTCCTCCTCGGGATCCGCAGGGAAGGCCAAAGCCTTGGCCATATCCCTAACGAAGTCCGAGAACCGGGCATCCTCCGGGGGGGACTGCTTCCGAGGCTCGGACTCCGGTGAGTCCGAGGGGACACACCGAGTCCGGAAAGAATCAGGCGACTCTTCCTCTTCAGACTCCCAGACCAACTCCGACGAGGACTCGGTGGGGTCGGCCTGGGCAGGGCGCGGCGCCTCCAGCCCCGACGCCGAGGGAGTCGGCGTCGGCGACCTCGGTCCCGAACGGGAGGCCGAGGGTGACCTCGACCGAGGATCGACTCGAGTTCTCATCAACTCGAGGATCGGCTCGGTCTCCGGGGTCGACTTGGACGTCGACGTCCCGGCGGTCGGGGCAGCGGCGCCAGCGAGGCCAGCGAGCAGTGCCCGCTGCTGGTCCATGAAGGCAGACAGTCTGCTCTCCAAGGCCGTCAACCTGAGTCCGAGCTCAGGTGACCCAGCAGCCCCCGACGGCGTCGGGCCCGACGTCGGCTGTCGCGGAGGCGAGTCCAGAAGGACCACAGGACTTACCCGAGCAGGCATCTCCGACTCCAGGCGAGGTCGCTTCGGGAGGTGTTCCTTCTCCAAGGACCCGGGGCGGCTATCGGGGCTATGCGACCTGGCCCTCGCGGAACCAGGAGCGTCCACCGACGCCGCCCTCGCGGGTTTCACCGTCCGACGATGGTCCCCGGAGGGAGAACCCCGGTCGGAGGAACTCCGGCGACGGTCCGAGCTGGAGCCTTTTGACGCGGAGGCCTCCGACGAGGTCCGGGTACGGCTGGGGTCAGCGAAGATTCGATCACGCTGATGCCGCCGACTTCTCAACGCTTTTGAGGACATTTTGCCGCAGGGCCCACAGATCAGTTCCTCATGATCCGGGCCCAGGCAGCGGAGGCAAAAGTCGTGTGTGTCAGTTAGTGACATATTTCGGTCACACTGACCACACCGCTTAAAGCCACTGGCAGCCATCGGGGGAAAAAGGGCCCCTGCGAGGTCAAAGGACCGGGCTGCCAGGGAAAAATCGAAACGAAAGCTGACAAAGTCAGAAAAACCGAAAAAAAGTAAGAGGACTCGTGACCGGCGTCGCGAGTCCGGGCGGGAAAAAGATCGGCGTCGAACCGAAGGAAAAAGAATAAAATAATGAAGAAAATCGACTTTTTCGCGGGGACAAGACGGGGACGTCTGTAGGGCTCCGCGGAAAAAAGAAGACTGGCTAAGATGGCACCCTCGGGCGGGAAGACGACCGCGCATGCGCGCTGCAATTCCCAAAGGCTTTCTTTGAAAGCTGGGGAAAATTGCTCCGCGAGGGCTCCGTCGGCGCCGACGTCACCCATAAGTGAGGACTGACTTCCTGCTTGGTCCTGGAGAAATTATTTTGCGCTGTTCTTCCCAATCCTCAAGTTCTCTCTGTCATCTGTAAACAAAATTTACAATGAGACAGTATGGTTGGGCCCGCTGCATACACCAATTATGAGTATCCTTCTTAGATATGGTCCTATTGTACTTGGTGCACTTTTTAAGCCTGCTGGGCAGTTTTTGGAACTTTTTGTTCAGAAAAATAGCTGCAGCAAAAGCAAATGACTCAAATTTGAAAACTCTCCCACCTAGGGCACCTAACACCTAAATGCAACCAATAGTGGCAATTCAACAAAGAAAGGAAACTTTAAATGACCAAAATCTCTAGTTAAGAGAGACTACGGCGAAGAAATGGCATGAAGGCAGCAGCAGCAAGATGAAAATGTCAAAACTATCAGAGGAAAAAAAATAGTTGACCAACAAATTAATCAGACTGTGGAGTGATGTACTTGCTTGGTTCCACAGAAAAATGAAGACTGAAGCAATCTCATGCAGCATCAGCAGGCAGGAAGTAGTGTGCATGTGTTGTGTGGGGCATATGCTTCCAAACCCTTCTAGAAGAAACAAAGTTGGGGGAACTGCTTCCGCACTTTGGCTCGCTCTAACATCACCCCATGTGTGAGGATATTATTACATTTGTCCATGAAGAAGGAAATTTAAATAAGCATTAAGGCCTGGAATCCACTAATTCTGCAGCCTTTCAGATCAGAAGCTTTAGTTCCTGTGCTATCAATGGAGCCACCATCAAGAAAAAGAAAAAGAGAATCCCCAACGGTAATCAAATGATCACCACCACAAATAGATACCGTGAAAACCCCTCTTCACCCTTAAACTATTTTTGTCGGGCATAAACCGTGGGAGGAAGATATAACAAACCTTCCCCACCAAAACAGTACATGTCCCTTTTATTCACTTTAAACAGTCTAAAGCGTAATTCATCTTTAAAAGTTGACACTTATCTGATCATGCTTCACACGACATGCATGTTTCGGGGCTAACCAATATTTGGAGCACTTGATACAGGGGTTTGGTTGGCCCTGAAACGTGCACGTCATGTGAAGCATGATCAGATAAGTGTCAACTTTTAAAGATGAATTACGCTTTAGACTGTTTAAAGTGAATAAAAGGGACATGTACTGTTTTGGTGGGGAAGGTTTGCTATATCTTCCTCCCACGGTTTATGCCTGACAAAAATAGTTAAAGGGTGAAGAGGGGTTTTCACGGTATCAATGGAGCCACGGCAGGCTGAGTGCACCAAAATATACTCGGAATGAAGATGTCCCTAGACCCGACCAATAGAGACTATACTGTACATGCAGTGGAGTGCGACATCTATAAAGATACCAAATAGGATCATGGTGATTTGTGAAACACTAAATAAAGAACCTCTTCAGGTTAAAGGTGTAGGTATGCCTGGTAGATGGTTTTCTTGCAGCAACCAATATCTTTTTTGTATAGGCATTGGGAGTCCTTAGGTACATGTTAAACAATGAACAATTTCCATACTGTTGTGGCTAGTGATCCAAGATTATATGAAGACAAGAATCCTTTTTCTGTCTGATCAGCAAAAGAAATAACTGAAAACTGCAGAGGAAGAAATGTGAGTTTTCTGAGCACAGAGGCTGTGCTTCATTTCTCACAAGACCAGTAGGGCACTATGAGACTCACTGTGCCAGGCATCTGCTGGAATTTGTGCAGGGTCTCTGCTATAAAATGGAGGAGGATTTAGATTTTGCTTCTCCACTTTATGGGGTGGGGGCATAAGTGTAGAAAAGGCACCAAGACTAGTTTATGGTATGAGCATCCCTTGTTAAGATGAGCCTATGGAACAATAAAGTAATAACTACATTTTTCTGCAAGAGATCTTTTTGAATGATTCAGCAAGCCTGAAAGATGGCCTTTGGAGCTCTCGCACAGGTTTGATGATCTTCGGTGGCGAATTTTGGACCATGTGCCCCCTAACCCCTGTGGTGGTGACAGGAGTCAGCGGTTGCAGAATTTGGAGCAAAAGTGGATATTCAGACTGAATTCCATTCATCCGGATGGCCTCAACCAGCAGTTGGATTGGCATACCATTCATTGATTCTTTTGATCGAGAGACGTGATTGGACTAGTGATTCTATTTCTTTGTGTGGATTGGTTCTTCTATACCATTCATTAACCTTCCTGATCGAGAGGTGAAATCTGTTTGGTGATTTCACCTCCCTGTGTGGATTGGTTCCTCTATACGAGTTACACCTAATGGGCGTGTCCTATTCAGGATTCTAGGTGGCGAGCCTGGGTTATAAAAACCATTTTTTCAGCTGTGTTTTTAGGGCTGACGTTTTTTACACAGAGGTCTGACCTGAAGCAGGGGGCTTATGTGTACGAGGGGGTACCCAAAAAAAACAGGAATTATTTTTTAAAAGCTATTTATTTCAAATTCTTTACAAAACAACCTTATCCCCTTCAAAATACTCTCCATTACAACTGATACATTTGTCCCACCGGTGCTTCCACTGTTCGAAACATTTTTTGTAGTCATCTTTAGAAACGGCTGACAGCTCCTCCCTCCTTTTTTTCTTGACTTCTTCAATGTTGTCAAATCGGTGTCCTTTCATGCCCCTTTTCATGCGTGGAAATAAGAAAAAGTCGCACGGAGCCAGGTCAGGCGAGTAAGGTGCGTGGGGCAGCGGAACCATGCCATTTTTAGCCAAAAACTGTCTAACAGAGATGGCTGTGTGTGCAGGTGCGTTGTCGTGGTGGAAGAACCAGTCTCCTTGTCTGCCACAAATCGGGTCTTTTTTGACGAACACTGTTGCGCAATCTTCTTAAAACTTCCAAATAAAAGGTTTGATTGACGGTCTCACCTGGGGGAACAAACTCTGAATGAACTACCCCCTTGGCATCAAAAAAGCAAATCAGCATTGTTTTGATGTTTGATTTGACTTGACGACATTTTTTTGGACGGGGTGATGACGACGTCTTCCATTGGCTTGACTGTTGCTTTGTTTCTGGGTCGTAACCATAGCACCATGACTCATCACCTGTAATGACCTTTGACAGAAAATCTGGATCAGTTTCAAGCTGTTGTTTCAAAACATGACATGTTTCAACTCGATGTTCCTTTTGATTGTCAGTCAGAACCCGAGGAACAAACTTGGCAGCAACCCTTTTCATTCCCAAATCTTCCGTTAAAATTCGCTGAACCGAGCTCCAAGATAACCCACTAATCTCTGACAGTTGATCAATTGTCTGTCGACGGTCTGTGAGCACAAGCTCTCTAATTTTTTCAATATTTTCGTCGATTCGGGCAGTTGATGGATGCCCAGAACGAGGTTTGTCATCAATCGACATGTCGCCATTTTTAAACCGAGCAAACCACTGGTACACTTGACTTTTTCCCATAGCGTCATCTTGATAAGCTGTTTTCAACATTAAAACAGTTTCAGCAGCATTTTTACCGAGTAGAAAACAAAATTTCACAGCTGCACGTTGTTCACTTAAACTTATCATCATAAAAAAAGAAACAAGAACAAAACAGCGCTAGCAAAAACAATCACTGCAGATGAACAAGCCAGGTCGACAACACAGGCGGCACTGAACTGACAATGAGTTGCACTATACACGCCTAGCGGCAGAAGTGCGTACTACACAAGCTCCGCCCACGGCAATGTTATTCCTGTTTTTTTTGGGTACCCCCTTGTATACCCCCGAAACGTGACACGTCGTATAAGTGACCTGCTGATGTAAAATTGATCTACTGTTGCTTACAGCATTTTCACAGCCTGCTTTTCTTCCACAAAGCTAAGTATCAGCCATTTTTGAATAAAGCTGTTTTAAATTGACTTTCAACATTGATTAAAAAGGACGGGCCACGGTGGTAGCAGGTAATTTTCCTGTTTACTGTGCTGGCTATTCCGACAAAAGAAATTCTTTAATATTGGTTCTCTTGCTGGGTTTTCTGTTATTTACCATTTATTGAGGCTCAGTTTAGGTGGTCTTTTGGTGTTACTTTGAAAGATGGCCTCTACAGGGGTTTGTTGGTCCACTTGCGAGGCTGAAGAACTCTGCTGAGCCTATCAGCTATGTGGCTCAGCATACCAGAGAGGTAAGTGGCTTGAATGTATATGTGATTGGTTATGGTCACAAACTTTTGATGTTTTCTGGAATAAGCAGAGGAACCCTGTTTAGCCCAGTTTGTGACAAAATATAGCAAACTGACTGTCTGTGTAAATTAGCAGTGAGCATGGACACCTGATGGAAGTGAAATAATATGTGATAGGCGAGATTTAATTAAATTTAATATAATTTATATCCCACCTCTATTAAAAAAATAAAAAATTTGAGGTTAGAACCAAGACAATAAATCAACAATTCAAATTCAATTACAATAAAGATATCAGGAACATTTCTAACACAAAAATCCTGACTACTCTAATCAGGTCTAAATCCCCTAAATCCAAGACAATGAATCAATCTAGACAAAATCTTCTACTTTAACTTGTGCAGTCACATTTATAAATGTAACCAAAAGATCTAGAGATACCACTTTAATTTTTCCACTCCTGTCTTCATGTTAATAGCCAGGTTTTAAGCTTCATTCTAAACAGATTACAATTGCATTTGTTTAAGATCTTTAGTAATCTACTCCACTCCAATGGGACTCAGCCTGCTAACATCAAAGCTATAAAACCCAGTGGAAGGCAACAACAGAAACTCATCCTTTGATTGTAATGTCCATGTTGGAACAAACTTTAAGCAGCTTAGATACTTGGTTCCTAATCCCAAATAACCTTATGAACAAGTCCGTTTAAATATATTTCTTAAATGTACTGATAGCCAGTGCCTGTTTCTATGACAGCATTATCCCCCTACACATCTTATTTCACTGGCTCCATGCCTCCTACCATTTGTAGTATAAAACCCTCATCCTGGTCCATCGCACCTTCTTTATGGTTTATCTTGCCCACCTGGCCTCATTCATCTCCCATGTCATATCCTGTTCCCTCCATTCCACCCTCCTAGCCTTCCCCCTCTCTCAGCCCTCCAAGTGTCCAGATACTGCTTTTTTTGCATATCTAGGACCACATCTCTGGAACTCTTCCCGCAGCAGTCCATCTGGAACGATCTTAATTGAAATTCAAGAATGCCCTGAAGACATGGCTGTTTTAAACAGCTTTCCTTGATGCACCTCTTGCCTAAACTCCAGCCCACTCCCTTGTGCTTCCCGAATTCTCTTTTCACCCCCTGCATTCAGGCATGACCTGCTCTTTGCTTTCCTTTTCTTTCCTCCTCCCTGAAGAGCTTGCACACCCTTCTCCCTTGTCTTCTCTTTTCCTTTTTCTCCCATCTCATATTTTTATTTATTGAGAATCACCACTATGGCCATTATGTCCTATGACAGAATAGCAAATTCCATAAAATAAAATAAATCTAGACAGAGGCATGTCTCTTTGGTTGACACAAAGCAGCTCTTTTGCATTCTGACAATGTCATCCGAATAAAATATGAACAGAGGTGGGCTTGCCATACTGTTTTAGAAGCATCTGTTTGAGATGATAAACATGGACACCCTTGGTCAGACTGTATTCAAGCATTCACCACTGCCACATAGTCTGAAATGAAGCTGATGGAAAAAAATCTAGTAGAAAGAGGTTGGGTATGCAGATTCCATTGGAATTTGAAATCCTTTTATGGCTTCCTCATTTTCAGGTAGACATAGGTCACGCCATGTACTGCAACAGCCATATGGCCTACCATCTTTAAACAAGCCTTTATAGTGATGGTGATAAAGGCATCTTGCCAGATCTTTCAATGCTCTAAGTTGGCAACCTGTTCAGTAGAGAAAAGAGTTTGCTTGAACTGTGTCCAGAGTGGCTCTTGTGGATGAAATATTGTTTCATGGTTAATACATTGGATTTGTGAACATTAATGATGAAGCCTAAGCTCTCAAGTAGGTAAATTATTTCATCTGACAGCTAGAGCCAGGTTCTTAGAGAAAGCTGCCAGAAGCCAATTGCTGTGGTATGGAAAGACTAGATTTTGCTGATGCAGGTGAGCAGCTCCTACAAGGCATTTGGTAAAGTTCTGGGTGTCGATGAAAGGAAGCGGAGGTATTTTTTGCAATACGAATGGATCGAGATAAGTGAACAAGCCAGTCTTTCTTCTTCAAATGGGTGAGAATGGAGGGGAAGCGTGTTCATCTTGAACTTTTCCTTGCACAGAAAGATACTGAGAGCCCCAAGAGGGATTCTAGTGAAAAACAATCAGCTAAAACTCTGGCTCAATTCAAAGAAAAGACTCAATTCTACAGACAAAGTCCATCTAAATCAAAGCTGACTTTCTAATTTAATTGTATTCACAGGAGTCCAACTCCAGTAAGGCGGCTCTTCATGATTCTAGAGGATCATTAGCATCTACTCCTTGAACCAACCGCTTAGCACCATTTTTCACCTGCATAAGTTCCCACAGCTCCACTAGTCACTCCCCTATTAGCTTCAGTCCAGTGTCCAATCATACTTGCTCTATATTCTCTCAGTCAAATCAATGGTCTTTATTTAAACCATATTAAAAATGTTTATTTAGAAAACCTCCTTACACAATGTACCCCTACCATACCTCCTTTCAGATCAATTACACTCAAAGTATTTGTAAACATATCTACACCCCTTGTACCCAACTATTGCATTCATAAACACTAGCTTTGATTCAGGTGAAATATCTACATGAGATCAGCCTTTATTAGACCAATTCTGAAAAAGAGCACTAAAGATCCCTTAGCAGCTGAAAATTACAAACCAATATCCTCTCTGCCTTTCCTTGCTAAAATGATTGAAAAAGCAGTATTCCAATTGAGAAATTTCGCTGATAAAACATCTTACACCCATGCCAATGAGGATTCAGAATCTTACACAATACGTAAAGTTAACATTCATAATTAGTGAAATCCACAAATTCTTAGACTATGGCGAAGTTATTATGCTAGATTTGTCATCAGAATTCAATTTAATCAATCACAATTTGCTAATCTGCCTAATTTATCTTGAAACCTTCAGTAAAGTTCAGTGGTCCACCTCCTTCTTCAATTGGTTATAATCAAATTGGTAGTAATTGTGAATATCAGCTACTCATCAACTAAACTGGAGTCCCACAAGGATCATACTCTCATCAATCCCATTCAACCTCTTCCTTAGCCCTCCTAATACAATCACTGAGTATCTTGGCCCATCTTTTGCTGATACCTAGCAAATCCAAACAAGAATTACCCAAAAAACACTAATCACCAAGATAATGCAACAAATATAAGACTAGGTAAACAAGAGCAAAAAATATTTGTCAGACCATTCATAAGGAGAGATACCCCTCTTGAAATGAACTGTCAATTTTAATCATCAAATTTTAAAATAGGCAAGCAAAAAAGTACTTAGCTGTAAGCAGAAAGGCTTGAAAGTCAGTCTATTCAGTCATAATGACTGCATTTTGGGCAAACATACTTGATTTAAATGGCCCTGTGTCAGGTATTCTGCATCCCATAGTCAATCAAGATATGGCAAAGTTGTAGACTTCTTTGAGCCAAATTGAACACTTGCTAGGTCCAAGATACCTAGCAAATAGCATATTTAGATCCCCAATTCCCCTTATCTCCATGCTTTAAACAAGTCTCACATCTCACCTAAAACTTAATCCCACCAAATACAAAGCAATGACAAATAGCTCACTCTTTTTCAGTGGCTCCTACTCCGTGGGTACATCCTTCCACTAGTCCCCCTCTTTGAAAATTCTAAGCTGACACATCAACCCTCACTTATTTGATTTCCAAATACTCAAATCCTGCTTCCCTGCTCTCAGAACCATTCATCATATTAGTCCCCTTTTAGGCAAATCAGCACTGATCACTTTAGTCATTGCTCTAGTCAGTGAGACTACTGTAACTCCATATACAATGCTCTACCTTTACCTGCTATTCAACACCTACAACTAATCCAAAATTCTGCAATCAAACTTAACTCATAAAAAGACATTTGACCACATCACTCCACTTTTTAAGAGACCACCACTGGCTTCCTATATCCTATCGAATATAATTTAAGGTACTACTATTAGCTCACAAAGGGTACTACACTGGCCCTCCCACTTACCTGTTAGACATGCTCATCCCTTACACTCCTATCCAGAACACTCCATTCACAGGGTCAAAATAGTCTTGTAACTCCATCTAATTACCTGGAATGCCATAGAATCAACACATCAATCAGCATTATTTTCACTAGTTCTCCCTGTGGAATACTCTCCCACTTCACATAAGAACAGAATACTCACTTTAAAAAAGTTCAAGGAGGAGTTTAAGACCCACTTATTTGAACTGGCCTTTGGAGAGTGCTAAGCAGATCTGATTGAAGAGATAAAGCCACTACCAAAACTAAGCTCCTTCTCCCACTGTCTTTTTCCGTTTTATTCTTTTATTCTTTACTGTATAGCTTTAACATTTTGTAAATGCTTGGACAGTATAGCAAAATATCAACCAACCATAAAATGGGACAAAACCATCCATTCTTCTTGGGCATCCAAAGTATTTGGAATAGGAACTTTATTCCTTCACTGAACTGAAAATGGCTCTACTGGATTGGACTGAAGAAACAGACTTCTTAAGAAGGTCAGATATAGGCTTGAGATAACCAAGACCATACCAACAGTCAATCTGAAGGCAGAGATTGAAACCTGGAGGTGGTAGCCTAGTTTTACAATGCTAAAAACCCAGGACTCTGTAGTGATCTGTTCTCACTGATGAAAAAAAAAGATGTATACTCCCTATAGGTAGGGCAGAATATATTCTCTCAAAAGATACATTAGTTATGGCTGTAGAGGACAGTCAAAAAGTAGAAGGATTTTTTTTTTTTTTGTACAGGCATGGTCTGCTTTACTTGACCTGTTTTTCACTGACGAGAATTAGTGAAAGTGAGACGCTAAGTCTGTTGTGGCTATCTGGCAAAAAGAATAAAGGTACTTCTGCAGTAATAGAAACTTCTACATCACCTGGGATACTCCCATTTCGACTGATAAAAAGCTGGATGTGAGGAAGTCTGATATAGTGGTAAAGGAGAAAAACAGAATGACATTGATTATAGAGCTAGTTCCAAGTGACTACTCTGTGAATTGTACAGAGGGAGAAAGCAAAGTTACTCATCTGTAACAGGTGATCTCCGGGAACAGCAGGAATTTATAGTCTTCACATATGGGTGACATCGGTACTGACAGAGCCTGCACAGGAATGCTCCCCAGCATCCAATTAGAAAGCTTTTGGGAGCACTCCACTGCACCTGCGCCACTGCCTTCCCAACTTCCTCTCCTCAGTTAAGTTTGTAGCAGGGAAAGGAGATGTAGCGTTTATTTTTCTTTCTTGAGGAGGGCAGGTTGTGAAGCCTAAATTCCTGCTGTTCCCGGAGATCACCTGTTAAAGGTGAGTAACTACGCTATCTCCTGGAACAAGCAGGAATGTCGTTTTCACATAAGGGACTCCCTTGCCCCCAGATGACATGACCTCAGAACTGGTGGGAGGTTCGCCTCGGAGTAGGCCTGATGAGGTTCTGGATCCCACAGGGATTCCTGATATCGTCAAAGTCCGGGATGGAGGGTAGGAGTTGCCTTTAAGTCTGAAAGAGATGCTGGAATACAGCCTGCCCAAACATGGCATCCTGACGGGAGTCCTTACCCAGACAATAATAGGCAGCAAAGGTATGGATAAAAGACCACGTTACTGCTTTGCATATCTTGTCAATGGCAACAGAGCGTAGATTTGCCATTGAGGTTGATATGGCACGAACGTTGTGAGCTGTTACTTGTCCTTCCAAGGAGAGTCCTGCTTTGTCATAGGCAAATGAGATTCAGTCCATCTGGAGAGCATGCATTTAGATACAGGGAGACCAAGGTGACTAGGGTCAAAGGAGATGAACAGCTGCAGTGCTCGAGTCCTTTGGAGATAGAAAGCTAACGCATGCTTGCAATCAAGAGTGTTCAGGGTTGCTTCTGTTCGAGATGCGTGCAGTTTGGGAAAGACTGGAAGGAAAATTGACTGGTTTAAATGAAAAGGAAACATCATCTTTGGCATAAAGCGTGGGTGAGTCCTATGAACGACCATCATGGTGGAACCGGGTATAGGGTGGGTTCGCCACTAAAGCCTGAAGCTCACTAATGAGTCTAACTGAAGTGAGAGCAATTAGGAAGATTACCTTCTAACACAGGGAACTTTAGTGAGGTCATGGTCAATGGTTCAAAGAGCAGCTTGAGAAGCTGCGCTAGAATGACGTTAAGGTCCCAAGCTACCGGTGGTGGCTTAATGGGTGGTTTGAACATGAGAACACCTCATGGAATGGGCCACTAGCAGTTAAGAGGAGATTGGCTATCCATCCAGTAGGTGGTGAGAGGCTGCAATTACACTGAGGTGGACTCTCACCAAGTTGGACTTCAGACCTGTTGATGACAAATGGAGAAGATACTGGAAGAGTGTCTCCACTTGAGCTGAAAAGGGATAGAGATCCTTCTGAGAGCACCAGATAGAAAATCTCCGCCACTTGAAAGTGAATGAACGTCTGGAGGAGGGCTTCCTAGAAACCAAAAGGATCTCCTTAACCTCTTGGGTAAGGTCAAGGCCTTGGAAAGCTATGCTTTCAGCAGCCAAGCTATGCTTTCAGCAGCCAAGCTGTGAGATGGAGAGACCATGGATTGGGATGAAGTAGTGAGCAGTCGTCCTGGGAGAGGAGATCGAGTGCAGATCCCAATCGCAGAGGTTGAATCTGAGGTCAAACATATCAGAGGAAACCATGGTTGCCTTGGCCAGTGGGGGCTATGAGTATCATGGAGCCCTTGTCTGACTGAAGCTTAAAAAACATCTTGGGAATGAGGGGCATAGTACAGAAAGCATAAAGCAGACTCTGACCCCAGTGTAGGTGGAAGGCATCCACTGGTTGGTTGTTGGATGTCAAGAGTTCACATGCAGAAGTGAGGAAGCTTGGCATTTTGGGGAGTCGCAAACAGATCTATGTTTGGGGTTCCCCAGGTCTGAAAGATGTAGGATGTTGTGTCCAGATGCAGAGGCCTTTCATGGGAAGAAGGATGTGACTCAGTCTGTTTGCCAAGACACTGGACTCCCCCTAGGAGGTACCACCGCTTGGAGGTGTATTTGATAAGGAATGGCAAAGAACCACAGGTGTAGCATCTCCTTGGAGAATGAACCTGTTCCTTCCTGCTTGTTCACATAGAACATGGCAACCTGATTGTCTGTTCTGACTTGGACCTGTTTTACCCCGAGATGGTGCTGAAACACTGAGGGAATTCGAGACAGCTCCAAGTTCCAGGAGACTGATCTGGTGTTGCGATTCTTGCATTGTCCAGAGATCCTGTGTAGTCAGGTTGCACAGGTGAGCTCCCCAACCCAGTTTGGAGGCATCTGTTAGGATGCATTGAAGTGGAGGCATCTGGAAAGGTGGCCCCACGAGCAGGTTTTCTGGAGAACACCACTACTGAAGGGATGTGGTTAGACAGGCAGAGACTTAAAATCCTGTCCCGGAGACGGCTTGAGGCCTGCTTCCACTGGGAGGCCAGAGTCCACTGGGCTATCTGCATATGTAGTCAGGCATATGGAATGATATGCACTGTAGAGGCCATGTGCCCAAGGAGCTGCAGCATCTCTTAGGCTGTCAGATGGTCTCGTAGGAGCGTCTGGGATGCTAGTTCAACTAGACAGGCACAGCAGAGTTGGGGCAGGAATGCCCTGGACTGTTAAGTGTCTAGTAGGGCTCCGATGAACTCTTGTTTTGAGATGGAGTGAGATGAGACGTTGGGAAGCCCAAGTGTTGTAGGACTGTGATGGTACGCTCTGCAAGAAAGCAGTACCTCTTGGGAGGTGTCTGCTTTTATTAGCCAGTAGTCTAAGTAAGGGAAGACAAATATCCCCAGAGTTCTTAGGTATGCGGCAACAACCGCCATGCACTTTGTGAAGACTCTTGGGGCAGAGGAGAGTCTGAAGGAGGGGACTCTATATTGGTAATGTTTTCCTTGAAAAGTGAAGCGTAGAAACTTCCTGTGTCCCGGGTGGATGAGGATTTATGTGTACGCTTCTTTTAGATCTAAAGAACAGAGCCAGTCCCGACTCTGTAGGGAAGAAGAATCCCGAGGGAGATCATCTTGAATTTTTCATGGACTAAAAGCATGTTGAGGTTTCTGAATGGGCCTGTACCCTCCCATTATTTTGGGATGAGAAAGTACAGAGTAGAAGCCCATTCGCTGTTGGGATGTGGGGACTTCTATGGCACCCTGGGACAGAAGAAAGGACACCTCGTCCTACAGGAGAGCAGGGAGTTGGGGTTGCATTTGATATTCCCCAGTGAAAGTGGAGGGGCAGAATCTGTAGATGCAGTGTCTGTATCCTTCCTGGACTACAGTTAGTGTCTACTGCTCTGAGGTACCATCTGTGAGGCATAGTGACAGTCTGTCTGCTATGTGGAGGGGGTGGGGTTCCTTCAGAGGCAGGTTGGCAATGTTCTCTAGGAAAGTCAAAAACCAGGCGCAGACTGTGGCTGCGGAGCTGGTTAAGATTTAGCCAATTCTGGCTTCTTCTGTTGCTTAGGAGACTGCTGCTTCTTTTGTGGGGCCTGATCCTGGTACTCAGAAGCAGGTGAATAAGATAAGAACTACTACTTATTGTAGAAAGACTTCTTTGCCGATGTCGGGTCAGCTGTGTCTCTAGAGCAGGGGTTCTCAACCCAGTCCTTGGGACCCACCTAGCCAGTCAGGTTTTCAGGAAAACCACAATGAATATGCATGGGAGAGATTTGCATATAATGGAGGCAGTGTATGCAAATCTCTCTCATACATATTCATTGTGGTTATCCTGAAAACCCGACTGGCTAGGTGGGTCCCGAGGACTGGGTTGAGAACCCCTGCTCTAGACGGTCTCTTTAGAGTAGTGTTCTCTGACTCTAATTGAGAGGCCTTATCTTGCCAGTCTTTGCCAAAGAGGTTCTCCCCTGTGCAGGGTATGTTTATTTATTTAACCAGTTTTCTATAGTGTCGTATCCTTCAATCAAAGCAGTTTACATCATGTAATCACTAAAAACAGATACTGGATACATTCCCTTGTCCCCAAAGGGCTCACAATCTAGGTGTACCTAAGGCAACAGAGGGTTAAGTGGCTTGCCCAAGACCCACAAGGAATGCCTATAGGACTAGAAACCCCAGTCCCTGTGACCTGAGATTGCTGTCCCCAGGTGTTGCCCAGCTTATCTTGAACCCACTGCTCAAGATATGAGGCCTGAAGTCATGCAATTCTATGGGCCCCAAAGCATATGGCTGTGGCCCTACTTGTACATTCAAAGACATCGAAGGTGGCCCTATTAAGAAATTTGGATGCATTTTGACTATGCTTGACTAGGACCAGATAATCTGCCCTCTTGTCATCTGGAAGGAGAGGAGCAAAGGCCTTGAGATCCCTTGATACCTCCTTGAGGAACATTCCCATGTAGAGAATATAGGAGTTAATCCTGGCCGAGAGCATGGATGCCTGAAAGCAATGCTGCCCAAAGGCAATGAGAGTCCTCAATTCCCTATATGGAGGATTTCAGGAGTGAGTGAGGGGTGTTTTTTTTTTGTTTTGTTTTTTTTTTTAAATTTGAAGCATTGCCAATTCAACCCCCATGGGGTGGTATGGAAGCTGCGGTTTTTGGAAGCCTGGACACTCCGGTACCTGATACATGGTAGCGAGTTGACAACTAAAGGTGAGACTAAGAGAACATATGGAACATAAAATCATGCAAGATGCAGTGCACCGACAGAGTGGCTGCCTCCTTGGGTGATGCTGGGTATTGGAGGATCTCCAATTCTTCCGCCCTTGGCTCTTTTCCGATGCTAGGGTGATGGAGAGACCCTTAGTTAGGACTTGACTGAATTCCTGGAAAGACATGTCTTCTGGAGGCAACATGCGTCGCTATTGCAGCAGGGAAGGCTCCGAGGGAAGGTCCCGGGTCCCCAGGTATCGAGTGATTCTGCATCTGAAAAACTGGAATCAGAATCAGAGGACTCTAAGTATCGATGGGCACAGTGCTTGGCCGAAGCTCGATGCCTGTACTGATGCCCCAAGGTATCGGCCTCGGTAAACCACTTAGGCTGGGTACCAGTATCAGTGAGAGACTCAAGAGGGCAAAGGTGTATAAGATGGGTTCCACATGCACCTGGTTCTGCTAGAATAGTTGTCTGCTAAGATTGTGGAGAAAGCCTAGATAATAAACCAACTGTTTGGAAGCTGACATGCATATAATATGCTATATAGTGAACTGATAAACTGCAATATGGGAAAAGAGCATAGCACCCTGAACCACTTTCTTGTACAAATGATCCAGGATCTCTACCATGAGGTATGTTGGAAAACTGCATTTTATTGCTTTCTTCAGGGTCCACTCCAACTATGAGAAAGCTGAACTTTATTAAAGCAGATGCTGGCTGGATCTTATACTTTATGTCCATCTTTTTGGTTATCCTGAGTGGTAAGTGAGGCTTCCACAGATAAAACTGTTGCTCTTGTAGGAGCTGATAGATTGGAAGAGCTACAATGACTTTTACGGTATCTATGAACTTTAAGAGTCTAACATCAGAATGTAGTTCTGCATCTCCAGGAACAAGCAGGAATGTAGTCTTCACATATGGGTATCGTCGGTACCGACAGAGCCTGCACGGGAACGCTCCCCAGCGTCCAATAGGAAGCTTTTGGGAGCATCTCACAGCACCTGCGTGCTGCCTTCCCGCCTTTCCCAACTGCCTCTCTCCAGTTCTTTGTTTTCTGCTGAGCCAGCAGGTCGTTGTTCCTGTCACCGCAGAAAATTCTTCCCTTTTACTTTCTTTTTTTGTGGTCGCGTCTGCCTTCCTCAATGCTTTACTGGTACTGCCGGTTTTTATTTATTTATTTCTGTTCTTAAAAAACAAATATATACACATATATACACACATATACATACATTTAGTATTTTTCCTGTTTTTCCCAGGTGCACGCACCATTTTGGGCTTTAGGCCCAAAACTTTTCTTTCAATGAAGAAACCTGCTTCAGGTTTCAAAAAAGTGCACCAAGTGTGGCGGTACCATCTCCGTCACCGACACCCATGAATGGTGTCTGAAATGTTTAGGTCCTGACTACTCCATCACGGATTTTATGTCCTGTGCCATGATGTCTAAAAGAGGTCGGCAGAACAGAGTTGCTAAGCTCAGTACCCTGTTTCCCTCAGATGCAGCTTCGGTGGCATCGACGTCTTCCAGGGCTTCCTCTTCCTCCCGTGGATCTCAGGTAACTAAACATAAGTCCAGCTGGTCCTCAAAGGGTAGATCTCCCTCTAAGCACCGAGATGCCTCTGGCGTTGCCCTTGAGGATTCTGCACCGGCAAAATTGCCTCGGCAGGAGGCTTCGGCTTCCAAAACATTACTGGGGCTCCAGGACGTTCGAGGCCTCGACCTTGGCAGAACTACTGGTGCCATGCTCTGGGGTACCGGCTGTCTTCTCCGGTAGCGACATCCAGGCATCGGCAGAGTCGATAGACCAGAGGTTCCTGGCTATTGAACACAGTCTGGTGGCTCTCCTTGCAGCATTGACACCCTCGGAACCGCATCAGACAGTTCAGCCGGTACCAGCACCGAATCCGATAGCATCGACATCGAAATCGGTGTCTGCATTGCCGGCACCCAGTCACCCGATGCCCTCCAGCACCGATTCCCCCCGGTACCGACTTCGGTCGGTATGGGTATCGGGCTCTACAGGAGCATCCGGACAGAAGGTACTTTGAGTCCTCAGAGGAATCTGAGGGTTCCGATAGTTCTGTCGATACCGGAGCACTTCTTCCAGAGGAGCCCTCCTCCCCGAAACGTAGGATGTCTTCTCCAGAGGATATCTCCTTCCAGGATTTCATCAGGGAGGTGGCTCGGGGTCTCTCCATTACTGTGGCTCCTGAAACCGAACCCAGAGCAAAGGAGCCGGAAATTTTGCAATATCCCAAAGCTCCTAAGGAGGCAGCTACTTTGCCCATCCATGAGATCTTGCATGATCTCATGCTCAGAATGTGGGAGACCCCTCTTACCACCTCTCCTCATTCTCGTAGACTTGACACTATGTATCGAGTCCCTCCTTGTCCTGGTTTCCAGAAAACTCAGCTCCCTCACCACTCCATTGTGGTGGAGTCAGCTATGAGAAGGATCAGGAGTGCAAAGAGGCATGCCTCTAATCCCCCAGGACGTGAGCTGCAGAACTTTGGATGCTTTTGGACGTCGTACCTTTCAAGCTTCCATGCTTTCTGCCAAGATCAGTTCCTATATTTTATATATGGGAATGTTCCTGAAGGAAAGAAATCACAGGAGATTTAGAGGTTTTGAGTCCTCTTCTCCCTGAGGATAGAAAACAGGATTTTCTCACATTGGTCAAACATGCCCAGGATGTTTCCAAATTTGTCAACCGTGCAGCTTTTGACTGTTTTGAGTGCATAAGCAGAACCTCTGCCATTGCCATAGGTGCACGTAGAATTGCCTGGCTCCAGGCATCTGATTTGAAGCTCTGGGTACAAGACAAATTGGGCAATATTCCTTGTACTGGTGAGAACCTGTTTGGCAAAAATTGGCAAGAAAAGGCCAATGAGTTGGATGCTGACAACTCCACCTTGGACAGACTATCAAGGGCACAGCTGATCCTGCAAGAAAGAAATCTTTCAAGAAACCATTCTTTTCTAAAAAGAAAAGGTTTTATCCTGCTTATTCCCAGCAGGGACGCCCTGCAGGTCAACCTGTCCGGAAGGGTCAGCAATCATCCAAAGAAAAGCAAAGACTGCTAAGCCTCAACCGCCTCAGCAGTCTCAGCCTCCATAAGGCCTTTGACTTGCATCTAGAGAACTTAGCCTTCCTGGCTCTAAAAGGACCAGAGCCTTCCACCATCCCAGGAAGGTTATGTCACTTTGCCCCAAGATGGGGGCAGATAACAGCAGAGCATTGGACACTCTCCATCATAAAAGAGGGGTACAAGCTTCATTTCTTGAGCATGCCCCCTTCCTACAATAGTAAAACAGTTCAATTCTCAGACCTCTCTCAACCTGTTAGATCAAGAGGTCACCATACTTCTTGCCCAAGGGGCAATAGAAGAAGTACCCATTCATCAACAGGGTACAGGGTTTTACTCCCCCTATTTCCTTATCCAAAGAAAACAGGGGGATACAGACCTATTTTAGACCTCAGAATTGAACAAATTACTGTTCAAAGAGAAATTCAAGATTTCTCTAGGAACTCTGCTGCCATACCTTCAGAGTCAGGACTGGCTTTGTTCTCTAGATCTCAAGGATGCGTACACCCATGTTCTCATCCAACGAACTCACAGAAAGTTCCTTCGGTTCCTTTCTCAAGGAAAGCACTATCAATACAGGGTGCTTCCCTTTGGCCTGGCCTCAGCTCCAAGAGTGTTCATGAAATGCATGGCTGTGGTAGCAGCATTTCTCCGCACTCTAGGCATATTCGTCTTCCCCTACTTAGACGACTGGCTCATTCGAGCCCCATCAGAGCCAGAGGCCAGAGCTTCTCTATCTTGCACAATGCGTATCCTTCAGTATTTGGGTCTGGTTATAAACATCCCAAAATCCAGTTTAACTCCCACTCAGCCTCTAGAATTCATAGGAGCTTTGCTGGATACCAAAAAGGCAAGGGCCTATCTCCCCCAAGCCTGTTGCCTTCGCATGGTGCAGTTAGGTTCTCAAGCAGTGCTAAAACCTCATCTCACTGCCCGAGAAATGCTACAACTACTAGGTCACATGGCATCAACAGTGCATGTGGTTCCTTATGCTCGCCTCCATATGAGAGCAGCCCAGTGGACTTTATCCACCCAATGGACCCAGGCACCAGGGTGCCTGTCAGACAAAATAGCAAACACAAGTCGCTTTATTTTGTCCCTCCAATGGTGGCAGTCCACTCAGAACCTGTTGCTGGGGGTCCCCTTTTCAACAACCCTTACCCCAGGCAACTCTCACAACAGATGCTTCACCAATGGGTTGAGGAGCTCATCTACAAGACCTCTCCACCCAAGGCACCTGGACTCCACAGGAGACTCATCTGCATATCAATCTCTTAGAGCTCAGAGCAATTTTCCTTGCTCTTCGAGTGTTCCATACCCTGCTCAGCTACAAGACAGTCCTCATTCATACAGACAATCAGGTAGCGATGTTCTATGTGAACAAGCAGGGGGAAACAGGCGCTCTGTCGCTTTGCAACGAAGCTTTGCGACTATGGGCCCTCGCCAGAGAGCTTCAGATTCATCTCCTGGCTGTGTACCTCCCAGGCATACAAACCTCTTGGGCAGACAGACTCAGTCGAGTTCTGCTTCCACACGAATGGTCTCTACATGCAGACCAGGTGGCCAAGATCTTTCAAATTTGGGGAACCCCGGACATAGACCTCTTTGCAAGTCCGTTGAATGCCAAACTTCCCTTGTTCTGTTCCAGAATTCCGGCTCAGGGCTCTCAGGCCAGGGATGCTTTCCTCCTTCACTGGGGTCAAGACTTCCTTTATGCCTTTCCATCCATTTCCCTAATTCCCAAAACCCGATTCAAACTTCAGAGAGACAGAGGGCGTATGATTCTCATAGCTCCACATTGGCGACGACAAGTGTGGTACCCTCTGCTTCTACATCTCTCTCAAGCTCCCTCCCTGGAGTTAGGATCTGCTCCAGATCTCCTGTCTCAGGAGGATGGAATGTTATGGCATCCCAATGCCCAATCTCTGCACCTCAGAGCTTGGTTGCTGAAGGCCTAGATCTTCAAGATTTTAACCTCTCTCAGCAAGTAACAGATGTCCTTCATGCTTCCAGGAAGCCTTCCACAAGACGCTCTTATGCTTTCAAGTGGAAAAGGTTTACCATATGGTGTTCACAGAAGGGTCTTAACCCCCTTGCGATACCTCTGGAATCATTACTAGAGTATCTCCTTCATTTATCCAATGCAGGACTTAAAACTAACTCAGTAAGGGTCCATCTGAGTGCTAGTGCAGCTTCTCTCAAGCCTCTAAATGGACAGCCTATCTCCTCCCATCCTCTTATAGCAAGATTTATGAGAGGCCTTCTTCTAAGCAAGCCTCCCATTAGGCCACCACCGGTGGCATGGGACTTAAACCTGGTTCTTGGTCAGCTCATGAAGCCACCTTTTGAACCCTTAGCTACTACCTCATTGAAATTCCTTTCTTGGAAAGTTCTCTCTCTCATTGCAATCACATCAGCACGCCGCATCAGTGAGTTGCAGGCACTAGTAGCTGATCCACCTTATACAAGGTTTCATCATGACAAGGTAGTCTTTAGGACTCATCCACACTTTATGCCAAAGGTGGTCTCGCCTTTTCATCTTAATCAAGCAGTCTACCTGCTTGTGTTCTTTCCAAGACCTCATGCATCAAATGCAGAAAGGAATCTTCATACTTTGGACTGTGAAAGAGCTTTAGCCTTTTACTTACAAAGAACGCAGCAACAAAGAAAGTCCTCTCAACTCTGTTGCTTTTGATCCTTCTCATTTGGGAGTTCCAGTCTCCAAGAGAACACTGTCCAACTGGATTGCACAGTGTATTTCCTTTGCCTATCAGAGTAAGAACCTTCCTCTGGAGGGCCATGTCACAGTTCACAATGTGAGAGCCATGGCAGCTTCAATGGCTCATCTACACTCTGTCTATCGACGACATCTGTCGAGCAGCCACTTGGGCCTTGGTTCATACCTTCACAGCCCATTACTGCTTGAACAAGGACTCCCGCCAGGATGCCTTGTTTGGTCAGGCTGTTCTCCAACACCTGTTCCATACCTAATCAACTCCTACCCACCATCCCTGATTGGATGCCAGAGATCCATGGGGGGAGGGGGGGGAGTGGAGCCCTTCACAGGGACACACAACTTCTGGGGTCTCTCCCTGGCATCTAAAGCTAGGGAGTCCCCATAAGTGAAGACTACATTCCTGCTTGTTCCTGGAGATAGCATAGTTACTCACCTGTAACAGGTGATCTCCGGGAACAGCAGGAATAAGTCTTCACAACCCACTCACCTCCCCTAGGAGCTGTATCTCTCTTTCCCTCTCTCTCTCTCAGATTTAAACTCAACTGGAGAGAGGCAGTTGGGAAAGGCGGGAAGGCAGCACGCAGGCGCTGTGGGATGCTCCCAAAAGCTTCCTATTGGACACTGGGGAGCGTTCCTGCGCAGGCTCCATCGGTACCGACGATACCCATATGTGAAGACTAAATTCCTGCTGTTCCCAGAGATCACTTGTTACAGGTGAGTAACTATGCTTTCCTGTTGTAGTGAAAAAGGTATCTCTTGCCATGTAATGAATAAATCTTGGGTAAACTATCTTCATAAAGAGACTCATTTTGCACAGAGGATTATGTAAGAATAGAATTTAGAGCTGGGTGTTCTAAGCATGGTGAAGAGTAGGGTAATGAATGTTATCCTAGAGAAAAGCAAGAGACTATCAGATTTTGGAATGAAACAGAAATATGTCAGCAGAAAGAGATCATATTGCCTATCTAGTCTGCCCTTCCATATCTATTACTATAGTCCCCTTTTTTCCTTTAGGGATCTTCTGCATTTGTCCATGCTTTCTTGAGTTGAGATACCTTCCTTGTCTCTACCACCTCCACTGGGAGACTATTCCACCCATCTACCACTCGTTTCATAAACTATTATATTTCTGCTCAGTAACAGTATTGCACTGGGTTGTTACTGGATAGATGGAAGGTTCACTCAGTAATCTTTGATGAATTCATTGAATACCTCTTAGAGAAATGAAAAAGGATACAGATGAAGACATCTCATTGGCTAAGATAGAGTTTGATGCCATCCAAGGCTGTACAGTCGACTAGGGAAGAACTGCAGTTCAAGTGGACAGCAAGAAGGAAACTGCACTGCATTTGCACTATTGGTATGAGAAAGTCTTACACTGAAGCAGACTGCCCATGTGTGCTACACCATTGCAATGGTGTAGGATGAGACTTATCAGTGCTACTGTCCTGGGTGGAGTCTGACACAAATAGTGGAAATTGTTACAGAGGCCAGTATTTAGGAAAAACCTTTTTGTGAAATGTTAGCATTAATGCATTTGTACTTTTCCAGCACTTTGTGAATACATTCGGTTCAGGCCCTGTACAAGCATTCAGAAGATGGATGCACTTTGGGCCTGGAAAACTCCAGGGGTTTTATACAATTTGGTGGATCTGTGGTGCTGCTCCTTTGTATCCAGACTCAAAGTCACTATGCTGGGAAGTGGGAAGTAGACTAACATCTGCTGAAGAGGATCTGCTAGAAAGCACAGAGAATGCCCTTCTCTCCTCCTGGGCAAAACAAGCCTCTTCTCTCCTTCCTAGTAATGGCAAAACCGATTCAGTTTTTTTTAGGCTTCTGCAGACATCCCATTCACAATGCTTGCAAGTTCACCTTGTGGTCGGAGCAGAAATAAATTAGGCATTTGGAGTTGGTCTCAAAATTATGCATCCTTCTTCCATAATGCAGGCAGGAGCAGAAAGCCAACTCTGTTTGGGACATTTAAAGATGATTAAGAACAAATACCAGAAACATACCAGTCAAAAACTTTAAATATAGGAGCACTTAGTTTTTGCATCTATTTGACGGAACAGAAAAAAAAAAACCAAACAATCCAGGAGAACTGCTACATATGAGATGGGCTGAACATGCTCACAGCTTTACATTTAGTTCTGAGCTTTGAGAGAGCTGTTCGATCCCAGTGCCATCAGATGTCATTGCCCACTTGTGTGCATGACTTAATCTTGCTTGTCCATGAAAAACCAACAACTCAGGAAGGAAAAGTGATGAACATTAATGGATAGAGAGGAAATCCAACCCACAAAGTTTACCTGTGATGGGTATTCTCCATGGACAGCAAGATTATTAACCACACAAGTGGGTGTTGTCATCTGACAGCACCAATATGCAGCATTTCTACAGCTGCTTGGGAAGGCATTTCTAGATGTATGAGACTTCCTGCACTAATCTCCCCTCAATCATATGCAGCTTAACGGCGAAGCCCATTCCAGAAAGGGAAATGGGAAGGTATGTACGTTTGGCTTACTATCTTGCTGTTTACAGGTAAGTATCTTAGTTTTGCCTGTGAACGAGTTCTCTGTGGACAGCAGAATATACGAGTCCTCATGCATGGCAGACTTCACCGAATCCTGGCGCAGGAGCAGCTCCCTAGCTTTAAAATTTTCTCTGAAGCTTTTGGAAGTGCCACACTCTGCATGCGTGCCTGTTCCAGCCTGTCACCGTTGTGTGGGATTACCTCAGTCTATTACAATAGCTGAATTAAAATGCAACTCCATGGGGAGGCAGGTAGTTTTGTGAGGACTCATATCCTGTTCAAGGAGAACTCCTGCTACAGTATGTGTGTTAATTTTCTCCATGGATAAGTAGGGCAGCGAATCCCTAGCTACAGGCTGCCTTGAAAAGGAGAAAACAATGAACAAAGGTGCTGTAACAGGTAGACACCTATAAGTAGGAATTTGTTTTGTTTTGTACATTATTTTGGTTGGCAAGCAGACTTTGTTCTTTTATTTTTTTAATCTAAAGACAGCTTGGAAATAAAAAATAAATAGGCCTGGGGTAAGGGTGATGGAATGGGATCCAATTTTTCAAGGATAGACTAGCTAAACCTACTGTCACATTAAAGTCTCTTTCCAAACAATGGGATGTGAATGTATGGACAGAAGTACACGTTGTAGCCTTGCAAATCTCCTTCCATAGAGGCTGATCTCCAGTGGGTCACTGACAGTCATAGCTACAACATTAGGAGCCATGACATGAGCTTTCAGAGTCAAGTCTAGGCATAAACAAAGGAGATGCAATTTGCTAGCCAACTGGATAATGTGCATTTGTTGATGGCAGCTGCTAGTTTGGGTCAAAAGGAACAAATTATTAATAACAACGCCCTTAGAAAATGTATGTAAGTGCCATCGAGTGTGTCGACGCATGGTGACCCTCTGGATTCTTATCCTAAACTGTGTTCGGTCTTCAGTCAGGCAGTCATTGTCGATTGATACAACAGCAGCTATGGGTGTCACTCTACCTCATTGCTGGCCTTCCTCTTTTGCGTTAACCTTCTACCTTGCCAAGCATCATGTCTTTCTCTAATGATCTCTTTGCATGATGTGTCCAAAGTATGAAAGTCAAAGTCGTATCTAAGTTTCTAAGGAAAGGTTTGATTTCCTCTAGTACTGACTGGTTTGTTCTTCGGCCAGTCCATGAAATACATAGTATTCATTGCCAGCACCATAATTCAAAGGCATCAATTTTCTTCCTATCTTTTTCACTGACCAACTTTCGCATCCATATGATGTTACTGAAAATACCATGGCTTGAACGAGTTGAATCTTTGTATGGAGAGAGACATCTCTGCTCTTGAGAATCATGTCTAGGTCCTTCATAGCTATTCTGACAAGAGCAATGCGTTGTCGGATCTCGACTGCTCCTTTCTTCTTTGGAGTGGAGGAGTTGCCTAATGGTTAGAGCACAGGCTTGGAAACTAAGAGATCAGGGTTTATTTATGTAGCTGCATTTATATCCCGCTTTTCACCGGGTCAAAGCGGTTGGGGGATACATTTAACACAAGGGTATATGAGACACACACACTAATACTTACAGGGAACATGGGCAATGGAGGGTTAAGTGGCTTGCCCAAGACCACAAGGAGCACCTGTGGGACTAGAAACCCCAGTCCTTCCAGTCCAAGGTTGCTGTCCTCTAGTGGGATTTGAACCACCGACCTTCCGGCCTGTGGTACCTTGCCCCAACCACTAGGCCACTCCTAGTGGTTGGGACAATTCCCACTAGTGCTCCTTGTGTCCTTGGGCAAGTCACTTAACCCTCCATTGCCCTCAGAAGAAATGCCTGGCAATCTACTTCTGGTCACACTGCCAAGAAAACCCAGGAGCTGCTGGGTCACCAGGAGTCAGCATTGACTCAAAGGCAGAGATTACATTTTTGTTGTTTATTGATAGTCGATCCAAGCAGGTTAAAGATGTCAACTTTTTCAATTTCTTTGATTTTGCCAGTTGTCAGAATCTTTATTTATTTATTTAGCTGTATTTATATCCCGCTTTTCACCGGGTCAAAGCGGTCAATTGGGAGATACATTTAACACGAGGGGATATGACACACATACGCTAATACTTACAGGGAACATGGGCAATGGAGGGTTAAGTGGCTTGCCCAAGACCACAAGGAGTGCCTATAGGACTAGAAATCCCAGTCCCTCCGGCCTGAGATTGCTGTCCCCAGGTGGGACTTGAACCCCCGGCCCTCCGGCCCGAAGTACCTTGTCCTAACCACTAGGCCACTCCTCCCTTTGTCTTCTTTACATTAAAGTGCAGGCCAATTTTAAGACTATGTTCCTTGATCTTGAGAAGCAATCGTTTCAGATCATCTTCACTTTCAGACAGTAATGTGGTATCATCAGCATAGCGAAGGTTGTTGAGTCTTCCACCAATCTTCATACCTCTGTTGTCGTCATACAGTCCCGCTTCTCTGATGATTTGTTCTGCATATAAATTAAAGTATTCAGCCTTGTCATACACCTTTGCTGATTTTAAACCATTCTGTCTCTCCTTGTTCCATACGAACTGTTGCTTTTTGATCAATATAAAGGTTGTGCAAGAGAACGATCACATGTTCTGGTATATCCATGCTTCTTAATGTGGCCCAGAGTTTCTCGTGGTTTACACAGTCTAAGGGCATTAGTTCTCTACAAACAAAAGACCAATGCTTTCTTGCAGTCAGAGTGCAGTATGCTTCACTTTTGTGAGCAGAGGTCAGAGGAAAAAAGTCAGCAGGATGACTGACTGGTTAAGATGGAAATTTAATCCCACCTTGGGAAGGAGCTTTGAATGTGTACACAGAACCACCCTATTAAAATGTTTTGCATAGGATGGATAGGTTACTAGAGCTTGGAGCTCACAAATTCTGCATGCTGAAATTATCGCGATCGAAAAAGCATAGTTACTCACCTGTAACAGGTATTCTTCGTGGACAGCAGGAATCAGTCCTCACATATGGGTGACGTTGACGCCGATGGAACTCACACAAAGCAAATTCCCAGCTTTCAAAGAAAGCCTTTGGGAGTTGCTACTACGCATGCGTGGGGTCCCCTTCCCGCCCAAGGGTGCCAACTTGCTCAGTCAAATTACATAGCTAAAAAGATGACAAATAAGAGAAAACAAAAATAATTGGAATGCAACTCCAAGGGGAGGAGGGAGGGTTGTGAGGACTGATTCCTGCTGTCCCCGGAAAACACCTGCTACAGGTGAGTAACTACACTTTCTCCTTGAACAAGCAGGAAGTCAGTCCTCACATATGGTACTCCCCCAGCTACAGGCTACCTGAAATCTATAGCCCAAAAAAGGCTCCCTCATCGAGAGCCGCAAGCAGCCACAATGAAACCCTAACCAAGGAAGTAACACTCTGGTAGCCTGAACAGAGGGGTCGGAGAGCAGAAGTTGCCTAGACCTCCAACAGGTTACGGAGCACAGCCTGGCCAAAAAGCATTCTCCCGTCAGGACTCCCTATCCAGACAGTAATGAGCTGCGAAGGTCTGACCCGAAGACCAGCTGGCGACCTGGCAGATGTCTGACAACGGAACAGAGCGCAGGTGAGCAGATGCCGCCATGGCCCTGACCCTATGAGCCGTAACAGCACTCCAGCGGAAGCCCCGCTGCCTCATAAGCCTGGGAAATACAGTCCGCCACCCAAGTGGAGAACGTATGCTTTGTCACTGCCTTCCCCAGTTTACTGGGGTCGTAGGAAACAAAAAGCTGGGAGGCTTTGCAGTGAGTATGCGTACGCTGAATGTAGAAGGACAAGGCCCTCCTACAGTCCAGAGTATGGTGGACCATCTCTGCCCAACTGGCATGCTGCCTGGGAAAAAAAGTAGGAAGAATCACGTCCTGATTGAGGTGAAATGAAGAGACCACCTTCGGAAGGAACTTGGGATGTGTGCGAAGCACCACCCTATTCTTGTAGAACCTGGTATAAGGCCTCTCCACCACGAAAGCCTGAATCTCACTCACTCTCCGGGCAGAAGTGAGCGTGACCAAAAATACCACCTTCCAGGAGAGATACTAGAGGTGGCAGGTGGCCATAGGCTCAAAGGGCGGCCAGGTAAGCTGCCCCAACATGACATTAAGGTCCCATTCGGTTGCTGGAAGACGGACCGGGGATTTCAACAGGAGCCGGCCCTTTAGAAACCATGATACCATTGGGTGAGCCGAGAGAGGATTCTCGTCCATGGGAAAGTGGTTTGCACCTAGGGCACTGAGGTGCACTCTGACGGAATTGGACAAGGCCCAACTCGGAGAGCTGGTGAAGGTATTTCAACACCACAACCACCGGGCAAGAAAAGGGGTCCACCTTTTGCCCAGCACACCATACAGCAAATCTGCGCCACTTGACAGCGTACGTCCTTCTAGTAGACAGTCTACGTGAAGCCAGCAAGACCACCTCCACCGGAAGGAGGAGTGGGGCGAGAGTCACCCTCTCAGCAGCCACGCTGTCAGTGAAAGAGAGCTTAGGTTGGGGTACAAGACAGCCCCCCCCCCCTCCTGAGAGAGGAGACGTGGATATGAACACAGGGGAATGGGGGTCTCCACCACTAGCTGCAGGAGAAGTGGGAACCACAGCTGCTGGGGTCATCGTGGGGCTATGATAATGACAAAAGCTCTGTCCCGAAGCATCTTGAACAGTCTGGGTGATCAGAGGCATCGGAGGTAAAGTATACAGAAGGCCCACCGACCATGAGACTAGGAAGGCATCGGCGGCCACCCTGGAGGGATGTGGCTGCCTCGAGAAGTAACAGGGAAGCTGTTGATTGTCTGGACTCGCAAACAAGTCCAGCCTGGTTGGCCACTGCCCGGTGCAACTGCCACTCATGCAGCTGGAGGATCCTGCTGAGTCTGTTGGCCAGCCAGTTGTCTTAGCCCGGCAGGTATACTGCCTTGAGAAGAATCCCCTGCCGGGTTGCAAAAGAGCATAGGTCCAGGGCCTCCTGACAGAGGGTGCGTGATCCTGTACCCCCGTTTGTTCACGTAGAACATAGCCACTTGGTTGTCCGTTTGGACCAGGACTGACCTGTGGTCCAGATCCTGCCTGAAAATCCTCAGGGCGAGACGGACAGCCTGGAGCTCCAACAAGTTGATCTGCTGGGCACTCTCCTCGAGGGACCAGCTCCCCTGTGTGTGGAACCTCTGGCAATGGGCCCCCCAGCCTAGTAAGGAGGCATCTGTGGTGAGGACCCTTGAATGGGGAAGGGCCTGCCTTCAAGTGCTGGGGCGAGAGCCACCAGGCCAGGGAATGTTCCAGGCACCTGGTCACTTTGATCCTGTCCTGGAGATGCCTAGTGGCCTGGAACCATTGGTCTCTGAGGCACCATTGCGCAGCTCGCATGTGGAGGCGGGCATCTGGAGTGACATTACTACTACTAAGCATTTATAGAGCGCTACAAGTCAGACACAGCGCTGCACAGACATGTAGGAGACAGTCCTTGCTCATCAGAGTTTACAATCTAGTCAAGACAAACACAGAAAGTGTAGGCAGGGATAAAGCAAGGGGATAGAGAGAGAAAAAGGAGCAGACCCAACTGGGAGCGGGGTAGCAGAGGAACCACCAGAACACACACTGAAAGAGTGATGGGAGAGATAGGAGGAGAACCAGGCTAGTACAGAGCCCCTAAAACCAAGCGAGGACAGGGTATTGAGGAGAAGGTTGTGGTCAGTGTCAAAAGCAGCAGAGAGATCAAGGAGGAGGAGAATGGAGTAAAGGCCCTTGGATTTTGCCAGGAACAAGTCACTGGAGACTGTAGCAAGAGCCGTTTCAGTAGAGTGTAAAGGACGAAAGCCAGACTGTAAGGGATCCAGGAGGGCATGAGAGGAGAGGAAATCAAGACAGCAGCGGTGAACCGCACGTTCAAGTAGTTTGGAAATGAAGGGAAGGAGAGAGATGGGTCAATAATTAGAAGGACAGGTGGGATCAAGTGAGGGTTTCTTGAGGAGAGGTGTGACCACAGCATGCTTGAAGTCTGCAGGGACTGTTGCAGTGGAGAGCGATAGGCTGAGAATATGAGAGATGGAAGGGACAAGGGTGGAGGAGATGGGGCTTAGGAGACAGGTGGGGATAGGATCAGAGCAGCAGGTGGTGAGTTTGGAGGAAGAAAGAAGGTGTGCAGTTTCCTCTCCAGAGATCACAGGAAAGGAAGAGAGGGTAGCAGAGGTAGGGGGGAGAGTTGGGAGTGAAGAAAAGGGGAAGTAGCTGACTTTGTGGGGAATTGGAGGGTGATTTTGTGGATTTTATCATGGAAAGTCAGCCAGGGATTGGGCAGAAGGGATCAGAGGCAGAGGAATTTTGAGAAGAGAGCTGAGAGAGCACAGTTACTTACCTGTAACAGGTGATCTCTGGAAACAGCAGGAATTAGTCCTCACATATAGGGTACGTAGGTACCGACGGAGCCCGCGCGGGAAAGCTCCCCAGCTTCCCAGAAGGAAAGCTTTTGGGGCCTCCCACTGCGCATGCGCGCTGCCTTCCCGACTTCCTGACCAACTCTCCTCAGTTCGAGTTTAAAGCTGAGACAATAGAGAGAGGAAAGGAAAGAGAGAAATAGATACAACTCCTAGGGGAGGTGGGCGGGTTGTGAAGACTAATTCCTGCTGTTCCCAGAGATCACCTGTTACAGGTAAGTAACTGTGCTATCTCCAGGAACAAGCAGGAATAAGTCCTCACATATGGGGACTCCCTAGCTAAGATGCCCGGGAGATCCCCTGAAGGGTATGAGACCCTGAAAGGTTCCTCATCCTCCTATGGATCTCAGGCATCCATTCAGGGAAGGTGGGCTGGAGTTGTTTAAGAATGGAACAGGTGTCTGAGGACAGCCTGACCAAACAAGGCATCCCGGCGGGAGTCCTTGTCCAAACAGTAATGGGCTGTAAAGGTATGAACCGAGGCCCAGGTGGCTGCTCGACAGATCTGGTCAATGGACACAGAGTTTAGATGAGCCATAGAGGTGGCCATGGCCCTCACGTTGTGAACGGTGACATGGCCCTCCAGAGAAAGGTTCTTACTCTGGTAAGCAAAAGAGATACACTGAGCAATCCAATTGGAGAGTGTTCTTTTGGAGACTGGAAATCCTAAATGAGAAGGATCAAAAGCAACAAAAAGATGAGAAGACTTTCGATGTTGCTGTGTCCTGTGGAGGTAAAAGGCAAGAGCTCTTTTACAGTCTAGAGTATGAAGGTTCCTCTCTGCACTGGATGCATGAGGAGCTGGAAAAAAGACAGGTAAATATACCTCATGATTAAGATGAAAAGGGGAGACCACTTTAGGCATAAAGTGGGGATTGGTCCTAAGGACCACCTTGTCATGATGGAACCTTGTATAAGGTGGATTAGCCACTAGGGCTTGCAGTTCACTGATACGGCGAGCTGAGGTGACCGCAATAAGAAAAATAACCTTCCAGGAAAGAAATTTCAAGGAGGTAGTGGCTAAGGGTTCAAAAGGTGGCTTCATAAGCTGACCAAGAACCAAATTTAAGTCCCATGCCACTGGAGGAGGTCGAATGGGAGGTTTAGTTAAGGTTAGGCCTCTCATGAATCTTGCAATAAGAGGATGAGAGGAAACAGGTTGTCCATTGATGGGCTTAAGTGATGCCGCAATAGCACTCAAATGGACTCTTACTGAATTTGTTTTGAGTCCTGCATTGGAGAGATGCAGGAGATATTCCAAAAGAGAATTCAATGGGAGTGGCTAGAGGGTTAAGACCCTTGTGAGCACACCAAATGGAAAATCTTTTCCATTTAAAAGCGTAAAAACGCCTAGTGGAAGGTTTCCTAGAGGCGTGTAGGATATCTTTCACTTGCTGCGAAAGATTGAAGTCCTGAAGGTCTAGGCCTTCAGTAACCAAGCTCTGAGGTGAAGGGACTTGGGGTTTGGGTGCCACAAGGTCCCCTCCTCCTGAGACAGAAGGTCTGGAGCCGCTCCCAAGTCCAGGGAGGGGGCTTGGGAGAGATGCAGAAGTAGAGGGTACCACACTTGGCGTGGCCAGCGTGGAGCTATGAGGATCATGGACCCTTGATCCCTTTGAAGTTTGAACAGAGTCTTGGGAATCAAAGGAATGGGTGGAAAGGTATACAGGAAGTCCTGACCCCAATGAAGGAGGAAGGCATCCTTGGCCTGAACTCCCTGACACGGAATCCTGGAACAGAACCGGGGAAGTTTGGCATTCCACGGACTTGCAAAGAGGTCTATGTCCGGGGTTCCCCATTTCTGGAAGATTCTGAGTACCTGATCCATGTGCAGGGACCATTCGTGTGGAAGCAGAACTCGACTGAGTTTGTCTGCCCAAGAGTTTTGGATTCCTGGAAGATATACTGCCAGGAGATGGATCTGATGCTCTCTGGCAAAGGCCCATAATCTTAGAGCTTCGTTGCAAAGCGACAGAGAGCCAGTCCCACCTTGTTTGTTTATGTAAAACATGGCTACTTGATTGTCCGTGTGAATAAGGACTGTCATGTTGCTGAGGAGGGTATGAAAAACATTGAGAGCTAGAAAGATTTCTCGAAGTTCCAAGTGGTTGATATGAAGGGTGGTCTCCTGTGGAGACCAAGTGCCCTGAGTGGAGAGATCTTGGAGATGAGCTCCCCAACCTGTTTGGGAGGCATCTGTTGTGAGGGTTGCTTGGGGCAACAATGGTTGAAAGGGGGCCCCCAACAACAGATTTTGAATGGACACCCACCATTGGAGAGACCAAAAGAGACGTTTGGAGTTTGCTATTTGGTCTGAGAGAGCTCCTGATGCTTGAGTCCACTGGGTGGATAAAGTCCATTGAGCTGCTCTCATATGTAGGCGAGCATAAGGCACTACATGCACTGTGGAGGCCATGTGGCCTAATAGTTGTAGTATCTCTCTGGCAGTCAAGTGGCTTCTGGACTGAATCTGAGAGGCTAAGTGCACCAGACGTTGGCAACGGGCCTGAGGCAGATAGGCCCTTGCAGTGGTGGTATCCAACCAGGCCCCTATGAATTCTAGGGATTGAGTAGGGGTGAGCTGGGACTTTGGCAGATTGATCACAAGTCCCAGATACTGTAGAATGCGCCTGGTGCGATCCAGGGAAGTCTGAGCCTCGGACTGAGATGGAGCTCGGATGAGCCAGTCGTCCAGGTATGGGAAGACACAAATTCCCAGGGCGCGTAGAAATGCAACTACTATTGCCATGCATTTGGTAAATACCCTTGGAGCAGAGGCTAGACCGAAGGGAAGTACTCTGTATTGGAAATGTTTTCCCTGGAACAGAAATCGTAGGAATTTTCTGTGGGATGGATGGATGAATATATGTGTGTACGCATCCTTGAGATCTAGAGAAGAAAGCCAATCCTGACTCTGTAGGTATGGAAGGAGAGTACTTAGAGAAAGCATCTTGAATTTCGCCTTGCATAGAAATTTGTTCAATTCTCTGAGATCCAGAATGGGTCTGTACCCCCCTGTTTTTTCGGGAATGAGAAAATAAGGGGAGTAAAAACCTGACCCCTGTTGAGGGAGAGGAACCTCTTCTATTGCCTTTTGGGCGAGAAGAGTGGTCACCTTCTGACTTAACAGGTCTAGGAGAGATGGGGGAGAATTGAAGCTTCTCACCATTGTATGGGGAGGAAGGTTGGAGAAATGTCGTTTGTAGCCCTCTCTGATGATAGAGAGGGTCCATTGTTCTTATGTGATTTGCTCCCATCGGGGAGCAAAATGAGCTAACCTTCCTGGAATGGTGAGAGGTTCTGGATGTTTTAAAGCCAGAAAGGTTAAGTTTTCTAGTTTTAAGTCAAAAACCCCGAGGGGGTTGGGACTGTTGGGCTGTAGCAGCCCCTGCAGGTTTCGCCCTGGCCTGTTTAGGCTGTTGACGCTTAGGAGTAAAGCGAGCCGCAGAAGATTGTTGGCCAGTATTTGTGGCAAATCTGGCCTTCTTGTAGAAAGGCTTTTTGAAAGATTTTTTCTTGAAAGGGGTAGAGGTAGACTTAGAAAGTCTATCTAAAGCAGCATTTTCTGCATCCATTTGAGTGGCTTTGATTTGCCACTCTTTACCAAACAGATTCTCCCCTGTACAGGGCAAATTTCCCAACCCATCCTGGACCCAGGGTTCTAGGTCAGAGGCCTGGAGTCAAGCAATTCTACGAGCCGCTATGGCAATACCTGAGGCTCTGCTAGCACCCTCAAAGGAGTCAAAGGCTGCTCTGTTAGAGATCTTTGAAATATCTTGGGTATGCTTTAGCAAAAGAAGGAACTCCTCCTTTCTATCCTCTGGGATAAAGGGGAGAAAATGGCGGATTTTTAATGCAATTTCCTTCAGAAACATGCCCATATAGAGGCTGTATGAGTTGATTCTGCCAATAAGCATACTTGCTTGGAAGATTTTTCTTCCAAAAGCATCCAGAGTCCTACATTCTCTTCCTGGGGAGTAGAAGAGTGTCTTTTAGTACTCTTGATCCTTTTCATAGCTGACTGCACCACGATGGAGTGGTGAGGGAGCTGAGTTTTTTGAAACCCAGGAGAAGGGGGGACACGATACATGGTGTCCAGACGACGAGAATGTGGAGATAGAGAGAGGAGTTTCCCATAAGTCCATCATGTGTTCTTGAAGAATTTCATGGATGGGCAAGGTGACTGCCTCTTTGGGAACCTTAGAGTATCCTAAAATGTCTAACTTTTTTGCTCTAGGTTCTTTTTCAGAGGATACAGAAATAGAAAGACCTTTAGCTACTTCAATGATGAAGTCTTGAAAGGATAAATCCTCTGGAGGAGACATTCTCCTCTTTGGAGAAGAGGGCTCCTCAGGTAGAGTAAGGGATACTTCAGCAGAGTCATCTGATGAATCAGAATCATCAGAAGACTCAAAGTATCGTCTGTTTGTTTCCAGGGATCGATAAGCGTATCGACCGGTATCGACATCGGGGGTACCCAGAACCGGATCGGTATCGGGAAAAACCCGGAACCGGGAACCGGAATCGGTATCCTGGTCGATGTGGATGGCCTGGGTACCGGTATCGGTTGTGGTACCGGAACCGGAGTCGGTACCGCAGGGTGCGGTACCGAGGGCATCGCAGCCTTAATGAAAGCCAAAATGGCCTGCTGCATGGATTGAACTGTATGATCCATGGACGCCACGACTGTCTGGATGTCAGTACCGGATGATTGAGCCGGTACCCCAGAACAGTCTAACAGGTGATCGGTCGAGGCCGTGCCATCGATGTCAACCTGTAACCCCATAGGAGGAGCTTTGGAAGCCGGAGCTTCCCGCCGGGGTTGTTTGGCTGGGGCAGGGTCTTCAGGGTTAAGCCCAGGGGTATCTCGATACTTAGAGGGAGATTTGCCCTTTGAGGACCTGCCAGAGGAATGTTTGGTTACCTGAGATCCATCAGGAGAGGAAGACCTGGAAGATGTCGATGCTGGAGTATCTGTAGAAAACAGCATGTGAAACTTGGCTGCCCGGTTTTGTAAGCCACGTTTAGACATCAAAGAACAGGATGGGCAATCCGGAATGGAATGGTCAGGCCCCAAACATTTAAGACACCATTCATGAGTGTCTGTGACTGAAATAGTACCGCTGCACTTGGTGCATTTTTTAAACCCAGAGGCTTGTTTCTCCATGAGGGAGAATTTGTGAAGGCCTATAGGCCCCACAGAACAAATACACCAAGTGAGGAAAAAAGAAGATTTTTTTTTTTTAAGAAATAAAAGAAAAAAGACCAGCGGTACCGGTCTGGAATCGGGGAAGGCAGACACGCAGCCAAAGAAATAAATTAAAATAACAACTTCTTCAGCGGTGACAGGAACACGACCTGCTGGCTCCGCGGAAAAAGAAGAACTGAGGAGAGTTGGTCAGGAAGGCGGGAAGGCAGCGCGCATGCGCAGAGGGAGGCCCCAAAAGCTTTCCTTCTGGGAAGCTGGGGAGCTTTGCCGCGTGGGCTCCATCGGTACCGACGTACCCTATATGTGAGGACTTATTCCTGCTTGTTCCTGGAGATTAGTAAAGAGACAGCGAGGATCAGAGGCAAGAGAGTTAGTCAGATGGACATAGTAGTCTTGTTTGGCAAGAGCTATGGCTGCCTGGAAAGAGAAGCATGAATATGAAGTGTAGAAAGTCTGCAGGGGATTGCAAGCACACTCAGCAGAACAGGCACAGCAGCGTAGATAGCAGGTAGTGGATGAAAGCCAGGGCTGGGGTGCAGAACGTCTCAAAGGACGTGGCATGGGCGGAGCGAGAGCATCCAGAGCCGAGGAGAGTGCAGCAATATAGCACAGTTACTTACCTTTAACAGGTGATCTCTGGGAACAGCAGGAATAAGTCTTCACATATGGGTACATTGGTACCAACGGAGTCTGCGCGGGAACGCTTCCCAGCGTCCAATCAAGAGCTTTTGGAAGCATCCCAGCACACCTGCGTGCTGCCTTCCCGCCTTTCCCAACTGCCTCTCCTCAGTTAAGTTTTAAAGCTGAGACAAAGAGAGAGAGAGGAAAGGAAAGATAGAGATACAACTCCTCGGGAGGTGGGAGGGTTGTGAAGACTTATTCCTGCTGTTCCCAGAGATCACCTGTTACAGGTAAGTAACTGTGCTATCTCCAGGAACAAGCAGGAATGAGTTCACATATGGGGACTCCCAAGCTGAGATGCCTGGAGTCCCAGGATGTCATAGGCTGGAACATGCTATCTCCCAGAACACCAGGCATCCTGAGGATGGAGGGTAGGAGTTGAAGAAAGAAGGATGCTGTGGAACAGCTAACCTAGCATAGGACTGCAGAGATGGAGTCCATGTGTGGATGATGGTCATCAATAATATTGCAAAGGATATTGCAATATGGACCACCCCTGACAGGATTTCACAGAAGTATGGAGGTTCATGGATCTACTGGGAAACCTAGTAGAGGAACATTGAAGAGGACCTCACTAAGTGGAGGTAATAATCCTGTAGGAAAACCAGTGGAGGTCAGAATCTTGAAAGGTAACAGGTAACCCCAGTAGGGAAAACTGGGGTAGTCCAAAAAACGGTGGGCCTTCAGCGGAAGGCTTTATAAGGAAAACCCTAGCTCTTTTGGAGGCAGAGTGAGTCACTCTTAGGAGCAAAAAGAGAAGGCTAACCGATTTGGACAAACAGGCACAGTCCTTGTAGGGAGAAAGGGTGTGGAAACTCCTTGTATCCCAAAAAGAGAGGACAAATGCCTGAGGCGTTAAAGCCTGTGATTAACTGAAGATCCACAATGTCCCTCCTAACTGGGGTAAGCTAGAAAAGATATTGGGCACGGAGAGCTTCAGAGGTACCTAAACCGTTAGGTTATGGTATAAAAATTGTTGACTACCACAGGAGTGGTTGTGTGTGTAGAACCCCAAACCTGCTAGATAGCATAGGTATGGGTAAAGCCCCTCTGTCAGAATCATATAGCTATATGAGGATAGACAGTGAGATAGATAAGTATGTGGATACATATCTATCTATAATAAAATCTCAACAGATACATATATATAGATAGATATAGATATAGATATAGATAGATAGATAGAGACAGAATATAAGAATATATCTATAGTGAGATATGGCAGGGCATAAAATACACAAAAAATAAATATGGATATGTAGGCCTACATATGGATGTCTGCAATTAAACAGACAGAGATATGCCTACAGCACAGTGATCACATAGGATATGTGGAGAGGAAAGATTCATCTAACAAGGAGGTGGAACCTACTTGAGAAGACATATAGAGAATCTATTCCTCCTGGTCATGATCTGCAAGAATGCTAGTTAGTGAAAAATAACCAGGACTGTTACATGAAAAACAAGGACAATGTCAATGTGCAGCCAGCAAGTCCCGAATCTTCCAGGACTCTAGCATGGTAAGTAGACAGAAGACGCCTAGAGATGAGATACCATGTTGACCTGCTTAAGGGCAAAGGTATCATGCGTTCTTACCATGAGGACGAGCATATCCCCGATTGGGAATACTATGGACCAAAACAGGGAACTGGCAACTCCTTGAGCTTTCACGTAAGAGAAGGCCTATGTCCTTTATATAAAAAAAGGAGATAGTAAAAGAAGGGAGAACCTTCTAGTCATGGGAGACATGACTGAAAAGCCTTTTCTAACCAGCTAGGATAGCTGTTGGAGAAAAATCCCCCCATGCTCTCTAGCAAGGGCCCATAGTGGAAAGCTTCTCTGTAGATTGCAGAGAGCATGATGCAGGAGAATGAGGAGACAGAACTGGCTGTTAGAGAGCCAGTATCTCTGCCAACTATGCTGCCAAACTCAGGAAAATGAAGATGGCAGAATAGAAGACAATCTAGAAAGCTTGTAGTGAGATGATCTCCAAGAGAGATGAAGCACTGACTTGGAGCCACTACTAAGACTAGACAGAATGTTAGTGGAGGACAATCTGGTTGTTTGTGCACAAGAACCAGTGGTCCAAACATTAAAGCTCCTGCATATGCAGCTCTTAGCAAGACAGCAGAAAGAATCTTACTGTTCAAAAACAGAAAGAACAGACAGAACAGGAGTAGGAAACTCTGGACATGTCTGATAAGCTGCCCCAAAGCAAGATTGAGCAGAGGAGGTAAACTCCGTACTGGAAAGTGAGAAAAGTAGAGAGGCTGAAGAAAAAGCCTCCCAGTAAGTAATTCCCTCTTACAGGGGAAAAACTTGGTAAGAGGGTGAAGAGAATGGAGCTGAAGACGACTTACGAAGTAGGAAGTCTATAGAAAGGAAAGATACATGCTGGCACAGGAACTATCATTTGATAGTGGTTAGACCTCTTTCCCTAGCAGGAAAAAGAGGAGAAACCTGTGACCTATAGGCATGAATATCCTGACAGCTCATAGAAATATAGAAAAAATTGTTATCTTTTGGAAAGGGATCCATGTGTAGGGGTTAGAATGAAGCGGTGGATTGCCTCCATTGAGAAGAAGCAATTGTAGATGCTAACCCCAAGAGTCACAAGCATCTGATGATTGATCAGAAACCCTGCAGATGCTGGGTTTGCTGAGCCTGGTGAGAGGTTGGATTCTTCAGACCAGGACGATGCCTCCCCTGTTGGGGAACATTTGTATGATGGGCAAGTGATGAATAAAACCTTCTTCTCCTGTGGGAAGAAAGTTTGGTAGGAGATTTCCTACCTAGTGGGACAGAAGAAGGTGTAGAACAAACCTTAGGAACAGGTAAATCAGTGGATAACTGAGTAACCTGACGTAAAGACTCCTTGTTGAAAAGATTTTCTCTCTCCAGTGCAAGGAGTATGTCCCAGACGTTGTTGTGCCCATTTGTCCAAGTCTGAAGATTGGAGCCAGGCTCTACGTCATGCCCCTATAGCAATAGCAGAGGTTTTGCTAACAGACTCAAAAGAGTCTAGGGAAGCACGGGAAACGAACCAAGAAATATTCTGGATATGCTTAAGCAGTGAAGAATAGTCTTTACTCCTAGAATCTGGAAGGAAAGGAGTCAGAAGATGTAACTGCTTTGTGACCTCCTCAAGAGAAAGACTCATATAAAAAATATATGAGAGAATTCTTGCAGAAAGCATAGAGGTCTGGAAGGTTTGACGTCCAAAGGCATCTAGTGTCTTAGACTCACGACCTGGCGGATAAGAAGAGTGCTTTTTCTTACTCTTTACCCGCCTCATTGCTGATTCCACTACTATGGAATGATGAGGAAGTTGAGTCTTTTGAAACCCTGGAGAGGGGGGCACCTGATATAAAAGATCAGTTGCCCTGGGAGGTGGGGGTACCCTTAAAGGTGTTTCCCACATTCCTAGAAGGAGATCCTGCAAGGAATGATGCAAAGGAAGCATTATGTTGTCCTTTGCTTTGGCAGAAACAGAGCCTTGTGCAGGATCATGTCCTGGAATAGGAATGGCAAGAGATCTTGCTATATCCAGGAGGAAACTCTGAAAAGAGGGATCCCAAACAGGAATCTCCCCTGGACAGGGTAGATCTAAAGAACTAGCCTGAGCATTCACAGAGTTATCCAAATATATAGGAATAGAAGATCCTGCAGAGTGCAGTGTGGAATGCTTAAAAGATGGTTGCTGGTACTGGCTGTCAGGAGCAGCCCCCATCCTTACCACATCGTCCATGCCAGGTATCGACGCCAAGCTCGGTATAGAATGGAGTGATCCTGTTGAAAAAAGCATGGCAGGAATTGGCGACGATGCTACTGTGGGTACCGGTACCGATGCTGATACCGGTACCGATGTCGGAGTCGGACCCGACAAAGACATCAGAGCAGTCATCGGTGACAGTTCAATCGGTACCGAGGTAACCGAAAACCTCCGGCCGTTATCCTCGGTACCGAAGCACCGGTATCGATCGGTGTCGGTACCAAAATCTATTGGTACCCAGTCTTCTAGACTAGAGATCGATTCCAAACTTGGCATCGAGGGCAAAGAGCCTGATAAGCGAAGCATGGAAGGCACCGACCGTGAAGGTAATGAGGACATAGGTACCGTGTCTGATACCAGTGAAGGAAGGGCAACCAGTGGCAACTCAATCGGCGTCGGGGGAACCGAGAGTTGCGGATCCGAATCATTGGAACCGAGCCTTCGGTACCGTCGAGAGCCGGTACCAAGGCGAGTCGGTACCCAATCCTCCAGACTGGAGATCGATTCCAGACTCGGCATCGAAGGAAGCGAGGCTATCGATGCACATTTGGAGGGTATCGACGTCGGTTGGAGTATCGGTGTTGGTACCGATAATGGAAAGTCAATCTGGAGGGTATCCACCGGTCCCGAAGGTACCGAGGACGCCAGATGACGATCCCTGGTGAGGAGTGTTTCATCCAACACCAGTGCCGATGCCGGGGTATCGGTACCGCTCGAAGCGGATACCACCACCGTACACGGCTTAGGTATGTTCTGTGGGGAGTGAACCCCAGGAACAACCTGAAACCCCTTATAGGCTTTGGAGACCGAAGACTCCCGCTGGGGTTTTGAAGCCAGTGGGCCCTCGAGGGCAAGGCCGGAGCCGTCTACATGCTGCGCATGAGACCTACCACTCGAGGACTGGCTAGTCTTAACAGACTGTTTGTGGGTTACCTGATCCTGTGTGGACGAAGCACAGTTACTTACCTGTAACAGGTGATCTCTGGGAACAGCAGGAATTAGTCCTCACATATGGGTACGTCGGAACCGACGGAGCCTGCGCAGGAAAGCTCCCCAGCTTCCCTGAAAGGAAGCTTTTGGGGCCTCCCACTGCACATGCGCGCTGCCTTCCCGCCTTCCTGACCAGCTCTCCTCAGTTCGAGTTTATAGCTGAGACAATAGAGAGAGGGAAGGAAGATAGATAGATAGAAGATACAACTCCTAGGGGAGGTGGGTGGGTTGTGAGGACTAATTCCTGCTGTTCCCAGAGATCACCTGTTACAGGTAAGTAACTGTGCTATCTCCAGGAACAAGCAGGAATAAGTCCTCACATATGGGGACTCCCTAGCTAAGATGCCTGGGAGATCCCGTTCCAAGGGTTCGCCATCTTCGTATGGATCTCAGGCATCCATCCTGGGAAGGTGGGCAGGAGTTGTTCAAGTATGGAACAGGTGTTTGAGGACAGCCTGACCAAACAAGGCATCCCGGCGGGAGTCCTTGTCCAAGCAGTAATGGGCTGTGAAGGTATGAACCGAGGCCCATGTGGCGGCTCGACAGATCTGATCTATGGAGACAGAGTGAAGATGAGCCATAGAAGTGGCCATGGCTCTCACATTGTGAGCTGTGACATGGCCTTCCAGAGAAACGTTTTTACTCTGGTAAGCAAAGGAAATAGACTGAGCAATCCAATTGGAAAGTGTACGTTTGGAGACTGGACGTCCCAAATGAGAAGGATCAAAAGCCACGAAAAGCTGGGAAGACTTTCGATGTGGCTGAGTCCTGTTGAGGTAAAAGGCAAGAGCTCTTTTGCAATCTAAAGTATGAAGGTTCCTCTCTGCACTGGATGCATGAGGAGCCGGAAAAAAGACAGGTAGATATACCTCTTGATTAAGATGAAAAGGCGAAACCACTTTGGGCATAAAGTGGGGGTTCGTCCTAAGGACCACCTTATCATGATGAAATCTAGTATAAGGTGGATTAGCCACTAAAGCCTGCAGTTCACTGATGTGGCGAGCTGAAGTGACTGCAATGAGGAAAACTACCTTCCATGAAAGAAATTTCAAGGAGGTGGAGTGTAAAGGCTCAAAAGGTGGCTTCATAAGCTGACCTAGAACTAGGTTCAAGTCCCATGCTACCGGAGGAGGTCGGATGGGAGGCTTAGTTAGAGTCAGGCCTCTCATGAATCTTGCAACAAGCGGATGAGAGGAGACAGGTTGTCCATTTATAGGTTTTAAGGATGCTGCAATAGCACTCAAATGGACTCTTACTGAATTCGTCTTAAGGCCTGCATTAGAAAGATGCAGGAGATAGTCTAGTAGAGAATTCAAAGGAAGTGCTAGAGGGTCAAGACCCTGTTGAGCACACCAAATGGAAAAGCGTTTCCATTTGAAAGCATAGGAACGCCTCGTGGAGGGTTTCCTAGAGGCATGCAGGATATCTTTCACTGGTTGAGAAAGATTGAAGTCATGAAGGCTTAGGCCTTCAGTAACCAAGCTCTGAGGTGTAGGGACTTGGGGTTTGGGTGCCACAAAGTCCCTTTCTCCTGAGAGAGAAGGTCTGGCGCAGCTCCCAGGTCCAGGGAGGGTCCCTGGGAGAGATGCAGAAGTAGAGGGAACCACACTTGGCGTGGCCAGCGTGGAGCTATGAGGATCATGGATCCGTGGTCCCTCTGGAGTTTGAACAGAGTCTTGGGAATCAAAGGAATGGGTGGAAAGGCATATAGGAATTCCTGACCCCAATGCAGGAGGAAGGCGTCGTTGGCCTGAGCTTCCTGACACGGAGTCCTGGAACAGAACCGGGGAAGTTTGGCATTCCACGGACTTGCAAAGAGGTCTATGTCCGGGGTTCCCCATTCCTGAAAAAATTTGCCTATCTGGTCCATATGTAGGGACCATTCGTGTGGGAGCAGAACTCGACTGAGTCTGTCTGCCCGAGAGTTTTGAACCCCTGGAAGATATACTGCCAGAAGATGAATTTGATGCTCTCTGGCGAAGGCCCATAATCTGAGAGCTTCGTTGCAAAGCGACAGAGAGCCTGTCCCTCCTTGTTTGTTTACGTAGAACATGGCCACCTGATTGTCTGTCTGAACTAGGACGGTCAGGTTGACAAGGAGGGTATGGAAGACTTTGAGGGCAAAGAAGATTGCTCACAGTTCCAGGAGGTTGATGTGAAGGGTGGTCTCCTGCGGAGACCAAGTACCCTGAGTGGAGAGGGATTGTAGATGGGCTCCCCACCCTGTTTGGGAGGCATCTGTTGTGAGGGTTACTTGGGGCAACAAAGGTTGGAAGGGGGCCCCCAACAACAGATTCTTGGTGGACATCCACCATTGGAGGGACCAAAACAGACGCTTTGAGATGAGTATTTGGTCGGAGAGCGCTCCTGATGCTTGAGACCACTGGGTGGCCAAGGTCCATTGAGCTGCTCTCATGTGAAGACGAGCATAGGGCACCACGTGTACCGTGGAGGCCATGTGGCCCAGAAGTTGCAGCATTTCTCTGGCTGTCAAGTGACTGCTGGACTGAGCTTGGGAGGCCAAGCACAGCAGACGTTGGCCCCGGACTTGAGGCAGGTAGGCCCTTGCAGTGGTGGTGTCCAACTGGGCCCCTATGAATTCTAGAGACTGAGTAGGGGTAAATTGAGACTTGGGAAGGTTTACCACCAGTCCCAGATACTGCAGAAGGTGCCTTGTGCGGTCCAGGGAAATCTGGGCCTCTGACTGAGATGGAGCTCGGATGAGCCAGTCGTCCAGATATGGGAATACAAAAATTCCCAGACCTCTTAGAAATGCGGCAACAACTGCCATGCATTTGGTGAATACTCTTGGAGCAGAGGCTAGACCGAAGGGAAGTACTCTGTACTGGAAATGTTTTCCCTGAAACAGAAATCTTAGATATTTTCTGTGGGATGGGTGGATGAGTATATGTGTGTACACATCCTTGAGATCTAGAGAACAAAGCCAATCCTGACTCTGAAGGTATGGAAGGAGAATGTCTAGAGAAAGCATTTTGAATTTCTCCTTGTACAGAAATTTGTTCAATTCTCTCAGATCTAGGATAGGTCTGAATCCCCCTGTCTTCTTTGTTATGAGAAAATAAGGGGAGTAGAATCCTGTCCCTTGTTGAAGAAGAGGAACCTCTTCTATGGCCCCTTGGGCAAGGAGAGAAGAGACCTCCTGATCCAACAGGTCCAGGAGAAATGGGGGAGAATTGAAGTGCCTCACCATGGTATATGGAGGAAGGTTGGAAAAATGAAGTTTGTAGCCCTCTCTGATGATAAGAGAGGGTCCATTGCTCTGATGTGATTTGCTCCCATCTGGGAGCAAAGTGAGCTAACCTTCCGGGAATGGTGAGGGGCTCTGGTTGTTCTAGAGCCAGAAATGTTAAGTTCTCTAGGGGCAAGTCAAAACCCCTGAGGGGGTTGAGCCTGCTGAGGAGTGGTAGACACTGCAGGCTTTGACTTTGCCTGTTTAGGTTGCTGACGTTTAGTAGCAAAGCGAGGCTGAGAAGATTGTTGGCCAGTATTTGTGGAAAATCTGGCCTTCTTGTAGTAAGGCCTCTTGAAAGACTTTCTTGGCAGGAGCAGAGGTAGACTTAAAGTCTATCCAAGGTAGCATTTTCTGCATCCATTTGGGTGGCTTTAATTTGCCAGTCCTTACCAAATAAGTTCTCACCTGTACAGGGCAGATTCCGTAAGCCATCCAGGACCCAGGGTTCTAGGTCAGAGGCCTGGAGCCAAGCAAGTCGTCGGGCTGCAATAGCAATGCCCGAAGCTCTACCGGCACCCTCAAAGGAATCAAAGGCTGCTCTGTTGGAGAACTTAGAAACATCTAGAAGCTGTTTCACCAGAGAAATGAACTCCTCTTTTCTATCCTCAGGGATAAAGGAGGCAAAAGGTCGTATCTTTAGGGCAAGTTAGGGCCTTTACGATTTACGCTCCCAGAGCATGGAATGCTCTCCCTACCTATATTCGAAATATCACTTACCTAACCCACTTCAGGAAGGCAATAAAGCAGCACCTGTTCACTACATACTACCCTGAATCTAGCCTTAGTAACCATACATATGGCCCCCCAGACAATCTCTCATTACAAGTAAACAATCAGACTCAGCATGAAAAAGGATAATCAACTGATCGCTCAGAATGTACCCCAGTGTAAATAAGATGTAGATATGTTCTGCCTGAAATCAGGTACCAGTGTGATACAATGTATAGAGTTAAGAATTGTACATAGTTTCCCCCAGTTACTTCCAAGTTGATCTCCCTGTTTATTGTAAATACAACTCAAAGTTCCTTGTGTTGTATAGTTGATGTTAAATGTAAACCGCTCTGATCTAAAATAGAGCGGTATAGAAGAACTGTTAAATAATAAATAAATAAATAAATAAGTTCTCTAAGAAACATGCCCATATACAGACTGTAAGAATTAATCTTGGCTATAAGCATAGCAGCCTGGAAAATTTTCTTGCCAAAAGAGTCTAGGGTCTTACATTCTCGTCCTGGAGGGGTAGAAGAGTGCCTTTTGGTACTCTTAATCTTTTTCAGTGCAGACTTCACCACAATGGAATGGTGTCTTTTGAAAACCAGGAGAAGGAGGGACCCGGTACATGGTGTCCAGCCTACGAGAATAAGGAGACAACGTTAGAGGAGCCTCCCATAAGTCCATCAAGTGTTCTTGAAGGATTTCATGGATAGGCAGGGTGACTGCCTCTTTAGGAACCTTGGGGTATCCTAAAATATCCAATTTCTTTGACCTAGGTTCTTTTTCTGAGGATGTGGTAATAGAAAGTCCTTTAGCTAATTCAATAATGAATTCTTGAAAGGACAAATCCTCTGGTGGAGACATTCTCCTCTTTGGGGAAGAGGGGTCTTCATGAAGAACTAGAGACAGCTCATCAGAGTCCTCAGAGGAGTTGAAATCCTCAGAGGAATCAGAGTATTCTCTATCTGCTTCCAACGCACGATACGCATACCGATTGGTATCGACATCGGGCGTACCGGGTATGGGATCGGTATCGGGTAAAAACCCGAATCCGGCATGCGGAACTGATCTGCGTTTGGAAGTCGATGGTCTCGGTTCCGGTATGGGAGACGATACCGGAACCGGACCCGGTATCGCGCGTCGCAGCATTGATAAACGCCAGCATGGCCTGCTGCATGGTCTGAACAGTATTGCTCATAGACGCCACTGCTGCCTGGATGTCGGTACCGGTATGGGCCGGTACCCCAGAGCAGTCCAACAGGTGATCAGTCGAGGCCGTGCCATCGATGTCAACCTGTAACCCCATAGATGGTGCTTTGGAAGCCAGAGCTTCCCGCCGGGGTTGTTTGGCTGGGGCAGGATCCTCAGACTCAAAAGAGAGAGCCTCTCGATGCTTTGAAGGAGATTTGCTCTTTGAGGACCTGCCCACAGAGGGTTTGGTTACCTGAGATCCATCCGGAGAGGAAGACCTGGATGACTGTGATGCTGGATTATCAGAAGCAAACAGCACATGGAATTTGTTGTCCCGGTTCTGCAACCCACTTTTAGACATCTGGGAGCAGGATGGGCAGTCCGGAATGGAGTGGTCAGGTCCCAAACACTTAAGACACCATTCATGGGTGTCTGTGACTGAAATAACAGCACTACACTTGGTACACTTCTTAAAACCAGGGGCTGGTTTCTCCATGAGGAGAATTCGTGTAGGCCTGAGGCCTAACCGAAGTCACCAAGTTGTGCAGAGAAGAGATTTTTTATTTTTTTTTAAAAGAAAAGAAAAGAGAGACCGGCGGTACCGGTTTCGGTATGGGGAAGGCAGGTACGCGGTCTAAAGAAACAAACTAAAACAATAATTTCTTCAGCGGTGACATGAACACGACCTGCTGGCTCCGCGGAAAAAGAGAAACTGAGGAGAGCTGGTCAGGAAGGCGGGAAGGCAGCGCGCATGTGCAGTGGGAGGCCCCAAAAGCTTCCTTTCAGGGAAGCTGGGGAGCTTTCCCGCGCAGGCTCCGTCGGTTCCGACGTACCCATATGTGAGGACTTATTCCTGCTTGTTCCTGGAGATAGAAGGGGACGGTGCCCCGAAGTTGGAGGGCAACCGTGCATCGAGGGAGCCTCGATGTTGAAAACCTCTTCTTACCAAACTGTTGTCAGGACCCAAGCAGGTTAGACACCGACTTCGAGGGTCTAAAAATAAAGTTGTACCGCCACAGTGTGAACATTTCTTGGAGAAAGTGTCTGGCGGTTCCATGAAGGAAAAAGAAGAGGCCTAAAAGGCCTAAGAGACAGTGGGACACTATGAAGAAAAAATATCCCGTGAAAAAGGAAAATTTTTCAAGAAAAGAAAAGAAAAACACCGGCGGTACCGGTGGCGTCGGGAAGACAGCCGCGACCACAAGAAAACTAAAAAATAAAAACAAGAATTTTCTGCGGTGACAGGAGGACGTCCTGCTGGCTCCGCGGAAAAGCGAAAACTGAGGAGAGGCAGTTGGGAAAGGCGGGAAGGCAGCACGCAGGCGTGCTGGGATGCTTCCAAAAGCTCTTGATTGGACGCTGGGAAGCGTTCCCACGCAGACTCCGTCGGTACTGACGTATCCATATGTGAAGACTCATTCCCTGCTTGTTCCTGGAGATAAGAAGTTACTGCCTTGTCAGACAGATGACATAGTGGAAGAAAGAGATGAAGAAATAGTGGAAGAGAGCCAAGGGATCAATAGCATGAAGATTTCTAAATAGGGTGGAGGAGACAGGACGAGGCTGAGGCAGCAGGTGATGGTCAGATAAGGGAAGAAATGAGCTACAGATGTTTGAGGGTAAGCAACTAGAGAAAAATATCAGGTCAAGGCAGTGGCCATGCTGATGAATGGGGGCAGTGGAACAGAGTTGGAGGTCAAACGAGAAGGTAAGGGAGAGGAGCTTTAAAGCATAAGGATCAGAGGGATTATCAACATGAATGTTAAAATCCCAAGAATAAGAGTGGGGGAAGAGGAATCCAGAAAGAAGGAAAGCCAAGAGTCAAAGTCAGTGAGAAAGGTAGAAGCAGACTTGTCAGGAGGTCGATAAATAATAGCTACCCGGAGAGGAAGTGGCATGAAAAAGCAGATGGAGTGGACTTCAAAAGAGAGAAAGGAGTGAGACTGAGGCAGCAGAAGGGGGTGGAATTGGCAAGAGGGAGAAAGCAGAAGACCAACACCACCACCACGGCCGGTGGGACGAGGTGTGTGGGAGAACTGATAACCCCCATGACAGAGAGCAGCAGTATCATCTGGGAGGATCCAGGTCTCAGAGCAAGAAGATGTTGAGCATCAGAGATAAAGAGATCATGAGTAAAAGCAAGTTTTATTAGAGAGAGTGTGGAGGCCATGTGCCCAAGGAGGCGCAGCAGCTGCCTCACCGGTACTGAGGAGCTGTGGTGTACTTTCCCTGCAAGGGCCATAAGCTTGTCTGCAGGCAGGAAGGCCTTTGACTGCAGGGTAAAGAGCCTTGCCCCAATGAAGTCTAACTCCTGAGATGGACAGAGAACGGACTTGGGGTAGTTGATTACAAACCCCAAGTCCTGTGGGACCTGGATGGTGTGGGTTGTAACCTGCTGCACCTCTACAGCCGACGTGCTCCTGATGAGCCAGTTGTTGAGATAAGGGAAAACTAAAATCCCTTAAAGCCTGAGAAAGGCAGCGACCACCGCCAGGCATTTTGTGAACACCCTGGGGTCCGAAGCAAGACCAAAGGGGAGCACTCTGTACTGGTAGTGGTTGTCCCCCACCACAAAGCGTAGGTACTGCCTGTGGCTTGTGTGAATTAGGATGTGTGTGTAGGCATCCTTTAGGTTTAAGGAGCATAGCCAATCTCCCTGGCGGAAGTAGGGCAGCAATATTCCAAGGGAGAGCTTCTTGAACTTTTCCCTCACCAGGAATTTGTTGAGGTTGCGCAGGTCAAGGATGGGCCTTAGGACCCCTGTCCTTTTTGAGACAAGGAAGTACCAGGAGTAGAACCCCATGCCCTTGAGGTAGTGGGGCACCGGTTCCACTGCATGGTCCTCAAGAAGACCTGCCAACTCCTTCAGAAGGTGGTCCCCATGAAGGGGAGATCTTGGAGGCTCTCCTGGTAAGTAGTGTGGAGGTACTTGGGCTAGATGGAGAAGGTATCCCTCCCTGACTACTTGCAATGCCCAGGAATCGGTGGTGATGGTCTGCCAACTGTGGGCATACAAGACTAGCCGACCCCCTGTAGGCTGCCCCGACCCTGCTGGGAGAGGGGCCATGCTGATGGAATAAAACCCCCCACCAGGCTGGGCCAGAGCCGGAGCCGGAGCCAGAGCCTGGGGTTTGGGGCCTTCTGCTTACGTGGGCCATGCCCCTGGTCCCTTGGCCTGCTGCCCTTGTGGAGGAGCCAGGGAGGCCTGGTAATGGGGGTAGTTTTGGTAAGCAGCTCCCTTCCTCGGGTAAAAGGGCTTTTTACCCAAGCCCTTCTTACGAGGAGGGGCAGAGGTCTTTTTAGAGAACCGCTTCCTCGTCATGAACTCTGTCTCCAGCTCTGCAGCCTTGTTGGTCATGGTTTTACCGAAGAGATTCTCCCCTTGGCATGGGACAATTGACCAACTTGTCCTGAACCCATTGCTCGAGGTCAGATGACTGCAGCCAAGCCTGGCGGCACACACCAATGCCCGCCACAGCTACTCGAGCAGACTCAAACTCATCATAGGCCACCCGAGACAAACTTGGAGCATTCACGGACAACTTTGGACAGGCACTTAAAGTGCTGCATGGGTTCCTCAGAGAGACCAGCTGAGAACCAGGTGAATTCCTTCACCAGGTTTCTCGGGTACATGCCCATGTACAACTGGTACACCTGGATTCGACAATTCAGCATCGCGCCCTGGAAACACTTTCTGCCGAGGGCATCCAGGTTGCGGGCCTCCCTGCCGGGGGGGCACAGAGGAATGCGTCTTCGGGTTCTTAAGCCAACGCATGGCTGATTCCACAACGATGGAATTGTGTGGCAGTTGTGATTTCTGGAATCCAGGGCTCCGGCGGACTCAATATATCGAGTCCAGTCATTTGCTCTTCACCTGCGTCGACGCCGGGGTCTCCACATGCGGAGCATGAGTCGTTCCAGGATCAGAGGAATGGGTACCATGAGGATCTCCCAAGGAGGAGGAGCCTCATACTGGAGGATTTCGAGTTTGTCTGCTCGAGGCTCCTCCTCGGACTCCATGGGGAAAGCCAACGCCTTGGACATATCCCGCACGAAGTCCAGGAAACCCATATCCTCTGGTGGGGACCCTTCTCTGAGGTTCAGACAGGGGGGAATCGGAGGGAACATCCTGATGCATCTGGATATCCAGGGACTCTTCGTCCTCCGTCTCCCAGGACAAGGCCTCCGAGGAGGACTTGAGGGGCTCCTCGGGCATCAAGGATCCGGGCAACGTCTGCCCCGACGCCGATCAACTCAGCAGTGAGGACCTCAGTCCCGATCGGGAGGCCGAGAGTGACCTCGGCCGAGGATAGATGCGAGTCCGAAAGGTCTCGAGGATCAGCTCGGCCTCTGGGGTCGAATTTGACATCGAGGGCCCGGTGGTAGGGGCGGAGGAGCCGGACAGGCTGGACATCAGCATCTGCTGCTGCTGCTGCTCAATGAAGGCAGTAAAACTCTGCTCCAAAGCTGTCATCCTGGACACGAGTTGGAGGATCAGCAGCTACTGGCTCGGGCACCACATGGTCGGACCTGGCGCTGGTTCCCCCGGAGGGGAATCTACGACCAGATCAGTCGGTACTTGCCTCGGCTGGTCCAGTTCTTGTCGAGGGACTTTGGCCGGGTGCTCCTTTTCCAATGATCCCGGCCGACACTCAGAACCCCGCGACCGGTCCTGCGAGGAACCTGGTCGTTGGGAGCCATCCAGAGACACTGCCTTCGAGGACTTTCTTCCTCTTGTGCTCCCGTGAGAAAGACCCCCTTCTCTGAGGAGCCCCGACGACGCTCGGGCTCGGAGTGATCCCCCAAGACGTCGAGGCCTCAGATGAGGTCCTGGCTCTCAGAGGCACAGGGGAGTCTGGAAAAATCTTGCCGTGCTGCTGCTGGCGGCTCTGCAGGGCCTTGGATGACATTTTCTTGCATGGAGGACAGACCGCCAGGTTGTGCTCCGGACCTAGGCACCGGAGACAGCAATCGTGCGTATTGGTGAGGGACATAATTTTCATGCACTGATCGCATTTTTTAAACCCACTGGTGGCCATCGGGGGAAAAAGGACTCCGGCTAGGTCGAAGACCTTACCTGCCTGTGAAAAAAAGTGAAAAAAAAAAAAAGGGTACGAAGACGCACAAAGTTACTAATCAAAAAACAGGACTGACCCGATACCGGAGTACCGAGACCGGAGACAGGAAGGAACACCGGTGTCGACCGGCCGCCAAAAGGCACAGAAAAATCACAGGACACGAGAGACAACCGTCCGATGGGTTCTGTGGAAAAAAGGAGACTGAGCAAGATGGCACCCTTGGGTGGGAAGGGGACCACGCATGCGTGGTAGCAACTCCTAAAAGCTTTCTTTGAAAGCTGGGGATTTGCTCCACGCGGGCTCCGTTGGTGTCGACATCATTCATATGTGAGGACTGACTTCCTGCTTGTTTCCAGAGAACAATATCTTCCAAGGTCAAGTACTTCAGTTCATAAATATTTAGTGTCTCAAAAGGAGCCTTCATCAGATGGGTTAAGATAAAAGTGTGGTTTCATAGCAATGTGATATGCTTCAATAAAAGCAAGACCCACATGAGAAACTACAGGCTTTACAGAGGTGCATCCTAACAGATCTCAATTTAAGCTTGATTCAGAACAATGTAGAAGGTATTTAAGCAGTTTGTGTGTGGGATAGGAAAGGTTTCTAGGGCCTTTTGTCAGGAAGCCAGGGTTATCCTTATCGCCATCTTAGATGTGAGGGCTAGGGATACAATGCTGGGGTGCAATGGGGTTCCTTGCTCCTGCATGATCTGTGTTGGCACATTGCGAAGAGGATGAGGAAGAAGTTGACAACTCAGCCAATAAGGCACTGTAAGGATCATGGAACCATGAGTGTCTGGCGAGTTTTCCCTATGAGAGAAAAATTGGAAGATATGCATGCAGGACTTCTCCCCAACCCAGGAAAGCATAGTTACTCACCTGTTAACAGGTGATCTCCAGGAACAGCAGGAATTTGGTCTTCACTTATGGGTGAACGCTCCCTAGCGTCCAATAGAAAAGCTTTTGGGAGCATCCCACTGCACCTGCGTAACTGCCTTCCCACCTTTCCAGCTCTCCCTCCTCAGTTGAGTTTGTAGTGTCGCGCCCCCTAGTCCGCCTAGGCGGCTGCCTGACGTTAGGTAGGGGTGTGATAATTACTTTCAAAGATGACTACCCAAAGCAGGGGCTTCTGGGAGTCGTAGTTCAGAGCACATGTAGTTGTGTAGCAAAAAGCTTGAGCCGAGATTGAAAGCAAACAGGAATATTTTTTTATTTTAAGCCTCCCTTGGCATAGAGAACTTCAACAAGAAGCTTGGCATGACATGAATAACTTTGAGTAACAAAAATACAAGATAACAGAACAAAACTTGCTTTCTTCAGCAACAGAAAAACCTTCTTTTGGCATATAAGGCTTTTTCTCAAAAATGCTCAAACAAATGTCCATTCACTTGTTCAATGCAAATGAAAACTCTTCTCAGAATGTAACCTTTTCTTTTTACAAATTCCAGAGCTTGTTCCTGGTTCTTAATCAGAGCACATGAGACTCTAAACGTTAGCCATGCTCGTGTCTCATTCCCTGTAGCAAACACTGATAAAAACATTCAGGCTCTATAAAAGGTTAGGCAAGCCAAACAAACTGTACCTCTTTTCAGCAGATATAAAGGATAGTTTTTCACTTGACTACCTGAGATAAATCACACTGCATACAATCCCTCTGGATCAGTTAATGGAACATCTTCCCCAAGTTCCATTGATTCACAAACGAAACCCGAGAGGTCTGAGTCCTCATCACCACACAGCTGTGCTGCTCCTCGGTGAACAGAATACTTTTCTTTGCTAATTACTTCCTGGTTCTGTAATAACCTTTGTATCAGCTCTAATACATTAACTCCTTCCTGGTTAAAGGCTTTTCCATAAGCTGGCTCTTGGCTTAATACAGAAAGCTGGCTGGCTAATAAGTCTTCCAGAGACTTTGGCTTGTTAATACAATCAGCTTTACCTCTGTGACGTCCTCTCAGCAATGGCTCTCTGCTCTTGCTGAAGTCATATTGTTTCAGGTTAACTGCAGCCTGATTATCTCCCCTCCTCCTCCAGGAATACACCTCCTGACCTGAGTAAGGCTTCTTTTCAGATTCTTCCTCTGAGATAGGATTAGCTCCCCTCCTTGCCTGTCCTGAGACTTGGGCTAGTCTCCCTTCCTCTCCTGGGAAGCGTGTAGTTCTGTCAGCTCCTTTCCTTCCAGCTGCACTCCTCAAACTCCCAGCTGAGTTCAACGCTGAACTTCCTCCTGCTGAACTTCCTGTCTCTGCCCTCTTGGGCTTATAAGCATGTGACTTGCTGCTCTCCTTCCACCCTGCCCCCAGCTGTGTTGTATCACCACCCTTAGCTACTATGGAACTGGGGCTTGGCTTCTGCTCAGCAAGTTCTGACTGACTCTTTTTTTCAATGCTGGCTGTGGTTTTAAAGTGAGCCTTTTTTCCCTTTTCCCTCTGCCTAGGGGAAATTTCATGTATTCCCTCTATTTCCATGGGAACCTGACCATCTTCGCCATCACAGTAGCTGAGATAAAAGGAGAGAAGGAAAAGAAGACGACGACTACATACAACTCCTAGGGGAGGAGGGTAGGTTGTGAAGACAAAATTCCTGCTGTTCCTGGAAATCACCTGTTACAAGTGAGTAACTATGCTATCTCCAGGAACAAGCAGGAATGTAGTCTTCACATATGGAACTCTCTAGCTTGGAGATGCCAGAGAGATGACCTCAGAGTCGGCTATGGAATCACAAGTATAACTAAAGAGGTCATGTATCCTCCAAGGATGTCTGGTATCGAAACCTGGGAGGGAGAGTAGGAGTTTGTCTGAAAGAGATGCTGGAGAACAGCTTGGCCAAACAAGGCATCCCAGCGGGAGTCCTTGTCCAGGTAATAGTGAGCAGCAAAAGTGTGGACAGAAGACCAAGCTGCTGCTTTGCATATCTCATCAATTGCTAGAGTGTAGATTTGCCATAGAAGCAGCCATGGCCTGCATATTATGTGCAGTAACGCAACCCTCGAGAGAGAGTCCTGCCTTTTCATAAGCAAAGGAGATGCAGTCTGCTATCCACATGGAAAGAGTTTGCTTAGGTAACTCGAGTCAAAGGTGATGAAAAGTTGGGAAGCTTTTCTGTGCTCTCGAGTTCTCTGGAGATAAAATGCCAAAGCACGTTTGCAATCCAGAGTGTGAAGGTTGCCTCTGCCCTAGAGGAATGAGGTCTAGGGAAGACGACAGGAAGGTAGACTGACTGGTTTAAATGGAAGGGCGAGACCACCTTTGGCATAAAGTGAAGATGAGTCCTAAGGACAACCTTATCGTGGTGGAATCGTGTATAAGGAGGGTCAGCCACCAAAGCTTGGAGCTCACTAATGCGTCTTGCTGAAATAAGAGCAATAAGGAAGGTGACCTTCCATGTGAAAAACTTCAGAGGTAGTAGCTAGAGGTTCAAAGGGCGGCTTGAGAAGCTGTCCTAGAACATTGAGATCCCATGCCACTGGAAGGGGCTTAATGGGAGGTCTGGTTAACAGAAGACCCCTCATGAAGCGTGATACAAGCAGCTGAGAAAAGATGGGCTGATCATCTAAGGGCATGTGAGAGGCCGCAATTGCATTTAGGTGTACTCTTACCGAATTGGTTTAGTCCAGAAGAAGGTAGGTGGAGGAGAAACTCAATTATTGGTCAGAGTCCAATGTGTGCTCAAGGTCCATCGAGATTGTCTTATTTTGATTCATGCACCTTTGAGATTATATAGCCCAACATGTCCCAAGCTGATGTCTGCTGACTCTCTTTAATTTCTTCCATGATGGATAAAAGGTTGGTAATCTTTTCTTGTAGAAGAAAGGCTTTCACCAGAGTTGTGTCTAGCAGAGTTCCTATGAATTCCTACGAGTTGACAGGCTTAAAATGGACATGTAGAGGTACTAGAGTTCATCATAAATTATTCCATCTGTAGCATCTCCTTCATGAGATGTGCTCTTGTCCAACTAATTGTCTAAATAAGGAAATATGTGCTCTCCAAGTCCACATAGATATGCTAGGACTACAGTGAGAACTTTATAAAGACTCATGGAACTGATGTGAGGCCAAAATTACAATACGTGCTAATGGTAGCAATATATTACCTATTATGAATCAGATATTTTCTATTACTGGAATGAATATGAATGTAGGTGTAAGCATCCCTCCAATTCAGACAGCATAACCAGTCCTTATTGGAGGGAAGTAATGAGGATAACTAGGGTAAGCATTCAGAACTTCTCATAGCAAGTGTTTGCTCAGAGCCTTTAGTCTAGGATGGGATGGATTCCCCCAACTTCTCTGTTATCAGGAAATATCTGAAATAGAATTCCTTTTCTTCCACTGATGGAATGGGTTTGACTGGAGTGTCTTCCAAAAGGGAAGAGAGCTCTTTTGACAGTATTTCCTGTTACTGACAACTTGCCAAGTTTGCTCTCTGTAGGTGATTTGGTGGAATGTCTGAGAGACTGAGACATTATTCTGGCACCCAACAGTCTGAAGTTATAAGGAGTTAAGTGGCTTGCCCAAGGCCACAAGGAATGTCGGTGGGATTCAAACCCTAGTCTCTCTAGGTCCCATGACAACTTGTCCACTCCACTTATCCAAACCAAATATTATTCTGCACTTTTATTCATGACTCTTGAGCCCTCTCCTTGACATTTGCGAGCACAAATAACAAGCAGGATAATGGTCATGGCTCAGACTCTGCAGGCAGTAGAGTTAGGGGTATCCATGATGGATATGGTCCTATTGCATCTGGTGCACATCAAACACACTGGGGAGTTTACCCTGGGACAGATTGTGAAAAAAAACGTAGTTACTCACCTGTAACAGGTATTCGCCAGGGACAGGAGGAATCAGTCCTTACTTATGGGTGATGTCAGCACAGATGGAGCCCACGCAGAGCAATTCCCAAGCTTTCAAAGAAAGTCTTTGGGATTTCTGCCACGCATGCGTGGTCCTCTTCCCGCCCAAGAGTGCCATCTTGCCAGTCAGGTCCCATAGCTAGAGCCCTACTAAGCATATAGTAAGGGAAGAACAAAAATGGCAACTCTTAGGGGAGGTGGAAGGATAGTGAGGACCGATTCCTGCTGTCCCTGGAGAATACCTGTTACAGGCATAACATCATAAGATATGCCATACTGGGTCAGACCAAGGTTCATCAAGCCCAGTATCCTGTTTCCAACAGTGGCCAATCTAGGTCATATGTACCTAGCACGCGAGTAACTATGCTTTCTCCAGGAACAAGCAGGAAGCCAGTCCTCACTTTTGGGACTCCCCAGCTGCAGGCTACCGAACCTGTACAAAGAACACACCTCTGCGAGGCCATGAGCAGAAGCTGATGCCCGAAGGAGCCCAACCTCAGGTCCAAGCTCTCAGTAGCCGCAGAATAAGGGTCGGAGGGCAGGAGTTGCTTATACCCCGAACAGATTACGGAGTACAGCCTGGCTGAAGGTGCTGTCCCAGCGGGACTCCCTCTCCAAGCAGTACTGCGAAGCGAAGGTATTCGCCGAAGACCAGGTTGCAGCCCGGCAGATGTCTGTCAGATGCACTGAGTGTAGAGAAGCCACAGAGGCAACCTTGGCGTGGACACCGTGTGCGGTGACCTGCCGATCCAGCAAGGCCACAGCCTTTGCTGGGCAAAGATGATGCAGTCCGCCACCCAGATGGAGAGGGTGTGCTTGGTGACTGCTAACCACAGACAGGCAGGATCATAGGCGACGAAGAGCCTGTCTGACCTGTGATGAACCTGTGTACACTGTAGGTAGAAAGCGAGAGCCCTCATGCAGTCGAATGTATGCAGGACTGCCAATGCCCAGTTGGCGTGAGGTCTTGGAAAGAAAGTCAGCAAGACTCTCTCTTGACTAAGGTGGAAGTCCGAGACAACCTTCGGTACGAACTTGAAGTGGGTATGGAGAACCACCCTGCTCCCGTAGAACCTGGTATAGGAGGGCCTCAGCCATGAGGGCTTGAAGCTTCTTTGACTCGCCGAGCCGAGGTCAGGGCCACCAGGAAGACAACCTTCCAGGAGAGGTGCCGAAGCAAGCACGTCGTCATCGGCTCGAAGGGTGGCATCGTCAGCTGCATGAGCACAATGTTCAAGTCCCACTCCGCCAGTAGAAGCTAGATGGGGGGGTTTGGAGAGTAAGAGGCCCCGCATGAAGCAGGAGACCAAAGGTTGGCTGAAATAGCACTCAGGTGGACTCTGACTGAATTAGATTTCAGTCCCACCTGCAAGAAGTGAAGGAGATACTGGAGAACCCACCTTGTAGAGAAGGAGACTGGGTCGATCTGGAGCTTAGAGCACCAGACCGAAAACCGCCGCCAGTGGGGTTAAGGAGACCCATTCAGCCACCAGGCCGTGAGACATAGCAAGGTGAGGTTCAGGTGAAGCACCCATCCCTCTTCCTGTGTTAGGTCTGGGGCAAAGCCCAGAGGAATCAGAGGTTCCGAAGAGAACCGCAGAAGAAGTGGAACCAGGGCTGTCGAGGCCATGAGGGAACCACGAGGATAACAGGCTCGGTCCTGCTGGATTTTATGGAGGGTCCTCATGATGAGCGGGGTGGGAAGAAAGGCATACAGCAACTCGGAGGTCCAGTCCAGAAGAAACACATCCGGGGCCACCCTGTGGGTGTGCAGGACCGGCCCACAGAAGCGGGGAAGCTGCGTGTTCGCTGGGCTGACGAACAAGTCCAGGGACAGAATCCCCCCCCACCACTGGAACAGGAGGAGAGCCACATCTGGGTTCAGGCACCACTCGTGGTGTCAAAGGAGGCTGCAGAGTCTGTCTGCGAGGAAGTTGTCCTGGTCCAGTAGGTAGATCGCTCTACGGTCATACCCCAGCGCACAACGAAGGAGCAGAGGCAGCGAGAGCCTGTTCCTCCCTCCTTGTTTATGTAAGATCCCTGATGTTGAAGCTTTGGTGGGAGTGGCTGACTTGGATTTAGTGGCAGTTACAGAAACATGGTTCACAGAAAACCATGACTGGGATGTAACTATACCTGGCTATACTTTATTCAGAAAGGACAGGGTAGGAAGAAGGGGAGGAGGAGTGGCACTATATGTAAAAACTACTATTAAAGCTTTGGAATTACAGAGCTTAAAAGGGAGAGAGGAGGCATTGTGGGTTAAACTAGAAAGAGGGAAAGAGAAATCTATTTGCATTGGTGTGATATACAGACCTCCCTCACAAGAGGAAGAGGTGGACAGAGAGTTAATTGAAGACATATGCAGCATTGCTAGGAAAGGGGAAGTGCTACTGATAGGAGATTTCAATATGCCAGATGTTGATTGGCACATTCGTGCTGCAGTATCATCTAGAAGTAAGGAGATCCTGGATTCTCTACAGGGAGAACTATTCAGGCAATTGGTAACAGATACCACACGTGAAGGGACCATACTGGACTTGGTGCTTACCAATGGTGAAAGTGTTTCTGATGTTGTAGTGGGAGATCATTTTGCATCCAGTGATCACCAGATGGTGTGGTTCAGTATTAGGACTAGGGCTGTTAGAATCCATTCCAAGGTGAGGATCTTAGACTTTAGGAAGACTAACTTTGCGAAGATGGGCCAATACCTCAGGGAGTCCTTAGTGGGATGGGAACAGCTGGGGGATGTAGAAAAACAGTGGGCAAAACTGAAAGGGGATATTTTAAGGGCAACCAACCTTTTTGTTAAAATGGTAAATAAAGGTAAAAGGAAAAGGAGACCGCTATGCTTTTCGAAAGAAGTAGCTGAAAAAGTGAAGAAAAAGAGGGAGGCCTTCATGAAATACAAGAGATCACAGAGAGAGGAAGACGGGCATCTGTATTTGGAAAAACTTAGAGAAGCTAGCAAAGTAGTCAAGAAGGCAAAGATTCAAAAGGAGGAAATAGCCAATGCAATAAAATGGGGGGATAAGACATTTTTCAGATATATTAGTGAGAAGAGGAAGGGCAAAAGTGGTATTGTCAGACTCAAGGGTGTAGGGGGGAATATGTAGAAGCTAATAAGGATAAAGCGGAATTGCTTAACAAATATTTTTGTTCTGTGTTCAGATGAAGAACCGGGAGCAGGACCTCAGAAAACACCCACAAATAGGAACAGAAGCGAGGGACATCTTGAACAATTTTCAGAAGACTGTGTTCGTGAGAAACTAGCTCAACTTAAAGTAGACAAAGCGATGGGACCGGATGGGATACACCCTAGAATACTGAGGGAACTTGGGGACGTTCTAGCAACTCCACTGACTGACCCTTTCAATGCCTCGCTGGAGTCGAGAGTGGTGCCAAAGGACTGGAGAGAGGCTCGTGTGGTACCTTTACACAAAAGTGGAAGTAAGGATGTGGTTGAAAACTACAGGCCAGTTAGTTTAACTTCGGTGGTGAGTAAATTATTGGAAACGCTGCTGAAAGAGAAAATAGTGAGGTTTCTGGAGTGCAGTGGATTACAGGATCCGAGGCAGCATGGATTCACCAGAGGCAGGTCTTGTCAGACAAATCTGATTGATTTCTTTGACTGGGTGACCAGGGAGTTGGACCGAGGGAGAGCTCTAGATGTGGTGTATTTAGATTTCAGTAAAGCCTTTGACACTCTTCCTCACAGGCGACTTATAAACAAACTGAGCACCCTAGGGATGGACCCTAAAGTTACTGCTTGGGTTAGAAATTGGTTGGGTGGGAGGCGACAAAGAGTACAAGTAAATGGAGCTCACTCTGAGGAGAAGGATGTTACCAGTGGTGTGCCCCAGGGATCTGGCCTTGGTCCGATTATTTTTAACATCTTTGTTAGTGATATAGTGGAAGGGCTGTCGGGTAAGGTTTGCCTCTTTGCGGATGATACCAAAATCTGCAATAGAGTAGACACCCAGGAAGGTGTAGATAACATGAGGAGGGATCTAGCTAAGCTTGAAGAATGGTCTAGAATTTGGCAGCTGGGATTTAATGTTAAAAAATGTAAGGTCATGCATTTGGGCTGCAGCAATCCAAGGAAGCAATACAGTATAGGAGGTGAAGTACTTTTGTCCACTAAAGACGACCGGGACCTAGGCGTGGTTGTGTCTGATGATTTTAAAGTAGCAAAACAGGTAGAAAAGGCGACGGCAAAAACTAGAAGGATGCTTGGGTGCATACGCAGAGGAATGGCTAGCAGAAAAAAGGAGGTGATAATGCCTCTGTATAAGTCTTTGGTGTGACCTCATTTGGAGTATAGTGTGCAATTCTGGAGACTGCACCTTCAAAAGGATGTGAACAGGATGGAGTCGGTGCAGAGGGTGGCTACTAAAATGATTAGTGGGCTTCATTATAAAGCATATGAGGACAGACTTAAGGATGTTAATATGTACACCTTATAGGAAAGGCGGGATAGAGGTGATATGATTGAGATGTTTAAATACCTCCGTGGCATAAATGTTCAGGGAGAGAGCCTCTTTCAATTGAAAGCAAGTTCTGCTACGAGGGGACATGGGATGAGGGTGAAGGGAGATAGATTCAGGAGTGATATGCGGAAATATTTCTTTACAGAAAGAGTAGTGGATCCGTGGAATAGTCTCCCAGTGGAGGTGGTAGAGATGAGGACAGTAACTGAATTCAAAAAACCATGGGACCAACACAGGATCTCTAAAGGTAAAAAGTGGACTGTTGTAGTTGTTGATATGGAAGGACAGACTACATAGGCCATGTGGTCTTTTTCTGTCATCATGTTTCTATAAAACATCGCAACCTTGTCGTCCGTCTGTACCAGTACAGATTTTCCCTCCAGGTGGGGCTCGAAGGCTTTTAGGGCCTACCAGACCACCTGGAGCTCAAGCAGGCTGATCATCTGCTCCGACTCGAGAGACCACTGCTCCCCAGCCCAACAGCGAGGCGTCCGTTGTGAGGACGAGCTCGTGTCATGTGGCCTGGAAGGGCATGCCTCGGAGAAGACTCCAGGGGCTCTGCCACCAATCCAGGGAGCTGCATAGTTTGCGAGAGACCCAGACAAGGTTCCGAAGGCAACCTGGGGCCTGTGTCCATTGCGCCTTTAGGCACCACTGTGTTGTCCACATGTGCATGCGGGCATGGGGGTACGACGTGGACTGTCAATGCCATGTGCCCTAAGAGGCACAGCATGGTCCGTGCTGGCACTTTCACCCTGCCTTGAACCTTGGCTGCCAAGGCACAGAGACGGTCCGGGCAAGCTTGAGGGAGAAAGGCGGTCGCCCATTCTGTGTTGAGGAGGGCGTCAAACTCCAGAATCTGTACCGGCTTGAGGTGGGACTTGGAGTAGTTGACCAAGGCAAACTTCCACTGTGGACTCCCCTGTGATGATCCAATTGTCCAAGTAGGGGAAGACAGGTACGCCCTGCCTCCGGAGGTGTGATGCAGCTGTGGATAGGCACTTTGTGAAGACCCGCGGAGCAGATGAAACCCTGAAGGGGAGCACTCTGTACTAGTAGTGCTCCTTTTGCACCCTGAAGTGCAGGCACTGCCTGTGCTTGAAGTGAATCAGTATGTGAGCATAAGCATCTTTGAGGTCCCAGGAGCATAGCCAATCACCCTGCTGGAGGAAGGGCATTGGGACACCAAGGGATAGCATTTGGAATGGCTCCCACACCAGGAACTTGCTGAGGTTCCAGAGGTCGAGGATGGGGCGCAGGCCCCCTGTACTCTTCGGAACAAGGAAGTATCGGGAGTAGAACCCCCTGCCTTGGAGGTGGTGCGGTACCCTTTCCACTGCCTGCTGACTGAGGAGATTGTCCAACTCTTGCTTCAGGACAGCCTGGTGGGTGGGAAGCCAAGGCGGCTCAGCTGGGAAGAAGGTGGGAGGGAGCCCAGCTAGGCAAAGACGGTAACCGTCCCAGATCACCTGGAGGATCCAGGTGTCTGACATGATCTTTGCCCATTTGGGTGCGAAGAGGAACAGGCATCCTCCAACGGATGGTGATGCCATCAGGGGGGCGAGCGGCTATGTGCTCATCATCACAACCCCTACACTGGCTGAGATGGCACTGGTGGTTGGGTTTTAAACACTTTTGGCTTTTGGTGACCCTGAGATCCCTCCCTTGCCCTGCGTGACAGGTGCCAATGCATGTAGGATGGGTATGGCAGGTACCCTTGGTAGGGAAGCCCCTTCCATTGGTAGAAGGGATTTTTAGTCTGCTGTTTCTTTCACGGAAGGGAAGAACTCTTCCAAGAGAGCCGCATGCAAGTTACAAACTCTATTCTCTGCTGCCTTGTCTTCCATGGTCTTCCGAACAACTGTTCGCCGAGGCAGGGCACGTCCAGGAGCTTCTCCTGGACCCACTGCTCCAGGTAAGAGGACTAGAGCCATGCTTGGCGCCGGGCCCCAATACCAGCCACTGCCATCCAGGCAGAGGATTCGATCCAGTCGTATGCAAAACGGGAGAGGTACTTTGAGCAATCCACAACTGACCTCAGGAGGGTCTGGAACATGAGGAGGTGGTCGCCCCCAAGGCCCGCTGAAAACCCACTGAGCTCTCTGGCGAGGTCGCACAGGACCATGCCCATGGAAAGTTGGTAGGCTGAATGTGGCATACCAGCATGGACCCTTGATAGGCCTTGCGTCCAAGGGCACAGGACTCCCTGCCAGATGGGACCGAAGAGTGCGACTTCGGACTCTGTTTCCGCATAGCGGACTCGACTACTATCGAAGTGTGGGGAGCTGGGTCTTCCTGAATCCCGTAGCTCGCTGAACCCTATACATGGCGTCGAGCCTTTTGCTGACCATGATAACAGAGGCAGGTGTCTCCCACATGCACAGGAGCAGCTGGACCAGAATGGGCAGCACTGGGACCGTGAGGGACTCCCAAGGCAGAGACTCGTACTGTAAGATGTCCAATTCCTCGGCTCTCTGTTCTTCCTCGGTCTGCATCTGCAGGTTAAGGGCCCAGGCCATGTCCTGTATAAACACCAAAAATGAGGCATCCTTGGGAGACAAATGTCTCTGCGAGGTGGGGACGGAGGGACGGAACAGAAGGCAGATCCCTATGGGCGCAGGTTTTGGGGGAAGTATCCCTATCCGATTCCCAGTCTGAGAGGTCCAAGTAGGACTCAGAGTCAGGTTGGTCACCCTGCTCCACAGCCGAGGCCCTTCTGGAGCCGTGGGTGCTTGTCTTGGAAGACCTCGCCCTCGAGGAATGGGATGGTGAATGAACCCGGTGCCTAGGACCTGCACGAGGCCCAAGGATCTCAGAAGTTTCCAGGGCAGTTAAGGGTCCCTGCTTTGAGGGTCCTGTGACCTCAGGGCATGGGCCAACCGTGCTGGGCAGAAGCACCTGCTGGGCAGCTAAGAAGGCAGAAATGTTGCGCTCTAGTGCCAGCATTTGGGAATCCTACTCCGGGGTAGGCCCTTGCGATGCAGACGCCGGGGTTACCGGGTCTGGTGTGGAGGAAGAGAGGGGAGGTCCTCGCCGGGACGACCCTCAGGAGGAGACTTGGCACCTTCGCCGGGGGCCTCTGTATTTGTACGAGGTACCTTTCGAGGTTGCTCCTTGTCTGACTCTCGGAAACGCTAGGGAGGGCTACGAGACAGAGCACGAGAATGTTCTCGCTTGTCTGGTGCCCCCAAAAGCGACTTCGAGGTCTTCTTATGCTGCTCCACGTCGGGGGAGCCCTGGTCAGAGTGCTGCTTGGGCGCGGAGTCTCAACAGGGGATCTGATGAGCGGTGGGATGGCTTGGGGTGCAGCCAGGGATGTTGGGGCCGCCTTACGGAAAACGTCATCTGACTTCTGCTTATGACTTAGCAAGGCTTTTGGACATTTTCTTACACAACGAGCAGAGCTCCGGGTTGTGGTCAGCCCCCAGGCACCGCAGACAGCAGTCATGGGTGTCTGTGAGCTACATGTTTTTTGAGCACGTCGCATTTCTTGAAATCCGTGGCCACTGGGACAAAAAGGGCCCCTGCGAGGTCGAAGACCCTCGATGCCAGCAGCTGGGAGAAAAAAAAAAAAAAAGGGGCCCGTAAAGGGCCAGAAAAGAAAAAATATGGTAAAACGGTAGAGGGGAAAAAAAAAAGTCTCCTCACCCACAGAGGAACAGGGGCTTAGGGAGGACAGGTAGAGGACCGGTGCAACCAGAAAACACACAGGACCAGAGGCTGAGAAACACACACTTTTTCCGAGGGACAAGGACGTGCGTCTGAAGAGTTCCGCGAAAAAAGGGAGACTGAGCAAGATGGCACCCTTGAGCAGAAAGAGGACTACGCATGCATGGCAGCAATCCCAAAGGCTTTCTTTGAAAGCTGGGGAATTGCTCCGTACTGGCTCTGTCGGTACAGACTTCATCCATAAGTGAGGACTGACTTCCTGCTTGTTCCTGGAGAATATTCCCTCTATTCAGATATAATAGATGTGCAAAACACAAAGAAAACTTTGAGAAACCTAATAAGCTAACAAGGAAAGGCACTGCAGAAAAGTGACAGCAAAAATACAAACAAAATGTAAACAAAAACTTGAGGAAAAATTATGGTATAAATGCCAAACATACAACAGGTGAGGAGAGTGAATAGAGGCATTTGATCATTTCTGCGGAAAACAAAAGACTGAGGTGGTCCCATGTAACAGCAACAGGCGATCCCATGCAAGAGGCAGGAACAGTCATGCATGCATGGTAGAGTGCTCCCAAAAATGTTCAGGGAAAAACTAAAGCTGAAGAGCTGCTCCTGTGCTGGGCCCCATCGGTGGCATCACCCATATGTGAAGACTCATAATCCTGCTTATCCATGGAAATACCTGTACAGGGTAAGCAGCTTTGTTCCATTCCAAAGAGAAAAGCAGGATGATGATCAGTCACAAAAGTGGGGTTTCATAGCTAAAGGTTGCCTTCCAGCAAAAAGGGGACCCTTCACCATCCCCCCTCCTCAAAAAGAAACAATTAGTCCAGCTGTCAGATATCCACTCCATGTTCTGATTCCTCCTGCTTTTCAATGGAAAATGTACAATTCTGAAGAATCATTTCCCAATGATGTCTACAGTTTTAGGTTAGGGAGACATATGCAGGAGGAGTCTCTGGTTTTTTGGACTAACATATATGACCAAAATTCTTAAATTTGTAAACTAGACAGCTGTCAAATTCTACAGCTGCCTGAATACCATACTTGATGTTTTCTGTAAACCAGAAGGTAGAAAAGAAATGTGTTTTGCCACCTCGTTTTGTGTCATAGGTATGAAATGAGAAATCTGGAGTCCAGAATGCCTTGAACTCAACTCCTTGATTGGTTCTAAAAGCAACTTCAGATACCCCAGAAAGCATAGTTACTCACCTGTAACAGGTGATCTCCGGGAACAGCAGGAATTTAGTCTTCACATATGGGTATCATCAGAACCGGCAGAGCCTGCGTGGGAACGCTCCCCAGCGTCCAATAGGAACGCTTTTGGGAGCATCCCTCAGCACATGCGCGCTGCCTTCCCGCCTTTCCACCTGTCCCTCTTCAGTTACGTTTGTAGCTGAGTGAAAGGATAAAGGGAGAGAGAATAGAGACAGAGATAGAGAGACAATTCCTAGGGGAGGTGGGTGGGTTGTGAAGACTACATTCCTGCTGTTCTCGGAGATCACCCGTTACAGGTGAGTAACTATGCTATCTCCAGGAACAAGCAGGAATGTAGTCTTCACATATGGGGACTCCCTAGCTGAAGATGCCAGGGAGATAGCCCCAGGAAGCTGCCACCTATAGTAAGGTGGGCCATGCTTCCTCCCATGGATCTCTGGCATCCCACCAGGGTTGGTGGGTAGGAGTTGAATTAGGTCTGAAAGATTCTGAAGAACAGCTTAGCCAAAGAAGGCATCCCAACGGGAGGCTTTATCTAGGCAGTAGTGGGCTGTAAAGGTGTGTACCGAAGCCCAGGTGGCTGCTCGACAAATGTCATCAATAGACACAGAGTGAAGGTTAGCCATAGAGGATGACATGGCTCTCACATTGTGAGCTGTGACATGGCCTTTAAGAGGAAGGCTCTTACTCTCATAAGCAAAAGGATATGCATTGTGCAATCCATTTGGATAGAGTTCTCTTGGAGACTGGAAGTCCCAAATGACTAGAATCAAAAGCAATAAAAAGTTGAGAAGACTATGTTGCTGTGTTCTTTGTAGGTAAAAAGCTAAGGCTCTTTTACAATCCAAAGTATGAAGGTTCCTTTCTGCATTAAAGGCATGAGGCCTTGGAAAGAATACAGGAAGATAAATTGATTGATTTAAATGAAAAGGCGAAATCACCTTTGGCATAAAGCGTGGATGAGTTCTGAGAACAACCTTATGTTGAAACCTAGTATAAGGAGGATCAGCCACTAAAGCTTGCAATTCACCGATGGTGCCTCGTCCCCCAGCTGCGCCCTCCACTTTTCATAATACCCTCCCCCTCATATTCTCATTTGCTCCTCTGCCCCTTTCCCTTCCCTGTCCCTTGTCACCATGTTCTTTCTCTGGACCTGTCTCTGTTCTCTACCTTTTTCGGCTTTGTCTATCCCTGTCCTGTCTATTGATGGCGCTCCTTTCTGACTTCATTTTCAGTAGCCTCTATCCATTTTGTATTGTACACCGCCCTGACACCCCAGCATGGGCGGTCTATCAAACTCTGCTAATAAAGATAAAGAATGCGACATGCAGAGGTGATTGCAATCAGGAAGATGACCTTGCAGGACAAAAGCTTTAGAGTTGTAGTAGCTAAAGGTTCAAAAGGCGGTTTCATGAGCTGCCCGAGAACTAGGTTTAAATCCCATGCCACTGGTGGTGGCCTGATGGGAGGCTTTGTTAATAGAAGACCTCTCATAAATCTTGATATGAGTGGATGAGAGGAAATTGGTTGTCCATTTAGAGGCTTATAGGAAGCTGCAATTGCACTAAGATGGACTCTTACTGAATTGGTCTTTAGACCAGAATTTGATAAATGAAGTAGATACTCTAGTATCAATTCCAAAGGTATCATAAGGGGGTTTAACCCTTTATGTGAACACCATATAGTAAAACGTTTCCACTTGAAGGTGTAAAAGCATCTTGTGGAAGGTTTTCTAGAAGCTTGAAGGATATCCTTTACCTGTTGGGAAAGGTTGAGGTCCTGAAGGTCTAAGCTTTCAGCAACCAGGCCCTGAGATGCAGGGACTGGGGATTTGGGTGCCATAGCATCCCGTTCTCTTAGGAGAGGAGATCTGGAGCATAGCCTAACTCCAGAAGTGCAGCTTGAGAGAGATGAAGAAGCAGGGGATACCACGTTTGGCGTGGCCACCGTGGAGCTATGAGGATCATATGACCTCTGTCTCTCTGAAGCTTGAAGAGTGTTTTGGGGATGAGGGGAATGGGTGGGAAGGCATAGAGGAAGTCGTGACCCCAGTGAAGGAAGGAAGGCGTCCCTTGCCTAGCAATTTTGAGTCGGAATCCCGGAACAGAACCGGGGAAGTTTGGCATCAGTGGATTTGCAAATAGGTCTATGTCTGGGGTTCCCCAGATTTTAAATATCTTGGGCACCTGGTCTAGCTGGAGAGACCATTCGTGAGGCAGCAGTACTCGGCTGAGTTTGTCTGCCCAAAGGTTTTGAATGCCTGGAAGATATACCACGAGAAGGTGAATTTGATGCTCTCTGGCGAGGGCCCATAGTCGTAAAGCTTCGTTGCATAACGACAGAGAGCCTGTTCCCCCTGCTTGTTCACGTAGAACATAGCTACTTGATTGTCCGTTTGGACTAGGACTGGCTTGTAGCTGAGCTGGGCATGGAATACTCGAAGAGCTAGCTAGCTTGCTGAGTTCCAGGACGTTTATGTGAAGACAAGCCTCCTGTGGAGTCCAGGTACCTTGGGTAGAGAGATAATGTAGGTGTGCTGCCCATCCCACCTGTGATGCATCTGTTAGGGTGGCCTAAAATAGGGGCTGCTGGAAAGGAGACCCCACTAGAAGATTTTCCAGTGATTGCCACCATTGTAGGGACAAGATCAGTCGTTATGAGTTTGATATCTTGTCCAACAGACGTCCTGTGGCCTGGGTCCACTGTGTGGATAGGGTCCACTGGGCTGCTCGCATATGAAGGCGAGCGTAGGGAACCACATGAATCGTGGATGCCATATGTCCCAATAGTTGTAGTTCTCGAGCAGTTAGGAAGGACTTCACCGCTGCTTGAGAAACTAGTTGCATTATACGAAGACAGCAGGGTTGTGGAAGAAAAGCCCTGAACTGTCTGTTATCTAGACGAGCTCCTATGAACTCCAGGGACTGAGATGGAGCAAGTTGGGATTTTGGGAGGTTTATGACTAATCCCAAGTATTGAAGGATTCGCATTGTGCGAGACAGTGCAGAGCTGGCTTTTGGAACCGTGGGGGCTCGAATGAGCCAATTGTCCAAGTAAGGGAAGAGGAATATCCCCAGGGTTCGCAGAAATGCAGCTACTACTGCCATGCATTTCGTGAACACTCTTGGTGCCGAAGCCAGACAAAAGGGAAGAGCCCTGTATTGGAAATGTTTTCCCTTGAAAAAGAATCGTAAGAATTTCCTGTGATCTGGATGGATCAGAATGTGAGTATATGCATCCTTTAGATCTAGAGAACAAAGCCAATCCTGACTTTGAAGGTATGGCAGGAGAGTTCCCAGAGAAATTTTGAACTTTTCTCGGAACAGATATTTGTTCAATTCTGAGGTCTAGAATGGGTCTGTCCCCTCCTGTTTTCTTTGGAATAAGAATATAGGGGGAGTAGAACCCTGCACCCTGTTGAAGAATGGGCACCTCCTCTATTGCTCCTTGAGCAAGGAGTGTTGAGACCTCTTGATCCAGTAGACTGTCTGTAGAGGTTTGGGAATTGAACTGTCTTACGACTGTAGGAGGGGGCACACTGTGAAAATGAAGCTTGTACCCCTCTCCCACAATGGACAGAGTCCAGTTTTCTGCTGTTATTTGGTGCCATCTGTTGGCAAAATGACACAACCTGCCTGGAATGTTTAGGGGCTCTGGACCTTTCAGAGGCAGGAAGGCTAAGTTCTCTATGAAGGAGTCAAAGCCCTTGAGGGGGCTGGGCCTGTGGAGCTGGTTGAGCTCTAAGGCCTTTTGGCTTCTTTTGTCTGGATTTTTGTTGTTGAACCTTCTGGGCAACTTTACCCTGAGCTTGCCCTTGCTAAGTATAGGACGGATAAAACTTCCTCTTTTTGCCGGAAAAGGGTTTTTTTTATAGGGTTTCTTTTTGGCTGACGTGGCTGTAGGATTTTGACAATCTATCTAAAGTGATATTGTCAGCATCTATCTTATTAGCCTTCTCCTGTCAATTCTTGCCAAAGAGGTTTTCTCCTGTGCAAGGGATGTTTCCCAAATTGTCCTGTACCCAAATCTCCAAGTCTGATGCCTGAAGCCAGGCAATCCGACGTGCACCAATGGCAATAGCAGAGGTTCTGCTGATGCATTCAAAGCAGTCAAAGGCTGCACGTTTTACAAACTTGGAGACATCTTGAGCATGCTTGACAAGAGTAAGAAAGTCCTGTCGTTTGTCTTCAGGGAGAAGGGGGCTCATAAGCTCCAAATCTCCTGTGACCTCTGAGTAACATTCCCATATATAAAATATATGAGCTGATCCTAGCTGAAAGCATGGAAGCCTGAAAAGTTTGACGCCCAAAAGCGTCAAGAGTCCTGCATTCACGACCTGGAGGATTGGATGCATGTGTCTTTGCACTTTTCATCCTATGCATGGCTGACTCCACTACCATTGAATGGTGTGGCAGCTGAGTCTTTTGAAAACAAGGACATGGTGGAACTCGATACATGGTATCGAGTCTCCTAGAATGAGGAGACGTAGGTCAAAAGTGTCTCCCACATTTTGAGCATCAAATCATGAAGAATTTCATGAATGGGCAGAGTGGCTGCTTCCTTGGGAGCCTTAGGGTATTGGAGAATTTCCAATTCCTTTGCTCTAGGTTCTTTTTCAAGAGCTACCATGATTGAAAGGCCTCGGGCCACATCATGAATAAAATCCTGAAAAGACATGTCTTCCGGAAGAGACATTCTGTGTTGGGGAGAAGAGGAGTCTTCCGGGAGAAACACTCTGGTACTGGCAGAAGTATCAGTCATCGGAATCGGAGGATTCAAAATCTCTCTGATCCCGATGTTCATGCAAAGCACTGTCTCGGTATCCATCGAAGTCGGTACCGAATTGGTCCGGTACCGATCTGTCGATGCCAGAAAAAGTCAGCATGGGAAGGATTCCCACTGGGGCCGGTACCGTTGGTGCTGGTACCGGTATCTGAACCGGTGCTGGTACCAGCATCGGTACTGGTGTCGGTACCGGTGCCCATTGAACCACCGGTGTCAACGGTACTGCAGCTGTAAGGAGAGCTGCAAGACTGCGTTCGATAGCGAGGAATCTCTGGTCTATCGACACTGCCGATGCCTGGGTATCGGTACCGGTAAAAGCAGCTGGAACCCCTGAGCATGGCACCAGTAGTTCTGCCAAGGTCGAAGCCTCAAGAACATCCTGGAACCCTGTTGATGCTTTGGAGGCCGAAGCCTCCCGCCGGGGCTGTTTTGCCGGTGTATTTTCCTCAAGGACAATGCCAATGGTCTCTCTATGCTTTGAAGGAGAGCTACCCTTGGAGGACCGGCTCTTATGTTTAGTTACCTGAGATCCATGGGAGAAAGACGAGGCTCTTGAAGATGTCGATGCAATGGACCTGGTATCTGAAGAAAAGAGGGTACCGAGCTTTGAAGCTCGGTTCTGTCTTACTCTTTTAGTCATCCCCATACAGGAGGAACACTCAGATGGAGAATGGTCAGGGCCTAAACATTTTAGACACCAGTTATGGGTGTCTGACGGAGATGGTACCGCCACATTTAGTACATTTTTTAAAACCACTAGCTGGTTTTTCCATCTTTTGGGAAAAATGGGCCTAATGCCCAAAATGGCGCCTAGCACCAAAAGAAAATGTTTCTGAAGAGAAACAGTTTAAAAATAGATTTTTTTTTATAAAAAAATTTTAAGAAAAAGAAAGAAAAAACCAGCGGTACCAGTAGGTGTCATGCAGAGGCAGGCGCGACCACAAGAAAACAAGTTTAAAGAAATTTTCTGCGGTGACAGGGTATGTGTCCTGTCGGCTCCGCGGAAAACTAAGAACTGAAGAGGGACAGTTGGAAAGGCGGGAAGGCAGCGCGCATGTGCTGAGGGATGCTCCCAAAAGCGTTCTTATTGGACGCTGGGGAGCGTTCCCACGCAGGCTCCGTCGGTACCGACAATACCCATATGTGAAGACTACATTCATGCTTGTTCCTGGAGATATAGCTGATGCTGAAATTACTGTTTTAATAGTAAACTAACCTGGGAAGGAGGTAGAGATGGTCACCAGCAGATTGCTAATAATCAGGTAATTGCTCCAGCTTTCAACATTAGTTGGCTTGATGAGGAGAACTGTACCAAAGTCACTAGAATACCAGATGCTCATACTGAAGTCACCAAAGGTTGATCGCTTGCTATACTGATGGGCATCAAGCCACCCATCATTAATATCTTAAACATTCTTAAAGCATCAGTCAAAATGCCTCCACAGTACTAACCTGACAAGAGTATTTCAAGTGAGAGGGTTGAGGGGACTGAATACTTACAGAAGACTTGATGCTGAGGAATAGGCCTTTGAGAGACAATTGCAGACAGGCCTTGGCTGAAAAGATCCTCCAGGTGCAAGTCTGGGACACTATGACAAGTCCTCTGGGTGGATTGCTTAAGGCTTAGCACCTCCCCAATTTAACAGCCAAGTTTTTTTGAAAAACAATGGACAATGGCTTAAGGGGCAGGGAATAGTATTTGTTCCTGTTTTAAGGTCTAAAATGGCAGCAGCAGCCTGGTGAGACATCCTCCCTCTGACGGGACAAGAAAAAAAAATAAACTAAACACTAGTGATACAAGGAAAGCTCCAGTGCACACTTAAAACCCTAAAGAAAATAAGATGCCTGACTTCACATGGCTCACTGTAGCTGCTTGTCAAAGAAATGCACAGAAGATGTAATCAATAAAACAAAAAGAGGATGTAACTTATTGAACTTCCTTGATACATTTCTTGAGTAGCTTTGGGAACTAAATGCTTATTCTGCCTTGACCCAAGAAAAGAGGCCTTCCAAAAGCTAGTCAAGAAATGTATTATGGTAGTCCAAAAACCATTCTTAATTTTTTTTTAAATTTCATTAAATCTTTACTTCTGTGCATTCAAGTGGACTAACAAAGACAACCATATTTTATACCAGAAAAAGCATAATTACTCACCTGTAACAGGTGTTCTCCAGGGACAGCAGGAATCAGTCCTCACATATGGGTGACATTGGCACTGATGGAGCCTGCGTGGAGCAATTCACCAGCTTTCAAAAAAAAAAAAAAAAAAGCCTTTGGGATTGCTGCCACGCATGGGTGATCCTCTTTCCACCCAAAGGTGCCATCTTGCTCAGTCAGGCCCCCTAGCTAGAGCCCTAAGCAGATGGCAAGGGAAAGAGAAAAATAGCAATTCAGGGGAGGCAGGAGGGTAGGGAGGACAGATTCCTGCTGTCCCTGGAGAACACCTGTTACAGGTGAGTAACTACGCTTTCTCCAGGAACAAGCAGGAAGTCAGTCCTCACTTATGGGACTCTCCAGCTACAGGCTTCCGAGCCTGTAACCCAAAAATGCCTCTACGAGGCTGTGAGCAGAAGTTGATGCCCGAAGGAGCCCGAGTCCTCAGGTCCCCAGGGCCAAGCTCTCGGTAGCCGCAGAAGGGTCAGAGGGCAGGAGTTGCTTATACCCCAAACAGATTACGGAGTATAGCTTGGCTGAAGGCGCTGTCCAGAGACTCCTTCTCCAGGCAGTAGTGCGAAGCGAAAGTGTTCGCTGAAGACCAGGTCGCAGCCTGGCAGATGTCTGTCAGAGGCACTGAGTGCAGCGAAGCCACCGAAGCCGCCTTGGCCTAGACGTGGTGTGCGGTGACCCGTCAATCCAGTGGGGCGTCCGCTTTTGTTTGTGCGAAGGCGATGCAGTCCACCACCCAGACGGAGATGGCGCGTTTGGTGACAGCCTGCCCCAGGCGATTGGGATCATGGAAGCCAGTCGGACTTGTGATGAGCTTGGGTACACTGCAGGTAGAAGACAAGAGCCCTCTTGCAGTCGAGTGTATGTAATACCGCCGATGCCCAGTCAGCATGCAGTCTTGGAAAGAAGGTCGGTAGGACTATCTCCTGATTGAGATGAAAGTCCAAGACCACCTTTGGTAGGAACTTGGGGTGGGTGCGGAGGACCACCCTGTTCCCATAAAACCTAGTGTATGGAGCCTCAGCCATGAGCGCCTGAAGTTCGCTTACTTGGTGAACCAAAGTCAAAGCCACCAGGAAGACCACCTTCCAGGAGAGATGCCAAAGCGAGCATGTCGCCATCGGCTTGAAGGGTGATCATGTAAGCTGCATAAGCACCACGTTGAGGTCCCACTCTGCCGGAGGAGGTTGGATGGGAGGCCTGGAAAGCAAGAGACCTCGCATGAAGCGGGAGACAAAGGGCTGCCCCGAGAGGGGTTTCCCTTCGACGGGGAGGTGGTTCGCCAAAATGGTGCTCAGGTGTACCCTGACCGAATTGGATTTCAACCCTGCCTTCAAGAGCTGGAGGAGATACTAAAGAACCCATCAGGTAGAGCAGGAGAATGGGTCGATCTGGAGTTTGAAGTAACAGACAGACACGTCGCCACTTAAAGACACATGCCCGTCTTGTCGAGTCTTTCCTTGACGTGAGGAGAACCTCCTTGACCTCCTCTGGGAGGTGCAGAGGCGCTAAGGCGACCCATTCAGCCGCCAGGCTGTAAAGGACAGAAAGGCCAGGTTCAGGTGGGGCACCCAACCCTCCTCTTGTGATAGCAGGCCCAGGGCACAGCTCAAGGGAACTGGAGGCTCTGACGAGAGAACAGAAGCAGGAACCAAGGCTGTTGATGTCACGAGGATCACTGAACCTTGTGGAGGGTCATTGCAATGAGAGGAGTGGGAGGTAACGCATAAAGAAGGCCAGAGGTCCAGCTCAAGAGGAACGCATCTGCGGCCACCTTGCTCAGGTGCAGAACTGGGCTGCAGAAGCGGGGAAGTTGCGTGTTCACCGGGGTGGCGAACAAGTTCATGGATGGGTTCCCCCACCAACGGAACAAGGTCAGCAACTTCCGGATCCAGGTGTCACTTGTGTGGGCGGAGGATCCTGCTGAGTTTGTCTGCGAGGACATTCTTCTGGCCTGGGAGGTAGACCACTCATAGGATCATCCCCCGGCAAAACACAAAGGAGGATCGCCTCTCAGCAGAGGGGACAGGATCCTGTTCCCCCCCTCGTTTATGTAAAACATGGCTACCCTGTTGTCAGTCTGCACAAGCACCGACGTTTCCCACAGATAGCCCCTCGAAGGCCCTCAGGGCCCATCAGACCGCCCAAAGCTCGAGAAGGTTGATCTGCTGTTGAGACTCCTCAGGCGACCACTGCCCCTGTGTGCACAATTCGCTGCAGTGGGCTCTCCACCCCAACAGGGAAGCATCTGTCGTTAGGACGAGCTCGTGCTGTGGGGTCTGGAAGGGCATTCCCCAAAAGGAGACTTCGGGGGTCCTGCCACCAACTCAGGGAGTTGTCGAGACTGCAGGAGACCCAGATAGGGTCTCTGAGGTTGCCGAAGGCCTGGCTCCATTGTGCCCTGAGGCACCACTGGGCTATCCGCATGTGCATGTGGGTGTGGGGGACCACATGGACGGTGGAGGCCATGTGTCCGAGGAGACGCAGCATGGCTCATGCCGTAACCCAAGCCCTGCTCTGGACCTGGGTCACCACGGCCCGGAGGTGGTCTGCCTGGTCAGCAGGTAGGAAGGCGGTCACTTGCACCATGTCGAGGCGTGCGCCGATGAACTCCAGGGTCTGCACCGGCTAGAGGTGGGACTTGGAGTAGTTGACCAAGAAGCCAAGGAGAAGGATCGTGCACGACGCTGCCAGGCAGGCTTTGCTGATAGAGGACCCCGTGACGAGCCAGTTGTCAAGGTAGGGGAAGATGGGTATGCCCTGCTGCCTGAGGGAAGCAGCAGCCGCGGAGAGGCACTTTGTGAAAACCTGTGGTGTGAATGCGAGCCCGAGGGGGAGCACTCTGTATTGGTAGTGTTCTCCCTGCACCCTGAAGTGCAGGTATTGCCTGTGCTGGGGGTGGATTAGGATGTGGGTGTAAGCATCCTTGAGATCCAAGGAGCATAGCCAATCGCCCTACTGAAGGAAGGACAGCAGGACGCAAAGTGATAACATTTTAAACTTCTCCCGCACCAGGAACTTTTTTAGGTTCCGGAGATCGAGGATGGGGCATAGGCCCCCCGTCTTTCTTGGAACCAGAAAGTAGCGGGAGTAGAACCCATGGCCTCGAACGTGCAGCGGTACCTTCTCAAATGCCCGTTGGGTAAAGTTGGACAGTTCCCACTTAAAGAAGGTCTGGTGCGAAAGAGCAGAGTAGGCTCCGCTGGAGAGAAGGGAGGAGGACGCCTGTTCAGGCAGAGACGGTATCAGTCTCGGACCACCCAAAGGACCCAGGTGTCTGACGTGATCGATGCCCACTGCAGGGCAAACAGGGACAGGCATCCCCCCACCGTCAGAAATGCTGACGAGGGGCGAGAGGCTATACCGTTAGCATAAAAAACCCTGTGCAGGCTGGGGTGGTGCCAGTGTCCGGGCCTTAAGCCCTTTAAGGTTTGCGGTGGCCATGCGCACCTCCCTTCCAATGCGTGCCGGGAGCCGGCGCAGAAGTGGGCGGGAAGGGTGGGTAACCCCGATAGGGGAGTCCAATGGCTGCTTTGTTTGCTGCTTCTTCCTAGGGAGGGAGGAGGTCTTACGTGAGAGACGAGTTTGAGTCACAAACTCAGTTTTTATCTCAGTGGCCTTATCCTCCATAGATTTACCAAACAGTTGTTTGCCGAAGAAGGGGACATCCAGGAGCTTCTCCTGGACCCACTGCTCCAGGTCCGAGGACTCAAACCCATCATATGTGGCCTGGGAGAGGTACTTCGAACATTCCACGATGGATCTCAGGAGGGTTTGGAACCTGAGAAGGGGTTCATCCCCAAGGCCTGTGAAGAACCTGCCGAGCTCCTTGGCGAGGTCACGCAAGAACACGCCCATGTACAATTGGTATGCCTGGATCCCTGATAGGCTTTGCGCCACAGGGCATCGAGGGCTCTTGACTCCATGCCCGGGGGGACCAAAGAGTGCAACTTTGGGCTCTTTTGCTTCCACATCGCTGACTCCACAACCATGGAGGTGTGTGGAAGCTGGGTCTTCCGGAACCCCTGTACATGGAGTCGAGGCGCTTACTCACAATGGGGACCGAAGCAGGTGTCTCCCACATGCGGAAAAGCAGCCTTGACAAAATGGGAGGAACTGGAACAGTAAGACTCCCGAGGCGGGGACTCGTACTATAGAATATTGAGCTCTTCAGCTCGCGGCTCCTCTTCAGTCTGGGTAGCCAGGCTGAGGGCCCGTGCCATGTCCCACACAACACCAGGAATGATGTGTCCTTGGGCGGTGAACGCCTCTGAGAGGCAGGCGGGGACGGGTCCGAAGGGAGGTCCCTGTGGGCACAGGCCTCCGGGGAAGTATCCTATCCGATTCCCAGCCCAAGAGGTCCGAGAAGGAGTTAGACTTGGGCTGGCTGCCCTGTCCAGAAGCCGAGGCCCGCTTGGAGTCAGAGGCCTTGGAGGATCTCGCTCTCGAGGACCGGGAAGCCGAGCAAGACTGACGCAGAGGACCCTCACAAAGTCCATGGCTCTCGGGGATTTCCAGGGTTGGTTTCGGTGTCTCGAGGGAACCGGTGTCTCAAGGCAAGGGCCAGCCGTGCTGGGCATGAGCGTCTGCTGGACAGCTAAGAAAGCAGAAATGTTGTGCTCTAGTGCCAGCATTCGGGACTCCCACGTGGATGTCGGTCCCTGTGACGCCGACACTGGGATTACCAGGTCTGGCATGGAGGGGGTCCTCACCGGGACGACCCTCAGGAGACTGGGCACCATCGCCGGAGGCCTCCGTATCTGTACGAGGTACTTTGAGGCCGCTCCTTGTCCAACTCTTGGGAATGCTGGGGGGGGAGGGGGAATGAGCGACCGAGTGCAGGAACGCTCATGCTTGTCTGGAGCCCCCAACAGCGACTGAGGTCTTCTTCTTACGCCTCTCCACTTCAGAGGACCCCTGGTCGGAGTGCCACCGAGAGCACAGGGCCGAAGTGTGGGATCCCACCAGCAGAGGGACGACCGAGGGTGCTGCCATGGATTCCAGGGCTACCTTTCAGAAAATGTCATCGGACTTCTGCTTACGACTTAACAGGGTTTTGGAGGACATTTTCTTGCAAAGAGCCGAGCTCTGGGTCATGGTTAGCCCCAAGACACCGAAGACAGAAGTCATGGGGGTCCGTGAAGGACATGTTTTTGGAGCATCTGTCGCATTTCTTATACCCAGTGGCCATTGGGGCATAAAGAGACCCAGCCTAGGTTGAAGACCTTTGCGGCCAGCGGTTGAGGGAAAAAAAAAAGGGTGCGAAGCCCGCAAAAAGGAAAACTTACAGAAAAGGATGTCTCCTCGCTCAAGGAAAAAAAGAGCAGGGGATGATGGAAGAAGACCGGTACTACCGGAAAAAACACAGGCCGGAGGCTGAAAACAAAACACTTTTTCCAAGGGACAAGGAAGTGCATCCGAAGGGCTCCGCGGAAAAAGGAAGACTGAGCAAGATGGCACTTTTGGGCGGGAAGAGGACCACACAATTCTTTGAAAGCTGGGGAATTGCTCTGCGCAGACTCCATCGATGTCACCCATGAGTGAGGACTGACTTCCTGCTTATTCCTGGAGAACTAAGATGATCATTAAAATTTACTATACTGAGGGCAAAATATGGCTTTTCTGGGGGGGGTTTTCTTTGCAGGAAGTCAGGGGAAATAATGAACTGAGAACTTCGATTTGGACAATTATGTAATTTCTGCTTTTTAATATTTTGATTGGCTCTCAATATTTATACTCGTTCAGAGAAATCCTTCTCTATGGAGCCCTCAGGCCAAGCAAGCAAATTTACCTTTACTTCTTTTTCAATGTAGTCATTTAACAGTATATCTGGCTCCACTCGATGATCAGACTGTGAAATGCAGACTGTATGAAGAGGACGCCGCTCTGCTACTTTCTCCTGTGCCTTCTTGTCTCGACTCTTCTCTCCTTTCTGGAAGACACGCTTGAAAGGCGATACGATCCCAGGCTGATGGTAAAAATAAGCAAACATTTCAATATTTAATTTGTTGGTCCCTTCTTTTTAACAAAAAAACTTGCAATGAAACCTACAGTACATTTTTAAAAGCTTAACATTTCATACAAGAGCTACTTTGGTCACAAGACATCAGTTGTTCAATCCAAGCCCTCAGTTTCCTGTAGCAACTCAGGGGAAGGCTCAAGCAGCAAGGATTAGAAAAATATGCAGTAAAGATTTGAGTATCTGTGGAAACTGTGCTACCTATTTGCGTAAACGTATATAGTTATACTGTTTAATAGCCAAAAATATTTAAACTAAATAATTATGCATGAAGCAGGATTTGTGCCACATTAGGGACATTACAGTTGGAGTTTTAGGATCTTGGGTAACCTATAGCTCGAGCACTTGAGTTATTAGTATTAAGTTCACATTTTTCTAGTGGTAGTTCAAGGTGAGTTACATTTGGGTATGTAGTTATTTCCCCAGCCCCAAGGGCATACAATCTAAGTTTTTACCTGAGGCAATGGAGGGTTAAGTGACTTGACCAAGGCCACAAGGAGTGCTAGTGAGATTTGAACCCTGGTCTCTCTGGTGACTACACTGGTGCTCTAAGCACTAGGCTACTCTTAGTAGCAGAACAAATATGTGATGCTATACAAAGGATGGATGGGGATGTGAGTGAGGCTGGTATGCTCTGGGGAATAGTAGGACATCATATATGAGAGCTGGGTGACAGGCCAGAGGGTGAGGCGAGGTGTGGTAAATAATGGGTTGCTTGTGAATGGAATGGAGTGGAGAAGTATCCTAGTGGTTAACAGCAGCAGCTTGGTGACCAAAGAGACCAGGGTTTGAATCCAACTGACACTCCTTGTGGCCTTGGATAAGTCACTTAACCCTCCATTCCCTCAGATACAAGCCCTCCAGAGACAGGGAAAATACCTACTGTACTTGACTAACTAGTGGAAAGGTATGAGCTATATACTAAATAAAAAAATATAAAAAATATAGGAAGGAGGAGGAAAAGTTTGTTAGGAAGCTAGGTCCAGGAAGAGGGGAAAGAATAGGATATCGGAGATGCATTTATTCAAATTACAGTCGTGGTCAACATTATTGGCACCCTTGCATTTTAGGTATGTTGTATACAGTGTCTTGAGAAATAATTGGAAATACTCCAACTAAGTCATCATAATATTTTAATAGTATGTTCAAAGATATACAGCAAGAGAGAGATGTCTGTGCAACTTAGATGTAGTAATTTCTGAGAAAAAAAACCTCACAAAATATGACCTGAACAGATTAATGGCACCTTCAATATTTGGTTGCACAACCCTTGGCAATGATGACAGCCTTCAAACTTTCCTTGTAGCCAGCTATAAGTTCCATACATCTGTCTGCTGATAGTTTCTCCCACTCTTCAACTGCGATTTGTTCCAGTTCATGAATGTTTTCAGGATTCCTTTTACCAATAAAAGATTTCAGCTCTTCCCAAAAGGACTGGACAGATCAGGACTCACTACTGGCCAGTTTGAAACAGTCCATTTTTTTTCCTTTTTAACCATTCTTTTGAACTTTTGGATGTATGTTTTGGGTCACTGTCCTGCTGCAGGACCCATGACCTTCAACCTAGACCCAGGTAGCACATTTTGCTCCAAAATACATTGGTAGTCCTCAGACTTCATGATTCCTTTAATAGCTCCAGACCTGCAGTTCCTGAGGCAGCAAAACAGCCCCACATCATTATGAAACCTCTACCATATTTAACTGTAGGAAGGGTGTTTTTTTTCCTTACAAGCTTCATTTCTTTGTGTGTAAATGTACTGCTGGTCTGCATTGTCAAATAACTCAAGTTTGGTTTCATCTGTCAACAGGATTGTGGTTTCTGAAGTTGGGTTTGGGCAAAGATTGGGCCTGCCTTTTTATGTCTGTCTTTGAACAGTGGGGGGTCCCTCCTTAACCTTTGCCCATGAAGTCCTTCTTTGTTTAGTGCATGGCATATGGTAGGGGTGCCCAGAATTCCTTGCTTCTTGACTTTTGAATGCTGTGAGATCATTGGAAAGGAAACAGCCGTAGTGGTGTTCCTAAAAGCATCAATTTTCTTCAACTGAAGTTTACCACAAAAGATAGGTGTGTTTGAGGGTTCGCTGAATGAGTTGAACTTGTTTTATTTTTAAAATTCTGAGCTTCTCTCTGCAAGACCATCTTTGGGATTTCTGACTCCTCACCCACAAACCCTTACTGTCTGAAATCTGCTCTCTAATCTTGCCTATGGACATCAAAATCATAAATCTGGCTCTGTCAAATCTGATAGTCTTAGTCCCCTTCCTCCCTCCCTCCCTCTCATTGGTAGGACAGCAGACTCCTGTGCGCCTCCTCTGATGGCTTCAATCTGCTGTCTGAATGCATAGAGCCCTGACATCTCATGTGACCTACTGGTCTCATATTCAGAATGAGGCACTCGCAGATAAAATGTTGCTCTCCATCTGCCAGTGGGAAGAACTGAGCAGCGAGGATTGAACAAGTACAAAATAAAAAAAAGATTGAAAAGCACTGCCCTAAAGAACAGAATTTTATGACAAGGTCACCGATCTGATCATGGAATTTATGGAAGGGAAACTGATTGGAGGTGGAGACTAGTTTGGCTCACAGAGGAAGACTAAAAGGATGGTCTCTATGCATAAAAAGCTACAGCTAATCTTAAAATGCCTCACTTTAATAGATGTTTGACAGGTGAAATATACTGTGAAACAAGATCATACATTCAAAAACCTCAAAATAGTTACTCTATGATTGATACGATATATGTTGAGGGAAGCTGGGTCTCCAAAATGGTTCAGAGGAAGATTGGGAATATTAAATGGTCAGATCATGCACTGGTTTGGGTGGTTATAGCAGATGGATATGTACTGTTTGTTGTACATTTCATAAGTTGATCATTGTAAACCGCATTTGATCTTTTGGAAAAAAGCGGTATTCAAATTTCTATTAAATAAATAAATGGGGAGAGAGATCCAGGCTGCAAGTTTTGGAAGTTGAATGAAATCCTGCTGAGGGATACAGAGGTAAAAAAAGCAAAATTTCAGAGACCATGGAGAACTATATGGCCCAGAATGACATAGTAATATAGTATATGATGGCAGATAAGGCAGTTACTCACCTGTAGCAGGTGTTCTCTGGGAACAGAAGGAATCAGTCCTCACATATGGGTGATGTCACTGACAAAGCCCGCATAGGAACACTTACTTCCCAGCTTCCAAAAAGGAAGCTTTTGGAATGTACTCCACACATGCATGTTGGTCTTCCTGCCCAAAGGAGCCATCTTACAACAGTATGATGACTTAGCTTAATGAAGCCCAAAAACAAAACTTCATGGGGAGGAGGGAGGGTAGTTAGGACAGATTCCTGCTGTTCCTAGAAAACACCTGCTACAGGTGAGTAACTACACTTTCTCCAGGACCAAGCAGTAAGTCAGTCCTCACATATGGGAGCTACAGCCTACCAAAATATCCTGTAGACAGCCCAACAGGGCAACCAGAAAAAAAAATGAACCAAGAAAACAGCAGGAAACACTGAGGTTCCAAGAGCCAATACCAGCCTCAGGCATCAACCAGTTAACTCTCCAGTAGACTGGACAGACAGAAGGGCTGAAGGGAAGGAGCTGCATTAATTCCCAAGGAGGTTATGGAGTATAGCTTGGCTGAAGGTGCTGTTATGCCAGAAATCCTTATCCAGGCAATAGTGGGTGCAAAGGTGTGAACAGATAACCATATAGCAACCCTCCAATTCGGAAACGGAATACAAGTGAGCCACCAAGGCTGCCATAGCGCAAACATTATGTGCTGTGACATGGTGCTCTAAGGTAAGCCCAGCCTGGGCATAAGCAAAAGAGATGCAGGCAGCCACACAGATGGAGAGGGTGCACTTAGAAATGGCTATTCCCAGCCTGTTGGAGTCACATGAAAGAGAGCTGAGTGGAACAACAATGGGGCTTCATCCATTCAAGATAAAAAGCAAGCACTCTCTTACCATGCAAAGTATGGAGAGAGGCTTCTGCCCTGGAGGTGTGAGGCAGTGAGAAAAAGGTGGACAGTACCATAGAATGGTTTAGGTGGAATGCTGAAACCACCTTAGGGAGACACTTAAGTGCATAGCATCACTTTATTTTTGTAGAACCTGGTATAAGGCGGGTACACTACAAGCGCCTGCAGCTCACCGATTCTGTGCGCTGAAGTAAGTGCCACCAAAAAGATGACTTTCCAGATGAGGAACTTGAGCAGACATGTGGCCAGCAACTCAAAAGGTGCCGAGAGCAGCTGTCCCAGGATGACACAGATCTCATGCCACCGGCAAAAATCGAATAGGGGGATGAGAAAGCAGAAAGCTCCGCATAAAGCATCCTATGAGTGGACGAGCAGAAAAGGGCAGATCAACACTTAGACAGTTTTGAATACCACCTTATCCTTCAATCAAAGTGGTCACAACACAATTGGGGGACACATTTAACACGAGGGGATATGAGACACATACACTAATACTTACAGAGAACATGGGCAATGGAGGGTTAAGTGGCTTGCCCAAGACCACAAGGAGCACCTGTGGGACTAGAAACCCCAGTCCTTCCGGCCCAAGGTTGCTGTCCTCTAGTGGGATTTGAACCCCCGACCTTCCGGCCTGAGGTAACTTGCCCCAACCACTAGGCCACTCCACCTGCATGCTCTTGCAGCATATCATATTGCAGTGATATGCTGCAAGAGCACGCAGGTGCACCCTGACATACTTCCTGAGGTGGATAGGTGAAGCAAGTCAGTACTGTCTCTACCGAGCAAGAACAGGGGTTGAGGGCCTGGTCTGCAAACCAGACTAAAAATCTGCACCACTTGAAGACATATGTCCTCCTAATGGAATCCTTGTGAGATGCCAGGAGATGTTTGACATCTATGGGCAGACAGAACTCTGCTAGAACTACTCACTCAGCAGCCAAGCTGCGAGCGATAGGGAACAGAGGTTGGGGTGAAGTAGGGTGACCTCCTCCTGCAAGATGAGATCTGAGGCACTGCTCAGGTGAAGGGGTGGTGCCCAAGATAGCTGCAACAAGGGGTATCATGGTTGCCAGGCCACCATGAGACAATGATCATCAAGAAGGCCCCATCCGCTTGGACCTTGAAGAGGGTCTTGGCCACCAGGGGAGTTGATGGGTAAGCATAGAGTAGGCCCTCTCTCCAATCCAGAAGGAAGGCATCAGATGCCAACCAACTGGGACAGGGCATCTTGGAGCAAAACAGCATGAGCTGGGCATTGAAGGAAGATGCAAAGAGATCCCATGGTAGGGGTGCTCCACATCTGACAGATCCGGCAGACCACCAGGGGGTTGAGAACCTAATCGTGCAGTTGCAGGACTCTGCTGAGCTTATCCGCTAAGGCACTGTCCTCTCCCAAGAGATACATTGCCCAGAGAAGCATCTGGTACTTCATGGCAAACTTCCAGAGCCAGACTGTCTCCCAACAGAGGAGGTACGAGCCCGTGTCACCTTGCTTGTGGATGTAATACAGACAAATATTCAAGTAGCAATGTTCAAGAATGACCTGACTAGCCAGCTGTGTCCAGAAGGCCTGCAGCACATTTGCAATGGCTCGGATTTCAAGGACATTTACCTGATGGAGGCTCTCGCACTCCGACCAGCGGCTTGCATGCAGAGGTCACTGAGATGAGCTCCCCAGCTGAGCTTGGAGACATCCATCCTCAGAATTTGCTGGTGCAGGGATGCTTGGAAGGGCAGCTCCACTGAAGATGCACCAACTGCTGCCACCATAGGAAGGAGTTGAGCAGTGGTGGAGTTATGTGCATCCTGTCGGAGAGGTGGCCCAACATCTGATACCACAGAATGCAGAGGGTCCACTGCGCTTGCCGCATAAGCAGGAAGGTGGAGTGGCATGAACTGTGGAAGCCATGTGGCCCAGGAGTCAAAGCATCTGGTGAGCAGACACCATTGAGCAGCACTGAGGGCAAGTAGAAGGCTCAGACATTGAAGGCATGAACTGTGGTGGTCGGTGATCAAGATGGTCTGACCAGACCGAGTACACGTCTTAAAACGGCTGCTTGGATTTGACATGGTTAGGAAGATGGCTCTTACCAAGTCAAAGGGCTGCAATGTCCTCACCAACCAGGGGGGGGGGGACATAAGAAAACACACCACAAAAAAGAAAAAAGGAACCCAAAGTAAAATCTGCAGTGCTGAGGCACCGATGGTTGTTGGAATCAAAGGAGGGAAGGGCGATGCAAACTGAGAAAAGACGGTACAGAACAGCAAAAAGCCAATGCGAAAAAAATGAACTTATCTCCGGGATTCAGAAAGACATCTGAAGGGCTCTGCGGAAAAAAGAAGACCAGCACGTATGCATGGAGTAAATTTCAAAAGCTTTCTTTGGAAGCTGGGAAGTGTTCCCATGCGGGCTCTGTTGGTGCCCTCACCCGTATGTGAGGACTGACTTCCTGCTTGGTCCCAAAGACAGACCAGTATAGTCCATCTTGTCTGCCCAGTAAGGTGGTAAGAGTAGATGTATTCACCACTCCATGCAGGTCACCCCCTCTATGCCTTTGTTTAGGGGTGTACCCGCTGCTCCGTTCAGGTCACCCATCTCTATTTATTGAAGTATAAGAAATAGTTGAGCTTATTTTGATTTTATCCACTTGCTATAAAAGGGATCCACTATGTCTGTCCCATGCCATTATTGAATTCCAGTGTATTTGCCCCCACCACTTCCATCAGGAAGGCATTCCAAGCATTCACCATGCTTTCAGTGAAAAAAAGTATTTCCCAACATTGCTTTTAAGTTTACCTCCTTGCAGCTTGATTTTATGTCCTGTTTACAGCTTTTCCTTCTTTGGGAAAGGTTTGTTTGTTCATTAATATTCTTTAAGTATTTAAATGTTTGTATCATATTTCCCCCTGTCCCTCCTCTCCTCTTGGGTATACATATTTAGGTCTTCAAGTTTCTCCTCATACATCTTCTGCCACAAGCTCCAAATCAGTTGGATTGCCTTCATCTAACAGTTTCAAGTCTTTATATCCTTTGTGAGCTATGGTCTCCAAAACTGAACACAATACCCCAAGTGAGGCCTCACCAACGACTTGTACAAGGGCATTAATACCTCCTCCTTTCTAATGATTATTCCTCTCTGAATGCAACCCAGCATCCTTCTGGCTTTGGCCACTGCCTTGTCACATTGTTTCTAAGGATCAAGGTGGCAAAACAAAATCAGTCAGCGGTCCTTCTCCTGGTACATGCACACCAATCTCTTGCCCCTATCACATATAATTCCCTTGGATTTCTGCATCCCAATTGCACGACACTACACTTCTTCACATTAATAAACTGCCAAGCATTAGACCATTCTTCCAGTTTTTGTAAATCTTTCATTATCCACTCCCTCTGAGTCCACTCTGTTGCAAATTTTCATGTCATCTGCAAAAATGCAGACTTTTCCCTTCAGTCCTTCAGCAATATCACTCATAAATACATTGAACAGTACTGGTCCCAGAAACGATCCCTGGGACACACCACTACTCATCTTCCTTTCATCGGAGTGACCTCAGTTTTTTTCCAGCACCTTCTGTCATCTGTCAGTCAACCAATTTCTGATCCAGTTCACCACCTTGGAACTCATCCCCAGGCTGCTCAGTTTATTGATAAGCTTCCCACGAGGAACAGCATCAAAAGACTTTGCTGAAATATAGCTAGATCACATCCATCACATGTCCTTGATCTAGTTCTCTGGTCACCCAGTCAAAGAACTCAATCAAATCTGTTTGGCATGATCGTCCTTTGGTAAAGCCATGTTGCCATGGATCATGCAACCTATTGGTTTCTAGGAAGTTCACTATTGTGTCTTTCAGGAGCACCTTCATTACTTTTCCCTGCCACAGATGTGAAGCTTACCGGCCTATAGTTTGTCACCTCTTTCTTATTACCACTTTTGTGAAGAGGAACAGCAGCAGATCTTCCAGTCCTGAGGAACCTCTCCCATCTCCAAGGATCTATTAAAAACATCCTTTAAAGGCCCTATCAGAACCTCTGAGCTCTTTCAGTATCCTGGGATGTATCTCATCTGCTCCCATGGCTTTGTCCCCTTTCAGTTTTGCAAGCTGTTCAAAAACATCTTCTGTGAATGGTGTGGTATCTACTCCATTCCCATTTGTATATTTGTCAATCATATGTCGTCCTTCTACAGGATTTTCTTTAGTGAACGCAGAACATTAGTATTTAGCATTTTTTTTTCCAATGTCACTTTCCACAAATCTGTCCTTGGCACTTTTGAGTCTTGCAGTTTTACCTCTGATCTTCCTCTTCTCCCAAATATAACTGAACAAAGTTGTGTCCCCACACTTCACATCTTTAGCCATCACTTCTTCCGCCTTTGCTTCTGCTATCCTTATTTCTCCCTTTGTCTCTTAGCTTTTTTCCTGTATTCTTTTCTGTGTTCCTCTGATCTTCTGAATTTATTTATTTAATTTGTTACATTTTCTATACCGCCCCTTCCAAAGATCAGGAGTGGTTTACAAGGAACTCAAGAACAGTTTACATAGAACAGGAAACACTTTTTGAACAGGGTAACAGGTAATTTTGTGAAAACTGTTTGCATTTATTTGTACAGCAACTTTTTTGAAGAACCATATAGATTTATTTTCCTTACATGTCTGTTGGCCCTTTTACTGCCACCTTTAATTTAGCCCACTGCAATACCACTTCCCTTATCTCCTTCTGCCCTAACTCCTCCTTTGGGACTTTGCCATTTTACTGAAGTCAGCGTTTTTCAAGTCTAGGACTGAGTTTGCTGTGATTGGACTCTGCCTTGGCTTTTACCTCAAACCACACCATGTGATCATCACTGCTGCTCACGTGGGCACCCACCTGGACATTCAACATACTATTTCCATTGGCGAGTACCAAATCCAACACTGAACTTTTCCTGGTCAGTTTCATCACCATTTGTCTGAGCAATGCTTCTTGGAAGGCATCCACAATCTTTACTTCTTTCCAGATTTGCAGAAGGAATACTAGTCTACATCAGGTAGATTAAAGTCACCCAATATAATCACGTCTCCCTGCAATATTAATGATCAAATCTCTATCCATTTCTTCTGTTTGAGTTAGAGGCCTGTAGACTACACCAGTATGGATAATGCCATCTCCTCTTTCCAACACAATCCACAGCACTGCTTTTTTTCCCTGCATCCTCTGCATATCATTCAGTACATTATGGGATTGCTTAAAGGTGATCACGTGGGGGGAAACTTATCTCTTTGGCTGCCCATTGGAGAGAGTAAAGCAGGAGGGGGCGATTAGAGATGGAATTTGAAGGTTAGAAGCATTTCATAAGAGGGGTACAGGAGGAAAAAAAATTTGGTACAGCTGGAAATGAAAAGGCAGGGCCTTCAGGAATAGAGTTAGATTGGATTTCCAATTAATGTATTTATAGCAATAATATTTTGAATATGACCTCAAAATGGTTAGCATGTAGGTTAAGCATAGTTACTCACCTGTAACAGCTGTCCTCCAGGGACAGCAGGAATGAAGTCCTCACATATGGAGGATGTCAGCACCGACAGAGCCCTTATGGAAGCATCTCCCCAGCTTTCAAAGAAAGCCTTTGGGAGATGCCACCATGCATGCATGGTCCCCTTCTCACCCAAGGGTGCAATTTTGATCAGTCAGGTGCCAATAGCTAGAGCCCAACCAAGAAGATGACCAAAAATGAATAGCAACTCCAAGGGAAGGAGGAAGGGTTGAGGACTGATTCCTGCTGCCCCTGGAGAACACCTGTTACAGGTGAGTAACTACGCTTTCTCCAGGAACAAGCAGGAAGTCAGCCCTCATATATAACTCCTTAGCTCCAGACTACAGAGGACCAGTAGAAAAACCATGGCCCAGCCATGAGCAGCCGCAAGCAAATCTGAAGGCAGACCCTGAGGACCCCAGTGCCCAGGGAAACCATGGCTCCAGTAGCCTGAACAAGGGTCAGAGTTGCCAAAACCCAGAAGAAATAGCATTTATTTATTTATACCACGCTCTTTAGAATCAGTGCTGTTTACATGTATACTAACAGGTACTTTTTATTCCCTTGTCCCTGAAGGGCTCACAATCTAAGTGCACCTGAGGCAATGGAGGGTTAAGTGGCTTGCCCAAGGCCACAAGGAGTGGCCATGGGACTAGAGACCCCAGTCCCTCCGGCCTGAGGTTGCTTGTCCCCATGCGGGAATTGAACCCCCGGCCTACCGGTCTGAGGTAACCTGTCCCAACCACTGAGCCAACTCCTCCCTCCGGAGAGGTTACGGAGTGCGGCCTGGCCAAAGGCGCTATCCCGTCAGGACTCCCTTTCCAGGCAGTAGTGGGCTGTAAAGGTGTTGACAGGGGACCAGGTGGCGGCCCGGCAGATATCAGCCATCGGCACCAACCTGCAGTTCGCGACAGAGATCGCCATTGCCCTGACATTGTGCACCTTGACACGGCGCTCCAGGGGGGACTTTGGCATGGCTACGAACAAAGGCAATGCAATTTGCCACCCAGACAGATATGGTCAGTTTAGTGACCGCCTGCCCCATGTTGCTGGGGTCAAAGGAGACAAAACGTTGTGAGGCTTTGCGGTGGCCCAGATCCATTGTAAGTACAAGGACAGGGCTCATTTGCAGCACAAGGTATGGAGGGATGGCTAATGCCACATTGGCGTGAGGCCACCCTCCTGATTAAGGTGGAAGTCTGAGACTACCTTCGGTAGGAACTTGGGGTGAGTGCAGACCACCACCCTGTTCCTATACAACCTAGAGTTGGGCGACTGCCACCAGCACCTGAATTTCACTAACCCTGCAAGCTGAAGTGAGCGCCATGAGGAAGGTGGAGATCTTCCAGGACAGGTGGCGTAGGGAGCAGATAGCCAAGGGCTCAAATGGCAGCTTGGTGAGCTGTGCCAGGACCACTCTGAGATCCCATTCCACTGCCAGCAGCCGCAAGGGAGGTCTGAAGAGCAAGAGGCCCCGCATAATCCTGGTGATGAGGAGCTGCACAGAAAGGGGTTTGTCCTCAATGGAGTGATCAACAGAGAGCACTGAGATGCACCTTGATGGAGTTGGACTTAAGTCCAGACTGCAATAGTGGAGGAGGTACTATAGACCGAATGCACCAGGCAAGAGAATGGGTCAAGGTGGTACTCCGTGCACCACACAGTGAACCGCGGCCACATGTAGGCATAAGCCTGTCTCGTGGAATCCTTGCGAGAGTCCAGGATGATTTCTTCCACTTCCCTGGGAAGGTGTAGTGAGGCTAGACCGACCCGCTGAGCTGCCATGCTGTAAGGGTTAGGGTTCCTGGGTTGGGATGGAGGATCAAGCCCTCCTCCTGCATCAGGAATCCCACAGAGCTCCCGAGGGGAACCAGAGGCTCCAGCGAGAGACTGAGCAGCAGAGGTAACCATGGTTGCCTGGGCCACTGCTGACTACCACGATGATCGACGCCTTGTTGCGCTGGACCTTGAAGAGGGTCCAAACAATCAGTGGCATGGAGGGAAAAGCACAAAGGAGGTCCCCAGTCCATGACAGGAGGAAGGTGTCAGCAGCCCCCTGGGAGGCGTGAGGTTGAGGGCTGCAGAACTAGAGAAGCTGAGTATTGACCAGGTTGGTGAAGAGGTCCAAGCTGGGGGCTCCCCATAGCTGGAAGAGTGAGTGCTTCTTAATAGGGCGAATTAAGAAGAGGCTGGCTGAACATGCTTCACGTCTGCGACAAAAGGTGGATACAGCTCCAGTGGTAGCCCACTGTTTAACCTTTCAACATTCTTTTGAAGATCTCCGATGGACGGTCATTGATCATGTACCTTTAAACCCTCGTGGAAGGGATCGGGAAAAACATCTGCAATGGCTTGAACAAAAATTGATATTTTCTTTGAATACAATGGAGCCTGTTGGCCTAAATCGTGAAATTGATTGGCTTAGTGTTTGACGTATCTGACGTATTTGACGTTGTTAAAACTTGATGCACCAATCAGATTTGGGATTCCCTAATTTGTGGGTGTTCCCTTCTCTATTGGTGGGTTCTCACATTTAAATGCTTCCATTCAGCCTAAAAAAGGATTCTTTACCCTAGCCGCAGAAGACGGCGCTTTTCTACATTGTTGCCAGACTCTAAATACCAGGGAGCACTTGATACAGGGTTTGATACCCGAAACATGCACGTCGTGAAAATAGGATATTTTGAGAGCAACATATTTTTTTGATAGAGATTCAACAACGAAAGTTAAACAGATAAGTGCAAATAATTTAATAATTTTATAAGGTGATTAACCTCTTTTGAATAAAATGTAGCCAGCTGTCTGATGTGGGTTGTGTGCCAATATCAACTCTCCTACAGCTGGCTTCGACAAAAAAATAGTTTTTTTGATAGGGGGTATTTTGTAGTGAACTCTGACATTGGGTGTTATATTTAGTTCACAGAGTGAGGTTAATAAATCAAAAATGCTCTGGCTGGGCTCCTGGCTTCTCAGTGCAGATAAATAGCACACCACACAAGTGCAGATGCTAAAATGGCTGCCCCAGCACAAGAAATCACTGAACACTGACAGCAGACCGAGCGCAAATGTCATTGTGCTCTCCTTTTGGTGCACTGATATCACCTGTCAACGCCCAGCCTCTACTGGTATTCTCTATTCCAGTCCCTGCTATAGTAGCCAATGAGCCTTCTCCATCTGTCTCACTGATTGTAAAATATGCTTTAATGAATTTGTCAAGGGTTATTGTAAATATTTACCATCAGTGCAATATCAATAGCCAAGTATAAAGCCATCTCAATCTACTGAGCAAAGATAACACAAAGTATCAGATATTGAGGTGAATGTGTATCTATTTCAGACTCTGCACCACAAAAGGGCCATTCTCCACATTCAGAATTTCTCAAAGTGACCTAGAGAATTACTCAGACCCAGAGATTATTCTTCTAGAATTGTCTTAGAAGGTGGTGGCATTTAATTTACCAGATGTCCTTTCCTTGAGTCCTGCTAGGCAGGTCCAGACGAGTGGGCTGTCCCCACTAGCAGCAGATGTGGAGACAGAGAAACATTCTAGAGGCTTCTTATAACATCCTACCATTAACGGCCATTATCTTGAAGGACATACACTTCAGTATTCATGTCCAAGCACATGGTCACGAATCCTCAACTGCACACAACCTCAGTGAATATAACAAGGCTCAACAGAACAAGAAATCATAACTATATAGAGGATCAGCTTCAGAATGAAGGCAAAGAGCATAAGCCTCCAGGGCCAACAGAGAACACAGCAAACCAAAATAGTTTCCAGGAGTGGGCCCCTGTCTGGTCTAGCAGGAATCAAGGAAAGGACATTATCTGGTACGTAAAATGTCATCTTCCATGTTGTCCTGCTAGACCAGTCCAGACAAGTGGGATGCACCAAAGCTACAACGCCACTGGGCGGGAGAAGACATGGCAGCTTTCAAGATGTCTGAAGGCTGTCTCCGCCTAAGCATGGACATCCAAGTAGTAATGTTTGACAAAAGTGGAAAATGATGCCCACTTTGCAGCCGACAAATGTTCGAATGGGTGAACGAGTTGTGTTCCATCCATGAGGATGCCTGCACCTGAGTGAAATGTGCAATCAAATCCTCCAGAATTTGCTGGTTCTGCAAGAGATATGTTGAAGCAATGGCTTCCTTGATCCAGCACACCCCAGGATAGACTTGGCAGCCGCATCACCTTTACATGGTCCCATAAACAGCACAAATAGATTGTCTTACTTGTGAAAGGACCACGCTTGCTGCAGAAATGAGAATCTTGAGGGAAGAAAACTTGGAAACCAGGAGTTCCCTGACAGGAATAGAGTCCCCACCAGTGGGGAAAAGATTTGCCATCAAACCCTTAATAGAAGGAGAGAGGCCAGTAGAAGAAAGTCTGAGGCCTGAAGGTCATCCTTTTTCACAGCCATATCCACTGCCTCCTGCAGTGATAAGGCAGCCATGGCACCCACATCCTCTCATTGCAAACACAGCTGGCCCAATCACTAGGAAAACAAAGTGGTTACTTAGGGCACAGCTTCAGGGGGAGGGGGTGGAGGCTAAGCATTCAAAGATAAACAATATATTTTGACAGCCAGGAGGAGAATAAGGCTTAAGGTTTGCCTAGGGCACTAATACCCTGTGCCAACTCTGTGGTCAGCCCTGGCTGCGAGAGGGCAGAAGGACCCTCTAAGGGTGCATCCAAAGCTTCCATGCAAGAATCGCAGAAATCAGAATCCAGTAGTGTAACTGTTTCTGCAGACCAGGCAAAGTCTCTTAGAAGCAGGCATGTGTCTGTGCCAACAAATGTGAATCTTAGACGTCACTAACAGCCTGGCTTCACAGGCTTAGGGCATGCACTGATAAGGCATGCTGCAGCGCAGGCACTACCACCACATGCTACAGCTGCACAGGCACAAAAAGCAAACACGCTACGGCCATGCAGAGTAAAAGTGTATATTTAATGCTTAGTATAGTAAGGCACATACAAAGCATGCAGAGCCAAGCCAATGTGCACAGACAGCTCACCGAAGCAGGGAAATAAAGGCAGTAAAACTGGTGCTGCACCAAAGGACACCCTGAACAGCCCAAAGCCGACTGACACCACCTAGCAGATGAGGTCAGCAGGACCATACCTAGCCCTGTGCGAGCGGTGCAGCTGCACAGGGCGCAAAGGCTTAAGGGGCACATTTCAGCTGTCTGCCGTTGGCTTCCGCCACCACTTTCTTCTCTCAGCAGTGGCAGGCAATGGCAGACAGCTGAAATGCATCCCTTAAGCCTTCTCACGGCACGCTAAGTAGGTTTGGTTCCTCCCTGCTCTGACTCGGCATCAGAACAGGGAGGGACAGATTTGCTTAGTGCGCCGGCAACTTGCACATCAGGCACGCCTCTTCTCTCCCACCGTGGGGGGGGGGGCACGGCACGCACCCAATGTGCAAGTCGCACAGGGCACGATTCACGCTCGGTACAGCCCTGGAGGTCAAGTAGTCCCCAAAAACAAGTCAAACAAAACAGACTTATTTTTGGTACTCACCCCCGGGGAGCCGAGACAAGCAAACCATGCCAGGCTCAGTGCTATCCCCCTGCTGCCAGGCCTTGCAGGTACATACTTCTGAAGAGCCTTCTAATCTTAGAGGGAGAGCTGGAGGGAGGGGAAGCGTAGCAGGGATAGCTGGGGGAGGGGAGGAGTAGGAGGGAGAGGACACTGAGGTTGTGTAAGGCTTGAAGAATCTTTTTCCAAACTCCTTTCGAAAACTTATGGCTGCTCAACTAGCCCTTAACAGTATAAAGATGAGGAGTTGAACCAATTTCGCTCCTCTTTATACCACCACCCAAAAGAACATCAATTTTAAGGACGACTCTAGTGGAGCCTCCAGCACTGCACTCTAGTGAGAAAGTCACCCCAAGGGTGGTTGCTCATAAGCAAAATCAATCTTAAGCTTTCTCCAGATTAATCAAGAGCTGTAAAAACTTGCATCATTATCTGCTGAACAAAGAAATACTGAAGTATGCCCTGGCCTAGTGGTACTGGCTATTAATGGTAGGATGAGATCATAAGCCGCCTCTGGTTTGTTTCTCTGTTTTCATATCTGGTTAGGGGGACACAACCCACTTGTCTGGACTGGTCTAGCAGGAGGATATGGAATACTCTTTGAGAATTCCTTCTATTCCATCTCCTGTTCCTGCATGAAATGAGTTTCTGAACAATTCCTAGGTAAGGATTTCCTAACAGGGGCTCTATAGATCAACCAACAGTAAGGATTTGAGGGTTTATTTTTATTAAATTGCTAGCTCTCTGACTGGGAGCTCTTAAAAGGGTTTTTGTATATTTTTAAAGCAAAGTTACTTCCTTTTTGGTGCTTTATTAGAAATTTCCTTGAGCAGAGTAGGTTGTTTGAACTCGAGTAACCTTCTCAGCTTTGGGAACTGCTGACACCTAATCAGGTGTTAGGTCCCTCCCTACCCACCCCAACTCCCACCCACCCCCAGTGAGCAGTCTTGCTTTATAGGGCACCTCCCCATTTAACAAAGCACAGAGACTTGGACCGGCACATTTTGAATATAATTAAAGAGATTTAACTGCTTTTTCTCTGAAAGGACAGCTAGGAAACCGGCTGGTACTTGGTAGATCTCTCTCTTTTGCTTTAACAGATACCTAAGCTCCACGAACAGAACAATGGCTGGGAAAAATTGTATCGCTAATGCTGTTGCCACCATTACAGCTTCTGTCTCTGTCCAGAGGTCCTAATGCCAGTTGAAGGACCGGTTCCATGTGCAGGGTGCCTGCATGCTGAAGCTCTGAGGAAACAAGTGGAGGAATTCAGAGAGAAGGTGGCAAGGCTGAGGAGCATTCAAGACAGTGAGAAGTACATTGATGAGATGCTACTTGCAGCAACCAAGCACTCCAGCAGAGGAGAAGATGGGTGCCAACAGAATGTCGATGGTTGGACATAAGTCAACAGGGCCTGCAAAATCACCAATCCAACTTCTCCAGCCCTTGAATTGAACCACCATTATGCAGCCATGGAAGTGGAGGAGGTGAAAGCATCCCTGGAAAGGGAAGAACCAGAGCTCAAGTATCCCAAAGTTGCAGAATCAGTGACCACAAGGAAACAAAGGGTAGTGGTGGTTGGAGACTCTTCTGAAGGGTACTGAGGCATCCATCTGCCGAACAGACTTGATGTCCAGAGAGGTATGCTGTCTGCCTGGTGCCAAAATCCAAGATGTTACGGAGAGTTTGCCGAGACTCATCAAGCCCACTGACTACTACCCAATGTTGCTAATCCATGTTGGAACAAATGATACTGCCAGGTAAACCTCGTAACGTATCAAAAGTGACTTCATGGCTCTGGGTCAAAGGGTGAAACAGTTAGGTGCACAGGTGGTGTTCTCTTCAATCCTCCCTGTTGAGGGTAAAGGCCAAGGCAGAGAGGCTCGGGTTCTGGAGATGAATGCATGGCTGAGTGGATAGTGTCATCGAGAGCATTTTGGTTTCCTAGACTATGGGATGCAGTTCCAAGGGTTGCAGAGCAGAGATGGCATCCATCTGTCCAAGAAAGGTCAACGCGTCTTCGGTAGTAGACTGGCTAATCTACTGAAGAGGGGTTTAAACTAGATTCATTGGGGATGGGTGAAGAAAGCCCCCAGGTAGGTGATACATTAAATACCTTTATGGAAATGGGTAATAGGGGTAACATATGGAAAGCAGTGTGTATAAATGCCCGTAGCATGGGAAATAAGATCCCTGATGTTGAAGCTTTGGTGAGAGTGGCTGACTTGGATTTAGTGACAGTTACAGAAACATGGTTCACAGAAAATCATGATTGGGATGTAACTATACCTGGCTATACTTTATTCAGAAAGGACAGGGTAGGAAGAAGGGTAGGAGGAGTGGCACTATATGTAAAAACTACTATTAAAGCTTTGGAATTACAGAGCTTAAAAGGGAAAGAGGAGGCATTGTGGGTTAAACTAGAAAGAGGGAAAGAGAAATCTATTTGCATTGGTGTGATATACAGACCTCCCTCACAAGAGGAAGAGGTGGACAGAGTTAATTGAAGACATACGCAGCATTGCTAGGAAAGGGGAAGTGCTACTGCTAGGAGATTTCAATATGCCAGATGTTGATTGGCACATTCCTGCTGCAGTATCATCTAGAAGTAAGGAGATCCTGGATTCTCTACAGGGAGAGCTATTCAGGCAATTGGTAACAGACCCCACACGTGAAGGGGCCATACTGGACTTGGTGCTTACCAATGGTGAAAGTGTTTCTGATGTTGTAGTTGGAGATCATTTTGCATCCAGTGATCACCAGATGGTGTGGTTAAGTATTAGGACTAGGGCTGTTAGAAGCCAAAGGTGAGGATCTTAGACTTTAGGAAGACTAACTTTGCGAAGATGGGCCAATACCTCAGGGAGTCTTTAGTGGGATGGGAACAGCTCAGGGATGTAGAAAAACAGTGGGCAAAACTGAAAGGGGATATTTTAAGGGCAACCAATCTTTTTGTTAAAATGGTAAATAGAGGTAAAAGGAAAAGGAGACCGCTATGGCTTTCGAAAGAAGTAGCTGAAAAAGTGAAGAAAAAGAGGGAGGCCTTCATGAAATACAAGAGATCACAGAGAGAGGAAGACAGGCATCTGTATTTGGAAAAACTTAGAGAAGCTAGCAAAGTAGTCAGGAAGGCAAAGATTCAAAAGGAGGAGGAAAAAGCAAATGCAATAAAATGGGGGGGATAAGACATTTTTCAGATATGTTAGTGAGAAGAGGAAGGACAAAAGTGGTATTGTCAGACTCAAGGGTGCAGGGGAGGAATATGTAGAAGCTGATAAGGATAAAGCGGAATTGCTTAACAAATATTTCTGTTCTGTGTTCACAGATGAAGAACCAGGAGCAGGACCTCAGAAAACACCCACAAACAGGAACGGAAGCGAGGGACATCTTGAACAATTTTCAGAAGACTGTGTTCGTGAGAAACTAGCTCAACTTAATGTAGACAAAGCAATGGGACTGGATGGGATACACCCTAGAATAATGAGGGAATGAGAGGACGTTCTAGCAGCTCCACTGGCTGACCTTTTCAATGCCTGAGTCAGGAGTGGTGCCAAAGGACTGGAGAGAGGTTCATGTGGTGCCTTTACAGAAAAGCGGAAGTAAGGATGTGGTTGAAAACTACAGGCCAGTTAGTTTAACTTCGGTGGTGAGTAAATTATTGGAAACACTGCTGAAAGGGAAAATAGTGAGGTTTCTGGAGTGCAGCGTATTACAGGATCCGAGGCAGCATGGATTCACCAGAGGCAGGTCTTGTCAGACAAATCTGATTGATTTCTTTGACTGGGTGACCAGGGAGTTGGACCGAGGGAGAGCCCTAGATGTGGTGTATTTAGATTTCAGTAAAGCCTTTGACACTGTTCCTCACAGGCGACTTATAAACAAACTGAGCACCCTAGTGATGGACCCTAAAGTTACTGCTTGGGTTAGAAATTGGTTGGGTGGGAGGTGACAGAGTAGAGGTAAATGGAGCTCACTCTGAGGAGAAGGATGTTACCAGTGGTGTGCCCCAGGGATCTGTCCTTGGTCCGATTCTTTTTAACATCTTTGTTAGCAATATAGCGGAAGAGCTGTTGGGTAAGGTTTGCCTCTTTGCAGATGATACCAAAATCTGCAATAGAGTAGACACCCAGAAAGGTGTAGATAACATTAGGAGGGGATCTAGCTAAGTTTGAAGAATGGTCTAGAATTTGGCAGCTGGGATTTAATGTTAAAAAATGTAAGGTCATGCATTTGGGCTGCAGCAATCCAAGGGAGCAATATAGTATGGGGGGAGGGGGGAAGTACTTTTGTCCACTAAAGAAGAGCGGGACCTAGGCGTGGTTGTGTCTGATGACCTTAAAGTAGCTAAACAGGTAGAAAAGGCGACAGCAAAAGCTAGAAGGATGCTTGGGTGCATACGGAGAGGAATGGCTAGCAGAAAAAAGGAGGTGATAATGCCTCTGTATAAGTCTTTGGTTCGACCTCATTTGGAGTACAGTGTGCAATTCTGGAGACCGCACCTTCAAAAGGATGTGGACAGGATGAAGTCGATGCAGAGGGTGGCTACTAAAATGATTAGTGGTCTTCATTATAAAGCTTATGAGGACAGACTTAAGGATCTTAACATGTACACCTTAGAGGAAAGGCGGGATAGGGGTGATATGATCGAGATGTTCAAATACCTCCGTGGCATAAATGTTCAGGGAGAGTCTCTTTCAAACTGAAAGCAAGTTCTGCTACGAGAGGACATGGGATGAGGGTGAAGGGAGATAGATTCAGGAGTGATATGCGGAAATATTTCTTTACGGAAAGAGTAATGGATCCGTGGAATAGTCTCCCAGTGGAGGTGGTAGAGATGAGGACAGTAACTGAATTCAAAAAAGCATGGGACAAACACAGAGGATCTCTAAAGGTAAAAAGGGGACTGTTGTAGTTGTTGATATGGAAGGACAGACTAGATAGGCCATGTGGTCTTTATGTTGTCATATTTCTATGTAAGTAAATATCTTCACTTAGCATGTCTCTAGAGAGGTTTCCTTCCCTTTACAGCAGGGGACAGAATCTCATTCAGATACATTTGGGCTTTTAAAATTCACAGAAGCAGGAAAGGCTGCTGTGGCCATTCCTATTCATGGAGCAACAGCTTTGCATGTGGCAATTCTCACTAACAGATTCAGTATGTTATTTAAAAAGACTGACTTTATATTTTAAGTTCAAACTGCACTTTTTTTCAGTCAAGTCCAACTTTCACATCTCTCGTTAGTAATCAAGTCTGCAATAAAGAACGCAAGAAAATGTAGATCATTTTCTAATATGCCACTTAGCAAAGATCCCAGACTCTTGGACCATTTGGGCAAAAAGTTATTCCAGGATTTAAGTCTATCTTCCCAAATGGCAGCTCATCAACATTACATGGTTCAATACATGCATATCATCTTCCCAGAGGTGAAAGATCTCTTGTCCAGCCTGTCTCCCAAGTTAGATTTCAATCTTGGCTGAGGCAGATGAATGTAGAACTCATCTTATATGCTCAGCATATATATCTTTCAGAACCTCAGTTTCAACTGCTACCAGGCATCTTATGTGACTACATGTGCCCATCTTATATGTACATTCATAGAAGGTTACTTGATGCTGCATGTACCGGAGAATCTCTTTTTTGGGGATAACATAAAAGATCGTAGATATCCATCAAGGACCACTGCTCTACCTTATGGCACCTCTCAGCTGTCTCCTCGCTACATCATCCTCTGAAGCAGGAGAGACTAAAAAACGCAGAACGCTAAACAAACTGAGGTCAAGAAACAATATAAATGAAGAGTTACATGAATCAGAATTAGAAGACCACGAGTAAATGGGTTCTGATCCTAAAATGCTTTTCTCAACTTCCAGACATCCAGAGCGTCAGACACTTGTTAAAGTAAGCAAATGAAGATAGGAATGCAAAAACATAGCTAAGTGCCATTTTGAAATTGATAAATTTAAGTTAATTTTTTTTTGCATAAAACTAAAATTCATCAAGGCACTAACTATATAGTGTTATATACTTCTCAGAACCTGTTTAACTGTTGAGTATTGTCATAGTTTATGACTCATTTTGTGTTGCTCGTTTTTGTAAAATTGCTTTTCACAAATAAATTTGGACATAATTTTTCAAGCACAAATATTTAATAAGAGTATGGCTACACTATGCACTTTTGCTATTTAAATTACAATTAATTATTTCCCTAATGTTCCATTTGTTCATATTCTCAGCCCTGTATTTTTTATATAGTTCCCCCTCAATTCAAAATTGCCAGGAAATTTCATTTCAGGTCAGTTACCCAGTTTATTTTGCCATTACTAATGGTTTTCAATATGCAAACAGAATTTCAACACCACAATTATAAATTTTAATTTGAGTTAGCCGAAATGAAAAGAACAAATTTCAACTATAAATAGTAACACACAGCACCTGTGTGTGGCCAGTAATATTACAACCTCATTTCCTGAACAGAAAATCCCCCACTTCTGCCCTGCACTCCCTTCAAAACACTTCACTAAAAAACAAGGAAGGAAGGAAGGGAGGGAGGGAAGGTCCAGCTGCAGTGAAAAACCCCACAGCATAGTTGGCCATGCAGAAGGGAAGCTGCTTTTGATTTCTACAGTACAGCCCAGTATTAGAATACATATATTAGATGATAAACCAATAGATGAACTAGTATATCTTTAGTAGTCAATTTCATTTTGAACCTGGAAACCCATTTACACTACACATAAAATGCTTATGGAGACCATGTGTGAACTGTTTTCAAGATCAGTTTTCCTGATTAGCTTTCTGTTTCTATTTCAGGCTCATACACCAACTTCCTCCCCCAGAGTACTCAATATGTTTTACAAATGAAAAGATAGAAAAATATAATACTACAACATACATAACACAGCAAAGCAACATATAAAAAGCCCTCAAGTTTCCAACTACATCCCCCATTTTTACTTAAGGGTGTGAAAAGCAGTATTTACATAATTAAAACAACAACATGCGCTCCCTAGATCGTCTATAGAAATTCTGTATTACGCACTGGCCACACCCAGCTTGTTAACAGAGAGGCTGAATTATATACTATAATACTACAACTAAATTTAATAACATTTCTCACAAATAATGAGTTTGGTAACCTGTTTAACCTATAAAAAAAAAAACCTCAAAAACCAGAGGATGGTAGTCAAGGCGGGGGGTGAAAGGTTGTAATCTTTTGAGTAAAGATGGTGGAAGGAATATCTGGTCTAGCATGTTACCCTTGATGAGAGCAGGTTATTTGATTTGTGTTTGTCCAAGAGTGTCCATAACCTCAAGAAAGGCTTTTGCCGATTTAGGAGCAGTGGAAGAGAGGTTAAAATCCCCTAGGATCAGTAAGTGGTTGGGAGCTGGATTTGTATTTGCAGACTGTTTCTAGAATGCCATCCAGGTCGTCTGGGCTAGCGTTTGGAGATCTGTACACTATGAGGAGGGTTGTGGCATTGTTGATAAATAAGGTATCTAGGCCTCTGCTTGTGCTGTTATTGAGGAAAAGGAAGTTGAGATGTTTGTTATGATGCTAACCTTCCGCCTCTACATTTGGTTTTTGAACAAGTGAATAGATTATAGGAGGGCGATATGAGTTGGTTCATTAGGTCAGAATTTGAAAACCAGGTTTCAGTGATGCATAAGATGTCCAGCTGGTTGTCTGTGAGGTGGTGAGCGATTATGTGTGTTTTGTTATGCGCTGAGCGGGCATTAATGAGGGAGCATTTTAGGTTGAGATAGTAGTTAGGGGTGTTGTGCTCTTGTTGTAACTGTATGTGGGTAGGGTTTGAGTCATATGAGGCATTGGTATGTGTTGGGTCTGGGCTTGGGTGTGCAGTAAGGTGCTGGGGTGATAGTGTGTGGATGTATGATGGGTGTGTAATTGTGGGGGGAGGTGGGGTCAGTGAGGTGGTGTGTTAGGAGATGGGCCAGCTAGACAAATATGAGAAGGATGGCTGTAGTGGCCATGGTGTATCTGGGATGGGTGACCTATTGGAGGGTAGTTTGGGCAGAATATAAAGTAAGTGTGGTGGATCCTATGGTGTGTGTGATGCAACTGTATCTGGAGGGAGTATTAGCAGGTGGTTAGCGTAGTTATATTTAACAGCAATTGAAGCATGCAGTGAAGTTTGAGGAAAGAGTCTGGTTGTGGTGTTTCACATGCAGGGAGAGTTACTAGTGTCAGCAGTCTTTTGCAGGACTTATGGGAGGCTTTGGTTGCTGCGTTGGATGCTTCAGTGTTCAGTGGAGATCCCTGATAGTATGTCAGAGGATCGGTTTCGTTGGTGGTCAGAAGGTGCCTGGATGTTGTGTCACTGGATCCATGCCTAAGGGCCACGGAAAAGGGTCCTCCGATGAGGCTCTCAGGCACAGGCACACCCTCAGTGTGATCTTTTTAAAAAAAAAAAAAGAGTCCTCTTCGGCCTGAATGGCCTCAGCGTGTGGGAGCGGGGAGGTGCTTACTCTACCCGCTCTAACGCTGATGTCGATCGGGGGTCTTGATTGTTGCTTCTCTGCCTCAGTGGAATTCCATACCCTTTGAAGAAGCGGGTGTACTTTCAGCTCCTGCTCTGTGCTGGAAGCGTTTGTCAAGTTCAAGGTGGATGAGACCCTTCCGGAACAGGCAGATCATGCTAACCTCTGCATAGTCTTCTGAAAGTGAGAATAGGTCCAATACGTATTCATCTGGGTCAGAGGGATATAGTCAACATCTCGGATAGCTCCCAACTGTTCCTCATCTTCAAGGAGTGTCCCACACCAGGAATACTTAGCCAAAGATAATTGGACAGGGCTTCTACTTTCAGTCAGCCCAGCACAAAACTGCATCCAGGGACACTTAAGAGGCCGCAGGGTCTGAATTTCCATGCCAAAAGGACCAGGCCTGTTACAAAAAAGAAAAGAATTATGGGGGTGACAATCCAGACTCCAGATGTTCTCCTCTTGGAAAAGGGAGCACAGCCTCTCCACACCTCCTAAAGCAGGGGTCTCCAATTCCAGTCCTGGAGGGCTGCAAACCAGTCAGGTTTTCTGGATGTCCCTAATGAATATGTATGAGATATATTTGCGTGCACTGCCCCATTGTATTCAAATTTATCTCATACATATTCATTAGGGACATCCAAAAAAGAAGGCAGATAAGACGGACTTTAAAAAGAAGTTTGCTGTAGAAGCCGGAACTAGTAGAAAATCTTTTGAGTGCATTCAAAGTAAAATGCCCATGAGGGAGTCTTCGACAGCTGATGAAACCAAGGAATAAAAGCAGTTTGAGGATAAAGGTAGCAGAAGAAAAACAAAATTTCTTTGCCTCCATCTTTAATAGCGATGATTCAGAGCAGCTAAAGCACATCACTAAATCTAGAAGATGTAAAAGGTCACATTGATCAACTAGAAAACAATAAGTCAGCAAGATTGGAAGGAATTCACCCCAAGTTCTGAACAAGCACAAACATGAACTTGCTCATCTGTTACAAGCAATCCATAACATAAGAACATAAGAAATGCTATCCTGGGTCAGACCAAGGTCCATCAAACCCAGTAACCTATTTCCAACCGTGGCCAATCCAGGTCACAAATACCTGTCAGGTTCCCAAAAAAAGGCACACAATGTTTATCCCGGGCTAAGCAGTGGATTTCCCAGGTCCTCTAAAAAGCCAGCTAAACTGATAGCTTTTACTACATCCTCTGGTAACAAATTCCAGAGTTTGATCACTCACTGAATAAAAAAATATATTTTTAGTCCTAAAATGGGCTACATTGAATGTCCCCTAGTCTTTCTAATTTTGAAGGAGTAAACCACCGACCTATGTTTACTCATTCCACTCCATTCATTAATTTATAGACCTCTTTCATATCTCCCCTCAGCCGTCTCTTTTCCATGTGGAAGAGTCCTAACCTTTTAAGCCTCTCATCATACAGGTATCCTTCCATCCCCTTTACCATTTTGGTGGCTGTTCTCTGTACCTTTTCTAATTCAGCCATATCCTTTTTAAGATATGGGACCAGAATTGCACACAATATTCAAGAAGTCGCACTATGGAATGATACAGAGGCATAATAATATCCTCTATTTTGTTTTCCATTCTTTTCCTTATAATTGCTAGCATTCTATTTGCATTCTTGGTCAATGCTGCATATTGGGCGAGGGATTTAAACATATTATCCAGGATAACAGCTAAATCCTTTTCCTGGGTGGTGGTTCCTAATGTGGAACCTCACAATGTGTAACCATAGTTTGGGCTGTTCTTCCGTAAGCGCAGATCTTTGCACTTGTCCACATTAAATTTCATCTGCCATTTGAACATCCAGTCTTCCAGTTTATCAAAGACCACTTGCAATTTTTCACAATCCTGCGCATTTTAACAACTTTGAATAATTTTGTGTCATCTGCAAAATTTGATCACCTCACTTGCTATTCCCATTTCTGGTCATTTATGAAGATGTTAAAAAGTAGCGGGCCCTGCACAAATACCTGGGGTACTCCACTATTCACCTTTCTCCAATGAGAAAATTGGCCATTTAGAAAGCAGAGAGTAGGGCTGTCTTAACCAGTTCCTGATTCACAATTGTACACTGCCTCCTATCTAATGACTTTTTAATTTCTCCAAGGGTCTCTCATGAGGGACCTTGTCAAATGTTTTCTGAAAGTCCAGATAGACAAGGTGAGTCAGTTAATATATAGTGTATTTGTTTATTCACACTTTAAAAAAAATAAGAATATTAATACAAGATTTACCTTGGCTAAATCAATGTTGGCTTTCTCCCATTAAACCATGACTATCTACATGCAAAATAGTTTTCTTTATAATGGTTGCTTTCATTTTGTCCAGTAAAAATATCAGGCTCATCAGTCTGTAGTTTCCCAGATCACCCCTGGAACCCTTTTTAAAAAGGATTGCAGCATGTGAGCTGTGGCTAACTCCTTGGAGTGTTTTGGATACCGTATACTGATGCCCTTGACGCAGAACCCTGATCATAAAAAAAAATCCCATTTCAGGTTTGAAATGCAGTTCTATGTCAGTGGACTGAGTTATCAGCTATGGTGTGAAGCTCCTTGGAAGGCTAGTTCCCGCTCCATTTTTGCCTAAGTCTTAACTACAGTTCTTTAGTAAAATGCCTACGAATAAAGTATAAAATTGATTAAAAGGAAAACTTGTTATCTTGAGAGATATTCTCCCTCATTACAAACAGTCCAATAAAAAAGCACATTAGTTTCTTTGGTATTTGGAGCGGGAACCAGCCTTCCAAGGCCATGGGACCGGATGAGATACATCCCAGGATACTGAAAGAGCTCAGGGAGGTTCTTGCAGGGCCGTTAAAGGATGTTTTCAACAGATCCTTGGAAACAGGAGAGGTTCCTCAGGACTGGAGAATGGCTGATATCGTACCTCTACACAAAAGTGGTGACAGGCAAGAAGTGTCAAACTACAGGTCTGTGAGCCTTACCTCAGTGGCGGGAAAAGTAATGGAGGTGCTCCTGAAAGAGCGAAATGTGAACTTTCTCAAAGCCAGCGGGTTGCAGGATCCGAGGCAACATGGTTTTACCGAAGGACGATCTTGCCAAACAAATCTGATTGAGTTCTTTGACTGGGTGACCAGGGAACTAGATCAGGGACATGCGATGGATGTCATCTACCTGGATTTCAGCAAAGCCTTTGATACTGTTCCTCATAGGCGGCTTATCAACAAACTCAGTAGCTTAGGGATAGATCCCAAGATGGTAAATTGGATCAGAAATTGGTTGACTGACAGACAGAAGGTGATGGTACAAGGAGCTCACTCGGATGAAAGGAAGGTGATTAGCGGGGTGCCCCAGGGGTCGGTCCTGGGCCCAGCACTATTCAATGTATTTGTGAGTGATATTGCTGAAGGACTGCATGGAAAAGTCTGTCTTCTTGCAGATGACATGAAAATTTGCAACAGAGTGGACTCCCCCGAGGGAGTGGTTAACATGAGAAATGATCTACAAAAGCTGGAAGAATGGTCTAATGCTTGGCAATTAAGATTTAATGCAAAGAAGTGCAGAGTCATGCACTTGGAAAGCAGAAATCCAAGGTAATGTATGCGATAGGGGGCGAGAGATTGGTGTGTACGGATCAGGAGAAAGACCTTGGAGTGATTATTTCTGAAGATCTCAAGGTGGCAAAAAAGTGCGACAAGGCGGTGGCAAAGGCAAGGAGTATGCTGGGCTGCATACAAAGAGGAATTACCAACAGAAAGGAAGAGGTACTTATGCCACTGTACAAGTCACTGGTGAGGCCTCACTTGGAATACTGTGTTCAGTTTTGGAGACCATATCTTGCAAAGGATGTAAAAAGACTGGAAGCTGTTCAGAGGAAGGCGACCAAAATGATTTAGAGCCTGCATCAGAAGCCTTATGAGAAGAGACTTGAAGACCTAAACATGTACAATTTGGAGGAGAGGAGGGACAGGGGAGATATGATTCAGACTTTTAAATACTTAGAGAAATAATGAACAAAACAAACCTCTTCCAAATACGGAGAAGCTGCAAAGCTAGAGGGCATAACATGAAGCTACAAGGGGGTAAATTGAAAGGCAATGTCAGGAAAGAGTAGTTACTCACCTGTAACAGGTGTTCTCCAGGAGCAGCAGGAATCAGTCCTCACTTATGGGTGACGTCGGCGCCGACGGAGCCCTCGCGGAGCAATTTTCCCCAGCTTTCGAAGAAAGCCTTTGGGAATTGCAGCGCGCATGCGTGGTCCCCTTCCCGCCCAAGGGTGCCATCTTGCTCAGTCTGATGACATAGCGAAAAGATAGCAAAAAAGTTAGCAAAAACAGATAATAAGAATGACTGCAACTCCAAGGGGAGGAGGGAGGGTAGTGAGGACTGATTCCTGCTGCTCCTGGAGAACACCTGTTACAGGTGAGTAACTACTCTTTCTCCAGGACCAAGCAGGAAGTCAGTCCTCACTTATGGGACTCCCGAGCTTAAGGCTACCGGAGACCTCAAGCCGAAAAATGAGCTCCCTCAAGCTCAACAGTACAGAAGGAAAGAATCTTCTCTGAATATGAATCCGGCCGGTAGCCCAACACCAGGGCCGGAGGGTAGGAGTTGCCTAGACCTCAAAGAGATTGTGGAGGACTGCCTATCCGAAAGCACTGTCCCTGCGGGACTCCCTCTCCAGGCAGTAATGAGCCGCAAACGTCTGGCTTGAAGACCAAGTAGCGGCCCGGCAGATGTCTGCCAACGGAACAGAGCGGAGATGAGCCACTGACGCAGCCTTCGCCCTGACACGGTGAGCCGTGACTCGACTCTCTAAGGAGAGGCCGGCTGCCCCATAAGCCCAGGCGATACAGTCAGCTACCCAGATGGACAAAGTACGCTTAGAGACTGGTACCCTCTCCCTATTGGGGTCAACAGATACGAAAAGCTGGACAGCTTTTCTATGCTCTCGCGTACGGTCAAGGTAGAAGGATAAGGCTCTTCTACAGTCCAGGGTATGCAGAACAGTTTCAGCTCGGCTGGTATGCGGCCTAGGAAAGAATGTCGGAAGAACCACCTCTTGATTGATGTGAAAAGGGGAGACCACCTTTGGAAGAAACTTAGGGTGAGTCCGTAAGACCACCCTATTCTTGTAGAACCTAGTGTATGGGGGCTCCGACACTAGGGCCTGTAGTTCACTAACGCGCCTAGCGGAGGTAAGGGCTACCAAGAAGAGAGTTTTCCAGGAGAGGAAACGAAGAGGGCAGGTAGCCATGGGTTCAAAAGGCAGACAGGTAAGCCTTTGCAAGACCACATTGAGATCCCAGTCAGGAGCTGGAGGGCACAACGGGGGCTTAAGCAGAAGGCGGCCCTTGAGAAAACGCGCCACCAAGGGGTGCGAGGAAAGAGGCTGGCCCTCCACCGGCGAATGATGTGCAGAGAGAGCACTGAGGTGGACCCTGACAGAGCTGGATTTGAGGCCTAGATCGGAGAGGTGAAGCAAATATTGCAGTACCACCGATACTAAGCAGGCGAAGGAGTCCTCAGAGCGCTGAGAACACCAGACCGAGAAGCGACGCCATTTAAGGGCGTAAGATTTCCGGGTGGAAGGTCGCCGAGATGCCAGGACGACAGCTTCCACCTCCGGAGGAAGTAAGAGCGGAGCTAGGACTACCCTTTCAGCAGTCAGGCCATCAGATGAAGGGCCCGGAGGTTGGGGTGCAGGAGAGTACCCTGATCCTGGGTCAGGAGATCGGGCTGAAACCCCAGAGGAAGAGGGGTGTCCACCGCTAGGTGTAGGAGTAGAGGGAACCAGGGTTGTCTCGGCCACCTGGGCGCTACCAGGATCACGGAGGCCCTGTCCTGGACAACGTTGAACAGCGTCCGGGACACAAGTGGCATGGGAGGAAAGGCATACAGTAGGCCCGTGGACCACGAGATGAGGAAAGCATCCCGTGCTACTCTGAGAGGATGCGGGTGCCGGGAGCAGAACCTGGGAAGTTGCCGGTTTAGAGGACTGGCAAAGAGATCCACGGTGGGGAGGCCCCACCGGCGGAAGATCCGCTGGACAACTACGGGGTTCAACCTCGTGCGGCTGCAGAATCCGGCTCAGTTTGTCGGCTAGGCAATTTTCCTGCCCGGGCAGGTAAACAGCCTTGAGGAGGATGTCGTGGTCGACTGCCCAAGAGCACAGTCTCCGAGCCTCCTGACATAGGAGGGAGCCCATGCCCCCCTGTTTGTTCACGTAGAACATGGCAACCTGACTGTCCATCTGTACCAGTACAGACCGACGAGAAGTGAGGTGAAAGAAGGTCCGCAGAGCTAGGCGGATCGCCCGCAGCTCCAGGAAGTTTATCTGCTGAGCAGCCTCCCAAGGTGTCCAAAGGCCTTGAGTGCATGTTCCCTGGCAATGGGCTCCCCATCCCAGGAGAGAGGCATCTGTCGTTAGCACTTGGGAAGGTGGAGGAGACTGAAAGGTCATGCCGAGTACCAGATTGGGCAGGTGAAGCCACCATTGCAGAGAGGAGACCAGGCGGTCGGAGATCTGTATTAAGTCCGTCAGTCTCCCTGTGGCCTGATGCCATTGAGTGTGAAGGCTCCACTGAGCAGGTCTCATATGTAGACGGGCATTCGGAGTGACATGGACCGTGGAGGCCATGTGACCGAGCAGTTGCAGGAATTGTCTGGCAGAGGCTGGTGACGCGCTGTGGAACCTGCCGGCCAGAGCTATGAGCCTGCTGGCCCGTTCCAGAGACAAGAAGGCACGAGCCTGCAGAGTGTCCAGCCGCGCTCCTATGAATTTGAGATCCTGAGAGGGGAGCAAAGTGGACTTTTCGAAGTTTATGACGAAGCCCAAGTGCTGAAGCAGAGCCACTGTGCGTTGAGTGGCCTGAGTGACCTCTAGGGAAGACTGTGCCCGGATGAGCCAGTCGCCCAGGTAGGGGAAGACGAAGAGGCCTTGAAGCCTCAGGAAGGCTGCCACCACTGCCAGGCATTTCGTGAACACCCTGGGAGCGGAGGAGAGGCCAAAGGGCAGTACGCGGTACTGATAATGATTCCCTGCCACCACAAATCTTAGATATTGCCGGTGGTCCGGATGAATAAGGATGTGAGTATAAGCATCCTTTAGATCCAAGGAGCATAGCCAATCTCCCTGCTGGAGGTAGGGCAGTAGGATTCCAAGGGTAAGCATCTTGAACTTTTCCCGCTGCAGGAACTTGTTGAGGTTGCGCAAGTCCAGGATGGGTCTGAGGCCTCCTGTTCTTTTTGGTACCAGGAAGTACCTCGAATAAAACCCGTGACCCCACAGGTGTTGGGGCACTGGCTCCACAGCCTGTTCCTGGAGCAGACTTTGCAGCTCCTGAAGGAGTAAGTCCCTGTGCAGAGGGGGTCTTGGAGGCTCCCCCGGAAAGTATGGAGGAGGCACCTGGTGAAAATGTAAGAGGTAGCCCTTTTGAACCACCTGCAGCACCCAGGAATCGGATGTTATGGCTGACCACCTGTGGGCAAAGTGGGTCAGCCGGCCCCCCGTGCTGAGCGAAAGCCGCAGAGGGGGAGAGGCTATGCCGGCATAGTCAAAAGCCCCCACCCTGCTGAGCAGGGGCCTGTGTAGTGGGCTTGGGGGCCTTCTGCCTACGGGACCCATTACCCTGTCCCTTAGCCTGCTGGCCCTGATGGGGAGCTGCTGAAGCTTGATATTATGGGTGGTGGTGTTTATAGGCAGACACCTTCCTCGGGTAAAAGGGCTTTTTCCCCGAGCCCTTCCTCTTCTGTGAAGGGGCAGAGGTCTTTCTGAATAGGCGAGTTCTGGTGAGAGTCTCGGACTCGAATTCTGCCGCCTTTTCAGCCATGGGCTTGCCAAAGAGGTTTTCACTTCTGCAGGGGACATCGACCAACTTGTCCTGCACCCATGGCTCGAGGTCGGATGACTAAAGCCAAGCCTGACGGCGAGCACCGATGCCGGCTCCGGCTACTCGAGCCGACGCTTCAAAGCCATTGTAGGCTGCTCAAGAAATAAGCTTCGAGCACTCTCGAATGCCAGTGGACAAGGCCTGGAACCTCTGCAAAGGTTCCTCGGAGAGACCAGCAGAGAACCCGGCAATTTCCTTTGCCAGGTCTCGAAGATACATGCCCATATATAGCTGGTATGTCTGGACTCGGCAAGCAAGCATAGAGCCCTGGAAGCACTTCCTACCGAGGGCATCCAGGTTCCGGGCCTCCTTACCCGGAGGCACCGAGGAGTGCATCTTCTGACTCTTAAGTCGATGCATGGCCGATTCCACCACCATGGAATGGTGCGGTAGTTGTGCCTTCTGGAACCTGGGGCTCTTGCGGACTCGATACATGGAATCGACCAGCTTGCTTAGCACCGGCATCGAGGCCGGGCTCTCCCACATGCGGAAGAGCAGCCGCTCCAGCATCGGAGGAACCAGTACAGTAAAGGCCTCCTTCGGGGGAGAGTCATACTGGAGGGCCTCGAGCCAAACCTCCTCCGGATCCGCGGGGAAGGCCAAAGCCTTGGCCATGTCCCTCACGAAATCGGAGAACCGGGTATCCTCCGGGGGGGGGATCGTCTCCGAGGCTCCGACTCAGGCGAGTCGGAAGGGACGCACCGAGTCTGAAAAGAACCGGGTGACTCATCCTCCTCCGTGTCCCAGCCCGACTCCTCCGTGGAGGAATCGAGTGGCTCCGTGCGGGCGAGTGCCGAGGACCTCCGCCCCGACGCCGAGGCCGGCGTCGACCACCTCGGTCCCGAACGGGAGGCCGAGGGAGACCTTGGCTGAGGATCGACTCGAGCTCGTATGGACTTGAGGATCGGCTCGGCCTCCGGGGTCGACTTGGATGTCGACGTCCCGGTGGTCGGGGCAGATGCACTGGCGAGGCCGGTCATCAATGCCCGCTGCTGGTCCATGAAGGCAGCGATACTGCTCTCCAAGGCCGTCAATCTGAGACCAAACTCAGAAGACCCAGCAGCCCCTGACTCGGGCCCCGACGGCATCGGGCCCGACGTCGGTTCCCTCGGAGGTGAGTCCACAAGGACTACAGTACTCACGTGTCCAGGAGACTCCACTTCGAGACGAGGATGCTTCGACGACCTCTCCGCCTCAGAGGACCCGGGGCAGCTGACGGGGCTATGCGACCTGGCCCTCGAGGGACCATGAGTGTCCTCCGACGCCGCCCTCGTGGGTTTCCTCTTCCGACGATGTTCCCGGCCGGGAGACCCACGCTCAGAGGAACTCCGACGATGCTCGGGGCCGGAGTCACGAGACGTCGAAGCCTCTGACGAGGTCCGGGCCCGACCGGACGCGGAGTCAGAAGATTCGTTCCTTTTGTGACTGCCGACTCCTCAATGCCTTCGAGGACATTTTGTTGCACGGACCACATCGAGTCATGATTGGGTCCGAGGCAACGGAGGCAGCAGTCATGTGTGTCGGTAAGAGACATAAGTCTGGTACAGCGATCACACTTTTTAAAACCGCTGGCAGCCATCGGGGGAAAAAGGGCCCCTGCAAGGTCGAAAGACCGTGCTGCCAGGGAAAAAGAAAAAAGTGGCGGGAACGCCCATTACAAAGGACAAAAACCGAAAAAATGTGAACGGACTCGATATTGGAGTATCGAGGCCGGACGGGAAAGGGACACGGCGTCGAACCGAGAAAAAACAAACTAAAAAAATCAACTTTTTCAGCGGCGATCACAAACTACGTCTGTAGGGCTCCGCGGAAAAAAGAAGACTGAGCAAGATGGCACCCTTGGGCGGGAAGGGGACAGCGCATGCGCGCTGCAATTCCCAAAGGCTTTCTTCGAAAGCTGGGGAAAATTGCTCCGCGAGGGCTCCGTCGGCGCCGACGTCACCCATAAGCGAGGACTGACTTCCTGCTTGGTCCTGGAGAAATACTTTTTCACTGAAAGGGTGGTGGATGCTTGGAATGCGCTCCCGATGGAAGTGGTGGGGGTAAATATAGTGGCGGAGTTCAAAAGGGCATAGGACAGAAACAGTGGATCCATTTACAGCAACAAGAAAATATCAAAATAATCTGAGCCATCTAATTCCTTAACATATAGGGGTATCCTACATGGAGTGACGGGATCACCCCTGGACAAAGACATGGGGAGGGGTGGCCTGCACAGAGCGGCAGGTGTACCTACTCTTGGCATCGTACTGGGCAGACTAGATGGACCATGCTGGTCTTTATCTGCCGTCATTTACTATGTTACTATGAGTCTGACTTTAATTTCTGGAAGACCCTTCCTGCATGTTTGGTGGTTCCATAAAAGGCCTAGTTAGTCAGTCTCATGGACTGACTAAAGTTTCCTTGTGGTAAAAGTCAAGTACTTGATGCTTTTTGGCAAAGCGATTTGTGTTTAGTAATGTTTTCCAAGGTTTATTCTGCATTTTTTAGTCTTGTTTACTGCTTGGGAAATGTCATACTGGCTTCCCTAAGTGCTGAACCAGAGAATATATAGTACCAAGTGCTGACATCACTGAAAATTGTTTAAGTCTGCCTCAAACTCATCTGAACTTGTCTAACAAGATTCAAGGAAAGTAAATTAATTGGGTATGCAAAATTAAACCTTGCAAAATTACTAAGATCTTCAATATCATTTTTCAGTTTTTGAGCATCCTGGGATATATACCATTTGGTCCAGGTGACTTGCTACTCTTTAGTTTGTCAAATTGCCCCATTACATCTTCCAGGTTCACCAAGATCAAAATAAATAAAAATTGAAACTTATTTTAGTCATTTATATTCCACAGTAAAGCATAGGTACTCACCTGTAAAGCACAGTTACTTACCTGTAACGGGTGATCTCTGGGAACAGCAGGAATAAGTCTTCACATATGGGTACGTCGGTACCGACGGAGCCTGTGCGGGAACGCTCCCCAGCGTCCAATCAGAAAACTTTTGGGAGCATCCCACAGCGCCTGCGTGCTGCCTTCCCGCCTTTCCCAACTGTCTCTCCTCAGTTAAGTTTTAGAACTGAGACAAAGAGAGAGAGAGAGAGAGAGAGAGAGAGAGAGAGAGAGAGAGAGAGAGAGAGGGAAAGGAAAGAGAGAGACAACTCCTAGGGGAGGTGGGTGGGTTGTGAAGACTTATTCCTGCTGTTCCCAGAGATCACCTGTTACAGGTAAGTAACTTGCTATCTCCAGGAACAAGCAGGAAAGAGTCTTCACATATGGGGACTCCCTAGCATAAGATGCCAGGGAGAGAGCCCATAAGTTGTGTGTCCCTGGAACAGGGCTGCACTTCCCCACCTGGATCTCTGGCATCCCATGAGGGATGGTGGGTAGGAGTTGATTAAGTATGGAACAGGTGTTTAAGAACAGCCTGAACAAACAAGGCATCCCGGCGGGAGTCCTTGTCCAAGCAGTAATGGGCTGTGAAGGTATGAACCGAGGCCCAAGTGGCTGCTCGACAGATGTCATCGATAGATACAGAGTTCAGATGAGCCATTGAGGCTGCCATGGCTCTCACATTGTGAGCTGTGACATGGCCCTCCAGAGAAAGGTTCTTGCTCTGATAAGCGAAAGAAATACTCTGGGCAATCCAGTTAGAAAAAGTGTTCTCTTGGAGACTGGTTGTCCCAAATGAGAAGGATCAAAGACAACAAAGAGTTGGGAAGACTTTCTATGTTGCTGTGTCCTTTGTAAGTAAAAGGCCAAAGCTCTTTTACAGTCCAGGGTATGAAGATTCCTCTCTGCACTTGATGCATGAGGTCCTGGAAAAAAAGACAGGTAGGTAGACCTCCTGGTTGAGATGAAAAGGCGAGACCACCTTAGGCATAAAGTGTGGATTAGTCCTAAGGACCACCTTGTCATGGTAGAACCTTGTATAAGGTGGATTAGCTACTAGTGCTTGCAATTCACTGATGCGGCATGCAGATGTGATTGCAATGAGAAAGATAACTTTCCAAGAAAGGTATTTCAAGGAGGTGGTAGCTAAAAGGTTCGAAAGGTGGCTTCATAAGCTGACCAAGAACCAAATTTAAGTCCCATGCCACCGGGGGTGGTCTAATGGGAGGCTTTGTTAAAAGGAGGCCTCTCATGAATCTTGCTACAAGAGGATTGGAAGACTGGGCATCAAAATGGCAGATGAAATTTAATGTGGACAAGTGCAAGGTTATGCACCTAGGGAAGAACAACCCAAACTATGGTTACACGATGCAAGGTTCCACATTAGGAACCACCACCCAGGAAAAAGATTTAGGCGTCATTGTGGATACCATGTTAAAACCCTCGGCCCAGTGTGCAGCGGCGGCCAAGAGAACAAATAGAATGCTAAGTATGATAAGGAAAGGAATGGAAAATAAAACAAAAGATATTATAATGCCTCTATATCGTTCCATGGTGAGACCGCACCTTGAATATTGTGTGCAATTCTGGTCGCCGTATCTTAAAAAGGATATAGCGATTTTAGAAAAGGTACAGAGAAGAGCCACCAAAATGGTAAAGGGGATGGAAGGATACTCCTATGAAGAAAGGCTAAAAAGGTTAGGGCTCTTTAACCTGGAAAAGAGACGGCTGAGGGGAGATATGATAGAAGTCTAGAAATTAATGAACGGAGTGGAACGGGTAAACGTAGATCGATTGTTTACCTTATCAGAATATAGAAAGACTAGGGGACATGCAATGAAGCTACAGGGTAAAACTATTTAAGACTAATAAAAGAAAATATTTTTTCACTCAACGTGTAATCAAACTCTGGAATTTGTTACCGGAGGATGTAGTAAAGGCTGTTAGTGTAGCTGGGTTTAAAAAAGGTTTGGACAAGTTCCTGGAGGAAAGGTCCATAAACCATTATTAAGAAGTGACCGAAGATATCAATGCTTGACCCAGTACAAGCATTGTGGAACTTGTGTCTCTTGGGGAAACTGCTAGGTACATATGACCTAGATTGGCCACTGTTGGAAACAGAATACTGGGCTTGATGGACCTTGGTCTGACCCAGTATGGCATATCTTATGTTCTTATGTTCTTAGGATGAGAGGAAATAGGTTGTCCATTTAGAGGCCTAAGGGAAGCTGCAATAGCACTCAAATGGACTCTTACTGAATTTGTCTTAAGGCCTGCATTAGACAGATGAAGGAAATACTCCAGCAACGATTCCCGAGGTATGGCACGGGGGCTAAGACCCTTCTCAGAACACCAGATGGTAAACCTCCTCCACTTGAAAGCGTACGAACGTCTAGTGGAAGGTTTTCTGGAAGCATAAAGGACATCTTTCACCTGTTGAGAAAGATGAAGATCCTGGAGATCTAGGCCTTCAGCAACCAAGCCCTGAGATGCAGAGACTGGGGATTGGGATGCCATAACCTTCCGTCCTCTTGAGAGAGGAGGTCTGGAGCAGACCCTAAGTCAAAGGGAGCACTTTGTATTTATAGTGCTTTTCCTGAAAAAGGAACCGAAGGAACCTTCTGTGAGATGGATGGATGAGAACATGAGTGTACGCAGATCTAGAGAACAAAGCCATCCTGACTCTGAAGGTATGGCAGCAGAGTTCCTAGAGAAACCATCTTGAATGGACTAGGAATCTGTTCAACTCTGAGATCTAAGATGGGTCTGAAGCCCCCTGTTTTCTTTGGAATAAGAAAATAGGGAGAGTAGAACCCTGTGCCCTGTTGTTGAAAAGGCACTTCTTCTATGGCCCCCTTGGCAAGAAGACTGGCAACCTCCCCATCTGATTGGCTTTTGCTTGCCAATCCTTACCAAACAGGTTCTCACCTGTACAAGGATATTTCCCAATTCATCTTGAACCCAGATCTCCAAATCAGATGCTTGAAGCCTAGCAATGCACCAGGTTTCCAACAGCCATTAGAGGAGCTGAAGTGGGGAAACGTGTGTTCAATCAGGAGGGCTATGAGGTAATCCCCAAGCACTCATCTCAAAGGGTAGGGCCTGATTCAGCACAGCTGCTCTGTGCTAGGGTGGAGCACTCATCAAAGCAGAATAAAGGTAGAGTTTATTCTACAGAGAATTATCCTCATCCTCAGTTTCATCTGGGAGATCCTCAGCTTGGACATCTTCATCATCTGGAGGATCATCAGAAGCAGAAGCCAGTGCGGACAGACCTTTGGAAGAAAGAAGAG